>JASWHV010000011.1:91201437-92503416 GCA_030760725.1 Neostapfia colusana | reverse complement strand
AACTAGAATTTGAGATGGTTCTAATGGAATTGGTTTCATGTCATTTGAAGAATTCTAGATGAAGTTATGCCCTACACAAGTTTTGAGAAAATCTGAAAAATGTTTCTGTACATTTTTCTATTTTCTCAAGGCAGTTCACTTAATCACACCATTAGGGGGACTAAATGAACTCGGATGGGTCTGAAAATTTTACTGTGACTCAAGGATTTTCCAATGAACCTCCCAGCCAAATTTCAAAATTTTCCAAAAAGTAATTTTCCAGATAAAATTCATAACAGTTTAAATTTTGAGAATTAATTCTGGAAAACTATTAAGTTTCATGAGCTGAAATTTGTGTTGCTGGAAAGTACTCAAGAATCTGAGTTCAGCAAAATTTGGTTCACTGAATTTGGAGCTTCCTAGCCGAAGTTATATGCAAAGTCGGGTCCCACAATACAGTGCCTTCTTCCTCCTCGCGCCAACGGCCCGCTGCGGCGGTGTTCTCCGGCGAGCTCCTCGGAACCCGACATTCCGACCTTCTCCCGCCCAGAAACTTGCCGCCTCCCCCTTTTGGACCACGGGCAACCCATCCCCGTGGTCGGCCTTGTAAAAGCCAAAGAAAAGGGACTTGCAAAAACTTTTCTTCACCTCACAACACCACAGCTTTTGTTGTGGATATCTTACAAAAAAATTGTGAAGAGCAAGTAACCTCCATCGAAAGAGTGATTAGAGGGGAAGGTCTTCACTTTCACAAAGTAGGATTTCTACACATGAACATGAGAGGTTGAGCTCACCCCTAGAACTTAAAAAGTCTTGGGAAGGTTCAGGCCAAATTTCATGTAAATCCAACACTTTTTGAGGCACTTTTGGAGGTATTTGAAAAAAAGGCCAATTTGAGTGTAAATTCAAATTGCAGCAACTTTCATCACTCAAATTCAAAAGTTAGCTTCATATTCAAACTCAGCACATTTTTCTGAGTTAGCCCACCAATTTTCATCCCCATTGGAGTTCATCTTGTCGGGAGCTAAATTTGCAATAATTCAAAACTGAATTTGAATCTCAGTTTAAACATGAAGCAAATTTAACCCAGTAAAGTTTAAATTTGAGAACTCGAATTCAAACCAATACTTGGGGGCTAAGTCTCCCATTCAATGTTTAGTAGCTGGGGATATTTACAGCAGAAGGGGGAGAAAGAATTAGAGGGGAGAAGGGGGCCCACTGGTCAGCCACACGGGAGTTAAACCGACTCAGTCACGCGGTCGAACACTTCTGCGGGCGCCAATGCACGGGGTCGACCCCGTCCCAACGCGACCACCGCGCCACCTCCTGCTCGGGGGATGAGGGTGCCGGCTACAGAGCGTTCGGTTGCACCGCTGGGCTGCGTGAACCTCCCCGTATCCTCTCTGTTCCACTGCATACAAACACGGCGACACACTCGGTGTTTCGCCACCCACTGATCGCCGGCGTCCGAGCAACCCAGGCGCTCTCGTGCCCGACGCTCAACACAAGAAACAACCGCCATAAGGTGCTGGTTCTGCTCGTCCCTACCATTCAGCTTTTCATGCACCGTCGGGGGAGAATTTCTCCCGGGAACGTGTCGGTGTTCTTAAGGCCGAGCTATACCAAATCTGGAAATTCGCGGGTATTAACTCATCACCGGGCATACTGAGCCACACACATGCTCTACACCCTGCCACGACCACCTAGGATCAAAAACCAGCAAGAACCATGGGCTAGGGTTACGGTTCTTCGAAGTTTTCTGAGCACAGCCAATATCGGTCCTAGGTCGACGGTGAGGTCCTAGCTCCGGCCATTTTCATGGCCAACCGAGCTCATATTCGTGCTCAGCATGCCACGACGGAGCTATAGAAGCAAATCGCTTGAGAAATAAGGCCCTGAGTAGCCCGGGCGACGTCGCCGGAGTAGAGAGAGGCTCTGCCACCGCCGCGGGCATAGTTCCGGCCATTGCCGAGCTCCGGTGAGGGCACCAGCGTGTTCTCCGAGTCGAGTTAGGCACAGGCGACGAGTTTCCGGCCGGGAGGTGGCCAGGAAGCCAGGTCCGGCGAGCTTCAGTGCGGTGCCGGCGAGGGGGCGGCACGGGAAAAGGGGCTGGCGCGAGGAAGAAGACGAGCCGGCCGGGCCCGCTCGTCAGCCGCTCAATACACAGTAGGGGGATTTTCTGTTGCACCGGATCATCTATGACAACGCGGAGAACAGTCCTGTGGCCCCGGGTGGTGTAGCCGCGGTGGTGACACATGGGGGCCGGGCTCGCTGTCAGGGATTTGAACTTTTCCCGGTTAATTCCAATTCCAGAATTTCACCAAACTTTAGAAACCCATAACTTTTACTAGGAAGCTCCAAATTTAATGATTCAAATTGGGTTGGATTCATCTTGCATAGCTCTATCCAAATATGCAACCCAATTTGTATGAAATCCACTATTTAATTCTGGAAAATTCTTTAAAGCTTTTAAGCAAAAGAATTTTAGAGAGAGTTTGGTTTATCCAGAAATTCTCAAATTTTTCCAGAATATTCTTTAGGATGTTAGTGAACCCCTGTAAAAGTTTCAGACCATTTGGAGTTGATTATATCAGGGCAATTCAGGTTTGAAGGTGCTGTGTTCAATTAAACACAGAAACATTTTCAGAGAATTTCCAAAACTTGGAAATTCAGTTCTGGACAAACCTTAGCTCCAAAAATGCTAGGACAATTCATGTAAACTCTATGAGCTATAATTGAAAATTGTGGTTCACTAAGTTGGGCATGAACATGGGTGTTACCTCAGAATTAATTCTTCTTTGCTTATTTGCTAAAAGAATTATTCTGAACAAACCATTCAATGAAAAGTGCTAAATTTTGATCCAGAGAGTTGTCTTGTGACAAGGAACTTACACAAAAATTCTCAGCTCCATTGGAGCTTTGGATCACCCCTGTTCTGTGGAATCACTTGAGGGATTAATATGGAAGAGGGGAAAAACCACTTAGCACTGAATCATGTGCTTAGATCCAGACCCAACCCACTAGCCCCAGCTTCCTTTTAAATTCTTGAACAGAGTTCCAGTTGTTAAAAACTTTTTATTAGAACATGTAGCAGAAGCATTACAATAAACTCATGTGCATATTCATTAACATGTAGTATTTCATTAATGTGTAGTCGCTGAAGGCGAGGAAGCTCTGGAGGTACTCGACTTCCTGCTTCCAGAATAAGAACTAACCTCTGACCAGCAGAAACAAGGCAAGCCCCGGTTTGCATTAAACTATTTTTCAAGTTTTGCTTTATGAACACTTAGTATGAAGTATGGATGTGCATTAGGTGTAGGATGAATGGAACCCCACTTGCATAACCAGAATTTTTCCATAAGAGTGAGGGTAGTGTCTAAGACCTCAAGTAGACAAGCTATGCTGAATGATTCATAGGACTTCGGTACAAGTCGAGTAGTTGGAATCTACTCGCGAGTTTACGCTTGGGACACCCGGGTTCGGTTGAGTGATGTGAGATCACTGTACTAATCAAAATGAGACTAGGCAGGGGCTAGGGCGCAGCAAGAGGAAGTCTTGTGTGCGCAGCCCTGTCCATGTCGATTGAGGACCGATCCGTGTGCGGCCCTGCTGAACAAGTATTGAACGTACCGAAGGCATATCGGATATATGGGCCCTGATAAACCGATGTAGCCTAAACCTCCGGGCGTCGAGGCATAACGCACCGATTTATAGGTGTAGGCTGAGGGCAGCAAGGTGGAAATCTGCCAACGGGCATAGAGAGATGCTCCTGGTGGGGAACCTCCTGCTTGTTTCGGTGCGACCGGTTCGACATTTGGGCTGTTGGGTGAAAGGTTGTCCCGTACGACATCGAGTGAGCATGCTGTGGAGCTCCACGGGTGGGCGTACGTGACGTGCTCTTTGGGTTTCCTTGCAGGTGTATATCGAGTCGATTCGCCGTCCCTCGCGGTGAAGAGTACCACTTGGTCACTGAGTCGTGACGTAGGCTAATGTATGAAATGTGATGATTCAATATTGCTGTTATGATATAATTTTATTTCTACATGCGTGCCACCAAATAATGCTTACTAAATTTCAGCTCCCGGAACCGTTAACTTGTTGCTAAAAGATGAAGTAAGGATGAACTTGTAGGCGTGTCCATTTGCTGCAACATTACTATCCTATGTCATTGTACACCTCATGTAGAGTTTCATGATTAGGTGAGTCGGTTAAGCCTTGTTGAGCCATCGTGCTCACGGTTGCTGCTTAAGTGTTTTTCAGGTGAGGAGCCACCCACGGACTCGGAGTACGAGTCCACCGGCGAGGGTTACCCTCCATCGGGGACCACGGCTGAGTGGGAGCCGTACACGCCGCGCTGAGCTGAGACGTGCAGCTAGTGTGGGTTGCCCTAGGGCTGGGCAACCGACTTTTGCTAGATAGGCGGGCGTGAGTTGTATAGAGTAGACTTCCGCTGTGTAACATAAAGAATAATTTATAACTGAAGTTTGTACCTGTTTGTACAGTTCAGTTGTTTTTCCCATGTAATATATTGTGTCCTTATGATGTGTGCTGTCAGGTGTCGCATCGTGCGGCACCACCCTCTGCGATCCTGGATGAGCGGACCCCGTTCCGCCACAGCCTGGTATCAGAGCTGCATTGGGGATAGCACAGTACTTAAGGACTGTATTACGGGAAAACTTAGGCTTACGGTGAGGATTCGGTAGTTGCCCAATTAAGGACTATATTAGCATAGTTACTTAAAGTGGCAAAGACTAACCTATGTGTTATAATTCTGAATTTTACTTATGTAACGACGCATCTACGCTCTGGTAAGATTGTTAAGGAACGCTACCGAAAGCGGTTCAATTTCGGTTAGCTCCCCTGATGAGGAATGTGGTTCAGGGATAGGTCTCACAGCTTGGTGTGAGACGTCAATATGAAACCCTTGGACTCTTCATGTTCCTGAGTTCATATGAAACGCTGATCCCTAGCGTGCATTAGGCAAGTAAGTGGAGACCCCATCGCGTGGTCAGTAACGCGAGAGTGTGTTCGTCTGGAAATAGCCCAGGAGGACATACGCAGCGCTTGCCATCGGCGTGCCCTGCAGGGCAGTAGGTGGTATCTGTTGGGTTGATAACATTCCCAACCGTGACGACCCATTCATGACATACTCGGGTTCTCCGTCGTGTGGTGTTGAAACACGATCACGTACCTTGAGACGTGACCTAACTCAAGGACGGCCGTATGACAATGATACGGGCGTTTGTATTTACTTTCAAATATTGATCTGCCTGAAATGAACAACCATTGAGTGCATCAATATTGTGTGGTCTTCTGCAGGTACTAACCACGTATGTATCCGTGTAGTAAACGTGTGCGAGAGACCGTTTAGTGCCACAATTGAGACGTATATGCCGGTATAATCCGGTAGGATTTTCTTTTGTGAGGAACGTAGTACCGAGATATCATAGGAATATGCATGCAAAATAATGATAACAAGGAATAAATCACTAGGTTCAACATTTAGGACCTGGTTGGGTAGAAAAATTGGAGGGTTATTAGTGTAGTTCCAAAAGACTGAAAAACAGAGTGCTCTGTTTTGGGCAGCAAGTTTGCTGATCTTCAACAGGGCATAACTCACAGGTATTTTAGCCCAGGGAGGTGTGGTATATAGTTCTGGAAAGGTATTTAAGTACTCTACAACTTTGTTGTAAACTTCCAGAGCTGAAACACACCTTAAGATGGCTTAAATCCTAGAGAAATGTAAACCGTCCAGAATCAGGGCAGAGTTAAACACTCTCTGGACTGTCCTGTTTTTCAAACATAACTCCCAGTAGAAAAATCTAAAATTGTCATATGATACATATTTAGAAATGGTAGAAGATGTGTTACATCTTTGCAATTCAAAGTTTCTGAAAGTTCAGCACAGATTTCAGTGGAAACCCGAGTTGAAAACAGCAACTTCCAAGGGAGGTGCTGTTGAAAGTTTCCCATAAATTCTGCTGACTTTGAATTACCATAACGTTTGAACCAGAGCTGATATGAGGGCAAATAAGTACTCGTTGGAAAGATACTGAAGTTAACTTTAACTTTGGTATTCAGCTTGAGTCATGAAAATGCACAGAACCAGATCAAAATCTCAGATATATAGAAACTGGTCATTCTGACAGAGGAATGACAGTTGAACTCATATGAGAGATTGTGGTACCCTAGAGGGGGTATAAATACTTCCAATGGGGTAGAACGTGCTCATGATAGGTTATCTTCAACTAGTGAAAGATCTGAGTATAGGTCTCACTCAAGTTTCTTTTACTAGAGACCATGTTTGTGACGTATTGAAGATAAAAGGGCGGTTTGCGTGATGACAAAGCGGTAGTAATATCTTGTAGTGACCAAACCTAGTTGTGGTGAGCTTCCAAAGAGGAGGTTCATCAAGTTGGATTAAACTTGCTTGTATTTGGTCTGGTAATGGTGTAGCTTGTGCAAGGTTATTACATTATCTACATGCGAGATGTATCGCATGAATTATTGTCATTATGTTCTTACGTCTATTTCATTTGATTGCATTGAAGTATGTTACAGGACTGATGTTTATTGTCGTACGGTTGCAGATGGTTCACACTAGGACCACGCACGAGGTTGGTGGCTCTAGCCAACAGGGAGGCGTTGATTCCCAGCCACCGGCCTACGACAGCACCCCACAGCAGCAGCCACCACCGCCGCCTCCGCTTACCCTAGCGGATGTGATAGCGGCACTGGTGGGTGGTCGTGGAGCAGACCGACCTGCTCCGCGCGATCGTGCAGAATACGTCCCAGGCGGAGGGACATCAAGACAGAGGGCCTCGTGAGCCCCGTGAGGTGTCGTACTCGGATTTCATGAGTACTCACCCTCCAGTGTTCACAGAAGCTGAAGAACCACTGGAGGCCGACAACTGGCTGCGGATCATCGAGTCCAAATCCGGGCTGCTCCAATGTACGGAGCGGCAGAAGACTCTGTTCGCAGCGCAGCAGCTTCACGGTGCCGCTGGTGCATGGTGGGCGAACTATGTCGCCTCACGTACGGCTGGCCATACCGTGGAGTGGGAAGAGTTCCGGGAGGCATTCCACGCCTATCATATTCCTCCCGGAATAATGAAGAGGAAGTTCCAAGAATTCTTGGAGCTGAAGCAGGGCGGGAGGAGTGCCCATGACTACTCCCGTGCCTTCAACCATCTGGCGCAATATGTGTCAGACTACATCTCCACTGAAGAGAAGAAGCGGGAACACTTCTATCGGGGGCTACACCCCGAGATGAAGACACATCTCGTTCAGTGGAACCGCGGCACCTTCAACGACCTAGTCAATGCCGCGATTATGCAAGAGGACGCTCAGCGGGAGTTGGCAGCTGAGCAGAGGAAGTGCAGCGCTCCACCCAGCAGTGGGGTTGGCGCTCCCCAGAAGTACCGCATGGTGTATCGGACACCATCCGGGCAGCAGTGGCATCCACCGGCGTGACCTCAGCGATTCGGGGGACGTCCTTTTCAAGCACCCCCGTTCCGACCGCCGATGCCACCACCAAGACAGCAGCAGCAGCAGCAGACGGAACCCCGGGCGTTTCCACCGCCACAACGCGCCCCGGGTTTCCGTCCACCGATCAGCGGGGGGCCACCCCGTTTCACTTGCTTCACGTGTGGCCAGGTGGGCCACTTCGCGAAGGACTGTCCCCAGGGGCAGCAGAGCAGCGGGCAAGCCCAATTCCAGGGCGGTGCTCGAGGCCGACCTCCGGTTAAGAAGGTTGGTCAGCGGACTGGGGGCGTCCGCAACCTCGACGATGAGGACGCCCCAGAGGGAGACAACATGCTGGCGGGTACGTTCACTCTCAACTATCAAGCCATCATCATACTTTTTGATTCTGGTGCAACCCACAATTTCATAAGTGCATCATATGTGGGTAAGCATCAGCTGGAAGCTTTTCCAACCGAGTGTTCTTATATGATCAGTTCACCGGGAGGAAGGATTTCAGCAACTACGATGGTTCCGAAAGCACCACTGTGCTTAGGTGGGAAGATATATCCCACGACTATGATTATCCTTGAGGGGCAGAAGATTGATGCAATCTTGGGGATGTCATGGCTAAGCTACCATGGCTCTGTCCTAGAAACTTTAACACGGACAGTTCACCTCAAATCCCCATTACACTGTCCGCAGTCCCTCCTATTAGACAATCCAGTCCGAGAGGTTTCAGCGATCAACAATACTGAAGCCCTCAAGTTAGAGGACATGCCCGTAGTCCGGGAGTACCCCGACGTGTTCCCGGATGATCTTCCGGGCATGCCACCTCAGCGGGACGTCGAGTTTAAGATTGAACTTGCACCCGGGACTACGCCCATATCACGGAGGCCATACAAAATGGCTCCAAATGAGCTGGCTGAACTGAAAGCACAGCTCAATGATCTGTTGAGCAAGGGTTTCATTAGGCCGAGTTCCTCGCCTTGGGGATGCTCGGCGCTGTTTGTAAAGAAGAAGGATGAAACCCTGAGGCTGTGTGTGGATTACCGGCCGCTCAACGCCGTCACCATCAAGAATAAGTACCCACTGCCCCGCATCGACATATTATTTGATCAACTTGTGGGTGCAAGTGTATTCTCCAAGATGGACCTTCGCTCTGGATATCAGCAGATAAAGATCCGGGCGGAGGATATCCTAAAGACGGCCTTTTCAACGAGATATGGATTATATGAATATCTCGTCATGTCGTTTGGTCTCACAAATGCTCCAGCCCATTTCATGTACCTCATGAACTCGGTGTTCATGCCAGAGCTGGACAAGTTCGTGGTAGTGTTCATCGATGATATCTTGGTTTACTCCAAGACAGAAGCCGAACATGCCGAACACTTGAGCATCGTTCTTCAATGATTGCGAGACCACGAGCTCTACGCCAAGTTCAGCAAATGCGAGTTTTGGATCAGCCAAGTGTCATTCTTGGGACATATCATCTCAGCAGAAGGCATTGCGGTTGATCCAAGCAAGATAGAGCAAGTGCTGAAATGGAAAGCTCCCACTTCAGTCCATGAAGTCAGAAGCTTTCTTGGGTTAGCGGGATACTATCGAAGATTTATTTCATGTTTCTCCAAGCACGCTAAGCCAATGACAGAATTGCTGAAGAAGGGAACGGAATATGTTTAGAACACGGCGTGTGAAGGAGCGTTCCAAGCATTGGTGAAGCATCTCACCACAGCCCCGGTCTTAGCTCAGCCGGATACAACAAAGCCCTTCGACGTGTATTGTGACGCGTCCGGTATTGGGCTCGGCTGCATGTTGATGCAAGAAGGATGTGTGGTCGCCTATGGCTCACACCAACTTCGGAACCATGAGCAGCATTATCCCTCTCATGATCTTGAGCTTGCTGCCGTGGTGTTGGCACTAAAAATGTGGAGGCACTATCTCCTGGGGAATCTGGTGCACCTCTACACCGACCACAAGAGCTTGAAATACATTTTCAACCAGAAGGAGCTGAACATGAGGCAAAGGAGGTGGTTAGAACTGATCAAAGATTATGAGATTGAGATTCATTACCACCCCGGCAAGGCAAATGTGGTTGCCGACGCGCTGAGTCGGAAATCACATGTCCATCACTTCACCATTACCCCAGTGTAGGAGGAAGAGCCGAGTTTATAATTGGTTCCTTATGGGTCGCTGTACAACCTTGCCCTCATCCCTACTATTAGGGAAGACATCATTGCAGCTCAGAAGACTGATAAAGGCATGGCACATCTCCGGAGACGGATAGACAATGGGGAGATCAAATGTTTCCAGAAGGATGATGAGGGGACGCTATGGTTCAATGACCGCATAGTCGTACCCCGGGATATGGAGTTGAGGAAAAAGATCCTCAATGAAGCTCACTTGTCTAAATACTCCATTCATCCGGGCAGCAACAAAATGTACCAAGATTTGAAAAAGAAATTTTGGTGGACACGGATGAAGCGGGAGGTAGCGCAGTACGTATCCAAGTGTGATACGTGTAGACGAGTGAAAGCTGATCATATGAAGAAATCAGGGCTGCTGCAACCCCTGAAGATCCCGGCATGGAAATGGGAAGATGTGTGCATGGATTTCATTGTGGGATTGCCCCTGACTTCCAACAAGCATGACTCCATTTGGGTAATCTTTGATCGGTTAACCAAGACGGCTCACTTCATCCCTGTGCATACACATTACAATGCCGGCAATTACGAGGAGCTGTACATAGCGAAGATTCTATGCTTATATGGGGTACCCAAAACCATCGTCTCAGATCGAGGTGCATTATTTGTATCTCACTTTTGGGAGCAGCTACACGCTGCATTGGGTACTAAGCTGATCAGGAGCTCCGCCTACCACCCTCAGACAGATGGCCAGACAGAGAGGGTGAATCAAGTTCTGGAAGACATGCCGAGAGCATGTGCCATCCACCATGGTAGGAACTGGGATAATCACCTACCATTGGCAGAATTATCATACAATAATGGCTATCAGGCGAGTATCGAGATGGCACCCTATGAAGCTCTCTACGGTCATAAATGCCGCACCCCATTAAACTGGTGCGAGTCCGGTGAAAGGGTCACATTCGGGGTTGATGTGGTGAACGACGCCGAAGAGCGCGTTCGGACGATCCAAGCTAATTTGAAGGCCGCTCAATCCTGGCAGAAGAGCTACGCTGATAAGAGGCGTAGGCCGTTTCACTTTGACGTTGGTGAACACGTGTACCTCCGCGTGTCTCCAATGAAAGGCGTGCACCAGTTCGGCGTCAAGGGGAAGCTCGCTCCCCGTTTTATTGGATCCTATGCTATCACCGAGAAGTGTGGACCAGCGGCGTATAGACTGGAGCTACCGGCATCTCTCGCTGGTGTCCATGACATTTTCCATGTCTCACAGCTGAGGAAATGTCTGAAACATACCGCTGCTGTTACTACCGAAGACATCGGCGAGTTGCAACCGGACTTGACATATGATGAATATCCGGTGGCAATTCTTGATGAGAAAGCCTGAACCACGCGTAGCCGAACGTTGTGGTTCTACAAGACACTCTGGAGCAACCATACCGCCGAAGAAGCGACGTGGGAGAGCGAGGAATTCCTTCGCTCAAATTACCCGGAGTTCATGGCATCTCAACACGGGTAAATCCCTGTTACATCGCTGTCTCTTCTTTCGTAATCTCAGGACGAGATTCTTTCAAGGGGGGAGGGATGTAAAATCCCAAGAAAAGGGACTTGCAAAATCTTTTCTTCACCTCACAACACTACAGTTTTTGTTGTGGATATCTTAGAAAAAAATTGTGAAGAGCAAGTAACCTCCATCAAAAGAGTGATTAGAGGGGAAGGTCTTCGCTTTCACAAAGTAGGATTTCTACACATGAACATGAGAGGTTGAGCTCACCCCTAGAACTTAAAAAGTCTTGGGAAGGTTCAGGCCAAATTTCATGTAAATCCAACACTTTTTGAGGCACTTTTGGAGGTATTTGAAAAAGAGGCCAATTTTAGTGTAAATTCAAATTGCAGCAACTTTCATCACTCAAATTCAAAAGTTAGCTTCATATTCAAACTCAGCACATTTTTCTGAGTTGGCCCACCAATTTTCATCCCCATTGGAGTTCATCTTGTCGGGAGCTAAATTTGCAATAATTCAAAACTGAATTTGAATTTCAGTTTAAACATGAAGCAAATTTAACCCAGTAAAGATTAAATTTGAGAACTAAAATTCAAACCAATACTTGGGGGCTAAGTCTCCCATTCAATGTTTAGTAGCTGGGGATATTTACAGCAGAAGGGGGAGAAAGAATTAGAGGGGAGAAGGGGGCCCACTGGTCAGCCACACAGGAGTTAAACCGACTCAGTCACGCGGTTGAACACTTCTGCGGGCGCCAGCGCATGGGGTCGACCCCGTACCAACGCGACCACCACGCCACCTCCTGCTCGGGGGATGAGGGCACTGGCTACAGAGCGTTCGGTTGCACCACTGGGCTGCGTGAACCTCCCCGTATCCTCTCTGTTCCACTGCATACAAATACGGCGACACACTCGGTGTTTTGCCACCCACTGATCGCCGGCGTCCGAGCAACCCAGGCGCTCTCGTGCCCGATGCTCAACACAAGAAATTACCGCCATAAGGTGCTGGTTCTGCTCGTCCCTACCGTTCAGCATTTCATGCACCGTCGGGGGAGAATTTCTCCCGGGAACGTGTCGGTGTTCTTAAGGCCGAGCTATACCAAATCTGGAAATTCGCGGGTATTAGCTCATCACCGGGCATACCGAGCCACACACATGCTCTACACCCTGCCATGACCACCTAGGATCAAAAACCAGCAAGAACCATGGGCTAGGGTTACGGTTCTTCGAAGTTTTTTGAGCACAGCCGATATCAGGACTAGGTCGACGGTGAGGTCCTAGCTCCGGCCATTTTCATGGCCAACCGAGCTCATATTCGTGCTCAGCATGCCACGACGGAGCTATAGAAGCAAACCGCTTGAGAAACAAGGCCCTGAGTAGCCCGGGCGACGTCGCCGGAGTAGAGAGAGGCTCTGCCACCGCCGCGGGCATAGTTCCGGCCATTGCCGAGCTCCGGTGAGGGCACCAGCGTGTTCTCCGAGTCGAGTTAGGCACAGGCGGCGAGTTTCTGGCCGGGTGGTGGCCGGGAAGCCAGGTCCGGCGAGCTTCAGTGCGGTGCCGGCGAGGGGGCGGCGCGGGATAAGGGGCTGGCGCGAGGAAGAAGACGAGCCGGCCGGGCCCGCTCGTCAGCCGCTCAATACACAGTAGGGGGATTTTCTGTTGCACTGGATCATCTGTGACAACGCGGATAACAGTCCTGTGGCCCCGTGTGGGGTAGCCATGGTGGTGACACGTGGGGGCCGGGCGCGCTGTCAGGGATTTGAACTTTTCCCGGTTAATTCAAATTCCAGAATTTCCCCAAACTTTAGAAACCCATAACTTTTACTAGGAAGCTCCAAATTTAATGATTCAAATTAGGTTGGATTCATCTTGCATAGCTCTATCCAAATATGCAACCCAATTTGTATTAAACCCATTATTTAATTCTGGAAAATTCTTTAAAGCTTTTCAGCAAAAGAATTTTAGAGAGAGTTTGGTTTATCGAAAAATCCTCAAATTTTGCCAGATTATTCTTTAGGATGTTAGTGAACCCCTGTTAAATTTTCAGACCATTTGGAGTTGATTTGTTCAGGGCAATTCAGGTTTGAAGGTGCTGTGTTCAATTGAATACAGAAACATTTTCAGAGAATTTCCAAAACTTGGAAATTAAGTTCTGGACAAACCTTAGCTCCAAAAATGCTAGGAAAATTCATGCAAACTCTATGAGCTATAATTGAAAATTGTAGTTCACTAAGTTGGGCATGAACTGGGGTGTTACCTCAGAATTAATTCTTCTTTGCTTATTTGCTAAAAGAATTATTCTGAACAAACCATTGAATGAAAAGTGCTAAATTTTGATCCAGAGAGTTGTCTTGTGACAAGGAACTCACACAAAAATTCTCAGCTCCATTGGAGCTTTGGATCACCCCTGTTCTGTGGAATCACTTGAGGGATTAATATGGAAGAGGGGAAAAACCACTTAGCACTTAATCATGTGCTTAGATCCAGACCCAACCCACTAGCCACAGCTTCCTTTTAAATTCTTGAACAGAGTTCCAGTTGTTAAAAACTTTTTATTAGAACATGTAGCAGAAACATTACAATAAACTCATGTGCATATTCATTAACATGTAGTATTTCATTAACGTGTAGTCGCTGAAGGCGAGGAAGCTCCGGAGGTACTCGACTTCCTGCTTCCAGAAGAAGAACTAACCTCTGACCAGCAGAAACAAGGCAAGCCCCGGTTTGCATTAAACTATTTTTCAAGTTTTGCTTTATGAACACTTAGTATGAAGTATGGATGTGCATTAGGTGTAGGATGAATAGAACACCACTTGCATAACCAGAATTTTTCCATAAGAGTGAGGGTAGTGTCTAAGACCTCGAGTAGACAAGCTATGCTGAATGATTCATAGGACTCCGGTACAAGTCGAGTAGTTGGAATCTACTCGCGAGTTTAGGCTTGGGACACCCGGGTTCGGTTGAGTGATGTGAGATCACTGTAGTAATGAAAATGAGACTAGGCAGGGGCTAGGGCGCAGCAAGAGGAAGTCTTGTGTGCGCAGCCCTGTCCATGTCGACTGAGGACCGATCCGTGTGCGGCCCTGCTGAACAAGTATTGAACGTACCGAAGGCATATCGGATATATGGGCCCCGATAAACCGATGTAGCCTAAACCTCCGGGCGTCGAGGCATAACGCACCGATTTATAGGTGTAGGCTGAGGGCAGCAAGGTGGAAATCTGCCAACGGGCATAGAGAGATGCTCCTGGTGGGGAACCTCCTGCTTGTTTCGGTGCGACCGGTTCGACGTTTGGGCTGTTGGGTGAAAGGTTGTCCCGTACGACATCGAGTGAGCATGCTGTGGAGCTCCACGGGTGGGCGTACGTGACGTGCTCTTTGGTTTTCCCTGCAGGTGTATATCGAGTCGATTCGCCGTCCCTCGCGGTGAAGAGTACCACTTGGTCACTGAGTCGTGACGTAGGCTAATGTATGAAATGTGATGATTTAATATTGCTGTTATGATATAATTGTATTGCTACATGCGTGCCACCAAATATTGCTTACTAAGTTTCAGCTCCCTGAACCATTAACTTGTTGCTAAAAGATGAAGTAAGGATGAACTTGTAGGCGTGTCCATTTGCTGCAACATTACTATCCTATGTCATTGTACACCTCATGTAGAGTTTCATGCTTAGGTGAGTCGGTTAAGCCTTGTTGAGCCATCGTGCTCATGGTTGCTGCTTAAGTGTTTTTCAGGTGAGGAGCCACCCACGGACTCGGAGTACGAGTCCACCGGCGAGGGTTACCCTCCGTCGGGGACCATGGCTGAGTGGGAGCCATACACGCCGTGCTGAGCTGAGGCGTGCGGCTAGTGTGGGTTGCCCTAGGGCTGGGCAACCGACTTTTGCTAGATAGGCGGGCGTGAGTTGTATAGAGTAGACTTCCGCTGTGTAACATAAACAATAGTTTGTAACTGAAGTTTGTACCTGTTTGTACAGTTCAGTTGTTTTCCCCATGTAATATATTGTGTCCTTATGACGTGTGCTGTCGGGTGTCGCATCGTGCGGCACCACCCTCTGCGATCCTGGATGAGCGGACCCCGGTCCGCCACAGGCCTGGGACCCCGGTCACCGAAAACCCATCAGCGACGGGCGGCAGTGGCGGTTGGAGTCCGGCAACGTCGCACTCGTGCTAGGAGGGCTCAAACACTTTGGTCTTTCTCTCTAGAGCACCGTGGTGACCTCCTAAACACCGGCATGAACTCAAATTAGCTCAACCGAGGCTGCAAATACGAGCTCATCGGCGACCTAGGGTGAAAATCGGCGCCGATGCAAAATTCTCGAAGAACATCACCAAAACTCGATGAAACTCGATGGTTTTTTATCCTAGAGACGTGTGGGTGAGTCTAGAACATGTCTATAGCTCGATCCAGGGAGTAGTGGCTTACTTGCTATGAATTTCCGGATTTCGTGTGGCTCAGTTGTAAACACACCGACGCACTAATTAACCAAATTCTCTGCCGGTTGTGCGAGAGAGAGGGTGAGGTCGGTACGGTTGTGATCGGCACCTCGTCGGGCAGGAAAGCACATGTGCCGCACGGGAGCCGGTGATCAGAGAGAGGAGAACTCGGAGCGAGTGCTGCGGTGGTGTCCGGGCAGAACAGAGAATCGTGTGAGGGAAGAAACGGAACACGGCAGGAGCACACGTCTTATCCCTTCGGTCAGTGATCTTTTCCCCCTCCCACCGAGCAGGAGCTGGCCTGGCTGAGGCGGTCGGGCGCCGACGCCGGGGCTGGCTGGTGCGCACTCTCGGCCGAGAGAAAAAAATCAACCCGAAGAAACTTCAGTGTGAAGGCTACTGACAAGTGGATCCCTCCCCTCTAATTCTCTTCTAGTTTTTCATCTCTGTTATCCTTGAAAATATCCCAGCTACTCACAATTGAATGTGAGACTTAGCCTCCAAGTTATTGTTTGAATTTGATTCCCTAAATTTGAAATTGGTTTGGCTAAATTTGTTGCATATTTGAACTGAAATTCAAATTCAGTTTTTTTGAATAATGCAAATTTAGCTCCCGACAAGATGAAGTCCAATGGGAATGAAAATTGGTGGGATAACTCAGAAAAATATGCTGAGTTTGAATATGAAGTCAACTTTTAAATTCAAGTGATAAAAGTTGCTGCAATTTGAATTTGCATTCAAATTGGCCCCTTTTTGAATTGTCTCCAAAAGTGCCTAAAAAATTGTTGGATTTGCATGAAATTTGGCCTGAGCCTTCCCAAGAGTATATAAAGTCTAGGGGTGAGCTCAAACTTTCATGTTCATGTGTAGAAATCCCACTTTTTGGAAGTTAGGGCTTTCCCCTATAATCACCCTTTTGATGGTGGTTACTTGCTCTTCACAAATGTTCACAAGACATCCACAAGATGAGCTGTGGTGTTGTTAGGTGGTGCAATTGATCACTTTTGCAAGTCCCTTCTCTTGGGCTTTTACAGTAAACTCATATAAAAGGGTGTCCCATCAAGTTGAATCAAGCACACACACATTTTCGCGAACAAAACAGTTTCAAAACATGGGATCAATATGGTCAAGGGGCACTTGCCTTGTTCCTGTGGCTTTTGTTGCTCACGGATCTCGAATTCTTGGTGCTGTAGTCCTTCGTAGATGTCTTCTTGAGCTTCTCCTTCTACTTACGACCACGCACATACAAATTTTATAGCAATCAATCATCATGCACAAACTTTACTCAAGATGCAATGATGTAGATGGATGCAAATCCTATGGTGCTGTTTTATTAAACCAGTTTGTACGTGTTCTTGCGTGTTTTAATGGCTTGCATGGGGTTTTTTGATGAATAAAGGTGTAAGGATAAAGTGTGGACATGGTCATGATATTGACTCAAGATCTAGATCAATTCCACCGTCAAAAACTGATCAACACGTGATCTGTCCACACGAAAAAGCTTCTGTTCGAAAAAACAGATGCGTAGAAACCACGATGATGTTGTAAGGTGGTAACGAAGACCTACCTCACTTCTTTCTGGTGGCATGGCCTTCCTCCTAGCAATGGCAGCAGCGACAGATCGTCGGCCCTCTTCCGGCGACGGCGGGCTCGATGGGGCTCGTCGGCGGTCTCACCGGTGGCTGAACTCCGGCGATGGGGTGTAACTCGGCGAGTTGGGAGCTAGGACCTCCAAGTCGCCGACTCAGGAGGGAAAAATAGATACGTGGTTGCGGCCAGGGGCTTTTGGGTTCTATTTATAAGGGAATAAAGAAGAGTCCTACTCCGATTGGATTCCAAATAAGAGTCCTATTCAATTTGTTTCGGATCTTAACAACTTATCTTCAATTGATTTGGGTGCGGTATCAACGTGGAAGAAATCATGTCGGTTTCCTCAGTACCGGGTACTCGTGCACAGGGAAAAAAACCGCTTAAGGACCTCGTCCTTCTGCAGGGATGAGCTCCGGAGGCTCCACGTGTCCAGCGGGTGACTGGCCTTCCTTTTTCCGCAGAGACAAGCTCCGGGTGCGCCACGTGTCTGGCGGGCGGGACCTCCCTCTCCCTCGGAGGCGAGCTCCGCGTGCGCCACATGTCTGGCGGGCGGGACCTCCCCTCTCCTCAGAGGCGAGCTCCGCGTGTGCCACATGTTAGTGTCGGACTTCCCCTCTCCTCAGAGGCGAGCTCCGAGAGTTCCACGTGTCAGTGCCGGACCTCCCCTCTCCTCAGAGGTGAGCTCCGAGAGTGCCACGTGTCCAGCAGCGCCGGACCTCCTTTCTCCTCAGAGACGAGCTCTGAGGTTGCCACGTGTCCAACAGCGTCAGACCTCCCTTGTGAGACCTATGTGTGCTGAATGCATTGGCTTTGACGATAAAAGTTTTGAATACTACCAAAACACCTTTTTAACAAGGTCCGACTCTAGGTCCGAGCTCCTACAAGGTCCGACGATAGGTCCGACGTAAGTTCCAACTTGCTTTGTCTAGGTCTGACTTATTTTGGCTAGGTCCAACTTGTTTTTGCTAGCTCCGGTGCTAGGTCCAACTAGCTTTGGTAAGTTCCGTGCTAGGTCCGACTAAGCTTTAGTAAGCTCCGGCGCTAGGTCTGACTAGCTTTGGTAAGCTCCAGTTCAAGGTCCGGTTAGCTCTGGTAAGGTTCGGAGCTTGATTGCAATGGTTCTGCTTTTAACTTGCAATGTTTCAAACTTGCTTTACTCTTATGGAAAGTTCGCTTAGTATTAATTTACTATGTTTTTGGTGTGTTTTGGTGGTTATGGCTGATATCATTTTGCTATGGTTTACAACATGCTTATGTGAGGTGCTCACGTAAGATGTAGTAGTTTCGGAACTAACGAGAGTCAAGTCGAGGACTTGTGCTCGGAAGTATTGGTTGTTTATTCATGTGAAGGTGTTGTTTGATTTCAATACATGGCTGGTGACGGGATCCATTGAACTAGTCTTAGGGAGAAGATGAGGTTCAACAACCAAGTTCGGAAGGAATTGTGGTTGAGTTGATCGGGAGGTTGTGCAGTATGTTTGAATCAAGAACAAGGCATATGAAGGTATCTTGGACGTCGTTGGAAGATGTTTGCACGTGTGCAAGGAGTGCATGGACGTGGCTCCATGTTTCCAAGGCGTGATGAAGAGATGTGGACGTAAAGAATTGGTCGGAAAGGTCCAACCGACTAGGTTATGGACTCAGGCTGCGGCTGAGTCGTGTTTGCCTCAAATATGGAAAGTTTTGAGTTGGTTATGATAGGATTTCGTGTGGGTCAAGAATTTGAGTTGTTGGAATGTTTGGGACGTTACTAAGGTGTTTGGAAGTCTTAAGATTGCTTCTATCTGCGTGTAGAAGAGTCTTGAGCAGTATTAGAAAGTTACAGTTTGAATCCAAGTAGGAGTCCTAGTTTGAATTGGGTTGGCCTTAGGCCTGGTTATATAAGCAAGGGAGGCCAAGGCTCGTGGGTGCACGACTTTGGGTCTGTTCCTCTTGTGTTTTGATTCTAAAGGAACTTTTGTGCCTTGTTCGTCCGACTTGTTTCAGACAAGTTTTTCTCGTCGAGTTTCTGTTCAGCACTACCTTGCTTCGGTGGTTTTATCATAACTCGAGTTTTACAGATCCAATTGATGTGATTCTTTTTGGGTTGTCTTCACAACTTGATTATCTATCATATGTGAAAATTTCACGGTCATTGAATTTTTGGTTTCTGATATACACGAGTTTCTTTGCAGTATTCCAGAACTGTTTTTCTCGCGTAGGACAGATTGACCTTTGTTCGATCTTTCGATCGTAACTTGAGTTGCTCTCAACGGATTTTCATGATTCTTGTTGTGACGTATTCGTGACTTGATTCTCTACAATCTATACTAGTTTTGTCGCAGTTGAACACGTTTATATTAGTCGCACACACGGTTTCTTTAACAGATCGATTTTCTGCTGAGGGGTGTTTTGTTGCTTCTGTTGAGAAGTTTTTATCTACCATCCCCCCCCTCTGGTAGCTTTACACGTGTACTTCGATCCTACAATTGATATCAGAGCCAAGTTGCTCTAATCTTTGTGATTTGCACATGTTTTGGCTAATCATCATGGAGAAATACTCCGCCAAACCTTGTGTGTTTAGTGGTATTGATTTTCAGGTTTGGAAGGCACGCATGGAAGCTTTCATCCAGGCGCAAGGTTTTGCAATATGGGAAAAGGTGTACAAGCCCTACGATGTGCCTTGAAACGATCAAGTCACGGCTACAAACATGAGAGATGTCGACAACAACAACAAGGCTCAGAACTTGATCATACAAGGGCTAACTCAAAGCGACTTCGACCGTGTTGCACACCTCCGATCGGCGTACGATGTGTGGAGAGCACTTTGTGACTACCACGAAGGATCCAAAGGAGGTAAGACAGGATATGTTCAAGAAAGAATACATGCACTTTGAGATGCAACCTGGTGAGTCCATTGATGACCTCTTTACTCGCTTTAATAAAATTCTCAGCAACTTGCGTAGCGTCAATGTTAATTTTTCAAATGCTGAAAATGCTAGGCAATTACTAAGACTATTGCATTTGTCTCACAACGTGATATGCCTAGCTCCGGCCAATCATCTAGCAATACACTTCCTTTGCTGTCTTCACTAACCCTGGAACAGATTGAGGAGTTTCCAGAGGAGGAGCTAGTACTTCTTTCTACTAGGTTCTCAAAAGCATTGCAAAATGTGAGAACTAGAAGGAGAGGAAGCTCCGGACCTCAATGATGCTTTGAATGTGGTAAGACAGGACACTTTCGTACAGATTGCCCTAACCTTTCAGGTCCTTCTAACCGTGATGAAAAGCAGAATAAAGTCAAGTCCTCTTTTGGCAACACCAACAAGAAAAAGAAGGGTTTTACAGGATGCAAACTGATAAACAGTTTCATCACCGCACTTCAAGAACTTGGCTCGAGTGATGTAGACATTGGAAGTGATAAAGATGAAGATGATCTGGCAAACTTGTGCTTCATGGCGGGCAAATCAAAATCAAGTATGGAGGATGCAGAACACAACAGTGACAACGAAGAGGTATGTCCTACTTGCGAAGAAATGTGTGATGCTATTTCTCGTGCCACTATTATTGTTAAAAAAAGGACAAAAAGCTTAGGGACAATGCTGTTAAAATTGAGTCACTAGAATCTGAAATTAATCGTTTAAATTCCTTGATTCCTAGTGATGATTCTTGTTCCTCATCTGATTTAATATATGAACAATTGTCCTCTCTAAGAAGTGCACACACCTCCACACTTGATAAACTTGAACTTGAAATCAAAAAGAACAAAAAGCTTGCTGCACTTAATGATAAAAACTTGAAAGATGCTTGTTGTTCTACAATTGATTTGCATTGTTCTACTTGCAATGATCTTGATAAGAAACTACAAGATGCTATGAAAGAAATTTCTATATTAAACAATGCTTTACGTTCTCATGAAGTTAAATATTGTTCCAATTGCAAACTAAAAGGAAAAACTTCATGTGAAAATTGCCTTGATCTATCAAATAAACTTGATAACATGCATAGGACATTAGATCGGTTTTGTAATGGGAATAAGAACCTAAACTTGCTGCTGAATTCTTCCAAGTCTTGTAATGATAAAACTGGTTTAAGTTTTGATTCACATGCCCATGCTAAGGAACATCCACCTAAATTTGTAAAATCATTAGGAAGTGGTTTGATTCAAACAGTTCCTAAACAAAAAGAAGTGATTTTTAAATCTGCAGGAGTGTTATCACATTCGGGTTCAAATAAGCATAGTGCATGCTCATCTAGACATGAACACAAAGTTAAATTTTATTGTACCTATTGTGGTAGAGATGGTCATGTCATAGATTTTTGTTATAGACTAGCTAAACAACATAAAAAAGAAAGAATGCAAGCTAGATCTTATAACTCTCATGCAAAATTTTCTGCACATACTAAACCGAATGTCAGGAACATTCAACCTGCTGTTATGAGTCAGAAATATTCAAAGTTTACCTCCGGAGCTTCAGTTTTTGCCTCCAGAGCTTCAGTTTTTGCCTCTGGACCTTCTGTTTTTGCCTCCGGAGCTACTGATTTTCGTGCTACACAAGTAACACCTCATAGGTCAGTAGTTAAGAACAAAAAACTCAAACTTTGACTCATAAACCTGCTGTTTTATCTCAGCTTTCACATGTTATTCCTGTTGGACATCATGTGACTCAGTACTGGATTCCTAAATGCCTTTTAACTAACCCTGGTATTGAGTCAGCGACGTACTGTGCTTCTATGTAGGTTACACGCTTGAGGAAGGAGAACATTTGGATTGTGGATTCAGGTTGCTCACGCCACATGACCGGTAACAAAGAATGGTTCTCCTCTCTCTCTTTTGTGTCACGTGTAGAGAATGTTACTTTTGCCGATAATTCTTCAACTCCTATAATTGCTAAGGGTTCGGTTAGAGTAAATGATCACTACACTTTGAAGGATGTGGCACTTGTCAAAAATTTGAAATACAACTTGCTTTCTGTTTCACAATTGCTAGATGAAAATCTAGAAATTATTTTTAATAAAAACTGCTGCAAAGTTGTAGGTTCAAATAGTGAGCCTATCTTTAACATGTCTCGGTTTGGAAGAGTTTTTAAAGCTGATTTTGATATGTCTTCCTCTAAGCATAGATGTCTAGTTGCAAATGATTCCAAAGATTTATATTTTTGGCATCGTAGACTTGGTCACGTAGGCTTTGATCATCTAACTGTGTTAGTGCTCTTGATCGCATACGTGGGCTGCCTAAGCTTAAAGGGGACAAAGAAATTGTGTGCTCTTCTTGTAGACACGCTAAAATGGTTGCAGGTTCACATGCTCCTCTCACAATGACCATGACAACTGAACCGGATCAACTTTTACACCTTGACACCGTAGGACCTCCACGTGTTCAATCCTTCGGAGGTAAATGGTATGTTCTTGTGATTGTTGATGACTATTCTAGATACTCTTGGATTTACTTTATGGCATCTAAGAATGAAGCTTTTAGTCACTTTAGAACTTTATTTCTTAGATTATCAATTGATCACCCAGGATCTTTAAGAGCAATTAGAAGTGATAATGGAACCGAATTTAAAAATCAATCATTTGATCACTTTTGTGCTGAAAATGCAATAGATCATCAATTTTCTTCACCATATGTACCTCAACAAAACGGTGTTGTAGAGAGAAAGAACAGAATCTTAGTTGAGATGGCTAGGACTATGCTTGATGAATATCAAACTCCTAGGAAATTTTGGGCTGATGCAATCGCAACCGCTTGTTATGTCTCAAATCGTGTTTTCTTGCGTGCTAAGCTAGGTAAAACACCATATGAGCTCAGGTTTGGACATAGACCTAGTGTCACACACTTTAGGGTCTTCGGTTGCAAATGCTTTGTTAAGAAACATGGTAATCTTGATAAATTTGAAGCTAGATCTGTTGATGGCATGTTTCTTAGTTATCCATCTCATACTAGAGGCTACCGTGTGCTTTTACTTGATACTAACAAAATTGTGGAGACTTGTGAGGTTTCTTTTGATGAAGCTAGCCCAGGTACTAGTTCAAATATTGCAGGTCCGGATCCATATCCGCAAGGGGAGAGTATTTTCGTTGAAGAAGAGGAAGAAGTGGTGCTGCTGCCCGAAAATTCAGCAGCTAATGACATTGTTCCAGCTCCTGATCTTGATTCACAGCCAGCACCGACGACCACCATTGCTGGTCCAGATCCTCCTCACGTCACAAGCTCATCTATTTGTGATGAACATGAAGAAGAAGAAGCTTGTGAAGTGTCCACTCCCCTACGGATTCTCAAAAGTCATCCTCCACAACAAATTATTGGAAGCTTGCATGAACGAGTTACAAGATCCAGGTTTTTTTACCCCAATTCTCATGCTCATTCTGCTTTTGTTGCTTCTTTTGAACCCAAAGATATATCACACGCACTCACTAATGAATCTTGGATTATTGCCACGCAAGAAGAGTTAGAAAATTTTGAAAGAAATAATGTTTGGAAACATGTACCTCCACCTCAAGGTCACACTTTAATTGGAACTAAATGGGTGTTTAAAAATAAACAAAGTGAGAATGGGGTTGTAGTTAGGAATAAGGCTAGGTTGGTTGCTCAAGATTTCAAACAATTTGAAGGTCGAGATTTTGATGAAACTTTTGCTCCTGTTGCTAGATTAGAAGCCATAAGAATTTTGTTAGCTTTTGCTGCATCTAAAGGTTTTAAGCTATATAAAATGGATGTTAAAAGTGCTTTTCTTAATGGCTACATAGATGAGGAGGTTTATGTCAAACAACCACCTGGTTTTGAAAATCCAAATTTTCCTAATCATGTTTACAAACTGTCCAAAGCCTTGTATGGTCTCAAACAAGCCCCTAGAGCATGGTATGATAGATTAAAAACATTCTTACTTGAAAAGGGGTTTACCATGGGCAAGGTTGATAAAACTCTTTTTGTGCTTAAGCATGGCGATGACTCATTATTCGTTCAAGTGTATGTGGATGATATTAGCTTTGGTTGTGCTTCTCATGATCTTGTGTCCAAGTTTTCAGCTATTATGAGTTTAGAATTTGAGATGAGTATGATGGGAGAACTCACGTACTTTTTGGGGCTGCAAATCAAGCAAACCAAGGAGGGTACCTTTGCGCATCAAACAAAGTATACAAAAGATCTCCTAAGGCGCTTCAACATGGACAAAAGCAAGCCTCTTCGGACACCAATGGGAACAGAAACAACACTTGAACTTGATGAAGATTGTGATCCCGTTGATCAAAAAGAATATAGAAGCATGATCGGATCACTTTTGTATCTCACGGCATCAAGACCGGACATACAATTCAGCGTATGTCTTTGTGCACGGTTTCAAGCCTCTCCATGTGCTTCACATCGTCAAGCCGTCAAAAGGATTCTCAGGTACTTACATGGAACTCAAGAATTTGACATTTTTTCTTCCTTCTTCCTCAACCGTTACTTTGAAAGCTTTTTCCGATGCTGATTTTGGGGGTTGTAGGATTGATAGGAAAAGTACTTCTGGCGCTTGTCATTTTCTTGGTAATTCACTTGTTGCCTGGTCCTCTAGAAAACAAATTTCAGTTGTACAATCCACAACCGAATCTGAATATGTAGCTGCTGCTAGTGCTTGCTCACAAATTCTTTAGATTGTTCAAACACTTAAGGACTATGAGGTTGATCTAGATAGTGTTCCACTGTTTTGTGATAACACTAGTGCCATTTGCATTGCTAAAAACCAAGTGCAACATTCGAGAACTAAGCACATTGACATTAGGTATCACTTTCTCCATGATAATATCGAAGAAGGGAACATTGTGCTTCACCATGTAGATACCGAACAACAATTGGCTGACATTTTTACAAAACCTTTGGATTTCACTCGTTTTTGTTACATTCGTAGTGAAATAGGGGTTATGCATCCTCATGGCTTAAATTGAGGGAGAATTTTGAAATTTGGGAAGTCTATTGTGAATCTGAAATTAAAATAATATGAGCATAGTATTTCATGCATATATGACTTTGTGATTCCTTTTTCATGCTGAAAGTTCTTACTATATTACTCGTGTTATACATTTTGTAGTTTTTACCATGTCTAGTAATTGGAATAATTACTTACACTAAATCTGGTCATGGTCGAACTTTCTTGCTGTTTTGAACTTGTTGCATGCTCAAAAGTGCTTTTAATCATAAAGAATTAATCAAGTAATCAACTCACATGTTGAGTTTTTTATGTTCAAATAAAAAATGAGAAAATATCAAGAGAATATGCATGCATCACACTTCTTTTTTGAGATGGCTTATCATTGCACTTAGATATGAACTTGGAAGGAGTTGTGTATGACTAAAACCATGTCCTTAAGCTTCTTACTGTCAAATGACATAGGCTTGGCTTGTTTGGTTAGAATAAGGCTGATGCTGCATATAATCTCTTGCAAATGTCATAAGATCAAAATTTGTGCTTTAAATGATAAATAAAATGCAGCAACAAGTGTCATGCTTTCAGGTCTTGAAATAGTTAAGTTTGTGAGATCATGACTTGCTTAAATTGAAAATTACACTTGATCTCTAGCATGGCTTACACTACTTTATGTATCTCATTGATGTGATAGTGTAAGTTACTTGATAGTATGATTTGGATGAGCTTTGATTTATATGTATATGTTATAATGTGCTCATAACAAATTAAAATTTCTCTTTTGTACCTTGCTGAATACATTGTCAAAGGGGGAGAAATTTATCACACATTGCACACATTCACAAGTGTTTTGGCACGATTCTTCTCAGGGGGAGAATTTTTGGTATTTTTGTTTTTCTTCTCATTTTATTTCTGATTTACAAAGGGGGAGAAATTGTTTTCAAAACTTTTCATGTGAATAAGCCAATGTTCGGATTTTAAGTGGTGTTGCCAATGCATTCATCAAGGGGGAGATTGTGAGACCTATGTGTGCTGAATACATTGGCTTTGACGATAAAAGTTTTGAATACTACCAAAACACCTTTTTAACAAGGTCCGAGCTCCTGCAAGGTCCGACGATAGGTCCGACGTAAGGTCTGACTTGCTTTGTCTAGGTCTGACTTATTTTGGCTAGGTCCGACTTGTTTTTGCTAGCTCCGGTGCTAGGTCCGACTAGCTTTGGTAAGTTCCGTGCTAGGTCCGACTAAGCTTTAGTAAGCTCTAGCGCTAGGTCCGACTAGCTTTGGTAAGCTCCGGTTCAAGGTCTGGTTAGCTTTAGCTTTGGTAAGGTTCGGAGCTTGATTGCAATGGTTCTGCTTTTAACTTGCAATGTTTCGAACTTGATTTACTCTTATGGAAAGTTTGCTTAGTATTATTTTACTAAGTTTTTGGTGTGTTTTGGTGGTTATGGCTGATATCATTTTGCTATGGTTTACAACATGCTTATGTGAGGTACTCACGTAAGATGTTGTAGTTTCGGAACTAACGAGAGTCAAGTCGAGGACTTGTGCTCGGAAGTATTGGTTGTTTATTCATGTGCAGGTGTTGCCTGAGTTCAAGACATGGCTGGTGACGGTATCCATTGAACTAGTCTTAGGGAGAAGATGAGGTTCAACAACCAAGTTCGAGAGGAATTGTGGTTGAGTTGATCGGGAGGTTGCGCAGTATGTTTAAATCAAGAACAATGCATATGAAGGTATCTTGGATGTCGTTGGAAGATGTGTTCACGTGTGCAAGGAGTGCATAGACGTGGCTGCATGGTTCCAAGGCGTGATGAAGAGATGTGGACGTAAAGAATTGGTCGAAAAGGTCCAACCGACTAGGTTATGGACTCAGGCTGCGGCCGAGTCGTGTTTGACTCAAATATGGAAAGTTTTGAGTTGGTTATGATAGGATTTCGTGTGGGTCACGAATTTGAGTTGTTTTAGAAATGTTTGGGACGTTACTAAGGTGTTTGGATGTCTTAAGATTGCTTCTATCTGCGTGTAGAAGAGTCTTGAGCAGTATTGGAAAGTTACAGTTTGAATCCAAGTAGGAGTAGGAGTCCTAGATTGAATTGGGTTGGCCTTAGGGCTGGTTATATAAGCAAGGGAGGCCAAGGCTCGTGGGTGCACGACTTTGGGACTGTTCCTCTTGTGGTTTGATAAATAAAATTCGTATTCTAAAGGAGGTTTTGTGCCTTGTTCGTCCGACTTGTTTCAGACAAGTTTTTCACGTCGAGTTTCTGTTCAGCACTACCTTGCTTCAGTGGTTTTATCATAACTCGAGTTTTACAGATGTGAGGGCCCATTCCTGATCACGGGGACGTGGCACCTCGCCCGGGAAACGCATTGGGTGGTGCCGTGCGATGCGGCACCCAACAGCACACATAATAAAGCATCATATTACATAAATCAAGCAGAAGCTTACTAAGTGTAAATTTTATAAATACTTCTCAAAATATTCTACAGCGGAAGACTATTACAACTCACGTCTCATAACTATGCTAAGCAAAAGAGAAGGTGTCCAGCCCGCAGACCCTTCTCACTAGCAACACTATCACAGTAGCAGCGGCAGGGGTTGTAATGAGTTCACCACTCGGAGAGCTCCGAGTCTCATCAGACACCCGTACTTAGCAGTGTACAGTTATCACCTGCAAAACAACTTATGCAGTATCTGTGAGCACGAAGCTCAGCAAGACTGACCCGTCACCCTAATCATGAAACTCTACATGATGAAAATAGAGGGCTGATTATAGAAGTTTGCACAAACGATGAACTTGAGCTAAAGGAGAGTCCTTGCTTTCAGTTTTAAGCAGATTTTATAGCCCTTGCGCAATTTACATCGAGACTCCACAATCAAACAAGAAATGCTTTATCTCGATGTCGCTTACCCGAGGTGAAAGTAACTTTAGTGAGCTATTCTAGACTCATACAGACCTTGCGCTATTACCATCGAGACTCCACAATCAAACAAGAAACGCTTTGCCTCGACGCTACTAGCCCAAGGTGGAAATTAAATTTAGTGAAGTGTTGATCGTTCCTCATCTCCATTATGAGGATTACTCATGAAGCATATTAAACGTTTCCCAATTTATTACTACGTCACGACTCAGTGTACAAGTGTGCTCACTACCGCGAGCGACGGTGATTGCAATCAAAAACACCCGGCTGACACGACATGTACGCCCGTACTCGACGTTGCACACAGCAACCGTCACTGACGTCGTACGTGGCAACCTTTCACACGACACCCAAATGTCGAACCGGTCCCACCGACTGGGAGTAAGTCTCTCTATGGCAAACCCTCGTAGAGCCGACTTCTCTATCCTTTCAGCATCGGCATCAGATGGTGAGGTATGCCTCGACACCCAGGTTAACATGTTACATCGGTTTCCTGGGTCCCATATAACCAGTATGCATCCGGTACACATCTCAAACTTGTCCAGCGGGGCCGCACACGAGAACGGGCCTTAATCGACTCAGACATAGACTAGGTTCACAGGACCACGTCCTTGAACCTTCCATCCACTGCCCGATCTCCATTCCCAGCTATGAGGATCAATTCCCAACTCTTCCGATGGATCCCCCTTAACCCCGTTCCACGAGTAGGAAACTGCCCACTCGAGTTTTGCTTCTTTTAATCCACTTTTGTTAATTTGAGATCAGCATTTATAATCAATGATAACCTATTCTACATTTAAACTCCATGGTTTTCTGGGTCATGCATTTGGGGCTTCATACCATCTAGACTTAATGTAATAAACAAATTACTAGACCAAGTAAAGTGAATACAAATAAAAGCTTGTAAATTTAGATGTAAACCGGGGATTGCCTTTTGTTTTGCAGGGGACTTATATATATAAATCAGTTAGTGAAGATCACTTGAGGCTTAATCAACTGCTCTCCTCCTTCCTTGATCTCTACTCCAATGACTTCAACTCCTCCACGTAGATACTACACGTGATGAATATGCATATATGTTTAATTGTAAAACTTTGCTACAATTCTAACAACAAGTTTCAAATCTGGAACTCTGTTCAAGAATTCAAAATGACACTGGTGCTAGTGGTTTGGGTTTGGATCTAAGCATATGATTAGTACTAAGTGGTTTCCCCCTCTTCTATATTGATCCCCTAAAGAGGTTAAACAGAACAGGGGTGATCCAAGGTTCCAATGGAGCTGAGAATTTTCATGTGAGTTCCTTGTCACAAGAAAGTCCTCTGGACCAAAAATTAGCACTTTTCATTGAGTGGTTTGTTCAGAACAATTTTCTAAGCAATTAAGCAAAGAAGAATTAATTCTGGGATCACATCCGGTTCATGCCAAACTTAGTGAACTACAATTTCAATTATAGTTCATATAGCTTGCATGAATTTTCCAAGGATTTTTGGAGCTCAGAATCTCCCAGAAATGAATTCCTAAGCTCTGGAAATTCCCTGAAAATGTTTCTGTATACAATTGAACACAGCAACTTAAATCCTGAATTGCCCTGATCAAATCAACTCCAATTGAGCTGAAACTTTTACAGGGGTTCACTAACACCCTAAAGACTACTCTGGAAAATTTGAGGATTTTTGGATTAGCCAAACTCCCTCTAAAATTCTTTTGCTGAAAAGCTTTAAAGAATTTTCCAGTATTAAATAATGAATTTCATACAAATTGGGTTTCATATTTGGACAGTACTCTATTAGAGGAATCCAACAAAATTTGTTTCACAATTTTTGGATTCTCCTACCCAGAGTTGTGGCCCTCCAAAGTTTAAACTGAAAACTGAAAATCTCAAAATGTTAAAATGCCTGCCAGTGGGTCCCACCCGGCATACCTTCTTCTTCCTCACGCCAAACAGGGGACGCGGCGGCGCCCTCCGGCGAGCGTCACCGGAATGGCCTTCCCGGCCATCTCCCGACCTCAGACTCGCCGCCCCCCCTGTAATTCGTGGCGCTGAACTCGTCTAAGGTGTCGCAGGCGGCCATAGACCGCCGGAAAGGGGTGCGCGGCGGCGGCAGTGGCCGCTAGGGTTCCGGTGAGCTCGGAAATCACCTACACCGGATCAAAATGGTCGGGAATTGCTCGGAGAGTACCGTGGCAGCTTGAGAATGTCGGAAATGGGCGCCAAACCTCATGAAAAGGCCGGCAGCATAGAGCTCCACGGTGACCCGAGACGGTTTCTTCATGGCGGCACGAAAAACAGCTATAACTCGGTCGATCCTAGATGATTTCGCTTGGTTCTTCTTCGAGGATGACCGCTAAGAGGTGTAGAGGCTGTTTGCCAGCTCGCCCGAGGTTGGGTGGACTGTGCCGCTAGAATTTTTGGGGTAGACCGACCCCTACCCCCATGCACCATGTTTCGGGAACTTTGGAAATTCTCTATGCTCGGTCGATCAAATTCTACACGGTTTGCAGCTACACGAACTAGGGATCATGGCGCACCTTTTTCATGTTGAGGAGGGATTGTGAAAGGAACCGTAGCTCGCTGTCCACGGTGGCCCGTCTTGGCTTCCGCCGGTGAGCTCTGTTTCCTTGGCGCCAGTTGCTGAATTGCGCGCGCCACAGGCTAGGAGCTTCAGCGTTGTGGGGCTGGCATGATAGAGCATGCACGGGCTCTGGTGTTCTGTGTTGCCAGCGCGAGCAACCGAGGCTCGGTTGGGCCGGCGATCGGAAAGCGGAGAGTGCGGCGGTGAGCGCCGGTTTCTGTCCGTGCATGACAAAAACAGTGAGGGCACGATCAAGTGAGTAGAGCAATGTGCGTCGGTTGGCTCCGGGTTAAAGATCAGGCCGGCATGAATTGGAGCAGGAGGTGGAGCCTTGGGCGGTGGAGCAGCCGCTCAGTGTCGCCCGGGGGTGAAGCTTCGGTGGAGTGAGTAACAGAGAGAAAAGACTTAAGGGTTAAAACTATTCATCCCTATGACATGTGGGCCCCACTAGTCAGTACCCCTTATCCTCAAAAGATCTCCAAAACTTGGCAAATGATCAATTCAAATGTTTGGAGTTGGACAATGGCTGCATTTGGATAGTTGGACAATTTCATGCAAATTCAAATGCACATTTGAATTCTTTGCACATTTAACTCCATTTGGATAAATGTGTAGCAAACCTTTTCAAAATTTAATGAAACTTAGCCCAACCACTAATTTGGACCCAAGGAATCCAAAGATGCAACTTGATTCTTGTGTTAGCTGCTGCAAACAAGAGTTTGAACACAACAGTTTTGAATTACCATTGTGTCCTCCCCTCATTTGAAATTTGAGTTCAACATTTGGTTTAACTTCTGATTTTTAAACCCTTCCATTGCACTTGAGTACTTCAACTCTGTGGTCTTAACCCACCTAGGGTCCAAACATGCAAATAACCCTAAGTTGGTTTTTGAACAATTATTCATGTGTTATCATATGTAAAAAGTTGAAACCAGCCCCTTTTTCATACACATGACAGCCACATTTGTGTAAAATCATGTTCTTTGTATTCATACTTGACCTTTACAACAGATCCAATTGATGTGATTCCTTTTGGGTTGTCTTCACAAATTGATTATCTATCATCTGTGAAAATTTAACGGTCATTGAATTTGTGGTTTCTGATCTACACTTGTTTCTTTGCAGTATTCCAGAACTGTTTTTCTCGGGTAGGACAGATTGACCTTTGTTTGATCTTTCTATTGTAACTTGAGTTTCTCTCAACGGATTTTCATGATTCTTGTTGTGACGTCTTCGTGACTTGATTCTCTACAATATATACTAGTTTTGTCACAGTTGAACTGACACGACCCCAATGGTCTTGTCGAGCCAGGATCACGCTGAGGGGTGCTGCGTTGCACAGCACCGGATAACACACGTCAAAGGTACAAAGCGGAAGCAAAATTTTATTACATAAACTGGTTTATGAACATGTTTACATCAAAATAAATCCAGTCTACACTCACGGGCGTAGACTACGCATCAAGTTCACATTCAGCCCTTGAACGTGTCCTTGCTAGCACACACACACACTAACTCTGCGGCGTGCACGACTCCCACTCGACGGGGTTCCCCTCCTGGGGTTCCGTATCCTCTTCGGGAGTCCCTTCCTCATAGAACCCTGCAAAAGCTTCAAACATAAGCAGTGAGCATGAAGGCTCAGCAAGTCTGACCCGTCTCACCTAAACATGGAACTTCTACATGAGGGATGATGGGTACATGCGGTAAAATCATTTGCAAAGGACTCGCCTAATTAGTGGAACCTTACTTTCAAGTTTTAGCAGTAGGTTGTGGAGAACCTTACGCTAAGGGACATGAGAGAGCCGCAATCAAACAAGAAACGCATTTCTCTCATGTACTTTGCCCAAAGTTGAAAAGAACTTTAGTTAGCTCTACACTACAGCAAATCATTAGCAATCAAGTCCATCTTTCAATCAGCAACATTTTAACATGTGATTAGCCTGTTCTTTCTACGTCACGGTACAGTGAACAAGTGGTACTCACTGACCGCGAGGGACGGCGATTATAATCGATTTACACCTGCAGGGTTACCCGAACAACCCGTCACGTACGCCTGTACTCGATGTTGCCTACAACAACCATCACGGATGCCGTACGCGACTACCTTTCACCCATTAGCCAAATGTTGAACCGGTCCAATCGTCCCGAGCAAGAGGTCTCTGCACGCGCATCTCAGTGCCGCCAGCCGATTTACACCTCGAGCTCTCAACCTACCCTCTGAACGACCAGCTATGCCTCAACACCCAGCTACCCGAGTTACATCGGTTTCCCGGTTCCCATATAGCCGGTAGGTCTTCGGTACTGTTCTAGCTTGTTCAACAGGCCCGCACATGGCTCGGTCCTCAATCGACACAAACGGAGCTACAGCACACAGGCCCCAAAGTCCTGCTGCCCTTACCCTCCGCTTGGTCTCGTTTTTCTTGCCATGTGTATCATGTGCTATCACTACCCGAGTCGGGTGCCTCTAGCCTATGCTCGCGAGTAGTTCCAACTACTTGACTTGTACCGAATCCTACACTAACTTAGCATTGCAGTAGCTAACGGGGTTGCAATCCTAAACCCAACCCATGGTTTTCTTGGCTATGCATTTGGGTTTCTAAACAAGACTCTACTGCAAAGAATAAGGTACTCAAGTATGTGCTCAAAACAATAAAAATTTGTAAAAACGGTTAATGCAAACCGGGGCTTGCCTTGCTGCTCTTGGTCGTAGGCTAGCTGTTCCTCCGGATTAACGAAGTCTAGGACTTCAGGTTCCTCCTAGACCTTAGCGACTACATGATAGAAGCAATACATGTATTAATTTAAATGCAGTTGTATTAACTTTTAAACTTGTGAAGTCTACAACTCTTACTAGACAAGCCCAATGACTGTGAAACTTTTACTGTGGCTGGGTTACAACCTAACAGAGACTTAGTCAAGTTTTAGTTGCAGCAAAGCTCATTTGAGCCCTACACAATTAATTATGTACTTGACATTAATTGAAGGCTTTTAGGGTGTTCTAAGGATTTTCATGAAACAAACTATGACTTTCTGAAAACTAGATTTTCAGAGGGTTCTAATGGAGTTGGTCTCACTTAATTTGAAGGTTCCTAACTAAAGATATGAGTTAAACAATTTCAGAGAAAATTCTGAAAATGTTTCTGGACATTTTCTATTTTCTCTGGAACAGTTTCACTAATCACACCATTAGGTGGATCAAATGAGCTCAAATGGATCTGAAATTTTTATGGTAGTTCAGAGATATTTTGGTCAACATCCAGCCAAATGTCAGGATTTTCCTCCAAAGGATTCTCCAGTTAAAATTCCTACATTTTAAACTTTGAGGAATTGATTCTGCAGAGATAAGGGTTTTCATGAAGTGAAACTTGATTTGCTGGAAAATGCTCGGAGAGCTGAGTCCAACAAAATTTGGTTCACTCGATTTGGAGCTTTCTAGCTAAAGTTATGAGGATTTGAAGTTTGGAAGAATTCTGAAAATCGGGGGAAAAGTTTAAACTCGCGGGGGCCCGTGGGGACACGTGTCGAGATCGGAGGTGTCCAGCACACCGGGGCTCACAGGATATTTGCGCGCCAGCACAGCTGATCCCCGGCCACAACCGATCCCGATTTAAATTCTTCAGCCGCTGACACGTGGGCCAGCCGGCTTCGTCTTCCTCCCGCCACTCTCTCGCGCCCGCGCCGCCGACCTCGCCGGAGCAGACTCGGAGCTCGCCGGCTCGCCGCTGCCGGACCTCCCATGGTCTGAAACTCGCCGCCAGGGGGTTTTCGACATCGAGGAACACGTCGGTGGTGTCAGGTCGGGCTGGGGGTGACCGGAAACAGCCCGGCGACGTGTCGCGGCCTCGGTTGAGGTTCGGCGCCGTCGACTGTGGGTTCTAACCCGCCAACACCTCGAACAAACGGTCCTACAGCATCTGCGTACCTCTAGGAAGCTCGACAAGGTGTCAAAAGGGTTTAGGGATGGCGGCAAGTCGGTCGGCACCGTGTGACCGATCGTGCCCGCAATGACCGCCCTCGATCGAGCTCGAAATCCGTCCCTCCTAGACAGTTTCACGCCACGGGTGCAGAAAAGAACTTGATCGCCGGCTAGTCCAGCATCTATGTGTAAGATTTGATGACCTCCGAAAGATCATAGAGCGAGAATTTAAAGAAACTGTACCGGAAGCTCGGTTTACGGTCGCCGGAGCAAAAACTGAGAATTCGCCAGCGAGAGTTCACGGCGTGGCTTGAGCTTCAGGTGGAAGCAGCGTGGAGTCCGTGCGCTCCTGTTGCAGCCCTTGCTCGGCCATGGAAGTGGCTGTAGTGTGCTGCCCACGTGAGACCGATCGCCGTCCTTCAGCTAAACTATGGCGGTCGTCGTTGATCACGGGAACAGGGGCCGAAACCCGGTGGTTCAGGCATTGGGAGGGTGGTGCTCGAGCTCAGGATGTTGCCTGGCAACTCGGAGAGGTGAGGACACGATTGTTTGCTGCGTTTTTCCCGATTGACCGAGAGCTCGGGAATAAAACGAATGGTGCCGCCCAGTGTCGCTCACGGGGATAAGAAGGCACCCGGTCTTCACCCCGTTGAGGTGGTGACGGTCGCGTGGGGGCGCGAGCAGGCCGCCTGGGCGCCAGCGCGCGTAGAGGGGAAGCAGCTGGTGGCGCCGGTGGCTGCTCGGTGGCACAGCCGACAGCTGCTCGGTGGAATTTCCCACCGAGGCTGTGACTTTGTGTGCAAGTTTTGCCTCCTCCTCTCTATGACATGTGGGTCCCACCCGGGGTTTTAACCTCTGAAATTTACTCCTAATCACTGTTGTAAACAGTGAGCCCCATAATACCCCTGGTGATTCAAATTATTCACCCATGAGCCATTTGAATTGATTAGAATTCAAATTGGGTTTGGTTTGAATGAATTTCAGCACAAGTTCAGTTTTGAATTCAAATAAAGTTTGAATTTGTCCCACTTAGCTCATGTCAAGATCAACTCCAAATGGAGTGAAAATTGGTGTGTGAGCTCATAAAAATGTGCTGAATAAGAATATGCCTCCCACTTTTAAATTCATGGGATAAAAACAGTTTGAATTTGAATATGGTTTCAAACTGCCCTCTTTCTAACTATACCCAAAATGACCTCAACAAGGTTTTGAATTTGGGTGAAACTTGGCATGGACATCCTTAGCAATGTGTAGGAGTTTTCATATGTCCAGCCCACCTATATCACATGTGGGAAATACCACTTTTGCAATATGTGAGTTTGTTCTCTAATGAGCATGTTGATGGTGGTTACTTGCTCTTCATTTGTGTTCATCATCTTTACTCAAATGAGGTGTGTGTGTATGGTGATGAACACTTCAAATATGTGTCAAAAACTGAGGCCCTTACATTCCTCCCCCCTTAAAAGAATCTCGTCCCGAGATTATAAGGTGAAAATGAGAGAGAGGACGGTGGAAAAATTACCGGATATGCGACGTGAAAAAGTTGGGGTAGTTGGCGCGAAGAAATTCTTCGCTCTCCCATGTTGCTTCGTCCATGGAGTGATTACTCCATAGAACCTTGTAGAACCACAACGACGGTTGCGTGTGGTTCGGGCCTTTTCATCGATAATCTGCACCGGTTCCTCCCGATAGGTGAGATCCGGTTGAAGTTCTTCAATGTCTTCCAGCTGAACGGTAGTTGATAGCTTGAGACACTTCCTCAGCTGGGAAATGTGAAATACGTCGTGCACACCGGAAAGTGCTTCTGGTAATTTCAGCCGGTATGCTACTGATCCACATCTTTCGGTAATCTGGAATGGACCGATGAATCGGGGTGCCAACTTTCCTCTCACCCCGAATCTGTTTACGCCCTTCATTGGAGACACCCGTAGGTATACGTGATCTCCAACTTCGAATTGTAATGGGTGCCTTCTCCGGTCCGCATACTGTTTCTGACGGGATTGAGCGGCTTTTAGGTTCGCTTGAATCAGTCGAACCTTTTCTTCCACGTTGTTGATGAAGTCAATCCCGAAGGTAACCCTTTCGCCAGATTCACACCAGTTCAATGGTGTGCGGCATTTCCTTCCGTATAGCGCCTCGTAGGGCGCCATCTTTATACTGGCTTGGTACCCATTGTTGTACGAGAATTCGGCTAACGGCAAGTGATCATCCCAATTCTTGCCGTGGTTGATAGCGCAAGCTCGTAGCATGTCTTCTAAGATTTGATTTACCCGCTCCGTTTGCCCATCCGTCTGCGGGTGGTATGCTGAACTATGGATCAGCTTCGTCCCCAAGGCAGCGTGCAGCTGCTCCCAAAAACGGGACACAAAAAAAGTGCCCCGATCCGATATGATAGTACGGGGTACGCCGTACAAACATAGGATCCGTGAGATGTACAGTTCAGCGTACTTCTTGGCGTTGTAGTTGGTGTTGACCGGGATGAAATGGGCAACTTTGGTGAGCCGGTCGACGATCACCCACACCGAATCATGTTTTTGAAAGGTGGTGGGTAAACCGACGATGAAATCCATGCTCACGTCCTCCCACTTCCAGGCAGGAATGCCCAGTGGTTGCAGCAGTCCCGGTTTCCTCATATGGTCTGCCTTCACCCTTCGACATGTATCACACTCGGACACGTATTTTGCAGTCTCACGCTTCATCCGTGTCCACCAAAACTTGCTTCTGAGTTCTTGATACATTTTGTTGCTGCCGGGGTGAATAGAAGATTTTGATAAGTGAGCCTCATCAAAAATTTTCTTTCGTAATTCCGGGTTACGGGGTACGACGATCCGGTCCTTGAACCATAGGACGCCGTCTCCGTCCTTCCGGAAACATTTCAGCTCCCCACTGTCTACACGTCTCCGCAAACGTGACATGCCCTTGTCATTCTTCTGGGCTGCCGCTATCTCTTCACAGATGGTGGGGATCAAAGCTAGGTTGTAGAGAGCTCCGTGTGGAATCACAATTAGTGGTGGTTCGCTCTCTTCCAACGGTGTGATGGTCAGATTGTTGACGTGTGACTTGCGGCTCAGCGCATCTGCCACTACGTTTGCCTTGCCCGGATGATAATGGATCTCTATTTCGTAATCCTTTATCAGTTCTAACCATCTTCTTTGCCTCATGTTCAGCTCCTTCTGAGTGAATATGTACTTGAGGATTTTGTGGTCGGTATATAAATGTACGAGGTTACCGACTAGGTAGTGCCTCCACATTTTCAGTGCAAGTACCACGGCAGCGAGCTCCAAATCGTGAGTTGGATAATTTTGCTCATCGTTTCTAAGCTGCCGTGATCCATATGCGACCACTCTTCGGTCTTGCATCAGCACACATCCGAGCCCAATGCCGGATGCATCGCAGTACACATCGAACGGTTTTGTTGTGTCTGGCTGCGCCAAAACCGGTGCTGATGTCAGGTGCTTGACTAAAGCCTTGAATGCTGCTTCACAAGCTGGACTCCAAACGTATTTGGTAGCCTTCTTCAGCAGCTCTGTCATTGGCTTGGCAATCTTCGAGAAGTTTGGAATGAACCTCCGATAATATCCCGCGAGTCCGAGGAAACTCCGTACCTCGTGAACAGTCCTCGGGGATTTCCAATTCAGCACTTGAGTGATCTTGCTCGGGTCTACAGCAATACCCTCCGCTGAGATGATATGCCCGAGGAAAGGCACTTGCGATATCCAGAACTCGCATTTGCTGAATTTCGCGTATAGCTTGTGATCCCGCAGCCGTTGCAAGACCATACGCAGATGCTTCTTGTGATCTTCTTCCGACTTGGAATATACCAGGATATCGTCGATGAAGACCACGACAAACTTGTCCAGCTCCGGCATGAATACTGAGTTCATTAAGTACATGAAGTGAGCTGGAGCATTGGTGAGGCCGAAGGACATGACCAGGTACTCATAAAGTCCGTACCTTGTCGAGAAAGCCGTCTTTGGAATGTCCTCAGCCCTTATCTTAATCTGATGGTACCCGGATCTTAAATCCATCTTGGAAAAGACCTTTGCTTCGACCAACTGATCAAACAACATGTCGATCCGTGGCAACGGGTACTTGTTCTTGATGGTTACGGCATTTAATGGACGATAGTCCATGCAAAGCCGTAACGTCTCATCCTTCTTCTTGACAAATAATGCCGAACAGCCCCATGGCGAGGAGCTCGGCCTAATCAAACCCTTCTCCAGAAGGTCCGTGAGCTGAGTCTTCAGTTCAGCCAACTCCTTGGGCGCCATCTTGTACGGCCTTCGGGATATTGGCATGGTTCCCGGTGCAAGTTCAATCTTGAACTCCACCTCTCTATTGGGCGGCATCCCCGGCAAACCGTCCGGGAATACATCAGGGAACTCTCGGACCACTGGAATATCTTCCAATCTGATGGTTGTGGCTTGATAGACACTTGGAAGTTTTATTTCTGGACTGTCCAGAAATAATGAGTGAGACTTGTGCACTTCTGAGTTAAAGTGCACCACTCGAAGGACGGTGTGTAAAACAGCGCCGTGGCGGGTTAACCACGACATCCCTAAGATGACATCGACCTTTTGTCCCTCTAAAATTATGTGAGACGTAGGGTAAATTCTACCCTCTAAGCACAATGGCGCTTTTGGGACCATCATGCTTGCTGAAATTTTCCCACCCGGTGAACAGATCACATAAGGACTATCGGTGGGTAGTATTTGCAAGCTATATTTATCAACGACAGCTTGGCTAATGAAGCTATGCGTGGCACCTGAATCAAATAATATTATAGCGGGATGCTGGTGGAGTTGGAACACACCCGCAAGGATTGGCTCGCCCTCCGGCACGTCCTCTATGGCAAGCTGGTGGACGGTACCGGGCTTAGGGTTTGCCCGCCGCGCATTAGTAGGGTTCTGGGGTTGATTCCTCCCCGGAAATTGCGGTGCCACTCCGCCGCCTTGCCTCTCCGGGCAACTGCTCGCGAAGTGTCCTGGACGACCACACTTGTAACATGTGGCCGCTGCTGGTGTAGTACTCGGGGGACGAAAGCCCGGCATGCGCTGCTGAGGTGCATACGCACGTGGCATCGCCCGCTGTGGTGGCTGCCAGCGTTGACCTGATGGTGGGCGATTCACCATCCGAAACTTCTGAGAAGGACCGCCTCCTTCTCCCATCTCGGGTTCTCCCATTGCTGGAAGACCCAAGACCACCGGTATGCCCAATACCGGAGGTACGAGGTCCTGCAAAGCATGCACCTCGTCCATGGCCTGGTTGTAATCTTCTTCCCAGCCTTGCCCTTCCTCAATAGCGTCGTCTCGCTCTTGAGCAAGGTCCTCGTTCTGCTGGGTCAGATTCTGTACCAGTTCCTGTAACGCCGCGATGTCGACACGGCTTTTCCTCTTCGCCTTCTTCAGACGATGCAACTGATTATGTTGTTCATTCAGTCGCTTGATCGTCGGAAGGAGCACATTGCGGAGTGCGCTGTGAGCACTCTCAAAATGGTCTCCATGGCTCGTTCTCTCCTTGAGCTTTGTGGCGAGGTGCTCCGTATGAACAGCTTGGCTGTCCATCACGGTGTTTCCCGCCCTCATCTGGAGGCTGAGATTTGCCTCCGCGGGGTTGTACCTTGGGCAACTCGGGTCCGTTGCCTCCAGGTACCTCTCTTCCCACACATGCTGAGCCCGTCCCTCCACCGGAACGAGCGCGTATGGAGTGTCCTCCATGGCTTGCACGTGTAGTTGGCAGAAACGTGACATGGTGTCACGGGCTGCCACTTGCCACATCCCTTCCGGTTGTCTTCCTCTCACCGTGACGGTGAACGGCACCCAGCCGGGTGGCGTAGGTCCTGCAGGGACTTCGACATGGATTGTCCACGTCTTGTTCCCCTCTTCGCCTTCTTCCTTGGCGAAGTACTGCGGCATCTGGTTGTACCCAAAATATTTGAGCATTTGCCACAATGCTTCCGGGTAGCCGCTTCGGTGAGAACAGTGGGACACCACCCATCCGTTTCTCCAACTGTTTATCTGCTGTCATCTGTAAAAATATATTTGAGAAATGTCAAATATTTTTAAACAGTAAACCAATGATTTATAACATAAGACATGTCATTGAACCCATAAAACTTGGAAACATAGTTCAAATTTTCAAACAAATTTGACTGCTGATCTGCTGTTCAACATGACAGCCCTGACCAGTTTCCATTTCAATCTGATTTAGGCCATGCTAAATGCAAAACCAATTCTGGAGCTCAACATCAAAGTTAAATCTAACTTCAATAGATTTCCAAAAATTATTTGCTTGGACTAAGATCTGTTCTGGTTCAAAAGTTAAGAGATGTCAAAGTTAACAGAATTTCTGGAGAAAATTGGACAGCACCTCCCTGCTTTAGGTACTGATTTGATCCAAGAATCCCAGTTAATTATGTTCCTAATCTGACAAAACTTTATGTTAAAAAGTTGTAACCCATCTCATAAGCTTTACAGAACTACCTTATTTGCTAATTTTGGATTTTTATACAGGAAGTTATGCTTAATTTACAGAGAGTTTACAGAGAGTCTTTACTCTGTCCTGTTTTCTGGACAGTTTCAACTCTACTGCATTTTTCGATTGGTTAAGTGATGAAACACCTCTGGACCTCAACAGAAAAGTTGTAAAGCTCTTCCAAAGATTTCCAGAAATGTATCATATGACCCCAACCTCGAAAGAACTCAACCTCTAACCTCTGATCAACTTCAGCCCTAATTCAGCTGAAACCAGAGTACCCTGTCCTTAACAACCTATAAGTTGAAAACTTGTTAACTTTGAATATTCTGTTCAAGGGAAGGAGTTACATTAGGTTTTACTACTTTAGATCAAAATCTTCAAGTTTTAAGTGAAGTTATTCATTTAATGGGGTGTGACGTCGATGCGTCACCAGATTATGTCGGTACTATGTCCTCACAAATAAAAACCTATACCGGGCTTAGCCGGCTTCGTTAATTCAGTGGCACTAAACGTCACTCGCACGCGGATACTACACGTCTACCGTTTCGTGGTCAGGCTACCTGCAGAAACTCAAACAATCATCAGACTCGGCTGCACACCGAGCCCGGAATCCATACAGTTCATACACCCGGCCGTCATCACTCACCCGGATGTTCTCAAGCCAAACACGCCTTGAGTTACGTGTTCACGTTTCAGATTACGTGACGGGGTCTCCCAAATTACACCACGCACGCCAGGGACAGATGTTGCTCGAATACCCCAAACGACATGAAGAGTCGTAGAGGATACCAAAGCGGGTCGGGTTACCTACCACCCGTGGGGCTCCACCCTTCAGCGTGTGCGCACTGGTGGACAGCGCTTACATGCACCCCCCAAGACATGAACGTCCCGAGATGCACGATTTTCCGACATAATCAAATAAGTTAAAATGCCACTTTCTATATACTAGTAACATCCTTATACGGGCTACTAACTCGTTCCTCACTGAATTTTTGAAAAAGATGACCTTTGTAGTGCGTTAAACCTCAAGTGAGCTCTGATACCAACGCTGACACGACCCCAATGGTCTTGTCGAGCCAGGATCACGCTGAGGGGTGCTGCGTTGCACAGCACCGGATAACACACGTCAAAGGTACAAAGCGGAAGCAAAATTTTATTATATAAACTGGTTTATGAACATGTTTACATCAAAATAAATTCAGTCTACACTCACGGACATAGACTACGCATCAAGTTCACGTTCAGCCCTTGAACGTGTCCTTGCTAGCACACACGCACACTAACTCCGCGGCGTGCACGACTCCCACTCGACGGGGTTCCCCTCCTGGGGTTCCGTCTCCTCTTCGGGAGTCCCTTCCTCATAGAACCCTGCAAAAGCTTCAAACACAAGCAGTGAGCACGAAGGCTCAGCAAGTCTGACCCGTCTCACCTAAACATGGAACTTCTACATGAGGGATGATGGGTACATGCGGTAAAATCATTTGCAAAGCACTCGCCTAATTAGTGGAACCTTACTTTCAAGTTTTAGCAGTAGGTTGTGGAGAACCTTACGCTAAGGCACATGAGAGAGCCGCAATCAAACAAGAAACACATTTCTCTCATGTACTTTGCCCAAAGTTGAAAAGAACTTTAGTTAGCTCTAGACTACAGCAAATCATTAGCAATCAAGTCCATCTTTCAATCAGCAACATTTTAACATGTGATTAGCCTGTTCTTTCTACGTCATGGTACAGTGAACAAGTGGTACTCACTGACCGCGAGGGACGGCGATTATAATCGATTTACACCTGCAGGGTTACCCGAACAACCCTTCACGTACGCCCGTACTCGATGTTGCCTACAACAACCATCACGGACGCCGTACGCGACTACCTTTCAACCGTTAGCCAAATGTTGAACCGGTCCAATCGTCCCGAGCAAGAGGTCTCTGCACGCGCATCTCAGTGCCGCCAGCCGATTTACACCTCGAGCTCTCAACCTACCCTCTGAACGACCAGCTATGCCTCAACACCCAGCTACCCGAGTTACATCGGTTTCCCGGTTCCCATATAGCCAGTAGGTCTTCGATACTGTTCTAGCTTGTTCAACAGGCCCGCACACGGCTCGGTCCTCAATCGACACAAGCGGAGCTACAGCACACAGGCCCCAAAGTCCTGCTGCCCTTACCCTCCGCTTGGTCTCATTTTTCTTGCCATGTGTATCATGTGCTATCACTACCCGAGTCGGGTGCCTCTAGCCTATGCTCGCGAGTAGTTCCAACTACTCGACTTGTACCGAATCCTACACTAACTTAGCATTGCAGTAGCTAACGGGGTTGCAATCCTAAACCCAACACATGGTTTTCTTGGCTATGCATTTGGGTTTCCAAACAAGACTCTACTGCAAAGAATAAGGTACTCAAGTATGTGCTCAAAACAATAAAAATTTGTAAAAACGGTTAATGCAAACCGGGGCTTGCCTTGCTGCTCTTGGTCGTAGGCAAGCTGTTCCTCCGGAGTAACGAAGTCTAGGACTTCGGGTTCCTCCTCGACCTTAGCGACTACATGATAGAAGCAATACATGTATTAATTTAAATGCAGTTGTATTAACTTTTAAACTTGTGAATTCTACAACTCTTACTAGACAAGCCCAATGACTGTGAAACTTTTACTGTGGCTGGGTTACAACCTAAACAGAGACTTAGTCAAGTTTTAGTTGCAGCAAAGCTCATTTGAGCCCTCCACAATTAATTATGTACTTGACCTTAATTGAAGACTTTTAGGGTGTTCTAAGGATTTTCATCAAAAAAACTATGACTTTCTAAAAACTAGATTTTCAGAGGGTTCTAATAGAGTTGGTCTCACTTAATTTGAAGGTTCCTAACTAAAGATATGAGCTAAACAATTTCAGAGAAAATTCTGAAAATGTTTCTGGACATTTTCTATTTTCTCTGGAACAGTTTCACTAATCACACCATTAGGTGGATCAAATGAGCTCAAATGAATCTGAAATTTTTATGGTAGTTCAGAGATATTTTGGTGAACATCCCAGCCAAATTTCAGGATTTTCCTCCAAAGGATTCTCCAGTTAAAGTTCCTAACAGTTTAAACTTGGAGGAATTAATTCTGGAGAGATAAGGGTTTTCATGAAGTGAAACTTGATTTGCTGGAAACTCGGAGAGCTGAGTCCAACAAAATTTGGTTCACTCGATTTGGAGCTTTCTAGCTAAAGTTATGAGGATTTGAAGTTTGGAAGAATTCTGAAAATCGGGGGGAAAGTTTAAACTCGCGGGGGCCCGTGGGGACACGTGTCAAGCGCGGAGGTGTCCGGCACACCGGGGCTCACAGGGTATTTGCGCGCCAGCACAGCCGATCCCCGGCCACACCCGATCTCGATTTTAATTCTTCAGCCGCTGACACGTGGGCCAGCCGGCTTCGTCTTCCTCCCGCCGCTCTCTCGCGCCCGCGCCGCCGACCTCGCCGGAGCAGACTCGGAGCTCGCCGGCTCGCCGCTGCCGGACCTCCCATGGTCTGAAACTCGCCGCCAGGGGGTTGTTGACGTCGAGGAACACGTCGGTGGTGTCAGGTCGGGCTGGGGGTGACCGGAAATAGCCCGGCGACGTGCCGCGGCGTCGGTTGAGGTTCGGCGCCGTCGACCGTGGGTTCTAACCCGCCAACACCTCGAACAAACGGTCCTACAGCATCAGTGTACCTCTAGGAAGCTCGACAAGGTGTCAAAAGGGTTTAGTGATGGCGGCAAGTCGGTCGGCACCGTGTGACCGATCGTGCCCGCCATGACCACCCTCGATCGAGCTCGAAATCCGTCCCTCCTAGACAGTTTCACGCCACGGGTGCAGAAAAGAACTTGATCGCCGGCTAGTCCAGCGTCTATGTGTAAAATTTGATGACCTCCGAAAGATCATAGAGCGAGAATTTAAAGAAACCGTACCGGAAGCTCGGTTTACGGTCGCCGGAGCTAAAACTGAGAATTCGCCGGCGATAGTTCATGGCGTGTCTTGAGCTTCAGGTGGAAGCAGCGTGGAGTCCGTGCGCTCCTGTTGCCGCCCTTGCTCGGCCGTGGAAGTGGCTGTAGTGTGCTGCCCACGTGAGACCGATCGCCGTCCTTCAGCTAAACTATGGCGGTCGTCGTTGATCACGGGAACAGGGGCCGAAACCCGGTGGTTCAGGCGTTGGGAGGGTGGTGCTTGAGCTCAGGATGTTGCCTGGCAACTCGGAGAGGCGAGGACACGATTGTTTGCTGCGTTTTTCCCGATCGACCGAGAGCTCGGGAAGAAAAGGAATGGCGCCACCCAGTGTCGCTCACGGGGATAAGAAGGCACCCGGTCTTCACCCCGTTGAGGCGGTGACGGTCGCGTGGGGGCACGAGCAGGCCGCCTGGGCGCCAGCGCGCGTAGAGGGGAAGCAGCTGGTGGCGCCGGTGGCTGCTCGGTGGCACAGCCGACAGCTGCTCGGTGGAATTTCCCACCGAGGCTATGACTTTGTGTGCAAGTTTTGCCTCCTCCTCTCTATGACATGTGGGTCCCACCCGGGGTTTTAACCTCTGAAATTTACTCCTAATCACTGTTGTAAACAGTGAGCCCCATAATACCCCTGGTGATTCAAATCATTCACCCATGAGCCATTTGAATTGATTAGAATTCAAATTGGGTTTGGTTTGAATGAATTTCAGCACAAGTTCAGTTTTGAATTCGAATAAAGTTTGAATTTGTCCCACTTAGCTCATGTCAAGATCAACTCCAAATGGAGTGAAAATTGGTGTGTGAGCTCATAAAAATGTGCTGAATAAGAATATGCCTTCCACTTTTAAATTCATGGGATAAAAACAGTTTGAATTTGAATATGGTTTCAAACTGCCCTCTTTCTAACTATACCCAAAATGACCTCAACAAGGTTTTGAATTTGGGTGAAACTTGGCATGGACATCCTTAGCAATGTGTACGAGTTTTCGTATGTCCAGCCCACCTATATCACATGTGGGAAATACCACTTTTGCAATATGTGAGTTTGTTCTCTAATGAGCATGTTGATGGTGGTTACATGCTCTTCATTTGTGTGCATCATCTTTCCTCAAATGAGGTGTGTGTGTATGGTAATGAACACTTCAAATATGTGTCAAAAACTGAGGCCCTTACATGAACACGTTAAATTAGTCGCACACAAGGTTTATTTAACAGATCGGTTTTCTGCTGAGGGGTGTTTTGTTGCTTCCGTTGAAAAGTTTTTATCTAACATTCACCCCCTGGTAGCTTTACACGTGTACTTCGATCCTACATCCCTCCTCCTTGGAGGTGAGCTCCGAGGATGACACGTGTCCAGAAGTGTCGGACCTCCCTTCTCCTCAGAGGTGTGCTTCGAGGACGACATGTGTCCAGCAATGTCGGACCTCCCTTCTCCTCGGAGGTGAGCTCCAAGGACGACACTGTCCCGCGGGACCAGACCTCACTCCCTCCGGAGGGATGAGCTCCGAGAGCAACATGTGTCCAGCGAGCTGGGCCTCGCTTCTCCGCAGAGACTAGCTCCGGAGGCGACACATGTCCCGCGGGGTTAGGCCTCGCTTCTCCGCAGAGACTAGCTCCGGGGACAACACGTGTACAGCGGTGCCGGACCTCACCCCCTCCACACGGATGAGCTCCGAAAGCGCCACATGGCCAGCAGGCCGAGGGAAGTGTCGACGGCGCTCCTCGGCGAACTGGAATTGGCTCTTTTCAGCTATCTTACTCCCATACCCCACCATTTTTATGATTCTTCCTCCCGTTCTACTTCTTTTAAAATGTTTCTCTATATGAAATATGTATGCATGCATGGATACGAAATTGAGGGTGTTACAGTGCGGCTTAGCTGACTAATTAGGTGTGTTACTAGCTTGTTATGGACCGTGGATGGCGCAGGGAATGGGAGTCGAGAGGGACTGCCCTGGGAACTGCATGGCACAAGAGGGGGCCCGTGGGTGGGAGAATGGTGATTCGAGCCTGCCGGTGAAACCTTAGTGAGTCCATACATCTAGTAGCCCCTTTGTAAAGGCTATTTTGTGATGTCTTGGCCATACACCGACGGTTGTGTACTGGTATAATGGAGGTTTTGCAGTCGCCGACGGGTGACGAAATCACAAACTTGTGGGTAAAGTGGTGCCACCTCTGCAGAGTGTAAAACTATCATGATAGCCGTGCTTCCGGTCACAAGCACCTGGCCAACTCACATGATTAGAGGGAAAATATGGGGTGGATGTTCGGTATGGTTATGGTATGGTCATTGGGATTGGTTTTGGGACTGTTTTAAGTCATGACAATAAGTTTGGCTTTGGTTATATTAATATGAGATGGTTATGAATGTTTATGTGTGTGAGATGAACATGAGAAAGATTAATGGTTGAATGAGACTTGATAAGTGGTGAATTATGATGAGAAAATGTTGCTGAATTACTTGGTCATGTTGGGATAAATTTCACTTAGAAATAGTTGCTGTTGTTATCATGTTTGTGAAATAAAATTTGCTTGCTGCAATGAGCCTTTTTATTCCCTACCTTGTTGTAAGCTACATGTCATACTTTTCCCACACTTGCTGAGTACAACATGTACTCACCATTGCATTATCACATAAACACCAGCAACAGAAGAAGAGTACTTCGAGGACCATGTGGAGTACTAGGCGTGCGAACTACCGTCAACGTGCCTGTGGAGTTGAAGATGGAGCTGCTGCTATTTAGTTATTTCCGCTGTCGCTTAGACAATGATCGATGTAATAAAGTACTTAAACCCTATTTATTCGTGGTTATATTCTGAATTCAGTTTTTGGATTACATGTGTATGTGTGATGAACATCCTGGGCACACATATGCATTAACTTGGTTCTGTTTTCGGAACCGAGTGTCACATTAAAATAGTCATGGGAACATGCATGGTAAAAATAGGCTAATAGGAGCATTTGCAAAATCATAGGATCAACATGATAAAGGAGTTAGAGCTTCCCTTCACAAGCTTCTAGAATTTCCTTGTAGTCCGGGTCTTCAGGTTCCTCGTCGAAATCCTCGTTTGCTATAGTACGTAATTTGCACGGATAAGTGCTAAATTCAAATGAACCTCCAGAAATCCATTCAGAACTCCAGCAATACCAATACTAAAAATTATTGGGAGGTTTTTCAGTGAGAGATTTCCCATTTTAGAGCTTACACATGACTTCTTTTAATTTTAGTGTTATTTAGAGGACTTTTGAGGAATCATCCTTGGTTACCCAAGTTTATATCAGCAAGCACTATTTGTCCTCGGGTCCTAGGGTCAATAATACTTTTCTGAAATTGTTATTGTCATCATTGGGGAAGTATTATAAAAATTGGAGGTTAACCATGAATTTTCCTCAGTTTTACTGGTTAACCAAATGGCCTATGACAATTAGTAGCAGTTTATGAATTTCTGAAATTTATTTTGGTTATTTCTCCCCACTATTATACGCAAATAGGCTAGTGCCATTTTAGGGATCTTTCTAGAATTTTTGTGCACCTAGAAATGTATTTTATAGAGCTCTAGGTACACTAGTGGGTGGCCTTAGCAATTTCTCAGTGCACAGTGGCTGACATGTGGGCCTGAGGGCCCAGTGGGTGTGTATGTGTCTCTGGTGCATGTGGACCAGGTCCACAGATCTGATTTCGACTGGTCCCTATGGACTAGGGTGATGTGGCAGCAATGCGGTCGCTGACTGGGCTGCCACATGGGTCAAACTGCTGAGGTGGTTGCCACCTCAGCTGCCAAGCTGGCCAGGGTCTGCCCTTGGTGAGGTGGCGCTGACCCAGCTGCCATGTGTGCAGTTCTGCCGACGCGTCATGCCACATGGGGTCCAAGTGTGTGCCATGCAGGATAGGGAGTGGTGGGTGGCGTCTGACCGGAGCAGCTCGCCAGCGTCTAGCTGGACCTACGAATTTTTCTTGGAGTGCCCTATCGAATTACTTGCCGGTGTTCCATGCGTTGTGGGGAGGTCTTGTGGCGGTGGCTCCCGGCCGTGAGGGTTGCCAGAATGGCGGTGGTGACTTGCCGGAGTTGCATGTGCGGTAGATGCTTGCGGAGTCTATCGTACACGCACGGTTCCTTCAGTCTAAGGCGCTGGGCGCGCACACGGGATTCGTGGGTAAGTCTGGTGACTTTGGCCGGGATGGAGAGAGTTCTCTAGTGGTCGGCGACGGGCCACAACAGCGAGGGGCGGTGGTGCTTGGTGAACTTGTGCGTGTGGTCACTTTCTATCCATTCAGTGATGCTACACGCATTTACTGAGGCGGTGGGAGCGTCCTAGAGGGCTCGACCGAGCCGGAAGAGTGCCTCATGGAGGCCGGCGATGGGGAGGGGCAGCGGTGCGTTCGGTATCATGATGCTAGCTTGCCATGGCGGCTGGAAGCGCGAGCAAACACGCGGGGCAACTAGAGGGGACGATAAAGATGCTACACTCATAAGGAATTGGGGTTTTGATGCTTACCATGAGAGCTTTGCTGCGGCTGCTGACGACGGGGAAGAAGGAGGGAAGAGCTCCAAATTCTCACTCGGGAGTGGCCGGACTACCCTCAATTGGGAGCGTGGGTGCGTGAGGGTGGTCGTGCGCTCGGTTAGAGTGAAGGGGTGCCATTTTATAGCCGAGGAAAGGCTATGGCCGATGGCGGGGCGTCGGGGGAGATATTTTCTTGTGCACGGTGACAGAGGTGGTCGGATTTCAAGGCGAGGTCGTCAGCCGGGTTAATGGTGACGGACGGAGGCGGTGACAGGGCTTGATTGAGCGTCAGGCGGCGCGGGGGCACGCGACGGTGAGGCAACCGCGTCGCCGGATTTGCGGGATTCGGCCGTTGGCCAGGGAGCGCGCGTGATATAGGCGATGGCGGCACAGTGCCAGGCCGGTTCGCGAGCCACGCGAGGGTGAGGGGGAAAGGGAAAAGCGGGTCGCACGGGAGGTAAGGGGAAAAGGGAAGCGGGCCACGCAGGCCAGCTAGGGGAGAGAAAATAGTTTTTCTTTTTCTTCTCTTTTGCTATTTTTATTTTAAAATCAAATTTCAAGAAATGTTTTTATTTCCTATGAATTTTTGACTGTTAAACAATCAAAATCATCATCGTCATCATCACCATGATTTTCACGACCATAATCGATATGAGCATTATCCCTATTAGAATATGTAACACCTTTCTCGTCATCATTATCCACTTCACATGTATCTAACTCACCATGCTCTGTCCATATTGTTTAGCTTTTGTTAAAACCTCTTTTCATCAAGTGTGATTGTTTACTATAGTATCTATCCAAGTAATCTTGTTTTCACGGTCTATATAGGGGCATAATATATCATATATCTTTTGCATCTTCGCATGTTTCTTGGACTCTTCAATAAAGCTTGCAACATTTTGAATGTACATAGGATCAGGTCCTGGCATATTGTACGTCCACGTTCGGACCATCTTCTACGTCAGACTTTACGTAAAAATATAAAAGAAATTTTATTTTATTCTCATCCATTTTCATGTCTAAAATAAAAGAAATATAAAAATTCAAGAAACCATATATAAAATTTTGAAAATGTAGGATATGCACAATGTAGCAAGACATACTGTCGGTACCCTGCAGACCGGGTACCTTCGCGTGGAGGGTTGAACACAGCCCAGGCCCCGCCTCCCTGTTGAGACAGGCACTAGCGTGGCCGCGTGTCCTTGGCCCCGGGGTCGACCCCAGGGATGTAAAGTGCACCTAGGATCTAGAGCCATCATGTACCCTTGGCCCTGGACCGAGCCTCCCTGCTGAGGTGAGGTCCGGAGCTGCCACGTGTATCTGGGCTCTGAACCTCCTCCCTGCTGAGGAGGGCTCCGAAGCCGACACTATGCCCTTGGCTCCAGACCAAGCCTCCCCGCTAAGGTGAGGTCCGGAGCTGCCATGTTTATCTGGGCTCTGAACCTCCTATCTGCTGAGGAGGGCTCCGGAGCTGACACGTGTCATTGGCCCCGGACCAAGCCTCCCTGCTGAGGTGAGGTCCGGAGCTGCCACGTGTATCTGGGCTCTGAACCTCCTCCCTGCTGAGGAGGACTCCGGAGCCAACACGTTCCCTTGGCCCCGTAGCAAGCCTCCCCGCTGAGGTGAGGTCTGGAGCTGCAACATGTATCTAAGCTATGAACCTCCTCCCTGCTGAGGAGGGCTCCGGAGCCAACACGTGCCCTTGGCCCCGGACCAATCCTCCCCGCCGAGGTGAGGTCCGGAGCTGCCATGTGTATCTGGGTCTGAACCTCCTCCCTGCTGAGGAGGGCTCTTGATCCGACACGTGCCCTTGGCCCCAGACCAAGCCTCCCCGCTTAGTTGAGGTCCAGAGCTGCCACGTGTATCTGGGCTATGAAACTCCTCCCTGCTAAGGAGGGCTCCAGAGCCGACACGTGCCCTTGGTTTCGGACCAAGCCTCCCTGCCGAGGTAAGGTCCGGAGCTGCCACGTGTATCTAGGCTCTGAACCTCCTCCCTGCTGAGGAGGGCTCCGGAGCCGACACGTGCCCTTGGCCCCGGACCAAGCCTCTCGCTGAGGTGAGGTACGGAGCTGCCACATGTCCCGGGGCTTTGAGCCTCCTCCCCACTGAGGAGGGCTATGGAGCCGCCACGTGTCCCATGATCTATTGTGGGCTGTGGGTCGATGGAGTCAAGAAGGAAGTGCACTGTCAGGCCATGCATTCAAGGCTCATGCCTTCCCCAGAAGCATGGCTGTAACGATCCAAGTTTTTCACTTGCTAAAAGTGTTCATCACACGCACACCTCACCTCATTTTTGGTAATCAGGTGGCATTTTCCATATACATCATGGAGGGGCTGAGCATATGATTAAACCCTAAACTTGGTTAGGAATTCTCATGCCAAATTTCACCCAAATCCAAACCTATTTGAGGTACTTTTCGGTACAATCATTAAAAGGCTAGTTTGAACTTAAATTCAAATTCAAACTCCTTTCATCCAATGAATTCAAAAGAGGGATTCATATTCACACTCCAAATTTTTATGAGATCACACACCAATTTTCACTCCATTTGGAGTTGATCTTGACATGAGCCATTCGGGCGAATTCAAATCAAGTTTGAATTTCAGCTTCACATTTGCTATGAATTCATCCAAACCAAATCAGGGATTGGAGTATTCAAATCCAAAGGGTCATTTGGTGGTTTGGTCAAATGGCAATGGATATTAAGGTCACCATATTCAGAGAAGTACGGAAATTCAAGTTTTTAGGACAAAAATGGAAATTGGGACCCACATGTAAGTGAGCCAATTGACTTGCTCCCAAAGGCTGGTTGCTTTGTTTTTCCTCGGATCAGACCGAAGACTCATCGAGCGCCACCGATGCTGCCACCTCCTTGCTGTGGCGTCGATCTGGAGACCTGCTCGGGCTACATCACACCACGAGGTGATCTTTTGCCACACAAACAGAATCAACTCGGCTTTGCTTCCTCCTCGCGCGAATGAACAGAGCTGCCGCTGCTGTCGAGCGATCGGGCGCCGGCAAAAACCACTGTGCACCGAGCATCCCCAAGCTGTAAAACCGCACTGGGTGCTTGTCTTACACCTCCACAGCATGCAAGCGATCCATTTTCGAGCTTCCCGACATTAGAACCGGTGGTGCTCACGGCGACCGAAAGTTACCGCCACGAGGTGCTCTCGTGGACGGCCCAACTAGGTGGTTTCCACGCCCAAGCAAGCATGCCCAAGGACGCGTCGGTGATCGGCGCTGCTCCTCCCCAAACCATTGGTCAAGCCATGGACGACAGAGCTCTAATTTGGTATTTTTGCTCTGGCGTGCACAAATCGATGATCGGGTACGAAGTGATCAAATTCTCACTCCTTAATTGTTCTTAGGTTACCAATTCTTGCGCACGGGATCTAGACTAGCTGGCGAACGATTGCTCTTCAGAACCCTAGCGTGAAAGTCTCTGTAGCCGGCCTATTTCATGCTCTTTAATCGGTGACTGTAGCAAACCGTCTCGGGCGCATGGTGAGAGCAACCTTAGAGCCTCTCTCGAGCTCGTTTACGACCATGTCGAGCATCACCATGACCCACTGGTGCTTTAGAGCCCAAAAACCGAATGTTTAGTGAAGAAATGAGTGTGCCCAAGCTCGCCGGAATCCTAGCGGAGACTTTCACCGGTGCGCACCCGTTTCCGGTGATCGCCGGTGGCCGGCAACCCCTAAAATGGGTTCAGCGGGTCAGAAAAAGGGGGAGGCAGTGAGTTATAGCTCCGGGGGTGGCCGGGAAGGCCATTCTGGCGACCCTCGCCGGAGGACGCTGCCGCTCGGGTGCGGTTGGCGCAAGGAAGGTGAAGGCACTGCACATGGGACACATGTCCAGTGTTTTAAACATTTCCGATTTTCAGATTTGCTTTCAAACTTCAAACACACATAACTTGTGCTAGAAATCTCCAAATTGAGTGAAACAATTTTTTTGGATTCAGCTCTCTGAGTACTTTCCAGAAAAATAAGTTTCACTCCATGAGAACCTTTATTTCTCCAGAATTGATTCTCCAAAGTTTAAACTGGTTAGAATTTTAACTGGAGATACTTTTAGTGGAAAATTGTGAAATTTGGCCAGGATGTTCCTTGTAATATCCATGAGACACAATAAAATTTCAGATCCATCCGAGCTCATTTGATCCCCCTAGTGGTGTGATTAAGGAAACTGGTCCAGAGAAAAAGAAAAATGTCCAGAAACATTTTTCAGATTTTCTTTGAACTTATTTAGCTCATATCTTTTGCTAGGATGCTCTAAATTATATGAAACCAATTTCATTTGAATCCTCTGAAAATCTAGTTTCCAGAAAGGCATGGCTTGCTCCATGAAAATCCTTAGAAAACTATAAGAGCTCTAATTATGGCCAAATACACATTTATTTGTGCAGGGATCAAATGAGCTTTGCATCAAATGAAATTTGGCCAAGTCTCTGTTTCGGTTGTCTATGAACCACAGTAAAAATTTCAGAGTCAATAGGACTGTCCATCCATACTTTTAGTCTTCACATTATCAAAATAACTCATGCATTTAAATTGACACTCATCGTATTTTTTTTGTGTAGTCACTAAGATTGAAGAAGATCCGGAGGTTCTAGACTTCATCACTCTAGAAGAACAATTAGCTAACGACCAGCAGCAATGCAAGCTCCGGTTTGCATTAACCCCTTTATAAAGTCTTATGTTTTGATCACTTACTTTATGCCTTTCCTACAATTGTGCATTAGAGTCTTGATTGCAAACCCAAATGCATAGACAAGAGAACCAGGGATTTGGGCTTAGGTTTAAACCTCGAGTAGCCACTGCAATGCTAAAATGATATAGGTTTTGGTACAAGTCGAGTAGTTGGAACTACTCGCGAGAATAGGCTAGAGGCACAATACTCGGCTAGAGATAGACAATGAATCACATGGCAAGAAAATGAGACCGAGCGGAGAGTAAGGGCAGCAGGACTTTGGGGCCTGGGTGCCATAGCTCTGCTTGTGTCGATTAAGGACCGAGCCATGTACGGGCCTGTTGAACAAGCTAGAACAGTACCGAAGACCTACCGGATATATGGGAACTGGGAAACTGATGTAATTCAGGTAGCGATATGTTGAGGCATTGTTTGTCGTCCAGAGGCTAGGTTGAGAGCACTGAGGTGTAAATCAGCTAGCGGGCACTGCGGATGCTCCGCGTAGAGACCTCCTGCTCAGGACGATAGGACCGGTTCAACACTTGGCTAACGGATGAAAGGTGGTTGCGTACGACATCCGTGATGGTTGCTGTAAGCAACATTGAGTACGGCGTAAGTGACGGCTTATTCGGGTAACTCTGCAGGTATAAATCGTTTATAATCACCGTCCCTCACGGTCAGTGAGTACCACTTATTCACTGTACCGTGATGTAGAAAGAACAGGCTAGTTGTCATGATAAAATATTGCTGGTTGAAAAATTTACATTGTTTGGTAATGAAATGCTTAGTTTAGAGCCAATGAAAGTTCTTTTCAACCTTAGGCAAAGCACATAAGAGAAAGGCGTTTCTTGTTTGATTGCGGATTTCTTATGTGTCTTGGCACAAGGTTCCTCACTAACTTGCAGCTAAAACCTGAAAGTAAGAGTCAACTAATTAGGCGTGTCTTTTGCAACATACTTTCCTATTATACATTGCAAACCCAGCATGTAGAGTTTAATGTTTAGGTGAGACGGGTCAGCCTTGCTGAGACATCGTGCTTGTCGAAGTGTGTAGTCGACACTTCCCCCGGACCTGCTCTGGGCAGCCCGCAGAGGTTCTTTTTCGGAGGAGCTAGTCACTCGCGGAGAGCTTCAGCGTTAGGGACGGGTGAGGGAGAAGCTTGACATGGGGAGTTTTACGTGGTTCAGGCCGCCGGAGCGTAAAACCCTACGTCCACGGTGAGCAGAGGTGCTCGCTGTATTGCTTGCTGCTCAGAACTGGAGTCCTGAGCTTGAGGGTGCGTAAGAGGCGAGTCAACAGAGTTCGAACCCTTGCTAACGTTGCCTTCCCGAGCCTTTTATAGCCGAAGGCTCGAGCGGCTTACAAGGTGGGTACGGGACACGACAGGTGGTCCCGGGGAGATTGCCTGCCATCTACCGTATCTGCAGTTATGCCGGTAGTTGTCTCTGGCGAAGGCTTCCGAGTCTTCGTTCTGCCGCCCTGCCCATGCCGCAAGCTAGTCGTAGTGGTTGATGATGGCAGGGGCGGCAGGGGATGTCTTGTCGCTGTGTTTATTGGCGGGCAGGCTCTGACATGGCGCGCCAGTCTGTGATGTGACTGTGCGCAATGGCACCTGACAGAGGCGTGCTCCGCGTCTCTACGCCTTGGGAAGGCGCGGGCCTTGAATACCTTGTATGGGCAAGGCATGGCACGTCTTTACTCCTGCTGCCTACCGCGTGGAGGCAGGCAGCATTGCTCTGCTGGCCACGTGGCGGGCCCGGAGCTCTCCTCTGAGGAGAGGGAGGTCTGGACCCGCGGGACACGTGGAGCCCTCAGAGCCCTCCCGCGGAGGGGGGAGGTCCGGCTTCTGCTGGCCACATGGCGGGCCCGGAGCTCTCCTCTAAGTAGAGGGAGGTCCGGCGCCGCCGGACACGTGGAGCCTTCGGAGCTCTCCGCACGGAGGGGGAGGTCCGGCTTAGTCGGCCACGTGGCGAGTCCGGAGCTTACCTCTGAGGAGAGGGAGGTCCGGCCCCGCTGGACACGTGGCGCCTTCGGAGCTCTCCCTGTGGAGAAGGGCGAGGTCCTTAGGCATTTCCCCTTGTGCGCGGGGGTACCCCGTATCGAGGGTACCGACAGTGGCCCCCGGGCCCATCTCGGGGGAGATAGCAAGCCCGAGGTGGGGTCTCCGTCTCTTCCACTCCATGCACTTTCTCTAAGTTCCGCATTGACCGTGGTCGGAGCATGAACAGTCGCGGGATCGTGGGAGCATGCGCCCACTTGATGGTTGCTTTTACTACGGCGGTTCCCAAGGCCGCCACTTCTGCACGTCGCAGCGCTTTTTTCGGGAACCGCCGAGGCGCCTTGCCGGCTCGTCTCCTTGGGAGACTGACTTCTTGGTCCACCTCTTTAGCTGGACGACTTGGGTCCACTTGTCATCGACGCTTGGTCTTGGAGCCGAAGCGGTTGCCCAAGCGGCGTATTTGAAGAGTTTTAGATCGCTTTGAATCGCACCTGGGAAGTTTTAAAAGGGGATCTTACCCGCATTGTGGCTTCCCTTCACACTTCCCAGCGCTTGCACCTTCCTTGAGTTCTTGCGCCTTTGTCTTCTGCCATGGCTTCCAACCCGCCTCTAGAGAAGAAACGCGCTCGATCTCCTCCGACGGCGGCGGCGTCTGCGCCGAGTCAGGGATCCAGGGCGCCTGCACGCCCTGCTTCTGGAGATGGTGCCCCGTCCGGTGGCGACCCCAAGAGGTCTCGGGCTCATCATCCCGACGGGACTCCTATTGAGCGACGATGGGCTGAAGGTTCTCGGGTGTCGCGTCCTCCCTCCTCAGGCGGTGGAGTCTCCAAGGAAACTGCTGACGCGTCAAGGAGAGCTTCAGGCAGTGGAGTCTCCAAGGAAACTGCTGACGCGTCGAGGAGGGCTTCAGGCGGTGGAGTCTCCAAGGAAACTGCTGACGCGTCGAGGGGGGCTTCAGAAGCATCCCCTGCTCCGTCAGTCCGGGCGACTGCGGGGCAGCCGTCGGCAGCGACGGCGGGCTCTAGTGGTCCTACCTTGGCTCGGAAGCCGGGGTTCAGATCCCGTTTGAGTGCTCGTGTTTCTCGGCCATCCTCGACTGATGGGGAGTCTGCGCCGCAGCACTCGGAAGCCGGGACGGTTGCCGCGGCCCCCAAGCCAGCGCAAGTTTCTCCTGTACCGGTCTGCCCAGATTCTATGGCAGCGTCGACTCCCTCCACTCGTCCTTCTCCACCGGCTCAGGAGCCCGCTGTCGGTGAGGGTTCGGCGGGTCCGGCTATCGAAGTCCCGGCGCCGGCTTCTCCTGACTGGCGTCTCATCCCGGTTGCCGGTGCGTCGTCTTCTCTTGAAGACGACGTGATGGAGGAGGTCGGGGGCGACGCTCCTGCCTCTGCTGCCCCACTGCCCCTGGCAGATGCTCTCGTGCTCGCACAGACGAGCGTCCGGCAGGTCTTGGCCGCGCTCGGTCGCGAGCGAGAGGAGCAGATTTTTGAGAGGGATCGCCTCCTCATCTGGGGGAAACTTTTGTGGGAGCAAACCGTGAAGGTCAAGGGGGAGCTCGACTCCAGGCGGGAGTCGCTTGATATCATTGAGGCGCTCCTTGACCGACAGAAGCGGCATGTCGACCGTCTGGACTCCGAGACGCGACGGCTCCACAGGGAGGCCCTTGAGGCGCATGCCCGGGCCGAGGAGAACTTCTCTGCCCTGGAGGAGGTGCGGCAAAGGCTGGCGCGCCATGAGCGCGCCGTTGAGGATCAGGAGCGCTCCGTGCCGGTCGAGGTGGAGAGGGTCGCTGCACGGCTGACGGCCGGCGAGGGCGACCTGCGAGCCCGGGCTACGAAGATAGAGGCTCGGAAGGCAGACGTTGCAACGAGGGAGGAGCAGGTCTCCCGGGAGCGCCAGGCGATCCTGGATCAGGAGCTGGCTGCCGACTTCCGGGCTTTAGAGTTGGAGCGGCTTGCCCAGACTCTCCGTCTTCGGAAAAGCTCCCTGGCGGCCAAGGAGAAGGAATTCTCCGGGGGGGGGCACGACGCCTTGCTGGCAGCCCGCCGCGAGGTAGAGGAGCTCTTGGCCTCGCGGTCTTCCGAGGCCTGTGCAGTCTCGAGCTTCGTCGAGCAGGCAGGGTCCGCCTTGGTCCCCCTTGGCTTTAGCCCGGTGAAGACGGCGACCCCTGCGTTGAAGGTGGCCGAAGTGATCCCCGCGCTGGAGTCAATCGGTGCCAAGCTGAGCAGGCTAGATGCGGTGGTCGCCGGCGAGCTCGAGGCAGAGGGATGGGGCCTGGCCGTGGAGGTTTCCACGCACGTGTTGGCATGCTTCAGGAGGCGGAACCCTTCCTTCTCACTGGAGCCAGCGAGACAGGGCCCTGCCACGGAGCGGGAGGAGACCGCCAGGGCTGAAGTCGGTGATGTGGCCACCCTTTTAGCCTCTAGGTTCCGGCGCGAGCCAGGGGAACCCTAGGACTTGTATCTCCTTTTTTATTGAGTCTGTAGTCCAGCACATGGAGCCATGAATAAATAGACTCTTGTGACTTTTTGTGTTTGTTACGCTATTGTCTTCTTCTTGGTTTTGCCTGGCCGAGCCCTTAGCTCCGCAAGGTACTCAGAGGCCTTCACCAATCTCAAAGCTCTGCACAGACACCTTCCCCGGGTCCTTATTGTCTTAAGGGCCCGGAGGTCTCCGGAACTCGCCCCATGAGAATGGGGGGTCCGGATCTGCTTGCCACGTGGCGGGCCCGGAGCTCCCCTCTGAGGAGAGGGAGGTCCGGCCCCGTGGGACACGTGGAGCCTTCGGAGCTCTCCCCTCGGAGGGGAGGTCTGGCTTCTGCCGGCCACGTGGCAGGCCCGGAGCTCCTCCTGAGGAGAGGGGAGCTCCGGTCCCGCTGGACACGTGGGGCCTTCGGGACTCGTCCCTGCAGAAAGGGCGAAACCCGGATCCTCCGGTCTTGCGCTATAGTAGTCGATAGCTCCTTGCTCCCACCTTCATGCGGTCCCCGTAGCTAGAACCTGGAGGTACTGCACACAGGTAGAGGGAGCGTAATCCTTTTCGGGGGGTTCTCCCCTCCCCGTCTCTTAGTCTTATTCGGCTTACGGTCCTAGTCCGGTATACGGGACTTGGGCAATTCTGTGCGCGAGGCACCGGGGCTCCGGCTCCCTCCAAGGTCTGGCTACGACCGTCCGGCCCCTAGTACCGGACCGTACGCCGGGGAAGCAGAGTGCACAGGCGTTGGGTACGGAACCAGGCAAAGCGGCTGTACTCCCCTGGACCTCCGGAGGGCAGGGTGCGCACGCTTTGGGTACAGAGCCGGCTGAGCAGGATACGCACCCTGGACCCCCCATGCACGGCACAGGCCTTTCCTGGAGGTGACCAACTGGCACTGCAACACCTGACTGGGGGAGGCCCGAGAGGCCCCCCGGCCATCGGTAGGTTGTGACACCCCAAAATCCTGTTCAGAGGGGAGTTTAAAAATTTTTTGGACGTGTTGCATGTGTTGCAAAAATTCAAATTTAAACTAGAATTCAAATTAAACTCAAAACAGAAAAGAAATAGAAAAAGAAAAAGGAAAACAGAAAAAAACCGGCCAGTGAGCCGAAACCCACCAGCCGGCCCACCCTGCCCCGCGCCAGCCCGCAGCCGCGCGCCCGTGCTCTCTCTCTCAGACAGGTGGGACCCACCTGTAATCCCTAACCCCCGATCGTCCGAAACTCGGACTGTTCACCCGCGCGCGCGCGATCGCAACCGACCGGATTTCTGGCCGAATTCTGGTTCCGGAGGACTCCCACTCGATCTAAACAAACCCACCGCCCTCCCCCGTCTATAAAAACCCCGGCCTCGTTCTGTTTTTCCCACGCGATCCGCCGTTTTTACTCCGGTGAGAACCCGAGCCCCTCCGGCGAATTCTGGCCGATCTACGCTCGGAAATTCCGATCTAACTCGCTGGTCTTGATCCACCGCCTCCGGGGAACCTCGCAGGTGCAGAAAACTCGGTGGTTTGCAGTTCAAACACAACGCCGACGAGCCTCGCCGTGAATTCACCTCGGACCTCGTCGCCGACCGCCTTCCAGGACCTCCGAGCTCAAGAAAACCCCCGAGGTGAGATCCCCGACCTCCCCTCCACCGATCTATGCCATAAAATCACAGTTTTAGGAAGAATTGACGAAGATCTGAAACTATCCGGCGAGATCGCCGCCTCCCGCCGCCGTGCGCCGCCGGCAGCGCCGCCCGCGCTCGATCAGAGCGACGTGGCCGCTTGTGCGCCGTTTATTTTAAATCGCACGGTAGAGTTTAAATCCTCGCGTACCGGTTCGACGTTATAGTCTCAGCCGTCTGTTTTAAATCGGACGGTCCACGTCAGCCCCGCGTTATAAAGACTGGAAATCTTACGTGCTAACCCCTGGGGTTCTCGGGAAATAAGAGCTAGCCCCGGAAACTTCTGATCTAGCCCTTGGAACTTCAGAAAATCATGTAAATTCATTTAAAAATCAGTTTTAGCCCCTGGACTTAATAAAAATTAGGAAAAACTCCTCTGTTATGTGTAGCTAGACCCCTGAAAATTGTTAAAATAATATTATAGACCCTGTAGTGGGGTGAGTTTACCTTTTTAACCCTGTTTGATATTAAATTTAGGAAATTGAATATGTGGCTAGTATTTAAAATTTAAAAAGTGGGACAAACATATTGTCAAATTTAAATTAAAAACTTTCTCAGTACTTAGAAAACTTTGGAGTGAGATAAAAATAGATTTTTGGCTGAAATGAATCTGTTTAATTTATTATTCACATTTATTAGTCATAGGGACACATTTTTAAGTGAAGAATAGTTCTGAAAATTAGGAAAATAAATGTAAAATAGTTTACATCAGAGGAAAAGGTCAAAAATAGGTTATTAAATATTTTAGATCAGAACCTATTCTGTTTAGATGATGTGTCTTGTTATTTTCATAATAAAGTTCACATTTAGGCATAGGAAATAAATCTGAAAATATAGCAACTAGTAAATGATAAATGGAGTTTCTAAAATCCAAAGAATTCAGTTTAGGGTTGGTAGAAATTATGAAGACACATATGGAGTAGGCAAATACCTTTCATGCATACTGGGTAGCTAAAAGGTGTAGTAATTGAATATAAGGAATTTATTTAAATTGGAAACTCATATATAAAGTGTGCAAGCATAAATGTGAATACAAAAGTAGGAATCATATACACATGATTAAAAGTGCATGTAAGCCAAAGGTCAACACACATAGAGTAAACCCAACATATAGAAGTTGTGAATGGCTTTGATACATGTGAATGTGTGGTTTGTTTGAAGTGGAAGTGTGAACTATGTCTTATGGATTGTTGTTTTTCTTTTGCTATGTGTGATGGAATGATGTAGAACCTGCTCCAGAGCAAGTTCTTCCTTTCCAAGATCAGGACTACCCATTCCAAGACCAGCAGGAAGGAGGCAAGTGTCCTTGACCACTTTGATCCTATGCTAGGATGTGTAGATAGAATTATTCGCATTGTTAAATGAAATATGAAACCCATGCTAGGAAGTTTCCCTAGAATTGCATTATCTTGTTTCCTTGTAGCTTGGGTTGGGATTCATTTTATCATGTCATTTATTATTATGCATATGCTTAGCCATGCTTAGAATGGGATATTTGGGATATGAGATCATCAGTTTATTTTACCATATTCTTGAATCAGATATTGTGAGTTATGTAGAGGTAGGGATCAAGGCAAGTTGGATGTTTTGGTTGGTGCTGGGTGCACGAGACTCGGGTTTGTGTTTAGTACTTGCCTGGATCCTAAGGACCGGTTCATGGAGCATGTAACCTGGCTTTACCGTGCCAACCACATGCTGAGATGGGGCAGCTTAGCCAATTAATTAGGTGTATCCCCGGCGTAGTATGGGTGTGTTGGATGGTGTGGCGAATAGGTGTCAGCTGGACTACCGTATGAACCGCAAGGCTCAAGAGGGGGCCACTGCAGCGGGGTTGGAGCCTCTTGTATGCTGTTAGGGGTGAAACCTCAGTGGGCCCACGCTCGTCGGGAATCCCTTTGTAAAGGCTTCGTAGTGATCTCCTGGCTACACACCTGGGAAGTGTGAATGTGGTTCGTGGCCACTGGCATAATGGAGATTCTTTTAGTCCACCCGGCAACGGGGGATGGAATCACTACATGTGGGTACAGTGGTGCAAACTCTGCAGAGTCAAAACTGTCATGACAGCCGTGCTCACGGTCAAGAGCGGCTTGGACTTATTCATGATTAGAGGATTGATGGTTTTGGAAGTTGTCGATGTTAAGCGGGGAGCTTAACATTGGAAATGATGTTATGGTTATTTGATTATGATGACGGGACGGGAGATTGGGACCATTTCACCTGTGTAGTAATGTTGGTGCTTAATAAGCTAAGGTGATAGGTATTAATTGCGTAGTGTTTTAACCATGAGTTCAACCTCCCCTAGTTCTAGCCATGCATGACATAACTTTCCCACACTTGCTGAGTACCATCAGTACTCAACCTTGCATATTTTGTTGGTTTATATTGCTGCTCAGGTCAAGATAATGAGGTGGTGTGTAATGACCAAGACTTTGGATCCGAAGAAGGTTTCTAGGTTCATGGAGACCCCCGGGCAACGCCTGTGACGGAGCCCACAAGAATAATATTCCGCTGCTAGTTTATTTACTTGTGATGAACTTATTATTGTCCATCGAGACATTTGCTATGTAAGACTTATTTATATTCGACACCTGGCTTGTAATAAATGATGCTTCACTATTTGTCATCACATGTATGAGAAAATGATCCTGGCATACATGTGATATTCACCTTGGTTGTTCTTCGGAAAAACCGGGTCTGACAGAAGTGGTATCAGAGCCAAGGTTGCCCGTAGGGACGTGGACCTAGGTAGAAATGGACGTATTTAAGTGCCCTATTTTTTTAAAAACTATTTTACAAGGTGTGTGTTGAAAAGTGTTATTTAATGGAGTCACTTTCTTCATCTTACCCCAACTTTCATTCAAAATAGGATTTTTGTTTAAAAGTTTAACTAACCTAAGTTTAAATGTTTTTTTAGATGGTTCGCATGATTCGCACCGCTCGCAAGTCCACAGGAGGGAGAGTTCCCGTAGTTGCCCTTGCCGAAAGAGAGGAGAGCCGTCCGGTGACGTACCTTTCCTACGGATTGGCAGTAGGAGGCTTGTTGCGCCGTCTTCGACGTATGCTCGAAGCCGCCGGCAATACGGGCAAGCTAATCATACACTATAGCTCCACCAGGACCATCCGGGAGAAGCGGGAAGAATGGAGTTCAGAAATGAGGATTATCCATGAAAATCAGCTGCTCAAGATCCACCGCTCTCCAGCTTGTCGAGCAACACAGGTCGATGCGGAGAAGGATGTCACCTGGGAGGCCATCACCTGCCAGAATCACATCTATCGTCGCCACCTGGACAGGACTGAGTACATGTATGTCCTCCAGCGTGAGAGTGGTACAACAGAGTATAAGTACCCGCCAGTGCAGCAAGGGACTTCCCATGATCACATGGATTTGTGCTTAGAGGATGCTGCCATGCTTAGCACTCGATTGCAGGAGTGTCAGCAGGAGCTTCAGGATATTTGTGACACCCTGAAGGAAACCGAGGCGTTGCTTCGAGCCTGCTTGAGGGCTAGAGAAAGAGAAGATGGGAATGAATTGTGCGTCACCGTGAACGATACATGGACTCCTGACTCCCCAGATCGCCGAGCGATCAGGCGTCGTCGCACTTCTCCACCAGCAGCCTCCCCACCCAAAGCAGAGTCAGAAGGCAGCCGAAATGATGAGGAAGATCCCGAGGAGCCAGCTCAAGAAAACGAGTAGCGTAGAGCCTTTCCCTTAAATTAGAAGGATGTCGAGTAGTCGAGTCGTTACGTTAGTTAATGGTGTGTTAATGCTTGGTGTGTGACGTGAGTTGTGGAAGCCATGAGCAATTGTCCACAGCCTCGTCTTCAGATTGTTTTGCTTTGGTGTGTGAACCCACATGAAATAATATTGCAGTTATTTTTGTGTGAGATATGAACCCTCAGAAAAGTATAACAAAGCTTCAACACTTCAAAGTATAAACAAGTGAAAGTAGTAAGATAATACGTAATACATTAAATTAACATTTGGTTGATCATGCTAGATGGCCGGAAGAGGAAAAGGTCGTGCTGCCAACCCCGCCAACAACAACGATGAGGCCTGCAACCCTCATCTTTCTGGAGGCCAAGACAGGGGTGGACGCCATGAAGGAGTTGATCCCCTCCACCAAATGCTGGAGAATCAAAATCAGCTCATCCAGAACTTGACTCAAGTGGTGGCCAACTTGCATCAAGTTCCACCTCCACAAGCTGCACCACGCCAACCAAGGTTGAGTGAGTTTCTAGGAACTCAACCTCCAAAGTTTGCAAGTGCTGCTGAACCTCTGGAGGCAGATGATTGGCTAAAGACCATTGAAAGCAATATGAGGATCATACAGTGCCAAGGGTATGAGAGGGTGTTGTTTGCCTCTAATCAATTGCATGGACCTGCTGCTGATTGGTGGACCGCCTACGTGGCCGCCCATCATGAGCCTGAGAACATCACTTGGGAAGAGTTCAAGCGTAGCTTCCGCAACCATTACATCCCAAGAGGTGAACTCAAAAACAAGAGGAAGGAGTTCTTGGGACTGCAGCAGGGAAACATGACGGTGAAGGAATACCTCACTAAATTTACTCAACTATCCCGTTATGCCCCATGGGACATAGAGACTGATGAGCAGAAATAAGATTGTTTCGTGGAGGGACTTACCGCACAAATGCAGTGTTCAATGTCCTCAAATGAGTATCAAAGCTTCCAAAAGATGGTGGACAGAGCGTTTGTGGTGGAAAGGAAACTGAAGGCCTTGGAAAATGAGAATAAGAGGAAGGCCGGGTGGTCACATCAAGCCTCAGGGAGCAACACCCGCCCACGTCTGATGCAGCAACCTGCAGGGCAGACGAACCCTACTCAGCACCAAGAGGGTACAACCCGAACTACAGGCCTCCGGCAGCACCAGCACAGCCGCAACGTCAGTTTGTACAGCAGCCTCGCCCCGCATATCCACCTCGACCAGCAGTGCAAGGACCCCCAAACCAACCCCAAGACAATAAAGGCCAAGCACCTAAGGTTGGGGTGCAATGTTTTAATTGTGGTGAAGTGGGGCACTACGCCCATAAGTGCCCAAAGAAGAAGCCCACGCAGCCACAACAGCAGAATGTAATGAGAGGACGGGTGAACCACGTCACTATGGAGGAAGAAAAAGAGGAACCCGACGTGGTAGTTGGTAAGTTTCCTGCCAATTTACACATTGCAACCCTGCTGTTTGATTCTGGTGCTACCCACTCGTTCATTGCTCAAGGGTTTGTTAAGAAGCATGACCTAGCAACCACACAAATGAACCATATGCTAGCCGTAAACTCTCCAGGTGGAGAAATAAGGACAAGACAAGTGTGTCCCAAGGTGAACCTAGACATTAATGGGGTAGTATTTACTGCTAACCTCATAGTGATAGATTCACAAGGGATAGATATTATCTTGGGTATGGATTGGTTGACCAAACATAAAGGGATTATCCATTGTTCGACCAGAACGGTGGAACTTACTCACCCTAGTGGCACAAGAGTATAGTTCATAACAATACACGAGCCTAGGAGGGACATTAAATTAAATCAAGTTGAGGTGAAAGTGGAGGAGATCAGGACCATCAGGGAATATCCAGATGTTTTTCCGGAGGAGTTGCCAGGTATGCCTCCCGATCGTGAAGTGGAATTCGCAATTGAGCTAGTACCTGGAACAGCCCCGATATACAAGAGACCTTATCGGATGGACTCCAAGCAGCTGGGAGAACTCAAGGATCATTTGAGAGAATTGACGGAGAAGGGGTATATTCGTCCTAGTTCCTCACCATGGGGAGCTCCGGTGATATTTTTGCCCAAGAAGGACGGAACCCAAAGGTTATACGTGGATTACCGTGCCTTGAATGAGGTAACCATCAAGAACAAGTACCCATTACCCCGCATTGAAGACTTGTTTGATCAATTGAGGGGCGCTTGTGTGTTCTCGAAAATTGATCTCAGGTCGGGATACCACCAACTCAAGATAAGGCAATCTGATATTCCCAAGACAGCTTTCGTATCTCGGCACGGACTGTATGAATACACTGTCATGCCTTTCGGGCTAACTAATGCCCCGGCATACTTCATGTATCTCATGAAAATGGTATTCATGGAATATCTGGACAAATTTGTGATGGTTTTCATAGATGACATTCTCGTCTTCTCCAAAGATGAAGAAGAACATGAGAAACATCTAAGGTTGGTGTTGTAGAGGCTGAGAGAACACCAACTATATGCCAAGTTGAGCAAGTGTGAGTTTTGGCTGAAGAGAGTTCCCTTCTTAGGACATATAATCTCGGAGGGAGGAATGTCCGTAGATCCTGCCAAAATCGAGGATATCCAGAAGTGGAAGACCCCTGAAAATGTCGGGGAAGTTCGAAGCTTTTTGGGATTGGCTGGATACTATCGACGGTTTATTGAGGGATTCTCTAAGATCTCGAGACCCATTACCAAAGTGTTGGAGAAGGGAATCACATTCACATGGACGCCCCAGTGCGAAACGAGTTTTCAGGAGTTAAAGAAAAGATTCACAACAGCCCCAGTGCTAGTTATGCCAGATATGCAGAAGAACTTTACGGTGTACTGCGATGCCTTTGGAAACGGGTTGGGATGTGTTCTCATGCAAAAAGGGCATGTCGTCGCTTATGCATCCCGACAACTCCGGAAGCACGAGAAAAACTATCCTACACATGACCTAGAACTAGCCGCAGTGGTACACGCGTTAAAAATTTGGCGACACTATTTGATGGGGAAGAGGACAGAGATATATACGGATCATAAGAGTTTGAAGTACATTTTTACACAGCCAGATCTCAACCTCAGACAAAGGAGATGGTTAGAGCTAATCAATGACTTTGGTGTGGGCATCAACTATCATCCTAGGAAAGCAAACGTCGTGGCCGATGCTTTAAGTCGGAAAGTGCAGGTCAATAAGTTGAGCTTGAAGGACATGCCTGCAGAATTGAAGGACGAGATTATAAGGCTCAATCTATGCCTAGTAAATAGTGGTGAAGCCATCGCCATGGAAGTGGACTCCACACTCGAGCGAGACATACGCGAGGGTCAAAAGAATGACGAGAAGATACAAGAGATCAGACAACTCATCAAAGAAAATAAAGCTCCTGGTTTCAGAGAGGATGAACAAGGAACGGTGTGGCACGGGAAAAGAATCTGTGTGCCAGAAGTAAAGAAGATCCGCGAATTGATTTTGAAGGAGGCTCACGATTCTGACTATTCCATCCATCCTGGGAGTACGAAGATGTATCAGGACCTCAAGAGCAGGTATTGGTGGTATGGCATGAAGCGAGATGTCGCGGAACATGTTGCCCTATGTGACACATGTCAGTTGGTGAAAGCATAACATCAACAACCCGCGGGATTATTGCAACCACTCAAAGTGCCTGAATGGAAATGGGAAGAAATCGGTATGGATTTCATAGTGGGATTGCCTAGGACCCAATCAGGATATGATTCAATATGGGTCATCATCGACAGGCTAACCAAGGTAGCTCATTTCATCCCCGTGAAAGAAAGCTACAGCGGATCCAAATTGGCAGAGTTGTACATGTCAAGGATCGTGTGTTACCATGGAGTGCCAAAGAAGATTGTGTTGGATTGAGGGACGCAGTTCACCTCAAGGTTCTGGCAAAAATTGCATGAAACCATGGGAACCCATCTGAATTTCAGCTCTGCCTACCATCCCCAAACTGACGGGCAGACGGAAAGAACCAATCAGATCCTTGAAGATATGCTGAGGGCATGTGCACTAAAAAACAATCGGAGTTGGGACAAGAACTTACCGTATGCGGAATTCTCCTATAACAACAGCTATCAAGCTAGTATGAAGATGTCACCGTTTGAAGCTTTGTACGGGAGGAAGTGCAGAACTCCCCTATTTTGGAACCAAACGGGGGAAAGTAAAGTGTTTGGTCCAGAAGTACTCCAAGAAGCCGAAGCGAAGGTGAGGGAAATTCGCAACAACTTGAGGATAGCACAGACACGCCAAAAGAGCTATGTCGATGTACGAAGAAGAGAGCTCGTTTTCAACGTGGGAGACTATGTCTATCTCAAGGTGTCCCCTATCCGGAGGACTTCGTCGGTTCAAGGTGAAAGGGAAGTTGTCACCTCGATACATCGGACCCTTTCAAGTTCTGGAGAGGAAAGGCGAAGTGGCGTATCAACTGGAATTACCGGCTCGCCTATCGGATGTGCACGATGTATTCCATGTGTCACAACTCAAGAAATGCCTGAGGACGCCTAAAGAGGTGTTACCCATGAATGAAGTGGACGTAGCTGAGGATTTGTCTTATGCCGAGCAACCATACAAGATTTTGGAGACAATGGAACGCCTCACCAGAAATAAGAGAATCCGGATGTGCAAGGTGCAGTGGAAGCATCACTCAGAAGAGGAAGCCACCTGGGAGCGAGAAGATGAGCTTAAGGCACAATTTCCGGAATTGTTTTCTTAGAACCACCAATCTCGAGGACGAGATTTATTTTAAGGGGGGGTAGAGCTGTGACACCCCAAAATCCAGTTCAGAGGGGAGTTTAAAAATTTTTGGACGTGTTGTATGTGTTGCAAAAATTCAAATTTAAACTGGAATTCAAATTAAACTCAAAACAGAAAAGAAATAGAATAAGAAAAAGGAAAACAGAAAAAACCGGCCAGTGGGCCGAAACCCACCAGCCGGCCCACCATGCCCCGCGCCAGCCCGCAGCCGCGCGCCCGCGCTCTCTCTCTCTCAGATAGGTGGGACCCACCTGTCATCCCTAACCCCCGATCGTCCGAAACTTGGACTGTTCACCCGCGCGCGCGCGATCGCAACCGACCGGATTTCCGGCCGAATTCTGGTTCCGGAGGACTCCCACACGATCTAAACAAACCCACCGCCCTCCCCCGTCTATAAAAACCCCGACCTCGTTCTGTTTTTCCCACGCGATCCGCCGTTTTTACTCCGGTGAGAACCCGAGCCCCTCCGGCGAATTCTGGCCGATCTATGCTCGGAAATTCCGATTTAACTCGCTGGTCTTGATCCACCGCCTCCGAGGAACCTCGCAGGTGCAGAAAACTCGGTGGTTTGCGGTTCAAACACAGCGCTGACGAGCCTCGCCGTGAATTCACCTCGGACCTCGTCGCCGACCGCCTTCCAGGACCTCCGAACTCAAGAAAACCCCCGAGGTGAGATCCCCGACCTCCCCTCCACCGATCTATGCCATAAAATCACAGTTTTAGGAAGAAATGACGAAGATCCGAAACTCTCCGGTGAGATCGCCGCCTCCCGCCGCCGTGCGCCGCTGGCAGCGCCGCCCGCGCTCGATCAGAGCGACGTGGCCGCTTGTGCGCCGTTTATTTTAAATCGCACGGTAGAGTTTAAATCCCCGCGTACCGGTTCGACGTTATAATCTCAGCCATCTGTTTTAAATCGGACGGTCCACGTCAGCCCCGCGTTATAAAGACTGGAAATCTTACGTGCTAACCCCTGGGGTTCTCGGGAAATAAGAGCTAGCCCCAGAAACTTCTGATCTAGCCCCTGGAACTTCAGAAAATCATGTAAATTCATTTAAAAATCAGTTTTAGCCCCTGGACTTAATAAAAATTAGGAAAAACTCCTCTGTTATGTGTAGCCAGACCCCTGAAAATTGTTAAAATAATATTATAGACCCTGTAGTGGGGTGAGTTTACCTTTTTAACCCTGTTTGATATTAAATTTAGGAAATTGAATATGTGGCTACTATTTAAAATTTAAAAAGTGGGACAAACATATTGTCAAATTTAAATTAAAAACTTTCTCAGTACTTAGAAAACTTTGGAGTGAGATAAAAATCGATTTTTGGCTGAAATGAATCTGTTTAATTTATTATTCACATTTATTAGTCATAGGGACACATTTTTAAGTGAAGAATAGTTCTCAAAATTAGGAAAATAAATGTAAAATAGTTTACATCAGAGGAAAAGGTCAAAAATAGGTTATTAAATATTTTAGATCAAAACCTATTCTGTTTAGATGATGTGTCTTGTTATTTTCATAATCAAGTTCACATTTAGGCATAGGAAATAAATCTGAAAATATAGCAACTAGTAAATGATAAATGGAGTTTCTAAAATCCAAAGAATTCAGTTTAGGGTTGGTAGAAATTATGAAGACACATATGGAGTAGGAAAATACCTTTCATGCATACTGGGTAGCTAAAAGGTGTAGTAATTGAATATAAGGAATTTATTTAAATTGGAAACTCATATATAAAGTGTGCAAGCATAAATGTGAATACAAAAGTAGGAATCATATACACATGATTAAAAGTGCATGTAAGCCAAAGGTCAACACACATAGAGTAAACCCAACACATAGAAGTTGTGAATGGCTTTGTTACATGTGAATGTGTGGTTTGTTTGAAGTGGAAATGTGAACTATGTCTTATGGATTGTTGTTTTTCTTTTGCAATGTGTGATGGTATGATGTAGAACCTGATCCAGAGCAAGTTCTTCCTTTCCAAGATCAGGACTACCCATTCCAAGAGCAGCAGGAAGGAGGCAAGTGTCCTTGACCACTTTGATCCTATGCGAGGATGTGTAGATAGAATTATTTGCATTGTCAAATGAAATATGAAACCCACGCTAGGAAGTTTCCCTAGAATTGCATTACCTTGTTTCCTTGTAGCTTGGGTTGGGATTCATTTTATCATGTCATTTATTATTATGCATATGCTTAGCCATGCGTAGAATGGGATATTTGGGATATGAGATCATCAGTTTATTTTATCATATTTTTGAATGAGATATTGTGAGTTATGTAGAGGTAGGGATCAAGGCAAGTTGGATGTTTTGGTTGGTGCTGGGTGCACGAGACTCGGGTTTGTGTTTAGTACTTGCCTGGATCCTAAGGACCGGTTCATGGAGCATGTAACCTGGATTTACCGTGCCAACCACATGCTGAGATGGGGCAGCTTAGCCAATTAATTAGTTGTATCCCCGGCGTAGTATGGGTCTGTTGGATGGTGCGGGGAATAGGTGTCAGCTGGACTACCGTATGAACCGCAAGGCTCAAGAGGGGGCCACTGCAGCGGGGTTGGAGCCTCTTGTATGCTGTTAGGGGTGAAACCTCAGTGGGCCCACGCTCGTCAGGAATCCCTTTGTAAAGGCTTCGTAGTGATCTCCTGGCTACACACCTGGGAAGTGTGAATGTGGTTCGTGGCCACTGGCATAATGGAGGTTCTTTTAGTCCACCCGGCAACGAGGGATGGAATCACTACATGTGGGTACAGTGGTGCAAACTCTGCAGAGTCAAAACTATCATGACAGCCGTGCTCACGGTCAAGAGCGGCTTGGACTTATTCATGATTAGAGGATTGATGGTTTTGGAAGTTGTGGATGTTAAGCGGGGAGCTTAACATTGGAAATGATATTATGGTTATTTGATTATGATGATGGGATGGGAGATTGGGACCATTTCACCTGTGTAGTAATGTAGGTGCTTAATAAGCTAAGGTGATAGGTATTAATTGCATAGTGCTTTAACCATGAGTTCAACCTTTCCTTGTTCTAGCCATGCATGATATAACCTTCCCACACTTGCTGAGTACCATCGGTACTCAACCTTGCATATTTGTTGGTTTATATTGCTGCTCAGGTCAAGATAATGAGGTGGTGTATAATGATCAAGACTTTGGACCCGAAGAATGTTTCTAGGTTCATGGAGACCCCCGGGCAACGCCTGTGATGGAGCCCTCAAGAATAATATTCCGCTGCTAGTTTATTTACTTGTGATGAACTTATTATTGTCCATCGAGACATTTACTATGTAAGACTTACTTATATTCGACACCTGGCTTGTAATAAATGATGCTTCACTATTTGTCATCACATGTATGAGAAAATGATCCTGGCATACATGTGATATTCACTTGGTTGTTCTTCGGAAAAACCGGGTGTGACAGAAAGTGGTATCAGAGCCAAGGTTGCCCGTAGGAACGTGGACCTAGGTAGAAATGGACGTATTTAAGGGCCTTATTTTCTTAAAACTATTTTTACAATGTGTGTGTTGAAAAGTGTTATTTAATGAGTCACTTTCTTCATCTTACCCCAATTTTCATTCAAAATAGGATTTTTGTTTAAAAGTTTATCTAACCTATGTTTAATTGCTTTTTGTTTTAGATGGTTCGCATGATTCGCACCGCTCGCAAGTCCACAGGAGGGAGAGTTCCCGTAGTTGCCCTTGCCCAAAGAGAGGAGAGTCGTCCGGTGACGTACCTTTCATACGGATTGGCAGTAGGAGGCTTGTTGCGCCATCTTCGACGTATGCTCGAAGCCGCCGGCAATACGGGCAAGCTAATCATCCACTATAACTCCACCAGGACCATCCGTGAGAAGAGGGAAGAATGGAGTTCAGAGATGAGGATTATACACGAAAATCAGCTGCTTAAGATCCACCGCTCTCCAGCCTGTAGAGCGACACAGGTCGATGCGGAGAAGGATGTCACCTGGGAGGCCATCACCTGCCAGAGTCACATCTATCGTCGCCACCTGGACAGGACTGAGTATATGTATGTCCTCCAGCGTGAGAGTGGTACCGCGGAGTACAAGTACCCGCCAGTGCAGCAAGGGACTTCCCATGAGCACATGGACTTGTGCTTGGAGGATGCTGCTATGCTCAGCACTCGACTGCAGGAGTGTCAGCAAGAGCTTCAGGATGTTCGGGACACCCTGAAGGAAACGGAGGCGTTGCTGCGAGCCTGCTTGAGGGCGAGAGAAAGAGGAGATGGGAATGAACTGTGTGTCACCGTGAATGATACATGGACTCCTGACTCCCCAGATCGCCGGGCGATCAGGCGTCGTCGCACTTCTCCACCAGCAGCCTCCCCACCCAAAGCAGAGTCAGAGGGCAGCCGAAATGATGAGGAAGATCCCGAGGAGCTAGCTCAAGAAAACGAGTAGTGTAGAGTCCCTCCATTAGTTAGCAAGATGTTGAATAGTCGAGTCGTTAAGTTAAGTTAATGGTGTGATAATGCTTGGTGTGTGACGTGAGTTGTGGAAGCCATGAGCAATTGTCCACAGCCTCGTATTTAGATTGTTTTGCTTTGGGGTGTGAACCCACATGAAATAATATTGCATTTATTTTTGTGTGAGAAATGAACCCTCAGTAAAGTATAACAAAGCCTCAACCCTTCAAAGTACAAACAAATGAAAGTAGTAAGATGATACTAAATGCTTTCAAATTAACATTGGTTGATTCTGCCAGATGGCCGGAAGAGGAAAAGGACGTGCTGCCAACCCCGCCAACAACAACGATGAGGCATGCAACCCTCATCTTTCTGGAGGCCAGAACCGGGGTGGTCGCCGTGAAGGAGTTGATCCCCTCCACCAAATGCTGGAGAATCAAAATCAGCTCATCCAGAACTTGACTCAAGTGGTGGCCAACTTGCATCAAGTTCCACCTCCACAAGCTGCACCACGCCAACCAAGGTTGAGTGAGTTTCTAGGAACTCAACCTCCAAAGTTCGCAAGTGCTGCTGAACCTCTGGAGGAAGATGATTGCTTAAGACCATTGAGAGCAAGATGAGGATTATACAGTGCCAAGGGTATGAGAGGGTGCTGTTTGCTTCTCATCAATTGCATGGACCTGCTGCTGATTGGTGGACCGCCTACGTGGCCGCCCATCATTACCCTGAGAACATCACTTGGGAAGAGTTCAAGCGTAGCTTCCGCAACCATTACATCCCAAGAGGTGAACTCAAAAACAAGAGGAAGGAGTTTTTGGGACTGCAGCAGGGAAACATGACGGTGAGGGAATACCTCACTAAATTTACTCAACTATCCCGTTATGCCCCACGAGACATAGAGACTGATGAGCAGAAACAAGATTGTTTCATGGAAGGACTTACCGCGGAGATGCAGTGTGTGATGTCCTCAAATGAGTATGAAAGCTTCCAAAAGATGGTGGACAGAGCATTTGTGGTAGAAAGGAAGCTAAAGGCCTTGGAAAATGAGAACAAGAGGAAGGCCGGGTGGTCACACCAAGCCTCAGGGAGCAACACCCGCCCACGTCTGATGCAGCAACCTGCAGGTCAGACGAACCGTGCTGCGGTACCCTACTCAGCACCAAGAGGGTACAACCCGAACTACAGGCCTCCGGCAGCACCAGCACAGCCACAACGTCAGTTTGCACAGCAGCCTCGCCCTGCATATCCACCTCGACCAGTAGTACAAGGACCCCCAAACCAACCCCAAGACAACAAAGGCCAGTCGCCTAAGGTTGGGGTGCAATGTTTTAGCTGCGGTGAAGTGGGGCACTACGCCCATAAATGCCCAAAGAAGAAGCCCGCACAGCCACAACAGCAGAATGTGATGCGAGGACGGGTGAACCACGTCACTATGGAGGAAGCGCAAGAGGCACCCGACGTGGTAGTTGGTAAGTTTCCTGCCAATTTACACCTTGCAACCCTGCTGTTTGATTCTGGTGCTACCCACTCGTTCATTGCTCAAGGGTTTGTTAAGAAGCATGACCTAGCAACAACACAAATGAACCATATGCTAGCTGTAAACTCTCCAGGGGGAGAAATAAGGACAAGACAAGTGTGTCCCAAAGTGAACCTAGACATTAATGGGGTGGTATTTACTGCCAACCTCATAGTGATAGATTCCCAAGGGATCGACATTATTTTGGGCATGGACTGGTTGACCAAACATAAGGGAATCATCCATTGTTCGACCAGAACGGTGGAACTAACTCACCCTAGTGGCACAAGAGTAAAGTTTATAACAATACAAGAGCCTAGGAGGGACATTAAATTAAATCAAGTTGAGGTGAAAGTGGAGGAGATCAGGATTATCCGGGAATATCTATATGTTTTTTCCGGAGGAGTTGCCAGGTATGCCTCCCGATCGTGAAGTGGAGTTCGCAATTGAGCTAGTGCCTGGAACAGCCCCGATATACAAGAGACCTTATCGGATGGACTCCAAGCAGCTAGAAGAACTCAAGGATCATTTGAGAGAATTGACGGAGAAGGGGTATATTCGCCCTAGTTCCTCACCATGGGGAGCTCCGGTGATATTTGTGCCCAAGAAGGACGGAACCCAAAGGTTATGTGTGGATTACCGTGCTTTGAATGAGGTAACCATCAAGAAAAAGTACCCATTACCCCGCATTGAAGACTTGTTTGATCAGTTGAGAGTAGCTTGTGTGTTCTCGAAAATTGATCTCAGGTCGGGCTACCACCAACTCAAGATAAGGAAATCTGATATTCCCAAGACAGCTTTCGTATCTCGGTACGGACTGTATGAATACACCGTCATGCCTTTCGGGCTGACTAATGCCCCGGCATACTTCATGTATCTCATGAACAAGGTATTCATGGAATATCTGGACAAATTTGTGGTGGTTTTCATAGATGACATTCTCGTCTTCTCCAAAGATGAAGAAGAACATGAGAAACATCTAAGGTTGGTGTTGCAGAGGCTAAGAGAACACCAACTATATGCCAAATTGAGCAAGTGTGAGTTTTGGCTGAAGAGAGTTCCCTTCTTAGGACATATAATCTCGGAGGGAGGCATCTCCGTAGATCCCGCCAAAATCGAGGATATACAGAAGTGGAAGACCCCTGAAAATGTCGGGGAAGTTCGAAGCTTTTTGGGATTGGCTAGATACTATCAACGGTTTATTGAAGGATTCTCCAAGATCTCGAGACCTCTCACCAAACTGTTGGAGAAGGGAATTACATTCACCTGGACGCCACAGTGTGAGACGAGTTTTCAGGAGCTAAAGAAGAGATTGACAATAGCCCCAGTGTTGGTTATGCCAGATATGCAGAAGAATTTCACAGTGTACTGCGATGCCTCTGGAAATGGGTTGGGATGTGTTCTCATGCAAGAAGGGCATGTCGTGGCATATGCATCCCAGCAGCTTCGGAAGCACGAGAAAAACTATCCTACACATGACTTAGAACTAGCCGCAGTGGTACACGCGTTGAAAATTTGGCGGCACTATTTGATGGGGAAGAGGACCGAGATATATACGGATCATAAGAGTTTGAAGTACATTTTCACACAGCCAGATCTCAACCTTAGACAAAGGAGATGTTTAGAGATAACCAATGACTTTGATGTGGGCATCAACTATCATCCCGGGAAAGCAAACGTCGTGGCCGATGCTTTGAGTCGGAAAGTGCAGGTCAATAAGTTGAGCGTGAAGAACATGCTTGCAGAATTGAAGGACGAGGTTATGAGGCTAAATTTATGCCTATTAAATAGTGGTGAAGCCATCGCCATGGAAGTGGACTCCACACTAGAGCGAGACATACGTGAGGGTCAAAAGAATGATGAGAAGATACAAGAGATCAGATAACTCATCAAGGAAAATAAAGCTCTGGGTTTCAGAGAGGATAAACAAGGAACGGTGTGGCACGGGAAAAGAATCTGTGTGCCAGGAGTAAAGGAGATCCGTGAATTGATTTTGAAGGAGGCTCATGATTCTGACTATTCCATTCATCCTGGGAGTACGAAGATGTACCAGGACCTCAAGAGCAGGTATTGGTGGTATGGCATGAAGCGAGAGGTCGCGGAACATGTTGCTCTATGTGACACATGTCAGTTGGTGAAAGCAGAACATCAACGACCCGCGGGATTATTGCAACCACTCAAAGTGCCTGAATGGAAATGGGAAGAAATCAGCATGGATTTCATCGTGGGATTGCCTAGGACCCAATCAGGATATGATTCGATATGGGTCATCATTGATAGGCTAACCAAGGTAGCTTACTTCATTCCCGTGAAGGAAAGCTACAGCGGATCCAAATTGGCAGAGTTGTACATGTCAAGGATCGTGTGTTACCATGGAGTGCCAAAGAAGATTGTGTCGGATCGAGGGACACAGTTCACCTCAAGGTTCTGGCAGAAGTTGCACGAAACCATGGGAACCCATCTGAACTTCAGTTCTGCCTATCATCCCCAAACTGATGGGCAGACGGAAAGGACCAATCAGATTCTTGAAGATATGCTGAGGGCATGTGCACTCAAAAACAATCGGAGTTGGGATAAAAACTTACCGTATGCGGAGTTTTCCTATAACAACAGCTATCAAGCTAGTATGAAGATGTCACCGTTTGAAGCTTTGTACGGGAGGAAGTGCAGAACTCCCCTATTTTGGAACCAGACGGGGGAAAGTAAAGTGTTTGGTCCAGAAGTACTACAAGAAGCCGAGGCGAAGGTGAGGGAAATTCGCAACAACTTGAGGATAGCACAAACACGCCAAAAGAGCTATGCCGATGTACGAAGAAGAGAGCTCGTTTTCAACGTGGGAGACTATGTCTATCTCAAGGTGTCCCCTATCAGAGGACTTCGTCGGTTCAAGGTGAAAGGGAAGTTGTCACCTCGATACATCGGACCCTTTCAAGTTCTGGAAAGGAAAGGCGAAGTGGCGTATCAACTAGAGTTATCGGCTCGTCTATCGGATGTGCACGATGTGTTCCATGTGTCACAACTCAAGAAATGCCTGAGAACGCCTGAAGAGGTGTTACCCATGAATGAAGTGGATGTAGCTGAGGATTTGTCCTATGCCGAGCAGCCATACAAGATTTTGGAGACAATGGAACGCCTCACCAGAAATAAAAGAATCCGGATGTGCAAAGTGCAGTGGAAGCATCACTCAGAAGAGGAAGCCACCTGGGAGCGGGAAGATGAGCTCAAGGCACAATTTCCGGAATTATTTTCTTAGAAACACCAATCTCGAGGACGATATTTCTTTTAAGAGGGGTAGAGCTGTAACACCCCAAAATTTTGATTAAAACCCTAAAACATGTTAAGAGGGGAATTTAAAATTTTTTGGACGTGTTGCATGTTTTGCAAAAATTCAAATTCAAACTGGAATTCAAATTAAACTCAAATCAGAAAAGAAATAGAAAAAGAAAAAGAGAAAACAGAAAAAAAAACCGGCCAGTAGGCCGCAACCCACCAGCCGGCCCAACCAGCGCCGTGCCAGCCCGCAGCCGCGCGCGCCGCTTCCTCACACTGACAGGTGGGGCCCGCCAGCCCTTCTTCTACCTCGCGCCCGCGCCGGGATTCTCTCACCCCGGATCAAAACAGACCCGGATTCCTGCGTATCTCCGCTGAATTCCGTTCGTAGGTGACGCGGACTTGATCTAAACCACCCCGCCGCCTTTCCCCGTCTATAAAAACCCCGGCCTCGTTCTGTTTTTCTCACGCGATCCGCCGATTTTCCTCCGGTGAGAACCGAGACTTCTCCGGCGAATTCTGGCCGATCTAAGCTCGGAAATTCCGATCTAACTCACTAGTCTTGATCCACCGCCTCCGGGGAACCTTGCAGGTGCAGAAAACTCGGTGACTTGAGGTGTAAACACAGCGCCGATGAGCTTCGCCGTGGTTTCACCTCGGACCTCGTCGCCGATCACCTTCCAGGACCTCCGAGCTCAAGAAAACCCCCGAGGTGAGATCCCCGACCTCCCCTCCACCGATCTATACCATAAAATCACAGTTCTAGGAAGAATTCTCGAAGATCCGAAAGTCTCCGGCAAGATCGCCGCTTCCCGCCGCCGTGCGCCGCCGGCAGCGCCGCCCGCGCTCGATTATAGCGTCGTGGCCGCTTGTGCGCCATTTATTTTAAATCGCATGGTAGGGTTTAAATCCCCGCGTACCGGTTCGATGTTATAATCTCGGCCGTCGGTTTAAGATCGGACGGTCCACGTCAGCCCCGCGTTATAAAGACTGGAAATCTTACGTGCTACCCCCTGGGGTTCTCGGGAAATAAGAGCTAGCCCCGGAAACTTCTGATCTAGCCCCTAGAACTTTAGAAAATCATGTAAATTCATTTAAAAATCAGTTTTAGCCCCTGGACTTAATAAAAATTAGGAAAAACCCCTCTGATAAGTGTAGCTATACCCCTGGAAATTCTGAAAATAATATTATAGACCCTGTAGTGGGGTGAGTTTACCTTTTTAGCCCTGTTTAGTATTTAATTTAGGAAAATGAATATGTGGCTAGTGTTTAAAAATTAAAAAGTGGGACAAACATATTGTCAAAATTTAATTAAAGACTTTCTCAGTATTTAGGAAACTTTGGAGTGAGATAAAACATATTTTGGGCTGAATTGAATCTGTTTAATTTATTATTCACATTGATTAGTTGAAGGGACACATTTTTAAGTAAAGAATAGTTCTGAAAATAGGGAAAATAAATGTAAAATAGTTTACATCAGAGGAAAAGGTCAAAAATATATTATTAAATATTTTAGATCAGAACCTATTCTGTTTAGATGATGTGTCTTATTATTTTCATAATAAAGTTCATATTTAGGCATAGGAACTAAATCTGAAAATATAACAACTAGTAAATGATAAATGAAGTTTCTAAAATCCAAAGAATTCAGTTTAGGGTTGGTAGAAATTCTGAAGACACATATGGAGTAGGAAAATACCTTTCATGCATACTTGGTAGCTAAAAGGTGTAGTAATTAAATATAAGGAATTTATTTAAATTGGAAACTCATATATATAGTATGTAAGCATAAATGTGAATGCAAAAGTAGGTATCATATACACATGATTAAAAGTATATAGAAGTCAAAGATCAACACACATAGAGTAACCACAACACATATAATTGTGAATGACTTTCATAAATGTGAATGTGTGGTTTGTTTGAAGTGGAAGTGTGAACTATGTCTTATGGATTGTTGTTTTTCTTTTGTTATGTGTGATGGTATGATGTAGAACCTGATCCAGAGCAAGTTCTCCCTTTCCAAGATCAGGACTACCCATTCCAAGAGCAGCAGGAAGGAGGCAAGTGTCCTTGACCACTTTGATCCTATACTAGGATGTGTAGATAGAAATATTTGCATTGTCAATTGAAAATATGAAACCCATGCTAGGATGTTTCCCTAGAATTGCATTACCTTGTTTCCTTGTAGCTTGGGTTGGGATTTATTTTATCATGTCATTTATTATTATGCATATGCTTAGCCATGCTTAGAATGGGATATTTGGGATATGAGATCCTTAGTTTATTTTACCATACTCTTGAAGGAGATATTGTGAGTTATGTAGAGGTAGGGATCAAGGCAAGTTGTATGTTTTGGTTGTGTGCTGGGTGCACGAGACTTGGGTTTGTGTTTAGTACTTGCCTGGATCCTAAGGACCGGTTCATGGAGCATGTAACCTGGCTTTACAGTGCCAACCACATGCTGAGATGGGGCAGCTTGGCCAATTAATTAGGTGTATCCCCGGCGTAGTATGGGTGTGTTGGATGGTGCGGGGAATAGGTGTCAGCTGGACTACCATATGAACCGCAAGGCTCAAGAGGGGGCCACTGCAGCGGGGTTGGAGCCTCTTGTATGCTGTTAGGGGTGAAACCTGTAAAAGTCCCAAAAACTTGTAAATAGAAAACTTGAGCTATGAATAAAGTTGAGTTTGAATACAAGAAATGAGAATTACAAAAACTTTTGTGTTCCTCATGAAAGTGTTGGCATGTGCAATAAAACTTGGAATTCAGTTTGAACTAAGAGGGTCACTTCCAAAAAGAGGAGGGCCATCTCCAAAAAGGAAAAATTCAAACTGATGTTGGAGAGGTTGTAGTTGCAAAAGCCAACTCAAAGATCAGAGGATATATTTGAGTTTCTCAGGTCCAAATTATGAGGGAGCCAAGTTTTGAGCAAATTTGGAGGTGCTTTGATATGAATATCAAAGGAACTTGTAAATTTCACCCAAATTTGAATTTAAATTCGAAATTGAGGCACAACTGGTCAAATTGCCAAATAACTTTTTAATTTGAGTACCTCAGGGCTGAATTTGCATGTGCCAAAGATTTGGAGATCTTTTGGGGCAGAAGGGAGTTGTGGGCCCCACTTGTCATAGAGAGGTGGGGGTTATAACTTGCTGCTTAAGTCTACCACGGTGTATTGGTTTCCACCCGAGCCACCGAAGCCGCTCCCGGCGCCACCGAACGCACGCGGGTGCCACCTCTTCACCGAAGCAGCACGCAGGAGAGCTGCCTGGACGCCTACCCTTCCTCCCGTGCGGGCCTTTGCTTCATCACCGACGCCTCGGCCGCCTTTCCGCCCTCGCACAATAAAAGGACCGAGGACGCTGCCGCCTCGGGCGATCGACCGAGAACTGAAGGAAACTGAGCGTGCAGAGGCCAGCCAAGCCAAGAAACCACGCGGTGAGCTCGTCCTCCACTTCCTAAGTACAGCATCCCACGAGTTGTTGCCTCCCCGACCCAAAATCGGCTCGTCGCCGCAGCGATTCCACTTCACCGAGAGTTGGGGCGCTCGTGGACAGCCTAATCCAGGCACTTCCACGCCCAAGCAAGGCCACCTCCGGACGCGCTGGTGAACCCTTCTGCTCACCCCCAAACCTCAAGCAAATCGGTGAACCACCGAGCGAGAATTCGGGAAACTATCGCCGACGGCCCCAGACCGATGATCCGGTACGAAAACCCAAAATTCTTATTTGTTGTTCGTTCTTAGCTCATCAAATCATGCACAAATAAACTAGACTGGCTAGCTATCCGATCCCCTCCACAACCCTAGCTAGAAACGCCGTGGTTACAGCTAATTTTGAGCTTTTCGGTCGGCGGCCATGGTGGGAACGCGCGGGCGCACGGTGACAACCGGTTTGCCGTCGTTCCCGAGCCAGGTTGAGGCCACGCCGAGATTGCCTGACCTCCACTGATGCTTTAGAGCGGATCCGCCGAGCTTTTGGCGGGCTAATGTGCTCGGGCGACGGTGCCGATCATCACCGAAGGCCGCGGCTCGTCGCCGGCCTACTTCCGGCCACTGGCAGCCCGAGCCAACCCCGTAGACTTGTTCCCCGACCCTGAAAACCCCCAGGCGGCGAGTCTCCGGCCGAGAGGTGGCCGGGAAGCCGGGTCCGGCGAGCTCCAGTGGAGCGCCGGCGAGGGGGAGGCGCGGGAGCGAGAGGAAGAAGAAGACCCCCACCGGGCCCACGTGTCAGCAGCTGAAGATTAAAACTCCGGATCAGCTGTGGCGTGTGATCCTGTGTGGTGGCGCGGGAAAAGGTCTGTGGCCCCGTGTGGCGTGATTCCGGCGGTTGACACGTGTAGGGTGGACCCACAGGCAGAGTTTGAATTTTTCCCGAATTAATTTGAATTCCAGATTTGGTTCAAACTTTGGATCTGCATAACTTTTGCTAGAGAGCTCCAAATTTAGTGATTCAAATTGGGTTGGATTCAGGATGAAATGCTCTATCCAAATATGCAACCCAATTTGCATGAAAACCAATAGGAAATTCTGGAAAATTCTTTAAAGCTTTTCAGCAAAAGAATTTTAGAGGGAGTTTGGTTCATCCAAAATTCCCCAAATTTTGCCAGGATATTCTTTAGGATATTAGGAAACTCTTGTTAAAGTTTCAGATCATTTGGAATTGATTTAGTTGGGATAATTCCAATTTCGAGTTTCTGTATTCAAATAAATACAGAAACATTTTCAGAGAATTTCCAAAACTTGGAAATTCAGTTCTAGCCATTCCTTAGCTCCAAAAATCCTAGGAAAATTTAGGCATACTCCCTGAGCTATGTATGAAATTATGGTTCACTTATATTTGCATGAAAGTGCAAGTTTAATCAGAATTAATTCCTTTATGCCTAAATGCTTAGGAAATTATTCTGGGTGCTGTACTCAGTGAAACATTCTGAATTTTGGTCCAGAGGACTTTCTTGTGACAAGGAACTCACAAGAAAATTTCCAGCTCCATTGGAGCCCTGGATCATTATGTCCTGTCCAACCATTATTAGTTGATTCCCACCCAAGTGATGGAACCCCACTCATCACTTGATGATAGTGCTTAAACACAAACCCAAACCACTAGCACCAGTTTCATTTTAAGTTATTAAACAAAGTTCCAGTTTCAAACTTGGCTTTAGCATTTGTTAGCAAAAAGTTTTACAATTAAACATGTATGCATGTTCATAACGTGTAGTGTTTAAACGTGGAAGAGTGAAGGAGAAGTTGAACTTGGATCAAGGAGCAAGAAGGCAGGGATTAAGCCTCAAGTCATCATCAGCAACTAACTTCATCTTACCTGACTTAAGTCACCTGCAAAACCAAGGCAAGCCCCGGTTTGGTTTTGCAGGTAAACATCGACGCTATAAAGAAGGTTGTCCGGTGAGACTCGGGAACTTCCGAGTCATGTCACCCTTGGAGAACCTAGCCGCTGCCATGTCTTCGTGTTGCTTGCGAGAGGAGTCCGCGGGCTGGATCTCTTCTCGAGTGCTTCTTAGATATTCATCGTGAACTGTTTATAGACTTCCGCTGTAGTTATTTATGTAAATTATTTCCAAAGAACAATTTGTAAGCTTCCGCTTTTGATTTATGTAATACATTGTTCCATATATGTGTGCTGTTGGGTGCCACATAACACGGCACCACCCAATGCGATTCCCGGGCAAGGCGGCACGGCCCTGTGATCGGGGTCGGGCCCCCTCAGCGTGGTATCAGAGCCGCATTGGTAATAGCGCACGGAATAAGGATGGTATTGCTACAAAAACTTAGGATACGGTGAGGAAACGATATTAGGCCCACATAAGGACTATAGTAGTATAGTTACATAAAGTGGCAAGACTAACATATGTGTTTTGATTCTGAATTTTCATTATGTAACGACGCACCTACGTTCTGGTAAGAATGGTAAGGAATGCCACCGAAAGCGGTTCAATTTCGGTTAGCTCCCCTGACGAGGAATGTGGTTCAGGGAAAGATCTCACAGCTTGGTGTGAGACGTCAATATGAACTCCTGGACTCTCCATGTTCCTGAGTTCATATGAAACGCTGATCCCTAGCGTGCATTAGGCAAGTAAGTGGAGACCCCATCGTGTGGTCAGTAACGCGATAGTGTGTTCTTCTGGGAGTAGCCCAGGAGGACATACGCAGCGCTTGCCATCGGCGTGCCCTGCAGGGCAGTAGGTGGTATCCGTTGGGTTGATAACATTCCCAACCATGACGACCCGTTCATGACATACTCGGGTTCCCCGTCGTGTGGTGTTGAAACACGATCGCATACCTTGAGACGTGACTTAACTCAAGGACGGCCGTATGACAATGATACGGGTGTTTGTATTTACTTTCAAATATGGAACTGCCTGTAATGAAACAACCTTTGAGTCCACCACTATTGAGTGATCTTCTGCAGGTACTAACCACGTACGTATCCCGTGTAGTACACGTGCGCGAGAGACCGTCTTAGTGCCACTGATAGTACGTATATGCCGGTGTAATCCGGTTAGGATTTTTATTTGGTGAGGCTACGTAGTACCGACATGATTCTTACGGTGCATCGACACCGTACTACACATAAGAACCTCTTCCCTATGAAGAAATGATTCATGAGCTAACTTTCAACTAAAAATGGAAGTTTGAAACAAATATTAGTTATTGAACTCTTATTTTGAGCTAAGATTCAAATGAGAGTATAACTAGGTGTCAAAGTTTTCAAAAACAGAGTGCTCTGTTTCTGGCAGGAATTCTTGCTGGACTTTAACAGAGCATAACTCTGAGTAGCTTGACCCAAATAAGGTGTATGATACAGTTCTGGAAATATTTTCAAGTGCTCTACAACTTCCTTGTAGTCCTCCAGAGCAGAATCACACGTTACATGGGTGAAAACTCCAGTTGAAGGCAAACTGTTCAAACCAGGACAGTAGCAAAAAACCTCTCTGGACCTTTCTGTTTTTAAGCCATAACTTCCTGTAGAAAAATCCTTAAGGAGCACATAAGTACTTGTTGGAAAGCTACTGAAGCTTACTAAAACTTTGGTATTGAACTCAAGTCTAGAATCTGTTAATGACTTGAGTAAAATTTGGAGTTTGTGTGAGCTGGTCAGGGTAGTCCCGCTGATTAGCTTAGCGTACATAAGATTTGTTTAAACATGAATGTGGTTATGCTTTCATAAAGTTCATGACATGTTCATGTTTTACTTATCTTTACTTACTACTGAGATAGAATTTTGATTGACTCAAAATTTTGTTTCGTGCAGTATGGTACGTACACATTCTCAAATGGAGATTGGAGGTTCAAGTCGAGGTGGGAATGACTCGACTTCATCACAAGAGCCATCGCCAACCGGATTGGCTGAAATTATGGCCAAAATGAATGAAACTCTCCAAACTCTAGTTCAACAAGGCATAGATCGAGAAGCTCAACATCACATGCCAACCCAGAGCACGTATCTGGATTTCTTGGCGACACAACCGCCGGTATTCTCCGAGGCGGCTGACCATTGTGAAGCAAATCACTGGTTACGTGTCATTGAGTCCAAGCTTGGGTTGATCCGATGTGACGAATTCTTGAAGACTCTATATGCCGCTCAACAGCTTCACGGCTTTGCTGGAGCATGGTGGGCAGAGTACCTTGCTGTTCAACCAGCAGGGCATCGTGTCACATGGGCGGAGTTCCAGGCTGCATTTCGTGCTCGTTTCATCCCTGCTGGCATAATGCAAACCAGTTTGGATGAGTTCTGGAGTCTGAGGCAAGGGGACATGAGTGTTATTGAGTATGCAAAGGAATTCTATCGCTTAGCTCAATATGTCCCTGACTATGTGAAATCACCATCTATGAGGGGTTATCATTTTTATCGAGGGTTGACTGCTAGGTTGCGATGTGAATTGGCTCAAGTTAGCCAAGAGAATTTTGATGAGTTTGTGAGCTGTGCTATCGCTCAGGAATATTATTCCAATCTCTACCTCAAAGAAAAGAGGGAGAGGGACTCATCACAAGATGAAGACAATCGTCTACCTCAGAAGTATCGGTTGGTAATCCGTTCACCTTCCGGTCGAGAGATTCCACAAGAGGTGCAATCATTCTGGGAGTGTGACGACTCTTCTACTCCACAGAGGTCTTATTCACCTCTACCGCAGCAGCAACTTATTTCTTATGCACCTCAGTGTCAACAAGGTGCACTAGAAGATTATTACCCTCAAGAGGCTGAAGATGAACAAGGTGATTTCTCAGTTGAACCGAGTGCTGTCCCACTTCAGGTTGACAATGAGCCCAACGTCAATGAAGCAACTGAACCGAGCAGTAACATTGTGTCTGCGGGTCCAGTTCCAAAAAGTGATCTTGGGCAGCCCAGAAAAGCTATGTCAAAAGTGGGAACAGTCAATTATGTGTCAGTCGATGATCTGCCAAAGGGAGGACCTGTTCTTGCCGGCAGGTTCACCTTAAATGACAAGCCGGTTGTCATTTTATTCGACTCTGGTGCAACACATAACTTCATTAGCCGGGCAACAGTAATCCGAGATCAGATCTCCACCACTATCACCAAAGGTTCTTACCTTATTCATTCGCCAGGTGGAGACATATCAACTAATGAAGTCGTTTCTCGAGCACCACTTTGCAAGAGTGGAAAAATTTATCCTACCACTCTCATCATTCTCGAAGACCAGGGAATCAATGCCATATTGGGAATATCATGGTTGACCTTCCATAAGGCTGTCCTGGACATCGAGAACAGGAGTGTTCACTTGGACTCTCCACTTCACGGACGTCAAACTTTGTACCTCGGCGAAGCGATTTCCAAAGACCCGGAAGTATGCAATGCCGAGGCGTGCAAGTTAGAAGACATTCCGGTAGTCCGTGAATATCCGGACGTGTTTCCCGAAGATCTTCCAGGCTTACCACCTGAGCGCGAGGTGGAATTCAAAATAGAATTGATACCGGGAACCACGCCGATCTCTCGGAGACCATACAAAATGGCTCCGAATGAATTAGCCGAGCTGAAGGAGCAACTCAAAGATCTGATGGACAAGGGGTTTATTCGTCCAAGTTCATCACCATGGGGTTGCTCAGCTTTGTTTGTGAAAAAGAAGGATGAGACGCTGAGGCTATGTGTCGATTATCGTCCTTTAAATGCTGTGACCATAAAGAACAAGTATCCACTACCAAGAATTGATATTCTTTTTGATCAGCTAGTGGGTGCTAAAGTCTTCTCCAAGATGGACTTAAGGTCGGGATATCATCAAATCAAGATTCGAGCGGAAGATGTCCCGAAAACAGCATTCTCGACAAGATATGGACTCTATGAATATCTTGTCATGTCATTTGGGTTGACCAATGCTCCGGCCCACTTTATGTACCTTATGAACTCAGTGTTCATGCCGGAGCTGGATCAGTTCGTCGTGGTCTTCATCGACGACATCTTGGTCTACTCCAAATCTGAAGAGGAACACGCTAAACATTTGCATATTGTGCTCCAACGACTGAGAGATCACAAGCTCTATGCAAAGTTTAGTAAATGTGAATTCTGGATCAACCAAGTGCCATTTCTTGGACATATTATTTCAGCGGAAGGCATTGCTGTTGATCCAAGCAAGATTGAACAAGTGCTGAAATGGAAGTCTCCAACATCAGTCCATGAAGTTCGTAGCTTCTTGGGTTTGGCAGGATATTACCGGAGGTTCATCCCGAGCTTCTCAAAAATCTCCAAACCTATGACAGAGCTACTGAAGAAGGGCATCAAATATGATTGGAGCAAGCCATGTGAAGAAGCTTTTCAAGCGTTGGTGAAACACCTCACAACAGCCCCGGTTCTAGCTCAACCGGATACAACCAAGCCTTTTGATGTTTATTGTGATGCATCCGGAGTCGGGCTTGGTTGTGTACTCATGCAAGGAGGACGTGTGGTCGCATATGGATCACGGAAATTACGGAATCATGAGAAACATTATCCAACTCATGATCTCGAGCTTGCTGCCGTGGAGCTAGCTTTGAAGATGTGGAGACATTACCTAATGGGAAATCTGGTTCATCTCTACACCGACCATAAAAGTTTGAAGTACATATTCACTCAAAAGGAGTTGAATATGCGGCAACGGCGATGGTTGGAGCTGATCAAGGACTATGAGATTGAAATTCATTATCATCCGGGCAAAGCAAATGTGGTTGCCGATGCACTCAGCCGGAAGTCTCATATTCATAGCCTAACCATCACGCCGATAGAAGAGGAAGAACCAAGTCTTTACTTGGTTCCATTTGGAGCTCTGCATAACCTAGCCCTCATACCCACAATAAAAGAAGAGGTTATGGCAGCTCAAAAGAAAGACAAGGGCATGGCTCATATCAGAAGGAGATTGAAGAACAGGGAAATGAAATGTTTCCGGTTAGATGATGAAGACGCTCTATGGTTCAAGGACCGGATAGTCGTACCCCGTGATATGAGGCTGCGGAAGAAAATTTTGGATGAGGCTCACTTATCCAAATTTTCTATTCATCCGGGCAGCAACAAGATGTACCAAGAATTGAGGACTAAATTCTGGTGGACCCGGATGAAGAGAGAAGTTGCTAAATACGTATCAGAATGTGATACGTGTCGGCGAGTTAAAGCCGACCACATGAAGAAAGCGGGAACCTTACAACCGTTAAGCGTTCCGGCATGGAAGTGGGAGGATATTAGTATGGACTTCATCGTTGGACTACCTCTCACGGCTAATAAGCATGATTCGATTTGGGTAATCGTGGATCGGTTAACCAAATCAGCACGCTTCATTCCGGTGCGTACCAAATACAGCGCCAAAAAGTATGCGGAGTTGTACATAGCATGAATCTTTTGCTTGTATGGGGTTCCCCGTACCATTGTCTCCGACAGAGGATCGCTGTTCGTATCCCGCTTCTGGGAACAGCTGCACACATCCTTGGGAACTAAATTGATTCGAAGCTCCGCGTATCACCCTCAAACCGATGGACAAACTGAGAGGGTGAATCAAATACTTGAAGATATGCTGAGAGCATGTGCCATTCACCACGGTAAGAGCTGGGATGATCACTTACCGTTGGCGGAGTTCTCATATAACAACGGGTATCAATCAAGTTTCAAAATGGCGCCTTATGAATCTCTCTACGGCCGGAAATGCCGCACACCCTTGAACTGGTGTGAATCCGGCGAGAGAGTTATTTACGGGATTGATCTCGTAAATGAAGCCGAAGAGCGGGTAAGGCTTATTCAAGCAAATCTGAAAGCCGCTCAGTCCAGGCAAAAGAGCTATGCGGATAAGAGACGTCGTCCTCTGAACTTTCAAGTTGGAGACCACGTCTACCTCCGCGTATCTCCCATGAAGGGCATTCACCGATTCGGAGTGAAAGGGAAACTAGCTCCGCGTTTTATCGGTCCCTTCGCCATCATGGAAAGGTGTGGACCCGTGGCATACCGTTTGGAGCTACCGGCATCCTTAGCCGGAGTGCATAATGTCTTCCACATATCTCAGTTGCGGAAGTGTTTGAAAGTTCCAACGGAGATTCTCACGGGAGACATGGCAGATCTGAAGCCGGACCTCACGTATGTTGAGCATCCAACCCGGATAATTGAGGAAAAGACTCGCGAAACCAGAAATCGGACGTTCCGATTTTTCAAGGTGCTATGGGAAAATCACACGTCCGACGAAGCTACATGGGAAAGCGAGGAGTATTTGCAGCGCAATCATCCGGAGTTGTTAGAGGCTCATATGTAGTAGTTGTCCTCTCCACCTTGTCCTTAATCATGAATCTCGGGACGAGATTCTTTTTAAGGGGGGAGGAATGTAAAAGTCCCAAAAACTTGTAAATAGAAAACTTGAGCTATGAATAAAGTTGAGTTTGAATACAAGAAATGAGACTTACAAAAACTTTTGTGTTCCTCATGAATGTGTTGGCATGTGCAATAAAACTTGGAATTCAGTTTGAACTAAGAGGGTCACTTCCAAAAAGAGGAGGGCCATCTCCAAAAAGGAAAAATTCAAACTGATGTTGGAGAGGTTGTAGTTGCAAAAGCCAACTCAAAGATCAGAGGATATATTTGAGTTTCTCAGGTCCAAATTATGAGGGAGCCAAGTTTTGAGCAAATTTGGAGGTGCTTTGATATGAATATCAAAGGAACTTGTAAATTTCACCCAAATTTGAATTTAAATTCGAAATTGAGGCACAACTGGTCAAATTGCCAAATAACTTTTTAATTTGAGTACCTCAGGGCTGAATTTGCATGTGCCAAAGATTTGGAGATCTTTTGGGGCAGAAGGAAGTTGTGAGCCCCACTTGTCATAGAGAGGTGGGGGTTATAACTTGCTGCTTAAGTCTACCACGGTGTATTGGTTTCCACCCGAGCCACCGAAGCCGCTCCCGGCGCCACCGAACGCACGCGGGTGCCACCTCTTCACCGAAGCAGCACGCTGGAGAGCTGCCTGGACGCCAACCCTTCCTCCCGTGCGGGCCTTTGCTTCATCACCGACGCCTCGGCCGCCTTTCCGCCCTCGCACAATAAAAGGACCGAGGACGCTGCCGCCTCGGGCGATCGACCGAGAACTGAAGGAAACCGGGCGTGCAGAGGCCAGCCAAGCCAAGAAACCACGCGGTGAGCTCGTCCTCCACTTCCTAAGTACAGTATCCCACGAGTTGTTGCCTCCCCGACCCGAAATCGACTCGTCGCCGCAGCGATTCCACTTCACTGAGAGTTGGGGCGCTCGTGGACAGCCTAATCCAGGCACTTCCACGCCCAAGCAAGGCCACCTCCGGACGCGCTGGTGAACCCTTCTGCTCACCCCCAAACCTCAAGCAAATCGGTGAACCACCGAGCGAGAATTCGGGAAACTATCGCCGACGGCCCCAGACCGATGATCCGGTACGAAAACCCAAAATTCTTATTTGTTGTTCGTTCTTAGCTCATCAAATCATGCACAAATAAACTAGACTGGCTAGCTATCCGATCCCCTCCACAACCCTAGCTAGAAACGCCGTGGTTACAGCTAATTTTGAGCTTTTCGGTCGGCGGCCATGGCGGGAACGCGCGGGCGCACGGTGACAACCGGTTTGCCGTCGTTCCCGAGCCAGGTTGAGGCCACGCCGAGATTGCCTGACCTCCACTGATGCTTTAGAGCGGATCCGCCAAGCTTTTGGCGGGCTAATGTGCTCGGGCGACGGTGCCGATCATCACCGAAGGCCGCGGCTCGTCGCCGGCCTACTTCCGGCCACCGGCAGCTCGAGCCAACCCCGTAGACTTGTTCCCCGACCCTGAAAACCCCCAGGCGGCGAGTCTCCGGCCGAGAGGTGGCCGGGAAGCCGGGTCCGGCGAGCTCCAGTGGAGCGCCGGCGAGGGGGAGGCGCGGGAGCGAGAGGAAGAAGAAGACCCCCACCGGGCCCACGTGTCAGCAGCTGAAGATTAAAACTCCGGATCAGCTGTGGCGTGTGATCCCATGTGGTGGCGCGGGAAAAGGTCTGTGGCCCCGTGTGGCGTGATTCCGGCGGTTGACACGTGTAGGGTGGACCCACAGGCAGAGTTTGAATTTTTCCCGAATTAATTTGAATTCCAGATTTGGTTCAAACTTTGGATCTGCATAACTTTTGCTAGAGAGCTCCAAATTTAGTGATTCAAATTGGGTTGGATTCAGGATGAAATGCTCTATCCAAATATGCAACCCAATTCGCATGAAAACCAATAGGAAATTCTGGAAAATTCTTTAAATCTTTTCAGCAAAAGAATTTTAGAGGGAGTTTGGTTCATCCAAAATTCCCCAAATTTTGCCAGGATATTCTTTAGGATATTAGGAAACTCTTGTTAAAGTTTCAGATCATTTGGAATTGATTTAGTTGGGATAATTCCAATTTCGAGTTTCTGTATTCAAATAAATACAGAAACATTTTCAGAGAATTTCCAAAACTTGGAAATTCAGTTCTATCCATTCCTTAGCTCCAAAAATCCTAGGAAAATTTAGGCATACTCCCTGAGCTATGTATGAAATTATGGTTCACTTACATTTGCATGAAAGTGCAAGTTTAATCAGAATTAATTCCTTTATGCCTAAATGCTTAGGAAATTATTCTGGGTGCTCTACTCAGTGAAACATTCTGAATTTTGGTCCAGAGTACTTTCTTGTGACAAGGAACTCACAAGAAAATTTCCAGCTCCATTGGAGCCCTGGATCATTATGTCCTGTTCAACCATTATTAATTGATTCCCACCCAAGTGATGGAACCCCACTCATCACTTGATGATAGTGCTTAAACACAAACCCAAACCACTAGCACCAGTTTCATTTTAAATTCTTAAACAAAGTTCCAGTTTCAAACTTGGCTTTAGCATTTGTTAGCAAAAAGTTTTACAATTAAACATGTATGCATGTTCATAACGTGTAGTGTTTAAACGTGGAAGAGTGAAGGAGAAGTTGAATTTGGATCAAGGAGCAAGAAGGCAGGGATTAAGCCTCAAGTCATCATCAGCAACTAACTTCATCTTACCTGACTTAAGTCACCTGCAAAACCAAGGCAAGCCCCGGTTTGCACTTAAGTTGTTTTTTTTTTTAAATTTTTCCTTTGTTCACTACTATTGGTCGAGGTTTGTATATGCATTAGGTCCAGGATGTTTGATACTCCACTTGCATAACCAAACATGAACCCTGAGGTCAAGGGTAGAGGTGTGTCATCGTTGTAGAATAAGGCCGTGCTAAATAGGCTAGGACAGCCGGTAGAAGACGAGTAGTTGGAATCTACTCGCGAGCTTTGTTCCAGGACCACATAAGTGGGGATTGGAAAAGGTAGCAAACTAAAGTTTACGTTTCTAAAGATGAGACCGGGCAGAGGGGTTAGACAGCGACAAGACGAGGTCTTGGTCGAGTAGCTCTGCCCGTGTCGGTCAAGGACCGAAGCGTATGCGGCCCTGGGAGCAAGTATTGAGTTGTGTACCGGATGCTTACTGACATATGGGAATCAGGAAACCGATGTACCAGGTTCACTGGGTTGTAGAGGCATACCACATCGTCTCGTTAGACCTATGAGCCCGAGACGGCGCGACCGGTTCTACAGTCTAGTGTCCTGAGAAAGGTTGCCACATACGACGTAATGAAAGACGCCAGAGTTGGGTCTTCAGAGGCGGGCGTATGTGTCGAGTTATCCGGGTAGTGTTTGATTCGAATCACCGTCCCTCGCGGTTATGAGTACCGCTTGCTCACTACGCTGTGACGTAGTTAATCAACTTGTGTGGAAACAGTCTGTAAAAGTATAATTGCTGCTATGATTATGTTAAGTTGCATGAAAACCATGTTTGAAGTAGAGATAGAGCTAACTAAAGTTATTTTCTACCTTGGGGCAAGTAACATTGGAATGAAGCGTTTCTTGTTTGATTGTGGAGTTCCAATGTTGCTGATCGCAAGGTCATTATTAATATGGCTAAAATTTGAAAGTTAAGGATGAACTCGTAGGCGAGTCTTTTCGCAAAGGACAGGTTTAGGTCTTAGGTTACTTTCATATAGAGTTCCATGCTTTAGGAGAGACGGTTAAGTCTTGCTGAGCCTTTGTGCTCACTCTTGCTATATAAGTGGTTTTGCAGGTAAACATCGACGCTATAAAGAAGGTTGTCCGGTGAGACTCGGGAACTTCCGAGTCATGTCACCCTTGGAGAACCTAGCCGCTGCCATGTCTTCGTGTTGCTAGCGAGAGGAGTCCGCGGGCTGGATCTCTTCTCGAGTGCTTCTTAGATATTCATCGTGAACTGTTTATAGACTTCCGCTGTAGTTATTTATGTAAATTATTTCCAAAGAACGATTTGTAAGCTTCCACTTTTGATTTATGTAATACATTGTTCCATATATGTGTGCTGTTGGGTGCCGCATAACACGGCACCACCCAATGCGATTCCCGGGCAAGGCGGCACGGCCCTGTGATCGGGGTCGGGCCCCCTCAAAACCTCAGTGGGCCCATGCTCGTCGGGAATCCCTTTGTAAAGGCTTCGTAGTGATCTCCTGGCTACACACCTAGGAAGTGTGAATGTGGTTCGTGGCCACTGGCATAATGGAGGTTCTTTTAGTCCACCCGGCAACGGGGGATGAAATCACTACATGTGGGTACAGTGGTACAAACTCTGCAGAGTCAAAACTGTCATGACAGCCGTGCTCACGGTCAAGAGCGGCTTGGACTTATTCATGATTAGAGGATGATGACTTTGGAAGTTGTGGATGTTAAGCGGGGAGCTTAACATTGGAAATGATGTTATGGTTATTTGGTTATGATGAAGGGATGGGAGATTGGGACCATTTCACCTGTGTAGTAATGTAGGTGTTTAATAAGCTAAGGTGATAGGTATTAATTGCATAGTGCTTTAACCATGAGTTCAACCTCTCCTTGTTCTAGCCATGCATGATATAACCTTCCCACACTTGCTGAGTACCATCGGTACTCAACCTTGCATATTTGTTGGTTTATATTGCTGCTCAGGTCAAGATAATGAGGTGGTGTATAATGATCAAGACTTTGGACCCGAAGAAGGTTTCTAGGTTCATGGAGACCCCCGGGCAACGCCTGTGATGGAGCCCTCAAGAATAATATTCCGCTGCTAGTTTATTTACTTGTGATGAACTTATTATTGTCCATCGAGACATTTACTATGTAAGACTTACTTATATTCGACACCTGGCTTGTAATAAATGATGCTTCACTATTTGTCATCACATGTATGAGAAAATGATCCTGGCATACATGTGATATTCACTTGGTTGTTCTTCGGAAAAACCGGGTGTGACAACAGGACATCGTATTCAGCATCACCTGCAGCGTGGTTAGAGGCACTCCGCGCCAGGCGGCGGGTCATAACTCCCCTGCCGACCACTCTACCCAGGGATGTAAAGACCCTAGATCTTATATAGAGTTCAGACAGCTTTGGGGGCCACCTGTCGGGCCCCGGGCCTTATTGTAACCACCCCGGCCTTGAACTATAAAAGCATAGGGGTGTACACCTGACAAAGGGTTCTGATCCGTTCGCAACCCTACAAACTCACACACTCATACGCGCAAGCAATACAACGATCACCTCCGTGGACGTAGGGTATTACGCTCCGGCGGCCCGAACAACCTAAATCTCCGTGTTCACCCGCTCGCTTGAGTTGGATCGCCCTAGAGTCGTCAAGCCCTCCATTCAAAGAACCTCCGCGGGCTTCTTCCGTAGCAGATCAGGGGAAGTGTCGTAGCTTCACTTCGACACATACGTTTTGAAGAGAGAAATCTTTGAGCGGGTTCTAAATTTAGCTAAATTCTATCTCCAAATCTTCAGAATTCTTAAAAATTCATGCACAACCTAAATTCAAAAATCAAGACCTGAAATCGTACAAAACTGAGATAAAACGAAGCAAGATCATAGACGTACCTTATGGAGAGACAAATCTTGGATATAATTCCTAATTTAACTCTTTTCCATGTCCATGTCTACAAAATACTCAAATTTTTGTGCATAACCTAAATTACAAATTTGAGGTCAATCAAAAAGAAGGGAAAAACGAAGCAAAATAATACAATAACAATAAGGAGACATACCTCTAAAGAGATTTGGAAACAAAACCATCATGCTCCAAATTTTGCATAAATATCGTCCGTGATGACTGTAGCTATCTCAGCCTCGCTCGGACAAGAAAACCCGTGAAGGCTATATATACACTTGTTTTCATAGGATGTCGGTATATGGGACCGCATGGGATCACTACAATATCGCAGGTGGTTCCAAATACAGAAAGTTTATGAAAACAAGTATATTTTTGCAGGCGGTCCCTAATAAAAAAACTGCCTCAAATGTTGTCCATTATCACAGGTGGTTTTATATATAGACCGCCTGTGAAAACAAGTGGATTTTCACAGGCGGACTTTGAAGAAAAACCGCTTGAGATATTGTCCATTTTCACATATAGTTTGTATGTACACCCGACTGTGAAAATCCATATCTTTCGCATACGGTTTTTGTGTATGAACCGTCTGTATATTAAATTGTCACAGATGAATTTTAATTCATTGTACATCACAGGCATTTTTTTAAACGGGTCGCCTGTACAAGAAATAGGAGGCGCCCGTGAAAATACTTTTTGTAGTATTGCATGACACTAGCATTGGATGAAATAAATTTCATTTCATGCTATAGACAACCATTCAAATAGAAAGAAACAACAAATGTATTGGAGGTGTTATTTCATTCAGGATTTCGAAATAATATGGATGACATAACAGTCTCGGAAAAACAAAATGAAATCACCCGTTAGGAGCAGCCTAACAACCGTAGACATCATTTCATTGCATACTTTTTATGTTGCCCAGACCATCCCAATTACGGACAGGACAAAAATCTTCGACTGAAACGACAAGAAATTCAAAATGGAGGGAGTATTGTAATAACAGAAGGGGACAAAAGTAAAAATGGATATAAATTGCATCATGTTGGATTGTTTTATTATGCTTGGCCGATTATGTACCTCAATGATCACCACCTCTTGGACGGAGGCGGTGACAGGCCTTGATTGCGCGTCGAGCGGCATCGGGGTGACACGACGGTGGGGCGGTCGCGTCGCTGGATTTGCGGGATTCGACCGTTGGTCAGGGCGTGCGCGCGCGAGGTAGTGGATGGCGGCACAGTGCTGGGCCGGTTTGCGGGCCGCGCGAGGGTAAGGGGGAAAGGGAAAAGCGGGCAGCACGGGAGGTAAGGGGAAAAGGGAAGCGGGCCTCGCAGGAGAGAAAGCAAATGGGCCGGCTAGGGGAGAGAAAATAGTTTTTCTTTTTCTTCTCTTTTGCTATTTTGATTTTAAATTCAGATTTGACTGTTACAACAATCAAACTCATCATCGTCATCATCACCATGATTGTCACGACCATAATCGATAAGAGCATTATCCCCATCAGAATATCTAACATCTTTCTCGTCATCATTATCCACTTCACGTGTATCTAACTCACCATACTCTGTCCATATTGTTTAAATTTTATTAAAACCTAATTTTACCAAGTGTGATTGAATTACCATAGTATCTATCCAAGTATCTTGTTTTCACGATCGATATAGGGACATAATATATCATATATCTTTTGCATCTTCGCATGTCTCTTGGACTCTTTAATAAAGCTTGCAACATTTTAAATGTACGTATGAGCAGGTCTTGTGAAAGTGCATCTAGGCATCCCTTGTGGGTTTTGGTTGATTTATGACAAACAAATGAGACCCTAACAAACTTGTTGAGATGAGCGCAGGTTCTTAAAGAAATTAGGAAGAAAGCGCAAAAAGAAAGGAGAAGGAGGATCCAAATTGATAAGAGCTCAAGAGCTGAAAGGATTAGATCACTTAGTATAGAGTGTGTTGGAGAAACACACCCCAAGAGCTCAAGTGAAAGAAATCACACTAACTGCACAAAATCAGCATGTGCAGACTAGTCCGATATTAACCGGACTAGTCCGATTTTCTTTCTGACTAGAAAACGGACTAGTCCGATATGGACCGGACTAGTCCGATTTTGTCTCTGGATAGATAACGGACTAGTCCGCAATCTTACGGACTAGTCCAGTATCTCACAACACTTAGAGTTTTCCAGACGCCGCACACCGGACTAGTCCGAAATCTACCATGGACTAGTCCGGACATCGCAAACACCAACGTAAACATTGGAAACCCTATTATAAAAAGAGGTTGTGTGGCCATACCACCATAACTCTTCGACCCCCTGCACCGTCACACCTCCCAAGAGCCCAAAATTCATATCTCTCCACACATTCTAACCCAAAAAGGATCAAATCTTTGGGGATTAGCAATTGATCAAAGGAAAGACTTGTTCTACACATCTTGAGCCCTTGGGTTTGATCTCTCGCACACTCTCGTTCATTTATTGTTCATCTTTTGAGTGTGTTTGGATGTGTTCATTCATTGTAATTCTTGGGGAGCCCTCAACTTGTGAGAAGGCCCCTTGAACGATTTATTTGCCCTTTGTGGTTAGTGGAAGATAATCGGCCTCTGTGGCGATTCGACGAGGGTAGGGTTGGTGAAGACCCGGTCCTTAGTGGACTCCTCAACGGGGACGTAGATTTCCTTCGTGGAATCGAACCTCGGGATAAAATCTTGTCTCCTACTCTTGTTCATTTATTGTTCATCATATTCTAGTGTTTAATTAATCTTGTGAAATTTATGTTGAAGCATTGAAACCAAAGTTGATCTCTGTCATTCATTGTTTAACTTTTGCAATAAATCTAAGTATCGAATTAATTTCCTCTGCATAGGATACTAAAAGTGAAAAATTGATCAACCTTGATCTATCTAGTCCACGCATACCGGACTAGTCCGCACAGTACCGAACTAGTCCAATTTTTCTCTGAGTAGAAAACGGACTAGTCCGCTCTACCGGACTAGTCCGATTTCTCTGTATTTGATAAACCTACTAAGTGTTTCAGGGATTAACAAAGCATCAAAAAGCCTATTCACCCCCCTCTAGGCTACATTCAATTGGTATTAGAGCCAAACTCTTCAAAAGAGACTCACCGCTCGAAGAGACGATGTTGGACGTCAAGGATGTACACAAGAAGATCGACGATGAAAAGAGTAATGATGAAAGGACTCAAAAGCTAAAGAAGCTACTCGACACCATTCAAGACAGTGAGGACGATGATGAGGAGGTGCTCCAACTCAAGGCTCTTCTACCGAAGAAGGCAATCTCCCCAAAAGGGAAGAAGAACACCGATGATGAAAAGGAGAAGAAAGGGGTAGTCACACAGACTACTCTCGATATCCTTTTGACTATGAGCGTTTAAATTCTAACAATAGTCATTACTTATCAATTCCTCTAGGGAAAGTACTTTACTTTGATGGCAATGACTATTCAATGTGGAGACAAAACATGAAAATGCACCTTATATCTCTTAACCCAAGTTTGTGGCATATAGTGTGTACAGGGATAGATATCCTGGATGATGATGAAGAGCTGACCCCAAGCCAAGAACAATCCGTTCATCGGAATGCTCAAGCTGCAGCTGTGATCACGTATCACTGAGTCGAGACGAGTTCACCAAGGTTGACGGACTCGAAATTTCCAAGGATATATGGGACACACTACAAACTGCATATGAAGGTGACCGTCATGTACGCGAAGCCAAAATAGAAATGATTGAAGGTGAATCGGGAAGATTCACGATAAAAGAAGATGAATCACCACAAGATATGTACAATCGACTGAAGAATCTTATCAACAAAGTCCGAGCTTATGGCAGCAAAAAGTAGAATGATCATGAGGTCGTGAAGTTGATTCTCAGAGCATTCATGCCTCGCAACGTGACTCTTTGCTCTATGATTAGAGAAAGCCCCGGGTACCGGAAAATGACCCCAGACGAACTTCTTGGCAAGATCATCAACTTTGAAATGATGGAGAAGCAAGCCAAGCATGTCAAGGAAATTGTCGATCTCACCTCGGCAAAGAAGAAAGGAGTTGCTTTGAAGTCAACCTGTAAACCCATATCAAAAGAAGCTCGAGAAACTCATGGAGAAGACGACACTGATGATGAAAGTAGTGATATCGATGAAGAAGACATGATCTTGTTCATGAAGAAGTTCAAGAAAATGATGAGAAGAAGAAAGGGTAGCAGCTCAAACGAAGGAAGACAAAGGGACAAACAAAGACCCAAGATGAGACGGGCGTGCTACAACTGCGGAGAATATGATCACTTCATAGTAGATTGTCCATATGAAAAAAACCAAGAAGAAGACTAAAGACAACAAGCCTCAACCAAAGAAAATGTTCAAGAAGAAGAAGCAATATGGCCAAGCGCATCTAGGGAAGGAGTGGGACTCCAATGATGAGTCCTCATCCGAAGAAGAAGAGGAGATGACCACCATAGCCATAAAGAAGAATACCAAGAAATCTACTCTCTTTCGAACCATGGGCGCATAGAAGGACACCGACAATACTTGTCTAATGGCAAAGGAAGGTAAAAGAAAGGTAACAACTAACTCTTCCTTCTCACATTCTTTTACTAGTGATAGTGATAATTCTACTGAGGATGATAGCAGTGATGAAAATGAATATATGCTTAGGGGTTTAGACAAAAAGACAGCTGCTAAGATGAAATTTCTATTTGATAAGCTTGTTGATATGGAGAAGTTAGTCAATCGTCAGTAACATATGATCATCTCCTAAAAGGAGGAGTATCTTGAGATTGAAAAGCTTCTTGAACTTGAAAAGGGGTGAAGTAAATCACTAGAACTTGAGTTAGCTTCAAGCAAGGAAGCTTGCTTGAAGTTAAATGACTCAAACACCACCATCAAGGATGAACTTGCTAACTTAACCAAAGTTAACAAGATCCTTGAGGTACAAGTTGAGTCACTCAAGCAAAGTGGTTCTTCATCCACTTCAAGCTCACCTTCTAGACATATAAAATCTGAAACTAGTATTACTTGTGCTTGTGCCAAAAGTGACACTAACTTGAAGAAAAAGCCAAACTTGACAAAGGACAAGCAATCTTCTTAAAGTGGCATATTTGACAAGGAGAAGATCAAGTATGCACGCAGTGCATACTCGGTCATAAGACCTCCTAATGTCAAAAATGGCATTGGATATTCTAATAGTGAAAAGCAAAACGCTAGAAGCCATAAGAATAACAAGGGTTGCATTGCCTTTGTCAAGGGAAACCCTTCTCAAGTTAGAAAACTTAATAATGTGGATAAATCTAACACTGTGAACACATATGAACAACAACTTCTATTTAGAACTTTTGATGCTTCATATGTACTTATGAAAAGTAATCATGGAAGAGTTTATGCTAAATATGTTGGGCCACGCCATAGGAACACCAATTCTCATGTGTGGTGCCCAAATCACTTGTGACTAACCTCAAAGGACCCAAGCAAGCTTGGGTACCTAAAACAAAGGCATAATTTATTTTTTGCAGGCTTATTCATCCGGTGGAGCAAAATGGGTGCTAGATAGTGGATGCACCAATCACATGACCGAAGAAAGAAAAATGTTCATGGAATATGAAGAAAATGAAAATCCAAGCGAAGGCATTTACTTCGGTGATAATAGTCAAGGAAAAGTGCTTGGTACTAGTAAAATTGCAATTTAATCACAACATACTCTCTCTCATGTTTTACACGTTGACTCCTTGGATTATAATCTTTTATCCATATCTCAATTATGTGACAAGGGTTATAATTGCATATTCACTAATGAGGGTGTGACTGTCTTTAGAAGGAGTGATAACTCAATTGCATTCAAGGGTGTGTTGAAGGGAAAACTTTATATAGTTGACTTCAACAAAGATAAAGCCGAACTTGACACATGATTGATTGCAAAGACCAACATGGGTTGGCTGTGGCATAGACGGCTAGCACATGTTGGTATGAGGAATCTTCAAAAACTCCTCAGAGGCAATCATATCCGAGGTTTAAAGGATGTTGTTTTTTAGAAAGACAGGCCGTGTAGAGCGTGTCAAGCAGGGAAGCAAGTAGGAGCGCCCCATCCCGTGAAGAATGTCATGACTACAACAAGACCGCTTGAGCTCCTCCACATGGATCTATTCGGTCCAATTGCTTACATAAGCATCGGCGGTAACAAATACGATCTAGTCATTGTTGATGATTTTTCACGCTTCACGTGGGTTTTCTTTTTGCATGATAAGACAGACACTCAAGGAACCCTTAATAAGTTCATAAAGCGTGCCCAAAATGAATTCTCATTGAAGATCAAGAAAATATGAAGTGACAATGGGACATAATTCAAGAACACCCAAGTTGAGGAGTATCTAGATGAAGAAGGAATAAAGCACGAATTTTCAGCACCATATACTCCTAAAAAAACGGAGTAGCCAAAAGGAAGAACAGAACTCTCATTGAGATGACGAGGACAATGCTCGATGAATACAAGACTTCGGACAGGTTTTGGGCTGAAGCGGTTAACACCGCTTGTCATGCCATAAACCGACTATATCTTCATCGGTTGCTCAAGAAAACTTCATATGAACTACTCACGGGTAACAAGCCAAATATTTCATATTTTCGAGTTTTTGGTTCAAAATGTTATATTTTAAACAAGAAGCCAAGGGCTTCGAAGTTTGCTTCGAAGTTCGATGAAGGTTTCTTACTTGGCTATGATTCAAACTCCTACACTTATCGTGCCTTCAACAAAACCTCCGGACTTGTTGAAGTAGCCCGTGACGTAGTGTTCGATGAAACTAACGGATCTCAAGAAGAGCAAGTTGATCAATGTGTGCTAAATCAAGAAGAAGCTCCATGTAAAGCATTGATAAGGATGGCATTGGGTGATGTTCGACCACAAGTGCCACCTTCAAATGCGAATGAAGAAAACGAAACACAGGTGGAGGAAAATGATCGAGGGGGAGCTTTCATACAAGATAAACCTCAAGAAAATCAAGAAGATCAAAACATCAACGAGGGCAACTATCAAGGGGGAGAATAAGATGATAATGAAGATTCAAGACCACAAGTGCCACATCCAAGAGTACACCAAAGCATCCAAAGAGATCACCCATCGACAACATAATCGGTGACATCCGAAAGGGAGTAACAACTCGATCTCATATGACTAATTTTTGTGAACACTATTCTTTTGTATCCTCTTTGGAACAATACAGGGTTGAGGATAAATTAAAAGATCCGGATTGGGTGATGGCGATGCAAGAAGAATTGAACAACCTCAAAAGGAACAAAGTGTGGGAGATTGTTGAAAGACCCAAGTCCAACGTCGTCGACACTAAATGGGTCTTCCGCAACAAGCAAGACGAACATGGAGTGGTGACAAGGAACAAGGCACGACTTGTGGCAAAAGGGTACTCACAAGTCGAAGGTTTGGATTTTGACGAGACTTTTGCTGCTGTAGCTAGGCTTGAATCGATTCATATATTACTTGCATATGCTACTCACCATGATTTCAAGCTTTATCAAATGGACGTGAAAAGTGCCTTTCTCAACGGACCGATCAAGGAGGAGGTGTACGTGGAGCAACCACCCGATTTTGAAGATCAAGAGCACCCCGACTATGTGTTCAAACTATAAGGTTCTGTATGGCCTCAAACAAACTCCTAGAGCTTGGTATGATTGCCTTAGAGATTTTTTGATTGAAAATGACTTCAAAATTGGAAAAGTTGATAACACCTTATTCACTAAACACTTTGATGATGATCTCTTCATTTGCCAAATCTATGTTGACGATATTATATTTGGTTCAACTAACAAATCCTTTTGTCAAGAATTTAGTAAGATTATGACAGATAGATTCGAGATGTCCATGATGGGAGAGTTGAGGTACTTTTTGGGATTCCAAGTGAAGCAACAAAAGGACGGGACGTTCATTAGCCAAACAAAGTACACTCAAGACATTCTCAAGAAGTTTGGAATGGACAAAGCAAAGCCTATAAAGACTTCCATGGCGACTAATGGACACTTGGATCTCAATGAAGACGGATCAAATGTGGATCAAAAGGTATATTGTTCCATGATTGGCTCCCTGCTTTATTTATGTGCATCTAGGCCTGATATCATGTTGAGTGTATATTTGTGTGCAAGGTTTCAAGCCAATCCTAAGGAATGTCATTTGACAGCCGTTAAAAGGATCTTGAGATATTTAGTTCATACACCCAACCTAGGCCTTTGGTACACCAAAGGTTCAAAATTCAATCTCATTGGATACTCCGATGCAAATTATGCCGGATGCAAGGTAGATAGAAAAAGTACTTCCGGTACTTGCCAATTCCTAGGTAGATCCTTAGTTTCTTGGTCCTCCAAGAAATAAAATTTAATTGCCTTATCCACGGCCGAAGCGGAGTATGTTACAGCCGGGAGTTGTTGTGCACAACTCCTTTGGATGCGACAAACTCTAAGTGATTACGGTTACAATATGAGCCGTATTCCACTCCTTTGTGACAATGAGAGTGCAATTAAAATTGCACATAACCCTGTTGAGCACTCTAGAACCAAACACATAGATATCCGGCATCATTTTTTGAGAGATCACTCAATGAAAGGAGACATAGCCATTTCCCATGTCAACACTGAAAAACAACTAGCCGATATCTTTACCAAGCCACTTGATGAAAACGCTTTTGTGAGCTCCGAAATGAACTAAATATCCTTGATGCTCGAAATGTGGCTTGAAAACTCGCATACCTGTATGCCATCCCCAAAATCATGTTAATTGTGTTGAAAATGATCTCTCTCTATTTTTCTCCTATAAACTATGTTAGTTACTTAATCTTGGTGAATCATGGTCATAGCTTGATTGTTGTATGTTTACTGATCATATTCATCAAGAATAACTGTGTGCCTTTGTCCCCTATTCCTTAATAGGAACCTTTGAATATATATATATATATATATATATATATATATATATATATATATATATATATATATATATATATGTTTCGTACATTTCTGGACAAAGGGACCACGAACTAGTCCGATATTTCGACTCCATAACCCTAAGGCCGGCTCAGACCTAATCCTCTTCATCCTCACAACACCTCCCACGCTCTCTCTCCTCACTCAAGTGCTCCCAAGGTGGATTTGAGATTTCTCCATCAAAACCACCCAAATCTCCGTGGGAATTGATCTCCACTGCAAAGGGATCAAAGACCCCGGACTAGTCCACATCAAGAACTCCTTCAACGTCTCGAATCGAAGGATTTGGTAAACTTCTCTCCAAACCCTAGAACCTTCGATTCTCTTTGTTTTTGCTCAATTAGCTTAGCTCCTCCAGTCAATACATGCTCTATTGATGTATTCCATGTACCCTAGAGCATATTTGCATTGAATAATATCAAATTTCGACAAGTTAGGCCTTGAACAGCCTCATAACGGACTAGTCCGTTATTAGGGACTAGTCCGACCCTGAACACCTGACTAGTCCGGTATGCCCTGATGAGAATCTTAGCTTATGTCAACTCAATGAAATCCCTTGTCATCCTTGATTATTCATATCCTTTATATCTTCCTTGTCAGAAATCATGTCAAGATCGAATGAAAACCTCTCCGACTTTGAAGCCAAGATGGATCAAGATCAAGATGTGATGTCTCATCTTCAGGAGTCTCGCTCCAAAAGGATACAAGATCGTGCTGCCGAGCCTTCGCTCACCCCACCTAGGGTTCGCCAAAAGATTACAATCAAGGACCAACTTCGAGAGCAAATATGGATGATTCTAGCTCGGTGGCTCAACGCCAAACCAAGGGCAAGGGAAAGGGGTTTGCTTCCGGCACGATTGGTCCCCTTAAGATGACAGCTCCAAGGCAGTGAAATAGGGATCCCTCGGAGCAGAAGTTCATTGGTAAGGGGAGTGATGTGGCATGGAACCTGAGGAAGGTTGATGCCTATAGCACTGCCAAAAGAGCAGCTGACAAGAGATTTCGGAGCAACTTTCACTCGGACTACTACAGTTCGCTGTACCTCCAAATGAAGACTCCAGTGGTCCGTAGCCAATGGATCGACTGGACATATTTTGAAAGGAAGAGCTGTGAAGCCTTTGAGGAGGTTACAGAGGCTGTAGAGAGACACGGTCTCAAGGACTTGCTCTCCTTCAGATACAACTGGAATGATGAGATCATTGCCCAGTTCTATACAACTTGCTATTTTGTCCATGATGGAGAAGACAAAGTGACTTGGATGACACATGGATCCAAGTACACAATTTCTTATACTGAGTTTGCCAGACTGTTGCACCTTGATAACATCGGCAATGATGAGATTGTGATTCACAATCTTGGAGTTGTGGAGAAGGACAAGATGGAATTCCCCTATGATACTCGACTCCCATTCAATTCTCCCTCAACCAAGAACATGAAGCCCTTCTTCATTGTTCTCAACAGAGTGCTCCGGAAGACCGTTGCTCCAAAGGATGGAGATGCCGGGAGCGTCCAAGGTTACTTGAGAACCATGATGAAAGTAATCAGCAGAAGGAGAAGATTTGATATCTTCGATTACATTTGGAATGACATGGTCAACATATCCTGCACACCAAACCGTTCCTGTGGCTATGCACCATACTTGATGTTCATGATTGAAAAAGTCACAGGAATTGAGTTTGTGAAGGATGTGGAGCACACTGCTCTAAGGCCTCAGAAGTCTCCTCAAGCCTCTCTCTCATCTGCTCCGTCACCTGGCTCACCTGAAGAACATTCAGAGAGAGCTCAAGAAGATGCAAGGCCTTCATCCAAGACTAGGGCCTCTCCACAGAAAGGGTCCTCTAGTGGAATTATGAACTATTTGGATGCTATTTTTAGTTCTTGCCGCAAAACTGAGGTGAAGCTTCATAAGATGAACAAGGCAAGAAAAGAATAAATGAGATACATGAAGGCCAATGTCAAAGAAATATGCCAAAAACTAGAGATTGAGCCCATTGGATCTCCAGTCATCTCAGAGGACTCTGCATCTGACTTCACAGAGCTTCCTCCTCTCTCTCCATCAGAGCATGCCTACTTTGGCACGACGAGTGGTTCCTCTCCCCCTCCTCCTCCTCAGCCTGATGATGAAGACGAAGAAAGGATCGACAGCGAGGAGTGAGCCAGTGACGACAAGTATATCCCTCCTCTCCTTCTTTTTGGTGCCTTGATGCCAAGGGGGGAGAGATTGAGGGGGATCCTTTGGTCATAGGCTCTTCTTTTTATGTCCTAGTTTAAGAAATGAACTTTTGTAAGACTTATGCTATCATTGTGCTTTTGGACATGTAATGTGAAATGATGACTATGTTATGATTTTGATTAATGATGCATGTTTAAAACTGCTATGTAGGCTTGAGACTCTTGATGATTTTATGATTATTCTCATTATAATATTCACATCAAAATCATTGCTCATACATGTAGTTTTGCACCCCACCATAAAGAGTGCACATATGTCTTATGTCTACATTGCCTATTTTGCTCAAAACTCATATGTGCACATTTTATGAAAATCTGAATTTTTCTTATTATATTTGTGTGATCTCAATTGGTTGTCATCAATCACCAAAAAGGGGGAGATTGAAAGTGCATCTAGGCATCTCTTGTGGGTTTTGGTTGATTTATGACAAACAAATGAGACCCTAACAAAATTGTTGAGATGAGCGCAGGTTTTTAAAGAAATTAGGAAGAAAGCGCATAAAGAAAGGAGAAGGAGGATCCAAATTGATAAGAGCTCAAGAGCTGAAAAGATTAGATCACTTAGTATAGAGTGTGATGGAGAAACACACCCCAAGAGCTCAAGTGAAAGAAATCACACTAACTGCACAAAATCAGCATGTGCGGACTAGTCCGATATCAAGCGGACTAGTCCGATTTTCTTTCTAACTAGAAAATGGACTAGTTCAATATGGACCAGACTAGTCCGATTTTGTCTCTGGATAGACAACGGACTAGTGCGGTATCTCGCAACACTTAGGGTTTTCCACACGCCGCTCTAGTCCACAGTCTACCACGGACTAGTTCGGACATCGCAAACCCTAACGTAACCACTGGAAACCCTATTATAAAAATAGGTGTACGGCCATACCACCATAACTCTTTGACCCCCTGCGCTTTCACACCTCCCAAGATCCCAAAATTCACATCTCTCCACACATTCTAACCCAAAAGGATCAAATCTTTGGAGATTAGCAATTGATCAAAGGAGAGACTTGTTCTACAAATTTTGAGCTCTTGGGTTTGATCTCTCGCACACTCTTGTTCATTTATTGTTCATCTTTTGAGTGTGTTTGACTGTGTTCATTCATTGTAATTCTTCGAGATCCCTCAACTTGTGAGAAGGCCCCTTGAATGATTTATTTGCCCTTTATGATTAGTGGAAGAGAATCGACCTCTGTGGCGATTCGACGAGGGTAGGTTTGGTGAAGACCCGGTACTTAGTGGACTCCTCAACGGGGACGTAGATTTCCTTCGTGGAATCGAATCTCGGGATAAAATCTTGTCTCCTACTCTTGTTTATTTATTGTTCATCATATTCCAGTGTTTAATTAATCTTGTGAAATTTACGTTGAAGCATTGAAAACAAAGTTGATCTCTGTCATTCATTGTTTCACTTTTGCAATATATCTAAGTATCAAATTAATTTCTGCTGCATAGGATACTAAAAGTGAAAAATTGATCAACCTTGATCTTTCTAGTCCACGCACACCGGACTAGTCCGCAAAGTACCGAACTAGTCCGATTTTCTCTGAGTAGAACATGGACTAGTCCGCACTCTACCGGACTTGTCCAATTTTCCTATATTTGATAAACCTACTAAGTGTTTCAGGGATTAACAAAGCATCGAAAAGCCTATTCATCCCCCTCTAGGCTACATTCATCTTGGCATATTGTACGTCCACGCTCGGTCCATCTTCTACGTCAAGCTATATGTAAAAATATAAAAGAGATATCATTTTATTCTAGTCCATTTCCACGTCTAAAATAAAAAAATTAGAAAAAATTTAAGAAACAATAAATAAAATTTTGAAAATGTTGGATATATATACAATGTAGTAAGACATACCTTTTGGAGAAAGAAATCTTTGAAAAGATTCTAAATTTAGCTTAATTCTTTCTCCAAATCTTCAAAATTATTAAAAATCCGTGCACAACATAAATTCAAAAATTAAGACCTCAAATCGCACCAAAAGGAGAAAAAATGAAGCAAGATCATAGACTTATCTCATGGAGAGACAAATCTTTCATATAATTCCTAATTTAACTCTTTTCCATATCCAGATCTACAAAATACTCAAATTTTTGTGCAGAATCTAAATTAAAATTTGAGATCTTAAATCGCATCAAAAAGAAGGGGAAAATGAAGCAAAAGAATAGAATAACAATAAGGAGATATACCTCTAAAGAGATTTGGAAACAAAACCATCCCGCCCCAATTTGCATAAATATCATCCGCCGCGACTGTAGCTAGCTCAGCTGCGCTCGAACAAGAACTCGTGAAGGCTATATATACACTTGTTTTCATAGACGGTCGGTATATGGGACCGTATAAGATGACTACAATATCATAGACGGTTCCAAATACAGAAAGTTTGTGAAAACAAGTATATTTTCGTAGCGGTCCTGATAAAAAATCGCCTCAGATGTTTTCCATTATCACAGGCGGTTTGATATATAGACCAACTGTGAAAATACAAGTGAGTTTTCACACGCGGATTGTGAAAAATAAATCTCTTGAGATATTGTCCATTTTTATAAACGGTTTGTAAGTACGTCCGACTTTGAAAATCCATATCTTTCACATATAGTTTTTGTTTAGAATCCGCATGTGATATTATATTATCACAGATGAGTTTTAATTTATTGAACATCACAGGCGTTTTTTAAACAGGCGCCTGTACAAATGGGAGGCGCATATAGAAATGCTTTTTGTAGTAGTGCGTGACAGTAGCATTGGATGAGATAAATTCATTTCATGCTATAGAGACAACCATTCAAATAGATAGAAACAACAAATGTATTGGAGGTGTTATTTCATTCATGATTTTGAAATAATACGGATAACATAACAGTCTTGGAAAAACAAAATAAAATCACCCGTTATAACCATCCTAACAACCGTACACATCATTTCATTCCAACTTGAAGATCATTGGTGCCGATACTTTTGATGTTGTCCCGACCATCCCAATTGCGGACAGGACAAAAATCTTTGACGGAAACGAAAAGAAATTCCAAACGGAGGGAGTATTGTAATAACAGAAGGGGACAAAAGTAAAAAATGATTATAAATTGCATCATGTTGGCTTCTTTTATTATGCTTGGCTGATTATTTGCCTCAACGATCACCAGCTCCTGGCTTTGTCTTGGTTGAACTGGGCAAACCATTCCGCTGACATCTTCATGCTGCGTTCCAAGTTTTTGTTGTAGTCGACGTAGATGAGGCCGAAGCGCTGCGTGTACCCGTTGTGCCACTCAAAGTTGTCCAGCAGGGACCAGGTGAAGTGGCCACGCACATTGGACCCAAGGCTACATATTCATGCAAAGCAGATTATTGTATGAGATGGCGGTGCTGTGCACATCAAGACCAAGGCCCTCAATAAGTTAGCAGTGTATGATCTGTTTTTGCTACTTACTCTACCGACTGCTTGAGGATTGCGATGTGCTCCTTGATGTAATTCAGCCGTGTGGTGTCGTTCTTAGCTTCTTCCGGAGTCAGGGTGCCGTCGTCGATGTCTCCAACCCCTGAGCAGACAGAAACAAATAAACTGAATGCACTACTCCAATTGAGTAATTATCTGTGTCCCAAGGCAAATGCCATATCAGTGCAGTACTCTCTTATGATGGTTGTGATATAATGCACGTTACCGTTCTCCGTGATGTAGACGGGTGGGTTGCCGTATTTGTCCTTGATGATCATAAGAAGGTTCAACAGGCCTTCGGGGTACGAATACAACCAATCAGTTCCAGTCTGCAATGAAAGAAGATTCCATTAATCAACCAGTGCTTCATTTGACGCATAAGAAACATAATAACTGTTTGATATGATAGCTTTTGTTTTCATTTTTTAGCGACTTGAATCTTACACCACTTCCTTGTGATTTTTACTATATATATATATATATATATATATATATATATATATATATATAGTGTAGTGCGAGCAGCTCTACTAGACTATGATCAGCTTGTATTTATTAGTAAAAGGATCAAATGAGAGAACAAATTACTGAACTGAGTGTAAAGATACGTACGTTTGGACCAATAGGCTTCCCATCGGGCCCAATTGCTGGTGGAACAAACGAATAAAGTGCATGATTAGGATGTAAGCTTCATATTATTACCATTATTCACCGATTTCCTCTACTTAGTACTTACTTCCAACTTTGGAGTAGGCGTCGTCGGTGTTCAGAATGGGTGTGACCGTAGGCGACATGTTGATGTTGGCCGAAAACCGTGAGGTGTAGTAGTTGAGACCCATCATGTCGTAGGATCCCACTAGCTTCTCCTGCTCGGCATCAGTGAAGTAGGGCAGCCGACTGCCGACCAGTGACCTCATCGAGAAGGGATAATCGCCACGGACCACCGGCTCCAAGAACCATCCGAGGTTGTAGTCAATGGATCTTTCCTGGGATTGGGCATTGACGAACTCTGTTCTGTCAAATGGTTCATAGCCCATGGACACCAAGGCCATACCTATCTGTCCACCATCACTCTGCATGCGATTGGCTGATCAGTACATAGCAGACAAAATACTAAGCATGAGTTTCATCATCATATGGAAACCAGTCAATAGCAACTGCAGAACCATTCAACAAATCACATACGTCAGGATGTTCCCTATAGAGGTGGGCAGCCTCGGCGTGAGCCAATAGAAGGTTGTGGCCGACGAGGTACGGCTCGGTTAGGGAGTTGCCGGATTCGATGGCACAGCCTTGTCCTGATGAACACCGCCCTGGCGCATGCTTCCCGATGCCGTATGCATTGCAGCAGAAGACGTAGGGTTCATTGAAGGTGAACCAGTGCTTCACCCGGTCTCCAAAGTTGTCGAAGCACACCTTCGCGTAGTTCTTAAAATCTTGCCTGAGAAGTTGCAAATTATATCAAGGTAATGTGATGATTTATTGATAACATTAGTATATATATTTACGTACTGCGGATGTACTTACACGATGCTTGAAGACAAGAAGCTGCCGTACTTCTCATCAAGTGCTTGTGGTGTTTCCCAGTGGAAAAGTGTCACGTATGGCTGTATGCCTATTTTGCAGTTAACCAAACTAATGTTCAGAAAAAAGTTTTTTTTGAAGCATTTTCATTCTATTCCTTTTCTATAAGATTATTAAGTTAAGGCCAGAAATAAACTAATTTATTTTTACCATTTTCTATCAACAAGTTGATCAGGTTGTTGTAGTAGTCGATGCCTGCCTGGTTTATCCCGCCTTGGACAGTTCCATCTAAATTGAGAAATGGCATATATTGGTATTAGGATCATGAATAGAATGATACATATTTCTTTATAAATATAGTTTATGCAAGATCTTTGTATCTGACATATTTTCTGTAGGATATATGCAAAATCGCAAATTACAACTAAGTAGCACCGAATTAATTTTTATGGATTTACAATTAAGATATGCCGAAAATAATGTTGTTGACACTTACTTGGAAGTATTCTTGGCCAACAAATGGAGAACCTATAGGCATCCATACCCATATTTTTCAGCATTTCCACGTCTTTCTGTCATTCAGGAATCCAAAATACAGCTTTTCCAGTTAATAAAGCTATAACACTAAGTTGTACCCTTATATTATGGGGTACTTATGTTAATTCTCATGTCTGGTAACACAGCCACAAAATAAATGTTTGTATGCCTATTTTATCCCTGTTCATAACTAGTGGCAGACCAACAATTTACATATAGTTTATGCAGTCAATTACCGGGTACATGTGGTACGAGTCAACTGCAACATCTCCATTTCTCCCATCCTTTATAAGATCTGTCAAGTATCAATTAAAAGTAAGTCACAGTTGTGATATGACTATGTTACCATTGGACAATTATATTTATTCATACATATCTCATGTTAGAGTAAATATAATGAGGACGAATATTTTACATGGAAACGTGTGGCAGTAGTGGTCCCAAATGCTTGGTTTCTTGCCATCTTCATTCCAAGCACCTTCAATCTAAAGAAAGAACACAAATCTCAGCTAGGTTATTCGAATTGTAGCTTTTCATACTTTGATATTTGTTGTTGCCATTCACACACGCTTGACATTGCAAATATTAAGTACAACAATTACTTGGTATGAAGATGTAGCAGCACCAAAGATGAAATCAGGGGGGAAGCTGCTTCTGCTTATCACTGGCTTGCTGGTCTTCACCACTGGGGCTCCAAGGTCGCTGGTGATCTTAGCTGCTCTTGCCCTATAGCTCAGGTTGTTGTAGCTTCTCTTGGAGGATATAGAGGGAGAGACAAGCCGGTAACCAAGAACTCGACTTTGCGGCGACGATGGAGAGAGGTGCAGCGTGACGTTATTTTTTATTTGGCCTTCATCTCGTCTATGGCCAGGATTGGCTGTAAGGCTAAGGGCAGAAGTAACAAGCAGAGCCATTTTGATATAGCTTGCTAATGAGTTTGAGATGCTTATGTGCAGTGTGATTTGCCTTGTGACCAGTTGAGCAACCTATTTATAGATGATGATGTGGTTTTCTTTAGTGTCAGGATAGCGAGCCAATGGCAGAGTGTTATGGGCCGGGAGTCAATGGCAGGGTGTTATGGGCCGGGAGTCAACTCTAAACAGCTTTGTCCTCTCGTTTTGTCCGTAAATGCTTGAATCTACTGATAGACAAATGACACCCAAAACGTGAGTAAATTGCCGCGCTGATGCCAATGCGTGATTAAATCAGTAACATGTGATACCCTATATAATGCGTGGGGTTGATCTGCTAAACAATCTATCATGTTCTAGAGATTATATATCCATGCAACTAAGGTCCGGATACACACGTGCATGCATGTGATCCGTGCAACGAGCAGAACCGTCACATGAAAATAAGGGATTTCCATGTCCAACTACATCCAGGAAACGAATAATTTGTGAACAAGACATTCAGGGTCTGTGGCGATCAGGCATAGCCGGGACGATCCAGTTGAACAATATCAATGGGTTTACCCCTACTGGAGAGCAAGTGTTCTTGAGTGAACAGTTACAACAGTATGGTGAAGATCATTTGGACCCATGCTGCAGTTTCAGCATTTATATTCGTCGCACAATTTTAGGATCAGTAGGACAGAAACAATGCAAATAATGCATAGCAGCGTGGAATGAGCTTGTAATGCGATTGGCTTTTGTTCAACTCACACAAGGAACAGATGAATTCCTCTGGAACCTACAAGCGAGTGAAAAATTTTCTATTAACTCTATGTACATAGCATTAGTGCATTCAGACTTGCCAGTAGACAATAATAAAAAAATCTAGAAGATAAAAATAATTCTAAAATTTAAATTTTGGGTTTGATATCTCGTAGAGGAGTAATATACTAATAAAGAATAACCTTGCAAAATGAAGTTGACAGGAAAATAAGAAGTGTTCTTTTTAACCATGACTAGTCAATCGAACCCTTACTTTTCCAATATTTGCTCGTTCTGTATAGTCAATCGTCGAAGTATCTTCAAACTTGTACGGACAAAATTGGGTTGCCAATATTTTAAGGAATTGGTTAAGGGGAATATATTACAATTATAAGTTACATATTCGGGAGGGGTGATTGCCATTCACTACAGGAATCCGGACAATAGACGACGACCGAAAACCGTCGTCAATAAGCACAGTACCGTCGTCAATAACTTATTGACGACGGTAAAATATAATAGACGACGGTTCATAGCTGTCGTCAATTATTAGTCGTCAATAAGCTTATTGACGACAGATACAGTTGACTGTCGTCAATAAGCTACAGCAGCTTATTGACGACGGCCGGGGTTTGACTCTCGTAAATAAGCTAGCTTATTGACGACGGCAAGGGTTTGTACCGTCATCAATAAATATGGCTTATTGACGACGGTTTCTGATACCTGGATGTCGTCAATACTAATGGCTTATTGACGACGGCCAAGTACCAAAAACCGTCGTCAATAAGCTTTGCAATTTAAAAAAAAACAGAAAATCCTGCCCTGGCTTCGAGGTCAGTCCTGGCTCGATGGCCAGATCACAGGCAATCAAAACATACATCACAGGCAGGCACAAAAACACTATACGCACACCACACTACCCTACGCTACCCCTACCCCGACCGCTACCACCGGAGTCCAGGAAGTCGTCGCGCGCTCATCCAAACGCCGGTTGCTAAGGGGATGGAGTTTCCTGAGCCCGCGTCGCCGATCCCTGTGATGTACATTTATAGTTAGATAAATTAGAAGTTCACAAATGTGTATATGACTAAATAAACTCATTACAAGTTAGAATTGAGCAAGTTAGCTAGATTTGGCTATGTTTGAGTAAGTTCGCTCATATTTTACTAAGTTTGAGAATTATGGACTAGTAGTGTTTGTGTTTGAGCTAGTTCAACTAGTTTTGGCTATGTTTGAGTAAGTTTGCTCATATTTGACTATGGTTGAGTAAGTTGTACCATATTTTACTCAGTTTGAGGATGTTTAACTAGTTTTCCCTAAGTTTGAGTAAGTCTGATCAAATTCAACTAAATTTGAGCAAGTTTAACTAGTTGCAGCTATTATGAGAAATTTTGTACCTGTGCTCCTGACGTCGGCCCCTGTGGTAGTTGTATCGGTGGCGGCGCCCACTGAGGAAAGACAGCCAGCTGTCCTGCGGCCATAGCCTGCAAATATGAAGTAAATTATTATACATGTCATTCATATATTAGAAACGTTGAGTACAACGATCTGAACTTACTTGCATGGCAGCTTGCAGCTGTAGCATGTACGAGTGTTGATACTCGTCCCTAGCCCGGAGCTCGGCTGCCTGTCTCTCGTCCCTGTTGTCTCTTCACCTACAATTATACTATGCACTTGATTTGCTTGTTCTACAATGAATGATTCAAATGAGTTTTTACAAAGTTTTTACATCAAGTCCACAATAATCTCCAAATAGAGATATTCCCTATCAGGCTCGAGTTGATAGACACAGGGAGTTAACCACATTAGAGATGGGTCTGAAACCCATCACTAAATTTCTATGTACAAATATCAAAGACAGAAAAAATTCATCTCTGATGACAGACATGCTTTATTGAAGCCCCTCCTTGATGGTACATGATACAGACGCAGTGAAGAAACTGCTCTGTAAGCTTCAAGCCCTTGTTTATGAGTTTTGGTTATGAATGAAAACATAATCATGTGACTAATGATTATCTGTTCTTTACAACGGTTAAGTGTCCCTTGTGTGAGAGCTTCATGATGCAACCTACATTGAATATAACAATGCAGATCATAGAACTTTGGCATGAAGATGAAGGATAAGGACAAATCTAAGTCTGAATGTCTATCTTGAGAATTGGCAATACTTCGATGTGTGGGTTGTCTTTTTATAGGCATGCCAGTACAATTAAGAAGGGCTAGAATTAGTAATTTGACCTTGGATTAGCTAGTGGAGTGAATGGAAGCACACTTAAAAAGTTTAGCGTTTGAGAGGTCAAAGGAAGCTCCTGGATGAATGTCATCGAAGAAATAGTGACGGCAACAAACATAGTATGAACATTGGTGAAAATTCCAAAGAGGTACTTATTTCTATCTCGGGTGAGTTGTACTACTAGACGGTCGAATAATTGGAGTATGTGCAGATAAAAGAAAATCTAAAATTTAGAGTTTGTACTCACCAGACAATCTGACGCAGGTGCAAAGTGAGCAATAGACCGTCGATAGTGTGAAAGTCGAAGTTCATCATCGGAGAACATTATACACAAACGGTCTAGTGGTGTGAGAGGGGATGACTAGAATGCAAACAACCCTCTATTATAATCGTACAAAAATCTCTTCTAAGCCAAACAACCTTCATTCTATGGTTCACTGTATTTTTTCACTCAATCCTCTTGAGCTAGCAACATAAATTGAAAAAATAAAGTGTGGACACCGTCGCCGGGTGGAATGGTTGAAGTGTAAAAGTACAGTGACTGCAAGATAGAGATCATGTGTCCTATGAGAGATTTTTGCACGATTGAGAGTTGTTTGCACAGTTACTCCCCGTGTCAGAGATGGTCTTGTGAATATATTTGAAGTTGGACAATGATTGAGCCCAGGATATTGTACTTATTGGAAGTTAAATGATAATAATAATAATGGATGATCTGATGGTGCCCCTTTTATGCAAAAGGGGCTAAGTCTACTATCTGGTTAGAGGTTGTATAAGGGGCTTCTCTCGTCTGAAACAAGACTATTGACCATTGATTAAGTATATATATTAGGGAGGGGCATTTCACAAGGAGAGAAGCATTGAGCAAGAACGGAAGCAGTAGGAAAATGATTAGATATTATGAGTGCTTCGGAGAGTAACATATACGCTTTATCAACAAAGTGCTGACAACTTGATAAAGAATAATTGGCCAGCAAACCCCCTCTGCCCCCTGTGCTCAACACAGCCAGAAATGAACAAACATCTACTAAGTGAGGGTACTTTCGCCAAAGAAATATGGGGGATGCTTACCACCAAACTACGGCTCGAGGCTCCTCTCTCCTCCATTCTAGGAGGTGGCGCTAACCAATGCCTCTCAGGTCTGAAAATTACAGGTACTAAGCAGCAAATGAGAACCCAATGCCATGTCATTTGTACTCTTGTATAAGAACGATTTTATTTCCACTAATAAACGAGAACACTACAGGGCGGGGAGCGGGGGGAGGGGCCGGACCGGGCCGGGCCGAAGGGAGATGGGGTAGGGGCCGGACGGGGGGAGGACGGCGAGGCCGGCCGGCCGGTGGCCGGCGGCACGGAACAAAATAGTCTGTAGCATTCCACAGGGCAGAAAAGAGTAAGCTCTCAGAAAAGAAATTGATACTTACATCTCTGAAAATGCCGTGAATGTGATCAGATATTTTACAGGATCCTCTAATGCACACCAGAAGGTAGTTCGGTATGAGACATCATTTTTAGTTGAGGTCCCCAAAAGCGTTGTTATGCGGTGGGCGGCCGAAGGCTCGGTGTTGGGGGCGGCCGGTGCAGGCTCGGCGCAGGGGAGGCCGAGGCTACGGGCTCTATGCAGGGGCGACGACCGTGGGGCGGGCTCGGTGCAGGGGCGGCCGGGCTCTGTGTAGGGGCAGCGACCAAACAGAGCGCCCGAAGGCTCGGTGCAGTGGGCGGCCACGCGGGCTCGGCGCAGGGACGGTCAAAGGAGCGGCGGCGCGGTGCAGGTGAGGCCGGGCGACGGTGAGGCTCGGTGCAGGGAGCAAGAAAAGCGGGGGAGAGGCCGGAGGGGGAGGGGGAGGTGGACTTACCTCGGGCCGGAGACGGGCGGCGGCAGTGGCGGCGGGGACGGGCGGCGGCGACGGGGACGGCCGGCGCGATCGAGTCGGGAGGCGGCACTGGCCGCCTCCCGGCTCGCGTACGGGTTATATGTCCCGTTATTGATGACGGTGCTAGGAAACCGTCGTCTATAAGGATCTTGTTGATGACGGTGCTAGGTCACCGTCGTCAATAACTCCTCAGGTGGGCCTGAATTAAGAAAATATGACGGCCACCGTCATCAATAATTTATTGACGACGGTGCTCGTTTAGCCGTCGTCAATAACTAAGTTATTGACGACGGCTAGATAAAGCCGTCGTCAATAATATTAAATACGACGGCCCCGTCGTCAATAAATATGGCCATCATCAATGATCGTTTTTCCTGTAGTGATTACTTGGTCACTCTGGCTATATAGAAATGACTTAGTTTTTAATGGTAAAAAATCATCTCTTTTGCAGGTAATTTATAGGTGTACTGCTTTGCTCCTTTCTTGGTCACCTTTATAGCGTTCGGAATATAGGCACCTTTATATGGATGTGAGTACACAGTTGGAGCTAATGACGAGGCGTATCTTTGTCCAACATGGATGGCAGCATAACCTACGAATCAATTCCTCATAACATACTACAGGAAAAGCGACCATTGACGACAGCCAAACTTATTGTCGACGGGACCGTCGTCTTTAAATTAATTGACGACGGCTAGATACAACCGTCATCAATAATGTCATAATTGACGATAGCTAACCTAGTACTGTCGTCAACAAACTAAAAGACGACTGTGGCCGTCGTCTATAACCGTCGTCGTCAAGTTTGGCTCAGATCCAGGCCCACCATCGTCAATAAGCCCGGATATACTCTCTCGAACGCGCCACCTCCCGACTCGCCATTGCCGTCGTCGATCTCCGCCGCCCCCTCGACTCGCCGTCGCTGGTCTCCGCCGCCCCTTCTCCGGTCGCCGCCGCCCGAGGTACGCTCTCCTCCCCGCCGCCGCGCGCTCGGTTTTCAGAGGGAAGAAATTTTGGCTTTCGCGCCCGCGCGCGCTTCAGTCTCGGCTTCCCGCGCTAGACTCTCGGCGCCCATTCCATTTGCTCCCGCCTCGCTTCTCGTGTCCTTCTCCTACGCCCTTCGACCGGATCCCACGCTCCGCCGCCGATTCCCACGCCTTTGACGGCCAATCAAGCGCCCTCTCTTGCGCCGCTGCCCTCTCCTGCCGTCCTGCACCGTAGCCCTCTCAGCCACCGTCCACCTCTGCAACCAGAACTTGGAAGCAAGGTGCACCCCGACTTCCTCTGTTATAGCGGTCTTAGCTTCTTAGTTCTCCTTCCTCAGAGCAACTCCCTCCTCTATTTTATGCCTCTGTAATAAGATTAGGTCTAAATGTCTCATAGTTTGTTATGGTTTCTTTTTGACTTTGGATTGCTATATGTACAGATTGGTGAATGTCTAATAGATTGATCAATGTGAACTCTGAATGTCGGAAAGCCTCTGTTATCCGAATGCTTCTGTAATTGGATTGCTGTGAGAAACCTTTGATTTTAATTTTCAGAAATCTATTAATCAGGATTGCTATAAGAAATTTTGTGGGAGTGCTTAGTTTTCAGGTATAAGATGTTGTTTCATTTGGAAAATTTTCTTTTATGCATATCTCATTAATCTGAACAACTAATCAGCTATTGCTTTTATGCAAACCACATTATTGCTGATTTGCTGTTAGAGTGCTTGATGCTTAGTTTTTAGTTTTTTTTTCTGTAAGATTGATGTTGGACTGCTTCTATGAAGACCACATTAATTAGAATAATGTAGATCCCATTGTCAATTATGTTTCAACAGCACAAAACATAATTACAGAACAAATCGAACTACAAACTGAATTCTGAGTATTCTTGTTAATTTTGTGTATTCTTGTTCTGTTATGTTATGGATTTATGGTAGATGTTCTGTTCTATTGGATGCAGTTGAATATTTTAGTAAGATTAAGTAAAAAATGCCTAGGCACCACGTAATAACGCCTAGGTACGCCTAGGCTCTAGGCGGTGGGTCACCGCCCGCCTAGCGCCTAGCGCCTTGTGGAACCCTGACTTACACCCTTGTTTTTGAATCACGGAAATGCAGAGGTTTTAATTAGTGCTTACCTGCAGCCCACCCTTTCTTTGAACCTTGTAAATGATCAAATTTACAGATATGATGTAGGATCGAAGCCCACGTGAAAAGCTACCAGGAGGGTGAATGGTAGATTTAAACTTTTTGCAGAAGCAACAAAAACCCCCTCGGCAGAAAATCGATCTGTTAAAGAAATCATGTATGCGACAGATATAAATGTGTTTAACCATTACAAAAGTGGTATATATTATATAGAATCAAGTCATGAAGACACGACAACAAGAATCACAGAAATCCGTCAAGAAAAACTCAAGTTATGATCGAAAGATCAAACGAGGGTCAATCTGTTCTACTCGAGTAAAAACCAGATCTGCAACACTGCAAAGAAACTCGTGTAGATCAGAAATACAAATCTAATGACCGTCAGATTCTCACATATGATAGATAATCAAGTTGTGTAGACAACCCAAAAAAATCACGTCAATTGGATCTGTAGAACTCAAGTTATGATCAAAACACCGAAGCACTGTCGTGCTGTCCAGAAACTCGACGAGAAAGACTTGACAAAAACAAGTCGGACGAACAAGACACAAAAGCTCCTCTAAATTATGAATTTATTGATCAAAACATAAGAGGAACAACCAAAGATTGTCTTGCCACGAGCTCTGGCCTCCCTTTCTTATATAACCATCCCGGAGGTCAACTCAATTCAAACTAGGACTCTAATCCTACTCAGTTTCTGAATCGAAACTTTTCATAACTACTCAAGACTCTTCTATAAGTAGATAGAAGCAATCTTCAGGCTTCCAAACACCTTAGGAACGTATCCCACATTCCTAAAACAACTCATCTTCGTGTCTCACACGAAATCCTATCATAACTAACTCAAATCTTTCCATATTTGAGCCACAACCGACTCAGCCGCAGTCTGAGTCCATAATCCAGCCGGTTGGACCTTTGCTACCAATTCTTTACATCCACATCTCTTCATCACACCTTGGAACCATGTTGCCACGTCCAAGCACTCCTTGCACTCGTGCAACCACCTTCCAACGACGTCCACGATACCTTCATATGCATTGTTCTTGATCCAAACATGATGCGCGACCTCCCGATCAACTCAACCACAATCCCTCTCGAACTTGGTTGTTGAACCTCATCTTCTCCGTAAGACTAGTTCAATGGATCCCGTCACCAGCCATATCTTGAACTCAAGCAACACCTGCACATGAATAAACAACCAATACTTTCGAGCAAAAGTCCTCGACTTGACTCACGTTAGTTCCGAAAACCACAACACCTCACGTGAACACCTCACATAAGCATGTTACAAACCATAGCAAAATGTTAACCACCGTAAACAGCTATAACACTTCAAAAACTTAGTAAAAAATACTAAGCAAACTTTCCATAGATGTAAAGCAAGTTCGAAACATTTGCATGGTAAAAACAGAACCATTGCGATTTAGCTCCGAACCTTGCCAAAGCTAACCGGACCTTGAGCCAGAGTTTACCAAAGCTAGCAGAACCTAGCACCAGAACTTACCAAAGCTAGTCGGACCTACCGCCGGAGCTAACCAAACACATGTCGGACCTAGCCATTGATGAATGCATTGGCAACACCACTTAAAATCCGAACATTGGCTTATTCACATGAAAAGTTTTGAAAACAATCAAATGAGAAAGGAATTTTGAAACAAAAATTTCTCTCCCTATACATATTTCTCCCCCTTTGTAAATCAAAAATAAAATAAGAAGAAAAACAAAAATTCTCCCCCTAAGAAGAATCGTGACAAAACACTTGTGAATCGTGCAATGTGTGATCAATTTATCCCCCTTTGATAATGTATTCATCAAGGTTCAAAAGAGAAATTTTAATTGTTATGAGCATATTTATAACATATACATATAAAACAAAGCTCATCCAAGCTATACTATTAAGTAACTTACACTATCATATCAATGAGATACATAAAGTAGTGTAAGCCATGCTAGAGATCAAGTGTAATTTTCAATTCAAGCAAGTCATGATCTCACAAACTTAACTATGTCAAGACCTGAAAGCATGACACTTGTTGTTGCATTTTAATTTTATTTTAAAGCACAAATTCAGATCATATGATATTTGCAAGAGATTATATGCCGCATCAGACTTATTCTAACCAACCAATCCAAGCCTATGTCATTTGACAATTAGAATCTTAAGGACATGGTTTTAGTCATACACAACTTCTTCCAAGTTCATATCTAAGTGCAATGATAAGCCATATCAAAAGAAGAAGTGCGATGCATGCATATTCTTTTGATATTTTTCTCAATTTTTCATTTGAACATAAAAGCTCAACATGTGAATAGTTGATTGGTTATTTTTTATTATTAAAAGCACTTGTGAGCATGCAACAAGTTTAAAACAACAAGAAAGTTTAATCATGATCAGATTTAGTGTAAATATTATTCCAATTACTAGTCATGGCAAAAACTACAATATATATATATATAACATGAGTAATGTAGTAAGAACTTTTAGCACACAAAAGGAATCACAAAGTCATATATGTATGAAATACTATGCTCATATTATTTTAAATTCAGATTCACACATAGACTTCGCAACTTTCAAAACTTCCCCTCAATTTAAGCCATGAGGATGCATAACCCCTATTTCACTACGAATGAAACAAAAACGAGTGAAATCCAAAGGTTTTGTAAAAATGTCAGTCAATTATTGTTCGATATCTACATGGTGAAGCACAATGTTTCCTTTTTCAACATTATCACGGAGAAAGTGATACCTAATGTCAATGTGCTTTGTTCTCGAATGTTGCACGAGGTTTTTAGCAATGTAAATGGCACTAGTGTTATCAAAAAACAGTGGAACACTATCTAGATCAACCCCATAGTCCTTAAGTGTTTGAACAATCCAAAGAATTTGTGAGCAAGCGCTAGCAGCAGCTACATATTCAGATTCGGCTGTGTATTGTGCAACTGAATTTTGTTTTCTAGAGGACCAAGCAATAAGTGAATTACCAAGAAAATGACAAGCACCCGAAGTACTTTTTTTTATCAATTCTACAACCCCCAAAATCAGCATCCGAGAAAGCTTTGAAAGTAATGGTTGAGGAAGAAGGAAGAAAAATCCCAAATTCTTACGTTCCATGTAAGTACCTGGTAATTCTTTTGACGGCCTGACGATGTGAAGCACGTGGGGAAGATTGAAATATGTACAAAGACATACGCTGAATTGTATGTCCGATCTTGATGCCGTGAGGTACAAAAGTGATCCAATCATACTTCTATATTCTTTTTGATCTACGGGTTCACCATATTCATCAAGTTCAAGTGTCGTTGCTGTACCCTTGGTGTCCGAAGAGACTTGCTTTTATCCATGTTGAAGCGCCTAAGAAGATCTCTTGTATACTTTGTTTGATGTACAAAAGTACACTCCTTGATTTGTTTGATTTGCAGCCCCAAAAAGTATGTGAGTTCTCCCATCATACTCATCTCAAATTCTGAACTCATCATAGCTGAAAACTTGGACACAAGATCATGAGAAGCACAACCAAAGATAATATCATCCACATACACTTGAACGAATAATGAGTCATTGCCATGCTTAAGCACAAAAAGAGTTTAATCAACCTTGCCCATGGTGAACCCCTTTTCAAGTAAGAATGTTTTAACCTATCATACCATGCTCTAGGGGCTTGTTTAAGACCATACAAGGCTTTGGACAGTTTGTAAACATAATTAGGAAAATTTAGATTTTCAAAGCCTGGTGGTTGCTTTACATAAACCTCCTCATCTATGTAGCCATTAAGAAAAGCACTTTTAACATCCATTTGATGTAACTTGAAACCTTTAGATGCAGAAAATGCTAACAAAATTCTTATGGCTTGTAATCAAGCAACAGGAGCAAAAGTTTCATCAAAATCTAGTCCTTCAACTTGTGTGAAACCTTGAGCAATCAACCTAGTCTTATTCTAACGACAACCCCATCCTGACTTTGTTTATTTTTAAATACCCGTTTAGTTCTGATTAGAGTGTGACCTTGTGGTGGAGGTACAAGTTTCTAAACATTATTTCTTTCAAAATTTTCTAACTCTTCTTGCATGGAAATAATCCAAGATTCATTAGTGAGTGCGTGTGATATATCTTTGGATTCAAAAGAAGCAACAAATGCAGAATGAGCGTGAGAGTTTGGATCACAAAACCTGGACTGTGTGACTCGTTCGTGCAAACTTCCAATCATTTGTTGTGGAGGATGACTTTTGAGGACCCGGAGGGGAGTAGGCAATTCACAAACTCCTTCTTATTCATGTTCATCACAAATTGAAGAACTTGTGACTTGAGGACGATCTGGACCAGCAATGGTGGTCGTCGGTGCTGGTTGTGAATCAAAATCAGGAGCTGGAACAATGTCATTAGCTCCTGAATTTTCGAGCAACAACATCACTTCTTCATCTTCTTCGATGAAAATACTCTCCCCTACGGATATGGGTCTGGTCCTGCAATGTTAGAGCTAGTACCTAGGCTAGCTTCATCAAAATAAACCTCACAAGTCTCCACAATTTTGTTAGTGTCATGTAAAAGCACACGGTAGCCTCTAGTATGAGATGGGTAACCAAGAAACATGCCATCAACGTATCTAGCTTCAAATTTATCAAGATTACCATGTTTCTTAACAAAGCATTTACAACCAAAGACCCGAAAGTGTGTGACACTAGGCCTATGTGCAAACCAAAGTTCATATGGTGTTTTACCTAGCTTAGCACGCAAGAAAACACGATTTGAGACATAACAAGCAGTTGTAATTGCATCAGCCCAAAATTTTCTAGGAGTTTGATATTCATCAAGCATAGTCCTAGTCATCTCAACTAAGGTTCTGTTCTTTCTCTCTACAACACCGTTTTGTTGAGGTACATATGGTGAAGAAAATTGATGATCTATTTCATTTTCAGCACAAAAGTGATGAAACAATTGATTTTTAAATTCGGTTCCATTATCACTTCTAATTGCTTTTAAAGATCCTGGGTGATCAAATGATAATCTAAGAAATAGGTTTCCAAAGTGACTAAAAGTTTCATTCTTAGATGCCATAAAAAAACCCAAGAGTATCTAGAATAGTCATCAATAATCACAAGAACAGACATTTAGCTCCGAAGGATTGAACACGTGAAGGTCCTACGGTGTCAAGGTGCAAAAGTTGACCCGGTTCAGTTGTCATGGTCATTGTGAGAGGATCATGTGAACCCGCAACCATCTTAGCATGTCTACAAGAAGAGCACATAATTTTTCTGTCCCCTTTAAGCTTAGGCAGCCCACGTATGCGATCAAGAGCACTAACACGTGTGAGATGATCAAAGCCTACATGACCAAGTCTACGATCCAAAAAATATAAGTCTTTTAAATCATTAGCAACTAGACATCAATGCTTAGAGGATAACATATCAAAATCAGCTTTAAAAACTCTTTCAAACCGAGACATATTAGAAATGAGCTCACATTTGAATCTACAACCTTGCAACAATTTTTAGTGAAAATAATTTCTAGATTTTCATCTAGGAATTGTGAAATAGAAAGCAAGTTGTATTTCAAATTTTTAAGAAGTGCCACATCTTTTAAAGTGTAGTGATTATTTATCTAACCGAAACCTTAGCAATTATAGGAGTTGAAGAATTATTGGCAAAAGTAACATTTTCTACATGTGACACAAAAGAGAGGGAGGAGAACCATTCTTTGTTACCGGTCATGTGGCGTGAGCATCCTGAATCCACAATCCAAATGTTCTCCTTCCTCAAGCGTGTAACCTACATAGAAGTACAATACATCGATGACTCAATACTGGGGTTAGTCAAAAGGCATTTAGGAATCCAGTACTGAGTCACACGACGTCCACCAGAAGTAACACACAAAGTCTGAGATAAAACAGCAGGTTTATGAGCCAAAGTTTGAGGATTTTTTTATCCAACTACTGACCTACGAGGTGTTACATGAGTAGCACTAAAAACAGTAGGTCCGGAAGCAAACTTTGCATGTTTTTGACTCATTACATCAGGTTTCATATTCCTAACTTTCGGTTCAGCACACGCAACAGGTTTTGCACAGTTGTTATGTGATCTAGCAATCATTCTTTTCTTTTTCTGTTGCTTAGCTAGTCTATAACAAAAATCTATGACATGACCATCTCTACCACAGTAGGTACAATTAAATTTAACTTTATGTTCATGTCTAGATGAGCAGACAACCTGTTTATTTGAAACCGAACGAGACACCACTCCTGCAGATTTAAAAACCACTTCTTTTTGTTTAGGAACTGTTTTAATCAAACCACTTCCTAATGACTTTACAATTTTAGGTGGATGTGCTTTAGCATGAGCATGGGAGTCAAAACCTAAACCAATTTTATCACTGCAAGATTTAGAAGAATTCAACAGCAAGTTCAGATTCTTATTCCCATTATAAAACTGCTCTAGTGTCCTATTCATGTCATCAAGTTTCTTAGACAAGTATAGAAAGTTTTGACATGAAGTTTTTTCCTTTTAGTTTGCAATTGGAACGATACTTAACTTCATGAGAACGTAAAACATTGTTCAATATAGAATCTTCATTCATAGCATATTGTAGTTTCTTATTAAGATCATGACAAGTAGAACAATGCAAATCAATTGTAGAACAACAAGCATCTTTCAAGTTTTTATCATTAAGTGCAGCAAGCTCTCTGTTCTTCTCAATCTCTAACTCAAGTTCATCTAGTGTGGAGGTATGTGCACTTCTTAAAGAGGACAATTGTTCATATATTAAATCACATGAGGAACAAGAATTATCACTAGGAATCGAAGATTTCAAACGATTAATTTCATATTCTAGTGATTCAATTTTAACAGCATTGTCCCTAAGCTTTTTGTCCTTTTTCTTAACTATAAAGTGGAATGAGAAACAGCATCACACATTTCTTCGCAGGTAGGACATACCTCTTCATTGTCGCTGTTCTGTTCTACCTCCTCCATACTTGAACTTGACTTGCCCATCATGAACCATAATTTTGCCAAATTATCTTCATCTTCATCACTTCCAATGTCCACATCTCTCGAGCCAAGTTCTTGAAGTGCGGAGATAAAACTATTTACCAATTGGTGTCCTATAAAACCCTTCTTTTTTCTTATGGTTTGCAAAGGAGTGCTTCGTCCTAGTTTGCTTTTCATCACGGGAATTAGGACCTGAAAGGCTAGGGCAATCCATATGAAAATTTCCTGTCTTACCACATTCAAAGCATCATTGAGGTCCGACACTTCCTCTCCTTCTAGTTCTCACATTTTGCAATGCTTTTGAGAACCGAGTAGAGATGAGTGCAAGTTCTTCCTCTGGAAACTCTTCAATCTGTTCAACGGTTAGAGAGGACAACAAATAAAGTGTACCACAATATGAATATTGACTAGAGCTAGGCATGTCACGTTATGAAACAAATGCAAGAGACTTGTTGGGGTTCTCACGTGATATTATGTCAATTTCATGAGTTTTTAACTTAGAATATAGCACATCTAATGTAAGTGTACTCATGACAGTAGATTCACGAATAGATGTAACTTTCATATCCCAAATTGACATGTCTAATGCACTTAGTAATTGTCTAGCATTTTCAGCATCTGAAAAATTAACGTTGACACTACACAAGTTGCTGAGAATTTTATTGAGGCGAGCAAAGAGATTATCGATTGACTCATCGGGTTTCATCTCGATGCGCATGTATCTTTCTTGAACATATCTTCTCTTACCTCCTTGATTGTGTTGGATCCTTTTCGTGGTAGTCACAAAGTGCTTTCCACATATCGTTTGCAGATCGGAGGTGTGCAACACGGTTGAAGTCACTTTGAGTTAATCCTTGGATGATCAAGTTCCGTGCTTTGTTGTTGTTGTCGACATCTCTCATGTTCGTAGCCGTGACTTGATCGTTTGGCGGCACGTCATAAGGCTTGTACACCTTTTCCCATATTGCGAAGCCTTGCGCCTGGATGAAAACCTCCGTTCGTGCCTTTCAAACCTGAAAATCAATGCCGCTGAACACACAAGGTTTTGCGGAGTATTTCTCCATGATGATGGGTTAAAACACGTGCAAATCACAAAGATTAGAGAACCGTGGCTCTGATACCAATTGTAGGATCGAAGAGCATGTGAAAAGCTACCAGAGGGGGGTGAATGGTAGATTTAAACTTTTTAGCAGAAGCAACAAAATCTCCCTCGGCAGAAAATTGATCGGTTAAAGAAACCGTATATGTGACTGATATAAATGTGTTCAACTGTGACAAAAGTGGTATATATTATGGAGAATCAAGTCACGAAGACACGACAACAAGAATCACGGAAATCCGTCAAGAAAAACTCAAGTTATAATAGAAAGATCAAACGAGGGTCAATCTGTTCAACTTGAGTAAAAACTAGATCTGCAACACTGCAAATAAACTCGTGTAGATTATAAACTACAAATCCAATGACCGTGAAATTTTCACATATAAAAGATAATCAAGTTTTGAAGACAAACCAAAAAGAATCACGTCAATTGGATCTGTAAAACTCGAGTTATGATCAAAACACCGAAGCACTGTCGTGCTATCCAGAAACTCGATGAGAAAGACTTGACAAAAACAAGTCGGACGAACAAGGCATAAAAGCTCCTCTAAATTACGAATTTTATTGATCAAAACGTAAGAGGAACAGCCCAAGGTTATCTTGCCATGAGCTCTGGCCTCCCTTGCTTATATAACCAGCCTGGAGGCCAACCCAATTCAAACTAGGACTCTAATCCTACTCAGTTTCTGAATCAAAACTTTCCATAACTACTCAAGACTCTTCTATACGCAGATAGAAGCAATTTTAAGACTTCCAAACACCTTAGGAACATATCCTACATTCCTAAAACAACTCAACTTCTTGTCCCACACGAAATTCTATCATAACTAACTCAAATCTTTCCATATTTTAGCCATAACCGACTCAGCCGCAGCTTGAGTCCATAATCCAGCCGGTTGGACCTTTCCTACCATTTTTTACATCCACATCTCTTCATCACGCCTTGGAACCATGTTGCCATGTACATGCACTCCTTGCACACGTGCAAACACCTTCCAATGACGTCCACGATACCTTCATATGCATCGTTCTTGATCCAAACATGCCGCGCGACCTCCCGATCAACTCGACCATAGTCCCTCCCGAACTTGGTTGTTGAACCTCATCTTCAACCTAAGACTAGTTCAATGGATCCTGTCACCAGCCATATCTTAAACTCAAGCAACACCTGCACATGAATAAACAACCAATACTTTCAAGCACAAGTCCTCAACTTGACTCATGTTAGTTCCAAAAACCACAACACCTTACGTGAACACCTCACGTAAGGATGTTGCAAACCATAGCAAAATGTTAACCACTGTAAACAGCCATAACACTTCAAAAACTTAGTAAAAGAATACTAAGCAAACTTTTCATACATGTAAAGCAAGTTTGAAACATTTGCATAGTAAAAACAGAACCATTGCGATTTAGCTCCGAACCTTGCCAAGCTAACCGGACCTTGAGCCGGAGCTTACCAAAGCTAGCAGAACCTAGCACCGGAACTTACCAAAGCTAGCTAGAGCTAACCAAACACATGTCGGACCTAGCCATAGCAAGTTGGACCTTACGTCGGATCTTGTCAGAGCTCGGACATAGAGTCGGACCTTGAAAAAAAGAGTGTTTTGGCAGAATTCAAAATATGTATCGTCATAGCCAATGTATTCAGCACACATAGGTCCCACATATGAACTGAGTGCCATTTGATGAGTAAGATCGAACAAGGGAGAGGGATATGGAAAGGATGAAGTAATGAAAGAGGAAGTCATTGCTAGTAGTAACGACTTGTCACGATCCATTGGTTCATATAGAATCCATGCCCTAGGTCTATCAAAAAGAGACAACTTTTGTGAAAATGTAAAGGGGATACTTACAACATTCATGAACAGCAGCAAATCTTTTTTTTGAGGGGAACAGAAGCACATCTTATGTACAAAAAATGAGCCCACTACACCACAGAAGAGAGACCCGTCCATTGTATATCTCAACTACCCAACAGTTCTATCAAATACCATTGTTTGTGATATTTTATCTACTGGTTTTGTTTCTCACAAGAACGCGTGTTAACCCTAATCCTTCGAGACCTGAGATGCCGGAAGCAAGATCACGCGATAGGGGCGAGCTATCACCCATCCTTGTAAACAAAGCTTCCCTACGGCGCGGCGGTTACCCCCCCCCCCCCCCACGCCGCTCTGTTTCTATTGTTAGTGCAGAGGAAATTCCATATTAAACTTGTTAGTTGACCGATCTCATTTTGTTCCATGATTGAATTCCATCTGTTGCTTATGTTTAGATGATATTGTTGTTTACATGATTATGTTGCTTTTATTATATTGTTTAGGTTAATTGCTTATGTTTTTGAGTGATTACGTAATATATGTAAGTAAACGGGTTTGGGGCCTGCCCGGCCTGGCACGGTCTGACCCAAAATGGCACGACACGTATTAAATGTGTTCGTGCCGTATAGACAGTTGTAGTCGTAATGTATGCGTCGAGACGGCACGGAAGTGGACGACGATGGCGTGATCATCAATCAACCGCACTTGGGTGGACGGTGGAAGCGACCTCTGGTGGTCCGGCAAGGGAAGCTCTATTCCAAGTGTGGGAGCCGCGGATGACTCTACTCCAAGTCCTGCAATGGAGGCTCCACTCCATTCCCGCCGCGGATGACTCTACGCCGAAGTCGGCATCGAGTCAAACTCTATGCCTTCCGTTCTTTCCTCGAGTCCCTCTATCTCATTTTTTCCTCTCTCGTAAACGATTTAAGAATGAAAATGAGTAACATAATCTATAGAAATGTGTCACACGTTTCGGACCGACACGTCTGACATGCGATACACATGTGAGACGTGCAGATTCGGAATTGTCCCTTTTTGGACAGCCTAGGAGTGACCGAGGGGGCGTGGCTTGTGACGAGATGTGGGTCTGGACCTGGATGAAATTTTGACGGCATAACACTGATGTTCTCTGCTGCACCATTTTCAGGCGTGTAGATGGAGAACAACGGGGTTATGCTGCCAAAATTTTGTTCGGATCCGGACCACGCGTCTTGTCATGAGCACACCCCGCTTGGCCACTCTTGGGTGGGTTTAGGACCTATCTGACTAGTTGTAAGGCGGTGACATAACGTAAAATTGAAACTAATAATGATGTGTCTGCTTTGAAGGTATACCCTAAAAGATGGCCGAAGCCCGCAGTTGGATGTATACTGGTTAGAAAAGGGATGGCAGTCACTCAGATGAGTGGTTCACCAAGATGGATGGTTTCATGCAACGAGTTTTTTCTGAGTCACAGTACAGTAAGGTGCGGTGCCCATGCATGAAATGTCGAGGTGCAAAGTGTTGAGGCAAAGTGAATTTGGCGTTTCACTTGTGTCGAAACGGTTTCATGCAACATTATGAGGTGTGGACCTTTCACGGTGAGACACCTTCTCAACCCGTACAAGTTCCAGATGAGGATGACAACACGGGGGTCCATAGGATAGACGAGATGTTTGATGCCATAAATCCTGAATTGATAGAATATCCTCCTACAACGGTGTAACACCCCAAAATGTGTCAAAAATATGAATTCAAAATTTGTGGACGTAATGCATGTGGAGAAAAATTGAAACTCAAACTGGAATTCAAATTTGAATCAAAAACAGAAAAGAAAAAGGAAAAAGAAAAAAGAAAATGGCCAATGGGCCGAAACCCACCTCAGCCGGCCCAGCAGCCCGCAGCTTCTTCCCCCCCCCTCTCTCTACCGCGCGGGGCCCCCCGAGAAACCCCTAGGTGAGCTTCCCCTACCCCTCAGCAGTCGATCCATGCAAAAAGATGCGAGCTCTAGCGCATAGCGGCAAAAACTGAGGCTGCGCCGGCGAGATCGCCGCCCCCCGCCGCCACGCGCCGCCAGGGCGACGTGGCCCATTGTGGCCCGTCCGTTTTAAATCGTGTTGTCCTGAATAGATTTAACCCGTACCGCTTCGCGATTTAATCTCAGCCCTCCATTTAAAATCCAACGGCCCACATCAGCCCCGCGTTATAAAGGCCGGGAATCTTATGCGCTACCCCACGGGGTTCTGAGGAAAAAGGATCTAGCCCCCAAAAACTTCTGATCTAGCCCCTGGACCCTCAGAAATTCATGTAAATGCATTTAAAAAACAGTTTTAGTCCCTGGACTTAACAAAAATTAAGAAAACCTCCCTGTTTTGCACACTTAGACCCCTGAAAATTTAGAAAATGAGAAATGGGGTCCCACTGCTGTGTGGATTTGCACATCAGTCTCAGAGGGTTATTAATTTCAGGAAATTGAATATGTGAATAGGATTTAAATTCAAACATAGGTATAGGTTCAGTTGAATTATTCTAACCCTGTTGAAAATTTGTAGAACAATCTGAAGTCTGAATTTAGAGGGGGAATAAACTTTTAAATTAAATGAGGTTGCTGTTTTGTGATTTATCACTGAAATATACCCTTTAGGCATAAAACAAATTTAAATATGTGGAAAAAAGAATTTAAGTAACCAAAAAGGGGTAGGGAAAATTTATAAAGGTCCTGTTTAGGTAATTGGAACAGTAGAAATTTTTGTATGAATTTAGGTTGCTGTTTTATTGCTGGAAATTCATTTTAAGGCTAGAAAATAATTCTGAAAATAGGAAAAATAAATTTAAATTGATCCCATCAGAAAGGAAGTCAAAATATATTTTATTGAACATTTTGGATCAGAACATATTCTGTTTAGGTGATATATTTTTCTATTTTAGTATAGGAGTTCATCTTTGGGTACGGAAAATAAATCTAAAAATATAGGAAAATAGGTATACATAATTAGAAAATGTCAAGTGAGGTCCCCACATTTAGAACTTCAAGTTAAGAATAGTGTAGAAGATCTGAAAACCTATTTGGAGTAGGAAATTATCTTTCATGCACCTTTTGTTGCTAAGCAGGGTATTATCTAATATAGAAACATTGTTCAAATTGGAAATTCATATATATGGTGCACATAGAAATATGAATATCAAAGAGTAGAAGTAAAATATATGTTTAAAAGTGCATGTGTGCATAGAATCAACATAGCTAGGGTAAACTCCAAACTTAACTATGTGTATGACTTCAATGTGTATGTATGTGTGGACTATTGCTTATGGAATGTTGTTTTCTTTTGCTATGTGTATATTGGCATGAGTAGAACCAGCCCAGAGCAGGTTCTCACCTTCTAAGACCAAGACTTTCCATTCCCGGAGCAGCAGGAAGAAGGCAAGTGTCCTTGACCATTTTGATCCTATACTAGGATGTGTAGTTAGAATTTAATTGCATTGTCAATTTGGAATATGATACCCATGCTAGGAAGTTTTCCTAGAATTGCATTATCTTGTTTCTTTGTGGCCTTGGGTTGGGAGTTATTTTATTATGTCATTCCTTTATACTACTCATGCTTAGCCATGCTTACAATGGGATACATGGGATATGAGATCATCACCTTGATTACCTTACCTGTGAATGGATTATTATGAATTATGTAGAGGTAGGGATTTAGGAAAGTTGGATGCTTTGGTTGGTGCCGTGTGCACGAGACACGGGTTTGTGTTTAGTGCTTGCCTGGATCCTAAGGACCGGTTCATGGAGCATGTAACCTGGCTTTACCGTGCCAACCACATGTTGAGATGGGGCAGCTTGGCCAATTAATTAGGTGCATCCCCGGCGTAGTATGGGTGTTTGGATGGAGCGGGGAATAGGTGTCAGCTGGACTACCATATGAACCGCAAGGCTCAAGAGGGGGCCACTGCAGCGGGGTTGGAGCCTCTTGGATGCTCTTAGGGGTGAAACCTCAGTGGGCCCACACTCATCAGGAATCTATTTGTAAAGGCCTCGTAGTGATCTCCTGACTACACACCACAGAAGTGTGAACGTGGTTCGCGGCCACTGGCATAATGGAGGTTCTTTTAGTCCACCCGGCAACGGGGGATGAAATCACTACATGTGGGTACAGTGGTGCAAACTCTGCAGAGTCAAAACTGTCATGACAGCCGTGTTCACGGTCAAGAGCGGCTTGGACTTATTCATGATTAGAGGATGATGAATTGGGAAGTTGAGGATGTTAAGCGGGGAGCTTAACATTGAAAATGATGTTATGGTTACTTGATATTGATGATGGGTTAGGGGATTGGGACCTTTTCACCTATGTAGTAATGTAGGTGCTTAATAAGCTAAGGTGATAGGTATTAATTGCGTAGTGCTGTAACCATGAGTTCAACGTCCTCTCCTTCCTCTAGCCATGCATGACATAACTTTCCCACACTTGCTGAGTACCAACAGTACTCAAGCTTGCTTTTCTGTTGGTTTAAATTGCTGCTCAGGCCAAGGTAATGACATGGTGTGCAACGACCAAGACATCGGACCCGAAGAAGGATTCTAGGTTCACGGAGTCCCCCGGGCAACGCCTGTGACGGAGCCCACAAGACTTACCTTCCGCTGCTGTTTGTAAGGGCCTCAGTTTTTGACACACATTTGCAGTGTTCATCACCACACCACACACCTCATTTGAGGAAGAATGATGAACACAAATGAAGAGCAAGTAACAATTATCAACATGCTCATTAGAGAACAAACTTACACATTGCAAAAAGTGGTATTTCCCACATGTGATATAGATGGGCTGGACATATGAAAACTCCTACACTTTGCTAAGGATGTCCATGCCAAGTTTCACCCAAATTCAAAACCTTTTTGAGGTCATTTTGGGTATAGATAGGAAGAGGGCAGTTTGAAACCATATTCAAATTCAAACTGTTTTATCCCATGAATTTAAAAGTGGAAGGCATATTCTTACTCAGCACATTTTTGTGAGCTCACACACCAATTTTCACTCCATTTGGAGTTGATCTTGACATGAGCTAAGGGGGAGAAATTCAAACTTTATTTGAATTTCAAACTGAACTTGTGCTGAAATTCGTTCAAACCAAACCTCATTTGAACTTTGATCAATTCAAATGGCTCATGGGTGAATAATTTGAATTGCCCGGGGTAGTATGGGGTTCACTGTTTACAACAGTGATTAGGAGTAAATTTCAGAGGTTAAAACTGGAGGTGGGACCCACATGTCAGCCACTGCTCAGATCAAACCGACTGAGACTTTTTCACTCGGGTCGCCGAGCCGCAGCGGTGATCGCCACCGAGGCCAGCCGCCGCGCCACCAGCTGCTTGCCCACGCGCGGGCGTGAGGCGGTGCAGAGCCTTCTTAAGGCGCCTGCCCCCCTCCTCGGCCGAGGTACCGCCGTTCTTCCCCGCAAGAACTCAGCGCCGGCCGAAAACTTCCGCAGCTCGGACTTGATCGGAGAACGCTGATTGCAGCTTCCTCCGTCCACTCCAGAGCCCCAGAAAGGTACTAGAGACCTTCCTCCGTCCTCCCCGTTGCTAGAATTCGGTTGAAACCGATTGATATCGGCTGTGCCGAAAGATCAAACTCGGAACTTGGAACCGCCGCACCTCGGGCTCTCGTGGACAGCCCAACCAGGGCGTTGTCACGCCCGAGCCAAGGCACCCTTGGACGCGCGGGTGACCGGTGCTGCTCATCCCCGAGCCACAGCTCGAGTGGTTGCTCACGGCGGCGAATTTCCACTTTTCCCCTTTCTGTGTGCAGAACGACCTTCGGGTACGATTCTGTTTAATTCGTGCTCTAGAAAAGATTAGAGGGCCTCAGGCCGCTCTCACACGAGCTAGACACGGTAACGCACAAGTTGCCTTCACAACTCTGGGCCGGAGAACCTCTGTGCCCGGCGTAATTTGAGGTCTACTAATGGCGGAACGAACGGGCGGCATCGGGCGCACGGTGAGGACCTATTTCGGGCCTTCCCCGAGCTGCCTCGAGCTCATGTCGACCTTCTCTGAGGTCCACTGATGCTCCCCGACCGATTTCCCAAGTAGCTGATGTGCTAGAGAAGTCAGCCGACATGGCCGAAGTCATTCCGAGGTGGCGGCTCGTCGCCGACCATGCTCCGGCCGTTGTCATGAGCAGCTGACCCTCGGATCCTATTCCCCGAGTAAAAGTAGGCAGGGGTGGCCAGAATCGAGAAGTTTGGAGCTGTACAGCAGCCGGCGGCGAGCTCTCCGGCGAGATCCCTCGGCGGCGGGGCGCGGGTGTCGCGAGGTGGAAGAAGGGGGTGGACCCCAGCTGTCAGCGGGAGATATTTTGAATCGGGATCCGGCTGCGGCCGGGATCGGGTGTGCTGGCGCGTAAAATCCTTATGGGCCGCGATGTGCCATCGCCTAGGCGTGCGACGCGTGTCCCCTGGGCCCACGCGCGAGTTTAAACTTTTCCCCGATTTTCAGATCTCCTTCAAACTTCAAATCCTCATAACTTTGGCTAGAAAGTTCCAAATTGAGTGAACCAAATTTTGCTGGATTCAGCGCTCTGAGTACTTTCCAGAAAATCAAGTTTCACTTCATGAAATTCCTTATGTCTCCAGAATTAATTCCTCAAAATTTAAACTGTTAGGAATTTTAACTGGAGAATCCTTTGGAGGAAAATCCTGAAATTTTACTGAGATGTTCACCAAAATATACTTGAGCTACCATAAAAATTTCAGATCCATTTGAGCTCATTTAATCCACCTAATGGTGTGATTAGTGAAACTGTTCCAGAGAAAATAGAAAATGTTCAGAAACATTTTCAGAATTTTCTCTGAAATTGTTTAGCTCATATGTTTAGTTAGGAACTTCCAAATTAAGTGAGACCAACTCCACTAGAACCCTCTGAAAATCTAGTTTTCAGAAAGTCATAGTTGGCTTCATGAAGATTCCTAGAACACCCTAAGAGTTCCAATTAAGGTCAAGGACATAATTAATTGTGGAGGGCTCAAATGAGTTTTGCTGCAACTAAAACTTGACCAAGTCTCTGTTTAGGTTGTAACCAAGCCACAGTAAAAGTTTCACAGTCATTAGGTCTGTCTAGCAAGGGTTATGGACTTCACAACTTCAAAGTTAATACAAATGCATTTAAATTGATACATATGTTTCTTATATCATGTAGTCGCTAAGGTCGAGGAGGAACCCGAAGTCCTAGACTTCGTTACTCCGGAGGAACAGCTAGCCTACGACCAAGAGCAGCAAGGCAAGCTCCGGTTTGCATTAACCTTTTTACAAATTTTTATTGTTTTGAGCACATACTTGTTTCCTTTATTCTGTGCATTAGAGTCTTGTTTGGAAGCCCCACTGCATAGCCAAGAGAACCATGGGTTGGGTTTAGGATTGCAAACCCCGTTAGCTACTGCATTGCTATGATAGAGTAGGATTCGGTACAAGTCGAGTAGTTGGAACTACTCGCGAGCATAGGCTAGAGGAACTCGACTCGGGTAGTGATAGTACACGAAACACATGGCAAGAAAATGAGACCGAGCGGAGGGTAAAGGCAACAGGACTTTGGGGCCTGTGTGCTGTAGCTCCGCTTGTGTCGATTGAGGACCGAGCCGTGTGCGGGCCTGTTGAACAAGCTAGAACAGTACCGAAGACCTACCGGCTATATGGGAACCAGGAAACTGATGTAACTCGGGTAGCTGGGTATTGAGGCATTGCCCGTCGTTCATAGGGTAGGTTGAGAGCTTGAGGTGTAAATCGGCTGGCGGCACTGAGATGCGCGTGCAGAGACCTCTTGCTCGGGACAATGGGACCGGTTCAATATTTGGCTGACGGGTGAAAGGTAGTTGCATACGGCGTCCGTGATGGTTGTTGTAGGCAACATCGAGTACGGGCGTACGTGACGGGTTGTTCGGGTAACCCTGCAGGTGTAAATCGATTATAATCGCCGTCCCTCGCGGTCAGTGAGTACCACTTGTTCACTGTACCGTGATGTAGAAAGAACAGACTAGTCACATGTTAAAATGTTGCTGATTGAAAGATGGACATTGATTGTTAATGATATGCTGTAGCTTAGAGCTAGCTAAATTTCTTTTCAACTTTGGGCAAAGTACATGAGAGAAATGCGTTTCTTGTTTGATTGCGGCTCTCTCATGTGCCTTAGCGTAAGGTTCTCCACAACCTGCTGCTAAAACTTGAAAGTAAGGTTCTACTAATTAGGCGAGTCCTTGCAAATGATTTTTTTACCTCATGTAACCCATTACCCTCATGTAGAAGTTCCATGTTTAGGTGAGACGGGTCAGACATGCTGAGCCTTCGTGCTCACTGCTTGTGTTTGAAGCTTTTGCAGGGTTCTATGAGGAAGGGTTCCCGAAGGGGAGACGGAACCCCAGGAGGGGAATCCCGTCGAGTGGGAGTCGTGCACGCCGCAGAGTTAGTGTGTGTGTGTGCTAGCAAGGACACGTTCGAGGGCTGAACGTGACTTGATGCGTAGTCTACGCCCGCGAGTGTGGACTAAACTTATTTTGATGTAAACATGTTCATAAACTTGTTTATGTAATAAAATTTCGCTTCCGCTTTGTACCTTTGACGTGTGTTATCCGGTGCTGTGCAACGCAGCACCCCTCAGCGTGATCCTGGCTCGACAAGACCATGGGGTCGTGTCAGCGTTGGTATCAGAGCTCGCTTGAGGTTTAACACAGTACAAAGGTCTTCTTTTTCAAAAATCCCGTGAGGAACGAGTTAGTAGCCCGTATAAGGATGTTATTAGTATATAGAAAGTGGCATATTAACCTATTTGTTATGTCAGAAAATCGTGCATCTCGGGACGTTCATGTCTTGGGGGGTGCACGTAAGCGCTGTCCACCAGTGCGCACAAGCTGAAGGGTGGAGCCCCACGGGTGGCAGGTAACCCGACCCGCTTTAGTATCCTCTACGACTCTTCATGTCGTTTGGGGTATTCGAGCAACGTCTGTCCCTGGCGTGCGTGGTGCAACATGGGAGACCCCGTCACGTGGTCTAAAACGTGAACACGTAACTCAAGGCGTGTTTGGCTTGAGGACATCCGGGCGAGTGATGACGGCCAGGTGTACGAACTGTATGGATTCCGGGCTCGGTGTGCAACAGAGTCTGACGATTGATTGAGTTTATGCAGGTAGCCTGACAACGAAACGGTAGACGTGTAGCATCCGTGTGCGAGTGACGAGTAGTGCCACTGAACTAACGAAGCCGGTTAAGCCCGGTATAGGTTTTTCCTTTGTGAGGACGTAGTACCGACATAATCTGGTGACGCATCGACGTCACACCCAACTAAATGAACAACTTCATTTAAAAACTTGAAGGTTTTGATCCAAAGTAGTAAAACTTGATGTAACTCCTTCCCTTGAACAGGATATTCAAAGTTAACAAGTTTTCAACTTATAGGATGTTAAGGACAGAGCACTCTGTTTTCAGCTGAATCAAGGCTGAAGTTAATCAGAGGTTAGAGGTTGAGTTCTTTCGAGGTTGGGGTCATATAATACATTTCTGGAAAGCATTGGAAGAGCTTTACAACTCTTCTGTTAAGGTCCAGAGGTGTTTCATCCCTTAACCACTCGAAAAATACAGTAGAGCTGAAACTGTCCAGAAAACAGGACAGAGCAAAGACTCTCTGTAAATTAAGCATAACTTCCTGCTTGAAAATCCAAAAAAAAAAATTGAAAATGAGATAGTTCTGGAAATCTTATGAGATGGGATACAACTTTGTAACAGAAAGTTTTGTCAGATTGGGAACAGAAGTAACTGGGATTCTTGGATCAAATCAGTACCTAAGGCAGGGAGGTGCTGTCCAATTTTCCCCAGAAATTCTGTTAACTTTGACATCTCATAACTTTTGAACCAGGACAGATCTTAGGCCAAGCAAATACTTCCTGGAAAGCTATTGAAGTTAGCTTTAACTTTGATGTTGAGCTTCAGATTTAGTTTTGCTCTTAACATGGCCTAAATCAGGTTGAAATGGAAACTGGTCAGGGCTGTCATGGGAACAGCAGATCAGCAGTCAAATTTGTTTAAAATTTGAACTATGTTTCCAAGTTTTATGGGTTCAATGACATGTCTTATGTTATAACTCCATGGTTTACTGTTTAAATAAATATTTGACATTTCTCAAATATATTTTTACAGATGGCAGCAGATAAACGGTTGGAGAACGGGTGGGTAGTTTCCCACTGTTCTAACCGTAGCGGCTACCCGGAAGCATTGTGGCAAATGCTCCAATATTTCGGGTATGGTCAGATGCCGCAATACTCCGCCAAGGAAGAAGGCGAAGAGGGGAACAACACGTGGACGATCCATGTCGAGGTTCCCGCAGGACCTACGCCACCCGGTTGGGTGCCATTCACCGTCACGGTGAGAGGAAGACAACCGGAAGGGATGTGGCAAGTGGCAGCCCGTGACACTATGTCACGTTTCTGCCAACTACACATGCAGGCTATGGAGGGCACTCCATACGCACTCGTTCCGGTGGAGGGACGAGCTCAGCATGTGTGGGAAGAGAGGTACCTGGAGGCAACAGACCCGAGTTGCCCGAGGTACAACCCCGCGGAGGCAAATCTCAGCCTCCAGATGAGGGCGGGAAACGCCGTGATGGACAGCCAAGCTGTTCATACGGAGCATCTCGCCACAAAGCTCAAGGAGAGCACAAGCCGTGGAGATCATTTCGAGAGTGCTCACAGCGCACTCCGCAATATGCTCCTTCCGACGATCAAGCGACTGAATGAACAACACAATCAGTTGCGTCGTCTGAAGAAGGCAAAGAAGAAGAGCCGTGTTGACATCGCGGCGTTGCAAGAGCTGGTGCAGACCCTAACCCAGCAGAATAAGGACCTTGCTCAAGAGCGGGACGACGCTATTGAGGAAGGACAAGGCTGGGAAGAGGACTACAACCAGTCTATGGACGAGGTGCATGCATTGCAGGACCTCGTGCCCCCGGTGTTAGGCATACCGGTGGTCTTGGGTCTTCCAGCAATGGGAGAACCCGGAATGGGAGACGAGGTGGTAGATCCAGAGCCACCAGCAGAAGTACCAGAGGAGGACGACCCACAGGAGGTCGAGTTCTACTCCGAGTAGGGGGTTACGGTTGCCAAGTAGGGCAGCTAGGGTAGCGTAACCCAACTTTTGTAATCGGTGACATGTCGTGTAGACAGTAGCGTATGTATAGGTAGCGACGACATGAGCACAACTTCTCGGAGACCCGAGAATAATGTACCTTGTATAAAGTTTATGCTTTATCAATATATGTGAATGTTGTGCAAATTAATCATGTGTCACTTCAATACCTACTGTTGCTTATGGGATTTAAAGTAAGACATGTGCTAATCGCTGCTGTTTCGAATTTCAGAATGACGCGTACTCGTGCCAACCCTGACGTTGGGGGTACCAGTCAAGGGGGAGAGACCTCCCAACCACCTCCCGAGGACTCCTCGGGACCGCAGCAGCAACAGAAACAGCAAACACCGCCACCGCCACTGCCAACGGTTACATTGGCCGACATTGTCGCGGCAATGGCGGGCTCGCATCAGCAGCACACAGAGTTGCTGCAGACTCTCATCGCCAATACGTCTCGCCCAGAGAGACGTCAAGATCGTGAGGAGCGCCAACAGAGCTCCTACTCCGACTTCCTGGCGACTCATCCCCCTGTATTCTCAAGGGCGGATGAACCACTTGACGCGGACAACTGGCTCCGCGCCATAGAGATGAAGTTCGGGCTGCTCCAAATCAGCGAGCAGCGCAAGACTCAGTTCGCGGTCCAGCAGCTCCAAGGATCCGCGAGCGCGTGGTGGGCCAACTTCTGTGCTTCACAGCCCACCGACCAAGTGATGATCTGGGCGGAGTTCCGGACGGCCTTCAGGGCCTATCATATACCGCTAGGTCTAATGAAGAGGAAGACGCAGGAGTTCCTACACCTGCAACAAGGGAGCCGGAACGCGCTGGAATACTCCAGGGCGTTTAACGATCTCGCGCTATATGCGTCGTATCATGCTGATACCGACGAGAAGCGGCGAGACCATTTTTACCAGGGGCTTAACCCGCTCCTGAAGGACAAGTTGGCGATGTTCAATCGCGGCAGCCTCAACGACATCATTGATGCTGCGATTGTTCAGGAGGACTTCGGTAAGGAATTGGCGGCGGCAGAGCGAAAGCGAAGCGCGCCGCAGAGCAGCGGAGAAGGAGGCGGTCCTTCTCAGAAGTTTTGGATGGTGGATCGCCCACCATCAGGTCCACGCTGGCAGCCACCACAGCGGTCGATGCCGTTCCGCAGTCGGCCGTATTCTTCGCCGGCATTCCGGCCGGCGCTGCCAGTACCACCGCAACAATAACAACAGCAGTGGGCGATGCCGCGTGCGTTTGCACCTCAGCAACGCATGCCGGGCTTTCGTCCACCGAGCACTCCACCAGCAGTGGCCACATGTTACAAGTGTGGTCGTCCAGGACACTTCGCGAGCAGTTGCCCGGAGAGGCAAGGCGGCGGAGTGGCACCGCAGTTTCCAGGGAGGAATCAACCCCGGAACCCTACTAATGCGCGGCGGGCAAACCCTAGGCCCGGCACTGTCCACCAACTTGCCATTGAGGACGTGCCGGAGGGCGAGCCAATCCTTGCGGGTATGTTCCATCTCCACCAGCATCCCGCTATAGTACTGTTTGATTCAGGCGCCACGCATAATTTTATTAGCCAAGCTTTTATTGCTAAACACAGTTTGCCAATACTACCCACCGATAGTCCATATTTAATTTGTTCACCGGGTGGGAAGATCTCAGCAAGTGTAATGGTCTCCAAAGCACCATTATGCTTAGCGGGTAGAGTGTACCCCACGTCTCTCATTATCTTAGAGGGACAGAAGGTCGATGTCATCCTAGGGATGTCGTGGTTAACCCGACACGGCGCTGTTTTAGACACCGTCCTTCGAGTCGTGCACTTAAACTCAGAAGTGCACGGTTCTCACTCATTATTTCTGGACAGTCCAGAAATAAAACTTCCAAGTGTCTATCAAGCTACAACCATCAGATTGGAAGACATTCCAGTGGTCCGAGAGTTCCCTGATGTATTCCCGGATGATTTGCCGGGGATGCCACCCGATAGAGAGGTGGAGTTCAAGATTGAACTTGCACCGGGAACCATGCCAATATCCCGAAGGCCGTACAAGATGGCGCCCAAGGAGTTGGCTGAACTGAAGACTCAGCTCACGGACCTTCTGGAGAAGGGTTTTATTAGGCCGAGCTCCTCACCATGGGGCTGTTCGGCATTATTCGTCAAAAAGAAGGATGAGACGTTGCGGCTTTGCGTGGACTATCGTCCATTAAATGCCGTAACCATCAAGAACAAGTACCCGTTGCCACGGATCGACATGTTGTTTGATCAGTTGGTCGAAGCAAAGATCTTTTCCAAGATGGATTTAAGGTCCGGGTACCACCAGATTAAGATAAGGGCTGAGGACATTCCGAAGACGGCTTTCTCGACGAGGTACGGACTTTATGAGTACCTGGTCATGTCCTTCGGCCTCACCAATGCTCCAGCTCACTTCATGTACTTAATGAACTCGGTGTTCATGCTGGAGCTGGACAAGTTTGTCGTGGTCTTCATTGACGACATCCTGGTATATTCCAAGTCGGAGGAAGATCACAAGAAACATCTGCGTATAGTCTTGCAACGGCTGCGGGATCACAAGTTATACGCAAAATTCAGCAAATGCGAGTTTTGGATATCGCAAGTGCCTTTCCTCGGGCATATCATCTCAGCGGAGGGTATCGCTGTGGACCCGGGCAAGATCACTCAAGTGCTGAATTGGAAATCCCCGAGAACTGTTCACGAGGTACGGAGTTTCCTCGGACTCGCGGGATATTATCGGAGGTTCATTCCGAACTTCTCGAAGATTGCCAAGCCAATGACAGAACTGCTGAAGAAGGCTACCAAATATGTTTGGAGTCCAGCATGTGAAGCAGCATTCAAGGCTTTAGTCAAGCACCTGACATCAGCACCGGTTTTGGCGCAGCCAGACACAACAAAACCGTTCGATGTGTACTGCGATGCATCCGGCATTGGGCTCGGGTGTGTGCTGATGCAAGACCGAAGAGTGGTCGCATATGGATCACGGCAGCTTAGGAACCATGAGCAAAATTATCCAACTCACTACTTGGAGCTCGCTGCCGTGGTACTTGCACTAAAAATGTGGAGGCACTACCTACTCGGTAACCTCGTACATTTATATACCGACCACAAAAGCCTCAAGTACATATTCACTCAGAAGGAGCTGAACATGAGGCAACGAAGATGGTTAGAATTGATAAAGGATTACGAGATAGAGATCCATTATCATCCGGGCAAGGCAAACGTAGTGGCAGATGCGCTGAGCCGCAAGTCACACGTCAATAATCTGACCATCACACCGTTGGAAGAGAGCGAACCACCACTACATGTGATTCCACATGGAGCTCTCTACAACCTAGCTTTAATCCCCACCATCCGTGAAGAGATAGCGACAGCCCAGAAGAATGACAAGGGCATGTCACATTTGCGGAGACGTGTAGACAGTGGGGAGTTGAAATGTTTCCGGAAAGACGGAGACGGCGTCCCATGGTTCAAGGACCGGATCGTCGTACCCCGAAACCCGGAGTTACGGAAGAAAATCTTTGATGAGGCTCACTTATCAAAGTTTTCTAATCACCCCGGCAGCAACAAGATGTATCAAGAACTCAGAAGCAAGTTTTGGTGGAAACGGATGAAGCGAGAGACTGCAAAATACGTGTCCGAGTGTGATACATGTCAAAGGGTGAAGGCAGACCACATGCGGAAACCGGGACTGCTACAACCACTGGGCGTTCCTGCCTCGAAGTGGGAGGACGTGAGCATGGATTTCATCGTCGGTTTACTCACCACCTTGCAGAAACATGATTCTGTGTGGGTGATCGTCGATCGGTTCACCAAAGTTGCCCATTTCATTCCGGTCAACACCAACTACAACGCCAAGAAGTACGCTGAACTGTACATCTCACGGATCCTATGCTTATACGGCGTACCCCGTACTATCATATCGGATCGGGGCACTTTATTTGTGTCCCGTTTTTGGGAGCAGCTACACGCTGCCTTGGGGACGAAGCTGATCCGTAGTTCAGCCTACCACCCGCAGACGGATGGGCAAACAGAGCGGGTAAATAAAATCTTAGAAGACATGCTACGAGCTTGCGCTATCAACCACGGCAAGAATTGGGATGATCACTTGCCGTTAGCCGAGTTCTCATACAACAATGGGTACCAAGCCAGCATCAAGATGGCGCCCTACGAGGCGCTATACAGAAGAAAATGCCGCACACCATTGAACTGGTGTGAGTCTGGCGAAAGGGTTACCTTCGGGATTGACCTTGTCAACAACGCGGAAGAAAAGGTTCGACTAATTCAAGCGAACCTAATAGCCGCTCAATCCTGTCAGAAACAGTATGCGGACCGGAGAAGGCGCCCATTACAATTCGAAGTTGGAGATCACATATATCTACGGGTGTCTCCAATGAAGGGCGTAAACAGATTTGGGGTGAGAGGAAAGTTGGCACCCCGATTTATTGGTCCATTCCAGATTACCGAAAGATGTGGATCAGTGGCATACCGGTTGAAATTACCAGAAGCACTTTCCGGTGTACACAACGTCTTTCATATTTTCCAGCTGAGGAAGTGTCTCAAGCTATCAACTACCGTTCAGCTGGAAGACATTGAAGAACTGCAACCGGATCTCACCTATCGGGAGGAACCAGTGCAGATTATTGAGGAAAAGGCCCGAACCACACGCAACCGTACGTTGTGGTTCTACAAGGTTCTATGGAGTAATCACTCCATGGACGAAGCGACATGGGAGAGCGAAGAATTCCTTCGCACTAACTACCCTGAATTTTTCACGTCGCATATCCGGTAATTTTCCACCGTCCTCTCTCTCATTTTCACCTTATAATCTCGGGACGAGATTCTTTTAAGGGGGGAGGAATGTAAGGGCCTCAGTTTTTGACACACATTTGCAGTGTTCATCACCACACCACACACCTCATTTGAGGAAGAATGATGAACACAAATGAAGAGCAAGTAACAATTATCAACATGCTCATTAGAGAACAAACTTACACATTGCAAAAGTGGTATTTCCCACATGTGATATAGATGGGCTGGACATATGAAAACTCCTACACTTTGCTAAGGATGTCCATGCCAAGTTTCACCCAAATTCAAAACCTTTTTGAGGTCATTTTGGGTATAGATAGGAAGAGGGCAGTTTGAAACCATATTCAAATTCAAACTGTTTTATCCCATGAATTTAAAAGTGGAAGGCATATTCTTACTCAGCACATTTTTGTGAGCTCACACACCAATTTTCACTCCATTTGGAGTTGATCTTGACATGAGCTAAGGGGGAGAAATTCAAACTTTATTTGAATTTCAAACTGAACTTGTGCTGAAATTCATTCAAACCAAACCTCATTTGAACTTTGATCAATTCAAATGGCTCATGGGTGAATAATTTGAATTGCCCGGGGTAGTATGGGGTTCACTGTTTACAACAGTGATTAGGAGTAAATTTCAGAGGTTAAAACTGGAGGTGGGACCCACATGTCAGCCACTGCTCAGATCAAACCGACTGAGACTTTTTCACTCGGGTCGCCGAGCCGCAGCGGTGATCGCCACCAAAGCCGCCGCGCCACCAGCTGCTTGCCCACGCGCGGGCGTGAGGCGGTGCAGAGCCTTCTTAAGGCGCCTGCCCCCCTCCTCGGCCGAGGTACCGCCGTTCTTCCCCGCAAGAACTCAGCGCCGGCCGAAAACTTCCGCAGCTCGGACTTGATCGGAAAACGCCGATCGCAGCTTCCTCCGTCCACTCCAGAGCCCCAGCAAGGTACTAGATACCTTCCTCCGTCCTCCCCGTTGCTAGAATTCGGTTGAAACCGATTGATATCGGCTGTGCCGAAAGATCAAACTCGGAACTTGGAACCGCCGCACCTCGGGCTCTCGTGGACAGCCCAACCAGGGTGTTGTCACGCCCGAGCCAAGAGGCACCCTTGGACGCGCGGGTGACCGGTGCTGCTCATCCCCGAGCCACAGCTCGAGTGGTTGCTCACCGGCGGCGAATTTCCACTTTTCCCCTTTCTGTGTGCAGAACGACCTTCGGGTACGATTCTGTTTAATTCGTGCTCTAGAAAATATTAGAGGGCCTCAGGCCACTCTCACACGAGCTAGACACGGTAACGCACCAGTTGCCTTCACAACTCTGGGCCGGAGAACCTCTGTGCCCGGCGTAATTTGAGGTCTACTAATGGCGGAACGAACGGGCGGCATCGGGCGCATGGTGAGGACCTATTTCGGGCCTTCCCCGAGCTGCCTCGAGCTCATGTCGACCTTCTCTGAGGTCCACTGATGCTCCCCGACCGATTTCCCAAGTAGCTGAGGTGCTAGAGAAGTCAGCCGACATGGCCGAAGTCATTCCGAGGTGGCGGCTCGTCGCCGACCATGCTCCGGCCGTTGTCATGAGCAGCTGACCCTCGGATCCTATTCCCCGAGTAAAAGTAGGCAGGGGTGGCCAGAATCGAGAAGTTTGGAGCTGTACAGCAGCCGGCGGCGAGCTCTCCGGCGAGATCCCTCGGCGGCGGGGCGCGGGTGTCGCGAGGTGGAAGAAGGGGGTGGACCCCAGCTGTCAGCGGGAGATATTTTGAATCGGGATCCGGCTGCGGCCGGGATCGGGTGTGCTGGCGCGAAAAATCCTTGTGGGCCGCGATGTGCCATCGCCTAGGCGTGCGACGCGTGTCCCCTGGGCCCACGCGCGAGTTTAAACTTTTCCCCGATTTTCAGATCTCCTTCAAACTTCAAATCCTCATAGCTTTGGCTAGAAAGCTCCAAATTGAGTGAACCAAATTTTGCTGGATTCAGCTCTCTGAGTACTTTCCATAAAATTAAGTTTCACTTCATGAAATTCCTTATTTCTCCAGAATTAATTCCTCGAAATTTAAACTGTTAGGAATTTTAACTGGAGAATCCTTTGGAGGAAAATCCTGAAATTTTACTGAGATGTTCACCAAAATATCCTTGAGCTACCATAAAAATTTCAGATCCATTTGAGCTCATTTAATCCACCTAATGGTGTGATTAGTGAAACTGTTCCAGAGAAAATAGAAAATGTTCAGAAACATTTTCAGAATTTTCTCTGAAATTGTTTAGCTCATATGTTTAGTTAGGAACTTCCAAATTAAGTGAGACCAACTCCATTAGAACCCTCTGAAAATCTAGTTTTCAGAAAGTCATAGTTGGCTTCATGAAGATTCCTAGAACACCCTAAGAGTTCCAATTAAGGTCAAGGACATAATTAATTGTGGAGGGCTCAAATGAGCTTTGCTGCAACTAAAACTTGACCAAGTCTCTGTTTAGGTTGTAACCAAGCCACAGTAAAAGTTTCACAGTCATTAGGTCTGTCTAGCAAGGGTTATGGACTTCACAACTTCAAAGTTAATACAAATGCATTTAAATTGATACATATGTTTCTTATATCATGTAGTCGCTAAGGTCGAGGAGGAACCCAAAGTCCTAGACTTCGTTACTCCGGAGGAACAGCTAGCATACGACCAAGAGCAGCAAGGCAAGCTCCGATTTGCATTAACCTTTTTACAAATTTTTATTGTTTTGAGCACATACTTGTTTCCTTTATTCTGTGCATTAGAGTCTTGTTTGGAAGCCCCACTGCATAGCCAAGAGAACCATGGGTTGGGTTTAGGATTGCAAACCCCGTTAGCTACTGCATTGCTATGATAGAGTAGGATTCGGTACAAGTCGAGTAGTTGGAACTACTCGCGAGCATAGGCTAGAGGCACTCGACTCGGGTAGTGATAGTACACGAAACACATGGCAAGAAAATGAGACCGAGCGGAGGGTAAAGGCAACAGGACTTTGGGGCCTGTGTGCTGTAGCTCCGCTTGTGTCGATTGAGGACCGAGCCGTGTGCGGGCCTGTTGAACAAGCTAGAACAGTACCGAAGACCTACCGGCTATATGGGAACCGGGAAACTGATGTAACTCGGGTAGCTGGGTATTGAGTCATTGCCCGTCGTTCAGAGGGTAGGTTGAGAGCTTGAGGTGTAAATCGGCTGGCGGCACTGAGATGCGCGTGCAGAGACCTCTTGCTCGGGACGATGGGACCGGTTCAATATTTGGCTGACGGGTGAAAGGTAGTTGCGTACGGCGTCCGTGATGGTTGTTGTAGGCAACATCGAGTACGGGCATACGTGACGGGTTGTTCGGGTAACCCTGCAGGTGTAAATCGATTATAATCGCCATCCCTCGCGGTCAGTGAGTACCACTTGTTCACTGTACCGTGACGTAGAAAGAACAGACTAGTCACATGTTAAAATGTTGCTGATTGAAAGATGGACATTGATTGTTAATGATATGCTGTAGCTTAGAGCTAGCTAAATTTCTTTTCAACTTTGGGCAAAGTACATGAGAGAAATGCGTTTCTTGTTTGATTGTGGCTCTCTCATGTGCCTTAGCGTAAGGTTCTCCACAACCTGCTGCTAAAACTTGAAAGTAAGGTTCTACTAATTAGGCGAGTCCTTGCAAATGATTTTTTTTACCTCATGTAACCCATTACCCTCATGTAGAAGTTCCATGTTTAGGTGAGACGGGTCAGACTTGCTGAGCCTTCGTGCTCACTGCTTGTGTTTGAAGCTTTTGCAGGGTTCTATGAGGAAGGGGCTCCCGAAGAGGAGACGGAACCCCAGGAGGGGAATCCCGTCGAGTGGGAGTCGTGCACACCGCAGAGTTAGTGTGTGTGTGTGCTAGCAAGGACACGTTCGAGGGCTGAACGTGACTTGATGCGTAGTCTACGCCCGCGAGTGTGGACTAAACTTATTTTGATGTAAACATGTTCATAAACTTGTTTATGTAATAAAATTTCGCTTCCGCTTTGTACCTTTGACGTGTGTTATCCGGTGCTGTGCAACGCAGCACCCCTCAGCGTGATCCTGGCTCGACAAGACCGTGGGGTCGTGTCACTGTTTTATTTACATGTTATGAACATATTATCGTCCATCGAGACGTCATGCTATGTAAGACTTATTTATATTCGAACACTTGGCTTGTAATATAATGATGCTTCACTATTTGTCGTCACATGTATGAGAAAATGATCTTGGCATACATGTGGGAGCCACTCGGTCGTTCTTCAGAAAAACCGGGTGTGACAGAAGTGGTATCAGAGCCAAGGTTGCCCGTAGGAACATGGACCTAGGTAGAAATGGACGTAATTAAGGACCTTATGTTCCTAAAAACTATTTTACAAAAGGTGTGAGGTAAAAGTGTTCATTGATGTTGTTCATTTAGCTTATTTGTTAATCTTGCCCCAACTTTTATTCAAAATACAATCTTTATTCTTATCTAACTTTATTTTTAAATGTTTTATGTTTTAGATGGTTCGCATGGTCCGCACCGCTCGCAAGTCCACCAGAGGGAGAGTCCCCGTAGCTGCCCTTGCCTTGAGATAGGAGAACCGCCCGGTGACGTATCACTCCTATGGGTTGGCAGTAGGAGGCTTGTTGCACCGTCTTCGACGTATGCTCCACGCCACCGGCAATGTTGGCAAGCTGATCATACACTACAGCTCCACCAGGACCATCCGTGAAAAGCGTGAAGAATGGAGCTCAGAGATGAGGATTATCCACGACAACAAACTGCTCAAGATCCACTGCTCTCCAGCCTGTCGGGCGACTCAGGTCGATGCTGAGAAGGATGTCACCTGGGAGGCCATCACCTGCCTGAGTTACATCAACCGTGGCAACCTGGACAGGACTGAGTACATGTATGTCCTCCAGCGTGAGAGTGGCACCGCGGAGTACAAGTACCCGCCGGTGCAGCAGGGGACTTCCCATGAGCACATGGATCTGTGCTTGGAGGATGCAGCTATGCTCAGCACTCGACTACAGGAGTGCCAGCAGGAGCTTCAGGATGCCCGTGACACCCTGAAGGAGACTGAGGCATTGCTTCGCACCAGCTTGAGGGCGAGGGGGAAAGGAGATGGGAATGAACTGTGTGTCACCGAGAATGACACATGGACTCCTGACTCCCAGACCGCCGGGCGAGCAAGCGTCGCCGCACTTCTCCACCAGCAGCTTCCCCATCCAAAGCAGAATCAGAGGGCAGCCGCAATGATGAGGAAGACCCTGACGAGCCAGCTCAGTGATACGAGTCGTTTAGAGTCATTTCCCTTATTTCAGCGTGTTATCGAGTAGTCGAGTCAAGAACCTACCTATTTGTTTGTTAATGTTTGGTGTGTGACGTGAGTTGTGGAAGCCATGGGCACTTGTCCACAACCTCGTCTTTAAGATTGCATTTTCTTTTGTGTGTGAAACCTTATGAATCATTAGTGCGTTTATTTTCGCATGAGACATGATGCCTAAAACCCTATGTGAAATCTTCAGAAATTGTCTAAATATTAAGGTCTCAAAAGTTTAAGTTTATACAAGCAATGTGGGAAGTTAATGCATAATGATTAAGTTGACACTTGGTTGATCATAATAGATGGCCGGAAGAGGAAGAGGTCGTGGTGCCAACCCCAACAACAACAACAACAATGAGGCTGCCAATCCTCACCTTCCTGGAGGGCAAGACAGGGGTGGTCGCCGTGAAGGAGCTGATCCTATCTACCAAATGATCGACAATCAAAATCAGCTCATCCAGAATTTGACTCAAGTGGTGGCCAACTTACACCAAGCTCCACCCCCACAGGCTGCACCACGTCAATCAAGGTTGAGTGAGTTTCTGGGAACTCAACCCCCAAAGTTTGCAAGTCCTGCTGAACCTCTAGAGGCAGATGATTGGCTCAAGACCATTGAGAACAAGATGAGGATCATACAATGTCAAGGATATGAGAGGGTGCTGTTTGCCTCTCATCAATTGCATGGACCCGCTACTGATTGGTGGACCACATACGTGGCAGCCCATCACGACCCCGAGAATATAACTTGGGAAGAGCTCAAGCGCAGTTTTCGCAACCACTACATACCAAGGGGAGAACTCAAGAACAAGAGGAAGGAGTTCTTGGAACTGCAGCAGGGCAACATGACTGTGAGGGAGTACCTCACCAAATTCACCCAACTGTCCCGTTATGCACCACGGGACATTGAAACTGATGAGCAGAAACAGGACTGCTTTGTGGAAGGGCTCACCATGGAAATGCAATGTGCCATGTCCTCCAACGAATATGAAAGTTTCCAAAAGATGGTGGACAGGGCGTTTGTGGTGGAGAGGAAGTTGAAGGCATTGGAAAATGAACAAAAGAGGAAGATGGGATGGTCACACCAAGCGTCAAGCAGCAACACAGGTCCACGTCTGATGCAGCAACCTGCAGAGCAGACGAGCCATGCCGTTGTACCCTACTCAGCACCAAGAGGTTATAACCCGAACTTCAGGCCTCCATCAGCACCAATACAGCCGCAGCGTCAGTTTGTGCAGCAGCCACACCCCACCTATCAACCTCGAGCAGCAGGACAAGGGCCACAGAAGCAACCCCAAGATAACAAAGGCCATGCACCTAAAGTTGGGGTGCAATGCTTCAACTGTGGTGAAGTGGGGCACTACGCTCACAAGTGCCCAAAGAAGAAGCCAATGCAGCCGCAACAGCAGAACATGATGCGCGTAAGGGTGAACCACATGACCATGGAGGAAGCGCAAGAGGCACCTGACGTGGTGATTGGTAAGTTCCCTGCAAATTTACACATTGCAACTATTTTGTTCGATTCCGGTGCTACCCACTCATTCATTGCTCAAGGATTTGTTAAGAAGCATGATATAGCAACAACCCAAATGAATCATATATTAGCAGTGGACTCTCTAGGGGGAGAAATAAGAACAAGACAAGTGTGTCCCAAGGTGAATCTAGACATCAATGGGGTAGTATTTACTGCAAACCTCATAGTGATAAACTCACAAGGGATAGATATTATTTTGGGTATGGATTGGTTGACCAAACATAAAGGTATCATCCATTGTTCGACTAGAACGGTGGAACTAACTCACACTTGTGGCACAAAAGTGTTCATAGCCGTACAAGAACCTAAGAGGGACATTAAACTCAATCAAGTGGAAGTGGAAGTGGAAGAGATAAGGGTTATCAAGGAATATCCGGACGTTTTTCCTGAAGAGTTGCCAGGTATGCCCCCAGATCGTGAAGTGGAGTTCACGATTGAACTAATGCCTGGAACCGCCATGATATACAAGAGGCCTTACCGGATGGATTCTAAACAACTAGAAGAGCTCAAAGAACATATCCAGTAATTGACAAAGAAAGGGTCTATTCGCCCTAGTTCCTCGCCATGGGGAGCTCCAATGATATTTGTGCCCAAGAAGGATAGAACCCAAAGGCTATGCGTAGACTACCGTGCGTTGAATGAGGTAACCATCAAGAACAAGTACCCATTACCTCGCATTGAAGACCTATTTGATCAGTTGAGAGGGGCTTATGTATTCTCAAAAATCGATCTCACGTCGGGATATCACCAACTGAAGATAAGGCCAACCGACATTCCCAAGACAACCTTCGTATCTCGGTACGGGTTGTATGAATACACCGTCATGCCGTTCGGGCTAACTAATGCCCCCGCGTACTTCATGTATCTCATGAACAAGGTATTCATGGAATATTTGGACAAATTTGTGGTGGTTTTCATTGATGACATTCTCATCTTCTCCAAAGATGAAGAAGAACATGAGGGGCATCTAAGACGGGTGTTGCAAAAGTTGAGAGAACACCAACTATATGCCAAGTTGAGCAAGTGAGTTTTGGCTGAAGAGAGTTCTCTTCTTAGGACATATAATCTCAGAGGGAGGAATCTCCGTGGATCCCGCCAAGATAGCGGATGTGCAGAAGTGGAAGACCCCTGAAAATGTCGGGGAGGTTCGAAGCTTCTTAGGATTGGCCGGGTACTATCGACGATTCATTAAGGGCTTATCCAAGATCTCAAGACCCCTCACCAAATTGCTAGAGAAGGGAATCACATTCACGTGGACACCGGAGTGTGAGACAAGTTTCCAAGAGCTAAAGAAAAGATTGACAACAGCCCAAGTGCTAGTTATGCCAGACATGCAGAAGAATTTTTCGATGTATTGTGATGCTTCTGGACACGGGTTGGGATGTGTTCTCATGCAAGAGGGGCATGTCGTTGCCTATGCGTCCCGACAGCTCCAAAAACACGAGAAGAACTATCCTATGCATGACCTAGAGCTAGCCACAGTGGTCCATGCATTGAAGCTTTGGAGGCATTACTTGATGGGAAAGAGGACAGAGATATATACAAATCATAAGAGCTTAAAGTACATTTTCACACAGCTAGATCTCAACCCCTGACAAAGGAGATGGTTAGAGCTAATCAACGACTTTGATGTGGGTATCAACTATCATCCTGGGAAAGCGAACGTCGCGGCAGATGCTTTAATCCGGAAAGTGCATATCAACATGTTGAGCTTAGATGACACGCCCACGAAATTGAAGGGGGAAATTACAAAACTCAATCTATGTCTGGTGAATAGTGATGAGGCCATCGCCATGGAAGTGGACTCCACATTGGAGCAAGACATACGGGTCAGTATGACGAGAAAATACAATAAATCAGAGAACTCATCAAAGAAAATAAAGCGCCCGGGTTTAGAGAAGATGAACAAGGAACGGTGTGGCATGGGAAAAGAATCTGTGTGCCTGAGGTAAAGGAGATCCGTGAACTAATTCTGAGGGAGGCTCATGATTCCGACTACTCCATCCATCCTGGGAGTACGAAGATGTATCATGACCTCAAGAGCAGATATTGGTGGTATGGCATGAAGCGAGATGTCGCGGAACATGTTTCCCTATGTGACACATGTCAATTGGTGAAGGCAGAACACCAATGACCCGCGGGACTGTTGCAACCACTCAAAGTGACCGAATGGAAATGGGAAGAAATAGGCTTGGCCTTCATAGTGGGACTGCCTAGGACCCAATTGGGATATGATTCGATATGGGTCATAATCGACAGGCTGACTAAGGTAGCTCATTTCATTCCAGTGAAAGAAATCTACAGCGGATCCAAATTGTTAGAGTTGTACATGTCAAGAATCGTGTGTTTTCATGGAGTGCCGAAGAAGATAGTGTAAGATCGAGGGACACAATTCACCTCAAGGTTCTCGCAGAAGTTACATGAAACCATGTGGACTCATTTAAATTTCAGTTATGCGTACCATCCACAGACTGATGGGCAGACCGAAAGAACCAATCAGATCCTTGAGGATGTGCTGAGAGCTTGTGCACTCAATAACAATAGGAGTTGGGATAACGACTTACCGTATGCGGAGTTCTCGTATAACAACAACTATCATGCTAGTATGAAGATGTCACCCTTTGAGGCGTTGTATGGGAGGAAGTGCAGAACTCCATTGTTTTGGAACCAAACTGGGGAAAGCAAAGTGTTTGGGCTCGAGGTACTACAAGAAGCTGAGGCGAAAGTGAGAGAAATCCGCAACAACTTGAGGATAGCCCAGACCCGACAGAAGAGCTATGCGGATGTACGAAGAAGAGAGCTCATTTTCAATGTAGGGGACTATGTCTATCTCAAGGTGTCTCCTATCCGAGGGCTTCGTCGGTTCAAGGTGAAAGGGAAGTTATCACCTCGGTACATTGGACCTTCCAGATTCTGGAGAGGAAAGGCGAAGTGGCATATCAGTTAGAACTACCGGCTCGCCTATCAGATGTGCACGATGTATTCCATGTGAAACAACTCAAGAAATGCTTAAGAACACCCGAAGAGAGGTCACCCATGAATGAGGTGGACGTACAAGAAGACCTTTCATATGCCGAGCAGCCGGTCAAGATCCTGGAGACAATGGAACGCATCACAAGGAATAAAAGAATCTAAATGTGCAAAGTGCAGTGGAAGCACCACTCGGAAGCAGAAGCCACATGGGAGCGAGAAGACGAGCTCAAGGAACAGTTTCAGGATCTGTTTCCCTAGAGTCACCAATCTCGAGGATGAGATTTCTTTTAAGGGGGGTAGAGTTGTAACACCCCAAAATGTGTCAAAAATATGAATTCAAAATTTGTGGACGTAATGCATGTGGAGAAAAATTGAAACTCAAACTGGAATTCAAATTTGAATCAAAAACAGAAAATAAAAAGGAAAAAGGCCAATGGGCCGAAACCCACCTCAGCCGGCGCAGCAGCCTGCAGCTTCTTCCCCCCTCTCTCTGCCGTGCGGGGCCCAGCTGTCAGCTCCTTCTTCTCCCAACCGCCACCGCTCCTCTCGCGCTCGATCGCACCCGCCGCCTCCGAAAATCGCGCTCGCACACCCACGATCTTCGGTTCCGGGCACTCCAGCACGATCTCAACGAACTCCGCAGCGCCTCGTCAAGTCCACCCACTTCCCTCCCCCGCTCGACCTATTTTCGTTCCCAGTGAGAACCGAATCTTCCATCATCGTCTTCCTTCAGATTCTTCTCGGTTTTGTTGATCTAACGGGCTCGTCACGTTCCACCGCCACCGGGGAGCTCGCAGGTGAAGGAAGACCCAGCGGACAGCGCCCTAGCTACGGCTTTGATGAGCACCGAGGAGCTTCAACGCCCACCGTCATCGCAGAGCCGGTTCCGACCTCTCCGAGCCCGAGAAACCCCTAGGTGAGCTTCTCCTACCCCTCCGCAGCCGATCCGTGCAAAAAGATGAGAGCTCTAGCGCATAGCGGCAAAAACCGAGGCTGCGCCAGCGAGATCGCCGCCGCGCACCGCCGTGCGCGCGGTCTGGCTCCGGCCAGGGCGACGTGGCCCACTGTGGCCCGTCCGTTTTAAATCGTGTGGTCCCGAATAGATTTAACCCGTACCGCTTCGCGATCTAATCTCAGCCCTCCATTTAAAATCCAACGGCCCACATCAGCCCCGCGTTATAAAGGTCAGGAATCTTACGCGCTACCCCCCGGGGTTCTGAGGAAAAAGGATCTAGCCCCCGAAAACTTCTGATCTAGCCCCTGGACCCTCAGAAATTCATGTAAATGCATTTAAAAATCAGTTTTAGTCCCTGGGCTTAACAAAAATTAGGAAAACCTCCCTGTTTTGCACACTTAGACCCCCTGAAAATTTAGAAAATGAGAAATGGGGCCCCACTGCAGTGTGGATTTGCACATCAGCCCTGAGGGTTATTAATTTCAGGAAATTGAATATGTGAATAGGATTTAAATTCAAACATAGGTATAGGTTCAGTTGAATTATTCTAACCCTGTTGAAAATTTGTAGAACAATCTGAAGTCTGAATTTAGAGGGGAAATAAACTTTTAAATTCAATGAGGTTGCTGTTTTGTGATTTATCTCTGAAATATACCCTTTAGGCATAAAACAAATTTAAATATGTGGAAAATGAATCTAAGTAACCAAAAAGGGGTAGGGAAAATTTATAAAGGTCCTGTTTAGGTAATTGGAACAGTAGAAATTTTTGTATGAATTTAGGTTGATGTTTTATTGCTGGAAATTCATTTTTAGGCTAGAAAATAATTCTGAAAATAAAAAAATAAATTTAAATTGATCCCATCAGAAAGGAAGTCAAAATATATTTTATTGGACATTTTATATCAGAACATATTCTGTTTAGGTGATATATTTTGCTATTTTAGTATAGGAGTTCACTTTTGGGTAGGGAAAATAAATCTGAAAATATAGGGAAATAGGTATACATAATTAGAAAATGTCAAGTGAGGTCCCCACATTTAGAACTTCAAGTTAAGAATACTGTAGAAGATCTGAAAACCCATTTGGAGTAGGAAATTATCTTTCATGCACCTTTTGTGGCTAAGAAGGGTATTATCTAATATAGAAACCTTGTTCAAATTGGAAATTCATATATATGGTGCACTAAGAAATCTGGATATCAAAGAGTAGAAGTAAAATATATGTTTAAAATTGCATGTGTGCATAGAATCAACATAGCTAGGGTAAACAGCAAGCTTAACTATGTGTATGACTTCAGTGTGTATGTATGTGTGGACTATTGCTTATGGAATGTTGTTTTCTTTTGCTATGTGTGTATTGGCATGAGTAGAACCAGCCCCAGAGCAGGTTCTCACCTTCCAAGACCAAGACTTTCCATTCCCGGAGCAGCAGGAAGAAGGCAAGTGTCCTTGACCATTTTGATCCTATACTAGGATGTGTAGTTAGAATTTAATTGCATTTCAATTTGGAATATGATACCCATGCTAGGAAGTTTCCATAGAATTGCATTATCTTGTTTCCTTGTAGCCTTGGGTTTGGAGTTATTTTATTATGTCATTCATTTATACTACTCATGCTTAGCCATGCTTAGAATGGGATACATAAAACATGAGATCATCACCTTGATTACCTTACCTGTGAATGGATTATTATGAATTATGTAGAGGTAGGGATCTAGGCAAGTTGGATGCTTTGGTTGGTGCTGTGTGCACGAGACACGGGTTTTTGTTTAGTGCTTGCCTGGATCCTAAGGACCGGTTCATGGAGCATGTAACCTGGCTTTACCGTGCCAACCACATGCTGAGATGGGGCAGCTTGGCCAATTAATTAGGTGCATCCCCAGCGTAGTACGGGTGTTTGGATGGAGCGGGGAATAGGTGTCAGCTGGACTACCATATGAACCGCAAGGCTCAAGAGGGGGCCACTGCAGCGGGGTTGGAGCCTCTTGGATGTTGTTAGGGGTGAAACCTCAGTGGGCCCACACTCGTCGGGAATCCCTTTGTGAAGGCCTCGTAGTGATCTCCTGGCTACACACCTCGAAAGTGTGAACGTGGTTTGCGGCCACTGGCATAATGGAGGTTCTTTTAGTCCACCCGGCAACGGGGGATGAAATCACTACATTTGGGTACACTGGTGCAAACTCTGCAGAGTCAAAACTGTCATGACAGCCGTGCTCACGGTCAAGAGCAGCTTGGACTTATTAATGATTAGAGGATGATGAATTGGGAAGTTGAGGATGTTAAGCGGGGACCTTAACATTGGAAATGATGTTATGGTTACTTGATATTGATGATGGGTTAGGGGATTGGGACCCTTTCACCTTTGTAGTAATGTAGGTGCTTAATAAGCTAAGGTGATAGGTATTAATTGCGTAGTGCTTTAACCATGAGTTCAACCTCTCCTTGCTCTAGCCATGCATGACATAACTTTCCCACACTTGCTGAGTACCAACGGTACTCAAGCTTGCTTTTCTGTTGGTTTAAATTGCTGCTCAGGCCAAGGGAATGACATGGTGTACAACAACCAAGACTTCGGACCCGAAGAAGGATTCTAGGTTCACGGAGTCCCCCGGGCAACGCCTGTGACGGAGCCCACAAGACTTACCTTCCGATGCTGTTTTATTTACATGTTATGAACATATTATCGTCCATTGAGACGCCATGCTATGTAAGACTTATTTATATTTGAACACTTGGCTTGTAATATAATGATGCTTCACTATTTGTCGTCACATGTATGAGAAAATGATCCTGGCACACATATGGGAGTCACTCGGACGTTCTTCAGAAAAACCGGGTGTGACAAACGGAGGTTGAAGCGTTTTTCACGCTTCTCAATGCTTCAGAAGAGTCGTTGCATGAACACACCGAAGTGACACTCCTCACTTTTATGACTAGATTTATGGCCATTAAGTGTAAGTATTTTTTTCTCCAATAACTGCTACAACAATCTTATCAAATTGATCAACAATATCCATAGCCACATAAAGTGCCTAAAGATATGTATCAGTCTAAGAAGTTGATTTCTGGTCTTGGTATAGAATATGAGAAGATTGATATGTGCCTAGACAACTGCATGAATTTTTGGAGAGAGCATGCCAACGATAACAAGTGCTTAAAATTTGACAAAACCAGATTTGTCGAAGTTGTTAATGACAACGGTTCAAAAGTTATGACACAAGTCGCACAGAAGCAGCTTCACTACTTGCCTGTCACACTTAGGTTCAAGTGTTTGTTTCTCTCTAAAAAACAGCCAGACACATGAGGTGGCATAAAGAAGGTGTACGTGAGAACAATAGAATGATGGTGCACCCATCTAACGGTGAGGCATGGAAGGCGCTTGACTGCTTCGATCCATATTTTGCCAATGACGCGAGAAAAATTCGCTTCGCGTTGGCGACAGATGGCTTCTCACCGTTCAGTACAAACGCCACACCATACTCTTGTTGGCCCATGTTAGCTATTCTGTACAACTTACCACCATCTCTTTGTATAAAGTATGGGTTCATGTTCCTATGCCTTATTGTACATGGACCGGATCATCCTGGGTCACGACTGAACGTGATGTTGCAGCCATTGATTGAAGAGTTGAAAATGTAATGGACAGGAGTCAAAGCGTACGACTGTTACAAAAAATAGAAATTCAAGGGCTGTCAGTCTAGCGAGGGTAGACTGTTACAGTTGTTGGGTCTCGATAGAGGCCAAGGGTCACGACAGTAGTCACGACAGGTAAAGAACATTTAATTACATAAATTCTATAAGTACTTATTAAATCTATATTAAAAATCTTTAAAATTATCAGGATGACTCTACGTATGAAGACACAGAGGTTAGGGGTCCTCTTCAGGAACCGAAGGTTTTGAAGCCGACTTCAGAGCCTTCTATAGAGCCTTATGTGAATCCGACTCCACAGCGGCGTTATAGGAAGAGCCACTACATGGCTCCTCCTCCGGTTCCTGCACGGCCAGAAGATCGGGTCGTTATTCTTCCGGTTGGTGATAGGTAAGTAAATCTCTAACAATTCAATTTAGATATTTTTACACTTATATATGTACTAATTGAAAATCATGTATCATGTCTTGGGCCAATGACTCGTTCACGGGTTAGGGACGCCACCCCCAGATCAACGCTATCCTAGGCCAGATCATCCGATGTCACGTAACACCCCAAAACCGCTAAAGAGGGGAATTTAAATTTTTTTGGACGTATTGCATGTGGTGCAGAAATTCAAATTCAAACTGGAATTCAAATTCAAATCAAAACAGAAAAAAAGAAAAGGAAAAAGAAAAAAAAAAGAAAAAGAAAACCCGGGAGCGGCCAGTGGGCCGAAACCCGCCAGCCGGCCCAAGACCCCCCCTCCCCCCGCGCCAGCCCAAAACCGCGCCCTCTCTCTCCCTCTCACTGACATGCGGGGCCCGCGTGTCATCCCTCTCCTCCCGCGCGCCCCAACCAACCGCCCTCTCTCACACCCGAATCCAAACCAACCTCCGGAAACCCGCGCCCCCAGCCCGATCTTCGGCCCCGGGCGCTGCTACTTATCCAAACCGATCCTCCGCCGCCTCTCCTCGTGCAATTCACGCAAGGAAACTCGCCGAATTCCCCAGCGCCGCTCCACCTTTCTCTCCGGTGAGAACCGAAACTTCTATCACCATTTTCCTTCGATCCTTGCTCGGACTTCCTGATCTAACGCGCTGATCATGTTCCACCGCCTCCGGGGAGTTACGCAGGTGAAGAAAACCCGGTGTTTTGCGCTCTAGACACAGCTCCGGCGAGCACCGCCATGTTTTCATCTCGGACCTCGCCGCCGACCACTTTCCAGGGCCTCTGAGCTCAAGAAAAACCTTGAGGTGAGATCCCCGACCTCCCCTCTACCGTTCTATGCCAAGAAATCCAAGTTTTAGATAGTATAGACGAAAACCCGAAGATCTCCGGTGAGATCGCCGCCCCCCGCCGCCGCGCGCCGCTGGGAAGCGCGGGCTGGCTCCGGCCAGGGCGACGTGGCCCCTTGTGGGCTATCTATTTTAAATCGCACGGTAGAAATAAAACCGACGCGTACCGGTTCGGCGATCTAATCTGAGTCATTTATTTTAAATCGGACGGTCCACGTCGGCCCCGCATTATAAAGGCCGGAATTCTTACGCGCTACCCCCTGGGGATCTCGGAAAACACGAGCTAGCCCCGGAAACTTCTGATCTAGCTCCTGGACTTTTAGAAATTCATGTAAATTCATTTAAAAAATCAGTTTTAGCCCCTGGACTTAATAAAAATTAGGAAAACCCCTCTGTTATGTGTAGTTAGACCCCTGGAAATTTAGGAAATAGTAAATCAGACCCTGCAGTAGGGCGGATTTACCTTTTTGACCCTATATGATATTAAATTCAGAAATTTGAATATGTGACTAGGATTTAAATTTAAAAGGTAAGGCAAACACATGTGCAAATTCAAATTTAAATTATCCTAGCACTTGGAAATCTTTAGAATGAGTTAAAAATAGATTTTAGGCTGAAATGAAATCTGCCTAAGTGTTGCTCATTTTTATTTTCTCTAGAGACACATTTTAGGCTAGGAAATAATTCTAAAAACTAGTAAAATAAATGTTTTTTTTGTTCCATATCAGAGAGGAAGTTCAAAAATATATTATTGAACATTTTAGATCAGAACCTATTCTGTTTAGATGATGTGTCTTACTATTTTCATAATAAAGTTCACTTTTAGGCATAGAAAATAAATCTGAAAATATAGGAAATAAGTATGCATAATTAGAAAAGTATAAATGAGTTCTCCAAATCCAAAAGCTTCAATTTAGGATTTTGTAGAAGATCTGAAAACCTATTTGGAGTAGGAAATTACCTTTCATGCAAACTTGGTAGCTAAGAAGTGTATTAATTAAATATAAAGAATTTGTACAAATTGGAAATTCATATATAGTGTGCAAACAGAAATCTGAATACAAAAGTTAGAAATCATATACATATGTTTAAAAGTGCATGTAGGCCAAAAAACAACACATGTAGAGTAACCACAACACTTAGAAATGTGAATGACTTTCATAGGTATGTATGTGTGGTTTGCATGAAGCGAAAGTGTGAACTATGTCTTATGGATTGTCGTTTTCTTTTGCTATGTGTATTGGCATGAGTAGAACTTGCCCCAGAGCAAGTTCTCCCCTTCCAAGACCAAGACTTTCCATTCCCAGAGCAGCAGGAAGAAGGCAAGTGTCATTGACCACTTTGATCCTATGCTAGGATGTGTAGATAGAATTATTTGCATTGTCAATTGAAATATGAAACCCATGCTAGGAAGTTTCCCTAGAATTGCATTATCTTGTTTCCTTGTAGCTTGGGTTGGGATTTGTTTCATTACGTCATTCATTCATATTACTTATGCTTAGCCATGCTTAGAATGGGATAAGTAGGATATGAGATCATCAACTCGTTTACCTTACTCTTGAATGAGACATTATGAGTTATGTAGAGGTAGGGTTCGAGGCAAGTTGGATGATTTGGTTGGTGCTGGGTGCACGAGACTTGGGTTTGTGTTTAGTACTTGCCTGGATCCTAAGGACCGGTTCATGGAGCATGTAACATGGCTTTACCATGCCAACCACATGCTGAGATGGGGCAGATTGGCCAATTAATTAGGTGTATCCCCGGCGTAGTATGGGTGTTTGGATGGTGCGGGGAATAGGTGTCAGCTGGACTACCATATGAACCGGTGGCTCAAGAGGGGGCCACTGCAGCGGTGTTGGAGCCTCTTGTATGCTGTTAGGGGTGAAACCTCAATGGGCCCACGCTCGTCGGGAATCCCTTTGTAAAGGCCTCGTAGTGATCTCCTGGCTACACACCTGGGAAGTGTGAATGTGGTTTGCGGCCACTGGCATAATGGAGGTTCTTTTAGTCCACCCGGCAACGGGGGATGAAATCACTACATGTGGGTACAGTGGTGCAAACTCTGCAGAGTCAAAACTGTCATGACAGCCGTGCTCACGGTCAAGAGCGGCTTGGACTTATTCATGATTAGAGGATGATGGATTGGGAAGTTGAGGATATTAAGCGGGAAGCTTAACATTGGAAATGAGACTATGCTTACTTGATATTAATGATGGGTTGAGGGATTGGGACCATTTCACCTATGTAGTAATGTAGGTGCTTAATTAAGCTAAGGTGATAGGTATTAATTGCGTAGTGCTTTAACCATGAGTTCAACCTTTCCTTGCTCTAGCCATGCATGACATAACCTTCCCACACTTGCTGAGTACCAACGGTACTCAAACTTGCTTTTCTGTTGGTTTATATTGCTGCTCAGGTCAAGAGAATGATGTGGTGTTTAATGACCAAGACTTTGGTCCCGAGGAAGGATTCTAGGTTCACGGAGTCCACCGGGCAACGCCTGTGACGGAGCCCACAAGATTTATATTCCGCTGCTGTTTTATTTACATGTTATGAACTTATTATCGTCCATCGAGACGTATGCTATGTAAGACTTATTTATATTCGACACCTAGCTTGTAATAAATGATGCTTCACTATTTGTCTTCACATGTATGAGAGAATGATCCTGGCATACATGTGGTATCCACTCGGTTGATCTTCAGAGAAACCAGGTGTGACAGAAGTGGTATCATAGCCAAGGTTGCCCGTAGGAACGTGAACCTAGGTAGAAATGGACGTATTTAAGGACCCTATTTTCCTAAAAAACTATTTTACAAAGGTGTGGGATGAAAGTGTTATTTAATGGGGTCACTTTATTCATCTTGCCCCAACTTTTATTCAAAATACAAATTTGTTTAACTCTTATCTAACTTAATTTTAAATGCCTTATGTTTTAGATGGTTCGCATGATCCGCACCGCCCGCAAGTCCACCGGAGCGAGAGTTCCGGTAGTTGCCCTTGCCTTGAGAGAGGAGAACCGTCCGGTGACGTACCACTCCTACGGGTTGGCAGTAGGTGGCTTGTTGCGCCGTCTTCGGCATATGCCCCACGCCGCCGGCAATACGGGCAAGCTAATCATACACTACAGCTCCATCCGGACCATCCGTGAGAAGCGGGAAGAATGGAGTTCAGAAATGAGGATTATCCATGAAAATCAGCTGCTCAAGATCCACTGCTCTCCAGCTTGTCGTGTGACACAGGTCGATGCTGAGAAGGATGTCACCTGGGAGGCCATCACCTGCCAGAGTTACATCAACCGTCGCCACCTGGACAGGACTGAGTACATGTATGTCCTCCAGTGTGAGAGTGGCACCGCGGAATACAAGTACCCGCCAGTGCAGCAGGGGACTTCCCATGAGCACATGGACTTGTGCTTGGAGGATGCTGCTATGCTCAGCACTCGACTGCACGAGTGCCAGCAGGAGCTTCAGGATGTTCGTGACACCCTGAAGGAGACTAAGGCATTACTTCATGCCAGCTTGAGGGCGACAGAAAGAGGAGATGGGAATGAACTGTTTGTCACTGTGAATGACACATGGACTCCTGACTCCCCAGACCGCCGGGCGAGCAGGCGTCGCCGCACTTCTCCACCAGCAGCCTCCCCACCCAAAGCGGAATCAGAGGGCAGCCGCAATAATGAGGAAGACCCCGAGGAGCCAGCTCAGTGATACGAGTCGTGAAGAGTCCTTTCCCTTATTTGAACAGGTTGTCGAGTAGTCGAGTCAATACCCTAGTTATTTGTGTGTTAATGTTTGGTGTGTGACGTGAGTTGTGGAAGCCATGGGCATTTGTCCACAACCTCGTCTTTAGGTTGCTTTGATTTGATGTGTGAACCCCTATGAATTAAGAGTGCATTTGTTTTCGCGTGAGACGTGATTCCCAAAAATCTACGTGGAACCCTCAGAAAATGTTTAATATATTAAGGCCTCAAAAGTTTAAGTTAAACAAGCAATTTGGGAAGTTAATACGTAATGCTTTAAGTTAACATTTGGTTGATCATGATAGATGGCTGGAAGAGGAAAGGGTTGTGGTGCCAACCCCACCAACAACAACGATGAGGCCGGCAACCCTCATCTTTCTGGAGGAAAAGACAGGGGTGGTCGCCGTGAAGGAGTTGATCCTATCCACCAAGTGCTTGAAAATCAGAATCAGCTCATCCAGAGCCTAACTCAAGTGGTGGCCAACTTGCACCAAGCTCCACCCTCACAAACTGCACCACGCCAACCAAGGTTGAGTGAGTTTCTAGGGACTCAACCTCCAAAGTTTGCAAGTGCTGCTGAACCTCTGGAGGCAGATGACTGGCTAAATACCATTGAGAGCAAGATGAGGATCATACAATGCCAAGAGTATGAGAGGGTGCTGTTTGCCTCTCACCAATTGCAAGGATCTGCTGCTGATTGGTGGACCACTTACGTGGCAGTCCATCATGACCCCGAGAACATCACTTGGGAAGAGTTCAAGCGCAGTTTCCGCAACCCTTACATACCAAGGGGTGAACTCAAAAACAAGAGAAAGGAGTTCTTGGGACTGCAGCAAGGCAACATGACTGTGAGGGAATACCTCACCAAGTTCACCCAACTATCCCGTTATGCACCACGGGACATCGAAACTGATGAGCAAAAGCAGGACTGTTTTGTGGAAGGACTTACTATGGAAATGCAATGTGCAATGTCCTCCAACGAGTATGAAAGCTTACAAAAGATGGTAGACAGAGCATTTGTCGTGGAGAGGAAGCTGAAGAGCTTGGAAAATGAAAACAAGAGGAAGGCGGGATGGTCACACCAAGCCTCAGGTAGCAACACACGTCCACGTTTGATGCAGCAACCCGCAGGGCAGACGAGCCGTGCTGTGGTACCCTACTCAGCACCGAGAGGGTACAACCCGAACTTCAGGCCTCCATCAGCACCAACACAGCCGCAGCGTCAGTTTGTACAGCAGCCTTGCCCCACATATCAACCTCGACCAGCAGGACCAGGGCCACAAAACCAACCCCAAGATAACAAAGGCCAGGCACCTAAAATTGGGGTGCAATGCTTCAACTGTGGTGAAGTGGGGCATTATGCTCATAAGTGCCCAAAGAAGAAGCCCATGCAGCCACAACAGCAGAATGTGATGCAAGGACGGTTGAACCACGCGACCATGGAGGAAGCGCAAGAGGCACCTGACGTGGTAATTGGTAAGTTTCCTGCCAATTTACACATTGCAACCCTGTTGTTCAATTCTGGTGCTACCCACTCGTTCATTGCTCAAGGGTTTGTTAAGAAGCATGATCTAGCAACAACACAAATGAACCATATGCTAGCAGCGAACTCTCTAGGGGGAGAAATAAGGACAAGACAAGTGTGTCCCAAGGTGAATCTAGACATTAATGGGGTAGTATTTACTGCAAACCTCATAGTGATAGACTCACAAGGGATAGATATTATTTTGGGTATGGATTGGTTGACCAAACATAAAGGAATCATCCATTATTCGACATGAACGGTGGAACTAACTCACCCTAGTGGCACAAGAGTGAAGTTCATAACTGCACAAGAACCAAGGAGGGACCTTAAACTCAATCAAGTTGAGGTGGAAGTGGAAGAGATCAGGATTATCAGGGAATATCCAGACGTTTTTCCGGAGGAGTTGCTAGGTATGCCCCCTGATCGTGAAGTGGAATTCGCGATTGAGCTAGTGCCTGGAACAACTCCAATATACAAGAGGCCTTATCGGATGGACTCCAAACAGCTGGAAGAGCTCAAGGAGCATATAAGAGAATTGACGGAGAAGGGGTATATTCGTCCTAGTTCCTCACCATGGGGAGCTCCAGTGATATTTGTGCCCAAGAAGGACGGGACCCAAAGGTTATGCGTAGATTACCGTGCGTTGAATGAAGTAACCATCAAGAAAAAGTACCCATTACCCCGCATTGAAGACTTATTTGATCAGTTGAGGGGAGCTTGTGTGTTCTCAAAAATTGATCTCAGGTCAGGATACCACCAACTTAAGATAAGGCAAACTGACATTCCAAAAACAGCTTTCGTATCTCGGTACGGGCTGTACGAATACACCGTCATGCCGTTCGGGCTAACTAATGCCCCGGCATACTTCATGTATCTCATGAACAAGGTATTCATGGAATATCTAGACAAATTTGTGGTGGTTCTCATCGATGACATTCTCGTCTTCTCCAAAAATGAAGAAGAACATGAGGGACATTTAAGGTTGGTGTTGCAAAAACTGAGAGAACACCAACTATATGCCAAGTTGAGCAAGTGTGAGTTTTGGCTGAAGAGAGTTCCCTTCTTAGGACATATAATCTCGGAGGGAGGAATCTCCGTAGATCCCGCCAAGATCGATGATGTGCAGAAGTGGAAGACCCCTGAAAATGTCGGGGAAGTTCGAAGCTTCTTAGGATTGGCTGGTTATTATCGACGGTTTATTGAGGGTTTCTCCAAGATCTCGAGACCCCTCACCAAATTGTTAGAGAAGGGAATCACATTAACATGGACACCACAGTGTGAGACGAGTTTTCAAGAACTGAAGAAAAGACTGACAACAGCCCCAGTGCTAGTTATGCCATATATGCAGAAGAACTTTTCGGTGTACTGCGATGCCTCTGGAAACGGGTTGGGATGTGTTCTCATGCAAGAGGGGCATGTCGTGGCTTATGCGTCCCGGCAGCTCCGGAAACACGAGAAGAACTATCCTACGCATGACCTAGAGCTAGCCGCAGTGGTACACGCGTTGAAGATTTGGCAGCATTAATTGATGGGAAAGAGGACAGAGATATATACAGATCATAAGAGCTTAAAGTACATTTTCATGCAGCCAGATCTCAACCTTAGACAAAGGAGATGGTTAGAGCTAATCAACGACTTTGATGTGGGCATCAACTATCATACTGGGAAAGCGAACGTCGTGGTAGATGCTTTAAGCCAGAAGGTGCAGGTCAATAGGTTGAGCTTAAAGGACATGCCTACAGAATTGAAGGAAGAGGTTGTAAAACTCAATCTATGTCTGGTGAATGGTGGTGAGGCCATCGCCATGGAAGTGGACTCCACATTAGAGCAAGACATACGCAATGGTCAGAAGAATGATGAGAAGATACAAGAAATCAGAGAACTCGTCAAGGATAATAAAGCCCCTGGGTTCAGAGAGGATGAACAAGGTACGGTGTGGCACAGGAAAAGAATCTGTGTGCCTGAGGTGAAGGAAATCCGTGAATTGATTTTGAAGGAAGCTCATGATTCTGGCTATTCCATTCATCCTGGGAGTACGAAGATGTATCATGACCTCAAGAGCAGGTATTGGTGGTATGGCATGAAGCGAGATGTCGTGGAACATGTTGCCCTATGTGACACATGTCAGTTGGTGAAAGCAGAACATCAACGACCCGCGGGACTATTGCAACCACTCAAAGTGTCTGAATGGAAATGGGAAGAAATCGGTATGGATTTCATAGTGGGACTACCCAGGACCCAATCGGGATATGATTCGATATGGGTCATCGTCGATAGACTAACCAAGGTAGCTCATTTCATCCCCGTGAAAGAAAGCTACAGCGGATCCAAATTGGCGGAATTGTACATGTCAAGGATCGTGTGTTTCCATGGAGTGCCAAAGAAGATAGTGTCGGATCGAGGGACACAGTTCACCTCAAGGTTCTGGCAGAAGTTACATGAAACCATGGGAACTCATCTAAATTTTAGTTCTGCCTATCACCCCCAGACTGACGGGCAGACGGAAAGAACCAATCATATCCTTGAGGATATGCTGAGAGCGTGTGCGCTCAAGAACAATAGGAGTTGGGATAAGAACTTACTGTATGCGGAGTTCTCCTATAACAACAGCTATCAGGCTAGTATGAAGATGTCACCATTTGAGGCTTTGTATGGAAGGAAGTGCAGAACTCCACTATTTTGGAACCAAACAGGGGAAAGTAAAGTGTTTGGGCCCGAGGTACTACAAGAAGCTAAGGCGAAAGTGAGGGAAATCCACAACAACTTGAGGATATCACAGACACGACAAAAGAGCTATGCCGATGTACGGAGAAGAGAGCTCGTTTTCAACGTAGGGGACCATGTCTATCTCAAGGTGTCCCCTATCCGAGGACTTCGTCGGTTCAAGGTGAAAGGGAAGTTATCACCTCGATACATCGGACCCTTTCAGATTCTGGAGAGGAAAGGCGAAGTGGCATATCAACTAGAACTACCGGCTCGCCTATCGGATGTGCACAATGTATTCCATGTGTCACAGCTCAAGAAATGTCTAAGGACGCCAGAAAAGATGTTACCCATGAATAAGGTTGACGTAAGAGAGGATTTGTCTTATGCCGAGCAACCGGTCAAGGTTTTGGAGACAATGGAACACCTCACAAGAAATAAAAGAATCCGGATGTGCAAGGTGCAGTGGAAGCATCACTCGGAAAAGGAAGCCACATGGGAGCGAGAAACCGAGCTTAAGGCACAGTTTCCGGAATTGTTTTCCTAGAACCACCAATCTCGAGGACATGATTTCTTTTAAGGGGGTAGAGCTGTAACACCCCAAAACCACTAAAGAGGGGAATTTAAAATTTTTTGGACGTATTGCATGTGGTGCAGAAATTCAAATTCAAACTGGAATTCAAATTCAAATCAAAACAGAAAAAAGAAAAGGAAAAATAAAAAAAAAAGAAAACCCGGGACCGCCTAGTGGGCCGAAATCCGCCAGCCGTCCCAAGACCCCCCCCCCCCCGCGCCAGCCCAAAACCGTGCCCTCTCTCTCCCTCTCACTGACACGCGGGGCCCACGTGTTATCCCTCTCCTCCCGCGCGCCCCAACCGACCGCCCTCTCTCGCACCCGAATCCAAACCAACCTCCGGAAACCCGCGCCCCCAGCCCGATCTTCGGCCCCGGGCGCTGCTACTTATCCAAACCGATCCTCCGCCACCTCTCCTCGTGCAATTCACGCAAGGAAACTCGTCGAATTCCCCAGCGCCGCTCCACCTTTCTCTCCGGTGAGAACCGAAACTTCTAACACCGTTTTCCTTCGATCCTTGCTCGGACTTCCTGATCTAACGCGCTGATCATGTTCCACCGCCTCCGGGGAGTCACGCAGGTGAAGAGAATCCGGTGTTTTGCGCTCTAGACGCAGCTCCGGCGAGCACCGCCACGTTTTCGTCTCGGACCTCGCCGCCGACCACTTTCCAGGGCCTCCGAGCTCAAGAAAAACCCTGAGGTGAGATCCCCGACCTCCCCTCTACCGTTCTATGCCAAGAGATCCAAGTTTTAGGTAGTATAGACGAAAACCCGAAGATCTCCGGCGAGATCGCCGCCCCCCGCCGCCGCGCGCCGCCGGGCAGCGCGGGCTGGCTCCCACCAGGGCGACGTGGCCCCTTGGGGGCCGTCTATTTTAAATTGCACGGTAGAAATAAAACCGACGCGTACCGGTTCGGCGATCTAATCTGAGCCGTCTGTTTTAAATCGGACGGTCCACGTCGGCCCTGCATTATAAAGGCTGGGATTCTTACGCGCTACCCCCTGGGGATCTTGGAAAACACGAGCTAGCCCCGAAAACTTCTGATCTAGCCCCTGGACTTTCAGAAATTCATGTAAATTCATTTAAAAATCAGTTTTAGCCCCTGGACTTAATAAAAATTAGGAAAACCCCTCTGTTATGTGTAGTTAGACCCCTGGAAATTTAGGAAATAGTAAATCAGACCCTGCAGTAGGGCGGATTTACCTTTTTGACCCTATATGATATTAAATTCAGAAATTTGAATATGTGACTAGGATTTAAATTTAAAAGGTAAGGCAAACACATGTGCAAATTCAAATTTAAACTATCCTAAGTGTTGCTCATTTTTATTTTCTCTAGAGACACATTTTAGGCTAGGAAATAATTCTAAAAACTAGTAAAATAAATTTAATATTTTTTTGTTCCATATCCGAGAGGAAGTTCAAAAATATATTATTGAACGTTTTAGATCACAACCTATTCTGTTTAGATGATGTGTCTTACTATTTTCATAATAAAGTTCACTTTTTGGCATAGAAAATAAATCTGAAAATATAGGAAAATAAGTATGCATAATTAGAAAAGTATAAATGAGTTCTCCAAATCCAAAAGCTTCAATTTAGGATTTTGTAGAAGATCTGAAAACCTATTTGGAGTAGGAAATTACCTTTCATGCAAACTTGGTAGCTAAGAAGTGTATTAATTAAATATAAAGAATTTGTTCAAATTGGAAATTCATATATAGTGTGCAAACAGAAATCTGAATACAAAAGTTAGAAATCATATACAAATGTTTAAAAGTGCATGTAGGCCAAAAATCAACACATGTAGAGTAACCACAACACTTAGAAATATGAATGACTTTCATAGGTATGTATGTGTGGTTTGCATGAAGTGAAAGTGTGAACTATGTCTTATGGATTGTTGTTTTCTTTTGCTATGTGTATTGGCATGAGTAGAACCTGCCCCAGAGCAAGTCCTCCCCTTCCAAGACCAAGACTTTCCATTCCCAGAGCAGCAAGAAGAAGGCAAGTGTCCTTGACCACTTTGATCCTATGCTAGGATGTGTAGATAGAATTATTTGCATTGTCAATTGAAATATGAAACCCATGCTAGGAAGTTTCCCTAGAATTGCATTATCTTGTTTCCTTGTAGCTTGGGTTAGGATTTGTTTTATTATGTCATTCATTCATATTACTTATGCTTAGCCATGCTTAGAATGGGATAAGTGGGATATGAGATCATCAACTTGTTTACCTCACTCTTGAATGAGACATTATGAGTTATGTAGAGGTAGGGATCGAGGCAAGTTGGGTGATTTGGTTGGTGCTGGGTGCATGAGACTCGGGTTTGTGTTTAGTACTTGCCTGGATCCTAAGGACCGGTTCATGGAGCACGTAACCTGGCTTTACCGTGCCAACCACATGCTGAGATGGGGCAGCTTGGCCAATTAATTAGGTGTATCCCCGGCGTAGTATGGGTGTTTGGATGGTGCGCGGAATAGGTGTCAGCTAGACTACCATATGAACCGCAAGGCTCAAGAGGGGGCCACTGCAGCGGGGTTGGAGCCTCTTGTATGCTGTTAGGGCTGAAACCTCAGTGGGCCCACGCTCGTCGGGAATCCCTTTGGAAAGGCCTCGTAGTGATCTCCTGGCTACACACCTGGGAAGTGTGAATGTGGTTTGCGGCCACTGGCATAATGGAGGTTCTTTTAGTCCACCCGGCAACGGGGGATGAAATCACTACATGTGGGTACAGTGGTGCAAACTCTGCAGAGTCAAAACTGTCATGACAGCCGTGCTCACGGTCAAGAGCGGCTTGGACTTATTCATGATTAGAGGATGATGGATTGGGAAGTTGAGGATGTTAAGTGGGAAGCTTAACATTGGAAATGAGACTATGCTTACTTGATATTGATGATGGGTTGAGGGATTGGGACCATTTCACCTGTGTAGTAATGTAGGTGTTTAATTAAGCTAAGGTGATAGGTATTAATTGCGTAGTGCTTTAACCATGAGTTCAACCTTTCCTTGCTCTAGCCATGCATGACGTAACTTTCCCACATTTCCTGAGTACCAACGGTACTCAAACTTGCTTTTCTGTTGGTTTATATTGCTGCTCAGGTCAAGAGAATGATGTGGTGTTTAATGACCAAGACTTTGGTCCCGAGGAAGGATTCTAGGTTCACGGAGTCCACCGGGCAACGCCTGTGATGGAGCCCACAAGATTTATATTCCGCTGCTGTTTTATTTACATGTTATGAACTTATTATCGTCCATCGAGACGTATGATATGTAAGACTTATTTATATTCGACACCTGGCTTGTAATAAATGATGCTTCACTATTTGTCGTCACATGTATGAGAGAATGATCCTGGCATACATGCGGTATCCACTCGGTTGATCTCCGAAGAAACCGGGTGTGACATGTCACTACCCCGATCTAGTGAACGGACGGGCTGCTACGTCTAGGGACGATTACGCTACGGTCCAGGACATTACCTACGGCAACCACCAGGAGCATGTGTGGCACGAATTCATGAAAAGTATGAAGAATATTTGTTAAATGCGAACCTATTATATGTTAAATACATTTACTTGTATATTTCTTCATCTAGAAATATTACCGTTTGGACGACGAGGCCTAGCTGGATCACACCCGTCTGGTCTTCAACAACAACGCCAGAAAGCTCCTGACGCATTCGATATCGACGGCTCGCATACAGGCTAAGAAGGCGTACTTTATGTTGCATCCGGACGAGGGTGAGCCGGGGCAGTTCAGGGATGTGGCCTACAAGTATTTGACAGAGGCGCAGTACGCAGAGGTAAATGTTTATTTTACTTTGCTTCATTATCCGATATTGATCAATGTTTTCATCCAATAACAAATGTGTGCAGGTCAGCGTACCGTGGCTTGAATCCTGTCCGGATGCGTACCGTTCCCTATTTGCTCATTGGGCGAGCCAGGGCTTCCAAGGCGCGTGTGACATCCTCATTTTCGATTCCTGCATGTAGTCATGTTTCATGTAGAAAAACATGTTTAAATAAGTTGAAACAGACAAGAAATAAAAAAGATAGCCAAAAAGAATCAATTCCAGTTCGCCTAGAGCGCCGAAGACAACTTCCCGCGGCCGATGGCCATGTGGCGCCTTCGGAGCTCATCCCCGCAAAAGGGGAGAGGTCCACCGCTATACTGGCTACGTGGCAGGCTCGGGGCTCGTCTTTGCGAAAAGGGGCGAGGTCCGACCCCGTGGGACACGTGTTGCCCCCGGAGCTAGCCTCTGCGGAGAAGCGAGGCTAGTCCCGCAGGACACGTGTTGCCTGCGGAGCTAGTCACTGTGGAAAAGATAGGTCCAGCCGCGCGGGACACGTGTCACTCTCAGAGCTCATCTCCGAGAGGTCCGGTCCTACTGGACACGTGTCACCTCCGGAGCTCACCTCCGGGAGGTCCGACACTGTTGGATACGTGTCACCTCCGGAGCTCACCTCCGGGAGGTCCGACACTACTGGACACGTGTCACCTCCGGAGCTAACCTCCGGGAGGTCCAACGCTGACAGACACGTGTCGACCTCGGAGCTCGCCTCCGAGAAGTAAGGAAGATCAGCGCTGCTTGACACGTGGCACTCACGGAGCTCACCTCTGAAGTGAGGGAGGTCCAGAACTGATATGTGGCACTCACGAAGCTCACCTCCGAAGAGAGGGAGGTCCGGAATTGACACGTGGCACCTCTGGAGTCACCTCCGAAGAGAGGGGAGGTCCGGAACTAACACGTGGCGTATGCGGAGCTCGTCTCTAGAGAGAGGGGAGGTCCCGACTCGCTAGGACACGTGGCGCACGCAGAGCTCGCCTCTGAGGAGAGGGAGGTCCCGCCCGCCTGACACGCGGCACAACAGGAGCCCGCCTCTACGGGAAAAGGGTGCCCGGCCTCCGCAAGACACATGGAGCCTCCGGAGCTCACCACCGCGAAGGTAACAAGATTTAAAGTGATTTTTCTTTTGTACGCGCGGGAACACCGGAACGGAAGGAAACGGACACGAATTCCACGTTGCTACCACGCCAAATCAACTAGAGATAAGCTGTTAAGATCTAAAAACAATTTGAATAGGACTCTTATTCAAATTCCGATCAGAGTAGGACTCTTTGTTTCCTCTTATAAATAGAACCGAAAACCTTTGGCCGCAACCACGAACTTCTTTTCCACCTCCCGAAGTCGTCGACTTGGAGCCCTAGCCCCAAACTCGCCGAGCTAACCACCTTCGCCGGAGTTTAGTCACCGGAGAGCTGCCGACAAGCCCCCACACAATCGCTGGAGAAGACCCGACGATCTGTTTTGCTGCCATTGCTAGGAGGAAGGTCCCGAAGAGAGTAAGGTAGGCCTCCAATACCACCTTACAACATCATCGTGATTTTCTTTGCATCTATTCTTCGATCCTTTCAAACAGAAAGCTTTTTTCGTGGACAAATCACGTGTTGATCAATTTGATCTAGATTTTGAGTCCAGATCATCGCCACGTCCACATTTGATCTATACACCTCTGTTCATCGTAAAACCCCATGCAAACCATGCAAGAACACGTACAAACTAAACTTCACCGTAGGATTTACATGCATATGCACCATTGCATCTTAAAGTAGAGTTTGTGCATGATGATTGATTGCTATGAATCTTTTATGTGTGTGATCACGAATAGAAGGACAAGCTTAGGGAGCTACCTACGACGGACTACAACAGCAAGAAATTGAGCAACCGGAACCGCAAGAACAAGGCAAGTATCCCTTGACCATATTGATCCCATGTTTTTGAAAGACTGTTTTGTTTGCGAAAAGGTGTGTGTGCTTGAGTCAACATGATGGGAAACCCTTTTATAGGAGTTTACTAGTTTTGTTAACCACCCTTGTCGCCGGGAAAGTTAATGAGTCGGGTATGGTTTTTGCTTTTATGCTTCATCGAGTCCATGGGATATGGGAAGCGAGATCGATGTGTCTAGCTAACTGCACTCGTATGAATAATGAGAAAAGGATGTTGTTAATGAACATGAATCGGGGGAGATCTAGGCAAGCCTTTGTTTGTGGATGAGGTAGAATGAGATGGTGGTTTACTTGCCGTAGATCTAAGGACCGGTTCATGCGAGCCATGCCAGGATAACAATGCCACCACAAGGCCAAGTATGTGTGCGGCTTAGCTGACTAATTAGGTAAGTTACTAGGTTGTTATGGACCGTGGAAGGCGCAAGGAATGGGAGTCGAGTGAGGACTGCCCTGGGAACTGCATGGTACAAGAGGGGCCCGTGGGTGGGAGAATTGGATATTCGAAGCCGCTGGTGAAACCTTAGTGAGTCCATATATCTAGTAGTCCCTTTGTAAAGGCTATTTTGTGATCTCTTGACCATACACCGACGGTTGTGTACTGGTATAATGGAGGTTCTGCAGTCGCCGATGGGTGACGAAATCACAAACTTGTGGGTAAAGTGATACAACCTCTACAGAGTGTAAAACTATCATGATAGCTTATCTTACGGTCACGAGCGCCTGGACAACCCACATGATTAGATGGGATGGTTATTGGGATGGTATTCGGTTTGGTTATGGTTTGGTTTTTGGATTTGGTTTTTGAGACTGTTGAGTCCGGGTAATGAGATTGATTGCATGACTGCTGAGTCATGGAAATGAAATTGGGTCTCGGTATGAGACGGAATTGAATATGAGATGAAATGGTAGTGAATACGAGATGGTATTCATGAGATGGTATTGAATACGAGATGGTATTCATGAGCTTGAGAAAAGTTGAGAAAGATAAATGTCTGGTTGATACATGGAAAGTGATGAAACATGAAAGATGTATGTTGATGTTTAAATACATGTTGGAATTACATTCACTTAAAGCTAAGTTGATGTTTTTCTTGTGTTTTGAGAAATAAACTTTGCTTTCTGCAATGAGCCTTTTTATACCTACCTTGTTGTAAGCTACATGTCATACTTTCCGCACTTGCTGAGTACGTCATGTACTCACCCTTGCATTATCATACATCATCAGTAACAGGAGAGGAGTACTTCGACGAGCATGTGGAGTACTAGGTGTGAGATCCACCCTCAACCTTGCCTGTGGAGTAGGAGATGGAGCCGCTGCTGCTGCTTAGTTGTTTCCGCACTAGTTAGAAGACTTCCGCTGCTAGAATAAAGACTTCCACTGCTAAATTTAGTTAGAGACTTCCGCTGCAAGAAAATTGATGTAATAAAGTACTTGAATCCTGTTCATTCATGGTATTATATTCTGGATTCAGTTTGTGGATGATATGTGTATGTGTGATGAACATCCTGGGCACACATACGCATCAGTCTCGCTTCCGAGAGGTTCTCTCTCAGAACAGGGGCGTCACAGATTGGTATCAGAGCCACGGGTAGATCCTAGGTCACACGCCTAGGCAGGAATCATCGATTGGCATTAGAGCCACTGTTGATCGTAGGTCACACGCTTAGATAGAAAATACAAATTGGTATCAAACTACCACAGTTGACCATAGGTCCCAAGCCTAGATAAGGTCACAGATTGGTACAATTCACAGATTGGTATCAACCTACCACGTATGATCATAGGCCACACGCCTAAATAGGAATCACAGACTAAAGGCTAGGTAAGGCCACAGATTGGTATTGAAGCTACGCTGACCGTAGGATGCAAGCCTAGAATGCATAGATTGACATCAAAACCACCTGAAGATTACGATTGGCAGAATGCGTTGATCGTACCTGAAGCCAACATATGCAAGCGGTGGTGGGAAACCTCACGGCCGGTGAGTTTTGTTATTTCTTATTTAATGTCATGGACTTCGAGACACAAACCTTTAATACTCTTACTTTGTTGTATAGGTTGGCCATCTTCGATGGAGTAGTCAACTCGAGGGAGGTGCAGTTTTCCTCTAGGGCCACTTCATCCTAGGGTGGGTCCAACAGGTGTATAAGCCGAGATCTAGAGCTCCAGAGTGTCTAGGAGGAGCTCCAGAGAACGCAGGAAGCGCAGCTACTGACGAACGAGAGGCAGGCAGCGGAGCTCAGGGCTAGGGACGAGTATCAACACTTGTACATGCTACAGTTGCAAGCTGCCATGCAGGTTAGTTTGGACCGTTGTACTCAACATTTCTAATATATGATTGTATAATATTTTGCTTTATATTTGCAGGCTATGGCCGCAGGATAGCAGGCTATCTTTCCCCAGTGGGCGCTGCCACCGATACAGCTGCCACAGGGGCCGATGACAGGAGCACAGTTACAAAATTGCTCAATAGCTGAACTTGCTCAATTCTAGCTAACTTGTAATTTGTTAACTTGCTCAATTCTAACTTGTAATGACTTTATTTAGTCAAATGCGCATTTTTAAACTTCTAATTCTAACTATACATGCACATCACAGGGATCGGTGACGCATGCTCAACAAACTCCATCATCTCAGCATACGGCGTTTGGACGACAGTGCGAGGACGACTTCCTGGACTCCGGTGGCAGCGGTCGGGGTAGCGTTGGGTAGTTTCGTGCGTATAGGGTGTTGATGACTATGATATATTTGTTTTGATGCCTATGTGGTCTGGCCATCGAGCCAGGGCAGCCTTTTAGTTTTTTTAAAAAAAACTGCAATCCTTATTGATGACGGTTTCTAGTACTTGGCCTTCGTCTATAAGCCATAATAATTGACGATGGCCAGCACAGTCGTCGTCTGTAAGCCACAATAATTGACGACGGCCAGATGTACTATCGTCTATAAGTTACAATTGTAGACGATGGCCAGCTGTACCATCGTCTATAATAGACCTTATTGACGACGGCCAGCAATTGGCCGTCGTCTATAAGCTTCTTGAACAGCCACGTGGCTCGACAAACTTATAGACGACAGCTGGTTTTAGCCGTCGTCAATAAGTTTATTGACGACGGTAACCGGCGTCAATAAACTTATTGACGATGGCCTGGAACCGTCGTCTATAACCATATACCGTCGTCAATAAGTTATTGACAATGGTGGTAACATTATAGACGACGGTTTTGGGCCGTCGTCTATTTTCACGATTCCTGTAGTGACACTAGACACTGTTAAGAGAATTTTATTTTTTATTGTGTTTTTAGAGGCTGCGTACACCATAGTTATGCTGAAGCAGTGTACAGGCTCCATTGTATCATTTTGATACGTTCGACTTTAATAAAGTGCTCCTTTCTTTTGTCAATATTTTTTCTAAAGCATTGAGAGTTATTGTTTCATTATATTAATCAAATATGTAGACTATAGGAAACTAGATAACTAACGACAGTCGGAAACCGTCATAAATAAGCCACATACTGTTGTAAATAGCTTATTTACGAAGGTATTCGGTTATTTACGATGGCAACCATTGTAAAATATGTTATTTACGAGTCTAGCTTGGCCGTCTTAGATAATGGACCCGTGCCATGTGGCACCCTCTGGATCCTATTGTGGCGACCCTTCCATAGGCCATCGTAACTAAGGTTCTCTTACTTACGACGGTCATGATGGCCGTCATAAATAGTACTGACTCATTTACGATGACCTTCGTCTTGGTCATCGTAAATAAGGGATTACATTTAAAAAAACAAAAAACTGCTAACCTGGCTCGATGGTCAGCTCATAAAAAGATACATAATAACATAAATAGACATCACAAGCAGTTCAGATAATATGGCACTAGACACTCCCATGTCCGCTACCTCTGGAGCCTGGCAAGTCGTCCTCACGTCATGCTCCAGTGCTGGTAGCTGCGACAGTGGAGTCTGAGCCTTCATCGCCGATCCCTGTGATGTACAAGTGTAGTTAGACAAGTTTTAGCTTCAAAAGTATATGTTTCACTAAATTTTGTTATGATGAGGTAGAATTGAGCAAGTCTGGCTATGTTTGGCTATTTTTCGCTAAAATAGCCTATATGTAGCTAAGTTTGCCTATGTTTGGCTATGTTTGACTAATTCTTGTCTCAGTTTACTATATTTGTCTAATCTAGCTTCATTTCAAGAAGTGTTGATTACCTGTGCCGCTGAAGAAGGCATCTGTTGCTCCATCGACGGCTGCCATGAGGAAATGGCAACCTACTTCCGATGCTGCTGGGCTAAGTCCAGTGATAGCAAAGCATTATGACATGAACAATAATAAAATACTATGGATATTTAGTATTTTAAACTCTTACCTATATCACCACTTGCATCTGTGACAAGTAGTTAGCTTTATACTCCTCCCTGACCTTGGCAAGAGCTTCTTGCTTCTAGAGCTTCTCCCGTGTCAGATGTAACTCCTCCTAGACACTCAAGAGCTCTAGGTCCCTATGAGACATCTAACGGCTGGGTCCAGCGGACGAATACTGCGATGAAAAGCCTCTCAAAGGTCTTGCCTTCCTAGAGTCAACCACTCCATCAAATATGGGCAAACCTACAAAAAAGATAAAGAGTAAGATTATATAGATCAAATTAACAAAAATAAAAAACAACTACCATCTCACCGTCCATGGGCTTTTCCACCTCCGCTTGCATATAAGGCGTTGATGTCAATTGGTACATTTTGCCAATCGTAGTCTTTGTTGTTAATCTTCACCGTCGCCTCCCCATAATTCTCCTATAAATTAGAGCAAAACGTGTAAACGTGTCAGTAACAATTAGTTTCAAATAACTTAAAGTATGCCAAGAAGTCACAAGTCGAGCTGTCACCACATGAGTGCACAGTTGGCCGGGTTGTGAAGAGTCACTTTTCTTGTTACCTCTCTTCCACACCTGAACATCGCTAGGTCGTTCACCGAGCTCATTTTCCTGTGGGTACGGTTAGTAGCATAAATATACTATGAATATAGTTTCATAGATATTTTCCTTACCATGCATTTAACCAAACGTATATGTCCATTAGGACCATACGTATGGCCTCCTGTAGACTCTCTGCACTTTTGGTCCCTCTTGGACTTGGCGACGAAGTCCGCGCTGGATCACAACCTACAGAGGGCCCGGTAAGCTTCCGGACGGTCCTCCAACCAAGAAATACCCACCTGCATGTATTTAGTAATTGATTAAAATAATGTTGACATTAGAAAATAAGAAAGTCATTAAGACATTACTAGTTGACCTCCGTGTATACTACTACTTTATCAAGTATGTGTTGGAGCCGTCTCTGAACGTGGCTAGATTATGCCCTTTATGACTCTTCAAGTACTCATTTGTTGCTTGAATTTGGGCGTAAGAGATTGCTTGCGTAATAAGCTTCCTCACGTTCTTGTTGAAGACGGCTCTCGCATGCTCAACATCGGCTAGATCCGCCACACGGAACAGTCTCTACAAGAAGACAAAAACATAGATGTTATTAAACATCCTAGTTATTGAAGAAAAAAATTTCAAATAATGTATTAAACATACTTACCCAAAAGTCGGCTTACACTGCACCGTGAGCAGTCCCGTACATCAGATCAGTAGCACAAGCGTAATCGTACCATCACATGGCAGGTATATGCTCGTCACCGCTGCTAGGGACCTCACCAGGATAGTACAAACACACGAGGTTCCCCAAGACAATGTTGACATTTCTCTAACTGTAACACCCTCAAATTCACCTCCATGCATTGCACACATTTTCATATAGAGAAACATTATAAAAGAAGTAGAAATGTAGAAAGAATCATAAAAATGATGGGGAATGGAAAAAAAGATAGCTGAGATGAGCCAATTCCAAATTGTCGAAGTGCGCTATCGACACGTCCCCCAGCTGGCACCCTCGGAGCTCATCCCTGCAGAAGGGATGAGGTCCGGCCTCGACGGACACATGGCGCCTTCGGAGCTCATCCCTGCGGAAGGGATGAGGTCCGGCCTTGTAGGACACGTGGCACCCTCGGAGCTAACCCATGCGGAAGGGATGAGGTCCGGCCCCGCAAGCCACGTGTCAACTTTAGAGCTCACCTCTGCGGAAGGGATGAGGTCCCGCCCCGCAGGACACGTGTCGCCACTGGAGCTCGTCTCTGAGGAGAGGAGAGGCCCCGGCCCGCTGGACACGTGTCGCCACCGGAGCTTGTCTCTGAGGAGAGGAGAGGCCCTGGCCCACTGGACATGTGTCGCCACTGGAGCTCGCCTCTGAGGAGAGGAGAGGCCCCGGCTCGCTGGACACGTGTCGCCACCAGAGCTCGCCTCTGAAGAGAAGGGAGGTCCGGCCCCGCTGGACATGTGGCGTCCCCGGAGCTCGCCTCAGAGGAGAGGGGAGGCCCGGCCCCGCTGGACACGTGGCGCCTCCTGAGCTCACCCTAACGGAGATACGAGGCCCTTAGGCGGATTTTTCTCCTGTGCGTAGAGGTACCCGGTACTGAGGATACTGACACAATCTCCCCAAAAATTTCTAAATTTCCCATATTTCTGCCACATCAAATCAATTGGAGATAAGTTTGTTGAGATCCAAAGTTGAGTTGGACTCTGATTTGAGCTCCAATTTGAGTAGGAATCCTCTTTTCCCCCTTATAAATAGAACCCAAAAACCCCCCGTAGCCATAAACCCCTTTCTTCTTTTTCCTCCTGCCAAGTTGGCGACTTAGAGGCCCTAGCCCCTTACTCGCCGAGTTAGACCCCCTCGCAGGAGTTCAGTCGCCGGTGAGCCCCCGCTGCTGCCATTGCTAGGAGGAAGGCCCTGTCATAAAAGGGAAGCAAGGTAGGCCTTTGCTACCCATCTTACGACACCGTAGCTGTTTCTACGTATCCGAACCGAAACTTTTTTGTGTGGACAGATCATGTTTTGATCGGTTTTTGACAGTGGAGTTGATCTAGATCTTGCGTCAAGATCATCACCACGTCCACACTTGATCCCTACACCCTTGTTCATCATAAAACCCCATGAAAACCATTAAAACATGCAAGAACACGTACAAACTGGTCTAATAGAACAACACCATAGGATTTGCACCCATCTACCCTATTGCATCTTGAGTAAAGTTTGTGCATGATGATTGATTGCTCTAAACTTTGTATGTGTGTGGTCGTTGAGTAGAAGGACAGGCTCAAGAGGCCATCTATGAAGAACTACAGCGCCAAGACTTTGAGACACTTGAGCAACAAGAGCCACGGGAGCAAGGCAAGTGGCCCTTGACCATATTGATCCCATGTTTTGAAACTGTTTTACTTGCGAAAACGTGTATGCTTGAGTCAACTTGATGGGACACCCTTTTATAGGAGTTTACTAGTTTTATTAAACCATCCTTGTCACCGGAAGAGTTGATGAGTCGGGTATGTTCGTTTTTCCTTTTTGCTTTGCTTAATCCACAACGGGAAGCTGAATTAAAGCATGGTTAGCTACTACACTCATATGAATAATGATAATGAGAACTTGATGATGATAATGAACATGGAATCGGGGGAGATCTAGGCAAGCTTGGTTCGTGGATGTTGTTGAATGAGATGGTGGTTTACTTGCAGTGGATCTAAGGACCGGTTCATGCCAGCACATGCCAGGAAAACAGTGCCATTACAAGGCCAAATATGGGTGCGGTTTAGCTGACTAATTAGGTGTGTTGCTAGTTTGTTACGGACCATGGAAGGCGCGGGGAATGGGAGTCGAGAGAGGACTGCCCTGGGAACCGCATGGCACAAGAGAGGGCCCATAGGTGGGAGAATGGTGATTCGAGCCTGCTGGTGAAACCTTAGTGAGTCCATACATCTAGTAGCTCCTTTGTAAAGGCTATTTTGTGATCTCTTGGCCATACACCGACGGTTGTGTACTGGTATAATGGAGGTTCTGCAGTCGTCGACGGGTGACGAAATCACAAACTTGTGGGTAAAGTGGTGCCACCCCTGCAAAGCATAAAACTATCATGATATCCGTGCTTACGGTCACGAGCGCCTGGCCAACTCACATGATTAGAGGGAAAACTTGGGATGGTTATTCGGTATGGTCATGGTATGGTCATTCACTACAGGATTCCTGTCAACATACGACGGCCGGGCGCGGGCGGGCGGCGACCGGCGGCGGCGGGCGGGCGGCGGCCGGGCGCGGGCGGGCGGCGGCCGGGCGCGGGTGGGCGGCGACCGGCGGCGGCGGGCGGGCGGCGGCGGGAGGCTCGGGCTCGGGTCGGCACAGGTGTGAATGCCCGCGCCGACCCGAGCCCCCGCGGGTATATAAGCCTTATTTACGACGGCCACAACATGGGCCGTCGTAAATAAGGCTCATTTACAACAGCCTCGGTGTGGCTGTCGTATATAACTGCTATATACGACAGCCTAGGGTTGGCTGTCGTATATAACAGCTATATACGACAGCCTAGGGTTGGCTGTCGTATATAAGAACTATATACGACAGCCATATACTTATATACGACAGCTTCGGCTGACCGTCGTATGTAAGTTTATATACGACAGCTAGCCGTCGTATGTTATACTGGCTGTCGTATGTTGCCCTGTTTCCTGTAGTGATTGGGATTGGTTTGGGACTGTTGAGTCAGGACAAAGAGTTTGGTTTTGGCGATATGAATATGAGATGGTTATGAATATTATGAGCATGAGATGAAGATTGATGGATGGTTGAGACATGATAAGTGGTGAATCATGATGAATTTATGTTGCTGTTATAACATGGTTATGATGGAATTAAACTCACTTAAAAGTAGTTGCTGTTTTTATCATGTTTGCAAAATAAAATCTGCTTGCTGCAATGAGCCTTTTTATTCCTACCTTGTTGTAAGCTACATGTCATACTTTTCCAGCACTTGCTGAGTACGACATATACTCACCCTTGCATTATCATACAAAACATCAGCTACAGGAGAAGAGTACTTCGAGGATCATGTGGAGTACTAGGCTTGTGAACTACCGTCAACTTGCCTATGGAGTTGAAGATGGAGCCGCTGCTGCTTAGTTGTTTCCACTATTGTTTAGAGACTTCCGCCGCAAGAATAAGATAGAGATTCATGAGTGAGACAATGAGTCGATGTAATAAAGTACTTAAACACTATTTATTCATGGTTATATTTTGAATTCAGTTTGTGGATTACATGTGTATGTGTGATGAACATCCTCGGCACACATATGCATTAGCTTGGTTCCGTGTTGTACGGGACCGGGTGTGGCGGACCGGGATCCGCTCATCCAGGATCGCAGAGGGTGGTGCCGCACGATGCGATACCCTATAGCACACGTCATAAAGACACATTATATTACATGGGAAAACCAACTGAACTGTACAAACAGGTACAACCTTCAGTTACAAACTATTGTTTATATTACACAGCGGAAGTCTAAACTATACAACTCATGCCCGCCTATCTAGAAAAAGTCGGCTGCCCAGCCCTAGGGCAACCAACACTGGCTGCACTCCTCAGCTCAGCGCGGCGTGTACGGCTCCCACTCAGCCGTAGTCCCCGACGGAGGGTAACCCTCGCCGGTGGACTCGTAACCCGAGTCCGTGGGTGGCTCCTCACCTGAAAAACACTTAAGCAGCAACCGTGAGCACGAGGGCTCAACAAGACTTAACCGACTCACCTAGGCATGAAACTCTATATGAGGTGTACAATGACATAGGATAGTAACATTGCAGCAAATGGACACGCCTACAAGTTCATCCTTAGTTCATCTTTTAGCCACAAGTTTAACAGTTCAGGAATCTGAAATTTAGTAAGCAATATTTGGTAAAGCACATGTAACAATACAATTATATCATACAGCAGAATTGAATCATAACATTCCATAAATTATCTACGTTACGACGCAGTGAACAAGCGGTACTCGTCACCGCGAGCGACGGCGAATCGACTCGATATACACCTGCAGGGAGACCCAAAGAGCACGTCACGTACGCCCACCCGTGGAGCTGCACAGCACGCTCACTCGATGCATTACGGGACAACCTTTAACCTAACAGCCAAACGTCGAACCGGTCACACTGAAATGGACAGGAGGTTCCCTACACGGAGCATCTCTCTATGCCCGTTAGCAGATTTCCACCTTGCTGCCCTCAACCTACACCTATAAATCGGTGTGCTATGCCTCGACGCCCGGAGGTTTAGGTTACATCAGTTTACCGGGGCCCATATATCAGATATGCCTTCGGTACGTTCAATACTTGTTAAGACCCGGACAGGGCTGCACACACAAGACTTCCTCTTGCTGCGCCCTAGCCCCTGCCTAGTCTCATTTTCATTACTAAAGTGATCTCACATCACTCAACCGAACCCGTGTGTCCCCAGCCTAAACTCGTGAGTAGATTCCAACTACTCGACTTGTACCGAAGTCCTATGAATCATTAAGCATAGCCTGTCTACTCGAGGTCTTAGACACTACCCTCACTCTTATAGGAAAATTTCTGGTTATGCATGTGGGGTTCCATCCATCCTACACCTAATGCACATTCATACTTCACACTAGACATGTGAACAAAGTAAAACTTGATAAAAGAAGTTAATGCAAACCGGGGCTTGCCTTGTTGCTGCTGGTCAGGGGTTAGGTCTTCGTCCGGAAGGAGTAAGTCAAGTACTTCCGGAGTTTCCTCGCCTTCAACGACTACACATCAACGAAATACTACATGTCAATTCAAATGCAATGTGTAAACTTGAATACATAATTACTAAATAACTCTAGCTAGCCCTCCCCTTTGGTTCTGAAATTTTTATGGTGGCATGGTAGGGTCCTAACCAGAGTCTTGACCAAGTTTCATTTGAAACAAAGTTCATTTGAGCCTTGTACAAATACAAGCCTATTTGGTCAATATTTGAGCCTCTAAGTAATTCCAGAGGTTTTCATGGCTCCAACCACTACTTTCTGGAAACTAGAATTTCAGATGGTTCTAATGGAATTTGTTTTATGTAATTTGAAGATTTCTAGAGGAAGTAATGCCCTAAACAAGATTTGAGACAATCTGAAAAATGTTTCTGTACATTTTTCTATTTTCTCTGGGCAGTTCCATTAATCACCCCATTAGAGGGACTAAATGAACATGGATGAGTCTGAAAATTTTACTGTGACTCACGGATTTTCCAAGGAACGTCTCAGCCAAATTTCAGAATTTTTAATAAAGTAATTCTCCAGATAAAATTCCCAACAGTTTAAACTTTAGGGATTTAATTCTGGAGTACTATTAGGTTTCATGAGCTGAAATTGGTATTGTTGGAAAGTACTCAGAATCCTGAGTTCATAAAAATTTGGATCACTGAATTTGGAGTTTCCTAGAAAAAGTTCTATGCATTTGAAGTTTGAACTAAAACTGGAAATTCCCAAAATGTTTAAACTCTGCGGGTGGGGCCCACTCCTTAAACCGGCCCACTGAGAAAGCGGCCACACCGTGGCCCACGGGGTTTTACCCGTGCTTCCGCACTGAATCCCGGCCGCAAACGGATCCCCGCGCGAGACCAGAGGCTGACCGGTGGACCCGGCCCCCCCCTTCGTCTACCTCGCGCCTTCCCGCAGCTCCCGCGGCGGTGCTTCGCCGGAGTTCTCGCCGCCGGCTGTTTCGCTGCACGACCTTCGAAGGTTCTCGCCGCCTGGGCCTAACTTGACTCAGAGAATACGCTGGTGCCCTCACCGAACTCGGCGATGGCCGGAACCATGCCCGCGACGGTGACAGTGGTTCTCTCTACTCCGGCGATGTCGCCCAGGCTACTCAGGGCCTTATTCTTCAAACAGTTTGCTCCTACAGCTCCGCTGTGGCATGCTGAGCACGAATATGAGCTTGGTTGGCCATGGAAATGGCCGGAGCTACGTGCTCACCGTCGACCTAGGCCCGATATCGGCGGTGACCGGAAAATATCGAAGAGCCGTAACCCTAGCCCATGGTTTTCGCTGGTTTTTGATCCTAAGTGATCGTGTACCAGTGCAGAACGTGTGTGTAGATCGGAATCCCCGGTGGTGAACTACCCACTCCGAATTTCCTCGTTTTGCACCATACGGTACTTTGAACACCGAATGAATAAACGGCCAAATACTACCCCGACAAAGCACGAGAGGAGGCACGGTCGGCACGAGCGTGTCACACACCTTGGAGCGGACCTTTTTCGTATAGCTCGCCGGGCACGAAACGGGTCCTAGCTCTCGGACGCCGGGGATCAGAGGAGGTCGGCGTTCTGTTCTTGCGCGGAACCGAGAAAGGAGCTCGGGGTGTGGTCGTTCTCGCTCGGGAAACGGAAGGAAGGGTGGAGTAGCGTGTGCGCTGGCCTTTGAGCCGCGATTTTTGCACCGTGAGGTGGACGTTTGATCGCTGCTGGCGGTCGGGGCGCCGGTGCAATCGCGCTGGCGCGCGCGCGAGGCTTGGGCCAAAGGAAATATCACCCGAGGGAAACTTCAGACTGAAGTCTGCTGACATGTGGGCCTCCCCTCTAATTCTTTTTTCCAATTCTTTTCATTTCTGTTGGTACTCAAATATTCCCAGCTACTCACAATTGAATGTGAGACTTAGACCCCAAGTGTTGGTTTGAATTTGAGTTCTCAAATTTGAACTTTGTTTGGCTAAATTTGCTTCACATTTGAACTGAAACTCAAATTCAGTTTTGAATTCTTGCAAATTTAGCTCCCGACAAGATGAACTCCAATGGGGATGAAAATTGGTGGGCTAACTCAGAAAAATGTGCTGAGTTTGAATATGAAGCTAACTTTTGAATTTGAGGGATGAAAGTTGCTGCAATTTGAATTTACATTCAAATTGGCCTCTTTTTCAAATGCCCCCAAAAGTGCCTCAAAAAGTGTTGGATTTGCATGAAACTTGGCTTGAACCTTCCCAAGACTTCTCAAGTCCTAGGGGTGAGCTCAACCTCTCATGTTTATGTGTAGAAATCCTACTTTGTAAAAGTTAGGGCTTTCTCCTCTAATCACACTTTTGATGGAGGTTACTTGCTCTTTACAATTTTTCACAAGATATCCACAACAAAAACTGTGGTGTTGTGAGGTGATGAAAAGTTTTTGCAAGTCCCTTTTCTTGGGCTTTTACATCCCTCCCCCCTTAAAAGAATCTCATCCCGAGATTATAAAAGAAGAGATAGCAATGTAATAGGGACTCACCTGTGTTGAGACGCCATGAACTCCGGGCAATTGGAGCGAAGAAATTCCTTGCTCTCCCACGTCGCTTCTTCGGCGGTGCGGTTGCTCCAGAGTATTTTATAGAACCACAACGTTCGGCTACTGGGGTTCGGGCTTTCTCATCGATAATCACCACCGGATATTCATCATACGTTAAATCCGGTTGCAGTTCGCCGATGTCTTGAGTAGGAACAACAGCGGTATGGTTCAGACATTTTCTCAGTTGTGAAACATAGAAAACGTCATGGACACCAGCAAGAGATGCCGGTAGCTCCAGTCTATACACCGCTGGTCCACACTTCTCGGTGATAGCATAGGGTCCAATGAAACGGGGAGCGAGCTTCCCCTTCACACCGAACCGGTGCACGCCCTTCATCGGAGACACGCGGAGGTACACGTGTTCCCCGACCTCAAAGTGCAGCGGTCTACGCCTCTTATCAGCGTAGCTCTTTTGCCGGGATTGAGCGGCCTTCAAATTAGCATGAATCGTCCGAACGCGCTCTTCGGCATCGTTCACCACATCAACCCCAAATGTGACCCTTTCATCGGACTCGCACCAGTTTAATGGGGTGCGGCACTTGCGACCGTAGAGAGATTCGTAGGGTGCCATCTTGATACTCGCCTGATAGCCGTTATTGTACGAGAACTCCGCCAACGGTAGGTGATCATCCCAGTTCCTACCATGGTGGATGGCACATGCTCTCAACATGTCTTCTAGTACTTGGTTCACCCTCTCTGTTTGGCCATCCGTCTGAGGGTGATAAGCGGAGCTCCTAATCAGCTTGGTACCCAATGCAGCGTGTAGCTGCTCCCAAAAGCGAGATACAAATAATGCACCTTTATCTGAGACGATGGTCTTAGGTACCCCATATAAGCATAGAATCTTTGCTATGTACAACTCCGCATATTTGCCGGCATTGTAACGTGTATGCACCGGGATGAAGTGAGCCGTCTTGGTTAACCGGTCAACGATTACCCAAATGGAATCATGTTTGTTGGAAGTCAGGGGCAATCCCACAATGAAATCCATGCTCACATCTTCCCTTTCCATGCCAGAATCTTCAGGGGTTGCAGCAGCTCTGATTTCTTCATATGATCAGCTTTCACTCGTCTACACGTATCACACTTGGATACGTACTTAGCTACCTCCCGCTTCATCCGTGTCCACCAAAATTTCTTTTTCAAATCTTGGTACATTTTGTTGCTGCCGGGATGAATGGAGTATTTAGACAAGTGAGCTTCATCGAGGATCTTCTTCCTTGGTTCCATATCCCCGGGTACGACTATGCGGTCATTGAACCATAGCGTCCCCTCATCATCCTTCCGGAAACATTTGATCTCCCCGTTGTCTATCCGTCTCCGGAGATGTGCCATGCCCTTATCAATCTTCTGAGCTGCAATTATGTCCTCCCTAATAGTAGAGATGAGGGCAAGGTTGTAAAGCGATCCATAAGGAACCAAGTATAAACTCGGCTCTTCCTCCTCCATCGGGGTGAGGGTGAGGTTATGAACATGTGACTTCCGTTTCAGCGCGTCGGCAACCACATTCGCCTTGCCGGGGTGGTAATGGATCTCAATCTCATAGTCTTTGATCAGTTCTAACCACCCCCTTTGCCTCATATTCAGCTCCTTCTGGGTGAAGATGTACTTCAAGCTCTTGTGGTCGGTGTAGAGATGCACCAAATTCCCCAGACGATAGTGCCTCCACATTTTCAATGCCAAAACCACAGCAGCAAGCTCAAGATCATGAGTTGGATAATGCTTCTCATGGTTCCGAAGTTGGCATGAGCCATATGCGACCACACGTCCTTCTTGCATCAACATGCAGCCGAGCCCAATACCAGACGCATCACAATACACGTCGAAGGGCTTGGTTGTATCCGGTTGAGCTAAGACCGGGGCTGTTGTGAGATGCTTCACCAATGCGTGGAACGCTCCTTCACACGCCGTGTTCCAAACATATTTCGTTCCCTTCTTCAGCAATTCTGTCATCGGCTTAGCGAATTTGGAGAAGCTTGGAATGAATCTCCGATAGTATCCCGCTAAACCGAGGAAGCTTCTGACTTCATGAACTGAAGTGGGAGCTTTCCATTTCAGCACTTACTCTATTTTGCTTGAGTCAACCGCAATGCCTTTCGCGGAGATGATATGTCCCAAGAATGGCACTTGCTGATCCAGAACTCGCTTTTGCTGAACTTGGCATAGAGCTTGTGGTCTCGCAATCATTGAAGAACGATCCTCAAGTGTTCGGCATGTTCGGCTTCTGTCTTGGAGTAAACCAAGATATCATCGATGAACACCACCACGAACTTGTCCAGCTCTGGCATGAACACCGAGTTCATGAGATACATGAAATGGGCTGGAGCATTCATGAGACCAAAAGACATGATGAGATATTCATATAATCCATATCTCATTGAGAAAGCCGTCTTCGGGATATCCTCCGCCCGGATCTTTATCTGATGATATCCAGAGCGAAGGTCCATCTTGGAGAACACACTTGCACCCACCAGTTGATCAAACAAAATGTCAATGCGGGGCAGTGGGTACTTATTCTTGATGGTGACGGCGTTTAGCAGCCGGTAGTCAACACACAGCCTCAAGGTTTCATCCTTCTTCTTCATGAACAGCGCCGAGCATCCATAAGGCGAGGAACTCGGCCTAATGAAACATTTGCTCAACAGGTCATTGAGCTGTTCTTTCAGTTCAGCCAGCTCATTTGGAGCCATTTTGTATGGTCTCCGTGATATGGGCGTAGTCCCGGGTGCAAGTTCAATCTTGAACTCGACATCCCGCTCAGGTGGCATGCCCGGAAGATCATCCGGGAACATGTCGGGGTACTCCGGACTACGGGGATGTCCTCTAACTTGAGAGCTTCAGCATTATTAATTCTGAAACTTCCCGGACTGGAGTGTATAACACCATGGAATGCAGACGGTGGAATGGAGAGTTTAAATGAACCGTCCGTGTCCGAGTCTCCAGGACAGCGCCATGGTAGTGTAGCCATGACATCCCTAAGATTGCATCAATCTTTTGCCCCGTAAGGATTATCAATGTGGTGGGATATAGTTTCCCACCTAAGCACAGAGGTGCTTTTGGAATCATTATATTAGCTGAAATCTTCCCTCCCGGTGAGCAGATCATATATGTGCAGTCGGTTGGGAAGACTTGCATTTGATTCTTAGCCACATAGGATGCACTTATAAAACTGTGGGTTGCACCAGAATCGAACAATATGATGATGGCTTTATCAATGAGAGTGAACGTACGCGCCAGCACATTGTCTCCCTCCGGGGCGTCCTCATTGTCGAGGTTGCGAACGCCCCCAGTCCGCTGACCAACCTTCTTGACCGGAGGTCGGCCTCAAGCACCGCCCTGGAACTGGGCTTGCCCACTGCTCTGCTGCCCCTGGGGACAGTCCTTCGCGAAATGGCCCGCCTGGCCACACGTGAAGCAAGTGAAGCGGGGTGGTCCTCCGCTGATCGGCAGACGGAAACCTGGGGCGCGTTGTGGCGGTGGGAACGCCCGGGGTTCCATCTGCTGCTGCTGCTGTTGTTGCGGTCGCGGTGGTGGCATCGGCGGTCGGAACGGAGGTGCCTGAAAAGAACGCCCCCCGAACCGCTGAGGTCGTGCCGGTGGATGCCACTGCTGTCCGGATGGTGTCCGATACACCATGCGGTACTTCTGGGGAGCGCCACCCCCACTGCTGGGTGGAGCGCTGCGCTTCCGCTGCTCAGCTGCCAACTCCCACTGAGCGTCCTCTTGCATAATCGCGGCATTGACGAGGTCGTTGAAGGTGCCGCGATTCCACTGAACGAGATGTGTCTTCATCTCGGGGTACAACCCCCGATAGAAGTGCTGCCGCTTTTTCTCCTCGGTGGATATGTAGTCTGACGCATATTGCGCCAGATGGTTGAAGGCACGGGAGTAGTCATGGGCACTCCTCCCGCCCTGCTTCAGCTCCAAGAATTCTTGGAACTTCCTCTTCATTTTCCCGGGAGGGATATGATAGGTGCGGAACGCCTCCCGGGACTCTTCCCACTCCACGGTATGGCCAGCCGGACGTGAGGCGATATATTTCGTCCACCATGCACCAGCGGCACCGTGAAGTTGCTGCGCTGCGAACAAAGTCTTTTGTCGCTCCTTGCATTGGAGCAGCCCGAACTTGGACTCGATTGTCTGCAGCCAGTTGTCGGCCTCCAGTGGTTCTTCAGCTTCTGTGAACACTGGAGGGTGCGTACTCATGAAGTCCGAGTACGACACATAAGGGGCTCACGGGGCCCCCACTCTTGACGCCCCCCCCCCCCCGCCTGGGACGTGTTCTGCACGATCGTGCGGAGCAGGTCGGTCTACTCCTCACGACCCCCACCAGTGCCGCTATCACATCCGCTAGAGTAAGCGGAGGCGGCGGTGGTGGTTGCTGCTGCGGGGTGCTGTCATAGGCCGGTGGCTGGGAGTCATTGCCTACCTGTTGGCTAGAGCCACCAACCTCGTGCGTGGTCCTAGTGCGAACCATATGCAACCATACGACAATAACCATCAGTCCCGCAATATATTTCAATGCAGTCAAATGAAATAGGCGTAAAAACATAATGACAATAAAACATGCGATACATCTCGTATGTAGATAATGTAATAACTTTGCACAAGCTACACCATTACCAGACCAAATACAAGCTAGATTAAATCAAAATTGACGGACTTCCTCTTTGGAAGTTCAACACAACTAGGTTTGGTCACTACGAGACGTTACTATCGCCTTGTCATCACGTATACCACCCTTTTATCTTCAATACGACACAAATATGGTCTCTAGTAAAAGAAGCTTGAGTAAGACATATACCCCAAATCTTTCACTAGTTGAAGATATCATCTCATGAGTATGTTCTACCCCATTGAATGTACTTAAACCCCCTAGGGTTCAACAATCTCTCCAATGAGTTCAACTGTCATTCCTCTGTCAGAATGACCAGTTTCTATGTATCCAAGATTTTGATCCAGTTCTGTGCATTTTCATGACTCAAGCTGAATACCAAAGTTAAAGTTAACTTCAGTATATTTCCATCGAGTATTTATTGGCCCTCAGATCAGCTCTGGTTAAAAAGTTATGGTAATTCAAAGTCAACAGAATTTCTGGAAGGATTTCAACAGCACCTCCCTTGGCAGTTGCAGTTTTCAACACTGATTTCCACTGAATTCTGTGCTGATATTTCAGAAACTTTGAATTAAAAAGATGTAACCCATCTTCTACCCTTTCTAAAGATGTATCCTATGACAATTTTAGATTTTTCTACTGGGAGTTATACTTGAAAAATAGAACAGTCCAGGGAGTGTTTAAAATCTGTCCTGGTTCTGGACAGTTTACATTCCTCTGGGATTTAAGCCATCCTACGGCGTGATTCAGCTCTGGAAGTCTACAGCAAAGTTGTAGAGTACTTAAATACCTTCCCAGAACTATATACCACACCTCCCTGGGCTAAAAAACCTGTGAGTTATGCTCTGTTGAAGTTCAGCAAACTTGCTGCCCAAAACAGAGCACTCTGTTTTTCAATCTTTTGGAACCATACTAATCAACTATCAATTTTTTTTTACCCAACCAGTTCCTAAATGTTGAAACTTAGTGATTTTAATTCTTGGTTATCATTATCTTTCATGCACATGCCTATGATATGTCGGTACTATGTTCCTCACAAAAGAAAATCCTAACCGGATTATACCGGCATATACGTCTCAAGTGTGGCACTAAACGGTCTCTCGCACACGTTTACTACACGGATAAATACGTGGTTAGTACCTGCAGAAGACCACACAATAATGATGCACTCAAAGGTTGTTTCATTTCAGGCAGTTCCATATTTGAAAGTAAATACAAACGCCCATATCATTGTCATACGGCCGTCCTTGAGTTAGGTCACGTCTCAAGGTACGTGATCGTGTTTCAACACCACACGACGGGGAACCTGAGTAGGTCATGAACGGGTCGTCACAGTTGGGAATGTTATCAACCCAACATAAACCACCTCCTGCCCTGCAGGGCACGCCGATGGCAAGCGCTGCGTATGTCCTCCTGGGCTATTTCCAGACGAACACACTCTCGCGTTACTGACCACGCGATGGGGTCTCCACTTACTTGCCTAATGCACGCTAGGGATCAGCATTGCATATGAACTCAGGAACATGAAGAGTCCAAGAGTTTCATATTGACGTCTCACACCAAGCTGTGAGACCGATCCCTGAACCACGTTCCTCGTCAGGGGAGCTAACCGAAATTGAACCGCTTTCGGTAGCGTTCCTTACCAGTCTTACCAGAGCGTCGGTGCGTCGTTACATAATTAAAATTCAGAATTATAACACATAGGTTAGTCTTTGCCACTTTAAGTAACTATGCTAATATAGTCCTTACTTGGGCAACTACCGAATCCTCACCGTAAACCTAAATTTTCCCGTAATACAGTCCTTAAGTACTGTGCTATCCCCAATGCAGCTCTGATACCAGGCTGTGGCGGACCGGGATCCACTCATCCAGGATCGCAGAGGGTGGTGCCGCACGATGCGACACCCGATAGCACACATCATAAAGACACATTATATTACATGGGAAAACCAACTGAACTGTACAAACAGGTACAACCTTCAGTTACAAACTATTGTTTATATTACACAGCGGAAGTCTAAACTATACAACTCATGCCCGCCTATCTAGAAAAAGTCGGCTGCCCAGCCCTAGGGCAACCAACACTGGCTGCACTCCTCAGCTCAGCGCGGCGTGTACGGCTCCCACTCAGCCGTAGTCCCTGACGGAGGGTAACCCTCGCCGGTGGACTCGTAACCCGAGTCCGTGGGTGGCTCCTCACCTGAAAAACACTTAAGCAGCAACCGTGAGCACGAGGGCTCAACAAGACTTAACCGACTCACCTAGGCATGAAACTCTACATGAGGTGTACAATGATATAGGATAGTAACATTGCAGCAAATGGACACGCCTACAAGTTCATCCTTAGTTCATCTTTTAACCACAAGTTTAACAGTTCAGGAATCTGAAATTTAGTAAGCAATATTTGGTGACACACATGTAACAATACAATTTTATCATACAGAAGAATTGAATCATAATATTCCATAAATTATCTACGTTACGACGCAGTGAACAAGCGGTACTCGTCACCGTGAGGGACGGCGAATCGACTCTTTATACACCTGCAGGGAGACCCAAAGAGCACGTCACGTACGCCCACCCGTGGAGCTGCACAGCACGCTCACTCGATGCCGTACGGGACAACCTTTCAACCAACAGCCCAAACGTCGAACCGTTCGCACCGAAACGGACAGGAGGTTCCCTACACGGAGCATCTCTCTATGCCCGTTAGCAGATTTCCACCTTGCTGCCCTCAACCTACACCTATAAATCGGTGTGCTATGCCTCGACGCCCGGAGGTTTAGGTTACATCGGTTTACCGGGGCCCATATATCCGATATGCCTTCGGTACGTTCAATACTTGTTCAGCAGGGACGCACACGGATCGGACCTCAATCGTTCCGGACAGGGCTGCGCACACAAGACTTCCTCTTGCTGCGCCCTAGCCCCTGCCTAGTCTCATTTTCATTACTAAAGTGATCTCACATCACTCAACCGAACCCGTGTGTCCCCAGCCTAAAATCGTGAGTAGATTCCAACTACTCGACTTGTACCGAAGTCCTATGAATCATTAAGCATAGCCTGTCTACTCGAGGTCTTAGACACTACCCTCACTCTTATAGGAAAATTTCTGGTTATGCAAGTGGGGTTCCAACCATCCTACACCTAATGCACATTCATACTTCACACTAGACATGTGAACAAAGTAGAACTTGATAAAAGAAGTTAATGCAAACCGGGACTTGCCTTGTTGCTGCTGGTCAGAGGTTAGGTCTTCGTCCGGAAGGAGGAAGTCAAGTACTTCCGGAGTTTCCTCGCCTTCAGCGACTACACGTCAATGAAATACTACATGTCAATTCAAATGCAATGTGTAAACTTGAATACATAATTACTAAATAACTCTAGCTAGCCCTCCCCTTTGGTTCTGAAATTTTTATGGTGGCTTGGTAGGGTCCTAACCAGAGTCTTGACCAAGTTTCATTTGAAACAAAGTTCATTTGAGCCTTGTACAAATACAAGCCTATTTGGTCAATATTTGAGCCTCTAAGTAATTCCAGGGGTTTTCATGGCTCCAACCACTACTTTCTGGAAACTAGAATTTCAGATGGTTCTAATGGAATTTGTTTTATGTAATTTGAAGAGTTCTACAGGAAGTTATGCCCTAAACAAGATTTGAGACAATCTGAAAAATGTTTCTGTACATTTTTCTATTTTCTCTGGGCAGTTCTCTTAATCACCCCATTAGGGGGACTAATTGAACTTGGATGAGTCTGAAAATTTTACTGTGACTCAAGGATTTTCCAATAAACCTCTCAGCCAAATTTCAGAATTTTTAATAAAGTAATTCTCCAGATAAAATTCCCAACAGTTTAAAATTTAGGGAATTAATTATGGAGAACTATTAGGTTTCATGAGCTGAAATTGGTATTGCTGGAAAGTACTCAGAATCCTGAGTTCTGCAAAATTTGGTTCACTGAATTTGGAGTTTCCTAGCAAAAGTTCTATGCATTTGAAGTTTGAACTAAAACTGGAAATTCCAAAAATGTTTAAACTCTGCAGGTGGGGCCCACTCCTTAAACCGGCCCACTGAGAAAGCTGCCACATCGCGGCCCATGGGGTTTTACCCACGCTGCTGCACTGAATCCCGACCGCAAACGGATCCCCGCGTGAGACCAGAGGCTGACCGGTGGACCCGGCCGCCCCTTCGTCTACCTCGCGCCCTCCCGCAGCTCCTGCGGCGGTGCTTCGCCGGAGTTCTCGCCACCGGCCGTTTCGCTGCACGACCTTCAATGGTTCTCGCCGCCTGGGCCTATCTTGACTCGGAGAACACGCTGGTGCCCTCACCAAAGCTTGGCGATGGCCGGAACCATGCCCGCGACGGTGACAGTGGTTCTCTCTATTCCGACGATGTCGCCCGGGCTACTCAGGGCCTTATTCTTCAAACGAGTTGCTCCTACAGCTCTGCTGTGGCATGCTGAGCATGAATATGAGCTTGGCTGGCCGCGGGAATGGCCGGAGCTACGTGCTCACCATCGACCTAGGCCCGATATCGGCTGTGACCGGAAAATTTTGAAGAGCCGTAACCCTAGCCCATGGTTTTCGCTGGTTTTTGATCCTAAGTGATCATGTACCAGTGCAGAACGTGTGTGTAGCTCGGAATCTCCGGTGGTGAACTACCCACTCCGAATTTTCACGTTTTGCACCATTCGGTACTTTGAACACCGAATGAATAAACGCCCAAATACAACCCCGACGAAGCACGAGAGGAGGAACGGTCGGCACGAGCATGTCACGCACCTTGGAGCGGACCTTTTTCGTATAGCTCGCCGGGCACGAAACGGATCCTAGCTCTCGGACGCCGGGGATCAGAGGAGGTCGGCGTTCTGTTCTTGCGCAGAACCGAGAAAGGAGCTCGGGGTGTGGTCGTTCTCGCTCGGGAAACGGAAGGAAGGGTGGAGTAGCGTGTGCGCTGGCCTCTGAGCCGCAATTTTTGCACTGTGAGGTGGACGTTTGATCGCTGCTGGCGGTCAGGGCGCCGGTGCAATCGCGCTGGCGCGCGCGCGAGGCTTCGTCCGAAGGAAATATCACCCGAGGGAAACTTCAGACTGAAGTCTGCTGACATGTGGGCCTCCCCTCTAATTCTTTTTTTTCCAATTTTTTCATTTCTGTTGCTACTCAAATATTCCCAGCTACTCACAATTGAATGTGAGACTTAGCCCCCAAGTGTTGGTTTGAATTTGAGTTCTCAAATTTGAACTTTGTTTAGCTAAATTTGCTTCACATTTGAACTGAAATTCAAATTCAGTTTTGAATTATTGCAAATTTAGCTCCCGACAAGATGAATTCCAATGGGGATGAAAATTGGTGGGCTAACTCAGAAAAATGTGCTGAGTTTGAATATGAAGCTAAATTTTGAATTTGAGGGATGAAAGTTGCTGCAATTTGAATTTACATTCAAATTGGCCTCTTTTTCAAATGCCCCCAAAAGTGCCTCAAAAAGTGTTGGATTTGCATGAAACTTGGCTTGAACCTTCCCAAGGCTTCTCAAGTCCTAGGGGTGAGCTCAACCTCTCATGTTTACGTGTAGAAATCCTACTTTGTAAAAGTTAGGGCTTTCTCCTCTAATCACTCTTTTGATGGAGGTTACTTGCTCTTTACAATTTTTCACATGATATCCACAACAAAAACTGTGGTGTTGTGAGGTGATGAAAAGTTTTTGCAAGTCCCTTTTCTTGGGCTTTTACACCGGGTGTCACAGATTGATATCAGAGCCACGTTGACCGTAGGACACAAGCCTAGGTAGAATGGACACTCTAAAACACTTAGGCACACCCCTCTAAACTGCTATTTTCGAAAATTGCTTGCTGCTGCACTTTTTTTTGTCAATTCAGCCACCACAAAGTACTATTTTCGACCCCTCCTTCTCTCTTCTTTTGGACAGCAACACTTTTGCTTTCTTGCTCCATAACTTAAGCTTTGGAGTTATTTCTTCCTTCTCTAAAGTTTTCATGTCCTATTGATAGATGCTGGTGATCCGGAGCACGACACGCATAAGTACTCGTTCACCACCATGTGGGAGTGCACTTAGCTCCATTGAGGTGTCTGATGGACCACCCCCGTCACATGATGGGAACAGCACCAGTTCATATGATTAAGTTTAGGATTCCCATTAAATAAGCTGTAATAGGAACTTTTAAATCATAGTAGCGTGAACAGGAGTGGTGTCTTGAACTTTTGTGATGATTGCTTGTGTTTCTGTGCTGGTGTGAGTTGTGGGACGCTTCGGCGAATATCCACATCCACACATAGTAGAGAGATGTGAGATGCTAAGGCATGTGTTCACATCCTCACATAGGCTAAAATTAATGAAAGAAGATATATAGTTCATGCACCTTGATGCATATAGTTGGGGGGATCAATCTAAACTTTCATTTTCTATTCTACCCAACTCTCTGTCACAGATGGTGAGGGAAAATGCCAGCCGTCAAAGGAGGAACATTCGTGGCAACCATGAACCGCAAGAGGATGGCCACGTTGAAGTTCCTGAAAATGACAACCCCGGGGCTGGTGCAAACAACCTTGAACGGTTGATGGCTATGCAGAACCAGCTCATGCAAACCATGATACAAACATTGGGACAGATGCAAGCCAACAACCACAACAATCCTAACCCCATTCCTGCACCCCCACCACCACCACCGCCGGTTCACAACCGATTGGGAGAGTTCATGAGGACTCGACCGCCTACTTTTGCACAAGCTAATGATCGTCCATGGAGAAGAAGCTTGCAATTGTTCAGTGCAATGATCGGGAGAAAGTTCTCTTCGCATCGCACCAACTTATGGGAGCAGCCGCTGACTGTTGGGACGCTCTTTGCAATGCTCATGATAACCAGGAGACTATCACTTGGGCTGAATTCAAGGAGAGTTTCTGCTCTCATTACGTCTCTGCTGGAGTCATGATGCTTAAAACGCAAGAGTTCGAAGGTCTCTGCCAAGGAAGGAAGAGCGTGAATGAGTACCTCAACAAGTTTACACAGCTGTCAAGGTATGCTCCCGAAGACGTCAACTCGGATCAAAGGAAGCAATACTTGTTCATGAGAGGATTGAACAATGAGATCCAAGTACAACTGCTCAACAACGATTATGCAAGCTTCCAGAAGCTTGTTGACAAAGCTATAGTGGTTGAGAGCAAGATCCATGAGATCGAGCAAGAGGGCAAGAGGAAGATGCTATACCAGCCACAAGGAAGCAATGTACGTCCCTGTTTCATGCCCCCGGCTGCACCACAGTATGGCTCGTCTACTTCTACTTTCCGCCCTGCAAACCCACCTCGCCCTAATCAACCACCGCAGCAACGTCCTGTTGTGCAAGCACCTCGTATGCCCTTGCCTCTTGCGCCTGTACCAACATGGGTGCCTATGCTCAAAACCAGCCTCGCCCTAACGTTCCTGCTGTGTTGGGCAACAAAACATGTCTTTCATGCGGAGAGGCGGGACACTTTGCAAGTCAATGCCCTAGGAAAGGCCTTGGACAGCCGACCAACGCACCAAAACAGAACCCATGGCCAAGTGGAGGAGCTACGCAAGGTAACCATGGGTAGCAGAACTACGCTCGTGGCCACGTGAATCATGTCTCCGCGGAGGAAGCGTAACAAGCTGAGGACGTCGTGATTGACATGTTCCTTGCCAACTCCAACCCAGCCACTGTTTTATTTGATTCCGGAGCATCGCATTCATTCATATCATCCAGGTATGTTGCCAAGTATAATCTACCCATATCACTCATGAAATATACTATGGTTGTTAACTCTCCCGGTGGAGAGATGAGGACTAATATAGTATGTCCGAAAGTAAACCCTAAAATAAGGGGGGTAGACTTTCTTGCCAACCTTATTGTCTTGGATTCCCAAGGGATTGATATAATACTTGGGATGGATTGGTTAAGCAAGCACAACGGAGTAATCCAATGTGCTGAGAGGAGCGTGCAGTTGACAAATGAGCACGGTACTCATATTGAGTTCGAGTCAGCCCAACTGGCAACCGAGAAGGCAGCACTGAACCACGTCAAAGAAGCAACATTGGAAAGCATTCCAGTGGTTCAAGAATTTTCGGACGTGTTCCCGGAAGAACTTCCAGGTATGCCACCCGACCGGGACATTGAGTTTGCCATTGATTTAGTACCTGGAACTGCACCTATAGAAAAAAGGCCATATAGGATGCCCGTTAATGAACTAGTGGAACTTAAGAAGCAAATTCAGGAGCAGCTTGAAAAGGGTTTTATACGCCCAAGGTCATCACCGTGAGGAGCCCCCGTGCTCTTCGTAGACAAGACGGATGGGACCCAAAGGATGTGTGTGGATTATAGGTCTCTCAATGAGGTGACGATCAAGAATAAATACCCGCTGCCCCGTATAGAGGACCTGTTCGACCAAACGAAAGGTGCTCGAATTTTCTCCAAGATTGATCTGCGGTCGGGATACTTCCAGCTGAAGATTAAGCCCTCCGACATACCCAAGACTGCATTTCGAACACGGTATAGTTCGTATGAATATACCATTATGTCTTTTGGGTTAACGAATGCACCTGCATATTTTATGTACCTCATGAATAAGGTCTTCATGGAGTACTTGGACAAGTTCGTCATGGTTTTCATCGATGATATCATGGTGTATTCAAAAAGTGAGGAAGAACATGAAGAACATTTGAGATTGACCTTGCAGAAACTGCGAGAGCTTCAATTGTATGCCATGTTCAGGAAGTGTCAATTTTGGGTAAAGGAGATATCGTTCCTAGGCCACATCATCTCCGAGAGAGGAGTATCGGTTGATCCTAGAAAAGTGGGAGATGTTCTGAAGTGGAACCAACCACGGAATGTGAGAGATATTCGGAGTTTTCTTTGGATGGCTGGATACTACTGACGGTTCATCAAGGATTTCTCCAAAATAGCGAAGCCTATGACTAAATTGCTAATGAAGGGAAAAGCATTTCAGTGGACACCAGTGTGCCAAGAAAGCTTTGAGGAGCTCAAGAAAAGGCTAACCACAGCGCCAGTTTTGGTATTGCCGGACGTGAGCAAGAGTTTTGATATATATTGTGACGCATCAAGACAAGGGCTTGGATGCGTGCTCATGCAAGAAGGACAAGTGGTAGCCTATGCGTCGAGACAACTAAAGAAAAACGAGCTGAATTACCCCACGCATGACTTGGAACTTGCAGCCGTGGTGCATGCATTAAAGATTTGGAGACATTATATCCTTGGACACCGATGTGAGATCTATACGGATCACAAAAGCTTCAAGTATATATTCACGCAAGCGGATCTGAATTTGAGGCAACTTCGATGGTTGGAACTCATCAAGGATTATGATGTTGGAATCAATTATCACCCCGGAATGGCCAATGTAGTAGCTGATGCGTTGAGCCAAAGGGAGCATGTCACCAACTCACGGTTTAGGAGCTACTGCCCGAGCTGCGAAAGGAGTTCGAATGGTTACATCTCGGGTTCTTGAACGATATGGAAGTGATAGAACTCAACTCTTCGCTGGAACAAGAGATACGAGATGGCCAAGTGACGGATGAGGAAATCAAGGAAATCAACGAAAGAATCTGACAAGGCATAGAAAAAGGATTTCAAGGAAGACGAGAAGGGCACGCTTTGGTTAGGAAAAAGGATTTGTGTGACTAACGTGAAGCACATCCGTGACACGATATTAAAGGAGGCACATGACTCACCTTATTCCATATATCCCGGCTGTACAAAGATGTACAAGGACCTGAAAACTTGCTATTGGTGGGATGGTATGAAAAGGGACATAGCTGAATATGTTGCCTTATGCGACACCTGCCAACGGGTGAAGGCCGAACATCAAAGACCCGCTGGACTGTTGCAGCCATTGAAAGTGCCCGAGTGGAAGTGGGAAGACATCAGCATGGATTTCGTTGTCGGATTGCCACGTACTCGGTCGGATTATGACTCCATTTGGGTTATTGTGGACCGATTGACGAAAACAGCCCATTTTCTTCCTGTTAGAATGTGACGCCCTCAATTCTGTGGGAAAAACCACGGAACCGAGAACTAATGCATATGTGTGCCCAGGATGTTCATCACACATACACATACGTTCCACAAACTGAATTCAGATTATATATTACCACGAATAACAGAGTTTATTACAACGTCTCATGAGTCTTGGACTCATGCTTACAGCGGAAGTCTTATTTCTATGCAGCGGAAGTCTTATTTTAATGCGGAAGCAAAAACTAATGCGGAAGCAAAACTAAGCAGAAGTGGCTCCATCTCTACTCCTTCCACAGGCAAGGTTGAGAACAGATCACACGCCATAATGCTCCACTTGGTCTTCATAATAGCCTTCTCTCGCTATTGATGACGAAATAATAATGCAAGTTTGAGTACAATGATGTACTCAGCAAGTGCGGGAAAACACATGATATGCAGCTCATAAACAAGGTAAGTACAAAAAGGCTATTTGCAGAAAAGCAGATTTATAAAACCATGATAAAACAGCAACTTAACTTTAGATGAATGCAATTCCAGCATGTATTAAATTACCAACATACCTCCATCGCTTTCCATGTTCCACCCGAACATTAACCAACCTCATTCTTACTCACGAATACCTCCTCGTATTCGCTACCATCTCACGAATACCTTCACGTATTCGCTATCATCTTATCTCATAAACAACTTCGTCTCACACCGAGACCAAACTCGTTGCCATGACTCAACAATCATGCAACCATCATATCACCCGGACTCAACAGTCCCAAACCATAACCATGACCAAACCAATAACCATAACCAAAAACCTTCCTTTTAACCATCCCAACTAATCATGGCAGTTTAGCCAGGTGCTCGTGACCGTAAGCTCGGCTATCATGATAGTTTTAGTAACTCTGCAGAGTTTGCACCTCTTTACCCACAAGTTTGTGATTTCGTCACCCGTCGGTGACTGCAGAACCTCAATTATACCAGTACACAATCATCGGTGTATGGTCAAGAGATCACAAAATAGCCTTTACAAAGGGGTTACTAGATGTATGGACTCACTAAGGTTTCACCGGCAAGCTAGAATCTCCAATTCTCCCACCCATGGGCCCCCTCTTGTGCCATGCAGTTCCCAGGGCAGTCTTCACTTGACTCCCATTCCCCGTGCCTTCCACAGTCCATAACACTCTAGCAACTTACCTAATTACTCAGCTAAGCCGCACCCATACTTGGCCTTGTGGTGGCACTGTTATCCTGGCATGTGCATGCATGAACCGGTCCTTAGATCTATGGCAAGTAAAACCACCATCTCATGCTACCTCATTCACAAACCCAGGCTTTCCTAGATCTCCCTCCGATCCATGTTCATTATCATTAATTTTCTCATTATCATTACGAGTGCAGTTAGCTAGACACATCTATCTCGCTCCCCAATCCCATAGACTCAGCGAAGCATAAAGCAAAAACCATACCTGACTCATAAACTTCCCAGGCGACAAGGGTGGTTTAATCAAAACTAGTAAACTCCTATAAAAGGGTTTCCCATCATGTTTGACTCAGTACGCACACCTTTTTCACAAACAAACAGTTTTTCCCAATATATAGGATCAATATGGTCAAGGAGCACTTGCCTTGTACTTGTGGTTCCGGTTGTTCTTGATTCTCAAAACCTGGTTGCTGTAGTTCGTCGTAGACAGCTTCCTAAACCTGTCCTGCTATGTAGGATTCACGTGCATACAAGATTCACAGCAATCAATATCATGCGCAAACCTTAAACTAGATGCGATGATGCACATGCATAATATCCTATGATTTTTATTAGATTGGTGTGCTCTTGCATGGCTTGCATGGGCAGAGGTGTTCGGATTAAAGGTGGATGTGGCGATGATCTTGTCTTTAGATCAAACTGATCATCGAGTGATCTGCCCACGAGAAGGCTTCTGTTCGGAAGGAATTGAAGAACAGATGCAAGAGATGAACAATGATGTCGTAAGGTGGTATTGAAGTCCTACCTCACGCTCTTCTTGTCTTCGAGGTCCTCCTCAGACCGCTTGGTTCTTCTCCGATGATCTCCCTTGTTGCGCTTCGGCGATGGTTTACTCGGCGAGTTAGGGCTAGGGCTCCAAGTCGTCGGCTTAGGAGTTGAAAGAGAAGTTTGTGGTTTCGGCCAGAGATTTTGGGTTCTATTTATAATCGGGAAGAGAAGAGTCCTAATCTGATTGGATCCCGAATAAGAGTCTTATTCAGATCTTTGTTGGATCCTAACGTCTTATCTTTGGTAACATCGTGGAAATTTAGATCAGTTTATGTTTCGTACTGGTATCTTTACGCGTAAAAACCGCTCCAGACTCGTTACCTTCATGGTGATGAGCTCCGGAGGCTCCACGTGTCCTCCCTGGCCTGGTATCTACTTCTCCGCAGAGACGAGCTCCAGTTGTGCCGCGTGTCAACCGACCGAGACCTCCCCCTCCTTTGGAGGTGAGCTCCGCGCACGCCACGTGTTGGCGCCGGTCTTTCCTCTCTTCTCTCGTCAGGGACATGCCCCGAGGTCGACACGTGTCCAGCAACGACAGACCTCCCGGAGATAAGCTCCGGTGGCGACACGTGTTCGATAGATCCGGACTTCTCTGAGATGGGCTCCGAGATCGACACGTACCCCGCGCGACTAGTCTTCTGATTTCCGTGAGGACTAGCTCCGAGGATGACACGTGTCTTGCGGAAATGCCTTTGCTTGCTCTGCAGAGGCTAGCTCCTTGGGCAACACATGTCCCACAGGATCGAACCTCTCCCCTTTGTGGCGACGAGCCCCGAACCTGCCACGTAGCTCTTTCAGCGGTGGACCTCTCTTCACTTCGCAGGGACGAGCTCCGATCACGCCACGTGGCCAGTGGCCGCGGTAAGTTGTCTTCGGCGCTCTCGGAGGGCCTTATTGGCTATTCTTTTGATAATTCTTCTCTGTCCCTACTTTTCTTAACGTGTTTCCTCTTCATAAAACATGAACCTATGCTGACACCCGAGATGAGGGTGTCACAAATCTACCCCCCTTAAATTGAATCTCGCCTTCGAGATTCGTTGGTAGAAAACAGATGGGGAAATTCTGCCTTGATATCCTCTTCACGCTCCCATGTGGCTTCAGCTTCGGTGTGATGGCTCCATTGTACCTTGCACCATCGAATCACCTTGTTCCGGGTGACCCTCTCCTTTTCGTCCAAAATTCAGACAAGGTATTCTGCGTAAGTCAGGTCCTCTTGGAGTCCAAGCTCTCCCATTGACACTTGTTCCTCTGGTACTCTCAAGCACTTCTTGAGCTGGGATACATGAAACACATCATGCACGTCGGAGAGGTGGTTTGGGAGCTCTAGTTGATAGGCTACTTCTCCTCGCTTGTCCAAAATTTTAAATGGTCCGATGTAGCGAGGTGCTAGCTTGCCTTTGATGTTAAACGTCGTTGGCCTCGGATAGGCGATACCTTAAGGTATACGAAGTCTCCCACTTCAAAGGTCAACTTCCTACGCCTATTGTCCGCATAGCCTTTCTGTCGCGACTGGGCAGCTTTTAAGTTCTCCCGTATCGTTTGGACCTGCTTTTCGGCTTCTTGTAGTACTTCGGGTCCAAACACCTGGTTCTCTCCAGTCTCGTTCTAGAATAGTGGTGTTCTACACCGTCTACCATATAAGGCTTCGAAAGGCGACATCTTTAAGCTAGCTTGATAGCTGTTGTTATAGGAGAACTCGGCATACGGTAAACTCCTATCCCAACTACGCCCACGTTTCAAGGCGCAAGCTCTCAACATGTCCTCCAAAATCTGGTTCGTCCTTTCGGTTTGTCCATCTGTTTGTGGGTGGTAGGCGGAGCTAAAATCCAGTCGTGTACCCATGGTCTTCTGCAGCTTCCTCCAGAATCTAGAGGTAAACTGAGAACCTCGATCCGAGACTATCCTCTTTGGAACTCCGTGACCGCACACGATCTGCTCCATGTACAATTCTGCCAATTGTGCAACGTTGTAACTAGTCTTTACCGGAAGAAAATGGGCGGTTTTCGTCAACCGGTCCACAATGACCCAGATGGAGTCGTATCCTGACTGAGTACGTGGTAATCCGACGATGAAGTCCATACTGATGTCCTCCCATTTCCATTCGGGTATTCTCAAGGGTTGCAGCAATCCAGCGGGTTTTTGATGTTCGGCTTTTACCCGTTGGCATGTGTCGCATAGGGCAACGTATTCGGCTATATCCCTCTTCATACCATCCCACCAATAACAAGTTTTCAAATCCTTATACATTTTGGTGCTCCCTGGATGTATGGAATAGGGTGAATCATGTGCCTCCTTTAATATCATGTCGCGAAGGTGTCTTATGTTTGGCACACAAATCCTTTTTCCTAGCCAAAGCGTACCCTTTTCATCCTCCTTGAAATCCTTCTCTATCCCTCATCGGATTCTTTCCTTGATCTCCTTGATCCCCTCATCCGTTGCTTGGCCCTCTCTTATTTCTTGCTCCAATGGGGAGTGGATCTCTATTATCTCCATGTTATTCAAGAATCCGAGGTGTAACCGTTCGAACTCCTTCTGTAGTTCGGGTGGTAGCTCCTGAACTGTGAGTTGGTGACATGCTCCCTTTCTGCTCAATGCGTCCGCTACTACATTGGCCTTCCCGGGGTGGTAGTTGATTCCCACATCATAATCCTTGATGAGTTCTAACCATCGACGTTGCCTCAAATTCAAGTCCGTTTGTGTAAATATGTACTTGAGGCTTTTATGATCCATATAGATCTCACATCGATGTCCCAGGATATAATGTCTCCAAATCTTTAATGCATGCACCACTGCTGCTAGCTCCAAGTCGTGCGTAGGATAGTTAAGCTCGTGCTTCTTTAATTGTCGTGAGGCATAGGCTACCACTTGTCCTTCCTGCATGAGTACACATCCGAGCCCTTGTCTGGATGCGTCACAATATATGTCAAAGCTCTTGCTTACGTCTGGCAATACCAGAACTGGTGTTGTGGTTAGCCTTTTCTTGAGTTCCTCAAAACTTTCTTGGCAGGCTTGGGTCCATTGAAAGACTTTTCCCTTCATTAGCGACTCCGTCAGAGGTTTTGCTATCTTAGAGAAGTCTTTAATGAAGCGCCGATAGTATCCTGCCATTCCAAGGAAACTTCGAATATCCCTCACGCTCTTCGGTTGGTCCCACTTCAGAACATCTCTCACCTTTCCAGGATCAACCGAATTCCCTTCCTTGGAGATGATGTGGCCTAGGAAAGATATTTCCTTTAGCCAAAATTGACACTTGTTGAGCTTGGAATACAACTGATGCTCGCGTAACTTCTGCAAGGTCAATCTCAGATGTTCTTCATGCTCCTCCTTACTTTTTGAATACACCATAATGTCGTCGATGAAAACCACGATGAATTTGTCCAGGTACTCCATGAAAACCTTGTTCATAAGGTACATGAAGTATGCGGGTGCATTTGTCAATCCAAAAGACATAACGGTATATTCATATGAACCATACCGTGTCCGAAAGGCTGTCTTAGGTATATCGGAGGGCTTAATCTTCAGCTGGAAATATCCCGACCGAAGATCAATCTTGGAGAATGCTTGGGCTCCTTTCATTTGATCGAACAGGTCCTCTATACAGGGCAGAGTGTATTTATTCTTGATTGTCACCTCGTTGAGAGACCTGTAGTCCACGCACATTCTTTGGGTTCCATCCTTCTTGTCCACGAAGAGTACCGGAGCTCCCCATGGTGACGAGCTTGGACGGATAAAACCCTTCTCCAACTGTTCTTGAATTTGCTTCTTGAGTTTAACTAGCTCGTTGACGGGCATCCTATATGGTCTCTTAGCTATAGGTGCAGTTCCGGGTACCAAATCTATGGCAAACTCGATGTCCCGGTCAGGTGGCATTCCTGGAAGCTCTTTCGGGAACACGTCCGAAAATTCCTGAACCACCGGAATGCTGTCCAATGTTGTTCCTTTGACGTGGTACAAATTTGCCCGTTCGGTTGTTTGCTGGGCTGACTCAAACTCGACACGAATACCGTGTTCGTTTGTCAACTGAACGCTCCTTTCAGCACATTGGATTACTCCATTGTGCTTGCTTAACCAATCCATTTCGAGTATGATGTCAATCCCATGGGAGTCCAAGACAATAAGGTTGGCAAGGAAGTCTACCCCTCTTATTTTAAGGCTTACTTTAGGACATACTATCTTAGTCCTCATTTCTCCTCCGGGAGAATTAAATAACATAGCACATTCTAAGTGGGATACGGGTAGATGATGTTTGGCAACATATTTGGATGATATGAAGGAATGCGATGCTCCGGAATCAAATAAGATGGTGGCTGGGTTGGAGTTGGCAAGGAACATACCAATTGCGACGTCCTCAGCCTGTTGTGCTTCCTCAGCAGTGACATGGTTTACGTGGCCACGAGCATAGTTCTGCGGTCCACGTTTCCCTTGGTTGTCCCCTCCGTTTGGTTGCTGGTTCTGTTTGGGCACGTTTCCTTGCTGTCCAGGGCCTCTCCTCGGGCACTGGTTAGCGAAGTGGCCTACTTCCCCGCATGCAAAGCATGCCCTGTTGCCCACGGCAGCAGGTACGTTGGGGCGGGGGTTTTGAACAGGGGCGCCATTGTTAGGTCGTGGCGCTGGGGGCATGGGCACACGAGGTGCCGGTGCAACGAACCGTTGCTGTGGTGGCTGACCAGGGCGGTACGCAGGAGTGGTCGATCCATACTGCAGGGCAGGGGGCATGTACATAGGTCGTACGTTGCTCCCTTGGGGCTGGTATGGCATCTTCCTCTTGCACTCTCGCTCGATCTCTCGGATCTTGTTTTCAACCACAATAGCTTTGTCAACCAGCTTCTGGAAGCTTACGTAGTCATTGTTGAGGAGCTGAACCTAGATCTCATTGTTCAACCCTCTCATGAACAGGTACTGCTTCCTCTGATCTGAGTTGACATCTTCGGGGGCGTACCGGGACAGTTGTATGAACTTGTTGAGATACTCGTTCACACTCTTCTGTCCTTGGCAGAGACCTTCAAACTCCTGCCTCTTGAGCATCATTACACCAGCAGGGATGTAGTGAGAGCGGAAACTTTCCTTGAACTCAGTCCAAGTGATTGTCTCCGGGTTGGCATGGGCGTTGCTCAAGGCATCCCACCAGTCGGCAGCGGCTCCCGTAAGTTGGTGCGATGCAAAGAGAACTCTCGGTCGTTGCACTGAACAATGGCGAGCTTCCTCTCCATGGATTTCAACCAATCATCGGCCTCCATGGGGTCGCTTGCTTGAGCAAAGGTGGGTGGTCGAGTCCTCATGAACTCTCCCAACCTGTTATGAGCCGGCGGTGGTGGTGGCGGTGGTGCCGGAACGGGGTTTTGGTTGGCCTGCAACTGACCCAAAGTTTGGATCATGGTTTGCATAAGCTGGTTTTGCATGGCCATCAACCTTTCCAGATGGTTTTCACCAGCTCCGGGGTTAGCAGGAACTTCCTCGTGGTCATCCTCCTGGACGTTCCTTCGGCTGGCATTTCCTCTCACCATCTGTGAGGGAGAACGAAATAGAATAGAAGGTTAGAAGGTTAGGTAAGTCCCTTCAACTATATGCATCAAGGTGAGTTAGACTGTATATATTAGTCCTTACGAGAATGTGATCAAGTGCCGAAGCATTTCACACCTCTTTCTTCTTACGTATAGATATGGACAACGTTTTTGAGACGTCCCACAACTTCATACTAAACACATATTCACAGATAATCATCACAAGGGCCCACACAACTCCTATTCAAGGAGGGCTTCCTATGTCAAGGTGGTTTCTAAAGGCCAATCTAAGCTATTCACCCTAGGACGCTTGTGACTCCTATTTAGGGGTTAACCCATAGCTCTATTATCTATCTAAGGTTTTCTACCTAGGCGTGTAACCTACTGTCAACCCGTGGCTCTGATACCAATCTGTGACGCCCTCAATTCTGTGGGAAAAACCACAGAACCGAGAACTAATGCATATGTGTGCACAGGATGTTCATCACACATACACATACGTTCCACAAACTGAATTCATATTATATATTACCACGAATAATAGAGTTTATTACAACGTCTCATGAGTCTTGGACTCATGCTTACAGAGGAAGTCTTATTTCTATGCAGCGGAAGTCTTATTTTAATGCGGAAGCAAAAACTAATGCGGAAGCAAAACTAAGCAGAAGTGGCTCCATCTCTACTCCTTCCACAGGCAAGGTTGAGAACAGATCACACGCCATAATGCTCGACTTGGTCTTCATAATAGCCTTCTCTTGCTGTTGATGACGAAATAATAATGCAAGTTTGAGTACAATGATGTACTCAGCAAGTGAGGGAAAACACATGATATGCAGCTCATAAACAAGGTAAGTACAAAAAGGCTTATTTGCAGAAAAGCAGATTTATAAAACCATGATAAAACAGCAACTTAACTTTAGATGAATGCAATCCAAGCATGTATTAAATTACCAACATACCTCCATCGCTTTCCATGTTCCACCCGAACATTAACCAACCTCATTCTTACTCACGAATACCTCCTCGTATTCGCTACCATCTCACGAATACCTTCACGTATTCGCTACCATCTTATCTCATAAACAACTTCGTCTCACACCGAGACCAAACTCATTGCCATGACTCAACAATCATGCAACCATCATATCACCCGGACTCAACAGTCCCAAACCATAACCATGACCAAACCAATAACCATAACCAAAAACCTTCCCTTTAACCATCCCAACTAATCATGACAGTTTAGCCAGGTGCTCGTGACCGTAAGCTCGGCTATCATGATAGTTTTAGTAACTCTGCAGAGTTTGCACCTCTTTACCCAAAAGTTTGTGATTTCGTCACCCGTCGGTGACTGCAGAACCTCCATTATACCAGTACACAACCGTCGGTGTATGGTCAAGAGATCACAAAATAGACTTTACAAAGGAGTTACTAGATGTATGGACTCACTAAGGTTTCACCGGCAGGCTAGAATCTCCAATTCTCCCACCCACAGGCCCCCTCTTGTGCCATGCAGTTCCCAGGGCAGTCTTCACTCGTCTCCCATTCCCCGCGCCTTCCACAGTCCATAACACTCTAGCAACTTACCTAATTACTCAGCTAAGCCGCACCCATACTTGGCCTTGTGGTGGCACTGTTATCCTGGCATGTGCATGCATGAACCGGTCCTTAGATCTATGGCAAGTAAAACCACCATCTCATGCTACCTCATTCACAAACCCAGGCTTGCCTAGATCTCCCTCCGATCCATGTTCATTATCATTAGTTTTCTCATTATCATTACGAGTGCAGTTAGCTAGACACATCTATCTCGCTCCCCAATCTCATAGACTCAGCGAAGCATAAAGAAAAAACCATACCTGACTCATAAACTTCCCAGGCGACAAGGGTGGTTTAACCAAAACTAGTGAACTCCTATAAAAGGGTTTCCCATCATGTTTGACTCAGTATGCACACCTTTTTCGCAAACAAACAGTTTTTCCCAATATATAGGATCAATATGGTCAAGGAGCACTTGCCTTGTACTTGCGGTTCCGGTTGTTCTTGATTCTCAAAACCTGGTTGCTGTAGTTCGTCGTAGACAGCTTCCTGAACCTGTCCTGCTATGTAGGATTCACGTGCATACAAGATTCACAGCAATCAATATCATGCACAAACCTTAAACTAGATGCGATGATGCACATGCATAATATCCTATGATTTTTATTAGATTGGTGTGCTCTTGCATGGCTTGCATGGGCAGAGGTGTTCGGATTAAAGGTGGATGTGGCGATGATCTTGTCTTTAGATCAAACTGATCATCGAGTGATCTGCCCACGAGAAGGCTTCTGTTCGGAAGGAATTGAAGAACAGATGCAAGAGATGAACAATGATGTCGTAAGGTGGTATTGAAGTCCTACCTTACGCTCTTCTTGTCTTCGAGGTCCTCCTCAGACCGTTTGGTTCTTCTCCGATGATCTCCCTTGTTGCGCTTCGGCGATGGTTTACTCGGCGAGTTAGGGCTAGGGCTCCAAGTCATCGGCTTAGGAGTTGAAAGAGAAGTTTGTGGTTTCGGCCAGAGAGTTTGGGTTCAATTTATAATCGGGAAGAGAAGAGTCCTAATCTGATTGGATCCAAAATAAGAGTCTTATTCAGATCTTTGTTGGATCCTAATGTCTTATCTTTGGTAACATCGTGGAAATTTAGATCGGTTTCTGTTTCGTACTGGTATCTTTACGCGTAAAAACCGCTCCAGACTCGTTACCTTCGTGGTGATGAGCTCCGGAGGCTCCACGTGTCCTCCCGGGCCTGGTATCTACTTCTCCGCACAGACGAGCTCCAGTTGTGCCGCGTGTCAATCGACCGAGACCTCCCCCTCCTTTGGAGGTGAGCTCCGCGCACGCCACGTGTTGGTGCCGGTCTTTCCTCTCTTCTCTCTTCAGGGACATGCCCCGAGGTCGACACGTGTCCAGCAACGACAAACCTCCCGGAGATAAGCTCCGGTGGCGACACGTGTTCGATAGATCCGGACCTCTCTGAGATGGGCTCCGAGATCGACACGTACCCCGCGCGACTGGTCTTCTGATTTCTGCGAGAACTAGCTCCGAGGATGACACGTGTCTTGCGGAAATGCCTTTGCTTGCTCTGCAGAGGCTAGCTCCGTGGGCAACACGTGTCCCACAGGATCGGACCTCTCCCCTTTGTGGCGACGAGCCCCGAACCTGCCACGTAGCTCTTTCAGCGGCGGACCTCTCTTCACTTCGCAGGGACGAGCTCCGATCACACCACGTGGCCAGTGGCCGCGGTAAGTTGTCTTCGGCGCTCTCGGAGGCCCTTATTGGCTATTCTTTTGATAATTCTTCTCTGTCCCTACTTTTCTTAAAGTGTTTCCTCTTCATAAAACATGAACCTATGCTGACACCCGAGATGAGGGTGTCACATAGAACCACGTACCGCATCACAGAACTAGACGAGCTGTATATGGAGCAAATCGTGTGCCGCCATGGAGTCCCGAAGAGGATAGTTTCAGATCGGGGTTCTCAATTTACCTCTAGGTTCTGGAAGAAGCTGCATGAAGCCATCGGTACACGGCTGAATTTCAGCTCTGCTTTTCACCCGCAAACTGACGGGCAAACCGAGAAGACAAATCAAATTTTGGAAGACATGTTGAGAGCTTGCGCCTTGAAACATGGGCGTAGTTGGGATAAGAGCTTGCCGTATGCTGAATTCTCATACAACAACATCTATCAAGCCAGCTTGAAGATGTCACCTTTTGAAGCATTGTATGGTAGACGTTGTAGAACGCCGCTGTTCTGGAATGAGACCAGAGAGAGTCAAGTGTTTGGACCCGAAGTGCTGCAAGACGCCGAAAAGCAAGTCCAAACGATACGAGAAAATTTGAAGGCGGCTCAATCACGATAAAATGGTTATGCGTACAATAGGCAAAGAAGATTGACCTTCGAAATAGGAGACTTCGTGTACCTTAAAGTATTGCCTATCCGAGGGCAACGACGGTTCAACGTCAAGGGCAAATTAGCACCTCACTACATCGGGCCATTTAAGATTTTGGGCAAGCGAGGAAAAGTAGCCTATCAACTAGAGCTGCCAACGCACCTCTCTGATGTGCACGACGTGTTTCACGTATCCCAACTCAAGAAGTGTTTAAGAGTACCGGAAGAACAAGTACCGATGGATGAGCTCGAGCTTCATGAGGATCTGACCTTTGTGGAGCACCCCGTCCAAATTTTGGATGTGAAGGAAAGGGTCACGAGGAACAAAGTGATCCGTTGATGCAAGGTACAGTGGAGCCATCACACGGAAGCCAAAACTGGGAGCATGAGGAAGACCACAAGGCAGAATTTTCTCATCTATTCTCTACTCTATTGAATCTCGATGGCGAGATTCAGTTTAAGGGGGGGTAGGTTTGTAACACCCTCAAATTCACCTCCATGCATTGCATACATTTTCATATAGAGAAACATTATAAAAGAAGTAGAAATGTAGAAAGAATCATAAAAATGATGGGAAATGGAAAAAAAGATAGTTGAGATGAGCCAATTCCAAATTGTCAAAGTGCGCTGTCGACACGTCCCCCGGCTGGCGCCCTCGGAGCTCATCCCTGAGGAAGGGATGAGGTCCGGCCTCGCCAGACACATGGCGCCTTCGGAGCTCATCCCTGCGGAAGGGATGAGGTCCGGCCTCGCGGGACACGTGGCGCCTTCGGAGCTCACCCCTCCGGAAGGGATGATGTCCGGCCTCGCAAGACACGTGTCGACTTCGGAGTTCACCCTTGCGGAAGGGATGAGGTCTCACCCCGTGGGACAGGTGTCACCACCGGAGCTCGTCTCTGAGGAGAGGAGAGGCCCCGATCCGCTGGACAAGTGTCTCCACCGGAGCTCGTCTCTGAGGAGAGGAGATGCCCCAGCCCGCTGGACACGTGTCGCCACCATAGCTCGCCTCTGAGGAGAGGAGAGGCCCAGGCTCGCTGGACACGTGTCACCAACAGAGCTCGCCTCTGAAGAGAAGGGAGGTCCGGCCCCGTTGGACACGTGGCGTCCCCGGAGCTCGCCTCTGAGGAGAGGGGAGGCCCGGCCCCTCTGGATACGTGGCGCCTCCGGAGCTCACCCTGATGGAGATACGAGGCCCATAGGCGGATTTTTCTCTTGTGCGCGGAGGAACCCCGTACTGAGGATACCGACACAATCTCCCCAAAAATTTCTAAATTTGCCATATTGCTGCCGCATCAAATCAATTGGAGATAAGTTTGTTGATATCCAAAGTTTAGTTGGACTCTGATTTGAGCTCCAATTTGAGTAGGACTCCTCTTTTTCCCCTTATAAATAGAACCCGAAAACCCCCCATAGCCGTAAACCCCTTTCTTCTTTTTCCTCCTCCCAAGTCGGTGACTTAGAGGCCCTAGCCCCCGACTCGCCGAGTTAGACGCCCTCGCCGGAGTTCAGTCGCCGGTGAGTGCCCGCTGCTGCCATTGCTAGGAGGAAGGACCTGTCGTCAAAGGGAAGCGAGGTAGGCCTTCGCTACCCATCTTACGACACCATAGCTGTTTCTACGTATCCGAACCGAAACTTTTTCGTGTGGACAGATCATGTTTTGATCGGTTTTTGACGGTGGAGTTTATCTAGATCTTGCGTCAAGATCATCACCACATCCACATTTGATCCCTACACCCTTGTTCATCATAAAACCCTATGAAAACCATTAAAACATGCAAGAACACGTACAAACTGGTCTAATAGAACAGCACCATAGGATTTGCATCCATCTACCCCATTGTATCTTGAGTAAAGTTTGTGCATGATGATAGATTGCTGTAAACTTTGTTAGTGTGTGGTCGTTGAGTAGAAGGACAAGCTCAAGAGGCCATCTACGAAGAACTACAGCGCCAAGACTTCGAGACATTTGAGCAACAAGAGCCACGGGAGCAAGGCAAGTGCCCCTTGACCATATTGATCCCATGTTTTGAAACTGTTTTGCTTGCGAAAACGTGTATGCTTGAGTCAACTTGATGGGATACCCTTTTATAGGAGTTTACTAGTTTTATTAAACCATCCTTGTCGCCGGGAAAGTTGATGAGTCGGGTATGGTCGTTTTTCCTTTTTGCTTCGCTTAATTCACGGGATACGGGAAGCTGAATTAAAGCATGGTTAGCTACTGCACTCATATGAACAATGATAATGAGAACTTCATGACGATAATGAACATGGAATCGGGGGAGATCTAGGCAAGCTTGGTTCGTGAATGTTGTTGAATGAGATGGTGGTTTAATTGCCGTAGATCTAAGGATCGGTTCATGCCAGCACATGCCAGGAAAACAGTGCCACCACAAGGCCAAATATGGGTGCGGCTTAGTTGACTAATTAGGTACGTTGCTAGTTTGTTATGGACCGTGGAAGGCACGGGGAATGGGAGTCGAGAGAGGACTGCCCTGGGAACTGCATGGCACAAGAGGGGGCCCGTAGGTGAGAGAATGGTGATTCGAGCCTGCTGGTGAAACCTTAGTGAGTCCATACATCTAGTAGCCCCTTTGTAAAGGCTATTTTGTGATCTCTTGGCCATAAACCGACGGTTGTGTACTTGTATAATGGAGATTCTGCAGTCGCCGACGGGTGACGAAATCACAAACTTATGGGTAAAGTGGTGCCACCTCTGCAGAGCGTAAAACTATCATGATAGCCGTGCTTACGGTCACAAGCGCCTGGCCAACTCACATGATTAGAGAGAAAACTTGGGATGGTTATTCGGTATGATTATGGTATGGTCATTGGGATTGGTTTGGGACTGTTGAGTCATGACAAAGAGTTTCGTTTTGGCGATATGAATATGAGATGGTTATGAATATTATGAGCATGAGATGAATATTGATGGATGGTTGAGACATGATAAGTGGTAAATCATGATGAAGGTATGCTGCTATTATAACATGGTTATGATGGGATTACACTCACTTAAAAGTAGTTGCTGTTTTTATCATGTTTGCAAAATAAAATCTGCTTGCTGCAAGGAGCCTTTTTATTCCTACCTTGTTGTAAGCTACATGTCATACTTTTTCCGCACTTGCTGAGTGCGACATGTACTCACCCTTGCATTATCATACAAAACATCAGCTACAGGAGAAGAGTACTTCGAGGATCATGTGGAGTACTAGGCGTGTGAACTACCGTCAACTTGCCTGTGGAGTTGAAGATGGAGCCGCTGCTGCTTAGTTATCTCCGCTATCGTTTAGAGACTTCCGCTGCAAGAATAAGATAGAGATTCATGAGTGAGACAATGAGTCGATGTAATAAAGTATTTAAACACTATTTATTCGTGGTTATAATCTGAATTCAGTTTGTGGATTACATATGTATGTATGATGAACATCCTGGGCACACATATGTATTAGCTCGGTTCCGTGTTGTACGGGACCGGGTGTCACACTAACGTCATCTACTATCGAAGGTGGTGTCCTCCCATCCACTGCAATAACAATTGTGCATAGAAAAATGTTAGCACTATGTAATTTTCTAAAGCTACAACGTAAGGGGTTCTTATCTATCGCAGACAGGGTGAATAGCCGGCAGAGTTGCTTAATCTCTAGGAACCGGAGGAGGAGCCACATAATGCCTGCTCCTAGTTTGTCGCTTACTCTGTGCACCCGTGTCCTCGAACAACCCATAACGATGGTCCGCTGACCCGGAAGGGTGGCCAGTTTATATATTGATACGTATCAATATAAAATGAACCTTTTCAGGAATTCACCATATTGATTCATAGGGCGAAAGCAAGATACTTTCCCAATATTTAGTCTCCTATTTATTATTATTTGCTCTTGTACTCTCTATTATTTTTTCTTTTTTCTGCTTTTGTCAAATATTATCTCTTTCTTTTTTCTATGCTGTTGCAATAGTAGGTGCTTCTCCCTTCTGTTTCGTTATAGACAAAAAGAGACGATCGGTGAATCAATGTACTCCCTTCAGTTTTTAAAGTTCAAATTTAAACTAACAAACATCTTCTTCTTCTTTTACAAATCCTTTGTCTTAAGAATTTTGAGGTAGGCTAGATATAAAATCCAAATTGGGTTTCATATCCATAGTAATTACTAGTTTTGATGCTGACTCGCCAAGCCTATCACAACCCACCTCCTTTACCTGAGCTTAGGACTGGCTATACATAGAAACCCATAGGCGGAGTTGTGTGGAACGAAGCGTCTGTAAAGATAAATTGACAACAACCAAACAGTAATATTATGTTGAGCTCAAACAAAATCTTATGTCCAACATGGTATTGATGTGAGATTGCAATGGCAGACGCTGCCCCCGCCGCCGCCTGAGGCCGTCCCGGGCCTCCCCGAGCCGCTTGCCGCCTTCCCGCCCAGCCAGCCGCCAGATTGCAAGTAATTTTTCTATTTGTCGTTTAATTACTGATAACTAGTTTTTAGTAGTTGTAAAATGAATTTAGTGTAATTTGTTGGTTAATTAGTTGTGTAATTAGTTCTATTAGTTAGTTTACTTGTTAATTATATGTTTATTTAGTTGTAAATTGTATTTAGTTTTTTAAAGTATTATTTTAGTTGTTAGTTGTTTGTACTTTACTTGTAAATTGAATTTAATTTAATTAGTTGTATAATTATGTGTATTAGTTAGTTCAATTTTTAATTATATGTTTTATTTAATTATGTAGTCGTAAATTGTATTTAGTTTGTTAATGAGTATTATATTAGGTGTTAATTAGATTTTATATTAAGTAATATATGACGTTGTTAGTTTAATTGTTAATTATTTGTTTTATTTGATTATTGAGTTTGAAAATGTTTGAAAATTGAGTATTAATTATTTGCTTCACAACGGTTAGGTATATATACCGTCGTGAGAGAACATAGTACGATAATTATTAGTAGGACAACTGTCGAGCCGGACTTGGAGGCGAATGGTGCCGTGCGGACGCGAAGCGCTCGTTGGAACACGGCGGTGTATACGAGAAGTTCACTAGCCATCTCCTAACCTTTTCCTCTTTTTCTCTATTTCTTTACTCTATCTCTCATTAGAACACATAAAAATCATCGTAAGTATGCTTTACGACGGTATTGAATGATCAAAACTGAGTAACGTAACCTATGCGTCACCCATTTTGAACCGGCACGTGTCACTTGCAATACGCACTAGACACGTGTAGGTTCGAAATTGTCCCTTTTTTGGACAGCCTCAAGGGGCTTCTCTCATAGTCTTTGTCTGCTGGACCCAGCCAGCGAATGTCGCCGAGGGAGCTGGAGCTTCTAAGTGTCCATAAGGAGCTACGCCTGACACAGGAGAAGCTACAGGAGCAAGCAGCCTTATTGAAGGCCACACAAGACTATCAAGCCACCTACAATGCACAGATACAAGAGACGATATAGGTAATAGCTTAAAATACTTACCAATCATATCATTCCTTCACTATTCATGCTCTAATGCTTTTCAATCACAGGTATTAGCCCAACAACACGGGCAGCAGATTGCCATTTCCACATGGCCGCCGCCGATGCAGCCATAGGTGACTTATTGAGCGGCACAGGTAAGCAACATTTCTTCAAATCAATATAAATTAGATTACTATAGTAAACTGAGACAAAATTAGTCAAACATAGTTAAACTTAGCCATAATTGCCCAAACGTAGCCAAAACATAGTCATAATTATTTAAACATAGCCAAACTTAGACATAATTGCTCAAGCATAGCCAAACTTAGCCATAATTACTCAAACATACTCATAATTTCTCTAACTATCATAGGGTTCGGCGGCGGAGGATTAGACTCCATCACCGCAACTACCGAGACCTAGAGCACGGCGCGAGGATGACATTCCGGGCACCAGAGGTAGCGGACATGGGAGTGTCTAGTATCGTGTCTTGTATTTAATATTATTGTATTATAAACTGCTTGTGTTTTGATATACATGTTTTTGTATCTTCCTGTGAGTTGGCCATCGTGCCAGGTTAGTATTTTTCTATTCTTTAAATTAAATCCCTTATTAACGACGGCTGCATCGATGCCGTCGTAAATAAGTCTGTGTTATTTATGATAGTCAGCTCCAGGCCATCGTAAATAAGCCTGTGTTATTTATGACGACCTGTTCGTGACAGTCGTAAATACCTTTTAGAGGGTCCAGCCGGCACGTCTCCATAAGTTACAACGGCCGGTGCAGGCTGTCGTAAATTACTTAGTTAGGACGGTGGTCGTCGTAAATAACATTATTTACGACCAACCATTGTGACGGTTGGATGCCGTCATAAATAAGTAAGTACCATCGTAAATAACTTAATCCGATAGTTAATAGCTTAATTACGACTGTTTTAACCGTTGAATGTTCGTGTTTCTTGTAGTGATGATGCTATCCAAGGTCAAAAGATGACATCAGTAAAAATAATAGTTAGTCAAATTCCATTGGATTAAGGGGAATAAACTATTGCATAGGCCTTGCAAAAGTACATGAATTCTTTTATAAACCATTGAATGCATTCAAGATCAAAGCATTGTAGATATATGTGGTCATATAAAGACCAGTTTCACAAAGTAAAGCAAAAAAATAAAATAATATGAGAGCTAGTTGCACATTCAAGCAAAAGGCATTGCAGAAAAGTAGCTAAAACACAAACAACAACATAGTCTTGTATGAAGCATGAAAACATCGGTTAAAATGTTGTATGAGCACCCAACAATAAATTAGTGTTTCCATTAATACTACAATATTGTATGATGCATAGAAGCATGAAAACCTAGGCTAAAAATGTAATAGTATGTCGAAAATAGAAGGAATGGTGAAATAATTTTCTAAGCCCAACTTTTTGGATAATCAAACAGTGGGGAATATTTCTAATTCACTAAAATCACATATAGAAAATAGGAAAAAGTATATTTTACTACCTCTAAGTATCTGTGTTGTTTACTTAACCTCCTAAACAAAATTTTGGTCTAATTTACTCTACTAATCTATTTAGATTAATTCAATTTGCCTCCTAGGGAATTTTTTGTTTTATTGTTTCTCTTTGTATGTGTCATGTTTGGAGTTCCATTTTCTAAGTATATGACATCATACATGATGTTAAAAAATTCTTCCAAAATTTTCCATGAATGTTTTATTGCATTATTCTATCTCCTATGTTAGATATATTACATGCTTCAAAAGTACAAAAATTATAAGAAACCTTAAACTATTTTTTAACATATGGTATGTTGTAACTTATAATCTCATAAAAATTTATCCTCAAGCATAACACGTACATAGGAAAACCAAAAGTAAGAAAAAATTCATTAGGGGGAGAATCAAATCAATCTAAATAGTTCTCGATTGTAAATATGACCAAAATTTTGTTTAGCACTAAGTGGATAACATGGATAATTGAGGATAGTAAAATAGATTTTTTCCTAGAAAAAGTGTTAGTATATTTACATATTCCAATGTGGTAGGGACAAATAAAATTTTGTAGAACTATATATTGCTACCTTTTGATTTAAAATCTAGTTTTCAAGAGCCAATGAAACCAAGAAATACTTGCATGGCTAGCAAATTACAAAAACACTAATAATTGACAATAGTCAAACATAAGATTTCCCAGGTATTTTATTTTCATATGTAAGATGCACTCTCATGCTCTATGCTGTAACCATAGATAATATATTCTAGTTGCATATGATAAAACTATCCAAGCTTTGACCATCATTATTAATTTATATATTGTATTACATTTTTGACAATTTACATGTGTGTTGTCTCAATTTTATTATAAAAATTAATGATATTTGTTATCTACGAATTTTACTTTTTGATACACTCCCTATCGAGGGTAAGAGCGCATGTGAAGTATAATATATTTATATCTATTGAATAAATTATAGAATACATCCCACTAACTACAAGATCTTTTTAAGCAAAGCTACTCTACAAATACATATCTCAGGAACTAATTCGTCAATGTGGTTGCACACTTCTGTTTAAATTATGTCTGGCACATATGAAAACTAGGTATTATTTTCGTCCGTTTCTATTCTTAACTTTATTTAATCTTATTTTATATGTGATATGGACTGTACTTTCTAAATCGATGGATAAGAATTTATGTGCTGCTTTTCTATGCTGTATTTTCAGGTATTTTGTGTTAAAACTCATAGGAAATTTTCATTTTTTCTGCATTTGACATGTTTTAAATCAAGTTTGATACAGACCTTATGTTTTATTATATTAAATCTGAATCTAGCTATGTGCATATTGTGTATTTTTGCCTTATTTTTTTAACGGCAGAGGGTGGGAAATTTAGATGATCACTTGGTAGATTCAATGGCTATTGCTTGTTGAGCATCCATCTTTATGTCCAGATATTTTGCTTTATTATAATTTTCCTATGATGCTCCTAAAACTAACATGCCCAATCAGTAAAAACATAAGTTGTTCCGTGCAAAATTGTGGGCTTGGATAAAAATTACGGAAGGGGGGGGGGTGGAATGGGAATAAACCATTTGAAATGCTTACCCGCAATATATATCATGCATGTTGAACTTCGTCTTCAACAGAATCTTATTGGTTAGAATTCCATGTCAACTTGATTAGAATTATTGCCGCATTATTTTGGACAATTAAGCTGGACATAACCATGGCATCATGTGAATACATAGTATCTAATGTACCAGTGATATTGAAATTTATTCTTAATAGCAGAATAGCGCCGGAATAGTCAATGGTAGATGCAAATTGCCTTATTTTTATTAATTATTTTATCAACTAGTAAATACGGCTCATAGACCATGATATCTGAAATCCATATCCTACTGCGCGTACTCCATGCTTTGAGTTGGTGGCGGGATATGGATCTGTGTGGCATGTGACATTTGCTGTTCAGAGTCGTTGACATCTTTTGTTTTTGTATCTACGTCATGGAGACATTATTAGTTCATGTGACTAACCATAATGAAGATGATGTTACAACCTAAACAGGTCGGTTAATTTCAACTCTCTGATTGGTGTGTCCAGAATATACAATGCAATTTCTAGATACCTCGTTCATATGAGATCTTACTTTTTCCTGAATAAAAATAAAGTGCTTTATATTATATTATCCTACCGCTACAGGAAAAAACACCATTTAAGACGGCTAAACTAATTTGCGACGGCCTTATGAACAGCCGTCGTAAATAACGTTAATTACAATGGCCAAATATGGCCGTCATAAATAAACACTAACTTACGACGGCCGTCGTAAGTTAGTCTCTATTTACGACGGCCAACCCTAAGGCTGTCGTAATTAATATGGCTGTCGTAAATACAATGTTATTTACGACGGACCGGTCCCTAGCCGTCGTAAATAACCGGTTTATATCCGCCCGGGCCGGGGTCGGCGCGGGCATTCACGCCCGCGCCGACCCCGACCCACCGCCACCGCCGCCCGCGCGCCACCAGTCCTCCCCCGCCGCCACCCGCGCCCCGGTTGCCCCCCCCCCCCCCGCGACGCCGCCTCCCACGGCAGTCACTGGGAGCCGCCTCTCAGGCTCCCCCTCCGCCGCCGACCCACGCCACCCCGGGCACCGCCTCTCGGCCTCCCCCGCACCGGCGCCAACCGACCTCCCCCGCCCGACGCTGCCCGGCCTGTGCCGAGACACCCCGGCGCGCCTCTGGCCCCCCGCGCCCACCACCGCCCCTCGGCCCCAAGCTCGCCCCGCGCTTTGCGCCACTTCGAGATAAGTACGTGTAATCTATTTTTTACTTAATTATAGTTTAGGATACAATTAAGTTAGTTTAGTATTTATTTAGTTTATTATTAAGTAAGTTTATTATTTAATTTAGTTGATTAATCTTGGTGATTGTTTATTTGTTTAATTAGTTAGTTATATGGTTTATTTGTTAGTTAAATTACTTAGCTCATTAATTAGTTTAGTTATTTGATTATTTAGTTGTAAATTGTCTTTGTTTATTACTTAGTGTGTTTATTTATTAATTATTTGTTTAATTTTATTATTTAGTTCAAAATTGTTATAAAATTGAGTGTAATTATTTGGTTCATTTCGGTTAATTAGCTATATACACCGTTATGAGAGCACGTATAATATGTTATTTAGAATGGTAGTAGGACAGTAATTAATATGACAACCGTCGAGGCCAGTCCTGAGGCGAACAAGACCGGTGGGGATACCAAGCACTCGTTGGCTCCGCCACTATGCGCGCCCCCATTCGTATGCTAAGCCGCGCTCCTCGCGTCCTACGCTGGGACGCTAAGTCACGGTTAGTCATCCATATCGGTCGCTAACGGTCGATCAAGGACAATGACGCGATCAGGGCGACTTTTAAATTAGTTGTGCGACTAGTCAGCCGATCAGGGCTAAAAACCCTAGACAACTAGGGGGTCAACTAGTCGCCCATGTCGACGACTAGTCGACCTAGTCGCTCTAAGGCAATTAGGGTCAGTTAGTAGACTTAAAAACCTTGGCATGGATGCCGACCCGCGCGTTGACCGTCACGCCTATTTTTCTCCCCCCCTCTCTCTCTCTTTCGTTCTTTCCCCTCTCTCTCTCTCTCGCGTAAATTACTCAAAAATAAATGAGTAACATAAACCTTTAGAATATGCATCACCCGTTTCGAACTGGCCCGTCTCACATGCGTTACGCATGTGAGCCGGGTAGGTTCGGAATTGTTCTTTTATGAAAAGCCTGAGAGTGACCGAGAGGGCATGCCTATGACGAGAAGCGGGTCTGAATCCGGACGAGATTTCGACAGCGTAACCCTAATGTTCTCCGTTGCACCATTATCGGGCGTGCAATTGGAGAACAGCGGGGTTATGCTACCGAAATTTCGTCTGGATTCGGACCAGGCGTCTCTTCAGAAGCACGTTCCTCTCGGTCACTCATGGGTAGGTTTAGGACTTATCTGTAAAGGTCCCAAAAATGTGAATACAAAGAAACTCTTGTTTGCAAAAGTTAGCTTCATATGCATGAAATTTGGGACTTGTTAAAAACTTTTCCACATGTGATAACCCACATGAGGGCTTTCTTCACACAAGTTCAAATGTTTATTTGAAAACTTGGAACCCAAGAGGGGTCAAAAACCAAGATGGGAAGTTCCCATATGTGTGAGAAAACTAAAGTCAGATTTGGAACAAATTTGTTCAACTCAAAATTCAAATGAGAGCAACACTATGAATTTCAAAACTGTTGTGCTACAAAACTCATTTGCAGCAGCCAAATTAAAAACCAATTTCAGATTTGAATTCCTTGGGTCCAAATTAGGGGGTATGCAAAGTTTCATGATTTATGGAAATGATTTGCAACCCATTTTCCAAAATGGACTTCAAATAACAAAGAATTTAAATGCCTATTTGAATTTGGATGAAACTTGCCCAATTGTCCAAATGCCTCTCAGATTTAAACTCCCACAATTGAATCCCATCATTTGCCAATTTTGGGAGATTATTTTAGAGGATAAGTAGGCTCTGAACTGTGGGACCCACATGTCAATGAAACAGTTTAAATTGGCAAAAGATCTCCAGCTGAGCAGTGTTTGGTCTCTGTTTCTCATTCTCCTCGTGAAACAACCGGGCAACCGACGTAATCGCCGGGCGACACAGAGGCGCCACCGAGACCGCTCTCGAGCCACCACCCGCTTCATCGGTTGTGCTGGCAAGCTATTACTTCAGTCCTCATCACCTCAGAGCGCCCACAGCATCGAGGCCATCTTCCGTTTCCCCTCACGCCGAGAAACAGACCGAGGCAGCCGCTGTGCTCTCGATCGATCGGCCACCGCCTAGCTCGCGTGCGAGCCTCAGCTGAGCGACCAAAAAACACCACATACTCTCCTCCGACGTCCTCGCACCACTCCAACGTGAGCTCCACCTCCAGAGACCGAGAACGGCCAGTTCCCGCGGCCGCCGAACCCATCGGAGACGAGGTGCTCTCGTGGACAGCTCCACAGAGAGGTTGTCACGACCGAGCAAGGCCACCGTTGGACGCGCAAGAGCTTCCTGCAGCTTCCATCCGAAGCTCAGCTCTTGCCTTTGCTTCTTACCGATGAGTTTCAGAATTCCCCTCCAGCCGGTTCAAACCAAGGTGCGGGTAAGAATCTGTTAAATTTTCGAACTGTAATGGTTTATAACCCTGCAAATTGCACTCACATGACCTAGACATGCTTAGCAAAAATTTCCCATTTGAAACCTAGCAAGAAACACACTCTGCACGGTGTAATTCTGATTTTTCCGACGGCGGCTATGGCGGACAGTTCGGGCGCACGGTGAACCCTAGTTTGGCGCCATTCCCGAGCCCATGTGCGTCCATGCTAAGCTTCTCCAACCTTCACTGGTGCTGTAGGGCCTTTCCAGGGAGCTTTTTGCGGGCTAGCTCATCAGGGCGACGTCGCCGGACTCCCTCCGAGCCGCGGCACCGGTGCGGGATAGTTTAGGGACTTCGCCGGTCCGTGGGAATCACACCAGCATGTTCCTCGCACAAAATTTGGGGTTGCCGGACGACCGAGTTTGGGGTTGCTCCGGCGAGCCCGGCGGCGCTCTCGCGCGGGAGCGAGAGGTAGACGAAGGGAGGTGCTGGACCCGCCTGTCAGTGACTCGGAAGTGAAGGGTCGGATACCCTGTGGCGCCGGATCAACTTTGAAAATGCGGGAAACATTCCTGTGACCCCATGTGGCGCCCTCCCGGCAACAGACACGTGTCCCATGGTCCCACAGTCAGTTTTAAACTTTTCCCGAATTTATTCAAATCCCAGATTTTCCCCAAACTTTAGAAGAGCATAACTGTTTCTAGGAACCTCCAAATTTAGTGATTAAAATTGGGTTAGATTCAAATTGACAAACTATATCCAAATATGCAACCCAATTTGTATGAAAGTCTTTATTTAATTCTGGAAAATTCTTTAAATTTTTCAGCAAAAGAATTTTTGAGAGAGTTTGGTTTATCCAAAAATCATCCAATTTAGCCAGAATATTCTTTAGGGTGTTCTTAGAAACCTGTAAAAGTTTCAGCTCATTTGGAGTTGATTTGATCAGGAAAATTCAGATTTTAAGTTGCTGTATACAAATGAATACAGAAACATTTTCAGAGAATTTCCAAAACTTGGAAATTCAGTTCTGGGAAATTCTTAGCTCCAAAAATCCTAGGAAAATTCATTTAGGCTCTATGAACTATAATAGAAATTGTGATTCACTGAGTTTGACATGAACATGGGTGTTACCTCATAATTAATTCATCTTTGTTTAAATACTTAGAGAATTGTCTGAATAAACCACTCAATGAAAAGTGCTAATTTTTGGTCCAGATGACTTTCTAGTGACCATGAACTCACATGAAAATTTTCAGCCCCATTGGAGCTCTGGATCCCCAATGTCATATGTAACCTTTTAAGGTGATCAACACTTAAATGGGAAAGGCACTGAACATTTGATCATAGTGTTTAAACCCAACCCAAACCACTAGCACCAGTGTCATTTTAAATTCTTAAACATAGTTCCAGTTTTAAAACTGTCATTAGATCTTATTTATTAGCAAAAGTTTTCAATTAAATCCATATGCATGATCATATCGTGTAGCAGATACGTGAAGAACGTGACAAGGACTTAAAGTGAAGATCAAGGAGGAAGGAAAGCAAGTGATCAAGCTCCAAGTGATCATCACTAAATGATTGTAATCTTAGTCACCTGCAAAACAGGCAAGCCCCGGTTTGCATTTGAACAGTTTTATAAAGCATTTCCATTTTTAGAGATCATAGCTTTGCATCATTGATTGTATTAAGTCTAGTTGATATTGAAAACCCCAGTTGCATGACCAAAATACCTAAGAGAGAAAGGGTAGAATAGCACCTCTCTGAGTGCATTTGGCTACGCTAAACGTTAGTAGGAAAGGTCCGGTAGAAGTCGAGTGGTTGGAAGCTACTCGCGAGTTTAGGGCTGGTTTACTCGGAACGGGTTAAAAATTAGAAATGATGAGGAAAGTTCATACATAAGAAATGGAGACCGGGCAGGGAGGTTTAGATGCAGCAGGCTGCGGACCGTGCGTGCATAGCCCTGCCTGTGTCGGTTAAGGCCCGTCCGTGCTTGGCCCTGTTGGACAAGTTTGAGTTGTGTACCGGGCGCATACTGGCTATATGGGACCCAGGAAACCGATGTACCTTGGAAGATCCATAGTGGAACTTTTCCAACTGCCTTAGGATTTCAGCGCCAGGGTAGCAGGAGGTAACTCGCTTAAGAACATACCACTGCAGGTATGTACCTTGAGGGAGCTTGCGTACTCGGGGCAGTTGGACTGCGTCCAATGTGGAAGATCTTGGGAAAGGTGGCCGCTACAACATCAGTCGAGGTTGCTGCCGGCAACTCGGAGTACGGGTGTACGTGTCGTGTAGTCCGGGCGTGTACTGATTCGAATCACCGTCGCTCGCGGTCATATGAGCATACTTGCCCACTGCGTCTTGACGTAGTAACAACTGAGCTGATTATCTTTTGAACTTGATAAGGATGTGATGTAAATTGTATTGCAACCATGATTGAATTAGAGATAGGCGCATTAAACTTTACTTTCACTTTGTGCAAGGAGCATCGCAACAAAGCATTTCTTGTTTGATTGTGGAGTTGCGATGCTTTTCGGCTCAAGGTCTGCACAATGAGGCTTAAAAATTTGAAAGCTAAGGATCAAATTTAGGCGAGTCCTTTATGCAAATCTATCTAACCCAATTGCAACCATCGTCTAAGCTGAGCCTATGTGCTCACGCTTGCTATATAAGTGGTTTTGCAGGTTAACATCGATGCTAAGAAGAAGGTTGTCCAGTGAGACTCGGAGACTTCCGAGTCGTGTAACACATGGAGAACCCAGCCGCTGCTGTTGTCTTCGTGTTGCTAGCGAGAGGATTCCGCGGGCTGGGCTTCATCTCGAGTGCTCTTTAGTTATTCGACGTGAGTTGTTTATAGACTTTTGCTGTAGTTACTTGATGTAAACTATTTACAAAGAAAAACTTGTATGCTTCCACTATTGTTTTATGTATTACATTGTTCCTTGTATGTGTGTTGTTGGGTGCCGCACAGCACGACACCACCCAATGCGATTCCCCGGCGAGTGCCCCGTCCCCGTGACTGAACGGGCGGCGTTTGGGGGCCGTCTCAACGTGGTTTCAGAGCTGCATTCGTAATAGCACACGGAATGAGGAAGGTATTACGACAAAACAAATTTAGATTACGGTGAGGATACGGTACTAGGCCCACATAAGGATTACTATTAGCATAATATGAAGGTGGCAAACTAACTTAATTGTTATGTCGGAGGTCGTGCATGTCGGGACGTTTATGTATTGGGGGGTGCACGTAAGTGCTGTCCACCAGTGCGCACAAGCTGAAGGGTGGAGCCCCAAGGGTGGCAGGTAACCCGACCCGCTTTAGTATCCTCTACGACTCTTCATGTCGTTTGGGGTACTCGAGCAACGCCCTTCCCTGGCGTGCTACGGGCGAGTATGGGAAACCCCGTCACGTGGTTAGTAACGTGAACACGTAGCTCAAGGCGTGTTTGGCTTGAGAACACCTGTGCGAGTGATGACGGACGGGTGTAAGAACTGTGTGGATACCGGGTTCGGTGTGCAGCCGGACCTGACGATTGAGTGTGACTTATGCACGATTAACCATGAAACCTTAGTACGATAAGAACACGTGTGTGAGTGACCTTTTTAGTGCCACCTGAGATATGAATATGCCGGTATAATCCGGTTTGGATTTTCTTTTTTTGAGGCTACGTAGTACCGATACGCTTCTTACGGTGCATCGACGCTGTACTAAACATAATAACCTCTTCCCTTTGAAGAAATGACTCATGAACTAACTTTCGACTACAAATGGAAGTTTAAAACAAATATTAGTTACTGAACTCTTATTTTGAGCTAAGATTCAAATGAGAGGAAGATTAGGATTCAAAGATTTCAAAAACAGAGTGCTCTGTTTTCGGCAGGAATTCTTGCTGGACTTTAACAGAGCATAACTCTGAGTAGCTTGACCCAATTAAGGTGTATGATACAGTTCTGGAAAGATTTTCAACTGCTCTACAACTTATTTGTAGACCTCCATAGAAAAATCACAAGCTAAATGGGTAGAAAGTTTAGAGGAAGGTAAACTGTCCAGAACCAGGGCAGTAGCAAAACCTCTCTGGACCTTTCTGTTTTTAAGCCATAACTTTCTGTAGAAAAATCCTTAAGAAGCGTATGATACACCGTTGGAAAGGTTATGAAATGTGCAACATTGTTGTTGTTCAAGATTTGTTCAGAGTCTTTGTGACACCCTCATTTTTTTTGAATTCTGCATATATCCATTTTTATAAGAGAAGAATCAAAAGATAGCCAAAAGAGGCCAATTCCAGTTTACAAAGAGCGCCGAAGACAACTCCCGCGGCTCGCTGCCACATGGCGTGTCCGGAGCTCATCCCCGCGAAAGTGAGAGGTCTACCACTAAATTGACTATGTGGCAGACTTGGGGCTCATCCCCGCAAAAAGGAGGAGGGGTCCGACCCCCGTGAGACACGTGTTGACCCCGGAGCTAGCCTCTGCGGAGAAGCGAGGACAGTCCCACATGACACGTGTCGACTGCGGAGCTAGTCTCTGCGGAGAGAAAGGTTTGAGGAATACGTGGCACTCACGGAGCTCAACCTTGAAGAAAGGGAGGTCCAGAACTGACACGTGGCACACCCGGAGCCACCTCCGAAGAGAGGGGAGGTCCGATATTGACACGTGGCGAGCGTGGAGCTCATCTCTGAATAGAGGAGAGGTCCCGACCCACCAGGATATGTGGCGCACGCGGAGCCCGCCTCTGAGAAAGAGGGAGGTCTCGCCCGCCTGACACGCGGCACAACCGGAGCTGGTCTCTGCGGAAAAGGGAGCCCAGGTTCCTGCAGGACACGTGGAGCTTCCGGAGCTCACCGCCGCGAAGGCAACGCGATTCTGAAGAGGTTTTCCTCTGTACGCGTGAAAATATCAGTATGGGAGGAAACCAACACGATTTCCACAAGGTTACTGCACCGAATCAATCTAATATAAATATGTTAGGATCTAAGAAACAATTTGAATAGGACTCTTATTCGAAGTCCAATCAGACTAGGACTCTTCTTTTCCCGATTATAAATAGAACCCGAAGCAAATCCCTTGGTCGTAACATCTTCTCTAAGCCGACAACTTAGAAGCCCTAGCCCCAAACTCGCCGAGCTAAACCCCTTTGCTGGAGATCAGTCGCCAGAAGTCACCAAATATCGCCGGAAGGGAGACCAACGATTTGTCTTGCTAGGAGAAGGACCCCGAGGCCAAGAGGAACGTAAGGTAGGTCCCCAATACCACCTTACGACATCATCGCACTTTCTTTGCATCTGTTCTTCGATTCCTTTCGAACATAATCTTTTTCATGGACAGATCACGTGTTTGTCGGTTTGATCTAAAGTCAAGATCATCGCCACGTCCACAATTGATCCGAACACCTCTGTTCATCGTAAAAATCATGCAAGCCGTGCAAGAACACGCACAAACCAAAACTGCATCATAGGAATTGCATGCATATGCATCATCGCATCTGGTTAAAGTTTGCGCATAGTATTGATTGTTATGAATCTTGTGTGTGTGTGATCACGTAAGAAGAACAAGCTCAGAGAGCTGTCTACAATGAGCTGCAACTACAAGGTTTCGAGATCCAAGAGCAACCGGAACCGCAAGAACAAGGCAAGTGCCCCTTGACCATATTGATCCTATGTTTTGGAAAAATTATTTTGTTTTGCGAAAAGGTGTGTGTGCCGAGTCAAACATGATGGGAAACCCTTTTATAGGAGTCACAGGCGTTGCCCGGGGGACTACGTGAATCTAGAAACCTTCTTCGGGTCCAAAGTCTTGGTCATTGAACACCACATCATCCCCTTGACCTGAGCAGCAATTTAAACCAACAGGAAAGCAAGTTTGAGTACCGTTGGTACTCAGCAAGTGTGGAAAAGTTATGTCAAGCATGGCTAGAGCAAGGAAAGGTTGAACTCATGGTTAAAGCACTACGCAATTAATACCTATCACCTTAGCTTATTGAGCACCTACATTACTACACAGGTGAAATGGTCCCAATCCCTCAACCCATCATCAATATCAAGTAAATATAGTCTCATTTCCAATGTCAAGCTTCCCGCTTAACATCCTCAACTTCCCAATTCATCATCCTCTAATCATGAATAAGTCCAAGCCGCTCTCGACCGTGAGCACGGCTGTCATGACAGTTTTGACTCTGCAGAGTTTGCACCACTGTACCCACATGTAATGATTTCATCCCCCGTTGCCGGGTGGACTAAAAGAACCTCCATTATGCCAGTGGCCGCGAACCACGTTCACACTTCCCAGGTGTGTAGCCAGGAGATCACTACGAGGCCTTTACAAAGGGATTCCCGACGAGCGTGGGCCCATTGAGGTTTCACCCCTAACAGCATACAAGAGGCTCCAACCCCGCTGCAGTGGCCCCCTCTTGGGCCTTGCGGTTCATATGGTTGTCCAGCTGACACCTATTCCCCGCACCATCCAAAACACCCATACTACGCCGGGGACACACCTAATTAATTGGCCAAGATGCCCCATCTCAGCATGTGGTTGGCACGGTAAAGCCAGGTTACATGCTACATGAACCGGTCCTTTGGATCCAGGCAAGTACTAAACACAAACCCGAGTCTCGTGCACCCAGCACCAACCAAATCATCCAACTTGCCTCGATCCCTACCTCTACATAACTCATAATATCTCATTCAAGAGTAAGGTAAATAAGTTGATGATCTCATATCCCAGTTATCCCATTCTAAGCATGGCTAAGCGTAAGCATATAAATAAATGACATAATAAAATAAATCCCAACCCAGGCTACAAGGAAATAAGATAATGAAAATCTAGGGAAACTTCCTTGCTTGGGTATCATATTCCAAATTGACAATGCAAATTAATTCTAACTACACATCCTAGTATAGGATCAAAGTGGTCAAGGACACTTGCCTTCTTCCTGCTGCTCTGGGAATGGAAAGTCTTGGTCTTGAAAGGTGAGAACCTGCTCTGGGGCTGGTTCTACTCATACCAATACACATAGCAAAAGAAAACAACAATCCATAAGCCATAGTCCACACTTTCACTCATGCAAACCACATATACATACATACATATTAAAGTCATTCACATGTTTAGGTGTTGTGGTTACCCTAGATGTGTTGATTTTAGGCCTACATACACTTTTAAACATATATATATATATATTATTTCTAACTTTTGTATTCAGATTTCTAGTTGCACACTATATATTAATTTCCCATTTGAACAAATTCTCTATATTTAATTAATACACTCCTTATCCACAAAATTTGCATGAAAGAAAGTTTCCTACTCCAAATAGGTTTTTAGATCTTCTACAAAATATTAATTTGAAGTTTTTGGAATTGAAGACCTCATTTAACATTTTCTAATTATGCATATCTATTCTTCCTATATTTTCAGATTTATTTTCTATGCCTAAAAGTGAACTTTAATATTAAACTAGTAAGACATATCACCTATACAGAATAGGTTCTGATCTAAAATGTTCAATAAAATATTTTTGAACTTCCTCTCTGATGGGAACCAATTTAAATTTATTACCCATTTTCAGAATTATTTCCTAGCCTAAAAATGGGTTTCTAGAAATAATAAAAATAAGCGGTACTTAGTCAGCTCTCATTTCAGCCTAAAATCAGTTTTTAACTCATTCTAAAGGTTTTCCAAGTGCTAGGAAAATTTAAATTTGTATTTGCATATGTGTTTGCATCACCATTTGAATTCAAATCCTAATCACATGTTCAAATTTCTGAATTTAATATCCTATAGGGTCTGAAGTGCAAACCCACCCTACTGCAGGGTCTAATTTGCTATTACCTAAATTTTCAGGGGCCTAATTACCCAAAACAGAGAGGTTTTCCTAATTTTTCTTAAGTTCAGTGGCTAAAACTGATTTTGAAATGAATTTACATGAATTTCTGAAGGTCCAGGGGCTAGATCAGAAGTTTCCGGGGTTAGCTCGTATTTTCCGAGACCCCCAGGGGGTAGCGCGTAAGATTCCCGACCTTTATAATGCGGGGCTGACGTGGGCCGTTGGATTTAAAATAGAAGGCTCAGATTAGATCGCCGATGGGGTATGCACCGATTTAATTTCTGCCGTGCGATTTAAAATAGACGGCCTACAAGAGGCCACGTCGCTCCTGGCCAGAATTCGCCCGCGCGCGCGGCGGCGCACGGCGGCAGCGGTGCGATCTCGCCGGTGAGGCTGCGGATCTTCATCTACAGACGCTAACATCCGTCCTTTTTGGTAGCAAACGGCAGAGGGGAGGAAGGAGAGCTTACCAGTGCAGTTTTCTTGGATCCGAAGGGGTCGGGAGGGCTTAACGGCGGCGAGGAGCGGCGACCGAAGGTGAGCTTCGGTGGGGGAGCAATGGGGTCGTTCCTCCTCGGATTTTCTTCGGCGATGAGCTTCTCTGGAGGCGGTCAAGCACTGCAAGCACGTTAGCGTGGGGAAAACGGAAGAGGGATCTGGAAAAAGGGCAGCGGCGGCGGCGGTTCTCACCTTGCGTCGGGTGTGGCCGATCGGGGAGGAAGGGGCAGATTTTCGGCGTTTAAATGGCGAGGGAGGGTGGTGGGGTCTGTTGAGATCGCGCTGGGGTGCCCGGGACCAAGAATAAGGGCTGGGAGCGCGGGTTCCGGAAGCGGCAGTTGCGATCGGGCGCGAGAGAGAGCCGGAGCGGTTGGGGGCGCGCGGGGAGAGGGATGTCATGCGGGTCCCGCGCATCAGAGAGAGGGAGAGAGGGAGGGGCGCGCGCGAGTTTTGGGCCGGCTGGGTGGGTTTCAGCCCACTGGCTGGTTTTTTCTTTTTCTTTTTCCTTTTCCTTTTTCTGTTTTGATTCAAATTTAAATTCCAGATTGAATTTGAATTGCTACACCACATGCAATACGTCCAAAAAAATTTTAAATTCCCCTCTCTAGCAGGTTTTGGGGTGTTATATCACACACCTAGATAGGAATCACAGAGTGGTAATGGAAGCCACGGTTGACTGTAGGTTACACGATAGGTCACCCATTGGTATTTGAAGCCACACCGACCATAGGATGCGAGCCTAGGATGCATAGAATTGGCATTAGAACCACCTTGACATAAGATACAAGCCTAGGAGGAGCCATAGTTGGATCACAGATTAGTATTCACCCTAAACCACCTAGGACTCCCATTGAATAAGCCTTGAATAGAAGTTGTGTGAGCCTTGGTGATAATTACTTGTGCTTGTGTGCTTAGTGTGAGTTGTGGGACGTTTCAGCGTTGTACATATCCACACATAGTAGGGAGCTGTGAGATGCTTCGGCACTTGTTCACATCCTCATATGGGCTAATATATATAGTTTATACACCTTGATGCATATAGTTAGGGGGATCTATCTAACCTTCTAACCTTCATTCTATCCAACTCACTCTCACAGATGGTGAGAGGAAACGCCAGCCGCCAAGGAAGGGACGCCCGTGGTAACCAGGAGGATGACCACGATGAAGTTCTTGTTAACCCCGGAGCTGGTGGAAACAACCTGGAACGGTTGATGGCCGTGCAGAATCAGCTCATGCAAACCATGATCCAAACCTTGGGTCAGTTGCAGGCCAACAACAACAACCTCGTTCCGGCACCGCCACCACCACCGCCGGCTCACAACAGACTGGGAGAGTTCATGAGGACTCGACCACGCACTTTCTCACAAGCTAGTAATCCAATGGAGCCCGATGATTGGTTGAAATCCATAGAGACGAAGCTTGCCATTGTGCAATGCAATGACCGAGAGAAAGTTCTTTTCTCATCACACCAACTTACGGGAGCAGCCGCTGACTGGTGGGATGCTATCTGCAATGCTCATAACAACCCGGAAACCATCACTTGGGTTGAGTTCAAGGAGAGTTTCCGCTCTCATTACATCCCTGCTGGTGTCCTGATGCTCAAGCGGCAGGAATTCGAAGGTCTTCGCCAGGGAAAGAAGAGCGTCAGTGAGTATCTCAACAAGTACACGCAGCTTTCAAGGTATGCCCCTAAAGATGTCAGCTCGGACCAACTGAAGCAGTACTTGTTCATAACAGGGTTGAACAATGAGATCCAGGTTCAGCTCCTCAACAATGACTATGTGAGTTTCCAGAAGCTGGTTGACAAAGCCATAGTGGTGGAAAGCAAGATCCGAGAGATTGAGCAAGAGGGCAAGAGAAAGATGCCATACCAGCCACAAGGGGGGCAACGTCCGCCCTCGGTACATGACCCCAGTTGCACCACAGTATGGATCGACCGCTCCTGCATACCGCCCTAATCAGCCACCACAACAATGACCCGTTGCACAAGCACCTCGTGTGCCTTTGCCTCCTGTGCCCCGTCCCAACATGGGCGCCGCTGTTCAAAACCCCCGCACCAACGTACCTGCTGTCGTAGGCAACAGGGCAAGCTTTGCATGCGGGGAACAAGGACACTTTGTGAACCAGTGCCCGAAGAGAGGTCCTGGACAGCAAGGCAACGTGCCCAAGCAGAACCCACGACCCAACAGAGGAGCTAATCAAGGGAACCGTGGACAACAGAACTATGCTCACGGCAACGTGAACCATGTTTCTGCTGAGGAAGCACGACAGGCTGAGGACGTCGTAATTGGTATGTTCCTTGCCAACTCCAACCCAGCCACCATTTTGTTTGATTCCGGAGCAGCGCATTCATTCATATCATCCAAGTATGTTGCCAAGCATAACCTACCCATATCACACTTGAATTGTACTATGTTGGTTAATTCTCCAGGTGGAGAGATGAGGACTAATATAGTATGTCCGAAAGTAAACCCTAAAATAAGGGGGTAGACTTCCTCGCAAACCTCATTGTCTTGGATTCTCAAGGGCTTGACATAATACTCGGGATGGATTGGTTAAGCAAGCACAACGGAGTAATCCAATGTGCTGAAAGGAGCGTGCAGTTGACAAACGAGCACGGTGTTCGTATCAAGTTTGAGTCAGCCCAACAAACAACCAAGAAGGCAATCGTGAACCACGTCGAAGGAGCAACATTGGACAGCATTCCAGTGGTTCAAGAATTCTCGGACGTGTTTCCGGAAGAGCTCCCGAATATGCCACCTGACCGGGACATTGAGTTTGCCATTGATTTGGTGCCCGGAACTGCACCCATAGCAAAGAGACCCTATAGGATGCCTGTTAATGAACTAGTGGAACTCAAGAAGCAAATTTAGGAGCAGTTGGAGAAGGGTTTTATACGTACAAGCTCGTCACCATGGGGAGCCCCCGTGCTCTTCGTAGACAAGAAGGATGGGACACAAAGGATGTGCGTGGACTATAGGTCTCTCAACGGGGTGACAGTCAAGAACAAATACCCTCTACCCCGTATAGAAGACCTATTTGACCAAATGAAAGGAGCTCGAGTGTTCTCCAAGATTGATCTTCGGTCAGGATATTTCCAGCTGAATATTAAGCCATCCGATATACCCAAGACTGCCTTTCGAACATGGTATGGTTCGTATGAATACACCATCATGTCTTTTGGGTTAACAAATGCACCCGCATACTTCATGTACCTCATGAACAAGGTCTTCATGGAGTATTTGGACAAATTCATCGTGATTTTCATCAACGACATTATGGTGTATTCAAAAAGTGAGGAGGAGCATGAAGAATATTTGAGATTGACCTTGCAGAAAATGCGCGAGCATCAATTGTATGCCAAGCTTACCAAGTGTCAATTTTGGCTAAAGGAGATATCTGTGGCGGACCGGAATCCGCTCATCCAGGATCGCAGAGGGTGGTGCCGCGCGATGCGACACCCGACAGCACACGTCATAAGAACACAATATATTACATGGGGAAAAACAGCTGAAACTGTACAAACAAGTACAAACTTCAGTTACAATTATTGTTCTATTACACAGCGGAAGACTACACTATCCAACTCACGCCCACCTATTTAGCAAAAGTCGGTTGCCCAGCCCTAGGGCAACCCACACTAGCTGCACGTCTCAGCTCAGCGCGGCGTGTACGGCTCCCACTCAGCCGTGGTCCCCGACGGAGGGTAACCCTCGCCGGTGGACTCGTACTCCGAGTCCGTGGGTGGCTCCTCACCTGAAAACACTTAAGCAGCAACCGTGAGCACAAAGGCTCAGCAAGGCTTAACCGACTCACCTAAGCATGAAACTCTACATGAGGTGTACAATGGACATAGGATAGTAATATTTCAGCAAAACGACACGCCTATAAGTTCATCCTTAGTTCATCTTTTAGCAACAAATTAACAGTTCATGAAATCTGAAATTTAGTAAGCAGTATTTGGTGGCACACATGTAGCAATATATATATATCAATCAGCATCATTGAATCAACATATTTCATCCATTAGTCTACGTTACGACGCAGTGAACAAGCAGTACTCATCACCGTGAGGGACGGCGAATCGACTCGATATACACCTGCAGGGAAAACCCAAAGAGCACGTCACGTACGCCCACCCGTGGAGCTGCACAGCACGCTCACTCGATGTCGTACGGGACAACCTTTCACCCAACAGCCCAAACATCGAACCGGTCGCACCGAAACGAGCAGGAGGTTCCCCACACGGAGCATCTATCTATGCCCGTTGGCAGATTTCCACCTTGCTGCCCTCAGCCTACACCTATAAATCGGTGTGCTATGCCTCGACGCCCGGAGGTTTAGGCTACATCGGTTTATCGGGGCCCATATATCCGATATGCCTTCGGTACGTTCAATACTTGTTCAGCAGGGCCGCACATGGATCGGTCCTCAATCGACACGGGCAGGGCTGCGCACACAAGACTCTCTCTTGCTGCGCCCTAGCCCCTGCCTAGTCTCATTTTCATTACTAAAGTGATCTCACATCACTCAACCGAACCCGTGTGTCCCAATGCCTATCTCGCGAGTAGATTCCAACTACTCGACTTGTACCGAAGTCCTATGACTCATTAAGCATAGCCCGTCTACTCGAGGTCTTAGACACTACCCTCACTCTTTTAGGAACCTTTGGTTATGCAAGTGGGGTTCCATTCATCCTACACCTAATGCACAATCATACTTCACACGACTCATGTAAACAAAGTAAAACTTTTTAAAAAGGGTTAATGCAAACCGGGGCTTGCCTTGTTGCTGCTGGTCAGGAGTTAGTTCTTCGTCCGGAAGGAGGAAGTCCAGCACTTCCGGAGTCTCTTCTTCAACGGCTACACGTTAATGAAATACTACATGTTAATTTATATGCAAAAGTGAGTTTAGAGTAAGACTTCTACTATTAGTTCTAATAACCAGCCTCTAATATCTGGAACTTTGTTTAAGAATTTAAATATGAACTGGTGTTGGTGGTTTGGCCTGGACTTAGTCACATGGTTAAATGCTAAGTGATTTTCCCCCTTTTTCCATCTTAATCCCTTAAGCGATTAAACAGGACAGGGGTGATCTAGAGCTCCAATGGAGCTGAGAATTTTTGTGTGAGTTCCTTGTCACAAGAAAACTCTCTGGACCAAACCTTAGCACTTTTCATGGAATGGTTTGCTCAGAGTAATTTCTTTAGCAAATAAGCAAGGAGGAATTAATTCTGAGGTTAGACCCCTGTTCATATCCAACTTAGTGAACTACAATTTCAATTATAGCTCCTAGAGTTTGCATGAATTTTTCTAGTATTTTTGGAGTTAAGGTTTGCCCAGAATTGAATTTCCAAATTTTGGAAATTCTCTGAAAATGTTTCTGTATTCAAATGAACACAGCACCTTCCAATTTGAATTGCTCTGGCCAAATCAACTCCAAATGGTCTGAAAACTTTTACAGGGGTTTACTAGTGTCCTAAAGAACATCCTGGCAAAATTTGGGGATTTTTGGATGAACCAAACTCCCTCTAAAATTCTTTTGCTAAAAAGCTTTAAAGAATTTTCCAGAATTAATTAATGGGTTTCATACAAATTGGATTGTATATCTGGACAGAGATAGGCAAGTTGAATCCAACCCAATTTGAATCACTAAATTTGGAGCTTCCTAGCAAAAGTTATGCAGTTCCAAAGTTTGAACCAATTCTGGAATTCAAATTAATTCGGGAAAAGTTCAAACTCTGCCTGTGGGTCCACCCTACACGTGTCAACCGCCGGACTCGCGCCACACGGGGGCCACAGACCTTTTTCCCGCGCCATCACACGGGATCACACGCCACAGCTGATCCGGGGTTTTAATCTTCAGCTGCTGACACATGGGCCCGGTGGGTCTTCTTCCTCCTCTCGCTCCCGCGCCTCCCCCTCGCCGGCGCTGTACTGGAGCTCGCCGGACCCAGCTTCCCGACCACCTCTCGGCCGGAGACTCGCCGCCTGGGGGTTTTCAGGGTCGGGGAACAAGTCTATGGGGTTGGCTCGTGCTGCCGGTGGCCGGAAGTAGGCCGGCGACGAGCCGCGGCCTTCGGTGATGATCGGCACCGCCGCCCGAGCACATTAGCCCGCCAAAAGCTCGGCGGATCCGCTCTAAAGCATCAGTGGAGGTCAGGAAATCTCGGCGTGGCCCCAACCTGGCTCGGAAACGACGGCAACCCGGTTGTCACCGTGCGCCCGCGTGTTCCCGCCATGGCCGCCGACCGAAAAGCTCGAAATTAGCTGTAACCACGGTGTTTCTAGCTAGGGTTGTGGAGGGAAAAGGTTCCCTATCCTCTCTAGTTCTGGTGTGCGCAAAAAGAACAACCTTAACCGAGAATTAAGCGTAAATTTCCACAGTTCTTACCCGCGGTCCGGTTTTCCTCGTCCGAGGGGAAAACTTGAAATTCCGACGCTACGTCGCACGGATTGCTCTGAAATTTGGAGAGGAGCAGCGCAGGGAGTTGGCGCACCTTGGGGTGCTCTTACTCAGTCGTGAAACTGGTTGGTGTGAGCTGCCCACGGGAGCCCGACGTCGGTTTCCACCGGTTGCACCTCGGCTTCGGTGCTGATGCTCAAAATACGGCCGACAGGAACCCCGAACGCCGGAGCTGAGCTGAGGGAACTCTTGTGCACGCGCTGGCGCTCCTTTTTCATGTTGATCGCTTGAGCAGTCGGGATGCGATGCCGGCTTAGGATCGGGACGAACAGGCGCGGCGCCGGCGGCTTGTTTGCTCGGGAGGAAAGATAACAGGGCTCGTGGGAGGGCTGTGGCCGACCGAGCACGGCGTAGGGGAGATAAGGGCGCGGGGAAACCGATGCTTGAAGCAGCTCGGGAGGTGCTTCGGTCGTCGGTCGACCGTGCGGTGGCAGCCGGTGGGAGAGCGCAACTCGCTCGAGTGTGAACTGTGGAACCGATTAACTTAGGCAGTAAGCTTCTCCCCTCTCTTCTCACTGACTAGTGGGGCCCACAGCTCCCCTCTGCCCCAAAATATCTCCAAATTTTTGGCAAATGAGTAATTCAAAAGTTTGAAGTCTCAAACTGAGCCCCATTTGCATGTTTAGACAAGTTTCCCTCAAATTCAAATGTATATATGCATTCTTGCCTATTTTGCTCCTTTTTGGACCATTGGGTAGCAAACCCTTGCAAAAATTATTGAGACTTTGCCTCCCCACTAATTTGATCCTGAGGAATCCAAGTATGCCCTTTACTCCTTGTTTTAACTGCTGAAATCCTGAAGTTGAATGCAACAGTTTGAAATTTCCCTCCCATGTGTGATCATATGTATGTAAACCCTACTTTGTGAAAGTGAAGACTTTCCCTTCTAATCACTCCTTTGATGGAGGCCACTTGCTCTTCACAATATTTCACAATCTACACACAACAAAACTGTTGTGTTGTGAGGTGCATAAAAGTTTTTGCAAGACCCTTTTCTTGGGCTTTTACATCCCTCCCCCCTTAAAAGAATCTCGTCCCGAGATTATAAAAGAAGAGATAGCGATGTAATAGGGACTTACCCGTGTTGAGAAGCCATGAACTCCGGGTAATTTGAGCGAAGGAACTCCTCGCTCTCCCACGTCGCTTCTTCGGCGGTGTGGTTGCTCCAGAGTATTTTGTAGAACCACAACGTTTTGCTGCGTGTGGTTCTGGCTTTCTCATCAAGAATTCCCACCGGATATTCATCATATGTTAAATCCGGTTTCAGCTCGCCGATGTCTTCGGTAGGAACAGCAGCTGTATGCTTCAAGCATTTTCGCAGTTGCGAAACATGGAAAATATCATGGACACCAGCCAGAGATGCCGGTAGCTCCAATCGATACGCTGCTGGTCCACACTTCTCGGTGATAGCGTAGGGTCCAATAAAACGGGGAGCGAGCTTCCCCTTCACACCGAATCGGTGCACGCCCTTCATTGGAGACACGCGGAGGTACACGTGTTCCCCAACGTCAAAGTGCAACGGCCTACGCCTCTTATCAGCGTAGCTCTTTTGCCGGGATTGAGCGGCCTTCAAATTGGCTTGAATTGTCCGAACGCGCTCTTCGGCGTCGTTCACCACATCAACTCCGAATGTGACCCTTTCACCGGACTCGCACCAATTTAATGGGGTGCGGCATTTACGACCGTAGAGAGCTTCGTAAGGTGCCATCTTGATACTCGCCTGATAACCGTTGTTGTACGAGAATTCCGCCAATGGTAGGTGATCATCCCAATTCCTACCGTGGTGGATGGCACATGCTCTCAACATGTCTTCCAGGACTTGATTCACCCTTTCTGTCTGGCCATCTGTCTGAGGGTGATAAGCGGAGCTCCTGATCAACTTAGTACCCAATGCAGCGTGTAGCTGCTCCCAAAAGCGAGATACAAATAATGCACCTCGATCTGAGACAATGGTCTTGGGTACCCTGTATAGGCATAGAATCTTCGCTATGTATAGCTCCGCATATTTGCCGGCATTGTAACGTGTATTCACCGGAATGAAGTGAGCCGTCTTGGTTAACCGATCAACGATTACCCATATGGAATCATGCTTGTTGGCTGTTAGGGGTAATCCCACAATGAAATCCATGCTCACATCTTCCCATTTCCATGCCGGGATCTTCAGGGGTTGCAGCAGCCCTGATTTCTTCATGTGATCAGCTTTCACTCGTCTACACGTATCGCACTCGGATACGTACTTAGCTACCTCCCGCTTCATCCGTGTCCACCAAAACTTCTTTTTCAAATCTTGGTACATTTTGTTGCTGCCCGGATGAATGGAGTATTTAGACAAGTGAGCTTCATCGAGGATCTTTTTCCTCAACTCCATATCTCGGGGTACGACTATGTGGTCATTGAACCACAGCGTCCCCTCATCATCTTTCCGGAAACATTTAATTTCTCCATTGTCTGTCCGTCTCCGGAGATGTGCCATGCCTTTATCCGTTTTCTGAGCTGCAATGATGTCCTCCCTAATAGTAGGGATGAGGGCAAGGTTGTACAGCGATCCATAAGGAACCAAGTATAAACTTGGCTCTTCCTCCTCTACCGGTGTAATGGTGAGGTGATGGACATGTGATTTCCGACTCAGCGCGTCGGCAACCACATTTGCCTTGCCGGGGTGGTAATGGATCTCAATCTCATAATCTTTGATCAGTTCTAACCACCTCCTCTGCCTCATGTTCAGCTCCTTCTGGGTAAAAATGTATTTCAAGCTCTTGTGGTCGGTGTAGAGATGTACCAAGTTCCCCAGGAGATAGTGCCTCCACATTTTCGGCGCCAACACCACGGCAGCAAGTTCAAGATCGTGAGTCGGGTAGTGCTGCTCATGGTTCCGAAGTTGGCGTGAGCCATAAGCGACCACACGTCCTTCCTGCATCAACACGCAGCCGAGCCCAATACCGGACGCGTCACAATACACGTCGAAGGGCTTTGTTGTATCCGGTTGAGCTAAGACCGGGGCTGTTGTGAGATGCTTCACCAATGTTCGGAACGCCCCTTCACACGCCGTGTTCCAAACATATTTCTTTCCTTTTTTCAGCAACTCTGTCATCGGATTAGCGAGCTTGGAGAAACTTGGAATGAATCTCCGGTAGTATCCCGCTAACCCGAGGAAGCTTCTGACTTCATGGACTGAAGTGGGAGCTTTCCATTTCAACACTTGCTCGATTTTACTTGGGTCAACCGCAATGCCTTCAGCTGAGATGATATGTCCCAAGAATGGCACTTGGCTGATCCAAAATTCGCATTTGCTGAACTTGGCGTAGAGCTTGTGGTCTCGCAATCGTTGAAGAACGATCCGTAAGTGTTCGGCATGCTCGGCTTCTGTCTTGGAGTAAACCAAGATATCATCGATGAACACTACCACGAACTTGTCCAGCTCCGGCATGAACACCGAGTTCATGAGATACATGAAATGGGCTGGAGCATTTGTGAGACCAAAGGACATGACGAGATATTCGTATAAGCCGTATCTCGTCGAGAACGCCGTCTTCGGGATATCCTCCGCCCGGATCTTGATCTGATGATATCCAGAGCGAAGGTCCATCTTTGAGAATACACTTGCCCCCACCAGTTGATCAAACAAAATGTCAATACGGGGCAGTGGGTACTTATTCTTGATGGTGACGGCGTTGAGCGGCCGGTAATCCACACACAGCCTCAGGGTTTCATCCTTCTTCTTTACAAATAGCGCCGAGCATCCCCAAGGCGATGAACTCGGCCTAATGAAACCCTTGCTCAACAGATCATTTAGCTGTTCTTTCAGTTCAGCCAGCTCATTCGGAGCCATCTTGTATGGTCTCCGTGATATGGGCGTAGTCCCGGGTGCGAGCTCGATCTTGAACTCGACATCCCGCTCAGGTGGCATGCCCGGAAGATCGTCCGGGAACACATCAGGATACTACCGGACTACGGGGATGTCTTCTAACTTGAGAACTTCAGCATTATTAATTGCTAAAACTTCCCGGACTGGCGCGTCTAACATCATGGAATGCGGACGGTGGAATGGAGAATTTAAGTGGACCGTCCGGGTCCGAGTTTCTAGGACAGCGCCATGGTATTGCAGCCATGACATCCCTAAGATTGCATCAATCTTTTGTCCCATAAGGATTATCAAGGTGGTGGGATATAGTTTCCCACCTAAGCACAGAGGTGCCTTTGGAACCATCATATTAGCTGAAATCTTCCCTCCCGGTGAGCAGATCATATAAGTGCAGCCGGTTGGGAAGACTTGCAATTGATTTTTAGCCACATAGGATGCACTTATAAAGCTGTGGGTTGCACCCGAATCAAATAATATGACGATGGCTTGATGGTTGAGAGTAAACGTACCCGCCAGCACGTTGTCTCCCTCTGGGGCGTCCTCACTGTCGAGGTTGCGGACACCCCCAGTCCGCTGACCAACCTTCTTCACCGGAGGTCGGCCTCGAGCACCGCCCTGGAACGGGGCTTGCCCGCTGCTCTGCTGCCCCTGGGGACAGTCCTTCGCAAAGTGGCCCGCCTGGCCACACGTGAAGCAGGTGAAACGGGGCGGTCCCCCGCTGATCGGTGGACGGAAACCCGGGGCACGTTGTGGCGGTGGAAACGCCCGGGGTACCGTCTGCTGTTGCTGTCTTGGTGGTGGCATCGGCGGACGGAACGGAGGTGCCTGAAAGGGACGTCCCCCGAACCGTTGCGGTCGCGCCGGTGGTTGCCACTGCTGCCCGGATGGTGTCCGATACACCATACGGTACTTCTGGGGAGCGCCACTCCCACCGCTGCTAGGTGGAGCGCTGCGCTTCCTCTGCTCAGCTGCTAACTCCCGCTGAGCGTCCTCTTGCATGATGGCGGCATTGACTAGGTCGTTGAATGTGCCGCGGTTCCATTGTACGAGGTGGGTCTTCATTTCGGGGTGTAACCCCCGATAGAAGTGCTCCCTCTTCTTCTCCTCCGTGGAGATGTAGTCTGACGCATACTGCGCCAGATGGTTGAAGGCACGGGAGTAGTCGTGGGCACTCCTCCCGCCCTGCTTCAGTTCCAAAAATTCTTGGAACTTTCTCTTCATTATTCCGGGAGGAATGTGATAGGCGCGGAACGCCTCCCGGAACTCTTGCCATTCCACGGCATGGCCAGCCGGACGTGAGGCGACATAATTCGCCCACCACGCACCAGCGGCACCGTGGAGCTGCTGTGCTGCCAACAGTGTCTTCTGCCGCTCCGTACACTGGAGCAGCCCGAACTTGGACTCGATAGTCCGCAGCCAGTTGTCCGCCTCCAGTGGTTCTTCAGCTTCGGTGAACACTGGAGGGTGCGTACTCATGAAATCCGAGTACGACACTTCGCGGGGCTCACGAGGCCCTCGCTCTTGACGTCCTCCTGCCTGGGACGTATTCTGCACGATCGTGCGGAGCAGGTCGGTCTGCTCCTCACGACCTCCCACCAATGCCGCTATCACATCCGCTAGATTAAGCGGAGGCGGCGGTGGTGGCTGCTGCTGCGGGGTGCTGTCATAGGCCGGTGGCTGGGAGTCATCGCCTCCACCTTGGCTAGAGCCACCAACCTCGTGCGTGGTCCTAGTACGAACCATCTACAACCATACGACATTAACCATCAGTCCCGCAACATTTTGCATGCAGTCCAATAGAACTGGGCGGAAAAACATTATGACAACAAAACATGCGAAATATCTCGTAAGTAGATAATGTAATAACTTTGCACAAGCTACACCATTACCAGACCAAACACAAGTTAGTTTAATCCAACTTGATGAACCCCCTCTTTAGAAGCTCACCATAACTGGGTTTGGTCTCTACGAGACATTATTATTGCGTTGTCATCACGTATAACACCCTTAGGGTACAACACCCTTTTCAATGAGTTCAACTGTCATTCTTCTGTCAGAATGACCAGTTGCTACCTATTCCAAGTTTTGATCTGGTTCTGGGCATTTTCATGACTCAAGTTGAATACCAAAGTTAAAGTTAACTTCAGTATCTTTCCAACGAGTACTCATTTGCCCCCAGATTAGCTTTGATTAAAAAGTTATGCTAATTCAAAGTTAGCAGAATTTCTGGAAGAATTTTAACAGCACCTCTTTTGGAAGTGGCTGTTTTCAACCCTGATTTCCACTAAATTCTGTGCTGCAATTTCAGGAACTTTGAATTGCAAAGATGTCAAACATCTTCTACTCTTTCTAAGGATGTATTATATGACAATTTTAGATTTTTCTACTGGAAGTTATATTTGAAAAACAGATCAGTTCAGAGGATGTTTTACTCTGCCCTGATTCTGAACAGTTTACATTCCTCTGGGATTTTAGCCATCTTAAGGCGAGTTTCAGTTCTGGAAGTCTACAACAAAGTTGTAGAGTACTTGAATACCTTCCCAGAACTATATAGCACACCTCCCTGGGCTAAAAGACCTGTGAGTTATGCCCTGTTGAAGATCAGCAAACTTGCTGTCCCAAAACAGAGCACTGTGTTTTTCAGTCTTTTTGGAACTACAATCATCACTACCCCATTCTTATACCCAACCAGGGTCCTAAATGTTGAACCTATAGATTTTAATTCTTTGTTATCATTATACTCATGCATATGCCTACCATATCTCGGTACTACGTTCCTCACAAAAGAAAATCCTACCCGGATCATACCGGCATATACGTCTCAAATGTGGCACTAAACGGTCTCTCACACACGTTTTCTACACGGATACATACGTGGTTAGTACCTGCAGAAAACCACACAATAATGGTGCACTGAATGGTTATTCATTTCATGCAGTTCCATATTTGAAAGTAAATACAAACGCCCGTATCATTGTCATACGGCCGTCCTTGAGTTAGGTCACGTCTCAAGGTACGTGATCGTGTTTCAACACCACACGACGGGGAACCCGAGTATGTCATGAACGGGTCGTCACGGTTGGGAATGTTATCAACCCAACAGATACCACCTACTGCCCGGCAGGGCACGCCGATGGCAAGCGCTGCGTATGTCCTCCTGGGCTATTTCCAGACGAACACACTCTCGCGTTACTGACCACGCGATGGGGTCTCCGCTTACTTGCCTAATGCACGCTAGGGATCAGCGTTTCATATGAACTCAGGGACATGAAGAGTCCAAGAGGTTCATATTAACGTCTCACACCAAGCTGCGAGATCAATCCCTGAACCACGTTCCTCGTCAGGGAGAGCTAACCGAAATTGAACCGCTTTCGGTTGCGTTCCTTACCATACTTACCAGAGCGTAGGTGCGTCGTTACATAATTGAAATTCAGAATTATAACACATAAGTTAGTCTTTGCCACTTTAAGTAACTATGCTAATATAGTCCTTACTTGGGCAACTACCGAATCCTCACCGTATACCTAAGTTTTTCCCATAATGCAGTCCTTTAGTACTGTGCTATCCCCACTGCAGCTCTGATACCAGGCTGTGGCGGACCGGAATCCGCTCATCCAGGATCGCAGAGGGTGGTGCCGCGCGATGCGACACGCGACAGCACACGTCATAAGAACACAATATATTACATGGGGAAAAACAGCTGAAACTGTACAAACAAGTACAAACTTCAGTTACAATTATTGTTCTATTACACAGCGGAAGACTACACTATCCAACTCACGCCCGCCTATTTCGCAAAAGTCGGTTGCCCAGCCCTAGGGCAACCCACACTAGCTGCACGTCTCAGCTCAGCGCGGCGTGTACGGCTCCCACTCAGCCGTGGTCTCCGACGGAGGGTAACCCTCGCCGGTGGACTCGTACTCCGAGTCCGTGGGTGGCTCCTCACCTGAAAACACTTAAGCAGCAACCGTGAGCACAAAGGCTCAGCAAGGCTTAACCGACTCACCTAAGCATGAAACTCTACATGAGGTGTACAATGGACATAGGATAGTAATATTTCAGCAAAACGACACGCCTATAAGTTCATCCTTAGTTCATCTTTTAGCAACAAGTTAACAGTTCATGAAATCTGAAATTTAGTAAGCAGTATTTGGTGGCACACATGTAGCAATACAATTATATCAATCAGCATCATTGAATCAACATATTTCATCCATTAGTCTACGTTACGACACAGTGAACAAGCAGTACTCGTCACCGCGAGGGACGGCGAATCGACTCGATATACACCTGCAGGGAAAACCCAAAGAGCACGTCACGTATGCCCACCCGTGGAGCTGCACAGCACGCTCACTCGATGTCGTACGGGACAACTTTTCACCCAACAGCCCAAACGTCGAACCGGTCGCACCGAAACGAGCAGGAGGTTCCCCACACGGAGCATCTCTCTATGCCCGTTGGCAGATTTCCACCTTGCTGCCCTCAGCCTACACCTATAAATCGGTGTGCTATGCCTCGACGCCCGGAGGTTTAGGCTACATCGGTTTATCGGGGCCCATATATCCGATATAACTTTGGTACGTTCAATACTTGTTCAGCAGGGCCGCACACGGATCGGTCCTCAATCGACACGGGCAGGGCTGCGCACACAAGACTCTCTCTTGCTGCGCCCTAGCCCCTGCCTAGTCTCATTTTCATTACTAAAGTGATCTCACATCACTCAACCGAACCCATGTGTCCCAATGCCTATCTCGCGAGTAGATTCCAACTACTCGACTTGTACCGAAGTCCTATGACTCATTAAGCATAGCCCGTCTACTCGAGGTCTTAGACACTACCCTCACTCTTTTAGGAACCTTTGGTTATGCAAGTGGGGTTCCATTCATCCTACACCTAATGCACAATCATACTTCACACGACTCATGTAAACAAAGTAAAACTTTTTAAAAAGGGTTAATGCAAACCGGGGCTTGCCTTGTTGCTGCTGGTCAGGAGTTAGTTCTTCGTCCGGAAGGAGGAAGTCCAGCACTTCCGGAGTCTCTTCTTCAACGGCTACACGTTAATGAAATACTACATGTTAATTTATATGCAAAAGTGAGTTCAGAGTAAGACTTCTACTATTAGTTCTAATAACCAGCCTCTAATACCTGGAACTTTGTTTAAGAATTTAAATATGAACTGGTGTTGGTGGTTTGGCCTGGACTTAGTCACATGGTTAAATGCTAAGTGATTTTCCCCCTTTTTCCATCTTAATCCCTTAAGCGATTAAACAGGACAGGGGTGATCTAGAGCTCCAATGGAGCTGAGAATTTTTGTGTGAGTTCCTTGTCACAAGAAAACTCTCTGGACCAAACCTTAGCACTTTTCATGGAATGGTTTGCTCAGAGTAATTTCTTTAGCAAATGAGGTTAGACCCCTGTTCATATCCAACTTAGTGAACTACAATTTCAATTATAGCTCCTAGAGTTTGCATGAATTTTTCTAGTATTTTTGGAGTTAAGGTTTGCCCAGAATTGAATTTCCAAATTTTGGAAATTCTCTGAAAATGTTTCTGTATTCAAATGAACACAGCACCTTCCAATTTGAATTGCTCTGGCCAAATCAACTCCAAATGGTCTGAAACCTTTACAGGAGTTTACTAGTGTCCTAAAGAACATCCTGGCAAAATTTGGGGATTTTTGGGTGAACCAAACTCCCTCTAAAATTCTTTTGCTAAAAAGCTTTAAAGAATTTTCCAGAATTAATTAATGGGTTTCATACAAATTGGGTTGTATATCTGGACAGAGCTAGGCAAGGTGAATCCAACCCAATTTGAATCACTAAATTTGGAGCTTCCTAGCAAAAGTTATGCAGTTCCAAAGTTTGAACCAATTCTGGAATTCAAATTAATTCGGGAAAAGTTCAAACTCTGCCTGTGGGTCCACCCTACACGTGTCAACCGCCGGACTCACGCCACACGGGGGCCACAGACCTTTTTCCCACGCCATCACACGGGATCACACGCCACAGCTGATCCGGGGTTTTAATCTTCAGCTGCTGACACATGGGCCCGGTGGGTCTTCTTCCTCCTCTCGCTCCCGCGCCTCCCCCTCGCCGGCGCTGTACTGGAGCTCGCCGGACCCAGCTTCCCGACCACCTCTCGGCCGGAGACTCGCCGCCTGCGGGTTTTCAGGGTCGGGGAACAAGTCTATGGGGTTGGCTCGTGCTGCCGGTGACCGGAAGTAGGCCGGCGACGAGCCGCGGCCTTCGGTGATGCTCGGCACCGCCGCCCGAGCACATTAGCCCGCCAAAAGCTCGGCGGATCCGCTCTAAAGCATCAGTGGATGTCAGGAAATCTCGGCGTGGCCCCAACCTGGCTCGGAAACGACGGCAACCCGGTTGTCACCGTGCGCCCGCGTGTTCCCGCCATGGCCGCCGACCGAAAAGCTCGAAATTAGCTGTAACCACGGCGTTTCTAGCTAGGGTTGTGGAGGGAAAAGGTTCCCTATCCTCTCTAGTTCTGGTGTGCGCAAAAAGAACAACCTTAACCGAGAATTAAGCGTAAATTTCCACAGTTCTTACCCGCGGTCCGGTTTTCCTCGTCCGAGGGGAAAACTTGAAATTCCGACGCTACGTCGCACGGATTGCTCTGAAATTTGGAGAGGAGCAGCGCAGGGAGTTGGCGCACCTTGGGGTGCTCTTGCTCAGTCGTGAAACTGGTTGGTGTGAGCTGCCCACGGGAGCCCGACGTCGGTTTCCACCGGTTGCACCTCGGCTTCGGTGCTGATGCTCAAAATACGGCCGACAGGAACCCCGAACGCCGGAGCTGAGCTGAGGGAACTCTTGTGCACGCGCTGGCGCTCCTTTTTCGTGTTGATCGCTTGAGCAGTCGGGATGCGATGCCGGCTTAGGATCGGGACGAACAGGCGCGGCGCCGGCGGCTTGTTTGCTCGGGAGGAAAGATAACAGGGCTCGTGGGAGGGCTGTGGCTGACCGAGCACGGCGTAGGGGAGATAAGGGCGCGGGGAAACCGATGCTTGAAGCAGCTCGGGAGGTGCTTCGGTCGTCGGTCGACCGTGCGGTGGCAGCCGGTGGGAGAGCGCAACTCGCTCGAGTGTGAACTGTGGAACCGATTAACTTAGGCAGTAAGCTTCTCCCCTCTCTTCTCACTGACTAGTGGGGCCCACAGCTCCCCTCTGCCCCAAAATATCTCCAAATTTTTGGCAAATGAGTAATTCAAAAGTTTGAAGTCTCAAACTGAGCCCCATTTGCATGTTTAGACAAGTTTCCCTCAAATTCAAATGTATATATGCATTCTTGCCTATTTGGCTCCTTTTTGGACCATTGGGTAGCAAACCCTTGCAAAAATTATTGAGACTTTGCCTCCCCACTAATTTGATCCTGAGGAATCCAAGTATGCCCTTTACTCCTTGTTTTAACTGCTGAAATCCTGAAGTTGAATGCAACAGTTTGAAATTTCCCTCCCATGTGTGATCATATGTATGTAAACCCTACTTTGTGAAAGTGAAGACTTTCCCTTCTAATCACTCCTTTGATGGAGGCCACTTGCTCTTCACAATATTTCACAATCTACACACAACAAAACTGTTGTGTTGTGAGGTGCATAAAAGTTTTTGCAAGTCCCTTTTCTTGGGCTTTTACATCCCTCCCCCCTTAAAAGAATCTCGTCCCGAGATTATAAAAGAAGAGATAGCGATGTAATAGGGACTTACCCGTGTTGAGAAGCCATGAACTCCGGGTAATTTGAGCGAAGGAACTCCTCGCTCTCCCACGTCGCTTCTTCGGCGGTGTGGTTGCTCCAGAGTATTTTGTAGAACCACAACGTTTTGCTGCGTGTGGTCCTGGCTTTCTCATCAAGAATTCCCACCGGATATTCATCATATGTTAAATCCGGTTTCAGCTCGCCGATGTCTTCGGTAGGAACAGCAGCTGTATGCTTCAAGCATTTTCGCAGTTGCGAAACATGGAAAATATCATGGACACCAGCCAGAGATGCCGGTAGCTCCAATCGATACGCTGCTGGTCCACACTTCTCGGTGATAGCGTAGGGTCCAATAAAACGGGGAGCGAGCTTCCCCTTCACACCGAATCGGTGCACGCCCTTCATTGGAGACACGCGGAGGTACACGTGTTCCCCAACATCAAAGTGCAACGGCCTACGCCTCTTATCAGCGTAGCTCTTTTGCCGGGATTGAGCGGCCTTCAAATTGGCTTGAATTGTCCGAACGCGCTCTTCGGCGTCGTTCACCACATCAACTCCGAATGTGACCCTTTCACCGGACTCGCACCAATTTAATGGGGTGCGGCATTTACGACCGTAGAGAGCTTCATAAGGTGCCATCTTGATACTCGCCTGATAACCGTTGTTGTACGAGAATTCCGCCAATGGTAGGTGATCATCCCAATTCCTACCGTGGTGGATGGCACATGCTCTCAACATGTCTTCCAGGACTTGATTCACCCTTTCTGTCTGGCCATCTGTCTGAGGGTGATAAGCGGAGCTCCTGATCAACTTAGTACCCAATGCAGCGTGTAGCTGCTCCCAAAAGCGAGATACAAATAATGCACCTCGATCTGAGACAATGGTCTTAGGTACCCCGTATAGGCATAGAATCTTCGCTATGTATAGCTCCGCATATTTGCCTGCATTGTAACGTGTATTCACCGGAATGAAGTGAGCCGTCTTGGTTAACCGATCAACGATTACCCATATGGAATCATGCTTGTTGCCTGTTAGGGGTAATCCCACAATGAAATCCATGCTCACATCTTCCCATTTCCATGCCGGGATCTTCAGGGGTTGCAGCAGCCCTAATTTCTTCATGTGATCAGCTTTCACTCGTCTACACGTATCACACTCGGATACGTACTTAGCTACCTCCCGCTTCATCCGTGTCCACCAAAACTTCTTTTTCAAACCTTGGTACATTTTGTTGCTGCCCGGATGAATGGAGTATTTAGACAAGTGAGCTTCATCGAGGATCTTTTTCCTCAACTCCATATCTCGGGGTACGACTATGCGGTCATTGAACCACAGCGTCCCCTCATCATCTTTCCGGAAACATTTAATTTCTCCATTGTCTGTCCGTCTCCGGAGATGTGCCATGCCTTTATCCGTTTTCTGAGCTGCAATGATGTCCTCCCTAATAGTAGGGATGAGGGCAAGGTTGTACAGCGATCCATAAGGAACCAAGTATAAACTTGGCTCTTCCTCCTCTACCGGTGTAATGGTGAGGTGATGGACATGTGATTTCTGACTCAGCGCGTCGGCAACCACATTCGCCTTGCCGGGGTGGTAATGGATCTCAATCTCATAATCTTTGATCAGTTCTAACCACCTCCTCTGCCTCATGTTCAGCTCCTTCTGGGTAAAAATGTATTTCAAGCTCTTGTGGTCGGTGTAGAGATGTACCAAGTTCCCCAGGAGATAGTGCCTCCACATTTTCAGCGCCAACACCACGGCAGCAAGTTCAAGATCGTGAGTCGGGTAGTGCTGCTCATGGTTCCGAAGTTGGCGTGAGCCATAAGCGACCACACGTCCTTCCTGCATCAACACGCAGCCGAGCCCAATACCGGACGCGTCACAATACACGTCGAAGGGCTTTGTTGTATCCGGTTGAGCTAAGACCGGGGCTGTTGTGAGATGCTTCACCAATGTTCGGAACGCCCCTTCACACGCCGTGTTCCAAACATATTTCTTTCCTTTTTTCAGCAACTCTGTCATCGGCTTAGCGAGCTTGGAGAAACTTGGAATGAATCTCCGGTAGTATCCCGCTAACCCGAGGAAGCTTCTGACTTCATGGACTGAAGTGGGAGCTTTCCATTTCAACACTTGCTCGATTTGACTTGGGTCAACCGCAATGCCTTCAGCTGAGATGATATGTCCCAAGAATGGCACTTGGCTGATCCAAAATTCGCATTTGCTGAACTTGGCGTAGAGCTTGTGGTCTCGCAATCGTTGAAGAACGATCCGTAAGTGTTCGGCATGCTCGGCTTCTGTCTTGGAGTAAACCAAGATATCGTCGATGAACACTACCACGAACTTGTCCAGCTCCGGCATGAACACCGAGTTCATGAGATACATGAAATGGGCTGGAGCATTTGTGAGACCAAAGGACATGACGAGATATTCGTATAAGCCGTATCTCGTCGAGAACGCCGTCTTCGGGATATCCTCCGCCCGGATCTTGATCTGATGATATCCAGAGCGAAGGTCCATCTTTGAGAATACACTTGCCCCCACCAGTTGATCAAACAAAATGTCAATACGGGGCAGTGGGTACTTATTCTTGATGGTGACGGCGTTGAGCGGCCGGTAATCCACACACAGCCTCAGGGTTTCATCCTTCTTCTTTACAAATAGCGCCGAGCATCCCCAAGGCGATGAACTCGGCCTAATGAAACCCTTGCTCAACAGATCATTTAGCTGTTCTTTCAGTTCAGCCAGCTCATTCGGAGCCATCTTGTATGGTCTCCGTGATATGGGCGTAGTCCCGGGTGCGAGCTCGATCTTGAACTCGACATCCCGCTCAGGTGGCATGCCCGGAAGATCGTCCGGGAACACATCAGGATACTCCCGGACTACGGGGATGTCTTCTAACTTGAGAACTTCAGCATTATTAATTGCTAAAACTTCCCAGACTGGCGTGTCTAACATCATGGAATGCGGACGGTGGAATGGAGAATTTAAGTGGACCATCCGGGTCTGAGTTTCTAGGACAGCGCCATGGTATTGCAGCCATGACATCCCTAAGATTGCATCAATCTTTTGTCCCATAAGGATTATCAAGGTGGTGGGATATAGTTTCCCACCTAAGCACAGAGGTGCCTTTGGAACCATCATATTAGCTGAAATCTTCCCTCCCGGTGAGCAGATCATATAAGTGCAGCCGGTTGGGAAGACTTGCAATTGATTTTTAGCCACATAGGATGCACTTATAAAGCTGTGGGTTGCACCCGAATCAAATAATATGACGATGGCTTGATGGTTGAGAGTAAACGTACCCGCCAGCACGTTGTCTCCCTCTGGGGCGTCCTCACTGTCGAGGTTGCGGACACCCCCAGTCCGCTGACCAACCTTCTTCACCGGAGGTCGGCCTCGAGCACCGCCCTGGAATGGGGCTTGCCCGCTGCTCTGCTGCCCCTGGGGACAGTCCTTCGCAAAGTGGCCCGCCTGGCCACACGTGAAGCAGGTGAAACGGGGCGGTCCCCCGCTGATCGGTGGACGGAAACCCGGGGCACGTTGTGGCGGTGGAAACGCCCGGGGTACCGTCTGCTGTTGCTGTCTTGGTGGTGGCATCGGCGGACGGAACGGAGGTGCCTGAAAGGGACGTCCCCCGAACCGTTGCGGTCGCGCCGGTGGTTGCCACTGCTGCCCGGATGGTGTCCGATACACCATACGGTACTTCTGGGGAGCGCCACTCCCACCGCTGCTAGGTGGAGCGCTGCGCTTCCTCTGCTCAGCTGCTAACTCCCGCTGAGCGTCCTCTGCATGATGGCGGCATTGACTAGGTCGTTGAATGTGCCGCGGTTCCATTGTACGAGGTGGGTCTTCATTTCAGGGTGTAACCCCCAATAGAAGTGCTCCCTCTTCTTCTCCTCCGTGGAGATGTAGTCTGACGCATACTGCGCCAGATGGTTGAAGGCACGGGAGTAGTCGTGGGCACTCCTCCCGCCCTGCTTCAGTTCCAAAAATTCTTGGAACTTTCTCTTCATTATTCCGGGAGGAATGTGATAGGCGCGGAACGCCTCCCGGAACTCTTGCCATTCCACGGCATGGCCAGCCGGACGTGAGGCGACATAATTCGCCCACCACGCACCAGCGGCACCGTGGAGCTGCTGTGCTGCGAACAGTGTCTTCTGCCGCTCCGTACACTGGAGCAGCCCGAACTTGGACTCGATAGTCCGCAGTCAGTTGTCCGCCTCCAGTGGTTCTTCAGCTTCGGTGAACACTGGAGGGTGCGTACTCATGAAATCCGAGTACGACACTTCGCGGGGCTCACGAGGCCCTCGCTCTTGACGTCCTCCTGCCTGGGACGTATTCTGCACGATCGTGCGGAGCAGGTCGGTCTGCTCCTCACGACCTCCCACCAATGCCGCTATCACATCTGCTAGAGTAAGCGGAGGCGGCGGTGGTGGCTGCTGCTGCGGGGTGCTGTCGTAGGCCGGTGGCTGGGAGTCATCGCCTCCACCTTGGCTAGAGCCACCAACCTCGTGCGTGGTCCTAGTACGAACCATCTACAACCATACGACATTAACCATCAGTCCCGCAACATTTTGCATGCAGTCCAATAGAACTGGGCGGAAAAACATTATGACAACAAAACATGCGAAATATCTCGTAAGTAGATAATGTAATAACTTTGCACAAGCTACACCATTACCAGACCAAACACAAGTTAGTTTAATCCAACTTGATGAACCCCCTCTTTGGAAGCTCACCATAAAAGGGTTTGGTCTCTACGAGACATTATTATTGCGTTGTCATCACGTATAACACCCTTAGGGTACAACACCCTTTTCAATGAGTTCAACTGTCATTCTTCTGTCAGAATGACCAGTTGCTACCTATTCCAAGTTTTGATCTGGTTCTGGGCATTTTCATGACTCAAGTTGAATACCAAAGCTAAAGTTAACTTCAGTATCTTTCCAACAAGTACTCATTTGCCCCCATATTAGCTTTGATTAAAAAGTTATGCTAATTCAAAGTTAGCAGAATTTCTGGAAGAATTTTAACAGCACCTCCTTTGGAAGTGGCTGTTTTCAACCCTGATTTCCACTAAATTCTGTGCTGCAATTTCAGGAACTTTGAATTGCAAAGATGTCAAACATCTTCTACTCTTTCTAAGGATGTATTATATGACAATTTTAGATTTTTCTACTGGAAGTTATATTTGAAAAACAGATCAGTTCAGAGGATGTTTTACTCTGCCCTGATTCTGAACAGTTTACATTCCTCTGGGATTTTAGCCATCTTAAGGCGAGTTTCAGTTCTGGAAGTCTACAACAAAGTTGTAGAGTACTTGAATACCTTCCCAGAACTATATAGCACACCTCCCTGGGCTAAAAGACCTGTGAGTTATGCCCTGTTGAAGATCAGCAAACTTGCTGTCCCAAAACAGAGCACTGTGTTTTTCAGTCTTTTTGGAACTACAATCATCACTACCCCATTCTTATACCCAACCAGGGTCCTAAATGTTGAACCTATAGATTTTAATTCTTTGTTATCATTATACTCATGCATATGCCTACCATATCTCGGTACTACGTTCCTCACAAAAGAAAATCCTACCCGGATCATACCGGCATATACGTCTCAAATGTGGCACTAAACGGTCTCTCGCACACGTTTTCTACACGGATACATACGTGGTTAGTACCTGCAGAAAACCACACAATAATGGTGCACTCAATGGTTATTCATTTCAGGCAGTTCCATATTTGAAAGTAAATACAAACGCCCGTATCATTGTCATACGGCCGTCCTTGAGTTAGGTCACGTCTCAAGGTACGTGATCGTGTTTCAACACCACACGACGGGGAACCCAAGTATGTCATGAACGGGTCGTCACGGTTGGGAATGTTATCAACCCAACCGATACCACCTACTGCCCGGCAGGGCACGCCGATGGCAAGCGCTGCGTATGTGATCCTGGGCTATTTCCAGACGAACACACTCTCGCGTTACTGACCACGCGATGGGGTCTCCGCTTACTTGCCTAATGCACGCTAGGGATCAGCGTTTCATATGAACTCAGGGACATGAAGAGTCCAAGAGGTTCATATTAACGTCTCACACCAAGCTGCGAGAACAATCCCTGAACCACGTTCCTCGTCAGGGAGAGCTAACCGAAATTGAACCGCTTTCGGTGGCGTTCCTTACCATACTTACCAGAGTGTAGGTGCGTCGTTACATAATTGAAATTCAGAAATATAACACATAAGTTAGTCTTTGCCACTTTAAGTAACTATGCTAATATAGTCCTTACTTGGGCAACTACCGAATCCTCACCGTATACCTAAGTTTTTCCCATAATGCAGTCCTTTAGTACTGTGCTATCCCCACTGCAGCTCTGATACCAGGCTGTGGCGGACCGGAATCCGCTCATCCAGGATCGCAGAGGGTGGTGCCGCGCGATGCGACACCCGACAGCACACGTCATAAGAACACAATATATTACATGGGGAAAAACAGCTGAAACTGTACAAACAAGTACAAACTTCAGTTACAATTATTGTTCTATTACACAGCGGAAGACTACACTATCCAACTCACGCCCGCCTATTTAGCAAAAGTCGGTTGCCCAGCCCTAGGGCAACCCACACTAGCTGCACGTCTCAGCTCAGCGCGGCGTGTACGGCTCCCACTCAGCCGTGGTCCCCGACGGAGGGTAACCCTCGCCGGTGGACTCGTACTCCGAGTCCGTGGGTGGCTCCTCACCTGAAAACACTTAAGCAGCAACCGTGAGCACAAAGGCTCAGCAAGGCTTAACCGACTCACCTAAGCATGAAACTCTACATGAGGTGTACAATGGACATAGGATAGTAATATTTCAGCAAAACGACACGCCTATAAGTTCATCCTTAGTTCATCTTTTAGCAACAAGTTAACAGTTCATGAAATCTGAAATTTAGTAAGCAGTATTTGGTGGCACACATGTAGCAATACAATTATATCAATCAGCATCATTGAATCAACATATTTCATCCATTAGTCTACGTTACGACGCAGTGAACAAGCAGTACTCGTCACCGCGAGGGACGGCGAATCGACTCGATATACACCTGCACGGAAAACCCAAAGAGCACGTCACGTACGCCCACCCGTGGAGCTGCACAGCACGCTCACTCGATGTCGTACGGGACAACCTTTCACCCAACAGCCCAAACGTCGAACCGGTCGCACCGAAACGAGCAGGAGGTTCCCCACACGGAGCATCTCTCTATGCCCGTTGGCAGATTTCCACCTTGCTGCCCTCAGCCTACACCTATAAATCGGTGTGCTATGCCTCGACGCCCGGAGGTTTAGGCTACATCGGTTTATCGGGGCCCATATATCCGATATGCCTTCGGTACGTTCAATACTTGTTCAGCAGGGCCACACACGGATCGGTCCTCAATCGACACGGGCAGGGCTGCGCACACAAGACTCTCTCTTGCTGCGCCCTAGCCCCTGCCTAGTCTCATTTTCATTACTAAAGTGATCTCACATCACTCAACCGAACCCGTGTGTCCCAATGCCTATCTCGCGAGTAGATTCCAACTACTCGACTTGTACCGAAGTCCTATGACTCATTAAGCATAGCCCGTCTACTCGAGGTCTTAGACACTACCCTCACTCTTTTAGGAACCTTTGGTTATGCAAGTGGGGTTCCATTCATCCTACACCTAATGCACAATCATACTTCACACGACTCATGTAAACAAAGTAAAACTTTTTAAAAAGGGTTAATGCAAACCGGGGCTTGCCTTGTTGCTGCTGGTCAGGAGTTAGTTCTTCGTCCGGAAGGAGGAAGTCCAGCACTTCCGGAGTCTCTTCTTCAACGGCTACACGTTAATGAAATACTACATGTTAATTTATATGCAAAAGTGAGTTTAGAGTAAGACTTCTACTATTAGTTCTAATAACCAGCCTCTAATACCTGGAACTTTGTTTAAGAATTTAAATATGAACTGGTGTTGGTGGTTTGGCCTGGACTTAGTCACATGGTTAAATGCTAAGTGATTTTCCCCCTTTTTCCATCTTAATCCCTTAAGCGATTAAACAGGACAGGGGTGATCTAGAGCTCCAATGGAGCTGAGAATTTTTGTGTGAGTTCCTTGTCACATGAAAACTCTCTGGACCAAACCTTAGCACTTTTCATGGAATGGTTTGCTCAGAGTAATTTCTTTAGCAAATAAGCAAGGAGGAATTAATTCTGAGGTTAGACCCCTGTTCATATCCAACTTAGTGAACTACAATTTCAATTATAGCTCCTAGAGTTTGCATGAATTTTTCTAGTATTTTTGGAGTTAAGGTTTGCCCAGAATTGAATTTCCAAATTTTGGAAATTCTCTGAAAATGTTTCTGTATTCAAATGAACACAGCACCTTCCAATTTGAATTGCTCTGGCCAAATCAACTCCATATGGTCTGAAACTTTTACAGGGGTTTACTAGTGTCCTAAAGAACATCCTGGCAAAATTTGGGGATTTTTGGATGAACCAAACTCCCTCTAAAATTCTTTTGCTAAAAAGCTTTAAAGAATTTTCCAGAATTAATTAATGGGTTTCATACAAATTGGGTTGTATATCTGGACAGAGCTAGGCAAGGTGAATCCAACCCAATTTGAATCACTAAATTTGGAGCTTCCTAGCAAAAGTTATGCAGTTCCAAAGTTTGAACCAATTCTGGAATTCAAATTAATTCGGGAAAAGTTCAAACTCTGCCTGTGGGTCCACCCTACACGTGTCAACCGCCGGACTCGCGCCACACGGGGGCCACAGACCTTTTTCCCGCGCCATCACACGGGATCACACGCCACAGCTGATCCGGGGTTTTAATCTTCAGCTGCTGACACATGGGCCCGGTGGGTCTTCTTCCTCCTCTCGCTCCCGCGCCTCCCCCTCGCCGGCGCTGTACTGGAGCTCGCCGGACCCAGCTTCCCGACCACCTCTCGGCCGGAGACTCGCCGCCTGGGGGTTTTCAGGGTCGGGGAACAAGTCTATGGGGTTGGCTCGGGCTGCCGGTGGCCGGAAGTAGGCCGGCGATGAGCAGCGGCCTTCGGTGATGATCGGCACCGTCGCCCGAGCACATTAGCCCGCCAAAAGCTCGGCGGATCCGCTCTAAAGCATCAGTGGAGGTCAGGAAATCTCGGCGTGGCCCCAACCTGGCTCGGAAACGACGGCAACCCGGTTGTCACCGTGCGCCCGCGTGTTCCCGCCATGGCCGCCGACCGAAAAGCTCGAAATTAGCTGTAACCACGGCGTTTCTAGCTAGGGTTGTGGAGGGAAAAGGTTCCCTATCCTCTCTAGTTCTGGTGTGCACAAAAAGAACAACCTTAACCGAGAATTAAGCGTAAATTTCCACAGTTCTTACCCGCGGTCCGGTTTTCCTCGTCCGAGGGGAAAACTTGAAATTCCGACGCTACGTCGCACGGATTGCTCTGAAATTTGGAGAGGAGCAGCGCAGGGAGTTGGCGCACCTTGGGGTGCTCTTGCTCAGTCGTGAAACTGGTTGGTGTGAGCTGCCCACGGGAGCCCGACGTCGGTTTCCACCGGTTGCACCTCGGCTTCGGTGCTGATGCTCAAAATACGGCCGACAGGAACCCCGAACGCCGGAGCTGAGCTGAGGGAACTCTTGTGCACGCGCTGGCGCTCCTTTTTCGTGTTGATCGCTTGAGCAGTCGGGATGCGATGCCGGCTTAGAATCGGGACGAACAGGCGCGGCGCCGGCGGCTTGTTTGCTCGGGAGGAAAGATAACAGGGCTCGTGGGAGGGCTGTGGCCGACCGAGCACGGCGTAGGGGAGATAAGGGCGCGGGGAAACCGATGCTTGAAGCAGCTCGGGAGGTGCTTCGGTCGTCGGTCGACCGTGCGGTGGCAGCCGGTGGGAGAGCGCAACTCGCTCGAGTGTGAACTGTGGAACCGATTAACTTAGGCAGTAAGCTTCTCCCCTCTCTTCTCACTGACTAGTGGGGCCCACAGCTCCCCTCTGCCCCAAAATATCTCCAAATTTTTGGCAAATGAGTAATTCAAAAGTTTGAAGTCTCAAACTGAGCCCCATTTGCATGTTTAGACAAGTTTCCCTCAAATTCAAATGTATATATGCATTCTTGCCTATTTGGCTCCTTTTTGGACCATTGGGTAGCAAACCCTTGCAAAAATTATTGAGACTTTGCCTCCCCACTAATTTGATCATGAGGAATCCAAGTATGCCCTTTACTCCTTGTTTTAACTGCTGAAATCCTGAAGTTGAATGCAACAGTTTGAAATTTCCCTCCCATGTGTGATCATATGTATGTAAACCCTACTTTGTGAAAGTGAAGACTTTCCCTTCTAATCACTCCTTTGATGGAGGCCACTTGCTCTTCACAATATTTCACAATCTACACACAACAAAACTGTTGTGTTGTGAGGTGCATAAAAGTTTTTGCAAGTCCCTTTTCTTGGGCTTTTACATCTTATTCAAAGTCCAATCAGACTAGGACTCTTCTTTTCCCGATTATAAATAGAACCCGAAGCAAATCCCTTGGTCGTAACATCTTCTCTAAGCCGACAACATAGAAGCCCTAGCCCCAAACTCGCCGAGCTAAAACCCTTTGCCGGAGATCAGTCGCCAGAAGTCACCAAAGATCAACGGAAGGGAGCCCAACGATTTGTCTTTCTAGGAGAAGGACCCCGAGGCCAAGAGCAACGTAAGGTAGGTCTCCAATACCACCTTACGGCATCATCACTCTTTCTTTGCATCTGTTCTTCGATTCCCTTCGAACAGAAGCTTTTTCATGGACAGATCACATGTTGGTCGGTTTGATCTAAAGTCAAGATCATCGCCACGTCCTCAATTGATCCGAACTCCTCTGTTTATCATAAAAATCATGCAAGCCGTGCAAGAACACACACAAACCAAAACTGCATCATAGGAATTGCATACATATGCATCATCGCATCTGGTTAAAGTTTGCGCATAGTATTGATTGTTATGAATCTTGTGTCTGTGTGTGATCACATAAGAAGGACAAGCTCAGAGAGCTGTCTACAACGAGCTGCAACAACAAGGTTTCGAGATCCAAGAGCAAACGGAACCGCAAGAACAAGGCAAGTGCCCCTCGACCATATTGATCCTATGTTTTGGAAAAATTATTTTGTTTTGCGAAAAGGTGTGTGTGCTGAGTCAAACATGATGGGAAACCCTTTTATAGGAGTTTACTAGTTTTGGTTAAACCACCCTTGTCGCCAGGGAAGTTTATGAGTCGGGTATGATTTTTGCTTTTTATGCTTCACTGAGTACATGGGATCGGGAAGCGAGATGGATGTGTCTAGCTAACTGCACTCGTAATGATAATGAGAAACTGATGTTGTTAATAAACATGGATCGGAGGAAGATCTAGGCAAGCCTTGGTTTGTGAATGAGGTAGCATGAGATGGTGGTTACTTGCCATAGATATAAGGACCGGTTCATGCGAGCACATGCCAGGATAACAGTGCCACCACAAGCCAAATATGGGTGCGGCTTAGCTGACTAATTAGCTAAGTTACTAGTTTGTTATGGACCGTGGAAGGCGCGGGGAATGGGAGTCGAGTGAGGACTGCCCTGGGAACTGCATGGCACAATAGGGGGTCCGTGGGTGGGAGAATTGGAGATTCTGGCCTGCCGGTGAAACCTTAGTGAGTCCATACATCTAGTAGCCCCTTTTTAAAGGCTATTTTGTGATCTCTTGACCATACACCGACGGCTGTGTACTGGTATAATGGAGGTTCCGCAGTCGCCGACGGGTGACGAAATCACAAACTTGTGGGTAAAGAGGTACAAACTCTACAGAGTCTAAAACTATCATGATAGTCGAGCTTACGGTCACGAGCGCCTGGCCAACTTCCATGATTAGTTGGGATGGTTATTGGTTATGGTTATCGGTTATGGTTTGTCTTTCGGGACTGTTGATAAGATTTGGTTGCATGACTGTTGAGTCATGGCAACGGGATGGGTCTCGGAGTGAGACGGGATTGTTTTATGAGATGAGATGGTAGCGAATACGCGATGGTATTTGTGAGATGGTAGAGAATACGAGAAGGTATTCGTGAGCAAAAAATGAAGTGAATTAATGTCTGGAACATAGAAAGTGATGAATATGGAGGTATGTTAGTATTTTAATACATGCTGGGATTACAATTACTTAAAAGTTAAGTTGTTGTTTTATCGTGGTTTTGATAAATAACTTTGCTTTTCTGCAATGAGCCTTTTATACCTTTCTTGTTGTAAGCTACATATCATATTTTTCCCGCACTTGCTGAGTACATCATTGTACTCAAACTTGCATCATTACGTCACCATCAGAAACAGGAGAAGATTACTATGAAGATGTGACACCCTCATTTTTTGGTTTTTTCATGTATTCATGTTTCAAGTGGAGAAAACATTTTAATAGAAGTGAGAACAGAGAAAATATCAAAAAGATAGCCAAAAAGAGCCGAATCCAGCTCACAGAGAGCACCGAAGACAACTCCCGCGGCCCGCTGGCTACGTGGCGTGTTCGGAGCTCATCCCTGCGAAGTGGGGAGAGGTCCGCCGCTAAACTGGCTACGTGGCAGGCTCGGGGCTCATTCCCGCAAAGTGGGGAAAGGTCCGCCCCGTGGAACACGTGTTGCCCCTGGAGCTAGCCTCTGCGGAGAAGGGAGGCCAGTCCCGCATGATGAGGACATCACAACAGTGGATACTCACATTGATATACAAGGACCAATTACAAGAGGACGAGCACGGTTACGAAATCAGCAGGTGAACTCGTTCCTAACTTCCTACCCATGTGATTTTGAGAATGGATTGCTATTGAATGATTTAATTGTTATTAGGAACCATGGACATGATCAACAAGTAAAGGGAGGAGGATTTGGGGACGTGGAGAATCAGATGGGATGTCCACAAGTTGATGGAAACAGTCACCAACTCGGACTCGAGTTCAACTCGAAGTCCAGGAGCAGTACATCTTAAAACGGACGCCCATGATGCATACGGACTCCGTTTTTTATGTTCTACATATGCATGGAAAGATGAGAAGATAAAATTTCCAATGGTTCTGGTCCCACATTAAAATTCGCCGGGAGTCATTGGGAGTTGTCGAAACAAGATGAATTCGGAGTTCTGTCCGGTGTTGCACCACCGTATTGGGCTTTTGGGCCTTGTATCCCGTATGAGTCCATTAGGGACGCGTCTAAAGGTCTTATGGTCGAACCCTAGTCTTTAAATACTGCAGCTGCCGGCCATATTTGGTGGGTTTTGCTTAGATAAACAGCTGTCGTTCTAAGGTTTGTGTGAAACCCCAACTTCGTGATTTTCAGATCACATCTTCTACGTTCTTGCTCGTGTTCTCGGTTGCACCTGCAGGGATTAGCCTTCTTGGTGAGGTCAAGCATGTGCTGCACGGTTGATAACCAACAGAGCAGTGGTGTAGTGATTGCAGGGGTGTTTGAACTGCTCGAGTGCCGCGGATCATCAACGTCGAGTTCTCCACCTCAATCGACCTACCTTTCAGAAGATCGGGCCTAAACAACTCATCATTTGGTATCAGATTTCAGGTTGCCTGAGAGGTACTTTGATTTCCCACTAGATTAGTCTTTGTTTTTCATACCTAGAGTCCACAAAAAAAGCCACAAAAAAACATATCGTGTTACCGATTCCTAGACTATAGTGCCTGCAAGTTTTCGTTTTTCAGTTTGCATTGTTGAGTTTGCATTCGTGTGGTCGACTCTTGTTGCTGGTTTAGCTTTGTGTTTTTGGGTCATAGTTATCGTTTTTCTTCCTTGTTTTTCTTGCTGCTCACCTATTCCACAATCCCTAAACAACAAACCGAGCCGCCAAGATCATCGGTTTGCCCTAGCTAGCCGCCTTGCTTGAACTCCCGCATCGCCAGCCCTAGAACAGGTGACAAACCATTGTGCCAGTCCTCTTTGATTCATCACACAACATCTCATCAGCCGTCGTTGCTAAATTCCGATTGTTTTTCACATCCTATTGCGAGATCTTTTTCAAAACCGAGTTTGAATCAACATAAAAAACAGTAACTCGGGTAGCCTACCTTAAAACGGCCATAACTTTTGCATACGAACTCGAAATCGGGCCATTTTTTTTAAAATTGATCTACTCGAAATTTCGCAACTGATTCTCCACTGCTTTGCCATGTTCGGTGAAATTTGTTTGTCCAAATTCCCCTCGGAAGATAGACTATCCGGCCTCCGAAGTTTCAGCACAAATTTTAAAGAATCTTCCTGATTTTCTATAGGCCACATCTTACATCCAATTGAGCTGCAAAGTTGTGTGCTTCCTATTTTTGTGCTCTCAAGTAAACAAAAAATATCAGAAAAATATTAAAAAAAGAAAAAAATAGTGAAGAGAGCACAGATATTAAAGCATTGACATCACACACTTGAAACAGTTGGCCTATACACTTGTGCTGTACTTGTTGCTTATATCTTCCTGATCTTCTATTTGCCTCTCTACCGCCTTGTGTTGTGCTAGGCCTAGAACACTTGTTAACCAGCAACAGTTCCTACATTGAATACTTATTCAACTTTGTTATGCTGTTAACGATTTTCTTTGCCTATTAGCCACTATATTGTGCCATCCAAGCTCCACTTTTCCTCTTGAGCAGAACAGGTACCTTTGCAATCACTCCACGCTTCATTGGTTCTCACCGTCCACCGTTTACCACCTGCTGTGTCGGTAAGAACACTTGTAAGAACGTGGTAAGACGCTTGAGAGAGAGATTGTTTCATTCCTTCCACTTTTCACATTGCCACTATCCTTTGTAGTTAATAGGGATAACATCTTTTTGTTGTCTTTTGTTTACTACTAACAATGGCAGAAGATAAAAGGGATGATGAATGTGTTCAACATGCTGAGTTGCGTGACATGATGAGGGAAATGACAGATATGTTCACCAAAACCCAAGCATCGACAGAGGCATCATTGATGACCTTGAATCGCCAACTTGCTGATCTTGTTGTTCGGATGGATACTCTTGAGGCGCGGCTGCCTCTCGCTGAAGATCGTGAAGACGATGCTTATAATATGGAAGATCATAACAATCAACCACGACTTCCACGTTATCTACGAGGTATGTGATGTAATAATTGTTATAATTACAATGATCGTCATAACAATTTTAATCGCCCTCTTGATGATCCTTTTGCTAAAGTCAAATTTACTATACCCTCTTTTTCTAGTGCTTATGATGCTGAGGCATATCTTGATTGGGTGATGACAGTAGAGCAGAAATTTAATGCCCACATTATTCCTGAACAACATAGAGTTCGTCAAGCCACTAGTGAGTTTAAGGATTTTGCTATCATATGGTGGAATGAACTTGTTAAAACTAGAACTGATACTCCAACATGGGATAGATTAAAGGAAGCTATGCGTATTCGTTTTGTTCCTCCTTCTTTTCCGCGGGACCTTCGCAAAAAATTGCAGCGCTTAGACCAAGGTAACATGTCCGTAGAGGAGTATTATCAAGAGTTACAAAAGGGTAGGTTGCGCTGTGGGGTAGTAGAGGACATGGATGATAAAATAACTCGTTTTTATGGGGGGTTGAGGCGTGAAATTCAGGACATTGTTGATTATAAGAATATGATACTGTTAACAGATTATTTCAGCTGGCTATGTTGGCAGAAAAAAGAATTGCAGGGCCGCCAACAGCAGCAGCACCAACACATGAGGAGCACATTTACACCGCGTTCGACATCTACACCATCCAAAACAGCACCATCTTCGAGTTTTTCTACTGCCACTACACCATCCAATGGTGGCCAACGAACTTCATCTACTGCTCCATTTCCTCGAGCGCCGGAGGGCAGCAAGACGACATCATTCAAGCCTACGTCTTCCACTCCTTCCACAAGTCGAACTTCCAACATTAAGTGTCACCGCTGCCAGGGCGTTGGTCATGTGATGAAAGATTGCCCTAGCAAACGAGCATACATAGCACGAGATGATGTCGGGTATGATAGTACTTCGGATGTTGAAGATGAATATTCTCTTGCTACTAACGTTGCAGGACCAAAAGATGACCACTATAGCACATATGAAGAGGTACTTGGTACTGCAGCAACGGAAAATTATAGAAGCATAATTGTGCAGCGTGCTTTGAGCTCCAAAGTTGAGGCGGATGACAAGCTACAACGACACAATCTTTTTCACATGTTTCTCATCGTCAAGGACTACCGCTTGCACACTATAATTGATGGAGGCAGCTGCAACAACTTGGTGAACACGGATGTGGTCAAGAAACTTGGGTTGACAACAAGAGCACACCCTCATCCATACCACATTCAGTGGTTCAACAACAGCGGTAAGGTTAGGGTAACACAAACAGCGAGGGTACATTTTTCGATTGGTTCTTACCATGATTTTGCTGATTTTGATGTCGTACCTATGGATGCTTGTTCTCTTGTGTTGGGACGTCCTTGGGAATTTGATACGGATGCTATTCATCATGGTAGAACTAATAAATATACTATGATGCATAAAGGAAAGAAAATCACTTTGCTTCCTATGACTCCTGCTGAAATTGTACATTTTGAGAAAAGTAAAACATGTGATGATAAGGCAACAAAATCACTAGACTCTGAAAAACAGCAATTAATTAAGTTTAAATCACCTTCGTTGCTCACAACTAAATCTGACCTTGCTGATTTATTTAATACCAAGGGGATGTACTACGCTTTAGTATGCAAAGAAGCCATGTTTTCAATTCATGAAGTGTCCATTGTATTGCCTCCTGCTGTTGCTAACCTTTTGCAGGAGTTTGCGGATGTGTTTCCTCCCGAGATACCCCCTGGATTACCACCTATGAGGGGCATTGAACATAAGATCGACTTGATTCCAGGGGCAAGTTTGCCAAATCGTGCGGCGTACAGCGCGAATCCGGAAGAGACAAGGGAAATTCAGTGACAAGTTCAAGATCTTTTGAACCATGGGTATATTCGTGAAAGCCTTAGTCCTTGTTCTGTTCCTGTTCTTTTGGTTCCTAAGAAAGATGGTAGCTGGCGCATGTTTGTTGGTTGTAGAGCAACTAATAACATCACAATTCGATATCGTTATCCTATTCCTCGATTAGATGACATGCTTGATGAATTGAGTGGTGCTATTATTTTCACAGAAATTGACTTGCGTTGTGGTTACCACCAAATTAGAATGGCACTAGGAGATAAATGGAAAACTGCATTTAAAACCAAGTTTGGACTTTATGAGTGGTTAGTAATGCCTTTTGGTTTAACTAATGCACCTAGCACTTTTATGCGATTAATGAACGTGGTTTTATGTCCTTTTATTGGAAAATTTGTGGTGGTTTACTTCGATGATATCCTCATTTACAGCAAGTCATATGACGAACATCTTAATCACTTACGTGCTGTTTTCAGTGTCTTGAGAGATGCACGTTTGTTTGGTAACCTCGAAAAGTGCGTCTTTTGCACCAATCGAGTTTTGTTTCTTGGAAATGTCGTTTCATCGCAGGGAATTGAGATGAATGAGGCAAAAATTATGGTGATCACTAGCTGGCCAACTCCATTGACTGTCTCGCAGGTGCGTAGTTTTCTTGGTCTTGCAGGTTTTTATCGACGCTTTGTGCGGGATTTCAGCACCATTGCAGCACCTCTCCATGAACTGACGAAGAAGGGAGTGCAGTTTCGATGGGGTGAACAGCAGCAACAAGCTTTTGATGTTCTCAAATCAAAGCTTACACAAGCACCATTGCTACAACTTCCTGATTTTGACAAGACATTTGAGCTAGAATGTGATGCAAGCGGCATTGGTATTGGAGGTGTTCTCATACAAGGAGGTAAACCACTTGCATTTTTTAGTGAAAAATTTCATGGTCCTTCTCTGAATTATTCTACTTATGATAAGGAATTGTATGCCTTAGTGCGAGTTCTACAAACTTGGCAACATTATCTGTGGTCTAAGGAGTTCGTCATACATTCCGATAATGAATCTTTGAAGTATCTTAAGTGTCAAAACAATCTGAATAAACGACATGCTAAATGGATTGAGTTCATAGAATCATTTCCGTACAGCATTAAGCATAAGAAAGGGAAGGAGAATGTTATTGCAGATGCATTATCTAGACGTTACACCATGCTGTCCCAACTTGATCATAAAATATTTGGTTTAGAAACAATAAAAGGATTATATCCTATAGATTTGGACTTCAAAGATGCCTTTGAAAATTGTAGAGAAGGAAGAACATGGAATAAATATGTACTACGGGAGGGCCTCCTGTATCGTTCTAACAATCTATGTGTTCCTGCTAGTTCCGTTCGCCTATTACTTTTGCAGGAAGCACATGGAGGAGGTTTGATGGGACATTTTGGAGTGAAGAAAACGGAGGACGTGCTGGCCACACGCTTCTTTTGGCCAAAGATTAGACGTGATGTCGAGCGCTACGTGTCACGATACACTACTTGCAATAAAGCTAAGTCTCGACTTAACCCACATGGTCTTTATATGCCTCTTCCTGTTCCTAGTTTACCTTGGCAGGATATTTCCATGGATTTTGTTTTGGGATTGCCTAGGACTGAGGGAGGGATAGTATTTTTGTGGTTGTTGATCGTTTCTCCAAAATGGCACATTTTATACCTTGTCATAAGAATGATAATGCCTCACACATTGCTGATTTGTTTATGACGGAAATTATTCGTTTGCATGGTGTACGAAATTCCATTGTTTCTGATCGTGATGCAAAATTTTTAAGTCATTTTTGGAGAACTTTGTGGTCTAAATTGGGAACCAAGCTGCTGTTTTCAACTACATGTCACCCACAAACCGATGGACAAACTGAGGTAGTAAATCGTACTCTATCCACTATGTTGCGGGCTGTTTTAAAAAAAAAATTAAAGGGTTGGAAGGATTGTTTACCACATATAGAATTTGCTTACAACAGGTCAGTTCACTCTACTACAAAGGTAAGCCCATTCCAGGTAGTGTATGTTTTCAATCCCCGTGCTCCTATTGATTTATTACCTTTGCCTCCTTCTGAAACTATAAATTTGGATGCTACACAACGATCTGAATTCATTCTTAAGATGCATGAAACTACAAAGAAAAATATTGAAAGGATGAATGAGACGTATAGAATTTCTGGTAGTAAAGGTAGAAAAGAAGTAAAACTTGAACCAGGGGACTTGGTATGGCTACATTTGAGAAAAGAACGATTCCCTCACTTGAAAAATGTAAAATCCCCAAAAAGTGGTAGCAAGAATTTTCAGCTCATGTACACTTATGAAAAATGAGGGGAATTAAAACTTTGAATTATAATGGTGTAAGTCCAAAGTGAGGGTTTAGACTTCCCAAAAACTTCCAAACATGGAGATCTGAATGCACAGCTTGGATCTTCATAGTCCAAATATTTAACCTTCCAAATTTCAGCTCATTTGGAGGAGCTTTCATATTTGTTTGGGATTAAAAGGAAAAACCCTCTAATCTGAATTTCAAATTCAGTTTCAAATTCTAATTCCCCCAATTTGAAAATTGGGTTCCACAAATATGTTCTCCACCTTTGAATGAGCAGCCATGCCAAAAATTGGAAACTTTGGAGCTGGTTTGCTATGTTTTTGAGGCAATACAAAGTGGAGAATTCAAACTCCTTTTCAAATTCAAATGATCAAACCCCATTCAAATTCTACACCAGAATTCAAACCATTTGAATTCTGCAAATTCAAACTTAACTTTGGGGATGAAGTAAAGATTTTAATGTTGAGTTGCTGGGGTAAAAATATCTGTGGAAAGTAATTGAGAAATTAGAGGTGGTGGGACCCCTTTGTCAGCCACACATGCAACACAACTGACTGTTTTTGCTTCTCTCGGGTGATCACAGCGCGCCACCGAGCTGCTTGCCTTGCTTGCTCCCGAAGTCAGCTCGTGGATGATCAAGGCAGCAGCACAAGTGCATTTTTCTCTTCTCTGCCTTCAACCGGAGCCTCCTCAGCCCCAGCTCTCGAGCGCCCAGCGAAGGAAACACACGAGCTCCCTCTGTGCTCATGCTTCAGCAGCCTCCAGCCCGTCCCAGCAGTGGTTGATCGCCCCAGGAGCTGCGCCAGCGACCCCGCAACGTGTTCCACCGCTCCTCAGCTCATCCCCGAGCTCCCCTCGCACTGTCCAACCTGTTTTTCACCGGGAGGAAACAGAGCACGTCGCCCCTCACTGCTCCTCGAGTTCCAGCCGCTCCAACGCCTCTACTGCACGTCCAGCACCTCCCTAAGGTGTGCCAAGGTGTGTAGATCATGCTACCGCAGTCCCCTTGCCCTTCCCCATCACTGTCTCGCCGGAATTTAGGTTTTGGCGCCGGTACACGTGAAGAACCGACCCACACCAAAACTGGAAATTCGTCCATCGTGGTTGATCATCGGTTCTACAATTCAAGCCACAGAAACTAGTGACCCTAGCACCCTCCCACGCCAAAGCACACATCAAACCGTCCACCACAGGCCCCGGGCGACGAGAAATCACCGGCGGCGGCAAAAACGGGTCGGTCCTCCGGTGAACCCCATGTTCCGGCCATTTTCTGCAAGGTTTAGCCTGTGTTCCATGTTCCCTGATCATTGGTGATGCTTTAGGGCAAGGTAGCTCGCCGGGAGGAGCTTCGGACGCGCCAGAACGCGTTGATGCCGAGCTCCCGAGCCGCCCCATCGGTGCCGGCCTGTTTTCGGCCGTTTTCATGCGTGGAAACCTTGCCCGGCAGCTGCGCCATGTTCCCAGGAGCATGTAGGGAGAAATCGGGGCTAATTTGATGGAGAAATGAGGGAGAACGAGCCATGCCACGATTTGAACTGGTGTGCATGCGCGTTTCTGGCGGGAGGTTGAAGAAGGACCTGACGAGTGGGCCCCCTGTTAAGTCTCTGTGTAGGTTTCAAACAGAGAGCTAGTCAAGTTTCAAAAATCTATAACTTTGTGTAGACAGCTCCAAAAAGGGTGAGACAAATTTTGTCTGAATCCTTAGGAGGAGTACTTTACAGAGGAACAAATTGCATGCTATGAAAATGTCCAGGAATTTCTGTAGAATTGTTTTTAGTAAATCCTTTAGGGATTTATTACAGGAGCAATTCTTTATGAAATATTCCCAAATTTGGGCAGCTAGTCCTTTTCATAGTTCCTGACCTCCAGTAAAAATTTTAGGATTTTTGGAGCTTATTTGGAGGGCTTAATCAGTAGGTTATCTCAGGATTAAATAAATTAGCTAAAAATCATAGAATTGATTTCCAGAAAATGGTTCAACCTTCATACCTCCATAACTTTCTGTAGGGATGTCCAAAATTTGTGAAACAAATTTTGTTGGGTTTATCTCAGTCAGTACTTTGCAGAAATGCAAAGAAATTGATCTGAAGATTTCTGGATATTCTCCAAGATTCATCAAAGTTAAATCTTTGGGAATTTAGTCCAGAATAATCTCTGTTATGGAATTTCTTCAAATCTCGCCAGGAAGTTCCTCATGACATTACTGATCTCCTGTAAAAATTTGAGCTTCATTGGAGTTCATTTGCTAGGTCAAATTACCTTCCAAAGTTCAGCCTTTATTTGGAAAATTCAAATTTAAACAGAAACATTTCAGAACTCTTGTCCAACTTCAAAAATTCATATCTCTCTGTTGGTAGCTCCAAAAATGGTGAAACAAATTTTGTTAGAACCATGGAGACTTACCCTAATCAGATCTTCCACTATTAGCTATGTCAAAGCTCCTGAATTGGGCTCAAAATTCAGAGAAGCATTGTACTTGTAGGAATTTTAAAGACTACATTGTGCAATGACATGTCTCCAAATTTGGCTCAAATCATCCTTAGAGAGTCTAGTATCTACTGTAAAAATCCCAAAACCAATTAAGGATCCTAAATAGCAATAGCTATGAATAGTAGTTCAATTCTTATAAATCCTTAATACTTATACATCTATTTTGCTACATTGCAATTAGTGACCGAAGTTGAGGACGCACCGGATCCCTTGGATGTCCTCCCACCGGAAGCTCATTTCTTCTCTGACTCGCAACCAGGCAAGCCCCGGTTTGCACTTAAGTACCTGTTATAAAATTCTTTATTTGTATCACTTATGTCTAGGGTGAATGTTTGCATTAGAGTTAAGGTGTTTGAAACCCCACTTGCATAATCTTTTAAATCCTATGAAGGGTTGGGTAGCTTACAGAGCCTACGAGTAGACAAGGCCATGCTAATATGCTTAGGACCTCGGTAGAAGTCGAGTAGTTGGAATCTACTCGCAAGGTAAGGTTTATCACACGGTTTGGTCAGAATAGAAAATGGCTTAAAAGTGGAGAAAATGAGACCCAGCAGGGGGGATAGGAAGTAGTGAGCGGAGGTCTCACGTGCGTAGCTCTGTTGGTGTCGATTGAGGACCGAGTCGTGTGCGGGCCTGCTGAACAAGTATCGAACAGTACCGGATGGCATACTGGCATAAGCAGGAAACCGATGTAAATGGTTAACCTGGGTGCCGAGGCTTACCCAACCGTAAATAGGAGTGGGTTGAGGGTAGCAAGGTGTAAATCTGCTGGTGGGCACAGTCACGCTGTGGGGACCACCCCGTGGTTCACCCACTCCAGGATCGCATAGGGTGGTGCCATGCGATGCGGCACCCAACAGCACACACAAAAAGAATAAAGGATAACATACAAACTTTTATTTGATATAAAACAGCGGAAGTCTTTTTACAAAACCTAATTAACAGCGGAAGTTATATACACAGTTGCTCTCAAACCCTAACTAAGCAAAAGTGCAGCCGTCCAGCCCGGGGACACTACACACTAGCAGCATGGAACAGGAGATCACGGCGGCGTGCATGGCTCCAGCTCGGCCGTGTACCCCGACAGGGGCATCGCCTCGTCCTCAGAACCTTCCTCATAACTCTCACCTGCACACAGCTCAAATATTGCAACCGTGAGCACAAAGGCTCAGCAAGTCTTAACCGTCAACCCTAGGCATGGAACTCTACGTGCAAGGGTATGTAAGATAGGAAAGGGTTTTGCAATAAAGACATGCCTATAAGTTGGTCATTACTTGCAGTTTTATAGCAGCAGATTCATGTGCCTTAGGCAGCCCTCACATCTGAAGTCCACAATCAAACAAGAAACGCTTTCCTCCAATGTGGTGATGCCCAAAGTGGAATGTAAACTTAATTAGCTCTATATCTACAGCAATCAAGGTATTCAAGACATTAAGATCAATACAGCATTTTCAGTTAGCTTATTTCACTTCTTACTACGTCACAGCGCAGTGAACAAGCGGGTACTCAAATAACCGCGAGGGACGGTGATTGCAATCAAGACACACCCGGATAACACGTCACATACACCCACTTTCAGAAGCGTGATTCCACACCCCTTCCTACTCTGTTGTATGCAACAACCTTTCAAAGGCAACCCAAATGCCAAACCGGTCCATCCGTAACGGGTAGGAGGTCCCCGCGTGGAGCGTGACTGTGCCCACCGGCAGATTTACACCTTACTACCCTCAGCCCACTCCTATTTACGGTTGGGTAAGCCTCGACACCCAGGTTAACCAATTACATGGGTTTCCTGGTTCCCATATGCCAGTATGCATCCGGTACTGTTCGATACTTGTCCAGCAGGGCCGCACACGGACGGTCCTCAACCGACACCAACAGGGCTAAGCACGTGAGACCTCTGCTCACTGCATCTTATCCCCCCTGCTGGGTCTCATTTTCATACAACTCAAGCCATTATCTACCTCTTTTCATCCTGTGCAATAAGTACTATCTCGCGAGTAGCTTCCAACCACTCGACTTCTACCGAGATCCTAAACATTAGCATGGCAGTCACTACTCGTCGAGTTTGTAAACTACCCAACCCTTTATAGGATTTAAAGAGGCTATGCAAGTGGGGTTTCAATCACCCTAACTCTAATGCAAACATTCACCCTAGACATAAATGATACAAATAAAAAGCTTTATAAAAGGTACTTAAGTGCAAACCGGGGCTTGCCTGGTTGCGAGTTAAACGGAAAGTCAGCTTCTGGTGGGAGGACGTCCAAGGGCTCCGGCGTATCCTCAACTTCGGTCACTATTATGAAATGTAATAAAATACATGTATAAGTATTACGGATTTATAAGAATTGGACTTCTACTCATAGCTACGGCTATTTAAAATCCTTAATTGGCTTTGGGATTTTTACAGTGGATACTAGACTCTCTAAGGATGATTTGAGCCAAATTTGGAGACATGTCATTGCATAATGTAGTCTTTAAAATTCCTACAAGTACAATGCTTATCTGAATTTTGAGCCCAAATCAGGAGCTTGACATAGCTAATGGTGGAAGATCTGATTAGGGTAAGTCTCCATGGTTCTCACAAAATTTGTTTCACCATTTTTGGAGCTACCATCAGAGAGATATGAATTTTTGAACTTAGACAGGAGTTCTGAAAAAGCTTCTGTTTAAATTTGAATTTTCAAATAAAGGCTGAACTTGGGAAGGCAATTTGTCCTAGCAAATGACCTCCAATGAAGCCCAAATTTTTACTGGAGATTAGTATCTATGAAGAGGATTTGCTACCCAAATTTGGGAATATTTCATAAAGAATTGCTCCTGTAATAAATCCCTAAATGATTTAATAAAAACAATTCTACAGAAATTCCTGTGCATTTTCATAGCCAAAAATTGGTTTCTCTGCGAAGTACTCCTCATGAGGAATCCAACAAAATTGGTCTCACTCTTTTTGGAGTTTTCTACACAAAGTTATGGGCTTGCAAAGATCAGCTAAATTCTGGAATTATTTCTCTAATAGAAACTTCAAATAATTGGGCTGGGCCCAATGGTTTAATTCGGACCAGTCAGATCTTAGCAACACCGGCGGCTACGGGGTTATTCCCGCGCAGCCGCACCGGATCCGGCGCCACAAACCGATCCGGCGCCTTCCTGGTACTACTGACAGGTGGGGCAGGCCCCCACCTTCTTCAACCTCGTGCCCGGCCCGCCTCCTCGCCGGAGAAACGACCGTGCCTCGTCGGAACGGCTGTCCCATGCCTCAAACAGCTCCACCCTCGCCGCCTGTGCCTAAAACCCGACGAGGAACACTTTGGTGAGCTCGGTGGCAGCGCTAACTCGCCGGAAATACCTCCCCGACGGTGGCAGTAACTCGGGCGACTCCGGCGACGTGGTGTTCGCCTGGCAAGCCCGGAAACCGACCGCAGTTGGGTCCTACAGCACCACCGTGACCTGGGGAGCTCGGAACACTACCCTGATCCCCCGGAAAATGGCTGGAAACATGAGCTCACCGTGTGACCGAAATGGTTCTTCCCCGCCGTGAGGAAAAACACGGAGAACTCTTCGGACCCTGCATGGATTTGCTTGCCGTTTGCTCGAGAAGGTCGTCATGGCTTGGAGAACCTATGCCTAGACTCTTGTGAGCCCCAACCCAATATGGCCCTGGAATTTTCCGTTTTCTTTCAACTAGGTTCCGAGGAACCGCCGGTGACAAACCTCGAATTCCGGCCAACCTAGACTATGACCTAGCTCCAAACTGGGAGGACAGCAAGAAAGGTCGACAACACACCTAGAACACCAGTTGGATGAGCGTGAATGAGCCGGAGGTGGCCGGTCGACGGTGCGGCGTCTTGGCGGCAAGCTGGAAAATGGAACGATGAACTTAGGCTCAGTTCTCTGGACCAGCTCGAAGGAACAGCAGGGGCTGTCGTCAGAGAGGAACTAGAGGGCCTTGCGCACCTTCCTACGACCTCAACCGGTCGTGACAACGTCGGAGTGGTGTCGATGACGGACGGCGACGCGGATCAACCGAGCGGCGGCCGAGGCTACGCGAACTGAGCAGGGAACAGGGAAAACACGTCGGTGAACAGCCGAGAGAGCAAGGGGGGTTGTGCTGGGACTGTGGCACGCGCGGACGATCAAGTAGGCGGCAGAAACAGGAGGTGGCGTGGCATACCTAGGGCGGGGGTCGGAGACGGGAGCTGTCGCACCCCTGCTGTTCGACCAAATGGAGCAAAGGCGGTAGCTCCTGTGGGTGGCTGACAAATGGGCCCCAGCTCCCCTCTTTGATTAATCAACTTTTTCTGATATTTTCCCACCAGCAACTCAACATTAAAGACTTGACTTCAATCCCAAGTCATAGTTTGAATTTGCTGAATTCAAATAGTTTGAATTCGGGTGTGAAAATTGGATGTGGATTGATCATTTGAATCTGAAAAAGAGTTTGAATTCTCCACTTTATATTGCCTCAAAAGTATGGCAAACCAGCTCCAAAATTTCGAATTTTCGGCATGGCTGCTCATTCAAAGGTGGAGAACACATTTGTGAAACCCAATTTTCAAATTGAGGGAATTGGAATTTGAAACTGAATTTGAAATTCAGATTAGAGGGCTTTTCCTTTTAACCCCAAACAAATATTGGAACTCCTCCAAATGAGCTGAAATTTGGAAGGTTGAATATTTGGACTATGAAGATCCAAGTTGTGCATTTAGATCTCCATGTTTGGAAGTTTTGGGAAGTCTAAACCCTCACTTTGAACTCCCACTTATTATAATTCAAAGTTTTAATTCCCCTCATTTTTCATAAGTGTACATGAGCTGAATTTTCTTGCTACCACTTTTTGGGGATTTTACATCCCTCCCCCCTTAAAAAGAATCTCGTCCCGAGATTCCAAAGGAAAAGTAAAGTTGGGAAAAACTTTACCGGGTATATGATGATAGCAAGTCCGGATAATATGTTCGTAAATAGTCCTCGCCTTCCCATGTCGCCTCATCAGCGGTATGGTTACTCCACAAGACCTTGTAGAACCATAAGGTCCGGTTTCTTGTGGCACGAGTCTTTTCATCGATAATCCGGATTAGATACTTCGTGTACGTGAGGTCCGTTTGAAGAACTTCTATGTCTTCTGTGCGGACTTCAGCCGAGGGCTTGAGGCATTTTGTCAGCTGAGAGATGTGGAAGACGTTGTGAATGCTTGCGAGCGACACCGGTAAATCTAAGCGATAGGCCACGGGTCCGCATCTTTCAATGACGGTGAACGGACCAATGAACCGCGGCGCAAGTTTACCCTTCACTCCAAAACGATGAACTCCCTTCATCGGAGACACACGGACATAAACATGGTCCCCGATGTCGAAGTGGAGAGGACGGCGTCTTTTATCCGCATAGCTTTTCTGACGAGATTGAGCAGCCTTAAGATTGGCTTGTATTACTCGCACTCGTTCTTCAGCTTCATTCACAAGTTCAATGCCGTAGATAGCTCGCTCGCCAGACTCGCACTAGTTGAGAGGTGTGCGGCATTTCCGGCCGTAGAGAGCTTCATACGGCGCCATCTTGATGCTAGCTTGATAGCCATTGTTGTATGAAAACTCCGCCAACGGCAAATGATCATCCCAATTCTTGTCGTGGTGGATGGCACAAGCACGTAGCATGTCTTCAAGAACTTGATTCACCCGTTCAGTTTGACCATCCGTTTGTGGGTGATACGCGGAGCTTCGGATCAGTTTGGTTCCCAGTGATGCGTGCAGCTGTTCCCAAAACCGAGAGACGAACAGCACACCGCGATCTGAGATGATGAAGCGGGGAACACCGTGCAAACATAAGATCTTTGCAATGTACAGCTCCGCATATTGCTTGGCCACGTACTTCGTATGTACGGGGATAAAATGAGCCGACTTGGTTAGTCGATCGACTATCACCCAAATCGAGTCATGCTTGTGAGACGTGAGAGGTAACCTGACTATGAAGTCCATGCTGATATCCTCCCACTTGCATGCCAGAATGTTTAATGGTTGCAGCTGTCCGGCTTTACGCATATGGTCGGCCTTCACACGCCGACACGTATCACATTTGGATACGTATTTTGCGATATCTCTCTTCATCCGTGTCCACCAAAACCTGGTTTTCAGATCCTGGTACATCTTGTTGCTGCCCGGATGAATGGAATACTTGGACAAATGAGCCTCGTCCAAGATTTTCTTCCGAAGCTTCATGTCACGGGGTACCACTATACGGTCTTTGAACCATAGAGTGTCGTGTTCGTCTCTTCGGAAGCATTTCATTTCGCCATTCTCCATCCTTCTCCGAATGTGCGACATTCCCATGTCTTTCTTCTGAGCTTCCATAATCTCCTCTCTTATGGTTGGGATGAGAGCAAGATTATATAATGCCCCATATGGAACCAAGTACAGACTCGGCTCCTCCTCTTCAAGTGGGGTGATGGACAGACTGTTGACATGGGATTTGCGGCTTAAGGCATCGGCAACCACGTTTGCCTTCCCGGGATGGTAGTGAATCTCGATCTCATAGTCTTTGATCAGTTCTAGCCATCTCCGTTGCTGCATATTCAACTCCTTTTGAGTGAATATATATTTCAGACTTTTGTGGTCGGTGTAGAGGTGCACTAAGTTTCCAAGTAAGTAGTGCCTCCACATCTTCAATGCTAACACCACAGCAGCGAGCTCAAGATCATGAGTCGGATAGTGCTGCTCGTGGTTACGAAGTTGACGTGAGCCATAGGCGACCACTCTGCCCCCTTGCATCAATACACAGCCAAGCCCGATGCCAGACACATCACAATATACGTCGAAGGGCTTGGTCGTATCCGGTTGAGCTAACACCGGGGCTGTTGTAAGATGCTTCACTAATGCTTGGAAAGCTTCTTCACAAGCTGAGCTCCAAACATATTTGATCCCCTTTTTCAACAGTTTAGTCATCGGCTTAGCAAGCTTGGAGAAATTTGGTATGAATCTCCGATAATATCCTGCTAACCCGAGGAAACTCCTGACTTCATGGACTGATGTGGGGGGCTTCCATTTCAGCACTTGTTCAATTTTGCTTGGATCAACTGCAACGCCTTCTGCAGAAATAATGTGACCAAGGAATGGCACTTGGCTGATCCAAAACTCACACTTGCTGAACTTAGCATAAAGCTTATGGTCTCTTAATCGCTGAAGTACGATATGCAAGTGTTTGGCGTGTTCTTCTTCAGTCTTGGAGTAAACCAAGATGTCGTCTATGAACACCACCACAAACTTGTCCAACTCCGGCATGAACACTGAGTTCATGAGATACATGAAGTGTGTCGGGGCGTTGGTGAGACCAAAGGACATGACGAGGTATTCATACAACCCATATCTCATCGAGAAGGCCGTCTTTGGAATATCTTCCGCTCGGATCTTGATTTGATGATAACCTGAGCGAAGATCCATCTTGGAAAATACACTCGCACCCACAATTGATCGATGAGGATATCGATGCGGGGCAGTGGATATTTATTCTTGATGGTGATGGCGTTGAGAGGTCGGTAGTCCACACACAACCTCAAGGTTTCATCCTTCTTCTTCACAAACAGCGCCGAGCATCCCCATGGCGAGGAACTCGGTCGAATGAAACCCTTCTTCATCAAATCGTTGAGCTGCTCCTTTAGCTCAGCCAGCTCATTCGGATCCATCTTATACGGTCTCCGTGAAATCGGTGTCGTCCCCGGTACAAGTTCAATCTTGAACTCGACATCTCTTTCGGGTGGCATACCCGAAAGATCATCCGGAAAGACATCCGGGTATTCACGGACCACACGGATATCCTCAAGTTTCGTGGCTTCCGTGTTATATGTGGCTGGGGTTTCTTGAGCCGAATGGTCAAGAATAAGAACATGTGGTTCATGAAGTGGAGAGTTTAAACGAACCACACGTGGAATGATGTCAAGAACAGCACCATGGCGATGTAGCCATGCCATTCCTAAAATGACATCAAGTTTTTGACTTTCTAACATGATTAGAGAAGTCGGATATAGATTCCCACCCAACTGTAATGGTGCTCTATAGACCATTCTATCAGCTGTTATTTTCCCACCTGGAGAACATATCAAATATGAATTATTTGTGGGAATGATAGGCAGTTGATATTTAATAACATAAGACTGACTTATGAAATTATGGGTGGCACCGGAGTCAAAAAGTATGACTACAGGATGATCTAGGTAAGAGAACGTACTCGCGAGGACGGGTTCGCCTTCCGGCACGTCTTCGATAGCTAAGTGGTGGACGTTGCCGGGTTTTGGTGCAGGTTTCTTGGGCTGATTGCGGGGCTGATTAGCACCCTGATATGGTGCTGCACCCCTGCCCGATCGCGGCTCTGGGCAGTCCCTCGAAATGTGCCCGACACGGCCACACGTATAGCACGTGTAAGGTGTCGGGGTCCCGCCGACTTGAGGACGGAATCCCGGTGCACGCTGTTGAAACTGAGGCGCACGTGGGACCATCCTTTGCTGCTGCTGTTGCTGTGATGGATATGTCGGTCGAAAGCCAGGCGCATTATATTGCCGACCACGAAACTGAGGTGGTCGCGCCGGTGGCTGCCATCTCTGACCAGATGGTGAGCGATATACCACACGGTATTTCTGTGGCGTTCCACCACTGCTGCTCGTCAGCGTGCCGCGTTTTCTTCTTGTCAGAACCGCGCTCACGCTGAGCATTCTCCTGTAGAATCGCGGCATTAACTAGGTCGTTGAATGTGCCACGATTGCTCTGGGCGATATGGACCTTCATCTTGGAGTTCAGGCCCCGTAAGAACGCATTGCGCTTGTTGTCTTCTGTGCCCACAAATCCTGGCGCATACTGCGCCAGCCGATTGAATAACCTGGAGTACTCATGAGCACTCCTCTCGCCTTGTCGTAGCGCCAGGAACTCCTGGAGCTTCATTTCCATCACACCAGGAGGTATGTGATAGGCACGGAACGCCTCCCGGAACTCCATCCATGTGACGGCATGGCCAGCCGGTAAGGAGGCGGTGTAGTTCGCCCACCAGGTACCGGCTTCTCCTTGAAGCTGTTGCGCTGCGTACAGAGCCTTCTGATGTTCGGTGCATCGTAGCAGCCCGAGCTTTGCCTCCAGAGTGCGGATAAAGCTGTCCGCCTCCAAAGGTTCTTTGGCCTCCGTGAAGACCGGTGGATGGGTCGCCATGAATTCTGAATACGAGCTTTGTTGGGGCTGGCGTTGCCCATTGTCTTGGCGTCCTCCCTGATGGGACGCATTCTGCTGCACCAACATCTGCAGTAACTCGGTTTGCTCGTCGCGCGAGCCGAGCACTGCGGCGAGAACCTCCGCAAGATTCCTTGGAAGTTCTGGCGGTGGAGGAGGTGGTTGCTGCTGCGTCGTGGTTTGTTCCGGTGGTGGAGACTCATCACCATGAACCTGACTCGGACCTCCCTCCTCTTGCGTTGAACGTGTCCGCACCATTCTGCATTCATACCATTCAAACGATCAGCACATGTGGGTTTAGCTCATCCAGCCTATACAATAGTAATGCGAGAATGGGATAAACAATGCGCATAACAATCACACATATGGATAAAGTATAAACTTTATGCACCATATACATCCCTGGACCGTGTCATACGATCGAGTTCCAAAGTATTGAACTTTATGGGTTAAAAGTTCATTTCGATCATCGGGGTCACCACGGGATGTTAAGTGTGTTAGCATGCGTAATTCCTCGCTATTGTATTGCACCCAAACATGTACTAACCCGAAGTGATATGTCAAATACATAAACCCTTCGACTCCAACTCGCTGTTTTACAACAGCCACTGGATGTCAAACGGTGAAACTAAGTGTTTTGGTTGAAATACAGAAAATTCCAGAAAGCATTTGGTCTGCCCTGTTTTTGGACAGTACCTACTCATCTGAGATTTTCATCCCTTTGGAGGGAGATCTTGTTCTGGAACTCTACAGAAAAATTGTAGAGGACTTCAAAACCTTTCCAGAATGGTATCACACACCTCCATTGGTTCAACCAATCTGAAGTTATGCCCTGTTGAAGTTCAGCAAAGTTTCTGCCAAAACAGGGGAGATTGTTCTTAAGCTTTTGAGATTGAATCTATACTCCCAATTGACTCTTAGTTCAATATAGGAGTTTACTAACCCCTAAATGAATTTCTAAACTTCATTGTGACTCTTTTCTTTGAAAATAAACTTTTATGCAGTCGGTACTATGTTTCCTCACCAAAGAAAAATCCTAAACCGGTATTCCGGCATATACGTGTCAAATGGTGGAACTAAAGTCGTCACTCACAAACGGTTTCTACACGTCATGCACTAACGTGGTTAGTGTACCTACAGAAAAACACACAATAATGATGCACACAAAGGTTTTAACATTGCAGGAAGTTCCATATCATAGTAAAAACATACGGTCTGTATCATTGCCATATGGATCGTCCTTGAGTCAAGCCACGTCTCAAGGTACATGGTCGTGTTTTCACACCACACGACGGGGAACCCGAGTAGAGCGCGAACGGGTCGTCACGGTTGGGAATTTTATCAACCCAACGGATACCACCTACTGCCTCATGACCGTTGAGGCACGCCGATGGCGAGCGCTGCATATGGCCCTTTGAACATTGAACGTTCAAGAGTTGCATACTATCGTGTTGCTTACCACACGATGGGGTATTCTCACTTTTGCCTAAAGCATGCTGGAGATCAGCATTTTCATATGCTCTCAGAACCATTGAGAGGTTCAGAGACTCATATTCACTACCGTGCCAAGCCACGGTATACAATACCATACTATTACTCGTATGGGAAGTTACCGCAATTGATCCGCCTGAGGTGGCGTACCTTACCTCTTACCTGACATCGGAGCATTGTTACAGAATGTATAACACATAAGTTAGCTTTTCCACCTTAGTAACTACTACTATCATAGACCTTATGTGGGCTTAAATACTAACCCTCACTCGACTACTTCTAAGTTTTCAAAAATAGGCTCTTTTCGAGTGTGCTATTCCCAATGCGGCTCTGATACCATGGCTGTGGGGACCACCCCGTGGTTCACCCACTCCAGGATCACATAGGGTGGTGCCGTGCGATGCGGCACCCAACAGCACACACAAAAAGAATAAAGGATAACATACAAACTTTTATTTGATATAAAACAGCGGAAGTCTTTTTACAAAACCTAATTAACAGCGGAAGTTATATACACAGTTGCTCTCAAACCCTAACTAAGCAAAAGTGCAGCCGTCCAGCCCGGGGACGCTACACACTAGCAGCATGGAACCGGAGATCACGGCGGCATGCATGGCTCCAGCTCGGCCGTGTACCCCGACGGGGGCATCGCCTCGTCCTCAGAACCTTCCTCATAACTCTCACCTGCACACAGCTCAAATATTGCAACCGTGAGCACGAAGGCTCAGCAAGTCTTAACCGTCAACCCTAGGCATGGAACTCTACGTGCAAGGGTATGTAAGATAGGAAAGGGTTTCGCAATAAAGACACGCCTATAAGTTGGTCCTTACTTGCAGTTTTATAGAGCAGATTCATGTGCCTTAGGCAGCTCTCACATCGGAAGTCCACAATCAAACAAGAAACGCTTTCCTCCGATGTGGTGATGCCCAAAGTGGAATGTAAACTTAATTAGCTCTATATCTACAGCAATCAAGGTATTCAAGACATTAAGATCAATACAGCATTTTCAGTTGGCTTATTTCACTTCTTACTACGTCACAGCGCAGTGAACAAGCGGGTACCCAAATAACCGCGAGGGACGGTGATTGCAATCAAGACACACCCGGATAACACGTCACATACACCCACTTTCAGAAGCGTGATTCCACACCCCTTCCTACTCTGTTGTATGCAACAACCTTTCAAAGGCAACCCAAATGCCGAACCGGTCCATCCGTAACGGGTAGGAGGTCCCCGCGTGGAGCGTGACTGTGCCCACTGGCAGATTTACACCTTGCTACCCTCAGCCCACTCCTATTTACGGTTGGGTAATCCTCGACACCCAGGTTAACCAATTACATCGGTTTCCTGGTTCCCATATGACAGTATGCATCCGGTACTGTTCGATACTTGTCCAGCAGGGCCGCACACGGACGGTCCTCAACCGACACCAACAGGGCTAAGCACGTGAGACCTCTGCTCACTGCATCCTATCCCCCCTGCTGGGTCTCATTTTCATACAACTCAAGCCATTATCTACCTCTTTTCATCCCGTGCAATAAGTACTATCTCGCGAGTAGCTTCCAACCACTCGACTTCTACCGAGATCCTAAACATTAGCATGGCAGTCACTACTCGTCGAGTTTGTGAACTACCCAACCCTTTATAGGATTTAAAGAGGCTATGCAAGTGGGGTTTCAATCACCCTAACTCTAATGCAAACATTCACCCTAGACATAAATGATACAAATAAAAAGCTTTATAAAAGGTACTTAAGTGCAAACCGGGGCATGCCTGGTTGCGAGTTAAACGGAAAGTCAGCTTCTGGTGGGAGGACGTCCAAGGGCTCCGGCGTATCCTCAACTTCGGTCACTATTATGAAATGTAATAAAATACATGTATAAGTATTACGGATTTATAAGAATTGGACTTCTACTCATAGCTACGGCTATTTAATATCCATAATTGGCTTTGGGATTTTTACAGTGGATACTAGACTCTCTAATGATGATTTGAGCCAAATTTGGAGACATGTCATTGCATAATGTAGTCTTTAAAATTCCTACAAGTACAATGCTTATCTGAATTTTGAGCCCAAATCAGGAGCTTGACATAGCTAATGGTGGAAGATCTGATTAGGGTAAGTCTCCATGGTTCTCACAAAATTTGTTTCACCATTTCTGGAGCTACCATCAGAGAGATATGAATTTTTGAACTTAGGCAGGAGTTCTGAAAAAGCTTCTGTTTAAATTTGAATTTTCAAATAAAGGCTGAACTTGGGAAGGCAATTTGTCCTAGCAAATGACCTCCAATGAAACCCAAATTTTTACTGGAGATCAGTATCTATGAAGAGGATTTGCTACCCAAATTTGGGAATACATAAAGAATTGCTCCTGTAATAAATCCCTAAAGGATTTAATAAAAACAATTCTACAGAAATTCCTGGGCATTTTCATAGCCAAAAATTGGTTTCTCTGCGAAGCACTCCTCATGAGGAATCCAACAAAATTGGTCTCACTCTTTTTGGAGTTTTCTACACAAAGTTATGGGTTTGCAAAGATCAGCTAAATTCTGGAATTAGTTCTCTAATAGAAACTTCAAATAATTGGGCTGGGCCCACTGGTTTAATTCGGACCAGTCAGATCTTAGCAACACCGGCGGCTACGTGGTTATTCCCGCGCAGCCGCACCGGATCCGGCGCCACAAACCGATCCGGCGCCTTCCTGGTGCTACTGACAGGTGGGGCAGGCCCCCACCTTCTTCAACCTCGCGCCCGGCCGGCCTCCTCGCCGGAGAAATGACCGTGCCTCGTCGGAACGGCTGTCCCGTGCCTCAAACAGCTCCACCCTTGCCGCCTGTGCCTAAAACCAGATGAGGAACACTTTGGTGAGCTCGGTGGCAGCGCTAACTCGCCGGAAATACCTCCACGACGGTGGCAGTAACTCGGGCGACTCCGGCGACGTGGTGTTCGCCTGGCAAGCCCGGAAACCGACCGCAGTTGGGTCCTATAGCACCACCGTGACCTGGGGAGCTCGGAACACTACCCTGATCCCCCGGAAAACGGCTGGAAACATGAGCTCACCGTGTGACCGAAATGGTTCTTCCCCGCCGTGAGGAAAAACACGGAGAACTCTTCGGACCCTGCATGGATTTGCTTGCCATTTGCTCGAGAAGGTCGTCATGGCTTGGAGAACCTATGCCTAGACTCTTGTGAGCCCCAACCCAATATGGCCCTGGAATTTCCCGTTTTCTTTCAACTAGGTTCCGAGGAACCGCCGGTGACAAACCTCGAATTCCGGCCAACCTAGACTATGACCTAGCTCCAAACTGGGAGGACAGCAATAAAGGTCGACAACGCACCTAGAACACCAGTTGGATGAGTGTGAACGAGCCGAAGGTGGCCGGTCGATGGTGCGGCGTCTTGGCGGCAAGCTGGAAAATGGAACGATGAACTTAGGCTCAGTTCTCGGGACCAGCTCGAAGGAACGGCAGGGGCTGTCGTCAGAGAGGAACTAGAGGGCCTTGCGCACCTTCCTACGACCTCAACCGGTCGTGACAACGTCGGAGTGGTGTCGATGACGGACGGCGATGCGGATCAACCAAGCGGCGGCCAATGCTACGCGAACTGAGCAGGGAACAGGGAAAACACGTCGGTGAACGGCCGAGAGAGCAAGGGGGGTTGTGCTGGGACTGTGGCACGTGCGCACGATCAAGTAGGTGGCAGAAACAGGAGGTGGCGTGGCATACCTCGGGCGGGGGTCGGAGACGGGAGCTGTCGCGCCCCTGCTGTTCGACCGAATGGAGCAAAGGCGGTAGCTCCTGTGGGTGGCTGACAAATGGGCCCCAGCTCCCCTCTTTGATTAATCAACTTTTTCTGATATTTTCCCACCAGCAACTCAACATTAAAGACTTGACTTCAACCCCAAGTCATAGTTTGAATTTGCTGAATTCAAATAGTTTGAATTCGGGTGTGAAAATTGGATGTGGATTGATCATTTGAATCTGAAAAAGAGTTTGAATTCTCCACTTTATATTGCCTCAAAAGTATGGCAAACCAGCTCCAAAATTTCCAATTTTTGGCATGGCTGCTCATTCAAAGGTGGAGAACACATTTGTGAAACCCAATTTTCAAATTGAGGGAATTGGAATTTGAAACTGAATTTGAAATTCAGATTAGAGGGCTTTTCCTTTTAACCCCAAACAAATATTGGAACTCCTCCAAATGAGCTGAAATTTGGAAGGTTGAATATTTGGACTATGAAGATCCAAGTTGTGCATTTAGATCTCCATGTTTGGAAGTTTTGGGAAGTCTAAACCCTCACTTTGAACTCCCACTTATTATAATTCAAAGTTTTAATTCCCCTCATTTTTCATAGGTGTACATGAGCTGAATTTTCTTGCTACAACTTTTTGGGGATTTTACACACGCTCCATGCGGGGACCTCCTACCCGTTACGGATGGACCGGTTCGGTGTTTAGGTTGCCTTTGAAAGGTGGTTGCATACAACAGAGTAGGAAGGGGTGTGGAATCACGCTTCTGAAAGTGGGTGTATGCAACGTGTTGTCTGGGTGTCTCCTGATTGCAATCACCATCCCTCGCGGTTATTTGAGTACCGCTTGTTCACTGTTTCGTGACGTAGTAAGAAGTGAAGTAAGCCAGTTGAATGATAATATGCTGTGATGATATATTAATATTTTGGAAACCATGTATGCTGTAGATGTAGAGCTAATTAAGTTTACTTTCCGCTTTGGGCATCACCACATCGGAGGAAAGCGTTTCTTGTTTGATTGTGGACTTCCGATGTGAGGGCTGCCTAAGGCACATGAATTTGACGCTATAAAACTGAAAGTAAGGATCAACTTATAGGCGTGTCTTTGTCGCAAATTCCTTTTCCTATCATACACCTCCCTGCATGTAGAGTTCCATGCCTAGGTCAGACGGTTAAGCCTTGCTGAGCCATCATGCTCACGGTTGCAATATTTGAGCTGTATGCAGGTGAGAGCTATGAGGAGGGTTCCGAGGATGAGGCGATGCCCCTGTCAGGGTACACGGCCGAGATGGAGCCCTGCACGCCGCCGTGATTTCTCCGGTTCCATGCTGCTAGCGTGTAGCGTCCCCAGGCTGGACGGCTGCACTTTTGCATAGTTAGGATGAGAGGCTACTAATGTACATTACTTCCGCTGTATAGTTATATTTTGTAAAAGACTTCCGCTGTTTTATATTAAATAAAAGTTTGTATGTTGTTCTTTATTCTTTTCTGGTGTGTTGTTGGGTGCCGCATCGTACGACACCACCCTATGCGATCCTAGAGTGGGTGAACCACGGGGTGGTCCCCACAAGAAAATCTAAACTTATGCCACGAGCTGCTGGTCCTTTTAATATTGTTGAAAAGATCAATGACAATGCATATAAGCTTGAGTTGCCTCCCGATTTTGGGGTTAGTCCCACATTTAACATTTCAGATTTACGACCATACTTGGGGGAAGAAGATGATCTTGAGTCGAGGATGACTCCGATTCAAGAGTGGGAGGATGATGAGGACATCACAACAGTGGATATTCACATTGATATACATGGACCAATCACAAGAGGACGAGCACGGTTACTAAATCAGCAGGTGAACTCGTTCCTAACTTCCTACCCATGTGATTTTGAGAATGGATTGCTATTGAATGATTTCATTATTATTAGGAACCATGGACATGATCAACAAGTAAAGGGAGGAGGATTTGGGGACGTGGAGAATCAGATGGGACGTCCACAAGTTGATGGAAACAGTCACCAACTCGGACTCGAGTTCAACTCGGAGTCTAGGAGCAGTACATCTTAAAACGGACGCCCAGGATGCATACGGATTCCGTTTTTATGTTCTACACATGCATGGAAAGATGAGAAGATAAACTTTCCAATGGTTCTAGTCGCACAATAAAATTCACCGGGAGTCGTTGGGAGTTGTCGAAACAAGTTGAATTCGGAGTTCTGTCCGGTGTTGCACCACCGTATTGGGCTTTTGGGCCTTGTATCCCATATGAGTCCATTAGGGACGCGTCTAAAGGTCTTATGGTCGAACCCTAGCCTTTAAATACTGCAGCTGCCGGCCATATTTGGTGGGTTTTGCTTAGATAAACAGCCACCATTCTACGGTTTGTGCGAAACCCCAACTTCGTGATTTTCAGATCACATCTTCTACGTTCTTGCTCGTGTTCTTGGTTGCACCTGCAGGGATTAGCCTTCTTGGCGAGGTCAAGCGTGTGCCACACAGTTGATAACCAACGGAGCAGTGGTGTAGTGATTGCAGGGGTGTTCGAACTGCTCGAGCGCCGCGGATAATCAACGTCGAGTTCTCCACCTCAATTGACCTACCTTTCGAAAGATCGGGCCTAAACAACTCATCATTTGGTATCAGATTTCATGTTGCCCGTGAGGTACTTTGATTTCCCACTAGATTAGTTTTTTTTCATACCTAGAGTCCACAAAAAAAGCCACAAAAAACATATCGTGTTACCGATTCCTAGACTATAGTGCCTGCAAGTTTTCGTTTTTCAGTTTACATTGTTGAGTTTGCATTCGTGTGGTCGAGTCTTGTTGCTGGTTTAGCTTTGTGTTTTTGGGTCATAGTTATCATTTTTCTTCCTTGTTTTTCTTGCTGCTCACCTATTCCACAATCCCTAAACAACAAACCGAGCCACCAAGATCATCAGTTTGCCCTAGCAAGCCGCCTTGTGTGAACTCCCGCATCGCCAGCCCTAGAACAGGTGACAAACCATTGTGCCAGTCCTCCTTGATTCATCACACAACATCCCATCAGCCGTCTTTGCTAAATTCCGATTGTTTTTCACATCCTATTGCGAGATCTTTTTCAAAACCGAGTTTGAATCAACATAAAAAACAGTAACTCGGGTAGCCTACCTTAAAACGGCCATAACTTTTGCATACGAGCTCGAAATTGGGCGATTTTTTTTCAAATTGATCTACTCGAAATTTCGCAACCGATTCTCCACTGCTTTGCCATGTTTGGCGAAATTTGTTTGTCCAAATTCCCCTCGGAAGATAGACTATCCGGCCTCCGAAGTTTCAGCACAAATTTTAAAGAATCTTCCTGATTTTCTATAGGCCACATCTTACATCCAATTGAGCTGCAAAGTTGTGTGCTTCCTATTTTTGTGCTCCCAAGTAAACAAAAAATATCAGAAAAATATTAACAAACAAAAAAATAGTGAAGAGAGCACAAATATTAAAGCATTGACAGCACACACTTGAAACAGTTGGCCTATACACTTGTGCTGTACTTGTTCCTTATATCTTCCTGATCTTCTATTTGCCTCTCTACCGCCTTGTGTTGTGCTAGGCCTAGAACACTTGTTAACCAGCAACAGTTCCTACATTGAATACTTATTCAACTTTGTTTTGCTGTTAACGATTTTCTTTGTCTATTAGCCACTATATTGTGCCATCCAAGCTCCACTTTTCCTCTTGAGCAGAACAGGTACCTTTGCAATCACTCCACGCTTCATTGGTTCTCACCGTCCACTATTTACCACCTGCTGTGTCGGTAAGAACACTTGTAAGAACGTGGTAAGATGCTTGAGAGAGAGAGAGATTGTTTCCTTCCTTCCACTTTTCACATTGCCACTATCCTTTGTAGTTGATAGGGATAACATCTTTTTGTTGTATTTTGTTTACTACTAACAATGGCAGAAGATAAAAGGGATGATGAATGTGTTCAACATGCTGAGTTGCGTGACATGATGAGGGAAATGACAGATATGTTCACCAAAACCCAAGCATCGACAGAGGCGTCATTGACGACCTTGAATCGCCAACTTACTGATCTTGTTGTTCATATGGATACTCTTGAGGCGCGGCTGCCTCTCGCTGAAGATCGTGAAGACGATGCTTATAATATGGAAGATCATAACAATCAACCACGACTTCCACGTTATCTACGAGGTATGGGAGGTAATAATTGTTATAATTACAATGATCGTCATAATAATTTTAATCGCCCTCTTGATGATCCTTTTGCTAAAGTCAAATTTACTATACCCTCTTTTTCTGGTGCTTATGATGCTGAGATATATCTTTATTAGGAGATGACAGTAGAAATGAAATTTAATGCCACCTTATTCTTGAACAACATAGAGTTCGTCAAGCCACTAGTGAATTTAAGGATTTTGCTATCATATGGTGGAATGAACTTGTTAAAACTAGAACTGATCCTCCAACATGGGATAGATTAAAGGAAGCTATGCGTATTCGTTTTGTTCCTCCTTCTTTTCAGCGGGACCTTCACAAAAAATTGCAGCGCTTAGACCAAGGTAACATGTCCATAGAGGAGTATTATCAAGAGTTACAAAAGGGTATGTTACGCTGTGGGGTAGTAGAGGACATGGATGATAAAATAGCTCGTTTTTATGGGGGGTTGAGGCGTGAAATTCAGGACATTATTGATTATAAGGAATATGATACTGTTAACAGATTATTTCAGCTGGATATGTTGGCAGAAAAAGAATTGCAGGGCCGCCAACAGCAGCAGCACCAACGCATGAGGAGCACATTTATACCGCGTTCGACATCTACACCATCCAAAACAGCACCATCTTCGAGTTTTCCTACTGCCACTACACCATCCAATGGTGGCCAACGAACTTCATCTACTGCTCCATTTCCTCGCGCGCCAGTGGGCAGCAAGACGACATCATTCAAGCCTACGTCTTCCACTCCTTCCACAAGTCGAACTTCCAACATTAAGTGTAACCGCTGCCAGGGAGTTGGTCATGTGATGAAATATTGCCCTAGCAAACGAGCATACATAGCATGAGATGATGGCGGGTATGATAGTATTTCGGATGTTGAAGATGAATATTCTCTTGCTACTAACGTTGCAGGACCAAAAGATGACCACTATAGCACAGATGAAGAGGTACTTGGTACTGCAGCAACGGAAAATTATAGAAGCATAATTGTGCAGCGTGCTTTGAGCTCCAAAGTTGAGGCGGACGACAAGCTACAACGACACAATCTTTTTCACATGTTTCTCATCGTCAAGGACTACCACGTGCACACTATAATTGATGGAGGAAGCTGCAACAACTTGGTAAACACGGATGTGGTCAAGAAACTTGGGTTGACAACAAGAGCACACCCTCATCCATACCACATTCAGTGAGTCAACAACAGCGGTAAGGTTAGGGTAACACAAACAGCGAGGGTACATTTTTCGATTGGTTCTTACCATGATTTTGCTGATTTTGATGTCGTACCTATGGATGCTTGTTCTCTTTTGTTGGGACGTCCTTGGGAATTTGATACGGATGCTATTCATCATGGTAGAACTAATAAATATACTCTGATGCATAAAGGAAAGAAAATCACTTTGCTTCCTATGACTCCTGCTGAAATTGTACATTTTGAGAAAAGTAAAACACGTGATGATAAGGCAACAAAATCACTTGACTCTGAAAAACAGCAAGTAATTAAGTTTAAATCACCTTCGTTGCTCACAACTAAATCTGACCTTGCTGATTTATTTAATACCAAGGGGATGTACTACGCTTTAGTAGCAAAGAAGCCATGTTTTCAATTCATGAAGTGTCCATTGCATTGCGCCCTTCTGTTGCTAACCTTTTGCAGGAGTTTGCGGATGTGTTTCCTCCCGAGATACCCCCTGGATTACCACCTATGAGGGGCATTGAACATAAGATCGACTTGATTCCAGGGGCAAGTTTGCCAAATCGTGCGGCGTACAGGGCGAATCCGGAAGAGACAAGGGAAATTCAGCGACAAGTTCAAGATCTTTTGAACCATGGGTATATTCGTGAGAGCCTTAGTCCTTGTTCTGTTCCTGTTCTTTTGGTTCCTAAGAAAGATGGTAGCTGGCGCATGTGTGTTGATTGTAGAGCGACTTATAACATCACCATTCGATATCGTTATCCTATTCCTCGATTAGATGACATGCTTGATGAATTGAGTGGTGCTATTATTTTCACAAAAATTGACTTGCGTTGTGGTTACCACCAAATTAGAATGGCACTAGGAGATGAATGGAAAACTGCATTTAAAACAAAGTTTGGACTTTATGAGTGGTTAGTAATGCCTTTTGGTTTAACTAATGCACCTAGCACTTTTATGCGATTAATGAACGTGGTTTTACGTCCTTTTATTGGAAAATTTGTGGTGGTTTACTTCGATGATATCCTCATTTAAAGCAAGCCATATGACGAACATCTTAATCACTTACGTGCTGTTTTTAGTGTCTTGAGAGATGCACGTTTGTTTGGTAACCTCGAAAAGTGCGTCTTTTGCACCAATCGAGTTTTTTTCTTGGATATGTCGTTTCATCGCAGGGAATTGAGATGGATGAGGCAAAAATTGTGACAATCACTAGCTCGCCAACTCTATCGACCGTCACGCAGGTGCGTAGTTTTCTTGGTCTTGCAGTTTTTATCGACGCTTTGTGCGGGATTTCAGCACCATTGCAGCACCTCTCCATGAACTGACGAAGAAGGGAGTGTAGTTTCGATGGGGCGAACAGTAGCAACAACCTTTTGATGTTCTCAAATCAAAGCTTACACAAGCACCATTGCTACAATTTCCTTGATTTTGACAAGACATTTGAGCTAGAATGTGATGCAAGCGGCATTGGTATTGGAGGTGTTCTCATACAAGGAGGTAAACCCGTTGCATTTTTTAGTGAAAAATTGCATGGTCCTTCTCTGAATTATTCTACTTATGATAAGGAATTGTATGCCTTAGTGCGAGTTCTACAAACTTGGCAACATTACCTGTGGTCTAAGGAGTTTGTCATACATTCCGATCATGAATCTTTGAAGTATCTTAAGTGTCAAAACAATCTGAATAAACGACATGCTAAATGGATTGAGTTCATAGAATCATTTCCATACATCATTAAGCATAATAAAGGGAAGGAGAATGTTATTGCAGATGCATTATCTAGACGTTACACCATGCTATCCCAACTTGATCATAAAATATTTGGTTTAGAAACAATAAAAGGATTATATCCTACAGATTTGGACTTCAAATATGCCTTTGAAAATTGTAGAGAAGGAAGAACATGGAATAAATATGTACTACGGGAGGGCCTCCTGTATCGTTCTAACAAGCTATGTGTTTCTGCTAGTTCCGTTCGCCTATTACTTTTGCAGGAAGCACATGGAGGAGGTTTGATGGGACATTTTGGAGTGACGAAAACGAAGGACGTGCTGGACACACACTTCTTTTGGCCAAAGATGAGACGTGATGTCGAGCGCTACGTGTCACGATGCACTACTTGCAATAAAGCTAAGTCTCGACTTAACCCACATGGTCTTTATATGCCTCTTCCTATTCCTAGTTTACCTTGGCAGGATATTTCCATGGATTTTGTTTTGGGATTGCCTAGGACTAAAAGGGGGAGGGATAGTATTTTTGTGGTTGTTGATCGTTTCTCCAAAATGGCACATTTTATACCTTGTCATAAGAATGATAATGCCTCACACATTGCTGATTTGTTTATGACGGAAATTATTCGTTTGCATGGTGTACCAAATACCATTGTTTCTGATCGTGATGCAAAAATTTTAAGTCATTTTTGGAGAACTTTGTGGTATAAATTGGGAACCAAGCTGCTGTTTTCAACCACATGTCACCCACAAACCGATGGACAAACTGAGGTAGTAAATCGTACTCTATCCACTATGTTGCGGGCTGTTTTAAAAACAAATTTAAATGGGTTGGGAGGATTGTTTACCACATATAGAATTTGCTTACAACAGGTCAGTTCACTCTACTACAAAGGTAAGCCCATTCCAGGTAGTGTATGTTTTCAATCCCCGTGCTCCTATTGATTTATTACCTTTGCCTCCTTCTGAAACTATAAATTTGGATGCTACACAATGATCTGAATTCATTCTTAAGATGCATGAAACTACAAAGAAAAATATTGAAAGGATGAATGAGAAGTATAGAATTTCTGGTAGTAAAGGTAGAAAAGAAGTAAAACTTGAACCAGGGGACTTGGTATGGCTACATTTGAGAAAAGAACGATTCCCTCACTTGAGAAAATCTAAAATTATGCCACGAGCTGCTGGTCCTTTTAAGATTGTTGAAAAGATCAATGACAATGCATATAAGCTTGAGTTGCCTCCCGATTTTGGTGTTAGTCCCACATTTAACATTTCAGATTTACGACCATACTTGGGGGAAGAAGATGATCTTGAGTCGAGGACGACTCCGATTCAAGAGTGGGAGGTGATGAGGACATCACAACAGTGGATACTCACATTGATATACATGGACCAATCACAAGAGGACGAGCACGGTTACTAAATCAGCAGGTGAACTCGTTCCTAACTTCCTACCCATGTGATTTTGAGAATGGATTGCTATTGAATGATTTAATTGTTATTAGGAACCATGGGCATGATCAACAAGTAAAGGGAGGAGGGTTTGGGGACGTGGAGAATCAGATGGGACGTCCACAAGTTGATGGAAACAGTCACCAACTCGGACTCGACTTCAACTCAGAGTCCAGGAGCAGTACATCTTAAAACGGACGCCCAGGATGCATACGGATTCCGTTTTTGATGTTCTACATATGCATGGAAAGATGAGAAGATAAACTTTCCAATGGTTCTAGTCCCACATTAAAATTTGCCGGGAATCGTTGGGAGTTGTCGAAACAAGTTGAATTCGGAGTTCTGTCCGGTGTTGCACCACCGTATTGGGCTTTTGGGCCTTGTATCCCGTATGAGTCCATTAGGGACGCGTCTAAAGGTCTTATGGTCGAACCCTAGCCTTTAAATACTGCAGCCGCCGGCCATATTTGGTGGGTTTTGCTTAGATAAACAGCCGCCGTTCTACGGTTTGTGCGAAACCCCAACTTCGTGATTTTTAGATCACATCTTCTACGTTCTTGCTCGTGTTCTTGGTTGCACTTGCAGGGATTAGCCTTCTTGGCAAGGTCAAGCATGTGCTTCACGGTTGATAACCAACGGAGCAGTAGTGTAGTGATTGCAGGGGTGTTCGAACTGCTTGAGTGCCGCGGATCATCAACGTCGAGTTCTCCACCTCAATCGACCTACCTTTTGGAAGATCAGGCCTAAACAACTCATCACCACAGGACACGTGTCACCTCTGGAGCTAGTCACCGCGGAATCAGAGGACCATTCGGGCGGGATACGTGTCTATCTCGTAGCTCACCTCCAAGAGGTCCGGTTCTATTGGACACGCGTCACCGCCGGAGCTTATCTCCGGGAGGTTTGTCACTGTTGGACACGTGTTAACCTCGGAGCTCGTCTCTGATAAGAACAGAAGTCTGGCGCTGTTAGGATACGTGGCACACCCGGAGCCACCTCCGGAGAGAGGGAAGGTCCGGCACTGACACGTGGCATGCGCGGAGCCACCTACGGATAGAGAGGAGGTCTCGACCGCCAGGATATGTGGCGCACGCGGAGCTCACCTCTGATGGAGAGGGAGGTCTCGCTCGCTTGACACGCGGCACAACCGGAGCTCGTCTCTGCGGAAAAGGGGAGACCAGGCCCTTGTGGACACGTGGAGCTTCCAGAGCTCATCACCGCAGAAGTAACGAGTTCTGGAGCAGTTTTTGGATTCTGTACGCGTGGAAATACCGGTACGGAGAGGAAACCAACATGAATTCCACAATGTTACCGCACCGAATCAATCTAAGATAAGTTGTTGAAAATCTAGGAAACAATTTGAATAGGACTCGTATTCGAGATCCAATCAGATTAGGACTCTTCTCTTCCCGATTATAAATAGAACCCAGAACCCTTGGCCGAAACCACGAACTTCTTTTCCACCTCCTAAGCCAACGACTCAGAGCCCTAGCCCCAACTCGCCGAGTAAACCCATCACCGGAGTTTGGTCGAGGGAGATCACCGGAAGAGAGCCCCAACGATCCGTCTGATAGGATAAGGACGCCGAGACTAAGAAGAACATAAGGTAGGTCTCCAATACCACCTTACGACATCGTTGCGTTTTCTTTGCATCTGTTCTTTGATTCCTTTCGAACAGAAGCTTTTTCGTGGATAGATCACTTGTTGATCTAGATCTAAAGACAAGATCATCGCCATGTCCACTTTTGATCCGAACACCACTGTTTATCGTAAAACCATGCAATCCATGCTAGAACACGAACAAACCGATCTAATAAAAACTGCATCATAGGATTAACATGCATAAGCATCATCGCATCTAGTTAAAGTTTGTGCATGATATTGATTGTTATGAATCTTGTATGTGTGATTATGAATAGAAGGACAAGCTAAGGGAGCTACCTATGACGGACTACAACAGCAAGATTTTGAGCAACCGGAACCGCAAGAACAAGGCAAGTGCCCCTTGACCATATTGATCCTATATTTTGGGAAACTGTTTTGTTTTGTGAAAAGGTGTGTGTGCTGAGTCAAACATGATGGGAAACCCTTTTATAGGAGTTTACTAGTTTTGGTTAAACCACCCTTGTCACCAGGGAAGTTTATGAGTCGGGTATGGTTTTTATTTTTATGCTTCGCTGAGTCCATGGGATTGGGAAGCGAGATAGATGTGTCTAGCTAACTGCACTCGTAACGATAATGAGAAACTGATGTTGTTAATGAAAATAGATCGGAGGGAGATCTAGGCAAGCCTGGGTTTGTGCATGAGGTAGAAAGAGATGGTGGTTTACTTGTCGTAGATCTAAGGACCGGTTCATGCGAGCACATGCCAGGATAACAGTGCCACCACAAGGCCAAGTATGGGTGCAGCTTAGCTGATTAATTAGGTAAGTTGCTAGATTGTTATGGACCGTGGAAGGCGCGGGGAATGGGAGTCGAGTGAGGACTGTCCTGGGAACTGCATGGCACAAGAGGGGGCCCGTGGGTGGGAGAATTGGAGATTCTAGCCTGCCGGTGAAACCTTAGTGAGTCCATACATCTAGTAGCCCCTTTGTAAAGGCTATTTTGTGATCTCTTGGCCATACACCGACGGTTGTGTACTGGTATAATGGAGGTTCTGCAGTCGTCGACGGGTGACAAAATCACAAACTTGTGGGTAAAGAGGTGCAAACTCTGCAAAGTCTAAAACTATCATGATATCCGAGCTTACGGTCACGAGCGCCTGGCCAACTTCCATGATTAGTTGGGATGGATATTTTGGGATGGTTTTGGATGGTTTGGTTTTGGTTTTCGGGACTGTTGAGTCCGGGTTATAAGATGGGTTGCATGACTGATGAGTCATGGCAACGAGATTGGTCTAGGTGTGAGACGGAATCATTTATGAGATGAAATGGTAGCGAATACGAGATGGTATTCATGAGATGGTAGCGAATACGAGAAGGTATTCATGAGCAAGGATGAGTTTGATTAATGTCTGGTTGGGACATGGAAGGTAATAAACATAATGGAGGTATGATTGGTATTTTATTACATGTTGGGATTACATTAACTTAAAGTTAAGTTGCTGTTTTATCATCGTTTTGATAAATAACTTTGCTTTTCTGCAATGAGCCTTTTTATACCTACCCTGTTGTGAGCTACATATCATATTTCCCCGCACTTGCTGAGTACATCATTGTACTCAAACTTGCATTATTATTTCATCATCAGCAACAGGAGAAGATTACTATGAAGACCAAGTGGAGCATTAGGCGTGTAATCTGTCCTCAACCTTGCCTGTGGGGATGAAGTAGAGATGGAGCTGCTTCTTAGATTGTTTTCGCATTAGTTAGAAGACTTCCGCTGCTAGAATAAAGACTTCCACTGTTAGATTAAGACTTCCGCTGTGAGCATGAGTCCAAGACTCATGAAACCTTGTAATAAACTCTGTTATTCGTGGTTATATATATTCTGAAATTCAGTTTGTGGAACGTATGTGTATGTGTGATGAACATCCTGGGCGCACATATGCATCAGTTCTCGGTTCTGTGGTTTTCCACAGAATTGAGGGCATCACAGAAGATCAGGTGGAGCATTAAGGAGTGTGAATCTGTCCTCAACCTTGCCTATGGGGATGGAGTAGAGATGGAGCCACTGTTGCTGCTTAGCTTACTTCCGCACTAGTTTAGATGACTTCCGCTGTTAGAACAGACTTCCGCTGTTTAGATAAGACATAGCATGAGTCCAAGACTCATGAGACATTGTAATAAACCCTGTTATTCGTGGTAATTTATATATATATATATTCTGAATTCAGTTTGTGGATGATATGTGTATGTGTGATGAACATCCTAGGCACACATACGCATCAGTTCTCGGTTCCGTGGTTTTTCCACAGAACGAGGGTGTCACAGTCTTATTGTATTTGCATATACAACTGTGATAAAATCAGCCACACACAAAGGAGGTGCTGGCAAATTTTATCCAGGGATTCTGTCAACTTTGCAAAATCATAAATCTTAATCCAGAGATGATCTGGAGGCATAGGGGTAATCGTTGGAAAGATACTAAAGTTACCTTTAACTTTGGTATTCAACTTGAGTTATGAAAATGCTTTAACTAGATCAAAATCTAGAGATAGTGCATAGAGGTCTGTTCTGTACAGATAGACTGGATAGCTATGCCTACTAAGGAGTTGTATAAACATGGATCTTGTTACTGCTTTCTTAAAGTTTTGACATAATCATGTTTTCATTAGTCTCACATACTGCTGTGTTTGTGTTTAACGCATTTCGAATACATTTTGCAGTATGGTTCGTACTCACTCTAGGAGTAGGGCCGGGAGTTCTCGTCGAGGCGGTGATGCTTCCATTCCACCGTCGGAACCACCATCCACGGGATGGATGGATCTTATGACTCGAGTTGTCGAGTCTAACCAAGAGAACACTAGGCTACTCCAAGAAGCAACATATGAACACACACGCTTACTCCAAGCTTTTGTACAGCAAGGCGTACTCCAGAACACGTAACAAGTCATTCCACCTCATAACGCTTATCTGGACTTCTTGGCGACTCAACCGCCAATCTTTACTGAAGCCATCGAACTTGTGGAAGCAGATCAATGGCTTCATGTCATGGAGTCAAAATTCAGAGTATTCGAGTGTGATGAATGCCAGAAGACCAAGTTTGCCGCTCAGCAACTCCATGGAGCCGCCGGAAACTGGTGGGTTAATCATCTTGCCACCATTCCAGATGACCATCAAGTAACATGGAGTGAGTTTTGTGAAGTCTTTCGTACTCGTTACATACCACTTGGTATTGTCAAGGCAAAGTGGGAGGAATTTTTGGGTTTGAAGCAAGGGGACATGAGTGTCCTCGAGTATGTCAGAAGGTTTAACCTTTTGGCCCAATATGCTCCCGCATATGTGGCGAAAGAAGAGGCACGGTGTGACTTATTCCCATGGCCTGAGTGCCATATTACAGGAGAAGTTGGCCGTACACAATAATGGCAGTTACACCGACATGGTTGATGCGGCTTTCATCCAAGAGAAGCCGACACTTGAGTGGCAAGCTGAGAAGAGAAAGATGAGTGATATCGATCAGGCTAGCACAAGTTATGTGCCTCAAAAGTACCCAGTTGGTGTATCGAACACCACCCGGTGAAAGATGGAGGCCACCTGTACAATCAACTCCTCAGAGATTGATTGCTCGCCAAGTTCTACAACTTGCACCACCTCCACAGCCGCAGCATCAGACGGTGGTTTGTGCCCCATCGCTGCAGCCATGTGTACCTAGCGTCCCACCGCAAGTCAACGAAGAACTGGAGAGACATCCGTGTTTCACTTGTAGGCGTATGGGTCATTATGCTAGGCATTGTTCGGAGGGAACTCAAAGCTGCGGGTCATCATATTTACAACAACACGACCCGTACCTTAATCTGCAGGCAGGAGGGCGGATAAGGGGCAATATTCACTATACTGTGATTGATGATGTTCCAGAAGGAGAAGCCGCTTTAGCAGGGATGTTTTGTCTGAATCAGCTACCGGTTTTAGTTCTCTTTGATTCCGGTGCCACACACAATTTCATTAGCCAGTCTTTTGTGGCTCAAAATCAGCTCCAAACAGTTTATATAAAGAGGCAATACCTCATATCTTTGCCTGGGGGCAGCAGTACCGCAAGTGAGGTTATCTCCCGAGCACCTCTTTGTTTGGGGGGTAGAATATACCCTACGACTCTCATTATTCTTGAGGGTCTGAAGATCGACATCATTTTAGGGATGTCGTGGTTGAATTACAACCAGGCGGTTATTAACATCAGCTCCAGGACCGTTGAGCTCAACTCCCCACAGCACGGTCTTCATATATTAATTCTAGGCGCCAGACGGCAACGGATTGCAACAGTGAACCACACGGAAGCTATTAAGATAGATGACATTCTGGTGGTACGTGAGTATCCGGATGTATTTCCCGATGATTTACTGGGCATGCCGCCCGAGCGAGACGTTGAGTTCAAGATTGAACTTATACCGGGAACAACACCGATATCACGAAGGCCGTACAAGATGGCACCCAATTGTAACACCCCAAAATTTTGATTCAAAGCCCTAAATCATGTTAAGAGGGGAATTTCAAAATTTTTGGACGTGTTGCATGTTTTGCAAAAATTCAAATTCAAACTGGAATTCAAATTAAACTCAAATCAGAAAAGAAATGGAAAAAGTAAAAGAGAAAACAGAAAAAACCGGCCAGTGGGCCGAAACCCACCAGCCGGCCCAACTTACCCCGCGCCAGCCCGCAGCCGCGCGCCCGCGCTCTCTCACACTGACAGGCGGGACCCACCAGATCTTCGTCTACCTCGCGCCGCGCCGAACTCCCCCGCGCCCGAATCGAAACCGATCGGGATTTCGACGTAAACCCCGCTGAGTTCTGTTCATAGCCGACGCGGACACGATCTAAACCACCCTGCCGCCCTCCCCCGTCTATAAAAACCCCGGCCTCGTTTTGTTTTTCCCACGCGATCGCCGATTTTTACTCCGGTGAGAACCGAGACTTCTCCGGTGAATTCTGGCCGATCTAAGCTCGGAAACTCCGATCTAACTCGCTGGTCTTGATCCACCGCCTCCGGGGAACCTTGCAGGTGCAGAAAACTCGGTGACTTGCGGTGTAAACACAGCGCCGACGAGCTTCGCCGTGGTTTTGCCTCGGACCTCGCCGCCGATCACCTTCCAGGACCTTCGAGCTCAAGAAAAACCCCCGAGGTGAGATCCCCGACCTCCCCTCTACCGATCTATGCCATAAGATCACAGTTCTAGGCAGAATTCTCGAGGATCCGAAAGTTTCCGGCGAGATCGCCGCTTCCCGCCGCCGTGCGCCGCCGGCAGCGCCGCCCGCGCTCGATCAGAGCGACGTGGCCGCTTGTGCACCGTTTATTTTAAATCGCACGGTAGGGTTTAAATCCCCGCGTACCGGTTCGATGTTATAATCTCAGCCGTCGGTTTAAAATCGGACGGTCCACGTCAGCCCCGCGTTATAAAGATTGGAATTCTTACGTGCTACCCCCTGGGGTTCTCGGGAAATAAGAGCTAGCCCCGAAAACTTCTGATCTAGCCCCTGGAACTTCAGAAAATCATGTAAATTCATTTAAAAATCAGTTTTAGCCCCTGGACTTAATAAAAATTAGGAAAAACACCTCTGATAAGTGTAGCTAGACCCCTGGAAATTCTGAAAATAATATTATAGACCCTGTAATGGGATGAGTTTACCTTTTTAGCCTTGTTTAGTAATTAACTTAGGAAATTGAATATGTGGCTAGTGTTTAAAAATTAAAAAGTGGGACAAACATATTGTCAAAATTTAATTAAATACTTTCTCAGTGTTTAGGAAACTTTGGAGTAAAATAAAAACATATTTTGGGCTGAATTGAATCTGTTTAACTTATTATTCACATTTAGGGACACATTTTTAAGTAATGAATAGTTTTAGAAAATAGGGAAAATAATTGTGAAATAGTTTACATCAGAGGCAAAGGTCAAAATATGTTATTAAATTATTTAGGACCGGAAACTATGCTGTTTAGATGATGTGTATTACTAATTTCATAATAAAGTACACATTTATGCATAGGAAAATAAATCTGAAAATATAGCAACTAGTAAATGATAATTGGAGTTCCTAAAATCCAAAGAATTCAGTTTAGGGTTGGTAGAAATTATGAAGGAACATATGGGGAAGAAAAATACTTTTCATACACACTTGGTAGTGAAAAGGTGTAGTAGTTGAATATAAGAAATTTATTGGAAACTCATATATATAGTATGTAAGTATAAATGTGGACACAAAAGTAGGAATCATATACACATGATTAAAAGTGCATGCAAGACACAAGTCAACACACATAGAGTAACCTCACAACACATATAATGGTGAATGACTTTCATAAATATGAATGTGTGGTTTGTATGGAGTGGAAGTGTAAACTATGTCTTATGGATTGTTGTTTTTCTTTTGCTATGTGTGATGGTATGATGTAGAACCTGCTCAAGAGCAAGTTATTCCTTTCCAAGATCAGGACTACCCATTTCAAGAGCAGCAGGAAGGAGGCAAGTGTCCTTGACCACTTTGATCCTATGCTAGGATGTGTAGCTAGAATTATTTGCATTGTCAATTGAAATATGAAACCCATGTTAGGAAGTTTCCCTAGAATTGCATTAACTTGTTTCCTTGTAGCTTGGGTTGGGATTTATTTTATCATGTCATTTATTATTATGCATATGCTTAGCCATGCTTAGAATGGGATATTTGGGATATGAGATCATCAGTTTATTTTACCATACTCTTGAATGAGATATTGTGAGTTATGTAGAGGTAGGGATCAAGGCAAGTTGGATGTTTTGGTTGTGTGCTGGGTGCACGAGACTTGGGTTTGTGTTTATTACTTGCCTGGATCCTAAGGACCGGTTCATGGAGCATGTAACCTGGCTTTACAATGCCAACCACATGCTGAGATGGGGCAGCTTGGCCAATTAATTAGGTGTATCCCCGGCGTAGTATGGGTGTGTTGGATGGTGCGGGGAGTAGGTGTCAGCTGGACTACCATATGAACCGCAAGGCTCAAGAGGGGGCCACTGCAGCGGGGTTGGAGCCTCTTGTATGCTATTAGGGGTGAAACCTCAGTGGGCCCACGCTCGTCGGGAATCCCTTTGTAAAGGCTTCGTAGTGATCTCCTAGCTACACACCTGGGAAGTGTGAATGTGGTTCGTAGCCACTGGCATAATGGAGGTTCTTTTAGTCCACCCGGCAACGGGGGATGAAATCACTACATGTGGGTACAGTGGTACAAACTCTGCAGAGTCAAAAACTGTCATGACAGCCGTGCTCACGGTCAAGAGCGGCTTGGACTTACTCATGATTAGAGGAGTGATGGTTTTGGAAGTTGTGGATGTTAAGCGGGGAGTTTAACATTGAAAATGATGTTATGGTTATTTGGTTATGATGATGGGATGGGAGATTGGGACCATTTCACTTGTGTAGTAATGTAGGTTCTTAATAAGCTAAGGTGATAGGTATTAATTGCGTAGTGCTTTAACCATGAGTTCAACCTCTCCTTGTTCTAGCCATGCATGATATAAATTTCCCACACTTGCTGAGTACCATTGGTACTCAACCTTGCATATTTGTTGGTTTATATTGCTTCTCAGGTCAAGATAATGAGGTGGTGTATAATGACCAAGACTTTGGACCCGAAGAAGGTTTCTAGTTTCATGGAGACCCCCCGGGCAACGCCTGTGACGGAGCCCACAAGAATAATTATTCCGCTGCTAGTTTATTTACTTGTGATGAACTTATTATTATCCATCGAGACATTTGCTATGTAAGACCTATTTATATTCGACACCTGGCTTGTAATAAATGATGCTTCACTATTTGTCATCACATGTATGAGAAAATGATCCTGGCATACATGTGATATTCACTCAGTTGTTCTTCGGATAAACCGGGTGTGACAGAGGTGGTATCAGAGCCAAGGTTGCCCGTAGGAACGTGGACCTAGGTAGAAATGGATGGATTTAAGGGCCCTATTTTCTTAAAAACTATTTTTACAAGGTGTGTGTGAGAAAGTGTTATTTAATGAGTCACTTTCTTCATCTTACGCCAACTTTCATTCAAAAAAAGGATTTTTGTTTAAAAAGTTATCTAACCTAAGTTTAAATGCTTTTTGTTTTAGATGGTTCGCATGATTCGCACCGCTCGCAAGTCCACGGGAGGGAGAGTTCCCGTAGTTGCCCTTGCCGAAAGAGAGGAGAGTCGTCCAGTGACGTACCTTTCCTACGGATTGGCAGTAGGAGGCTTATTGCGCCGACTTCGGCGTATGCTCGAAGCCGCCGGCAATACGGGCAAGCTAATCATCCACTATAACTCCACCAGGACCATCCGTGAGAAGAGGGAAGAATGGAGTTCGGAGATGAGGATTATACACGAAAATCAGCTGCTTAAGATCCACCACTCTCCAGCTTGTCGAGCAACACAGGTCGATGCGGAGAAAGATGTCACCTGGGAGGCCATCACCTGCCAGAGTCACATCTATCGTCGCCACTTGGACAAAACTGAGTACATATATGTCCTCCAACGTAAGAGTGGTACCACGGAGTACAAGTACCCACCGGTGCAGAAAGGGACTTCCCATGAGCACATGGACTTGTGCTTGGAAGATGCTTCTATGCTCAGCACTCGACTGCAGGAGTGTCAACAAGAGCTTCAGGATGTCCGGGACACCCTGAAGGAAACGGAGGCGTTGCTGCGAGCCTGCTTAAGGGCGAGAGAAAGAGGAGATGGGAATGAACTGTGTGTCACCGTGAATGATACATGGACTCCTAACTCCCCAGATCGTCGAGCGATCAGGCGTCGTCGCACTTCTCCACCAGCAGCCTCCCCACCCAAAGCAGAGTCAGAAGGCAGCCGAAATGATGAGGAAGATCCTGAGGAGCCAGCTCAAGAAAACGAGTAGTGTAGAGCCTTTCCCTTAAATTAGAAGGATGTCGAATAGTGGAGTCGTTATGATTAGTTAATGGTGTGTTAATGCTTGTTGTGTGACGTGAGTTGTGGAAGCCATGAGCAATTGTCCACAGCCTCGTCTTTAGATTGTTTTGTTTTGGTGTGTGAACCCACATGAAATAATATTGCATTTATTTTTGTGTGAAAAGTGAACCCTTAGAAAAGAATAACAAAGCCTCAACACTTCAAAGTACAAACAAATGAAAGTAGTAAGATGGTACTAAATGCTTTCAAATTAACATTGGTTGATTCTGCCAGATGGCTGGAAGAGGAAAAGGGCGTGCTGCCAACCCCGCCAACAACAACGATGAGGCATGCAACCCTCATCTTTCTGGAAGCCAGGACCGGGGTGGTCGCCGTGAAGGAGTTGATCCCCTCCACCAAATGTTGGAGAATCAAAATCAGCTCATCCAGAACTTGACTCAAGTGGTGGCCAACTTGCATCAAGTTCCACCTCCACAAGCTGCACCACGCCAACCCAGGTTGAGTGAGTTTCTAGGAACTCAACCTCCAAAGTTTGCAAGTGCTGCTGAACCTCTGGAGGCAGATGATTGGCTGAAGACCATTGAAAGTAAGATGAGGATCATAGAGTGCCAAGGGTATGAGAGGGTGCTGTTTGCTTCTCATCAATTGCATGGACCTGCTGCTGATTGGTGGACCGCCTACGTGGCCGCCCATCATGACCCTGAGAACATCACTTGGGAAGAGTTCAAGCGTAGCTTCCGCAACCATTACATCCCAAGAGGTGAACTAAAAAACAAGAGGAAGGAGTTTTTGGGACTGCAGCAGGGAAACATGACTGTGAGGGAATACCTCACTAAATTTACTCAACTATCCCGTTATGCCCCACGGGACATAGAGACTGATGAGCAGAAACAGGATTGTTTCGTGGAAGGACTTACCGCAGAGATGCAGTGTGCAATGTCCTCGAATGAGTATGAAAGCTTCCAAAAGATGGTGGACAGAGCATTTGTGGTAGAAAGGAAGCTAAAGGCCTTGGAAAATGAGAATAAGAGGAAGGCCGGTTGGTCACATCAAGCCTCGGGAAGCAACACCCGCCCCCGTATGATGCAGCAACCTACGGGGCAGACGAGCCATGCTGTGGTACCCTATTCAGCACCAAAAGGGTACAACCCGAACTACAGGCCTCCCGCAGCACCAGCACAGCCGCAACGTCAGTTTGTGCAGCAGCCTCGCCCCGCATATCCACCTCGACCAGCAGTGCAAGGACCTCCAAACCAACCCCAAGACAGTAAGGGCCAAGCCCCTAAGATTGGGGTGCAATGTTTTAGCTTTGGTGAAGTGGGGCACTATGCCCATAAGTGCCCAAAGAAGAAGCCCACGCAGCCACCAAAGCAGAATGTAATGAGAGGACGGGTGAACCACGTCACTATGGAGGAAGCACAAGAGGCACCCGACGTGGTAGTTGGTAAGTTTCCTGCCAATTTACACATTGCAACCCTGCTGTTTGATTCTGGTGCTACCCACTCGTTCATTGCCCAAGGGTTTGTTAAGAAGCATGACCTAGCAACAACACAAATGAACCATATGCTAGCCGTAAACTCTCCGGGTGGAGAAATAAGGACAAGACAAGTGTGTCCCAAAGTGAACCTAGACATTAATGGGGTAGTGTTTACTGCTAACCTCATAGTGATAGATTCACAAGGGATAGATATTATTTTGGGTATGGATTGGTTGACCAAACATAAAGGAATCATTCATTGTTCGACCAGAACGGTGGAACTAACTCACCCTAGTGGCACAAGAGTAAAGTTCATAACAATACACGAGCCTAGGAGGGACATTAAATTAAATCAAGTTGAGGTGAAAGTTGAGGAAATCAGGACTATCAGGGAATATCCAGATGTTTTTCTGGAGGAGTTGCCAGGTATGCCTCCCGACCGTGAAGTGGAATTCGCAATTGAGCTAGTACCGGGAACAGCCCCGATATACAAGAGACCTTATCGGATGGACTCCAAGCAGCTAGAAGAACTCAAGGATCATTTGAGAGAATTGACGGAGAAGGGGTATATTCGCCCTAGTTCCTCACCATGGGGAGCTCCGGTGATATTTGTGCCCAAGAAAGACGGAACCCAAAGGTTATGCGTGGATTACCGTGCTTTGAATGAGGTAACCATCAAGAACAAGTACCCATTGCCTCGCATTGAAGACTTGTTTGATCAGTTGAGGGGAGCTTGTGTGTTCTCGAAAATTGATCTCAGGTCGGGATACCACCAACTCAAGATAAGGCAATCTGATATTCCCAAGACAGCTTTCGTATCTCGGTACGGACTGTATGAATACACCGTCATGCCTTTCGGGCTAACTAATGCCCCGGCATACTTCATGTACCTCATGAACAAGGTATTCATGGAATATCTGGACAAATTTGTGGTGGTTTTCATAGATGACATTCTCGTCTTCTCCAAAGATGAAGAAGAACATGAGAAACATTTAAGGTTGGTGTTGCAGAGGCTAAGAGAACACCAACTATATGCCAAGTTGAGTAAGTGTGAGTTTTGGCTGAAGAGAGTTCCCTTCTTAGGACATATAATCTCGGAGGGAGGAATCTCCGTAGATCCCGCCAAAATCGAGGATATACAGAAGTGGAAGACCCCTGAAAATGTCGGGGAAGTTCGAAGCTTCTTGGGATTGGCTGGATACTATCGACGGTTTATTGTGGGATTCTCCAAGATCTCGAGACCTCTCACCAAACTGTTGGAGAAGGGAATCACATTCACCTGGACACCACAGTGCGAGACGAGCTTTCAGGAGCTAAAGAAGAGATTGACAACAGCCCCAGTGTTGGTTATGCCAGATATGCAGAAGAATTTCACAGCGTACTGCGATGCCTCTGGAAACGGGTTGGGATGTGTTCTCATGCAAGAAGGGCACGTCGTGGCTTATGCATCCCGGCAGCTTCAGAAGCACGAGAAGAACTATCCTACACATGACCTAGAACTAACCGCAGTGGTACACGCGTTGAAAATTTGGCGGCACTATTTGATGGGGAAGAGGACAGAGATATATACGGATCATAAGAGTTTGAAGTACATTTTCACATAGCCAGATCTCAACCTCAGACAAAGGAGATGGTTAGAGCTAATCAATGACTTTGATGTGGGCATCAACTATCATCCTAGGAAAGCAAACGTCGTGGCCGATGCTTTGAGTCGGAAAGTGCAGGTCAATAAGTTGAGCTTGAAGGACATGCCTGCAGAATTGAAGGACGAGGTTATAAGGCTCAATCTATGCTTGGTAAATAGTGGTGAAGCCATCGCCATGGAAGTGGACTCCACACTCGAGCGAGACATACGCGAGGGCCAAAAGAATGATGAGAAGATACAAGAGATCAGACAGCTCATCAAGGAAAATAAAGCTCCTGGTTTTAGAGAGGATGAACAAGGAACGGTGTGGCACGGGAAAAGAATCTGTGTGCCAGAAGTAAAGGAGATCCGTGAATTGATTTTGAAGGAGGCTCATGATTCCGACTATTCCATTCATCCTGGGAGTACAAAGATGTACCAGGACCTCAAGAGCAGGTATTGGTGGTATGGCATGAAGCGAGATGTCGCGGAACATGTTGCCCTATGTGACACATGTCAGTTGGTGAAAGCAGAACATCAACGACCCGCGGGATTATTGCAACCACTCAAAGTGCCCGAATGGAAATGGGAAGAAATCAGCATGGATTTCATCGTGGGATTGCCTAGAACCCAATCAGGGTATGATTCAATATGGGTCATCATTGATAGGCTAATCAAGGTAGCTCATTTCGTCCCCGTGAAGGAAAGCTACAGCGGATCCAAATTGGCAGAATTGTACATGTCAAGGATCGTGTGTTACCATGGAGTGCCAAAGAAGATTGTGTCAGATCGAGGGACCCATCTGAACTTTAGTTCTGCCTATCATCCCCAAACTGACAGGCAGACGGAAAGAACCAATCAGATCCTTGAAGATATGCTAAGGGCATGTGCACTCAAAAACAATAGGAGTTGGGACAAGAACCTACCGTATGCGGAGTTTTCCTATAACAACAGCTATCAAACTAGTATGAAGATGTCACCGTTTGAAGCCTTGTATGGGAGGAAGTGTAGAACTCCCCTATTTTGGAATCAAACGGGGGAAAGTAAAGTGTTTGGTCCAGAAGTACTACAAGAAGCCGAGGCGAAGGTAAGGGAAATTTGCAACAATTTGAGGATAGCACAGACACGCCAAAAGAGTTATGCTGATGTACGAAGAAGAGAGCTCGTTTTCAACGTGGGAGACTATGTTTATCTCAAGGTGTCCCCTATCAGAGGACTTCGTCGGTTCAAGGTGAAAGGGAAGTTGTCACCTCGATACATCGGACCCTTTCAAGTTTTGGAAAGGAAAGGCGAAGTGGCGTATCAACTAGAGTTACCGGTTCATCTATCGGATGTGCACGATGTATTCCATGTGTCACAACTCAAGAAATGTCTGAGGACGCCTGAAGAGGTGTTACCCATGAATGAAGTGGATGTAGCTGAGGATTTGTCTTATGCCGAGCAACCATACAAGATTTTGGAGACAATGGAACGCCTCACCAGAAATAAAAGAATCTGGATGTGCAAGGTGCAGTGGAAGCATCACTCAGAAGAGTAAGCCACCTGGGAACGGGAAGATGAGCTCAAGGCACAATTTCAAGAATTGTTTTCTTAGAAACACCAATCTCGAGGACGAGATTTCTTTTAAGGGGGGTAGAGCTGTAACACCCCAAAATTTTGATTCAAAGCCCTAAATCATGTTAAGAGGGGAATTTAAAAATTTTTGGACGTGTTGCATGTTTTGCAAAAATTCAAATTCAAACTGGAATTCAAATTAAACTCAAATCAGAAAAGAAATGGAAAAAGAAAAAGAGAAAACAGAAAAAAACCGGCCAGTGGGCCGAAACCCACCTGCCGGCCCAACTTACCCTGCGCCAGCCCGCAGCCTCGCGCCCGCGCTCTCTCACACTGACAGGCGGGACCCACCAGATCTTCGTCTACCTCGCGCCGCGCCGAACACCCCCGCGCCCGAATCGAAACCGATCGGGATTTCGACGTAAACCCCGCTGAGTTCTGTTCGTAGCCGACGCGGACACGATCTAAACCACCCCGCCGCCCTCCCCCGTCTATAAAAACCCTGGCCTCGTTTTGTTTTTCCCACGCGATCACCGATTTTTACTCCGGTGAGAACCGAGACTTCTCCGGTGAATTCTGGCCGATCTAAGCTCGGAAACTCCGATCTAACTCGCTGGTCTTGATCCACCGCCTCCGGGGAACCTTGCAGGTGTATAAAACTCGGTGACTTACGGTGTAAACACAGCGCCGACGAGCTTCGCCGTGGTTTTGCCTCGGACCTTGCCGCCGATCACCTTCCAGGACCTCCGAGCTCAAGAAAAACCCCCGAGGTGAGATCCCCGACCTCCCCTCTACCGATCTATGCCATAAGATCACAGTTCTAGGCAGAATTCTCGAGGATCCGAAAGTTTCTGGCGAGATCGCCGCTTCCCGCCGCCGTGCGCCGCCGGCAGCGCCGCCCGCGCTCGATCAGAGCGACGTGGCCGCTTGTGCGCCGTTTATTTTAAATCGCACGGTAGGGTTTAAATCCCCGCGTACCGGTTCGATGTTATAATCTCAACCGTCGGTTTAAAATCGGACGGTCCACGTCAGCCCCGCGTTATAAAGATTGGAATTCTTACGTGCTACCCCCTGGGGTTCTCGGGAAATAAGAGCTAGCCCCGGAAACTTCTGATCTAGCCCCTGGAACTTCAGAGAATCATGTAAATTCATTTAAAAATCAGTTTTAGCCCCTGGACTTAATAAAAATTAGGAAAAACACCTCTGATAAGTGTAGCTAGACCCCTGGAAATTCTGAAAATAATATTATAGACCCTGTAATGGGATGAGTTTACCTTTTTAGCCTTGTTTAGTAATTAACTTAGGAAATTGAATATGTGGCTAGTGTTTAAAAATTAAAAAGTGGGACAAACATATTGTCAAAATTTAATTAAATACTTTCTCAGTGTTTAGGAAACTTTGGAGTAAAATAAAAACATATTTTGGGCTGAATTGAATCTGTTTAACTTATTATTCACATTTAGGGACACATTTTTAAGTAATGAATAGTTTTAGAAAATAGGGAAAATAATTGTGAAATAGTTTACATCAGAGGCAAAGGTCAAAATATGTTATTAAATTATTTAGGACCAGAAACTATGCTGTTTAGATTATATGTATTACTAATTTCATAATAAAGTACACATTTATGCATAGGAAAATAAATCTGAAAATATAGCAACTAGTAAATGATAATTGGAGTTTCTAAAATCCAAAGAATTCAGTTTAGGGTTGGTAGAAATTATGAAGGCACATATGGGGAAGAAAAATACTTTTCATACACACTTGGTAGTGAAAAGGTGTAGTAGTTGAATATAAGAAATTTATTGGAAACTCATATATATAGTATGTAAGTATAAATGTGGACACAAAAGTAGGAATCATATACACATGATTAAAAGTGCATGCAAGCCACAAATCAACACACATAGATTAACCACAACACATATAATGGTGAATGACTTTCATAAATATGAATGTGTGGTTTGTATGAAGTGGAAGTGTGAACTATGTCTTATGGATTGTTGTTTTTCTTTTGCTATGTGTGATGGTATGATGTAGAACCTGCTCAAGAGCAAGTTATTCCTTTCCAAGATCAGGACTACCCATTTCAAGAGCAGCAGGAAGGAGGCAAGTGTCCTTGACCACTTTGATCCTATGCTAGGATGTGTAGCTAGAATTATTTGCATTGTCAATTGAAATATGAAACCCATGTTAGGAAGTTTCCCTAGAATTGCATTACCTTGTTTCCTTGTAGCTTGGGTTGGGATTTATTTTATCATGTCATTTATTATTATGCATATGCTTAGCCATGCTTAGAATGGGATATTTGGGATATGAGATCATCAGTTTATTTTACCATACTCTTGAATGAGATATTGTGAGTTATGTAGAGGTAGGGATCAAGGCAAGTTGGATGTTTTGGTTGTGTGCTGGGTGCACGAGACTTGGGTTTGTGTTTATTACTTGCCTGGATCCTAAGGACCGGTTCATAGAGCATGTAACCTGGCTTTACAGTGCCAACCACATGCTGAGATGGGGCAGCTTAGCCAATTAATTAGGTGTATCCCCGGCGTAGTATGGGTGTGTTGGATGGTGCGGGGAGTAGGTGTCAGCTGGACTACCATATGAACCGCAAGGCTCAAGAGGGGGCCACTGCAGCGGGGTTGGAGCCTCTTGTATGCTGTTAGGGGTGAAACCTCAGTGGGCCCACGCTCGTCGGGAATCCCTTTGTAAAGGATTCGTAGTGATCTCCTGGCTACACACCTGGGAAGTGTGAATGTGGTTCGTAGCCACTGGCATAATGGAGGTTCTTTTAGTCCACCCGGCAACGGGGGATGAAATCACTACATGTGGGTACAGTGGTACAAACTCTGCAGAGTCAAAAACTGTCATGACAGCCGTGCTCACGGTCAAGAGCGGCTTGGACTTATTCATGATTAGAGGAGTGATGGTTTTGGAAGTTGTGGATGTTAAGCGGGGAGTTTAACATTGAAAATGATGTTATGGTTATTTGGTTATGATGATGGGATGGGAGATTGGGACCATTTCACTTGTGTAGTAATGTAGGTGCTTAATAAGCTAAGGTGATAGGTATTAATTGCGTAGTGCTTTAACCATGATTTCAACCTCTCCTTGTTATAGCCATGCATGATATAAATTTCCCACACTTGCTGAGTACCATTGGTACTCAACCTTGCATATTTGTTGGTTTATATTGCTGCTCACGTCAAGATAATGAGGTGGTGTATAATGACCAAGACTTTGGACCCGAAGAAGGTTTCTAGGTTCATGGAGACCCCCCGGGCAACGCCTGTGAAGGAGCCCACAAGAATAATTATTCTGCTGCTAGTTTATTTACTTGTGATGAACTTATTATTGTCCATCGAGACATTTGCTATGTAAGACCTATTTATATTCGACACCTGTCTTGTAATAAATGATGCTTCACTATTTGTCATCACATGTATGAGAAAATGATCCTGGCATACATGTGATATTCACTCGGTTGTTCTTCAGATAAACCGGGTGTGACACCAATGAACTGGCAGAGTTGAAGAAACAGCTGAATGACCTAATAAGCAAGAGTTTTATACGACCAAGTTCGTCACCTTGGGGTTGTTCAGCACTGTTTGTCAAGAAGAAGGACGAAACACTACGGCTATGTGTTGATTATCGTCCTCTGAACGCCGTTACCATCAAGAACAAGTATCCACTACCTCGCATTGATATGGTCTTCGATCAATTAGTGGGTGCGAAGGTATTTTCAAAGATGGATCTTCGGTCCAGATATCATCAGATTAAAATCCGGGCAGAAGATATTCCGAAGACGGCATTCTCAACGAGATACGGGCTGTATGAGTATCTCGTTATGTCTTTTGGATTGACCAACGCCCCGGCACACTTTATGTACCTGATGAATTTAGTGTTCATGCCGGAGATGGATAAATTGGTCGTTGTCTTCATCGACGATATCTTGGTGTACTCCAAGTCAGAGGAAGAACATGCTGAACATCTGCATATTGTGCTACAAAGATTGCGAGATCATCAGCTCTATGCAAAATTCAGCAAGTGTGAATTCTGGATTAATCAAGTACCTTTTCTCGGACACATTATTTCAGCAGAGGGCATCACTGTAGATCCGAGTAAGATTATCCAAGTACAGAAATGGGAGTCACCAAAGTCAGTGCATGAGATCCGTTGCTTTCTCGGTTTAGCAGGTTACTACCGGAGGTTCATTCCGGGTTTCTCCAAGATCGCTAAACCGATGGCGGAATTATTGAAGAAGAATACCAGATTTATGTGGGATGCTGCGTGTGAACAAGATTTCAAGACTTTAGTGAAGCATCTCACAACAGCTCCAGTTCTTGCTCAGCCGGATACGACGAAGCCATTTGACGTTTATTGCGATGCATCTGGCATTGGTCTTGGCTGCGTGCTGATGCAAGAAAGACGAGTGGTCGCTTATGGATCTCGTCAACTCAGAAATCACGAGCAGCATTATCTGACTCATGATCTTGAGTTAGCTGCCGCGGTCCTTGCTTTGAAGATGTGGAGGCATTACTTGCTCGGAAATCTTGTACACCTCTACACCGATCACAAGAGCTTGAAGTACATCTTCACTCAGAAAGAATTGAACATGAGGCAACGAAGATGGCTAGAGCTCATTAAATATTATGAACTTGAGATTCTTTATCATCCAGGAAAGGCGAATGTGGTCGCTGATGCGCTCAGTCGTAAGGCGCATATCCATCACCTAACTATTGCTGAAATGGATGGTGAAGAACCAAGCCTCCTTGTCATCCCGTATGGAGCTCTCTATAATCTCGCTCTCATTCCTACCATCCGAGAGGAGATCATTGAAGCTCAACAAAAAGACAAGGGTATGTTTCACATATGGCAAAGGATAGACAACGGAGAATGAAATGCTTCCAGAAGGATGATGAGGGTACTTTGTGGTTCAACGACCGGATTGTAGTACCCCGGGATATGGGACTACGGAAGAAAATTTTGGATGAAGCTCATTTGTCCAAGTTTTCCATTCATCCGGGCAGCAACAAAATGTACCAAGATCTCCGGAAGAAGTTTTGGTGGACACATATGAAACGTGAAGTTGCAAAGTACGTTTCAGAATGTGACACGTGTATGGACTTCATCGTCGGGTTGCTGATGACCTCCCACAACCATGACTCGATTTGGGTAATCGTTGATTGGTTAACCAAATTAGCACACTTCATCCCTGTGCATACAAGATATAACGCAAAGCAGTATGCAGAGCTGTACATAGCACGGATCTTGTGCTTACATGGAGTTCCCCGCACCATTGTGTCCGATAGAGGATCGCTGTTCGTAGCCCGTTCTGGGAGCAGCTACACGCATCCTTGGGAACGAAGTTGATTAGAAGCTCTGCGTATCACCCTCAAACCGATGGGCAAACTGAGAGGGTGAATCAAATACTGGAAGATATGCTAAGAGCATGTGCCATCCACCACAGTAAGAGCTGGGATAATTACTTGCCGCTGGCGGAGTTCTCGTACAACAACGGATATCAGACGAGCATCAAAATGACACCATATGAAGCTCTACACGGCCGAAAGTGCCGTACGCCATTGAATTGGTGCGAGTCCGGTGAACGAGTAACATTCGGGGTTGATCTTGTAAATGAAGCTGAAGAGAGAGTTCGGATAATACAAGAGAACCTCAAAGCTGCCCAATCTCGTCAAAAGAGCTATGCGGACCAGAGACGTCGACCGCTGCATTTCGATGTCGGAGAGCACGTGTATCTTAGCGTGTCTCCGATGAAAGGGATTCATCGGTTCGGTGTCAAAGGGAAACTTGCTCCCCGATTTATCGGTCCATTTGCCATAATGGAGAAGTGCGAGACGGTAGCCTACCGGCTGGAACTACCGGCAAGCCTTGCCGGTATTCACGATATGTTTCACGTCTCCCAGCTGCGGAAGTGTCTCAAGTTTACCGCTGCTGTCCACACCGAAGACATCGACGAGTTGAATCCGGATCTCACCTTTGTCGAGCAACCCATACAGATTATCGACGAAAGGACCCCGATCACCCGAAACCAGACTTTGAGATTTTACAAAGTCCTGTGGAGTAATCATACCACGGAAGAGGCGACATGGGAAACCAAAGATTACATCCACAAGAACTACCCGGAGCTTTTTTCATAAGCTTTGTAATTACCTCCCATCTCGTTCTTCCTTTGTAATCTCGGGACGAGATTTCTTTTAAGGGGGGAGGTGTAAAAGACCAAGAAAAGGGACTTGCAAAAAATTTTTCTTCACCTCACAACACCACAGTTTTTATTGTGGAAATCTTAGGAAATATTGTGGAGAGCATGTAACCTCCATCAAAAGAATGATTAGAGGGGAAAGCCTTCACTTTCACAAAGTAGGGTTTCTACACATGAACATGGGAGGTTGAGCTCACCCCTAGAATTTAAAAAGTCTTGGGAAGGTTCAGTCCAAAGCTCATGCAAATTCAACACTTTTTGAGGCACTTTTGGGTTATTTCAAAAAGAGGCCAATTTGAATGTAAATTCAAATTGCAGCAACTTTCATCACCCAAATTCAAAAGTTAGCTCCATATCTATACTCAGCACATTTTTCTGAGTAAACCCACCAATTTTCATCCCCATTGGAGCTCATCTTGTCAAGAGCTAAATTTGCAAGAATTCAAAACTGAATTTGAATTTCAGTTTAAATATGAAGCAAATTTAACCAAACAAAGTTTGAATTTGAGAATTCAAATTCAAACAAAGACTTGGGAGCTAAGTCTCACATTAAATTGTGAGTAGCTGGTGGGATAATTAGCAAAAACAGAAAAGAAATATTAGGGAAAAAGAAGAAAGGGGGAGGCCCACATGTCAGCTGCACACCCGAGTACACAGTGGGTTGCAGCAGCCGGGTCTCAACTTCGCGCGCAAGGAAACAGGCGAGGCGGCGAGCCACCGAGGCGTCGACGTGCCACCCCCTGCGCCTGATGCTTCGTGCGGGTAACACCTCAGTGAAGAAAACCGAGTACTCCACTCGCCTTCTCCCCGTTTTTCCCCCGAGAGCAGCCGCACCAGGCCAGAAAAACGATCGCCGCCGTCCACTCTTCGCGCCCGCACGTAGAGCAGTACCTCTAGGACCTCCCACGACCACTGGTGATCGTGACAGCGTGCGCGGGACGCTGCTGGACCTCACCGAGCTACCAAGCCGATCCCTCACCCTCTGTGTGTGGCGCACAGCACCAACTACCATCAGAAATTTCAGTTTGTGCCGCCGCCGGGCCTCCTCGACGTTACGGAAATACAGAGCCCATCACACCCCGAGTTAAATAGCAAAAAGGTGCGCCTACTCCTTCTCTTCACGCTGCCGAAAGCCCCAGTCCATCCCTCCATGGGAGCCGCGGGAATTTGTGAAACACCGAGGACATGTCCATAGGTCAGGGGGGATTGATCTTCCAAAATTCACGACCCATGTGTGTTCTCTAGCCATTCTAGTCCTAGGATAGGCCACAGACCTCGGTGCGAGTCGCCGAGACTGAAAAGAACTAGGATTTGTGGAGCCTCCACGGTGCCATTCAAGTTTTACTCTCTGCCGCCGGTTTTCAACCGAGGGCGCACGGTGACATAGGGTTTGGAGGAGTTTCCAAGCTCTTTGGCATACGGGACGTCCTTTGCCATGAGCCACTGATGCTCTAGGGTGAGAGAGACGGGAAATTAAGCCAGCAGAGAGGATGACCGATGTCGCCGGACTCGGTCCGAGGACGCCGTCCGTCGCCAGCCTTCTGTGGACCGTTAGGGCTCACAATGACCTCGGAAACGGTTTCCCCGACCCTCAAAACCCCTAGGCGGTGAAAGCCAGGCCGGAAGATCGCTTAGGAAGGAGGAACCGAGGGGGGGGGAGGAAGAACACCGGCGAGAGAGGCGCGCGCGGGAAGAGGGGAGCGGGAGGTTGAAGACGAAGCGCCGACCCCACCTGTCAGCCACTCGGCGGTAGAGCTGAGATCTTCTGTGGCTGCTGATCTTTTGTGACTACACCAGGGGAAACCCAGTAACCCTGTGTGTTCTCGTTTCTCACTGGCTGCGATTTAAAGAGTGGGCCCAGGTTATTTTCCAATAGTAAAACAATTCCAGTTTCCACTCAAACTTTAGAAATCCATAACCTTTGCTAGGAAGCTCCAAATTTAGTGATTCAAATTGGGTTGGATTCATATTGCCTAGCTCTGTCCAGATATACAACCCAATTTGTATGAAACCCATTAATTAATTCTGGAAAATTCTTTAAAGCTTTTCCGCAAAAGAATTTTAGAGGGAGTTTGGTTCATCCAAAAATCCCCAAATTTTACCAGAATGTTCTTTAGGACATTAGTAAACCCCTGTAAAAGTTTCAGACCATTTGGAGTTGATTTGGTCAGAGCAATTCAAATTGGAAGGTACTGTGTTCATTTGAATACAGAAACATTTCCAGAGAATTTCCAAAACTTGGAAATTCAGTTCTGGGCAATTCTTAAACCCAAAAATGTTAGAAAAATTCAGGCAAACTCTATGAGTTATAATTGAAATTGTAGTTCATTAAGTTGAGCATGAACAGGGGTATTACCTCAGAGTAAATTCTTCCTTGCTGATTTGCCAAGAGAATTATTCTGAGCAAACCACTCCATGAAAAGTGCTAAGGTTTGGTCCAGAGGGTTTTCTTGTGACAAGGAACTCACACAAAAATTCTCAGCTCCATTGGAGCTCTAGATCACCCCTGTCCTGTTTAACCACTTAAGGGATTAATGTGGAAAAGGGGGGAAAACCACTTAGCATTGGACCATGTGATTAAGTCCAAGCCAAACCACCAACCCCAGTTCATCTTTAAATTCTTAAACAAAGTTCCAGGTGTTAGAGGCTGGTTATTATAACTAATAGTAGAAGTCTTACTCTAAAACTCACATTTGCATCTAAATTAACATGTAGTATTTCGTTAACGTGTAGCCGTTGAAGAAGAGACTCCGGAAGTGCTGGACTTCCTCCTTCCGGACGAAGAACTAACTCCTGACCAGCAGCAACAAGGACAGCCCCGGTTTGCATTAACCCTTTTATAAGTTTTCTTTTGTTTACATGAGTCATATGAAGTATGTATGTGCATTAGGTGTAGGATGAATGGAACCCCACTTGCATAACTAAAGGCTCCTAAAAGAGTGAGGGTAGTGTCTAAGACCTCGAGTAGACAGGCTATGCTTAATGATTCATAGGACTTCGGTACAAGTCGAGTAGTTGGAATCTACTCGCGAGATAGGCTTGGGACACACGGGTTCGGTTGAGTGATGTGAGATCATCTTAGTAATGAAAATGAGACTAGACAGGGGCTAGGGCGCAGCAAGAGGGAGTCTTGTGTGCGCAGCCCTGTCCGTGTCGATTGAGGACCGAGCCGTGTGCGGCCCACGCTGATCAAGTTTGAACGTACCGAAGGCCTATCGGATATATGGGCCCCGATAAACCGATGTAGCCTAAACCTCCGGGCGTCGAGGCATAGCACACCGATTTATAGGTGTAGGTTGAGGGCAGCAAGGTGGAAATCTGCCAACGGGCATAGAGAGATGCTCCGTGTGGGGAACCTCCTGCTCGTTTCGGTGCGACCGGTTCGACGTTTGGGCTGTTGGGTGAAAGGTTGTCCCGTACGACATCGAGTGAGCGTGCGGTGCAGCTCCACGGATGGGCGTACGTGACGTGCTCTTTGGGTTTCCCTGCAGGTGTATATCGAGTCGATTCGCCGTCCCTCGCGGTGAAGAGTACCACTTGGTCACTGAGTCGTGACGTAGATTAATGGATGAAATATGTTGATTCAATGATGCTGATTGATATAATTGTATTGCTACATGTGTGCCACCAAATACTGCTTACTAAATTTCAGATTTCAGGAACTGTTAACTTGTTGCTAAAAGATGAACTAAGGATGAACTTGTAGGCGTGTCCTTTTGCTGAAATGTTACTATCCTATGTCCATTGTACACCTCATGTAGAGTTTCATGCTTAGGTGAGTCGGTTAAGCCTTGCTGAGTCTTCGTGCTCACGGTTGCTGCTTAAGTGTTTTTCAGGTGAGGAGCCACCCACGGACTCGGAGTACGAGTCCACCGGCGAGGGTTACCCTCCGTCGGGGACCACGGCTGAGTGGGAGCCGTACACGCCGCGCTGAGCTGAGGAGTGCAGCTAGTGTGGGTTGCCCTAGGGCTGGGCAACCAACTTTTGCTAAATAGGCGGGCGTGAGTTGTATAGTGTAGACTTCCGCTGTGTAAGATAAACAATAGTTGTAACTGAAGTTTGTACCTGTTTGTACAGTTTCAGTTGTTTTTCCCATGTAATATATTATGTTCTTATGACGTGTGCTGTCGGGTGTCGCATCGCGTGGCACCACCCTCTGCGATCCTGGATGAGCGGATTCCGGTCCGCCACAGCCTGGTATAAGAGCTGCAGTGGGGATAGCACAGTACTAAAGGACTGCATTATGGGAAAAACTTAGGTATACGGTGAGGAATCGGTAGCTGCCCAAGTAAGGACTATATTAGCATAGTTACTTAAAGTGGCAAAGACTAACCTATGTGTTATAATTCTGAATTTCAATTATGTAATGACGCACCTACGCTCTAGTAAGTATGGTAAGGAACGCCACCGAAAGCGGTTCAATTTCGGTTAGCTCTCCCTGACGAGGAACGTGGTTCAGTGATTTGTCTCATAGCTTGGTGTGAGACGTCAATATGAACCTCTTGAACTCTTCATGTTCCTGAGTTCATATGAAACGCTGATCCCTAGCGTGCATTAGGCAAGTAAGTGGAGACCCCATCGCGTGGTCAGTAACACGAGAGTGTGTTCGTCTGGAAATAGCCCAGGAGGACATACGCAGCGCTTGCCATCGGTGTGCCCTGCAGGGCAGTAGGTGGTATCTGTTGGGTTGATAACATTCCCAACCGTGACGACCCGTTCATGACATACTCGGGTTCCCCATCGTGTGGTGTTGAAACACGATCACGTACCTTGAGACGTGACCTAACTCAGGGACGGCCGTATGACAATGATACGGGCGTTTGTATTTACTTTTAAATATGGAACTGCCTGAAATGAACAACCTTTGAGTGCACCATCATTGTGTGATCTTCTGCAGGTACTAACCACATATGTATTCGTGTAGTAAACGTGTGCGAGAGACCGTTTAGTGCCACTCTTGAGACGTATATGCCGGTATGATCCGGTTAGGATTTTCTTTTGTGAGGAACGTAGTACTGAGTTATTGTAGGCATATGCATGCAAAATAATGAGAACAAAGAGTTAAAAATCTATAGGTTCAACATTTAGGACCCTGGTTGGGTATAAAAATGGGATAGTGAAGTAGGATAGCCAAATGGATGAAAAACAGAGTGCTCTGTTTTGGACAGCAAGTTTGCTGATCTTCAACAGGGCATAACTCACGGGTCCTTTAGCCCAAAGAGGTGTGCTATATGGTTCTGGGAAGGTATTGAAGTACTCTACAACATTGTTGTAGACTTCCAGAGCTGAAACTCACCGTAAGATGGCTTAAATCCCCGAGGAATGTAAACTGTCCACAACCCGGACAGAGTCAAACATTCTCTGGACTGTTCGGTTTTTCAAACCTAACTCCCAGTAGAAAAATCTAAAATTGTCATATAATACATCCTTAGAAAGAGTAGAGGATGTGTGACATCTTTGCAATTCAAAGTTTCTGAAATTTCAGCACGGATTTCAGTGGAAACCAGGGTTGAAAACAGCCACTTCCAAGGGAGGTGCTGCTAAAATTCTTCCAGAAATTCTGCTGACTTTGAATTAGCATAACTTTTTAACCAAAGCTGATCTGGGGGCAAATGAGTACTCGTTGGAAATATACTGAAGTTAACTTTAACTTTGGTATTCAACTTGAGTCATGAAAATACCCATAACCGGATCAAAACTTGGAATAGGTAGAAACTGGTCATTCTGACAGAAGAATGACAGTTGAACTCATTGGAGAGGGTGTCGTACCCTAAGGGTGGTATATGTGATGACAACGCGATAATAATGTCTCGTAGAGACCAAACCCAGTTATGGTGAGCTTCCAGAGAGGGGGTTCATCATGTTGGATTAAACTAACTTGTGTTTGGTCTGGTAATGGTGTAGCTTGTGCAAAGTTATTACATTATCTATTTACGAGATATTTCGCATGTTTTGTTGTCATAATGTTTTTACGCCCATTTCTATTGGACTGCATGCAAAATGTTGCGGGACTGATATGTAATGTCGTGTGGTTGCAGATGGTTCGTACTAGAACCACGCACGAGGTTGGTGGCTCTAGCCAACAGGGAGGTGATGACTCCCAGCCACCGGCCTACAACAGCACCCCGCAGCAGCAGCCACCACCGCCGCCTCCGCTTACTCTAGCGGATGTGATAGCGGCATTGGTGGGAGGTCATGAGGAGCAGACCGACCTGCTCCGCACGATCGTGCAGAATACGTCCCAGGTGGGGGGACGTCAAGATAGAGGGCCTCGTGAGCCCCGTGATGTGTCGTACTCGGATTTCATGAGTACGCACCCTCCAGTGTTCACCGAAGCTGAAGAACCACTGGAGGCGGACAACTGGCTGCGGACCATCAAGTCCAAGTTTGGGCTGCTCCAGTGTACGGAGCGGCAGAAGACCCTGTTCGCAGCACAGCAGCTCCACGGTGCCGCTGGTGCGTGGTGGGCGAATTATGTCGCCTCACGTCCGGCTGGCCATGCCGTGGAATGGCAAGAGTTCCGGGAGGCGTTCCGCGCCTATCACATCCCTCCCGGAATAATGAAGAGGAAGTTCCAAGAATTTTTGGAACTGAAGCAGGGCGGGAGGAGTGCCCACGACTACTCCCGTGCCTTCAACCATCTGGCGCAGTATGCGTCAGACTACATCTCCACGGAGGAGAAGAAGAGGGAGCACTTCTATCGGGGGTTGCACCCCGAAATGAAGACCCATCTCGTACAGTGGAACCGCGGTACATTCAACGACCTAGTCAATGCCGCCATCATGCAAGAGGACACTCAGCGGGAGTTAGCAGCTGAGCAGAGGAAGCACAGCGCTCCACCTAGCAGCGGTGGGAGTGGCGCTCCCCAGAAGTACCGTATGGTGTATCAGACACCATCCGGGCAGCAGTGGCAACCACCGGCGCGACCGCAACGGTTCGGGGGACGTCCCTTTCAGGCACCTCCATTCCGTCCGCCGATGCCACCACCAAGACAGCAACAGCAGACGGTACCCCGGGCGTTTCCACCGCCACAACGCGCCCCGGGTTTCCGTCCACCGATTAGCGGGGGACCGCCCCGTTTCACCTGCTTCACGTGTGGCCAGGCGGGCCACTTCGCGAAGGACTGTCCCCAGGGGCAGCAGAGCAGCGGGCAAGCCCAGTTCCAGGGCGGTGCTCGAGGCCGACCTCCGGTGAAGAAGGTTGGTCAGCGGACTGGAGGCGTCCGCAACCTCGACAATGAGGGCGCCCCAGAGGGAGATAACGTGATGGCGGGTACGTTTACTCTCAACAATCAAGCCATCGTCATATTATTTGATTCTGGTGCGACCTACAGCTTTATAAGTGCATCCTATGTGGCTAAACATCAATTGCATGTCTTCCCAACCGACTGCACTTATATGATATGCTCACCGGGAGGGAAGATTTAAGCTAATATGATGATTCCAAAGGCACCTCTGTGCTTAGGTGGGAAACTATATCCCACCACCTTGATAATCCTTATGGGACAAAAGATTGATGCAATCTTAGGGATGTCATGGCTACAATACCATGGCGCTGTCCTAGAGGCTCGGACACGGACGGTTCACTTAAATTCTCCATTCCACCGTCCGCATTCCATGGTGTTAGACACGCCAGTCTGGGAAGTTTTAGCAATTAATAATGCTGAAGCTCTCAAGTTAGAAGACATCCCCGTAGTCCGGGAGTATCCTGATGTGTTCCCGGATGATCTTCCGGGCATGCCACCTGAGCGGGATGTCGAGTTCAAGATCGAGCTCGCACCCGGGACTACGCCCATATCACGGAGACCATACAAGATGGCTCCAAATGAGCTGGCTGAACTGAAAGAACAGCTCAATGATCTGTTGAGCAAGGGTTTCATTAGGCCGAGTTCATCGCCTTGGGGATGCTCGGCGCTATTCGTGAAGAAGAAGGATGAGACCCTGAGGCTGTGTGTGGATTACCGGCCGCTCAACGCCGTCACCATCAAGAATAAGTACCCACTGCCCCGCATCGACATATTGTTTGATCAACTTGTGGGTGCAAGTGTGTTCTCCAAGATGGACCTTCGCTCTGGATATCACCAGATAAAGATCCGGGCGGAGGATATTCCGAAGACGGCCTTCTCAACGAGATATGGATTATATGAATATCTCGTCATGTCCTTTTGTCTCACAAATGCTCCAGCCCATTTCATGTATCTCATGAACTCAGTGTTCATGCCGGAGCTGGACAAGTTCGTGGTAGTGTTCATCGACGACATCTTGGTTTACTCCAAGACCGAAGCCGAACATGCCGAACACTTGCGGATCGTGCTTCAACGATTGCGAGACCACAAGCTCTACGCCAAGTTCAGCAAATGCGAATTTTGGATCAGCCAAGTGCCATTCTTGGGACATATCATCTCAGCTGAAGGCATTGCGGTTGACCCAAGTAAAATAGAGCAAGTGTTGAAATGGAAAGCTCCCACTTCAGTTCATGAAGTCAGAAGCTTCCTCGGGTTAGCGGGATACTACCGGAGATTCATTCCAAGCTTCTCCAAGCTCGCTAAGCCGATGACAGAGTTGCTGAAGAAAGAGACGAAATATGTTTGGAACACGGCGTGTGAAGGAGCGTTCCGAACATTGGTGAAGCATCTCACAACAGCCCCGGTGTTAGCTCAGCCGGATACAACAAAGCCCTTCGGCGTGTATTGTGACGCGTCCGGTATTGGGCTCGGCTGCGTGCTGATGCAGGAAGGACGTGTGGTCGCTTATGGCTCACGCCAACTTCGGAACCATGAGCAGCATTATCCCACTCATGACCTTGAGCTTGCTGCAGTGGTTTTGGCGCTGAAAATGTGGAGGCACTATCTCCTGGGGAATTTGGTGCATCTCTACACCGACCACAAGAGCTTGAAATACATTTTCACGCAGAAGGAGCTGAACATGAGGCAGAGGAGGTGGTTAGAACTGATCAAATATTATGAGATTGAGATCCATTACCACCCCGGCAAGGCGAATGTGGTTGCCGACGTGCTGAGTCGGAAATCACATGTCCATCACCTCACCATTTCACCGGTGGAGGAGGGAGAGCCAAGTTTATACTTGGTTCCTTATGGATCGCTGTACAACCTTGCCCTCGTCCCTACCATTAGGGAGGACATCATTGCAGCTCAGAAGACGGATAGAGGCATGGCACATCTCCGGAGACGGATAGACAATGGAGAGATTAAATGTTTCCGGAAGGATGATGAGGGGACGCTATGGTTCAATGACCGCATAGTCGTGCCCCGAGATATGGAGTTGAGGAAAAAGATCCTCGATGAAGCTCACTTGTCTAAATACTCCATTCATCCGGGAAGCAACAAGATGTACCAAGATTTGAAGAAGAAATTTTGGTGGACACGGATGAAGCAGGAGGTAGCTAAGTACGTATCCGAGTGCGATACGTGCCGACGAGTGAAAGCTGATCACATGAAGAAATCAGGGCTGCTGCAACCCCTGAAGATCCCGGCATGGAAATGGGAAGATGTGAGCATGGATTTCATCGTGGGATTACCCTTAACATCCAACAAACATGATTCCATTTGGGTGATTGTTGACCGACTGACCAAGTCAGCTCACTTCATCCCCGTACATACACACTTCCATGCCAACCGATATGCGGAGTTATACATTGCCAGGATTCTATGCCTGCATGGTGTACCCAAGACCATAGTCTCAGACCGAGGTGCATTGTTTGTATCTCGCTTTTGGGAGCAGTTGCACGCTGCCTTGGGTACTAAACTAATCAGGAGCTCCGCTTATCACCCTCAAACAGATGGCCAGACAGAGAGGGTGAATCAAGTTCTGGAAGACATGTTGAGAGCATGTGCCATCCACCATGGTAGGAACTGGGATAATCACCTACCATTGGCGGAATTCTCGTACAACAACGGCTATCAGGCGAGTATCAAGATGGCACCCTACGAAGCTCTCTACGGTCGCAAGTGCCGCACCCCATTAAATTGGTGCGAGTCCGGTGAAAGGGTCACATTCGGGGTTGATGTGGTGAACGACGCCGAAGAGCGCGTTCGGACAATTCAAGCCAATTTAAAAGCCGCTCAATCCCGGCAGAAGAGCTACGCTGATAAGAGGCGTAGACCGTTGCACTTTGACGTTGGTGAACACGTGTACCTCCGCGTGTCTCCGATGAAGGGCGTGCATCGGTTCGGTGTGAAGGGGAAGCTCGCTCCCCGTTTTATTGGACCCTACGCTATCACCGAGAAGTGTGGACCAGCGACGTATCGATTGGAACTACCGGCATCTCTGGCGGGTGTTCACGATGTTTTCCATGTTTCGCAACTGCGAAAATGCTTGAAGCATACCGCTGCTGTTCCTATCGAAAATGTTGGCGAGTTGAAACCGGATTTAACATATGATGAGTATCCGGTGGCCATTCTTGAGGAGAAAGCCCGAACCACGCATAGCAGAACGTTGTGGTTCTACAAAATACTCTGGAGTAACCACACCGCCGAAGAAGCGACGTGGGAGAGCGAGGAGTTCCTTCGCTCAAATTACCCGGAGTTCATGGCTTCTCAACACGGGTAAGTCCCTATTACATCGCTATCTCTTCTTTTATAATCTCGGGACGAGATTCGGTTAAGGGGGGAGGGATGTAAAAGCCCAAGAAAAGGGACTTGCAAAATTTTTTTCTTCACCTCACAACACCACAGTTTTTATTGTGGAAATCTTAGGAAATATTGTGGAGAGCATGTAACCTCCATCAAAAGAATGATTAGAGGGGAAAGCCTTCACTTTCACAAAGTAGGGTTTCTACACATGAACATGAGAGGTTGAGCTCACCCCTAGAATTTAAAAAGTCTTGGGAAGGTTCAGTCCAAAGCTCATGCAAATTCAACACTTTTTGAGGCACTTTTGGGTTATTTCAAAAAGAGGTCAATTTGAATGTAAATTCAAATTGCAGCAACTTTCATCACCCAAATTCAAAAGTTAGCTCCATATCTATACTCAGCACATTTTTCTGAGTAAACCCACCAATTTTCATCCCCATTGGAGCTCATCTTGTCAAGAGCTAAATTTGCAAGAATTCAAAACTGAATTTGAATTTCAGTTTAAATATGAAGCAAATTTAACCAAACAAAGTTTGAATTTGAGAATTCAAATTCAAACAAAGACTTGGGAGCTAAGTCTCACATTAAATTGTGAGTAGCTGGTGGGATAATTAGCAAAAACAGAAAAGAAATATTAGGGAAAAAGAAGAAAGGGGGAGGCCCACATGTCAGCTGCACACCCGAGTACACAGTGGGTTGCAGCAGCCGGGTCTCGACTTCGCGCGCAAGGAAACAGGCGAGGCGGCGAGCCACCGAGGCGTCGACGTGCCACCCCCTGCGCCTGATGCTTCGTGCGGGTAACACCTCAGTGAAGAAAACCGAGTACTCCACTCGCCTTCTCCCCGTTTTTCCCCCGAGAGCAGCCGCACCAGGCCAGAAAAACGATCGCCGCCGTCCACTCTTCGCGCCCGCACGTAGAGCAGTACCTCTAGGACCTCCCACGACCACTGGTGATCGTGACAGCGTGCGCGGGACGCTGCTGGACCTCACCGAGCTACCAAGCCGATCCCTCACCCTCTGTGTGTGGCGCACAGCACCAACTACCATCAGAAATTTCAGTTTGTGCCGCCGCCGGGCCTCCTCGATGTTCCGGAAATACAGAGCCCATCACACCCCGAGTTAAATAGCAAAAAGGTGCGCCTACTCCTTCTCTTCACGCTGCCGAAAGCCCCAGTCCATCCCTCCATGGGAGCCGCGGGAATTTGTGAAACACCGAGGACATGTCCATAGGTCAGGGGGGATTGATCTTCCAAAATTCACGACCCATGTGTGTTCTCTAGCCATTCTAGTCCTAGGATAGGCCACAGACCTCGGTGCGAGTCGTCGAGACTGAAAAGAACTAGGATTTGTGGAGCCTCCACGGTGCCATTCAAGTTTTACTCTCTGCCGCCGGTTTTCAACCGAGGGCGCACGGTGACATAGGGTTTGGAGGAGTTTCCAAGCTCTTTGGCATACGGAACGTCCTTTGCCATGAGCCACTGATGCTCTAGGGCGAGAGAGAAGGGAAATTAAGCCAGCAGAGAGGATGACCGATGTCGCCGGACTCGGTCCGAGGACGCCGTCCGTCGCCAGCCTTTTGTGGACCGTTAGGGCTCACAATGACCTCGGAAACGGTTTCCCCGACCCTCAAAACCCCTAGGCGGCGAAAGCCAGGCCGGAAGATCACTTAGGAAGGAGGAACCGACGGGGGGGAGGAAGAACACCGGCGAGAGAGGCGCGCGCGGGAAGAGGGGAGCGGGAGGTTGAAGACGAAGCGCCGACCCGACCTGTCAGCCACTCGGCGGTAGAGCTGAGATCTTCTGTGGCTGCCGATCTTTTGTGACTACACCAGGGGAAACCCAGTAACCCTGTGTGTTCTTGTTTCTCACTGGCTGCGATTTAAAGAGTGAGCCCAGGTTATTTTCCAATAGTAAAACAATTCCAGTTTCCACTCAAACTTTAGAAATCCATAACCTTTGCTAGGAAGCTCCAAATTTAGTGATTCAAATTGGGTTGGATTCATCTTGCCTAGCTCTGTCCAGATATACAACCCAATTTGTATGAAACCCATTAATTAATTCTGGAAAATTCTTTAAAGCTTTTCAGCAAAAGAATTTTAGAGGGAGTTTGGTTTATCCAAAAATCCCCAAATTTTACCAGAATGTTATTTAGGACATTAGTAAACCCCTGTATAAGTTTCAGACCATTTGGAGTTGATTTGGTCAGAGCAATTCAAATTGGAAGGTACTGTGTTCATTTGAATACAGAAACATTTCCAGAGAATTTCCAAAACTTGGAAATTCAGTTCTGGGCAATTCTTAACCCCAAAAATGTTAGGAAAATTCAGGCAAACTCTATGAGTTATAATTGAAATTGTAGTTCATTAAGTTGAGCATGAACAGGGGTATTACCTCAGAATAAATTCTTCCTTGCTGATTTGCCAAGAGAATTATTCTGAGCAAACTACTCCATGAAAAGTGCTAAGATTTGGTCCAGAGGGTTTTCTTGTGACAAGAAACTCACACAAAAATTCTCAGCGCAATTGGAGCTCTAGATCACCCCTGTCCTGTTTAACCACTTAAGGGATTAATGTGGAAAAGGGGGGAAAACCACTTAGCATTGGACCATGTGATTAAGTCCAAGCCAAACCACCAACCCAAGTTCATCTTTAAATTCTTAAACAAAGTTCCAGGTGTTAGAGGCTGGTTATTATAACTAATAGTAGAAGTCTTACTCTAAAACTCACATTTGCATCTAAATTAACATGTAGTATTTCGTTAACGTGTAGCCGTTGAAGAAGAGACTCCGGAAGTGCTGGAATTCCTCCTTCCGGAGGAAGAACTAACTCCTGACCAGCAGCAACAAGGCAAGCCCCGGTTTGCATTAACCCTTTTATAAGTTTTTTTTTGTTTACATGAGTCATATGAAGTATGTATGTGCATTAGGTGTAGGATGAATGGAACCCCACTTGCATAACTAAAGGCTCCTAAAAGAGTGAGGGTAGTGTCTAAGACCTCGAGTAGACAGGCTATGCTTAATGATTCATAGGACTTCGGTACAAGTCGAGTAGTTGGAATCTACTCGTGAGATAGGCTTGGGACACACGGGTTCGGTTGAGTGATGTGAGATCATCTTAGTACTGAAAATGAGACTAGACAGGGGCTAGGGCGCAGCAAGAGGGAGTCTTGTGTGCACAGCCCTGTCCGTGTCGATTGAGGACCGAGCCGTGTGCGGCCCACGCTGATCAAGTTTGAACGTACCGAAGGCATATCGGATATATGGGCCCCGATAAACCGATGTAGCCTAAACCTCCGGGCGTCGAGGCATAGCACACCGATTTATAGGTGTAGGTTGAGGGCAGCAAGGTGGAAATCTGCCAACGGGCATAGAGAGATGCTCCGTGTGGGGAACCTCCTGCTCGTTTCGGTGCGACCGGTTCGACGTTTGGGCTGTTGGGTGAAAGGTTGTCCCGTACGACATCGAGTGAGCGTGCTGTGCAGCTCCACGGATGGGCGTACGTGACGTGCTCTTTGGGTTTCCCTGCAGGTGTATATCGAGTCGATTCGCCGTCCCTCGCGGTGAAGAGTACCAGTTGGTCACTGAGTCGTGACGTAGATTAATGGATGAAATATGTTGATTCAATGATGCTGATTGATATAATTGTATTGCTACATGTGTGCCACCAAATACTGCTTACTAAATTTCAGATTTCAGGAACTGTTAACTTGTTGCTAAAAGATGAACTAAGGATGAACTTGTAGGCGTGTCCTTTTGCTGAAATGTTACTATCCTATGTCCATTGTACACCTCATGTAGAGTTTCATGCTTAGGTGAGTCGGTTAAGCCTTGCTGAGCCTTCGTGCTCACGGTTGCTGCTTAAGTGTTTTTCAGGTGAGGAGCCACCCACGGACTCGGAGTACGAGTCCACCGGCGAGGGTTACCCTCCGTCGGGGACCACGGCTGAGTGGGAGCCGTACACGCCGCGCTGAGCTGAGGAGTGCAGCTAGTGTGGGTTGCCCTAGGGCTGGGCAACCAACTTTTCCTAAATAGGCGGGCGTGAGTTGTATAGTGTAGACTTCCGCTGTGTAAGATAAACAATAGTTGTAACTGAAGTTTGTACCTGTTTGTACAGTTTCAGTTGTTTTTCCCATGTAATATATTATGTTCTTATGACGTGTGCTGTCGGGTGTCGCATCGCGTGGCACCACCCTCTGCGATCCTAGATGAGCGGATTCCGGTCCGCCACAGGAGGAATGTAAAGGTCCCAAAAATGTGAATACAAAGAAACTCTTGTTTGCAAAAGTTGGCTTCATATGCATGAAATTTGGGACTTGTTAAAAACTTTTCCACATGTGATAACCCACATGAGGGCTTTCTTCACACAAGTTCAAATGTTTATTTGAAAACTTGGAACCCAAGAGGGGTCAAAAACCATGATGGGAAGTTCCCATATGTGTGAGAAAACTAAAGTCAGGTTTGGACAAATTTGTTCAACTCAAAATTCAAATGAGAGCAACACTATGAATTTCAAAACTATTGTGCTACAAATCTCATTTGCAGCAGCTAAATTAAAAATGAGATTTCAGATTTGAATTCCTTGGGTCCAAATTAGGGGGTATGCAAAGTTTCATGATTTATGGAAATGATTTGCAACCCATTTTCCAAAATGGACTTTAAATAACAAAGAATTCAAATGCCTATTTGAATTTGGATGAAACTTGCCCAATTGTCCAAATGCCTCTCAGATTTAAACTCCCACAATTGAATCCCATCATTTTCCAATTTGGGGAGATTATTTTAGGGGATAAGGAGGCTCTGAACTGTAGGACCCACATGTTAATGGAACAGTTTAAATTGGCAAAAGATCTACAACTGAGCAGTGTTTGGTCTCTATTTCTCTTTCTCCTCATGAAGCAACCGGGCAACCGACGCTATCGCCGGGCGACACAGAGGCGCCACCGAGACCGCTCTCGAGCCACCACCTGCTTCATCGGTTGCACTAGCGAGCTATTACTTCCATCCTCATCACCTCAGAGCACCCACAGCATCGAGGCCATCTTCCGTTTCCCCTCGCGCCGAGAAACAGACCGAGGCAGCCGCTGTGCTCTCGATCGATCGGCCTCCGCCTAGCTCGCGTGCGAGCCTCAGCTGAGCGACCAAACAACACCACAGACTCTCCTCCGACGTCCTTGCACCACTCCAACGTGAGCTCCACCTCCAGAGATGGAGAACGGCCAGTTCCCGTGGCGGCCGAACCCATCGGAGACGAGGTGCTCTCGTGGACAGCTCGGTTGTCACGACCGAGCAAGGCCACCGTTGGACGCGCAAGAGCTTACTGCAGCTTCCATCCGAAGCTCAGCTCTTGCCTTTGCTTCTTACCGACGAATTTCAGAATTCCCCTCCGGCCGGGTCAAACCGAGGTGCGGGTAAGAATCTGTTAAATTTTCGCACTGTAATTGTTTAGAACCCTTCAAATTGCACTCACATGACCTAGACGTGCTTACAACAATTTCCCATTTGAAACCTAGCAAGAAACACACTCTGCACGGCGTAATTCTGATCTTTCCGACAGCGGCTATGGCGGGACGGTTCGGGCGCATGGTGAACCCTAGTTTGGAGCCGCTCCCGAGCCCATGTGCGGTCATGCCGAGCTTCTCCAACCTTCACTGGTGCTGTAGGCCCTTTCCAGGGAGCTTTTGGCGGGCTAGCTCATCGGGGCGACGTCGCCGGACTCCCTCCGAGCCGCTGCACCGGTGCGGGATAGTTTAGGGACTTCGCCGGTCCGTGGGAATCACACCATCATGTTCCTCGCACAAAATTAGGGCCTAGCGGTGAGTTTAAGCGTCGGAGGTGGCCGGACGACCGAGTTTGGGGTTGCTCCGGCGAGCCCGGTGGCAGGAGCGAGAGGTAGACGAAGGGAGGTGCCGGACCCGCCTGTCAGTGACTCAGAAGAGAAGGGTCGGATACTCTGTGGCGCCGGATAAACTGTGACAGCGCGGGAAACATTCCTTTGACCCCATGTGGCGCCCTCCCGGCAACAGACACGTGTCCCATGGTCCCACAGTCAGTTTTAAACTTTTCCCGAATTTATTCAAATCCCAGATTTTCCCCAAACTTTAGAAGAGCATAACTGTTGCTAGGAACCTCCAAATTTAGTGATTCAAATTGGGTTAGATTCAGATTGACACACTCTATCCAAATATGCAACCCAATTTGTATGAATATTTAATTCTGGAAAATTCATTAAATCTTTTCAGCAAAAGTATTTTTGAGGGAGTTTGGTTTATCCAAAAATCCTCGAATTTTGCCAGAATATTCTTTAGGGTGTTCTTAGACTCCTGTAAAAGTTTCAGCTCATTTGGAGTTGATTTGTTCACGAAAATTCAGATTTTAAGTTGCTGTATACAATTGAATACAGAAACATTTTCAGAGAATTTCCAAAACTTGGAAATTCAGTTCTGGGAAATTCTTAGCTCCAAACGTCCTAGGAAAATTCATGTAGGCTGTATGTACTATAATTGAAGTTGTGGTTCACTGAGTTTGACATGAACACGGGTGTTACCTCAGAATTAATTCATCTTTGTTTGAATACTTAGAGAATTGTCTGAATAAACCACTCAATGAAAAGTGCTAATTTTTGGTCCAGATGACTTTCTTGTGACCAGGAACTCACATGAAAATTTTCAGCCCCATTGGAGCTCTGGATCCCCACTGTCATATGTAACCTTTTAAGGTGATCAACACTTAAGTGGGAAAGACACTCAACATTTGATCATAGTGTTTAAACCCAACCTAAACCACTAGCACCAGTGTCATTTTAAATTCTTAAACAGAGTTCCAGTTTTAATCTGTCATTAGATCTTATTTATTAGCAAAAGTTTTCAATTAAATCCATATGCATGATCATATCATGTAGCATATACGTGAAGAACGTGACAAGGACTTAAAGTGAGGATCAAGGAGGAAGAAAAGCAAGTGATCAAGCTCCAAGTGATCATCACTAACTTATTGTAATCTTAGTCATCTGCAAAACAGGCAAGCCCCGGTTTGCATTTGAACAGTTTTGTAAAGCATTTCCATTTTTAGAGATCATTGCTTTGCATCATTGATTGCATTAAGTATAGTTGATATTGAAAACCCAAGTTGCATGACCAAAATACCTAAGAGAGAAAGGGTAGAATAGCACCTCCTCGAGTGGATTTGGCTACGCTAAACGTTAGTAGGAAATGTCCAGTAGAAGTCGAGTGGTTGGAAGCTAATCGCGAGTTTAGGGCTGGTTTACTCGGAACGGGTTAAAAATTAGAAATGATGAGGAAAGTTCATACATAAGAAATGGAGACCGGGCAGGGAGGTTTAGATGCAGCAGGCTGCGGACCGTGCATGCATAGCCCTGCCTGTGTCGGTTAAGGCCCGTCCGTGCTTGGCCCTGTTGGACAAGTTTGGGTTGTGTACCGGGCGCATACTGGCTATATGGGACCAAGGAAACCAATGTACCTTGGGAGATCCACAGTGGAACTTTTCCAACTGCCTTAGGCTTTCGGCGTCAGGGTAGCAGGAGGTAACTCTCTTAAGAACATACCACTGCAGGTATGTACCTTGAGGGAGCTTGCGTACTCGGGGCAGTTGGACTGCGTCCAATGTGGAAGATCTTGGGACAGGTGGCCGCGTACAACGTCAGTCGAGGTTGCTGCCGGCAACTCGGAGTACGGGTGTACGTGTCGTGTAGTCCGGGCGTGTACTGATTCGAATCACCGTCGCTCACGGTCATATGAGCATACTTGCCCACTGCGTCTTGACGTAGTAACAAATGAGCTGATTATCTTTTGAACTTGATAAGACTGTGATGTAAATTGTATTGCAACCATGATTGAATTAGAGATAGGCGCATTGAACTTTACTTTCACTTTGTTCAAGGAGCATCGCAACAAAACGTTTATTGTTTGATTGTGGAGTTGTGATGTTTTTCGTCTCAAGGTCTGCACAATGAGGCTTAAAAATTTGAAAGCTAAGGATCAAATTTAGGCGAGTCCTTTATGCAAATCTAGCTAACCCAATTGCAACCATCATGCATGTAGTGTTTCTTGTTTAGGAGAGACAGATCAGTCTTGCTGAGTCTATGTGCTTCCACGCTTGCTATATAAGTGGTTTTGCAGGTTAACATCGATGCTAAGAAGAAGGTTGTCCGGTGAGACTCGGAGACTTCCGAGTCGTGTAACATATGGAGAACTCAGCCGCTGCTGTTGTCTTCGTGTTGCTAGCGAGAGGAGTCCGCGGGCTGGACTTCATCTCGAGTGCTCTTTAGTTATTCGACATGAGTTGTTTATAGACTTCCGCTGTAGTTACTTGATGTAAACTATTTACAAAGAAAAACTTGTACGCTTCCTCTATTGTTTTATGTATTACATTGTTCCTTGTATGTGTGCTGTTGGGTGCCGCACAACATGGCACCACCCAATGCGATTCCCGGGCGAGTGCCCCGTCCCCGTGACTGAACGGGCGACGTATGGGGGCCGTCTCACTATCCGTCCCAATAGAAGTAGGGTCGTGACATATAGTAAACTATAAATTAAAAATATTTTCCTATCATTAATCTGAAGCCTAAAACATGGGTGAAGACCATAGTGGGATATATAATGACTGGAACAAGAAAGGTGGTCACTCAGATGAATAGTTTGTAAAGACTGATGCTTTTGTAGATCGAGCTTTTCCGCTGTCGAAGATCGATAAGGTGCGGTGCCCATGTACGAAATGCCGAAACACAAAGTAGTTTTATTAAATGCCTGTTTCGATACACTTGTGTTGAAACGATTACATGTCACATTATGAAGTGTGGAGCTTTCACGGCGAGACAGCTTCTCAATCCGTCCAAGAAGTGCAAGAGGACGATGACAACACGGGGTTGATCAGATGGATGAGATGCTACAAGCTATTGAACCAGACGCTACGGAGGATCCTCCAACAACAGGGGTAGAAGCGTTTTTCAAGCTTCTCAAAGCTTCAGAAGAGCCGCTTCATGAACACACATAAGTGAATCGCCTTATGTTCATCACCATACTTATGGCAATTAAGTCTAAGTACTTTTTTTCCAACAACTGTTACAACGACCTAATCAAATTGATCATCGATATCCTTCCACAACCCCACAAACTGCCTAAACATATGTATCAGTCAAAGAAATTGTTGTCTGATCTCGGTATGAAATATGAGAAGATTGATGTATGTCCAGACAGCTGTATGCTTTTCCGGAAAGAGCATGCGACAGAGGACAAGTACTTAAAATGTGGTAAATCAAGGTTTGTCGAAGTTGTTAACGATGATGGTGATAATGTGATGATAGAAGTCACACATAAGCAACTTTGTTACTTACCTCTGGCACCCCGATTGAAGCGGTTGATTATTTCAAAAGGAACAGCTAGACACATGAGGTGGCACAAAGAAGGTGTACGTAAGAACAATGGAGTCATGACACACCCATCCAATGCTGAGGCATGGAAGGCGCTGGACCACTTCGATCCCCACTCTGCCAGTGATGCGAGAAATGTTCGCATTGGGTTGCCAATAGATGGCTTCTCACCGTTTAGTACAAATGCCACGACATACTCTCGTTGGCTCGTTTTTTATTTCATACAACCTACCGCCATCTCTTTGTATGAAGTATGAATTCATGTTTCTTTGCCTCATCATACCTGGACCTGATCATCCTGGCCCACGTCTAAACGTGATGTTGAAACTGTTGATTGAGGAACTGAAAATGTTGTGGACAGGAGTAGAAGAGTACAACTGTTATAAGAAGCAGAAATTAAACCTATGGGCTGCTTACTTATGGTCCATCCATGATTTTCAAGCATACGGTATGTTTTCTAGATGGAGAACTCACGATTATTTGACGTGCCTGATATGCGCATCGGACATGGATTGCTTTTGACTTATCATGGAGGCAAGATATTCTACTTTGATTGTCATAGATGTTGGTTGCCTCAAAATTACGTGTTTTGACAATAGAAGAATGTCTTCAGAAAGGACACAGTTGTAACAAAAGGACCACCGAAACGTCAAAATGGGTCAGAAATTTCTGATATGTTGGACAAACTGGTGGCCGATGAAAGTCGTCCTGGATATTTTGTAGGTTACGGAGAGGAACACAATTGGACTCATATATGTGGAATATAGGAGCTACCGTATGTGAAATCCTTGATTTTAATACATAACATTGATGTTATGCATCAGGAGCGTAACATGGGCGAATGTATAATAAGCACATGCATGGATATGACGGGCAAAACAAAAGATAATATAAAGGATTGAAAGGGTTTGGCGGAGCATTGTAACCGTCCAACTCTTGATCTCGCTGAATGTGGTGGTAAGCTATGTGCTTCTTTCTATCTTTTATCAAAAGAAAAGAAAGAAGTCATGAAATGGTTGAAAAGTTTAAAATTCCCAGATGGTTACGCAGCTAGTCTGAAACGAGCCTTGAATTTGAAGACGGGAAAGCTCACTGTGTTAAAAAGTCATGATTATCACATAATCATGGAAAGACTCCTACCTGTTAGGTTTTGTGGCTATTTTGATGATGCGGTGTGGAAGGTGTTAGCCGAGCTTAGCTACTTCTATAGACAACTCTGTGCTAAAAAATCACTGTAGAGATGATGAATAAGTTGGAGAAGGAGATATCGGTACTATTATGTAAGATGGGAAAATTCCTCCAGGTTTCTTCAATCCAATGCAACATCTCCTTATCCATTTTCCATTTGAGACTAAAGTGGGCGGTACTGCACAATATAGATGTATGTATCACATTGAAAGAGCACTTAGATATCTGAAGTAAATGGTTGGCAACCGGGCAAGGGTGGAAGGGTGCATCGCCGAAGCATTTACCCTTAAGGAAGTAAGATACTTCTCAAGTGTTTACTTTGTAGAAGAACATAATGTAAATACTTCAGCGATGCGATACAATATGGATGGACATTCACCTTGCAGCGATCTCTCTATTTTTGCGACGAGGGGCACTACTGTTAGTGGTAGCCGGAGCTACAATTGTACCGCAGATGAAAGAATGGCTGCTTTTCTCTACATGTATCCTAATATAGATGGGATGGACAAATATTTCGAGTAAGTTTTTGTCCTAACATTGATTCTTATCGGCATATTATGGAACATTTATATTCATGAAAGTTTTTTTCGTCCAGTGAGTTCCACAAGCAAATTTGGATACATAGGCATCAAGCTACGAGCAAACAAGTAGAAACAATGTGACGGGGCGAAATAATGGACGACCTAATTTCCTTTCCTCGTTCTGAGAATCATTCAGTCCTCCGTTCCTGTCTGAAACTTTGCAGGTATGCAGAGATCGTATCAGGGGATTTAGTCTAGTGGTAAGATATTCGCTTAGGGAGCGAAATGTCCCGAGTTCAATTCTCGGAATCCCCAAGCCCAAAACCCCTTTTGCAGCTCATGGCAATGGAAATTCAGAGGGAGGACTGGATGATCCTGGAGTGGTCTAAAGATGAGGTTTTGGACCACACGCACGATGCTTCACCAGATTTCAGAGGTATGATGGACATATACATGTGAGGAGGGGGGGCATGCTCGGAGCGACGTACAAGTGGAAATCTAACTAGATGCCAGTGTCCTCACGGGTGTCGTCACAACTTTGTGTTGGCATGCAGCTGTAAGATGTTGCATTTGCAAAAGCAAAATGATTCATGTGTAGGTTTTGTATGGACTTGTTTCTAATTTATAGGAACGAGTCTCAAGAAGGGCATTTGGTCTAGTGGTATGATTCTCGCTTAGGGTGCGAGAGGTCCCGAGTTCATATGTAACATTTTTCCGTTAACTTACGAGTATTATAAAGTATTCTTATAACTTATAAGTATTATAAAGTATTCTTATAACTTCATATTTTGGACAGTGCTGTAAAATCCCCAAAAAGTGGTAGCAAGAATTTTTAGCTCATGTACACTTAGGAAAAATGAGGGAAATTAAAAACTTTGAATTATAACGGTGTAAGTTCAAAGTGAGGATTCAAACCTCCCAAAAACATCAAAACATTGAGATCTAAATTCATAACTTGGATCTTCATGGACCAAATATTCACCCTTCCAAATTTGAGCTCATTTGGAGGAGTTTTCATATTTGTTTGGGATTAAAAGGAAAAGCACTCTAATCTGAATTTTAAATTCAGTTTCAAATTCCAATTCCCTCAATTTGAAATTTGGGTTCCACAAATGTGTTCTCCACATTTGAATTAGCAGCCATGCCAAAAATGGGAAACTTTGGAGGGGGTTTGCTATGTTTTTGGGGCAATACAAAATGGAGAATTCAAACTCCATTTCAAATTCAAAGGATCAAATACAATTCAAACTTTCACACCAAAAATTCAAATCATTTGAATTCAGAAAGTTTAAACCATGACTTGGTGTGAAAGTCTATCCTTAAATGTTGAGTTGCTGGGGAAGAAATATCAGTGGAAAATTGGATAAGAATTAGAAATGGTGGGACCCCTTGGTCAGCCACACACAAGAGCTGCCGCCTCAGCCAACTGCGGTCGAACAGCGGGGGCGCGACAGCTCCCGGTTCCGGCCCGCGCCCGAGGTGCGCCGTGCCATCTCCTGATTCTTCCGCCTACTTGATCATCCTCTCCTGCCACAGCCCCAGCACAACTTCCCTTGCTCTCTCGGCCGTTCACCGACGTGCTTCCTCCTTCTCTGCTCGAGCACGCGAGCGAAAACCGCCGCGCTAGGCTAGTACGCTCGGGTTCCCGGTGTTGATGGTCTTCCGACGACACCAGCGCGTAGCTGAGCTAACCATCAGCTCCGCCGGAGCCTCCTCGACGTTTTCCAATAGTCCCCAGCTCGTGACGGACCCTCTGTACCGGTGCCGAACCGTTCTGCTCCGAAGAAAACAGAGCTCGACGTCACCGCCGCGGTTCCCTGTCTACCGGCCGACTCCGACCTCCCCAGCACGAGGGAAACCACCCAGAGGTGCGTCACGAAGTCTTGTTTCTCATACGGATGCCCTTTGGTACTTTACCACCGCCGGCTAGCCAGAATTTGAAGCTTTCCGACGATACACGAGGAAGATAGCTCGAGACCGTTTCGGGAAATTCTTCCCACACACTGAATCATCGGGTCTCCGGCCCTAGACACAGCTACTAGATTCCCTAGCACCTCCCCACGCTGAAGCATGGCACAAACCATCCTCTCTGCATCCCTAGCGACGAGAATCCGTTGCCGCCGGCTGAAACGGTTCGGTTCACCGTCGAGCTACACCTTGCACGAGTTTTCACCCACTATTGTATGCAAGAACGTGCTCCTCACATCACCCTGATGCTTGCGGTGCTCTCCCCAACCGGAATACTGGCCTGCTATGCAAGAACGACGGCGCCGGGGTGAAGTTTGCCGCTGCCGCCGTCGGGGAGGTATTCCCGGCCATTTAGTGCCGCCACCGATCTCACCAGAGTGTTCCTCATCGGATTTTGGGCCCAGGCGGCAGAGATTGAGCCGTCTAAGGCACGGGGCAGCCGTTCCGGCGAGGCACAGTCGTTCCTCCGGTGAGGAGGCCGGCCGGGCACGAGGTAGACGAAGGTGAAGGTCTGCCCCACCTGTCAGTGGCACTGGTAAGGCGCCGGATCGGTTTGCGGCTCGGGATCTATTGTGGCTGCGCAGGTTAAACACCGTAGCCCCGGTGTTGCCGCAATTTCACTGGTCCGGTTTAAAACAGTGGGCCCAGTTCCAATTATTTGAAGTTTCTGTTAGGAAAATAATTCCAGGAATTAGCTAATCTTTCCAAGCTCATAACTTTGTATAGAAAACTCCATAAAGGGTGGGACCTATTTTGTTGGAATCCTCATGAGGAGTACTTCATGAATAAAATAATTGCATGCTATGAAAATGCCCAGGAATTTCTGTAGAATTGTTTTTAGTAAATCTTTAGGGATTTATTACAGGAGCAATTCTTCATGAAATATCCCCAAATTTGGGGCAGCAAATCCTTTTTATAGTTACTGATCTCCAGTAAAAATTTGGGCTTCATTGCCTAGGCCAAACTGTCTTCCCAAGTTCAGCCTTTATTGGAAAATTCCAATTTAAATAGAAACTATTTCAGAACTCCTGTTCAACTTCAAAAATTCATCTCTCTCTGTTGGTAGCTCCCAAAATGGTGAAACAAATTTTGTTAGAACCATGGAGATTTACCCTAATCAGATCTTCCACTATTAGCTATGTCAAAGCTCCTGATTTGGGCTCAAAATTCAGAGAAGCCTTGTGCTTGTGGGAATTTTGGAGACCACAACGTGCAATGAAAATTCTCCAAATTTTGCTCAGATCATCCTTAGAGAGTCTAGTATCCACTGTAAAAATCCCAAAGCCAATTAAGGACTCTAAATAGCAGTAGCTATGAACAGAAGTTCAATTCTAATAAGTCCATAATACTTATACACATATTTTGCTACATTTCATTTAGTGACCGAAGTTGAGGACGCACTGGAGCCCTTGGATGTCCTCCCACCTGAAGCTAACTTCCCGTTTGACTCGTAACCAGGCAAGCCCCAGTTTGCATTTAAGTACTTTTACAAATTCTTTATTTGTATCACTTATGTCTAGGGTGAAAGTTTGCATTAGAGTTAAGGTGATTGAAACCCCACTTGCATAACCTTTTAAGTCCTATGAGGGGTTGGGTAGCTTACAGACCCGACGAGTAGACAAGGCCCTGCTAATATGCTTAGGATCTCGGTAGAAGTCGAGTAGTTGGAATCTACTCGCGAGGTAAGGTTTATCACACGGTTTGGTCAGAATAGAAAATGGCTTAAAAGTGGAGAAAATGAGACCCAGCAGGGGGGATAGGAAGCAGTGAGCGGAGGTCTCACGTGCATAGCCCTGTTGGTGTCGATTGAGGACCGAGTCGTGTGCGGGTCTGCTGAACAAGTATCGAACAGTACCGGATGGCATACTGACATAAGCAGGAAACCGATGTAAATGGTTAACCTGGGTGCCGAGGCTTACCCAACCGTAAATAGGAGTGGGTTGAGGGTAGCAAGGTGCAAATCTGCCGGTGGGCACAGTCACGCTCCACGCGGGGACCTCCTGCCCGTTATGGATGTAAGGGCCTCAGTTTTTGACACATGTTTGAAGCGTTCATCACCACACACACACCTTATTTGAAGCAAGTTGATAAACACATTTGAAGAGCAAGTAACCACCATCAACATGCTCACTAGAAAACAAACTCACAAAGTGTAAAAGTGGCATTTCCCACATACATCATATAGGGGCTGGGCATGGGGAAAAACTCCTACACATTGCTAGGAATGTCCATGCCAAGTTTCACCCAAATTCAAAACCTTTTTGAGGTCATTTTGGGTATAGCTAGAAAGAGGGCAGTTTGAACTCAAATTCAAATTCAAACTGTTTTGATCCCATAAATTCAAAAGTGGGAGGCATATTCTTACTCAGCACATTTTTGTGAGCTCACACACCAATTTTCACTCCATTTGGAGTTGAGCTTGACATGAGCAAAGTGGAGCAAATTCAAACTTTATTTGAATTTCAAACCGAACATGTGCTGAAATTTATCCAAACCAAACACAATTTGAATTCTAACCAATTCAAATGGCTCAAGGGTAGATGATTCAAATCACCATGGGCTTTGTGGGAACTACTGTTTACAACAGTGAATTGGATCCACCTAATGGTGTGATTAGTGAAACTGTTCCATTGAAAATAGAAAATTTTCAGAAACATTTTCAAAATTTTCTCTAAAATTGTTTAGCTCATATCTTTAGCTAGGAACCTTCAAATTAAGTGAGACCAACTCCATTAGAACCCTCTGAAAATCTAGTTTTCAGAAAGTCATGTCTTGCTCCATGAAAGTCCCTAGAACACCCTAAGAGCTCCAATTAAGGTCAAGGACATAATTAATTGTGGAGAGCTCAAATGAGCTTTGCTGCAACTAAAATTGACCAAGTATCTGTTTAGGTGGTAACCAAGCCACAATAATAATTTCAGAGTTATTGGGTCTGTCTAGTGAGACTTAGAAGGTTCACAAGTTTAAAACTCGATTAAAATGCATTTAATTAATACATGTACTTCTTATATCATGTAGTCGCTAAGGTCGAGGAGGAACCCGAAGTCCTAGACTTCGTTACTCCGGAGGAGCAGCTAGCCTACGACCAAGAGCATCAAGGCAAGCTACTGTTTGCATTAACCTTTTTACAAATTTTTATTGTTTTGAGCACTTACTTGAGTACCATTAATCCTTGCATTAGAGTCTTGTTTGGAAACCCAACTGCATAACCAAGAAAACCATTGGTTTGGTTGAGGATTGCAAACCCCGTTAGCTACTGCAATGCTAAGATAGTGTAGGATTCGGTACAAGTCGAGTAGTTGGAACTACTCGCGAGCATAGGCTAGAGGCACTCGACTCGGGTAGAGATAGCACATGATACACATGGCAAGAAAAATGAGACCGAGCGGAGAGTAAGAGCAGCAGGACTTTGGGGCCTGTGTGCTATAGCTCCGCTTGTGTCGATTGAGGACCGAGCCGTGTGCGGGCCTGTTGAACAAGCTAGAACAGTACCGAAGACCTACCGGCTATATGGGAACCGGGAAACTGATGTAACTCGGGTAGCTGGGTATTGAGGCATTGCCCGTCGTTCAGAGGGTAGGTTGAGAGCTTGATGTGTAAATCGGCTGGCGGCACTAAGATGCGCGTGCAGAGACCCCTTGCTCGGGACGATGGGACCGGTTCAATATTTGGCTCACAGGCGAAAGGTGGTTGCATACGGCGTCCGTGATGGTTGCTGTAGGCAACGTCGAGTACGGGCGTATGTGACGGGTTGTTCGGGTAACCCTGCAGGTGTAAATCGATTATAATCGCCGTCCCTCGTGGTCAGTGAGTACCACTTGTTCACTGTACCGTGACGTAGAAAGAATAGGCTAGTTACATGTTAAAATGTTGCTGATTGAAAGATGGACCTGGTTGCTAATGATTTGCTGTAGTCTAGAGCTAACTAAAGTTCTTTTCAACTTTGGGCAAAGTACATGAGAGAAATGTGTTTCTTGTTTGATTGCGGCTCTCTCATGTGCCTTAGCGTAAGGTTCTCCACAACCTGCTGCTAAAACTTTAAAGTAAGGTTCTACCAATTAGGCGAGTCCTTGCAAATGATTTTTACCTCATGTAACCTATCAACCCTCATGTAGAAGTTCCATGTTTAGGAGAGACGGGTCAGACTTGCTGAGCCTTCGTGCTCACTGCTTGTGTTTGAAGCTTTTGCAGGGTTCTATGAGGAAGGGACTCCCGAGGAGGAGACGGAACCCCAGGAGGGGAACCCCGTCGAGTGGGAGTCGTGCACGCCGCCGTGTTAGTGTGTGTGCGTGCTAGCAAGGACACGTTCATGGGCTGAACGTGAACCTGATGCATAGTCTACGCCCGTGAGTGTAGACTGGACCTATTTTGATGTAAAAATGTTCATAAACCACTTTATGTAATAAAAGTTTTGCTTCCGCTTTGTACCTTTGATGTGTGTTATTCGGTGCTGTGCAACGCAGCACCCCTCAGCGTGATTCTGGCTCGACAAGACCATGGGGTCGTGTCAGCGTTGGTATCAGAGCTCGCTTGAGGTTTAACGCACTACAAAGGTCATCTGTTTCAAAAATCCAGTGAGGAACGAGTTAGTAGCCCGTATAAGGATGTTATTAGCGTATAGAAAGTGGCATACTAACCTATTTGTCTATGTAGGAAAATCGTGTATCTCGGGACGTTTATGTCTTGGGGGGTGCACGTAAGCGCTGTCCACCAGTGCGCACAAGCTGAAGGGTGGAGCCCCACGGGTGGCAGGTAACCCGACCCGCTTTAGTATCCTCTACAACTCTTCATGTCGTTTGGGGTATTCGAGCAACATCTGTCCCTGACATGCGTGGTGCAACTTGGGAGACCCCGTCATGTGGTAAGTAACGTGAACACGTAGCTCAAGGCATGTTTGGCTTGAGAACATCCGGGCGAGTGATGACGGCCGGGTGTACGGACTATATGGATACCGGGCTCGGTGTGCAGTCGAGTCTGACGATTGTTTGAGTTTTCTGCAGGTAGTCTGACCACGAAACAGTAGACGTGTAGCATCCGTGTGCGAGTGACATTTAGTGCCACTGAACTAATGAAGCCGGCTAAGTCCGGTATAGGTTTTTCTTTGTGAAGACGTAGTACCGACATGATCTGGTGACGCATCGACGTCACACCCCACTAAATGAACCACTTCATTTGAAACTTGAAGGTTTTGATCCAAAGTAGTAAAACTTGATGTAACTCCTTCCCTTGAACAGGATATTCAAAGTAAACAAGTTTTCAACTTATAGGATATTAAGGACAGAGTCCCCTGTTTTCAGCTGAAAGAAAGCTGAAGTTAATCAGAGGTTAGAGGTTGAGTTCCTTCGAGGTTGGGTTCATATAGTACATTTCTGGAAAGCTTTGGAAGAGCTTTACAACTTTTCTGTTGAGGTCCAGAGATGTTTCATCCCAATCCATCGAAAAATACAGTAGAGTTGAAACTGTCCAGAAAACAGGACAGAGCAAAGACTCTCTGTAAATTGAGCATAACTTCCTGCATAAAAATCCAAAAATAGAAAATGAGATAGTTTTGGAAAGCTTATGAGATGGGTTACAACTTTATAACAGAAAGTTTTGTCATATTGGGAGCAGAATTAACTGGAATTCTTGGATCAAAACAATACCTAAAGCAGGGAGGTGCTGTCCAATTTTCTCCAGAAATGCTGTTAACTTTGACATCTCATAACTCTTGAACCAGGACAGATCTTAGGCCAAGAAAATACTTTCTGGAAAGATATTAAAGTTAAATTTAACTTTGATGTTGAGCTCCAGGTTGATTTTGCTTTTAGCATGGCCTAAATCAGGTTGAAATGGAAACTGGTCAGGGCTGTCATGTTGGACAGCAGGTCAGCAGTCAAATTTGTTTAAATTTGAACTATGTTTCCAAGTTTTATGGGTTCAATGACATGTTTTGTGTTATAACTCAACGGTTTACTGTTCAAATAAATATTTGACATTTCTCAAATATATTTTTTACAGATGACAGCGGATAAACAGCTCGAAAATGGGTGGGTGGAATCTCACTGTTCTCACCTCAGCGGCTATCCGGAAGCATTGTGGCAAATGCTTCAATATTTCAGGTACAACCAAATGCCGCAGTACTTTGCCAAGAAAGAAGGCGAGGAGGGGAACAAGACATGGACAATCCATGTCGAGGTTCCTGCAGGACCTACACCACCCGGGTGGGCGCCGTTCACCGTCACGGTGAGAGGTAGACAACCCGAGGGAAGGTGGCAAGTGGCAGCCCGTGACACCATGTCACGTTTCTGCCAGCTACACGTGAGAGCGATGGAGGGCACTCCATACGCGCTCGTTCCGGTGGAGGGAAGGGCTCATAATGTGTGGGAAGGGAGGTACCAAGAGGCAACAGACCCGAGTTGCCCAAGGTACAACCCCGCGGAGGCAAACCTCAGCCTCCAGATGAGGGCGGGAAACGCCGTGATGGACAGCCAAGCTGTTCATACGGAGCATCTCGCCGCAAGGCTCAAGGAGAGCACAAGCCGTGGAGACCATTTCGAGAGTGCCCACAGCGCATTCTGCAATGTGCTCCTTCTGACGATCAAGCGACTGAACGAACAGCATAATCAGTTGCATCGTCTGAAGAAGGCGAAGAAGAAAAGCCGTGTCGACATCGCGGCGTTACAAGAGTTGGTGCAGACTTTAACCCAGCAGAATGAGGACCTTACTCAAGAGCGGGACGATGCTATTGAGGAAGGGCAAGGCTGGGAAGAAGACTACAACCAGGCCATGGACGAGGTGCATGCATTGCAGGACCTCGTACCTCCGGTATTGGGCATACCGGTGGTCTTGGGTCTTCCAGCAATGGGAGAACCCGAGATGGGAGAAGAGGTGGTAGATCCGGAGCCACCAGCAGAGGTACCGGAGGAGGACGACCCGCAGGAGGTCGAGTTCTACTCCGAGTAGGGGGTTACAGTTGCCAAGTAGGGCAGCTAGGGTAGGGTAACCCAAACTTTTGTAATTGGTGACATGTCGTGTAGGCAGTAGCGTATGTATAGGTAGTGACGACATGAGCACGACTTCTCGGAGACCCGAGAATAATGTATCTTGTATAAAGTTTATGCTTTATCAATATATGTAAATGTTGTGCAAATTATTCATGTGTCACTTCAATACCTACTGTTGCATATGGAATTTTAAGTATGACATGTGCTAATCGCTGCTGTTTTGAATTTCAGAAGGACTCGTACTCGTGCCAACCCGGACGTTGGGGGTACTAGCCAAGGGGGAGAGACCTCCCAACAGCCTCCCGAGGACTCCTCGGGACAGCAGCAGCAACAACAGAAACAGCAAACACCGCCACTGCCAACGGTTACATTGGCTGACATCTGTAAAAGCCCAAGAAAAGGGACTTGCAAAAACTTTTCTCCCCCTCACAACACCACAGTTTTTATTGTGGACATCTTAGGAAATGTTGTGAAGAGCAAGTAATCTCCATCAAAAGGGTAATTAGAGGGGAAAACCTTCACTTTCACAAAGTAGGCTTTCTACACATGAACATGAGAGGTTGAGCTCACCCCTAGGACTTGAGAAGTCTTGGGAGGGTTCAAGCCAAGTTTCATGCAACCCCAACACTTTTTGAGGCACTTTTGGAGGTATTTGAAAAAGAGGCCAAATTTAATGTAAATTCAAATTGCAGCAACTTTCATCACCCAAATTCAAAAGTTAGCTTCATATTCAAACTCAGCACAATTTTCTGAGCTAGCCCACCAAATTTCATCCCCATTGGAGTTCATCTTGTCGGGAGCCAAATTTGCAATAATTCAAAACTGAATTTGAAATTCAGTTCAAATATGAAGCAAATTGGCCCAACCAAATTTCAAATTGGAGAACTTAAATTTGAACCAAAACTTGGGGGCTAAGTATCACATTAAATTGAGTAGCTGGTGGGATAATTAGCAAAAACCAGAAAAGAAATTTGGAAAAAGAAGAAAGGGGGAGGACCACATGTCAGCTGCACACACGAGTATTCAGTCGGTTGTTGCAGCCGGGTCGCGGCTTCGTGCGCAAGGCAGGGGAGCGGCGGCGAGCCACCGAGGCAGCAGACGGCCACCTCACGGTGCCAAAACCGTGGCTCAAAGGCCAGCGCACAGCCACGCCGCCCTTCCTCCTGTTTCCCAAACAAGAACCCCCTCGACAGAACTTCTTTCTCGGTTCCGCGCGAGCACAGAAACGCCGACCTCACTGATCGCCGGCGTCCAGCCAGAACAGGCGCTCTCGTGCCCGGTGAGTAACACAAGAAAGAACCGCCTCGAGGTACTGATCACAACCGTACTGACCTCGCTCTCTCTCTCGCACGATCGGCAAAGTATTTGAGGGATTAGCGTGTCGGGGTGTTTAGAACCAAACCGTGAGAAATCCAGAAATTCGGAGCAAGTAAGCCACCACTCCTTAGGCCGAGCTAAAGATATGATCTAGACTCGCCCACGCGTCTCTGGGATCAGAAATCATCGAGTTTCATCGAGTAGGGGCGATGTTCTTCGAGCTTTTTGCATCGGCCCCGATTTCCGGTCTAGGTCACCAGTGAGGTCGTAGTTGCAGCTGTTTCCACAGATATCGGTGCCCATATCCGTGATCAGCGGGTGTCAGCAGAGCTCCCCGAGCAAACAGCATCGGAAAAGGTGTAGGGAACGCCGAGTTCGACGTCGCCGGTGAGCTCCCGGCCGCTGTTGCCGTCGGGAGCCCTGTTCCGGCCGTTGTCAAGCTCCGATGAGGGCACCAGCGTGTTCTCCGAGTCGAGTTAGGCACAGGCGGCGAGAATCAGCAAGCTCCGAGGGCCGGAACCCCTCTCCGGCGAGAGCTCCGGCGAGCTCGGCGGCGGGGAGCCGCGGGAGCGCGAGGTGGAAGAAGCCTTGCGGCCCCGCGTGTCAGTCGCTGCTGAGAGCGCTCGGGATTTTCTGCGGCACAAGGATTCCGTGTGGCTGCGCGGGTGATTCTGCGGGCTCCGGTGTGGGTTAGCTGAGAAGCTGACACGTAGCCGGGGGACCCCACCCGCAGAGTTTAACTTTTATTCGAATTTCCAGTTTTAGATCAAACTTCAAATGAATAGAACTTTGACTAGGAAACTCCAAATTTGATGAACCAAATTTTTCTGAACTCAGAATTCTGAGTACTTTCCAGCAATATCAAATTCAGCTCATGAAAGTGAATAATTTTCCAGAATTAAATCCCTAAAATTTAAACTGTTGGGAATTTTATCTGGAGAACTACTTTATGAAAAATTCTAAAATTTGGCTGAGAGGTTCATTGGAAAATCCCTGAATCCCAGTAAAATTTTCAGACTCATCCAAGTTCATTTAGTTACCCTAATGGGGTCATTAAAAGAACTGCCCTGAGAAAATAGAAAAATGTACAGAAACATTTTTCAGATTTTCTCCAATCTTAATGTAACACCCGAATTCTCCACAAACGGATCAAAACCGCCCCCTCCCTTCTCTCTCGCTGCCAAAGGAGCCCCACAGGTCAGTTTCTTTCACCCTAACCGCAGCCCTTCTCTCTCCCTCTCTCAATTCCGTTTCATTATCACATGTGAGAAAGAATTTGGCCATGTGCCAAATTTGCCGCGCCCCTTCCTCAACCGGCGCCCCAGCAACCGCCGCCTCCTCCCCCTCTACAAATACCCCGACCCCGGTCATTTTCCCCCACTGGAACTGCTCTCAATTCAACCGATCGGAAAAACCACCCTCCTCTTCAATTCTCCAAAAACACACGTCGATCTTCGGATCCAACACCCTCTGAGCCCTTCCCCGGTCACCAGAGCCTGATCCCGACGAAAATCTTTGAAGAAAAACGACTGGGAAGCACTGCCGGCGAAGATCGCCGGAGTTTTCTCACTGTCGCCGTCGATCACGCATCTCCGGCCAAATCCGGTCTCCAAAACCATCCTAGGTGAGTTCTCCACCCTCTGCTCTCTCTTCTGGTGCAAGTAGATTAAGAAATGGTGTAGAAACGGCAAAACCAGAGAGATTCCGGCCACCGCCGCCGCTCGCCGGCGATCGCGCGGCCGCCGGACGCGAGGGAGAAGCAGTTAGGGCGACGTGGCGCAATCGGGAGCGTCCATCTCGCGTGAACGGTTCAGATTAGAACGTGCATACCGGTTCGGTTATTTAAATCTGGGCCGTTGATCTCAGATCCAACGGCCCACATTCAAAACAGTTATATACGTTGGAAATTTCACAGAGGGACCCCTGGGATTTAAACAAATAGGAAATAGCCCCTGATTCTTACAGAATCAACCCTAAGTTCATAGAAAATTGGAAATTTACTTTGGAATAGTCAAATAGCCCCTGTGCTTTTTAGAAATTGGTAAAACAGTTATGAAAATTCAATCTGAACCCTGGAAAGTTTGAAATTGTTACAAATTAGCCCAAAACAGTTTTAAAAGTTTGTGTTTAATTCTGTAATTAATCAAATAAGGCTAAATGATCTCTGGAAAATGTGGGAAATTTATTAAAAGCATTGTTAAAACATTATGAACAGAAAACAAATTCTGAAATTAAAAATAATAACTTTTAGAAACTGAAAATATTTATTTACTGTTAAATTAATTCTGAAAAATCAAAATAAAAACAATATAGGTGTTAGGAAATTGTAGAAATTTATTAATTAGTATAAGATTATTCTGTTTTATACTTTTCTGTATTTTAAGTTTCTGAAGTCCAGAAATAATTATTTAAATGACTGAAAATGCATTTTAAGAATTAAATAAATATTGAAAAATAGGTAAAAATACTATATAATGAAGGAAAATTTTGGAAACTGTTTCAAATACATAAATAGGTTCTGAAAAGTAGAAAAGTACTAATATGAGTTCTGAAAATCATTATAGTAATAATTTAAATAAATTTTGGAATTTAATTAATTATAAAAATAAACATATGTACAAATAACATTCTAAAATTATTTCAAATCACATCACAGGTTGGAAGTGAGTATTTGGCTATAGCAAAAGCAAAATAGAAGTGTAGAGGTACCCAATTGAAACATATTTTCCTTCTAACTCACATAAAATGATAAGAAATCAATAGTTGCATGTGTGTAACCAAACCTATGTGATTGAAATGCTTTGATATGATTCTTATGGCATGTTTGTCACTGTTTTGTGGGTGCAAATGCATGGATAGAACCAACTCAAGAATTAATTCCCAATCTTCAAGATCAAGAGTTTGAAGTAAATCCCTCTTCATTCAAAGGCAAGTGTTCCTTGACCACTTTGCTCCTATTCTAGGATGAATAGTTAGATTATTTGCATGATGTCTTTAATATGAAACCCAGTGTAGGATGTTTTCATAGTTACATTGTTTTATCTTTCCTTGCAAAACCATGGAGGGACTAGATAGGATTTAATGGTTATCATTTTATGTGCTTAGCCATGCTTAGAATTCTAGAAATGAATGAAACATAGTTGATACTAGTCATGGGGACTATATGAAAGACACAAGTGTGTGTGTCATGTGGTTATGAATCTAGACAGGCTGGTTGTGTGGTTGGTGCTTCGTGCACGAGACTCGGGAATGAGTTAGTGTCTGTCTTAGATTCTAAAGACCGGTTCATGGAACAGTTAACCCGGCTTTACAGTGCCACCACAAGACTGAGATGGGGCAGCTTGGCCAATTAATTAGGAGTTTGTTGGTATAGTATGAGTGTTTGGATGGTGCGGGGAATGGGAGTCTAATTTTGACTGCCCTGGGAACTGCAAGGCTCAAGAGGGGACTTCTGTAGGGGAGGGTTACTCCCAGGAACTACAGCGGTGAAACCCCAGTGGGCTTGTACTTGCCGGTAGATCCTTTGTAAAGGCCATGTAGTGATCTCCTGATCGCACACCAAAGGAAGTGTGTAATGTGGCTTGCAACCATGGATATCAGGGAGGTTCTTAGTCCACATGGCAACAGGGGACGAAATCACTACTTGTGGGTAAAGTGGTACAATCTCTGCAGAGAACCAAACTGTCATGACAGGCGTGCTCACGGTCAAGAGCGGCTTGGACTTGTCCATGATTAGAGAAACATGGATGTGAGTCAAAAGAGGTTGTTGGATGGTGTAACCTAACATTAATGACTTAATTATGATGATGGTGGGATTAACACTTAGTAAGATAGGTTGCTAATCAAAGCTAAGGCTTAGGATTAATGCATAGTGCTTAACCATGTTAGCCTTCCCTTGCTATTGGCCTTCATAACATTCTTTACTACACTTGCTGAGTACCTTCGGTACTCAAACTTGCTTTGTTGGATATCATATGTTGGCTTAGGTGCAAATGAAGACGTAGACTTTGACGAGGAGTACTTCGATCCCGAGGAGTTATTCTAGGTTGGCGAAACCCCGGGCAACGCCTGTGGAGATGGAGCAACCATGATGTAGTCTTCCGCTGTTGTGTGTAATGTATTGGTACTAATAGTTGATATTTTATGAACAATTATGTAATATTATGATGTACGTTAAACTTGGCTTGTAATATAATGATATTACACTCTTGTCGGCACATGTATGAATCAACTGATCCTGGCATACATGTGAGAATACGCTCGGTGTTCCTTATGGAATATCGGGTGTGACAAAGTGGTATCAGAGCCAAGGTTGCCCGTAGGACGCAAACCAAGTTAGAAATGGACGAGATAGACATCACTATTTTATTAAAAACTATTTTACTAAATATTTTGTTAGAAGGAGGATTATTTAAATTTTATATATGTTGTCTAACCTCATCTATGCTCAAAATTTTATTATTGTTTATTTTCTAACACATTTTTAAATTTTTCTTGAAACAGATGGCACGCACACGTCTCACGGCCCGTAAATCCACCGGAGGACGAGTTCCTCGACACCAGCTGGCTGAGCGTACTACTGAGGAGGTGGACAACCCCACTACCTACCAGACCCACGGGGAGTCCACTAGAGGCATGGTGGATCGTCTTCGACACCTCCTTCGCTGTGCTGGTTATACCGGCAAGCTAGAGGTGCAGTACGACACCACTCGAGTCTCTCGTGCAGAACGGGACGAGTGGAAGTCGCAGGCGAGGATCTACTACGAGAACAGACTGCTCAAGATCCACAACTCGCCAGCATGGAGGTCTACCATGGCAGAAGCCGAGAAGGACGCCACTTGGGAGGCAATCACTTGCCAGAGCTACACCAACCGTGGCCGCCTTGAGGGGACCCAATACATGTACACCCCTCGGCGACAAAGTGGAAGTGCGATATTCAACTGCGAGCCCATCCATGAAGGTTGTGACGTAGTGCAGATGGATATGAGTCTCCAGGTAGGAGTGGATGTCAGTACGAGGCTACAGAACTGCCAACAGGAACTCCAAGACGTCCGGGACCTTCTAAAGAAGACGGAGGCCATTATGCGTGGACTGATGAGGATGAGGGATGGAGAAGTGAGTGATCTCTATGCTTCGGATGGAGACACTTGGACTCCGGATTCTCCAGACCGTAGGGCAGCCAAACGCCCTCATATTCCTCCAGCACCTGAGGCCTCCACAGCTGAGTCAGAGGCTAGCAACGCTGATGGTGATGGCGGGAACCCACAGGAGGATGCACAGAACCCAGGGGACAACTAGGATAGGTGTCCTTGTTTATGTAGTAACTCGTGTAGTACGTATGTATGGTAATGTATTGACTAGTGTGTAATGTTTGATTAGTGAACTTGTTTAGAATGATAATGTAATGTATGTTAGTGGATGAACGTGAGTTGTGAAAGCCGTAGGCTTATGTTCACAACCTCGTTAGTGTATGTAAATATCTATTAAGGAATATAAGTGCTTAGTTTGTTTCAATCATGACCATTTAATAAACGAAGTAGAAACTTTAGTAACTCTTATATAGAATGGATGAAGTAAGTATACAACGTAATACATCTAAGAGAACATCTATACATTAATTGTAAACATAGTCTTTTACAATAGATGGCAGGAAGAAGGAGACGAAATGAAGGGAACAACAACAATGAGGCTGCAGAGTTCCCTTTGCCTGGATGGCAGCCACGGGTTGCACGCAGAGCAGATGGAGAGGTTATACAACAAATGATGAACATGCAAAACCAACTCCTTCAGAATTTGACACAAGTGGTGGCCAACATGCAACCACAAATTCAGAATGCACCGCGTCAACCCAAATTAAATGAGTTTCTAAGCACTCAACCACCAAGGTTCGACAATGCTATAGAGCCATTGGAAGCTGATGATTGGCTTAAGAGTATTGAGAACAAGTTGCAGATCATACAGTGCCCAGGTCGTGAGAGAGTACTTTTTGCTTCTCACCAACTATATGGATCTGCGGCAGACTGGTGGAAGGCATACAAAGAAGCCCATGAGGATCCAGAAGGTATCTCATGGAATGAGTTCAAACTTGCCTTCCGCAATCACTATGTTACAGCAGGAGAGATCAAGAACAAGCGGAAGGAGTTCCTCAACCTGAAACAAGATAGCATGTCCGTACGAGAGTACCTTACCAAGTTCACACAGTTATCTCGCTATGCTCCGGGAGACATAGACACGGACGAAAAGAAACAAGATTGTTTTATTGAGGGATTGAACTCAGAAATACAGTATGCTATGTCTTCAAGTGACTATGAAAGTTTCCAAAAGCTCATCAACAAGGCTTTCATAGTGGAAAGAAAAAGACAGAAGTTAGTTGAGGAGCGAAAGAGGAAAATGAATTGGCAAGGACAGGCTTCTAGCAGCAACAGTCGGCCCCGTTTCTCATCACCGCCGACAGGAGCAATGAATCGATCTATAGCTCCAAATCAGTTTCAGAGAAGCTACAACCCTGCTGCTAGGAACCCAACTTTCCAACCACAACAGCAGAGACAACAAGTACAGCAACAACGTCCTGCCTTTCAACCCCGTCCGGCAGGATGAAATCCTCCGAATGCACAACCAAGCAACAAAGCACCAATGAACAAGGTCACGGGGCAATGTTTCAACTGCGGAGAAACAGGACACTATGCCAACCGGTGCCCCAACAAGAAGCCATCTCAACCACAGAATCTTGTGCGTGGCAAGGTGAATCATGTGACGATGGAGGAAGCACAGGAGGCACCAGATGTGGTGATTGGTATGTTCTCCGCGAACACTTATCCTGCTACAATTCTGTTTGACTCTGGTGCAACACACTCATTCATAGCCAAGGAATTCATAACCAAGCACAACTTACAAATTACATCTATGAATCGAGTGTTATTAGTGAATTCTCCTGGAGGAGAAATAAGGACAAAACAAATATGTCCCAAGGTAAAGCTAGGAGTTAATGGAGTAGAATTCCTTGCAAATCTTATTGTGATAGAATCACAAGGAATAGATATCATCTTGGGGATGGACTGGTTAACCAAGTACAAAGGAGTTATACATTGCTCAACGAGAACAGTGGAACTAACCCATACGGATGGAACAAAAGTTGAGTTCACATCTATTCAAGTACCCTCTGGAAATGTTCAACTCAATAAGACTGAAGTAGTTATTGATGACATAAAGGTGGTCAACAAATTTCCAGATGTATTTCCCAAGGATTTACCAGGTATGCCACCGGATCGAGAAGTAGAGTTCATAATAGAATTAGTGCCTGGTACTGCTCCTATATATAAAAGGCCCTACCGGATGGATACCCAACAACTAGCAGAACTCAAGGATCACATCCGAGAGTTATCGGAGAAAGGGTATATCCGTCCCAGTTCCTCACCATGGGGAGCTCCGGTCATATTTGTACCAAAGAAGGATGGAACCAAGAGGCTATGTGTAGATTAACGTGCCCTCAATGAAGTGACAATCAAAAACAAGTACCCTTTACCTCGTATTGAGGACTTGTTTGATCAATTAAGAGGTGCATGTGTATTCTCCAAAATTGACCTCCGTTCCGGATATCATCAACTAAGGATAAGGGAATCGGATATTCTGAAGACGGCATTTGTTTCTAGGTATGGACTGTATGAATATACAGTTATGCCTTTTGGACTAACAAATGCTCCGGCATATTTCATGTACCTTATGAACAAGGTGTTCATGAAATATTTGGACAAGTTTGTGGTAGTGTTCATTGATGATATCCTCATATACTCAAAGAATGAGAAAGAACATGAAGAGCACCTGAGAATAGTATTACAAAAGCTAAGGGAAAACCAACTTTATGCCAAATTCAGTAAGTGTGAATTTTGGCTTAAGAAAGTTGCTTTTCTGGGACATATCATCTCCGAAGGAGGAATCTCAGTAGACCCAAAAAAGATATCTGGTGTGCAAAAGTGGTAGACACCAGAAAATGTCGGTGAAATCCGAAGCTTCTTAGGATTGGCAGGCTATTACCGAAGGTTCATTGAAGGATTTTCAAAGATAGCTAAGCCACTCACAAAGATGTTGGAAAAAGGAGCTGCTTTTGTGTGGTCTCAAGAGTGTGAATCAAGCTTTCAAGAATTAAAGAAGAAGCTAACAACTGCTCCAGTCTTGGTTATGCCCGATATGGAGAAATCATTCTCAGTATATTGTGATGCTTCAGGACAAGGGTTAGGATGTGTGCTTATGCAAGAAGGACATGTTATTGCCTATGCTTCCCGACAACTTCGGAAGCATGAGAAGAACTATCCTACCCATGACTTAGAGTTGGCAGCAGTTGTACATGCATTGAAACTATGGAGACATTACCTAATGGGTAAAAGGACTGAGATCTACACTGATCATAAGAGCTTGAAGTATATCTTCACTCAGCCAGATCTCAACCTTTGACAAAGGAGATGGTTGGAGTTCATTAACGATTTTGATGTGGGAATCAATTACCATCCGGGAAAAGCTAATGTGGTTGCAGATGCCTTGAGCAGAAAGACACATGTTAATATGTTGACCATAAGAGATCTACAACCCCAACTTTGTGAAGAGTTCGCAAAGCTCAACTTATGCTTGGTGAATCATACAGAAGCCATAGCAATGGAGGTTGATTCAACCTTGGAACAAGATATACGAAAAGGTCAAAAGGACGATGAAAAGATTAAGGAGATTAAGCAGTTGATCAAAGAAAATAAGGCCCCGGGATTTAGAGAAGATGAGAACGGTATCATATGGCATGGTAAAATAATATGTGTACCAAATATCAAGGAAATAAAGAAGTTGATATTAAAAGAGGCTCATGATTCTGATTATTCTATCCATCCTGGAAGTACAAAGATGTATCATGATGTTAAAATAAGGTATTGGTGGTATGGAATGAAAAGAGATGTTGCAGAGCATGTGGCATTGTGCGACACATGTCAACTAGTCAAAGCGGAACATCAAAGGCCTGCAGGGCTACTACAACCACTAAAGATACCTGAATGGAAGTGGGAAGAAATAGGGATGGACTTCATAGTGGGTTTGCCCAGAACACAAACAGGGTATGATTCTATATGGGTGATAGTGGATAGACTGACAAAAGTTGCTCACTTTATTCCAGTAAAAGAAAATTTTAATGGTTCCAAACTAGCAGAACTGTATATGTCAAGAATAGTATGCCTACATGGTGTACCCAAAAAGATAGTATCAGATAGAGGTACACAGTTCACTTCAAGGTTTTGGCAGAAATTACATGAGTCTATGGGGACTCAATTAAATTTCAGTTCTGCATATCATCCACAAACTGATGGGTAGACTGAAAGGACCAACCAGATTCTTGAAGATATGCTTAGAGCTTGTGCACTCAAAAATAGTAGGAGTTGGGATAAGAACTTGCCATATGCAGAATTCTCCTACAATAATAGCTACCAAGCAAGTATGAAAATGTCCCCATTTGAGGCTCTATATGGAAGAAGATGTAGAACTCCACTATTTTGGGATCAAATAGGTGAGAATAAAGTGTTTGGACCTGAAGTGTTAAAAGATGCAGAAAAGAAAGTAAGAGAAATCCGCAATAATCTAAAGATAGCTCAAACAAGACAAAAGAGCTATGCAGACACAAGACGAAGAGAACTAGTCTTCGAAGTGGGGGACTATGTGTATCTCAAAGTGTCACCTATGCGTGGACTAAGGAGATTTAAAGTAAGAGGGAAACTAGCACCTCGGTATATCGGACCATTCAAGATACTGGAACGCAAAGGAGAGGTAGCATATCAGTTGGAGTTACCCTTCCGGTTGTCGGACGTACACGATGTGTTCCACGTATCACAGCTAAAGAAGTGTTTGAGAACACCAGAAGAACATCTGCCAATGGATGAGTTGGACATACAGGAAGATCTTTCATATACCGAGTACCCTGTCAAAATCCTTGACACAATGGAAAAAGTCACAAGAAATAAAATAATCCGCATGCATAAGGTTCAATGGAAACATCATTCCGAGGCAGAAGCTACATGGGAAAGGGAAGATGAACTCAAATTACAATTTCCTAATCTATTCCCTTTGTAAACTCCAATCTCGAGGACAAGATTTTTCTTAAGGAGGGGTAGAGTTGTAACACCCGAATTCTCCACAAACGGATCAAAACCGCCCCCTCCCTTCTCTCTCGCTGCCAAAGGAGCCCCACGGGTCAGTTTCTTTCACCCTAACCGCAACCCTTCTCTCTCCCTCTCTCAATTCCGTTTCATTATCACATGTGAGAAAGAATTCGGCCATGTGCCAAATTTGCCGCGCCCCTTCCTCAACCGGCGCCCCAGCAACCGCCGCCTCCTCCCCCTCTACAAATACCCCGACCCCGGTCATTTTCCCCCACTGGAACTGCTCTCAATTCAACCGATCGGAAAAACCACCCTCCTCTTCAATTCTCCAAAAACACACGTCGATCTTTGGATCCAACAGCCTCTGAGCCCTTCCCCGGTCACCAGAGCCTGATCCCGACGAAAATCTTTGAAGAAAAACGACTGGGAAGCACTACCGGCGAAGATCGCCGGAGTTTTCTCACTTTCGCCGTCGATCACGCATCTTCGGCCAAATCCGGTCTCCAAAACCATCCTAGGTGAGTTCTCCACCCTCTCCTCTCTCTTCTGGTGCAAGTAGATTAAGAAATGGTGTAGAAACGGTAAAACCCGAGAGATTCCGGCCACCGCCGCCGCTCGCCGGCGATCGCGCGGCCGCCGGACGCGAGGGAGAAGCAGTTAGGGCGACATGGCGCAATCGGGAGCGTCCATCTCACGTGAACGGTTCAGATTAGAACGTGCATACCGGTTCGGTTATTTAAATCTGGGCCGTTGATCTCAGATCCAACGGCCCACATTCAAAACAGTTATATACGTTGGAAATTTCACAGAGGGACCCCTGGGGATTTAAACAAATAGGAAATAGCCCCTAGTTCTTACAGAATCAACCCTAAGTTCATAGAAAATTGGAAATTTACTTTGGAATAGTCAAATAGCCCCTGTGCTTTTTAGAAATTGGTAAAACAGTTATGAAAATTCAATCTGAACCCTGGAAAGTTTGAAATTGTTACAAATTAGCCCAAAACAGTTTTAAAAGTTTGTGTTTAATTCTGTAATTAATCAAATAAGGCTAAATGATCTCTGGAAAATGTGGGAAATTTATTAAAAGCATTGTTAAAACATTATGAACAGAAAACAAATTCTGAAATTAAAAATAATAACTTTTAGAAACTGAAAATATTTATTTAGTGTTAAATTAATTCTGCAAAATCAAAATAAAAACAATATAGGTGTTAGGAAATTGTAGAAATTTATTAATTAGTATAAGATTATTCTGTTTTATACTTTTCTGTATTTTAAGTTTCTGAAGTCCAGAAATAATTATTTAAATTACTGAAAATGCATTTTAAGAATTAAATAAATATTGAAAAATAGGTAAAAATACTATATAATGAAGGAAAATTTTGGAAACTGTTTCAAATACATAAATAGGTTCTGAAAAGTAGAAAAGTACTAATATGAGTTCTGAAAATCGTTATAGTAATAATTTAAATAAATTTTGGAATTTAATTAATTATAAAAATCAACATATGTACAAATAACATTCTAAAATTATTTCAAATCACATCACAGGTTGGAAGTGAGTATTTGGCTATAGCAAAAGCAAAATAGAAGTGTAGAGGTACCCAATTGAAACATATTTTCCTTCTAACTCACATAAAATGATAAGAAATCAATAGTTGCATGTGTGTAACCAAACCTATGTGATTGAAATGCTTTGATATGATTCTTATGGCATGTTTGTCACTGTTTTGTGGGTGCAAATGCATGGATAGAACCAACTCAAGAATTAATTCCCAATCTTCAAGATCAAGAGTTTGAAGTAAATCCCTCTTCATTCAAAGGCAAGTGTTCCTTGACCACTTTGCTCCTATTCTAGGATGAATAGTTAGATTATTTGCATGATGTCTTTAATATGAAACCCAGTGTAGGATGTTTTCATAGTTACATTGTTTTATCTTTCCTTGCAAAACCATGGAGGGACTAGATAGGATTTAATGGTTATCATTTTATGTGCTTAGCCATGCTTAGAATTCTAGAAATGAATGAAACATAGTTGATACTAGTCATGGGGACTATATGAAAGACACAAGTGTGTGTGTCATGTGGTTATGAATCTAGACAGGCTGGTTGTGTGGTTGGTGCTTCGTGCACGAGACTCGGGAATGAGTTAGTGTCTGTCTTAGATTCTAAGGACCGGTTCATGGAACAGTTAACCCGGCTTTACAGTGCCACCACAAGACTGAGATGGGGCAGCTTGGCCAATTAATTAGGAGTTTGCTGGTATAGTATGAGTGTTTGGATGGTGCGGGGAATGGGAGTCTAATTTTGACTGCCCTGGGAACTGCAAGGCTCAAGAGGGGGCTTCTGTAGGGGAGGGTTACTCCCAGGAACTACAGCGGTGAAACCTCAGTGGGCTCGTACTTGCCGGTAGATCCTTTGTAAAGGCCATGTAGTGATCTCCTGATCGCACACCAAAGGAAGTGTGTAATGTGGCTTGCAACCACGGATATCAGGGAGGTTTTTAGTCCACCTGGCAACAGGGGACGAAATCACTACTTGTGGGTAAAGTGGTACAATCTCTGCAGAGAACCAAATTGTCATGACAGCCGTGCTCACGGTCAAGAGCGGCTTGGACTTGTCCATGATTAGAGAAACATGGATGTGAGTCAAAAGAGGTTGTTGGGTGGTGTAACCTAACATTAATGACTTAATTATGATGATGGTGGGATTAACACTTAGTAAGATAGGTTGCTAATCAAAGCTAAGGCTTAGGATTAATGCATAGTGCTTAACCATGTTAGCCTTCCCTTGCTATTGGCCTTCATAACATTCTTTCCTACACTTGCTGAGTACCTTCGGTACTCAAACTTGCTTTGTTGGATATCATATGTTGGCTCAGGTGCAAATGAAGACGTAGACTTTGACGAGGAGTACTTCGATCCCGAGGAGTTATTCTAGGTTGGCGAAACCCCGGGCAACGCCTGTGGAGATGGAGCAACCATGATGTAGTCTTCCGCTGTTGTGTGTAATGTATTGGTACTAATAGTTGATATTTTATGAACAATTATGTAATATTATGATGTACGTTAAACTTGGCTTGTAATATAATGATATTACACTCTTGTCGGCACATGTATGAATCAACTGATCCTGGCATACATGTGAGAATACGCTCGGTGTTCCTTATGGAATATCGGGTGTGACACTTAATTAGGGCATAACTTTCTGTAGAATTCTTCAAATGACATGAAACCAACTCCATTAGAACCATCTTAAAGTCTAGTTTCCAGAAAGTAATGGTTGGAGCCATGAAAACCCCTGGAATTATTCAGAGGCTCAAATATTGACCAAATGGGCTTTTATTTGTACAAGTTCAAATGAACTTTGTTTCAAATGAAACTTGGTCAAGACTCTGGTTAGGACCCTACCAAGCCACAATAAAAATTTCAGAACCAAAGGGGAGGTCTAGCTAGAGTTATTAGTAGTTAAGTATTCAAGTTTGCACATTGCATTTAAATTTACATGTCGTATTTCATTAAACGTGTAGTCACTGAAGAGGAGACTCCGGAAGTGCTGGACTTCCTCCTTCCGGAAGAAGAGCTAACTACTAACCAGCAGCAACAAGGCAAGCCCCGGTTTGCATTAACCTTTTTATAAGTTTTACTTTGTTTACATGTGTCTTATGAAGTATGAATGTGCATTAGGTGTAGGATGAATGGAACCTCACTTGCATAACCCAAACTTTTCCCTAAGAGTGAGGGTAGTGTCTAAGACCTCGAGTAGACAGGCTATGCTTAAAGATTCATAGGACTTCGGTACAAGTCGAGTAGTTAGAATCTACTCGCGAGATAGGCTTGGGACACACGGGTTCGGTTGAGTGATGCGAGATCATTTTAGTAATGAAAATGAGACTAGGCAGGGGCTAGGGCGCAACAAGAGGATGTCTTGTGTGCGCAGCCCTGTCCGTGTCGATTGAGGACCGATCCGTGTGCGGCCCTGCTGAACAAGTATTGAACGTACCGAAGGCATATCGGATATATGGGCCCCGATAAACCGATGTAGCCTAAACCTCCGGACATCGAGGCATAGCACACCGATTTATAGGTGTAGGTTGAGGGCAGCAAGGTGGAAATCAGCCAACGGGCATAGAGAGATGCCCCGTGTGGGGAACCTCCTGCTCATTTCGGTGCGACTGGTTTGACGTTTGGGCTGTTGAGTGAAAGGTTGTCCCGTACGACATCGAGTGAGCGTACTGTGCAGCTCCACGGGTGGGCGTACGTGACGTGCTCTTTGGGTTTCCCTGCAGGTGTACATCGAGTCGATTCGCCGTCCCTCGCGGTGACGAGTACCACCCTCTGCGATCCTGGATGGGCGGATTCCGGTCCGCCACAGCCTGGTATCAGAGCTGCATTGGGGATAGCACACTACTTAAGGACAGTATTATGGGAAAACTTAGGTTTACGGTGAGGATTCGTTAGCTGCCCATGTAAGGACTATATTAGCATAGTTACTTAAAGTGGCAAAGACTAGCCTATGTGTTATAATTCTGAATTTCAATTATGTAACGACGCAACTATGCTCTGGTAAGATTGGTAAGGAACGCCACCGAAAGCGGTTCAATTTCGGTTAGCTCCCCCTGACGAGGAACGTGGTTCAGGGATTTGTCTCACAGCTTGGTGTGAGACGTCAATATGAAACTCTTGGACTCTTCATGTTCCTGAGTTCATATGAAACGCTGATACCTAGCGGGCATTACGTAAGTAAGTGGAGACCCCATCGCGTGGTCAGTAACGCGAGAGTGTGTTCGTCTGGAAATAGCCCAGGAGGACATACGCAGCGCTTGCCATCGGCGTGCCCTGCCGGGCAGTAGGTGGTATCTGTTGGGTTGATAACATTCCCAACCGTGATGACCCGTTCATGACATACTCGGGTTCCCCGTCGTGTGGTGTTGAAACACGATCACGTGCCTTGAGACGTGACTTAGCTCAAGGACGGTCGTATGGCAATGATACGGGCGTTTGTATTTACTTTTAAATATGATCCTGCCTGAAATGAAACCAACCATTGAGTGCACCATCATTGTGTGGTCTTCTGCAGGTACTAACCACATAGGTATCCGTGTAGTAAACGGGTGCGAGGGACCGTTTAGTGCCACACTTGAGACGTATATGCCGGTATAGTCCGGTTAGGATTTTCTTTTGTGAGGAATGTAGTACCGAGATATTGTAGGCATATGCATGAAAATATTGATAACAAGGAATTAAAATTATTAGGTTCAACAATTAATACCCTGGTTGGGTATAAGAATGGGATAGTGGAGCAGGATAGCCAAAGGGATGAAAAACAGAGTGCTCTGTTTTGGACAGCAAGTTTGCTGATCTTCAACAGGGCATAACGCACAGGTCTTTTAGCCCAGAGAGGTGTGCTCTATAGTTCTGGAAAGGTATTTAAGTACTCTACAACTTTGTTGTAGACTTCCAGAGCTGAAACTTACCTTAAGATGGCTTAAATCCCAGAGGCATGTAAACTGTCCAGAACCAGGACAGTGTTAAAACATTCTCTGGACTGTTCTGTTTTGCAAACATAACTCCTGGTAGAAAAATCAAAAAATCTTCATATGATACAGCCTTAGAAAGGGTAGATTATGTGTTACATATTTGCAATTCAAAGTTTCTGAAATTTCAGCACAGACTTCAGTGGAAACCGGAGTTGAAAACAGCAACTTTCCAAGGGAGGTGCTGTTAAAATTCTCCGGAAATTCTGCTGACTTTGAATTAACATAACTTTTTAACCATAGCTTATCTGGAGGCAAATGAGTACTCGTTGGAAATATACTAAAGTTAACTTTAACTTTGGTATTCAACTTGAGTCATGAAAATGCCCAGAACCAGATCAAAACTTAGAATAGGTAGGAACTGATCATTCTGACAGAAGAATGACAGTTGAACTCATTGGAGAGGGTGTGGTACCCTAAGGGTGGTATACGTGATGACAAAGCGATAGTAATATCTCGTAGTGACCAAGCCTAGTTATGGTGAGCTTCCAAAGTGGAGGTTCATCAAGTTGGATTAAACTAGCTTGTGTTTGGTCTGGTAATGGTGTAGCTTGTGCAAAGTTATTACATTATCTACATACGAGATGTATCGCATGTTTTATTGTCATTATGTTTTTACGCCTATTTCTATGGGGCTGCATGCAAAATGTTGTGGGACTGATGATTATTGTCGTATGGTTGCAGATGGTTCGTACTAGGACCACGCACGAGGTTGGTGGCTCTAGCCAACAGGGAGGTGATGACTCCCAGCCACCGGCCTACGACAGCACCCCGCAGCAGCAGCCACCACCGCCGCCTCCGCTTACTCTAGCGGATGTGATAGCAGCACTGGTGGGAGGTCGTGAGGAGCAGACCGACCTGCTCCGGACGATCGTGCAGAATATGTCCCAGGCGGGGGGACGTCAAGACAGAGGGCCTCGTGAGCCCCGTGAAGTGTCGTACTCGGATTTCATGAGTACGCACCCTCCAGTGTTCACAGAAGCCGAAGAACCACTGGAGGCTGACAACTGGCTGCGGACCATTGAGTCCAAGTTCGGGCTGCTCCAATGCACGGAGCGGCAAAAGACTTTGTTCGCAGCGCAACAACTCCACGGTGCCGCGGGTGCGTGGTGGGCGAACTATGTCGCCTCACGTCCGGCTGGCCATGCCGTGGAATGGCAAGAATTCCGGGAGGCGTTCCGCGCCTACGACATCCCTCCCGGAATAATGAAGAGGAAGTTCCAAGAATTCTTGGAGCTGAAGCAGGGCGGGAGGAGTGCCCACGACTACTCCCGTGCCTTCAACCATCTGGCGCAATATGCGTCAGACTACATCTCCACCGAGGAGAAAAAGCGGGAGCACTTCTATCGGGGGTTACACCCCGAGATGAAGACACATCTCGTGCAGTGGAATCGCGGCACATTCAACGACTTATTCAATGCCGCAATTATGCAAGAGGATGATCAGCGGGAGTTGGCAGCTGAGCAGAGGAAGCGCAGCGCTCCACCTAGCAGCGGTGGTGGCGCGCCTCAGAAGTACCGTATGGTGTATCGGACACCATCCGGGCAGCAGTGGCATCCACCGGCGCGACCTCAACGGTTTGGGGGACGTCCTTTTCAGTCACCTCCGTTCCGTCGCCGATGCCACCACCAAGAAAGCAGCAGCAACAGCAGCAGCAGACGGTACCCCGGGCATTTCCACCGCCACAACGCGCCCCGGGATTCCGTCCACCGATCAGCGGGGGACCGCCCCGTTTTACCTGCTTCACGTGTGGCCAGGCGGGCCACTTCGCGAAGGACTGTCCCCAGGGGCAGCAGAGCAGCGGGCAAGCCCAGTTCCAGGGCGGTGCTCGAGGCCAACCTACGGTGAAGAAGGTTGGTCAGCGGACTGGGGGCGTCCGCAACCTCGACAATGAGGACGCCCCAGAGGGAGATAACGTGCTGGCGGGTACATTTACTCTCAACAATCAAGCCATCGTCATATTGTTTGATTCTGGTGCAACCCACAGCTTTATAAGTGCATCCTATGTGGCTGAGCATCAAATGCAAGTCTTCCCAACCGACTGCACTTATATGATCTGCTCACCGGGAAGGAAGATTTCAGCTAATATGATGATTCCAAAGGCACCTCTGTGCTTAGGTGGGAAACTATATCCCACCACCTTGATAATCCTTATGGGGCAAAAGATTGATGCAATCTTAGGGATGTCATGGTTACAATACCATGGCGCTGTCCTAGAGACTCGGAAACGGACGGTTCACTTAAATTCTCCATTCCACCGTCCGCATTCCATGGTGTTAGACACGCCAGTCCGGGAAGTTTTAGCAATTAATAATGCTGAAGCTCTCAAGTTAGAAGACATCCCCGTAGTCCGGGAGTACCCCGACGTGTTTCCGGATGATCTTCCGGGCATGCCACCTGAGCGGGATGTCGAGTTCAAGATTGAACTCGCACCCGGGACTACGCCCATATCACGGAGACCATACAAAATGGCTCCAAATGAGCTGGTTGAATTGAAAGAACGGCTCAATGATCTGTTGAGCAAGGGTTTCATTAGGCCGAGTTCCTCGCCTTGGGGATGCTCGGCGCTGTTCTTGAAGAAGAAGGATGAAACCTTAAGGCTGTTTGTGGACTACTGGCCGCTCAATGCCGTCACTATCAAGAATAAGTACCCACTGCCCTGCATCGACATATTGTTTGATCAACTTGTGGGTGCAAGTGTGTTCTCAAAGATGGACCTTCGCTTTGGATATCATCAGATAAAGATCCGGGCGGAGGATATCCCGAAGATGGCTTTCTCGACGAGATACGGCTTATATGAATATCTCGTCATGTCCTTTGGTCTCACAAATGCTCCAGCCCATTTCATGTATCTCATGAACTCGGTATTCATGCCGGAGCTGGATAAGTTCGTGGTAGTGTTCATCGCTGATATCTTGGTTTACTCCAATACAGAAGCCGAACATGCCGAACACTTGCTGATTGTCCTTCAAGGATTGCGAGACCACAAGCTCTACGCCAAGTTCAGCAAATGCGAGTTTTGGATCAGCCAAGTGCCATTCTTGGAACATATCATCTCCGCAGAAGGCATTGCGGTTGACCCAAGTAAAATACAGCAAGTGCTGAAATGGAAAGCTCCCACTTCAGTTCATGAAGTCAGAAGTTTCCTCGGGTTAGCGGGATACTATCGGAGATTCATTCCAAGCTTCTCCAAGCTCGCTAAACCAATGACAGTGTGAGACCTATATGTGCTGAATACATTGGCAATTAGGATAAAAGTTAGCATTAACATTCAAAGTTTTGAATATTGCCAAAACATTCTTCTGTGGCAAGGTCCGACAAGTTCTTTGTTAGGTCCGCCAAGTGTTGGCAAGGTCCGACGCAAGGTCCGGAGAGCTCCTGCAAGGTCCGGAAAGCTTCTGTGAGGTCCGGAGCTTGTTTTTAGGGAGCTCCCGTGAAGTTCAACTCGTAGAACTGCAGCGTCTTGTTTTTGCTTTTAACTCGCAATGTTTCAAACTTGCTTTATGGGAAGGTTTGCTTAGTATTAATTTGCTAAATTTTTGGTGTGTTTTGGTGGTTATGGCTGTTATCATTTGATATGGTTTGCAACATGCTTATGTGACGTGCTCATGTAAGGTGTTGTGGTTTTCGAACTAACGTGAGTCAAGTCGAGGACTTGTGCTCGGAAGAATTGGTTGTTTATTCATGTGCAGGTGTTGCTTGAGTTCAAGACATGGCTGGTGACGGGATCCTTGGACTAGTCTCAGGGAGGAGATGAGGTTCCAACAACCAAGTTCGAGAGGAGCTGTGGTTGAGTTGATCGGGAGGTCGCGCAGCATGTTTGGATCAAGGGCAGTGCATATGAAGGTTGCGTGTACGTCGTTGGAAGGTGTTTGCACGTGTGCAAGGAGTGCATGGACGTGGCAACATTGTTCCAAGGCGTGATGAAGAGAAGTGGATGTAAAGAATTGGTCGGAAAGGTCCAACCGGCTGGATTGCGTACTCAGGCTGAGACTGAGTCGGATATGGATCAAATATGGAAGATTTGAGTTGGTTATGATCGGATTTCGTGCTAGGCACGAAGTTGAGTTGTTTTAGGAATGTTTAGGACGTTCCTAAGGTGTTTGGAAGTGTCAAGATTGCTTCTATCTGCGAATAGGATAGTCCTGAGCAGTTATGATAAGTTAGGATACGAGTCCAATTAGGAGTAGGAGTCCTAGATTGGATTGTTTAGCCTGAGGGCTGGCTATAAAAGCAAGGGAGGCCAGAGCTCTCGTGGGTAGAGAACTTTTGGCTGTTCCTCTTGTGTTTCTATTGAATAAAGTTCATAGTTTCGAGGAGGTTTTGTGCCTTGTTCGTCCGACTTGTTTTTCGTCAAGTCTTTCTCGCCGAGTTTCTGGACAGACCGACGTTGCTTCGGTGTTTTGTTCATAACTCGAGTTTTACAGATCCGATTGACGTGATTCTTTTTGGGTTGTCTTCACAACTCAATTATACATCATATGTGAAATTTTCACGAGCTTCAGATCTGTAGTTTTTGAGATACACGAGTTTCTTTGCAGCGTTGCAGATCTGTTTTATATCGGGTAGAACAGATTGATCTTCGTTTAATGTTTTGATCGTATCTCAAGTTTTCAAGTGATCCTTGTTTCATTAGATCCGTGACTTGATTCTATACCTCTCTACTTGATTTGTCACGGTTGAACACGTTTGAAAACACTTGCACACACGGTTTCTTTAACCGATTGTTTTTTTGCTGAGGGGTTTTTGTTGTTTCCGCTGCGAAAAGTTTTAATCTACCATTCACCCCCCTCTGGTAGCTTTTAACGTGCTCTTCAATCCTACAATTGATATCAGAGCCAAGGTGCTCTAATCTTTGTGATTTGCACGTGTTTTGACTAACCATCATGGAGAAGTACTCCGCAAAACCTTGTGTGTTCAATGGCATCGATTTTCAGGTTTGGAAGGCGCGGATGGAGGCCTACATACAGGCGCAAGGCTTCGCCATATGGGAAAAGGTCTACCGGAACATCGATGTACCACCCAACGATCAAGTTACGGCTGCGAACATGAGAGATGTTGACAACAACAACAAGGCTCGCAACTTGATCATCCAAGGATTGACTCAAAGCGACTTCGACCGTGTTGCATACCTCCGATCTGCATATGATGTTTGGAAAGCTCTTTGTGACTACCATGAAGGATCCAATACGATCAAGGAGGTAAGGCAAGATATGTTCAAGAAAGAATACATGCGTTTTGAGATGTAACACGGTGAGTCAATTGACGACCTTTTTGCTCGCTTTAATAAAATTCTCAGCAACTTGCGTAGTGTCAATGTTAACTTTTCAGATGCTGAAAATGCTAGACAATTGTTAGGAGCATTAGATATGTCAATTTGGGAGATGAAAGTTACATCTATTCGTGAATCTACTGTCATGAGTTCTCTTACTTTAGACGTGCTTTATTCTAAATTGAAAACTCATGAATTTGACATCATCTCACGTAAAAACCCCAACAAGTCTATTGCATTTGTTTCGCAACGTGACATGTCTAGTTCTAGTCAATCATCATCTAGTGGTGCACTCTCTTTGCTGTCCTCTCTAACCCTTGAACAGATTGAAGAGTTTCCAGAGGAGGAGCTTGCACTCATCTCTACTCGGTTCTCAAAAGCATTGCAAAATGTGAGAACTAGAAGGAGAGGAAGCTCCGGACCTCAACGATGTTTTGAATGTGGTAAGACAGGACATTTTCGTACGGAGTGCCCTAACCTTTCAGGTCCGACTTCACGTGAAGAAAAGCAAACAAGGCCGAAGAAATCGTTTGCAAAGAATAAGAAGAAGAAAGATTTATCAATGCGCAACATAGTGCATAGTATGATCTCTGCACTTCAAGATTTCGGCTCAAGTGATGTGGACACCGGTAGTGATGAAGATGAAGAAGCTATGGCAAATATGTGCTGCATGGCGAGCAAGTCAAGTTCAAGCTCCGAGGAGGCAGAACAGAACAGCGACGATGAAGAGGTATGTCCCACTTGCAAAGAAATGTGTGATGCTATTTCTCGTGCCACTGTTATATTAAAGAAAAAGGATAAAAAACTTAGGAACAATGCTGTTAAAATTGAATCACTAGAATCTGAAATTAATCGTTTAAAAACTTTGACTTCTAGTGATGATTCTTGTTCCTCATGTGATTTGATTTATGAACAATTATCCTCTTTAAGAAGTGCACACGCATCTACACTTGATAAACTTGAACTTGAAATTGAAAAGAACAAAGAGCTTGCTGCACTTAATGATAAAAATTTGAAAGATGCTTGTTGTTCTACAATTGATTTGCATTGTTCTTCATGTGATGATCTGAATAAGAAACTAAATGATGCTATGAATGAGATTTCTATTTTGAACAATGCTTTACGTGTGCATGAAGTTAAATATTGTTCAAATTGCAAACTAAAAGGAAAAACTTCATGTGAAAACTGCTTTGATCTGTCCAATAAACTTGATGACATGCATAGGACACTAGATCAGTTTTCTAATGCAAATAAGAACCTAAACTTGCTACTGAATTCTTCCAAGTCTTGTAATGAAAAACTTGTTTAGGTTTTAATTCTCATGCTCATGCTAAGGCACACCCACATAAAGTTGTAAAGTCATTAGGAAGCGGTTTGATTCAAACAGCTCCTAGACAAAAAAAGGTGATTTTCAAATCTGCAGGAGTACTGTCCCATTCGGGTTCTAATAAACGTGTTGCTTGCTCATCTAGGCATGATAATAAGGTTATTGTTCATTATATATACTGTGGTAGAGATGGTCATGTCATGGATTTTTGTTATAGACTAGCTAAACACGATAAGAAACAAAGAATACTTGCTAGATCACATAACAACCAAGCAAAATCTGCTAGACCAAATGTTTGGAGCTTGCAACCTGCTGTAATGAGTCAAAAACTTGCTCCCGGACCTACTGTTTTTTGTGCTACATATAACACATCTTCTAAGTCAGTAGTTGGGAACAAAAATTTTCGATGTTTGGCTCATAAACCTGCTGTACCTTCTCAGCTTTCGCGTGTTATTCCTGCTGGACATCGTGTGACTCAGTACTGGATTCCTAAAAGTCTTTTAACTAACCCCAGTATTGAGTCATCGACGTATTGTGCTGCTGTGTAGGTTTCACGTTTGAGTAAGGAGAACATTTGGATTGTGGATTCAGGTTGCTCACGCCACATGACCGATAACAAAGAATGGTTCTCCTCTCTCTCTTTTGTGTCACGTGTAGAAAATGTTACTTTCGCCGATAACTCTTCTACTCCCATAATTGCTAAAGGTTCGGTTGGAGTAAACAATCTCTACACTTTGAAAGATGTGGCACTTGTTAAAAATTTGAAATACAACTTGCTTTCGGTTTCACAATTGCTAGATGAAAATCTAGAGGTTAGCTTTGCTAAAAATTGCTGCAAGGTTGTAGATTCAAAAGGTGAGCTTTTGTTTAACATGTCTAGGTTTGGAAGAATTTTTAAAGCTGATTTTGATTTGTCAACTTCTAAGCAGCGGTGTCTAGTTGCTAATGATACAAAGGATCTATATTTTTGGCATCGTAGACTTGGTCACATAGGCTTTGATCATCTCACTCGTGTTAGTGCTCTCGATCGCATACGTGGGCTGCCGAAGCTTAAAAAGGACAATGATATTGTGTGCTCTTCTTGTAGACATGCTAAGTTTGTTGCAGGTTCACATGCTCCTCTCACAATGACCATGACAGCTGAACCGGGACAACTTTTACATCTTGACACAATAGGTCCGGCACGTGTTCAATCCTTCGGAGGTAAATGGTATGTGCTTGTGATTGTTGATGATTATTCCAGATATTCTTGGGTTTATTTTATGGCATCTAAGAATGAAGCTTTTAGTCATTTTAGAACTTTATTTCTTAGATTATCTATTGATCACCCAGGATCATTAAAAGCAATTAGAAGTGATAACGGAACTGAATTTAAAAACCAATCCTTTGATCACTTTTGTGCTGAAAATGGAATAGATCATCAATACTCTTCACCCTATGTACCATAACAAAATGGTGTCGTAGAAAGAAAGAACAGGACATTAGTTGAGATGGCTAGGACTATGATTGATGAATATCAAACTCCTAGGAAATTTTGGGCTGATGCAATTGCAACCGCTTGTTCTGTCTCAAATCGTGTTTTCTTGCGTGCTAAGCTTGGAAAAACCCCATATGAGCTCCGGTTTGGACATAGGCCTAGTGTTACACACTTTAAGGTTTTTGGTTGCAAATGCTTTGTTAAGAAACATGGTAATCTTGATAAATTTGAAGCTAGATCTGTTGATGGCATGTTTCTTGGTTATCCATCTCATACTAGAGGCTACCGTGTGCTTTTACTTGACACTAACAAAATTGTGGAGACTTGCGAGGTTTCTTTTGATGAAGCTAGCCCAAGTACTAGCTCCGATATTGCAGGTCCGGATCCATATCCGCAGGGGGAGAGTATTTTTATTGAAGAAGATGAAGAAGTGGTGCTGCTGCCCGAAAACTCGGAAGTAAATAACGATCAAGCTGCTGTTTTTGCACCACAACCAGCACCAACAGTCACTACTGCTGGTTCGGACCTTCCTCAATCAACAAGCTCTCCTAATCAAAGGTCCGAACATGAAGAAGAAGGTGCTTGTGAAGTGTCTACTCCCCTCCGAGTACTCAAAAGTCATCCTCCACAACAAATCATTGGAAGCTTGCATGAACGAGTCACTCGGTCCAGGTTTTGCGATCCAAACTCTCATGCTCATTCTGCTTTTGTTGCTTCTTTTGAACCCAAGGATATATCACACGCACTCACTAATGAATCTTGGATTAATGCCATGCAAGAAGAGTTAGAAAATTTTGAAAGAAATAATGTTTGGAAACTTGTACCTCCACCTCAAGGTCACACATTAATTGGAACTAAATGGGTATTTAAAAATAAGCAAAGTGAGGATGGGGTTGTGGTTAGGAATAAAGCTAGGTTGGTTGCTCAAGGATTCACTCAAATTGAAGGTCTAGATTTTGATGAAACATTTGCTCCTGTTGCTAGATTAGAAGCTATAAGAATTTTATTAGCATTTGCTGCATCTAAAGGTTTCAAGTTATATCAAATGGATGTTAAAAGTGCTTTTCTTAATGGCTACATAGAGGAGGAGGTTTATGTTATGCAGCCACCGGGTTTTGAAAATCCAAATTTTCCTAATCATGTTTACAAACTGTCCAAAGCCTTGTACGGTCTAAAACAAGCCCCTAGAGCATGGTATGATAGGTTAAAAACATTCTTACTTGAAAAGGGGTTTACCATGGTTAAGCATGGCAATGACTCATTATTCGTTCAAGTGTATGTGGATGATATTATCTTTGGTTGTGCTTCTCATGATCTCGTGTCCAAGTTTTCAGCTATGATGAGTTCAGAATTTGAGATGAGTATGATTGGAGAACTCACATACTTTTTGGGGCTGCAAATCAAGCAAACAAAAGAAGGAACTTTTGTGCATCAAACTAAGTATACAAAGGACCTTCTTAAGCGCTTCAACATGGACAAATGCAAGCCTCTTCGGACACCAATGGGAACAGCAACAACACTTGAACTTGACGAAGATGGTGACCCGGTCGATAAAAAAGAATACAGAAGTATGATTGGATCACTTTTGTATCTCACGGCGTCAAGACCGGACATACAATTCAGCGTATGTCTTTGTGCACGTTTTCAAGCTTCTCCACGTGCTTCACATCGCCAAGCCATCAAAAGGATTCTCAGGTACCTACATGGAACTCAAGAATTTGGCATTTTTCTTCCTTCTTCCTCAACCGTTTCTTTGAAAGCTTTTTCGGATGCTGATTTTGGGAGTTGTAGGATTGATAGGAAAAGTACTTCAGGTGCTTGTCATTTTCTTGGTAATTCACTTGTTGCTTGGTCCTCTAGAAAACAAAGTTCAGTTGCACAATCCACGGCCGAATCTGAATATGTAGCTGCGGCTAGCGCTTGCTCACAAATTTTTGGATTGTTCAAACACTTAAGGACTATGGGGTTGATTTAGATAGTGTTCCACTGTTTTGTGATAACACTAGTGCAATTTGTATTGCTAAAAACCCCGTGAAACACTCTAGAACTAAGCACATTGACATTAGGTATCACTTTCTTCGTGATAATGTTGAAAAAGGAAACATTGTGCTTCACCATGTCGATACCGAACAACAATTGGCTGATATTTTTATAAAACCTTTGGATTTCACTCATTTTTGTTTCATTCGTAGTGAAATAGGGGTTATGCATCCTCATGGCTTAAATTGAGGGGGAGTTTTTGAAACTTTGAAAGTCTATGTGTGAATCTGAAACTAAAATAATATGAGCATAGTATTTCATACATATATGACTTTGTGATTCCTTTTACAGGTTGAAAGTTCTTACTACATTACTCATGTTATACATTTTGTAGTTTTTGCCATGACTAGTAATTGGAATAATTACTTACACTAAATCTGGTCATGATCGAACTTTCTTGCTGTTTTGAACTTGTTGCGTGCTCACAAGTGCTTTTAATCATAAAAAATTAATCAAGTGATCAGCTCACATGTTGAGTTTTCAAATAAAAAATTGAGAAAAGATCAAGAGAATATGCATGCATCGCACTTCTTCTTTTAAGATTGCTTATAATTGCACTAAGATATGAACTTGGAAGGAATTGTGTATGACTAAAACCATGTCCTTAAACTTCTGATTGTTAAATGACATAGGCTTGGTTTGGTTGGTTAGAATAAGGCTGATGCGGCATATAATCTCTTGCAAATATCATATGATCAACTTTGTGCCTTAAATAATTATGAATAATAAAAATGCAGCAAGAAGTGTCATGTTTTCAGTTTTTTAAATAGTTGAGTAAGGGAGATCATGACTTGCTTAAACTGAAAAATACATTTGATCTCTAGCATGGCTTACACTACTTTGTGTATCTCGTTGATGTGATAGTGTAAGTAACCTGATAGTATGACTTGGATGAGCTTTGTTTTGTATGTATATGTTATAATATGCTCATAACATTTAAAAATTTCTCTTTTGAACCTTGCTGAATACATTGTCAAAGGGGGAGAAATATGTATAAGGAGAGATTTTTTTTACACTTTGCATATGTTATACACTTTCTTCCTTCTCTGATTTAAAAAAATGGGGAAAAATAAATAAAGGGGGAGAAATGAGTTTTCAAAGCTTTTCAAAACTTTTCATAAGCCAATGTTCGGATTTTAATTGGTGTTGCCAATGCATTCATCAAGGGGGAGATTGTGAGACCTATGTGTGCTGAATACATTGGCAACTAGGATAAAAGTTAGCATTAACATTCAAAGTTTTGAATATTGCCAAAACATTCTTCTGTGGCAAGGTCCGACAAGTTCTTTGTTAGGTCCGCCAAGTGTTGGCAAGGTCCGACGCAAGGTCCGGAGAGCTCCTGCAAGGTCCGGAGAGCTTCTGTGAGGTCCGGAGCTTGTTTTTAGGGAGCTCCCGTGAAGTTCAACTCGTAGAACTGCAGCGTCTTGTTTTTGCTTTTAACTCGCAATGTTTCAAACTTGCTTTATGGGAAGGTTTGCTTAGTATTAATTTGCTAAGTTTTTGGTGTGTTTTGGTGGTTATGGCTGTTATCATTTGATATGGTTTGCAACATGCTTATGTGACGTGCTCATGTAAGGTGTTGTGGTTTTCGAACTAACGTGAGTCAAGTCGAGGACTTTTGCTCGGAAGAATTGGTTGTTTATTCATGTGCAGGTGTTGCTTGAGTTCAAGACATGGCTGGTGACGGGATCCTTGGACTAGTCTCAGGGAGGAGATGAGGTTCCAACAACCAAGTTCGGGAGGAGCTGTGGTTGAGTTGATCGGGAGGTCGCGCAGCATGTTTGGATCAAGGGCAGTGCATATGAAGGTTGCGTGTACGTCGTTGGAAGGTGTTTGCACGTGTGCAAGGAGTGCATGGACGTGGCAACATTATTCCAAGGCGTGATGAAGAGAAGTGGACGTAAAGAATTGGTCGGAAAGGTTCAACTGGCTAGATTGCGTACTCAGGCTGAGGCTGAGTCGGATATGGCTCAAATATGGAAGATTTGAGTTGGTTATGATAGGATTTCGTGCTACGCACGAAGTTGAGTTGTTTTAGGAATGTTTAGGACGTTGCTAAGGTGTTTGGAAGTCTCACGATTGCTTCTATCTGCGAATAGGAGAGTCCTGAGCAGTTATGGTAAGTTAGGATACGAGTCCAATTAGGAGTAGGAGTCCTAAATTGGATTGTTTAGCCTGAGGGCTGGCTATAAAAGCAAGGGAGGCCAGAGCTCTTGTAGGTAGAGAACTTTGGGATGTTACTCTTGTGTTTCTATTGAATAAAGTTCATAGTTTCGAGGAGCTTTTGTGCCTTGTTCGTCCGACTTGTTTTTCGTCAAGTCTTTCTCGCCGAATTTCTGGACAGACCGACGTTGCTTCGGTGTTTCGTTCATAACTCGAGTTTTACAGATCCGATTGATGTGATTCTTTTTGGGTTTTAACAACTCAATTATCTATCATCTGTGAAAGTTTCACGAGCTTCGGATCTGTATTTTTTGAGATACACGAGTTTCTTTGCAGCATTGCAGATCTGTTTTATATCGGGTAGAACAGATTGATCTTCATTTAATGTTTTGATCGTATCTCAAGTTTTACTTCGTATTTTCAAGTGATTCTTATTGCATTAGATCTGTGACTTTATTCTATACCTCTCTACTTGATTTGTCATGGTTGAACACGTTTGAAAACACTTGCACACACGGTTTCTTTAACCGATTGTTTTTTTGATGAGGGGTTTTTGTTGTTTCCTATGCGAAAAGTTTTAATCTACCATTCACCCCCCTCTGGTAGCTTTTCACGTGCTCTTCGATCCTACATACAGAATTTCTGAAGAAGGGAATGAAATATGTTTGGAACACGGCGTGTGAAGGAGCATTCCAAACATTGGTGAAGCATCTCACCACAGCCCCGGTATTAGCTCAGCCGGATACAACAAAGCCCTTCGACGTGTATTATGACGCGTCTGGTATTGGGCTTGGCTGCGTGTTGATGCAGGAAGGACGTGTGGTCGCTTATGGCTCACGCCAACTTCGGAACCATGAGCAGCACTATCCGACTCATGATCTTGAGCTTGCTGCCGTGGTGTTGGCGCTAAAAATGTGGAGGCACTATCTCCTGGGGAATTTGGTGACACTTGCACACACGGTTTCTTTAACCGATTGTTTTTTTTGATGAGGGGTTTTTGTTGTTTCCTCTGCGAAAAGTTTTAATCTACCATTCACCCCCCTCTGGTAGCTTTTCACGTGCTCTTCGATCCTACATACAGAATTTCTGAAGAAGGGAATGAAATATGTTTGGAACACGGCGTGTGAAGGAGCATTCCAAACATTGGTGAAGCATCTCACCACAGCCCCGGTATTAGCTCAGCCGGATACAACAAAGCCCTTCGACGTGTATTATGACGCGTCTGGTATTGGGCTTGGCTGCGTGTTGATGCAGGAAGGACGTGTGGTCGCTTATGGCTCACGCCAACTTCGGAACCATGAGCAGCACTATCCGACTCATGATCTTGAGCTTGCTGCCGTGGTGTTGGCGCTAAAAATGTGGAGGCACTATCTCCTGGGGAATTTGGTGCACCTCTACACCGACCACAAGAGCTTGAAATACATTTTCACCCAGAAGGAGCTGAATATGAGGCAAAGGAGGTGGTTAGAATTAATCAAGGACTATGAAATTGAGATTCGCTACCACCCCGGCAAGGCGAATGTGGTCGCCGATGCGCTGAGTGGGAAATCACATGTCCATCACCTCACCATTACACCGGTGGAGGAGGAAGAGCCAAGTTTATACTTGGTTCCTTATGGATCGCTGTACAACCTTGCCCTCATCCCTACCATCAGGGAGGACATCATTGCAGCTCAGAAAGATGATAAAGGCATGGCACATCTCCAGAGACGGATAGACAATGGGGAGATCAAATGTTTCCGGAAGGATGATGAGGGGACGCTATGGTTCAACGACCGCATAGTCGTACCCCGGGACATGGAACTGAGGAAGAAAATCCTCGATGAAGCTCACTTGTCTAAATACTCCATTCATCCGGGCAGCAACAAGATGTACCAAGATTTGAAAAAGAAATTTTGGTGGACACGGAAGAAGCGGGAGGTAGTGAAGTACGTATCCGAGTGCGATACGTGTAGACGAGTGAAAGCTGATCACATGAAGAAATCAGGGCTACTGCAACCCCTGAAGATCCCGGCATGGAAATGGGAAGATGTGAGCATGGATTTCATTGTGGGATTACCCCTAACATCCAACAAGCATGATTCCATATGGGTAATCGTTGATCGGTTAACCAAGACGGCTCATTTCCTCCCGGTAAATACACGTTACAATGCCGGCAAATATGCGGAGCTATACATAGCAAAGATTCTGTGTTTGTGCGGGGTACCCAAGACCATCGTCTCAGATCGAGGTGCATTATTTGTATCTCGCTTTTGGGAGCAGCTACACGCTGCTTTGGGTACTAAACTGATTAGAAACTCCACCTACCACCCTCAGACAGATGGCCAAATAGAGAGGGTGAATCAGGTTCTAGAAGACATGTTGAGAGCATGTGCCATCCACCATGGTAGGAACTGGGATGATCACCTACCATTGGCGGAATTCTCGTACAACAACGGCTATCAGGCAAGTATCAAGATGGCACCCTATGAAGCTCTCTACGGTCGTAAATGCCGCACCCCATTAAATTGGTGCGAGTCCGGTGAAAGGGTCACATTCGGGGTTGATGTGGTGAACGACGCCGAAGAGCGCGTTTGGGCGATTCAAGCTAACTTGAAAGCCGCTCAATCCCGGCAGAAGAGCTACGCTGATAAGAGGCGTAGACTGTTGCACTTCGACATCGGTGAACACGTGTACCTCCGCGTGTCTCCGATGAAGGGCGTGCACCGGTTCGGTGTGAAGGGGAAGCTCGCTCCCCATTTTATTGGACCCTATGCTATCACTGAGAAGTGTGGACCAGCAGCGTATCAATTGGAGCTACCGGCATCTCTGGCTGGTGTCCATGATGTTTTCCATGTTTCGCAACTGCGAAAATGCTTGAAGCATACAGCTGCTGTTCCTACCGAAGACATCGGCGAGCTGAAACCGGATTTAACATATGATGAGTATCTGGTGGAAATTCTTGATGAGAAAGCCCGAACCACGCGTAGCAGAACGTTGTGGTTCTACAAAATCCTTTGGAGCAACCACACCGCTGAAGAAGCGACGTGGGAGAGCGAGGAGTTCCTTCGCTCAAATTACCCGGAGTTCATGGCTTCTCAACACGGGTAAGTCCCTATTACATCGCTATCTCTTCTTTTGTAATCTCGGGACGAGATTCTTTTAAGGGGGGAGGGATGTAAAAGCCCAAGAAAAGGGACTTGCAAAAACTTTTCTCCACCTCACAACACCACAGTTTTTATTGTGGACATCTTAGGAAATGTTGTGAAGAGCAAGTAACCTCCATCAAAAGGGTAATTCGAGGGGAAAGCCTTCACTTTCACAAAGTAGGCTTTCTACACATGAACATGAGAGGTTGAGCTCACCCCTAGGACTTGAGAAGTCTTGGGAGGGTCCAAGCCAAGTTTCATGCAACCCAACACTTTTTGAGGCACTTTTGGAGGTATTTGAAAAAGAGGCCAAATTGAATGTAAATTCGAATTGCAGCAACTTTCATCACCCAGATTCAAAAGTTAGCTTCATATTCAAACTCAGCACATTTTTCTGAGCTAGCCCACCAAATTTCATCCCCATTGCAGTTCATCTTGTCAGGAGCCAAATTTGCAATAATTCAAAACTGAATTTGAAATTCAGTTCAAATATGAAGCAAATTGGCCCAACCAAATTTCAAATAGGAGAACTTAAATTTGAACCAAAACTTGGGGGCTAAGTATCACATTAAACTGTGAGTAGCTGGTGGGATAATTAGCAAAAACCAGAAAAGAAATTTGGAAAAAAAAGAAAGGGGGAGGCCCACATGTCAGCTGCACACACGAGTATTCAGTCGGTTGTTGCAGCCGGGTCTCGGCTTCGCGCGCAAGGAAGGGGAGCGGCGGCGAGCCACCGAGGCAGCAGACGGCCACCTTACGGTGCCAAAACCGCGGCTCAAAGGCCAGCGCACAGCCACGCCGCCCTTCCTCCTGTTTCCCAAACAAGAACCCCCTCGACCGAACTTCTTTCTCGGTTCCGCGCAAGCACAGAAACGCCGATCTCACTGATCGCCGGCGTCCGGCCAGCACAGGCGCTCTCGTGCCTGGCGAGTAACACAAGAAGGAACCGCATCGAGGTACTGATCACAATCGTACCGACCTCGCTCTCTCTCTCTCGCACGATCGGCAAAGTATTTGAGGGATTAGCGCGTCGGGGTGTTTAGAACTAAACCGTAAGAAATCCAGAAATTCGGAGCAAGTAAGCCACCACTCCTTAGGCCGAGCTAAAGATATGATCTAGACTCGCCCACGCGTCTCTGGTATCAGAAATCATCGAGTTTCATCGAGTAGGGGCGATGTTCTTCGAGCTTTTTGCATCGGCGCCGATTTCCGGTCTAGGTCACCGGTGAGGTCGTAGTTGCAGCTGTTTCCACAGAGATCGGTGCCCATATCCGTGATCAGCGGGTGTCAGCAGAGCTCCCCGAGCAAACAGCATCGGAAAAGGTGTAGGGAACGCCGAGTTCGACGTCGCCGGTGAGCTCCCGGCCGCTGTTGCCGTCGGGAGCCCTGTTCCGGCCGTTGTCAAGCTCCGGTGAGGGCACCAGCGTGTTCTCCGAGTCGAGTTAGGCACAGACAGCGAGAATCAGCAAGCTCCGATGGCTAGAACCCCTCTCCGGCGAGCTCGGCGGCGGGGAGCCGCGGGAGCGCGAGGTGAAAGAAGCCTGCGGGCCCCGCGTGTCAGTCGCTGCTGAGAGCACTCGGGATTTGCTGCGGCACCGGGATTCCGTGTGGCTGCGCGGGTGATTCTGCATGCTCCGGTGTGGGTTAGCTGAGAAGCTGACACGTAGCCGGGGGACCCCACCCGCAGAGTTTAACTTTTATTCGAATTTCCAGTTTTAGTTCAAACTTCAAATGAATAGAACTTTGACTAGGAAACTCCAAATTCGATGAACCAAATTTTGCTGAACTCAGAATTCTAAGTACTTTCCAGCAATACCAAATTCAGCTCATGAAAGTGAATAATTTTCCATAATTAAATCCCTAAAGTTTAAACTGTTGGGAATTTTATCTGGAGAACTACTTTATGAAAAATTCTGAAATTTGGCTGAGATGTTCATTGGAAAATCCCTGAATCCCAGTAAAATTTTCAGACTCATCCAAGTTCATTTAGTTACCCTAATGGGGTGATTAAGAGAACTGCCCTGAGAAAATAGAAAAATGTACAGAAACATTTTTCAGATTTTCTCCAATCTTAATTAGGGCATAACTTTCTGTAGAATTCTTCAAATGAAATGAAACCAACTCCATTAGAACCATCTTAAAGTCTAGTTTTCAGAAAGTAATGGTTGGAGCCATGAAAACCCCTGGAATTATTCAGAGGCTCAAATATTGACCGAATGGGCTTTTATTTGTACAAGGTTCAAATGAACTTTGTTTCAAATGAAACTTGGTCAAGACTCTGGTTAGGACCCTACCAAGCCACAATAAAAATTTCAGAACCAAAGGGGAGGGCTAGCTAGAGTTATTAGTAGTTAAGTATTCAAGTTTGCACATTGCATTTAAATTTACATGTTGTATTTCATTAAACGTGTAGTCACTGAAGAGGAGACTCCGGAAGTGCTGGACTTCCTCCTTCCGGAAGAAGAGCTAACTACTGACTAGCAGCAACAAGGCAAGCCCCGGTTTGCATTAACCTTTTTATAAGTTTTACTTTGTTTACATGTGTCTTATGAAGTATGAATGTGCATTAGGTGTAGGATGAATGGAACCTCACTTGCATAACCCGAACTTTTCCCTAAGAGTGAGGGTACTGTCTAAGACCTCGAGTAGACAGGCTATGCTTAAAGATTCATAGGACTTCGGTACAAGTCGAGTAGTTAGAATCTACTCGCGAGATAGGCTTGGGACACACGGGTTCGGTTGAGTGATGCGAGATCACTTTAGTAATGAAAATGAGACTAGGCAGGGGCTAGGGCGCAACAAGAGGATGTCTTGTGTGTGCAGCCCTGTCCGTGTCGATTGAGGACCGATCCATGTGCGGCCCTGCTGAACATGTATTGAACGTACCGAAGGCATATCGGATATATGGGCCCCGATAAACCGATGTAGCCTAAACCTCCGGACGTCGAGGCATAGCACACCGATTTATAGGTGTAGGTTGAGGGCAGCAAGGTGGAAATCTGCCAACGGGCATAGAGAGATGCTCCATGTGGGGAACCTCCTGCTCGTTTCGGTGCGACCGGTTCGACATTTGGGCTGTTGGGTGAAAGGTTTTCCCGTACGACATCGAGTGAGCATGCTGTGCAGCTCCACGGGTGGGCGTACGTGACATTCTCTTTGGGTTTCCCTGCAGGTGTACATCGAGTCGATTCGCCGTCCCTCGCGGTGATGAGTACCGCTTGTTCACTGCGTTGTAACGTAGACTAATGAATGAAATGTGATGATTCAATATTGCTGTTATGATATAATTGTATTGCTACATGTGTGCCACCAATTATTGTTCACTAAAGTTCAGCTTCATGAACTGTTAACTTGTTGCTAAAAGATGAACTAAGGATGAACTTGTAGGCGTGTCCATTTTCTGCAACATTGCTATCGTATGTCATGGTACACCTCATGTAGAGTTTCATGCTTAGGTGAGTCGGTTAAGCCTTGCTGAGCCTTCGTGCTCACGATTGCTGCTTAAGTGTTTTTCAGGTGAGGAGCCACCCACGGACTCGGAGTACGAGCCCACCGGCGAGGGTTACCCTCCGTCGGGGACCACGGCTGAGTGGGAGCCGTACACGCCGCGCTGAGCTGAGGAGTGCAGCTAGTGTGGGTTGCCCTAGGGCTGGGCAACCGACTTTTGCTAAATAGGCGGGCGTGAGTTGTATAAAAGAAACTTCCGCTGTGTAATAAAGACCCTAGTTTGTAACTGAGAAGTGTACTACTTTGTACATTCAGTTTGTTTTTCCCATGTAATATATTGTGTTCTTATGACGTGCGCTGTCGGGTGTCGCATCGTGCGGCACCACCCTCTGCGATCCTGGATGGGCGGATTCCGGTCCGCCACAACATCGTCGCGGCAATGGCGGGTTCTCATCAGCAGCACACGGAGTTGCTGCAAACTCTCATTGCTAATACGTCTTGCCCAGAGAGACGTCAAGACCGTGAGGAGCGTCAACAGAGCTCCTACTCCGACTTCCTAGCGACTCATCCCCCGGTATTCTCAAGGGCGGATGAACCTCTCGACGCGGACAACTGGCTCCGCGCGATAGAGATGAAGTTCGCGCTGCTCCAAATTAGTGAGCAGCGCAAGACTCAGTTCACGGTCCAACAGCTCCAGGGATCCGCGAGCGTGTGGTGGGCAAACTTCTGTGCTTCACAGCCCACCAACCGAGTTATGACCTGGGCGGAGTTCCGGACGGCCTTCAGGGCCTATCACATACCGCCAGGTCTGATGAAGAGGAAGACACAGAAGTTCCTACACCTGCAGCAAGGGAGCCGGAACGCGCTGGAATACTCCAGGGCGTTCAACGATCTCGCGCTCTATGCGTCATATCACGCCGATACTGACGAGAAGCGGCGGGACCACTTTTACCAGGGGCTTAACCCGCTCCTGAAGGACAAATTGGCGATGTTCAATCGCGGCAGCCTCAACGACATCATCGATGCCGTGATTGTTCAGGAGGACTCCGGCAAGGAGTTAGCGGCGGCGGAGAGAAAGCGAAGCGCGCCGCAAAGCAGCGGATAAGGAGGCGGTCCTTCTCAGAAGTTTCGGATGGTGAATCGCCCACCATCAGGTCCACGCTGGCAGCCACCACAGAGGTCGATGCCGTTCCGCAGTCGGTCGTACTCTTCACCGACATTCAGGCCGGCACTGCCAGCACCACCTCCACAACAACAACAGCAGCAGCGGGCGATGCCGCGTGCGTATGCACCTCAGCAGCGCATGCCGGGCTTTCGTCCCCCGAGCACCGCACAAGTAGCGGCCACATGCTACAAATGTGGTCGGCCAGGACACTTCGCCAGCAGTTGTCCGGAGAGGCAAGGCGGCGGAGTTGCACCGCAATTTACGGGGTGGAATCAACCCCGGAACCCTACTAATGTGCGGCGGGTAAACCCTAGGCCTGGCACTGTCCACCAGCTTGCCATAGAGGACGTGCCGGAGGGTGAGCCAATCCTTGCGGGTATGTTCCAACTCCACCAGCATCCCGCCATAGTGTTGTTCGATTCAGGCGCCACGCATAATTTTATTAGACAAGCTTTCATTGCTAAATATAGCTTGCAAATACTAACCACCGATAGTCCATACTTGATCTATTCACCGGGTGGGAAGATTTCAGCAAGCGTAATGGTTTCCAAAGCACCATTATGCTTAGCGGGTAGAGTCTACCCTACGTCTCTCATAATCTTAGAGGGACAGAAGGTCGATGTCATCCTAGGGATGTCGTGGTTAACCCGCCACGGTGCTGTTTTAGACACCGTCCTTCGAGTCGTGCACTTAAACTCTTGCACGGATCTCACTCCTTATTTCTGGACAGTCCAGAAATAAAACTTCCAAGTGTCTATCAAGCCACAACCATCAGATTGGAAGATATCCCAGTAGTCCGAGAGTTCCCTAATGTGTTCCCGGATGATTTACCGGGGATGCCACCTGACAGAGAAGTGGAGTTCAAGATTGAACTTGCACCGGGAACCATGCCAATGTCCCGAAGGCCGTACAAGATGGCGCCCAAGGAATTGGCAGAGCTGAAGACTCAGCTAACGGACCTGCTTGAGAAGGGTTTTATTAGGCCGAGCTCCTCGCCATGGGGCTGTTTGGCATTATTTGTGAAGAAGAAGGATGAGACGTTACGGCTTTGCATGGACTATCGTCCACTAAACGCCGTAACCATCAAGAACAAGTACCCGTTGCCACGGATCAACATGTTGTTTGATCAGTTGGTCGAAGCAAAGATCTTTTCCAAGATGGACTTAAGATCCAAGTACCATCAGATTAAGATAAGGGCTGAGGATATTCCGAAGACGGCTTTATCGACGAGGTACGAACTTTATGAGTACCTGGTCATGTCCTTCGGCCTCACCAATGCTCCAGCTCACTTCATGTATTTGATGAACTCGGTATTTATGCCGGAGCAGGACAAGTTTGTCGTGGTCTTCATCGACGACATCCTGGTGTATTCCAAGTCGGAGGAAGATCACAAGAAGCATCAGCGTATAGTCTTGCAACGGCTGCGGGATCACAAGCTATACGCGAAATTCAGCAAGTGCGAGTTCTGTATATCGCAAGTGCCTTGTCTCGGGCATATCATCTCAGCGGAGGGTATCGCTGTAGACCCGAGTAAGATCACACAAGTGCTGAATTGGAAGTCCCCGAGAACTGTTCACGAGGTACGGAGTTTCCTCGGACTCGCGGGATATTATCGGAGGTTCATTCCGAACTTCTCGAAGATTGCTAAGACTATGACGGAGCTGCTGAAGAAGGCTACCAAATATGTTTGGAGTCCAGCGTGTGAAGCAGCATTCAAGGCTTTAGTTAAGCACCTGACATCAGCACCGGTTTTGGCACAGCCAGACACAACAAAACCGTTCGATGTGTACTGCGATGCATCCGGCATTGGGCTCGGATGTGTGCTGATGCAAGACCAGAGAGTGGTCGTGTATGGATCACGGCAGCTTAGAAACCATGAGAAAAATTATCCAACCCACGACTTGGAGCTCACTGCCGTGGTACTCGCACTCAAGATGTGGAGGCACTACCTACTCGGTAACCTCGTACATTTATATACCGACCACAAGAGCCTCAAGTACATATTCACTCAGAAGGAGCTGAACATGAGGCAGCGAAGATGGTTAGAATTGATAAAGGATTACGAAATAGAGATCCATTATCATCCGGGCAAGGCAAACGTAGTGGCAGATGCGCTGAGCCGCAAGTCACACATCAACAATCTGACCATCACACCGTTGGAAGAGAGCGAACCACCACTGCATTTGATTCCACATGGAGCTCTCTACAACCTAGCTTTGATCCCCACCATCCGTGAAGAGATAGCGGCAGCTCAGAAACATGAAAAGGGCATGTCGCATCTGCGGAGACGTGTAGACAGTGGGGAATTGAAATGTTTCCGGAAAGACGGAGATGGCGTCCTATGGTTCAAGGACCGGATCCTCGTACCCCGTAACCCGGAGCTACGGAAGAAATTTTTTGATGAGGCTCATGTATCAAAATTTTCTATTCACCCCGGCAGCAACAAAATGTATCAAGAGCTCAGAAGCAAGTTTTGGTGGACACGGATGAAGCGGGAGATCGCAAAGTACATGTCCGAGTGTGATACATGTCGAAGGGTGAAGGCAGATCATATGAGGAAACCGGGACTGCTACAACCACTGGGCGTTCCTGCCTGGAAGTGGGAAGATGTGAGCATGGACTTCATCGTCGGTTTACCCACCACTTTTCAGAAGCATGATTCTGTGTGGGTGATCGTCGACCGGCTCACCAAAGTTGCCCATTTCATCCCGGTCAACACCAACTACAACGCCAAGAAGTACGCTGAACTGTACATCTCACGGATCCTATGCTTGTATGGCGTACCCCGTACCATCATATCGGATCGGGGCACTTTATTTGTGTCCTGTTTTTTGGAGCATCTGCACGCTGCCTTGGGGACGAAGCTGATCCGTAGTTCAGTGTACCACCCGCAGACGGATGGGCAAACTGAGCGGATAAATCAGATCTTAGAAGACATGCTACGAGCTTGCGCTATCAACCATGGCAAGAATTGGGATAATCACTTGCCGTTAGCCGAGTTCTCGTACAACAATGGGTACCAAGCCAGCATTACGATGGCGCCTTATGAGGCGCTATACGGGCGGAAGTGCCGCACACCACTGAATTGGTGTGAGTCTGGCGAAAGGGTCACCTTCGGGATTGACCTTGTCAACAACGCGGAAGAAAAGGTTCAACTGATTCAAGCGAACCTAAAAGCTGCCCAATCCCGTCAGAAACAGTATGTGGACCGGAGAAGACGCCCATTACAATTCGAAGTCGGGGATCACGTATATCTACGTGTGTCTCCAATGAACGGCGTAAACAGATTTGGGGTGAGAGGAAAGTTGGCACCCCGATTCATCGGTCCATTCCAGATTACCGGAAGATGTGGATCAGTAGCATACCGGCTGAGATTACCAGAAGCAATTTCCGGTGTGCACGACGTCTTTCATATTTCCCAGCTGAGAAAGTGTCTCAAGCTATCAATGTGACGCCCTCAATTCTGTGGAAAACCACGGAACCGAGAACTAATGCATATGTGTGCCCAGGATGTTCATCACACATACACATACTTTCCACAAACTGAATTCAGATTATATATTACCACGAATAACAGAGTTTATTACAATCACCTCATGAGTCTTGGACTCATGCTTACAGCGGAAGTCTTTATTCTATATGCGGAAGCAAAAACTAATACGGAAGCAAAACTAAGCAGAAGTGGCTCCATCTCTACTCCCTCCACAGGCAAGGTTGAGAACAGATCACACGCCATAATGCTCTACTCGGTCTTCATAGTAGTCTTCTCTTGCTGTTGATGAAGAAATAATAATGCAAGTTTGAGCACAATGATGTACTCAGCAAGTGCGGGAATAACACATGATATGCAGCTCATAAACAAGGTAGGTATAAAAGGTTTATTTGCAGAAAAGCAAATTTATAAAATCGTGATAAAACAGCAACTTAACTTTAGATGAATGTAGTCCCAGCATGTATTAAATTACCAACATACCTCCATCACTTCCCATGTTCCATCCGAACATTAACCAATCCTTTACTCATACTCACGAATACCTCCTCGTATTCGCTACCATCTCATCTCATAAAACAACATTGTCTCGCACTGAGACCAATCTCATGTCATGACCCACCAGTCATGCAACCATCTCATCTCCCGAACTTCACAGTTCCAAACCAAACCATAACCAAGAACCATCCCAATAACCATTCCAATAACCATCCCAGTAAACATCCCATCCAATCATGGCAGTTTAGCCAGGTGCTCGTGACCGTAAGCTCGGCTATCATGATAGTTCTAATAACTCTGCAGAGTTTGTACCTCTTTACCCACAGGTTTGTGATTTCGTCACCCGTCGGCGACTGCAGAACTTCCATTATACCAGTACACATCCGTCGGTGTATGGTCAAGAGATCACAAAATAGCCTTTACAAAGGGGTTACTAGATGTATGGACTCGCTGAGGTTTCACCGGCAGGCTAGAATCTCCAATTCTCCCACCCACGGGCCACCTCTTGTGCCATGCAGTTCCCAGGGCAGTCCTCACTCGACTCCCATTCCGCGCGCCTTCCACAGTCCATAACACTCTAGCAACTTACCTAATTACTCAGCTAAGCCACACCCATATTTGGCCTTGGGGTGGCACTGTTATCCTGGCATGTGCATGCATGAACCGGTCCTTAGATCTACGGCAAGCAAAACCACCATCTCATGCTACCTCATTCACAAACCCAGGCTTGCCTAGATCTCCCCCCCCCCCCTGATCCATGTCCATTAGTAGCATCAGTTTTTCTCATTATCATTACGAGTGCAGTTAGCTAGACACATGTATCTCGCTTCCCAATCCCATGGACTCAGCGAAGCATAAAGCAAAAACCATACCCGACTCTTAAACTTCCCAGGCGACAAGGGTGGTTTAATCAAAACTAGTAAACTCCTATAAAAGGATTTCCCATCATGTTTGACTTAGTACGCACACCTTTTCGCAAATCAAAACAGTTTTACCCAAAACATAGGATCAACATGGTCAAGGAGCACTTGTCTTGTTCTTGCGGTTCCGGTTGTTCTTGATTCTCAAAACCTTGTTGCTGCAGCTCGTCGTAGACAGCTCCCTGAGCTTGTTCTGCTATGTAGGATTCACGTGCATACAAAATTCACAGCAATCAATATCATGCACAAACCCTAAACTAGATGCGATGATGCACATGCATGCTATCCTATGATTAGTTTTATTAGATTGATCTGTACTTATTCTTGCATGGCTTGCATGGTCAGAGGTGTTCGGATCAAAGATGAACGTGGCGATGATCTTGTCTTTAGATCAAACTGATCATCGAGTGTTCTGCCCACGAAAACGCTTCTGTTCGAAAGGAATCAAAGAACAGATGCAAAGAGATGAACACAATGATGTCGTAAGGTGGTATTGAAGTCCTACCTCACGCTCTTCTTGTCTTCGGGGTCCTCCTCAGACCGCTTGGTTCTTCTCCGATGATCTCCCTTGTTGCGCTTCAGCGATGTTTTGCTCGACGAGTTAGGGCTAGGGCTCTAAGTCGTCGGCTCAGGAGTTGAAAGAGAAGTTCATGGTTTCGGCCAGGGGTTTCGGGTTCTATTTATAATCGATAAGAGAAGAGTCCTAATCTAATTGGATCCCGAATAGAAGTCTTATTCAGATCTTGTTAGATCCTGACGTCTTATCTTTGGTAACATTGTGGATTTTAGATCGGTTTCCGTTGCGTACCGGTGTCTTTACGCGTAAAAACCGCTCCAGACTCGTTACCTCCGCGGTGATGAGCTCCGGAAGCTCCACGTGTCATTCCGAGCCTGGTATCTCTTCTCCCACAGAGACGAGCTCCGGTTGTGCCGCGTGTCACGAGCGAGACCTCCCTCTTCTTCGGAGGTGAGCTCCACGCACGCCACTTGTTGGCGCCGGTCTTCCTCTTCTTTTTTCCTCAGGGACATGCCCCGCGGTTGACATGTGTCCAATAGAACAGGACCTCTCGCAGGTGAGCTCCGAGATCGACACGTATCCCGCGTGGATGGTCCTCTGATTTCCGCGAGGACTAGCTCCGAGGATGACACATATCCTGCGAAAATGCCTTTGCTTCCTTCACAGAGGCTAGCCCCGTGGGCAACACGTGTCCCACAGGATCGGACCTCTCTCCTTTGCGGAGATGAGTCCCGAGCCTGCCACGTAGCCAGCTTGGCGGCGGCCTCTCCCTACTTCGCAGGGATGAGCTCCGATCACGCCACGTGGCCTGCTGGCCGTGGAAGTTGCCTTCGGTGCTCTCTGAAGGCCATATTGGCTATTCTTTTGATCATTCTCTCTGTTCCTATTTTTCATTAAAATGTTTCCTTTCTTCATAAAACATGAACATATGCTGACACCCGAGGTGAGGGTGTCACAAATCTACCCCCCTTAAATTGAATCTCGCCCTCGAGATTCGTTAGTGGGAAATAGATGGGGAAATTCTGCCTTGATATCCTCTTCACGTTCCCATGTGGCTTCAGCTTCAGTGTGATGGCTCCATTGTACCTTGCACCATCGAATCACTTTGTTTCGGGTGACCCTTTCCTTTACGTCCAAGATTCGGACAGGGTGTTCTGCGTAAGTCAGGTCCTCTTGAAGTTCAAGTTTTCCCATTGACACTTGTTCCTCTGGCATTCTCAAGCACTTCTTGAGCTGGGATACATGAAACACGTCATGTACGTCGGAGAGGTTGTTTGGGAGCTCTAGTTGATAGGCTACTTCTCCTCTCTTGTCCAAAATCTTAAATGGTCCGATGTAGCGAGGCGCTAGTTTGTCTTTGACGTTAAAACGTCGTTGGCCTCGGATAGGTGAAACCTTAAGGTATACGAAGTCTCCTACTTCAAAAGTCAACTTCCTTCGCCTATTGTCCGCATAGCCTTTCTGTCGTGACTGGGCAGCCTTTAAGTTTTCACATATCGTTTGGACTTGCTTTTCAGCCTCTTGTAGTACTTCGGGTCCAAACACATGGTTCTCTCCAGTTTCGTTCCAGAACAGCGGCATTCTACACCGTCTACCATATAAGGCTTCGAAAGGCGACATCTTCAAGCTAGCTTGATAGCTGTTGTTATAGGAGAACTCGGCATACGGTAAACTCCTATCCCAACTACGCCCACGTTTCAAGGCGCAAGCTCTCAACATGTCCTCCAAAATTTGGTTCGTCCTTTCGGTTTGCCCATCTGTTTGTGGGTGATAGGCGGAGCTAAAATCCAGTCGTGTACCCAAGGCTTTCTGCAGCTTCCTCCAGAATCTAGAGGTAAACTGAGAACCTCGATCTGAGACTATCCTCTTCGGAACTCCGTGACGGCACACGATCTGCTCCACGTACAATTCTGCCAATTGTGCAACGTTGTAACTGGTCTTTACCGGAAGAAAATGAGCGGTTTTCGTCAACCGGTCCACAATGACCCAGATGGAATCGTATCCTGACTGAGTTGGTGGCAATCCGACAATAAAGTCCATACTGATGTCCTCCCATTTCCATTCAGGTATTTTCAACGTTTGCAACAATCCAGCGGGTTTTTGATGTTCAGCTTTCACCCGTTGGCATGTGTCGCATAGGGCAACGTATTCGGCTATATCCCTTTTCATACCGTCCCACCAATAGCAAGTTTTCAAGTCCTTGTACATTTTGGTGCTCCCTGGATGTATGGAATAGGGTGAATCATGTGCCTCCCTTAATATCATGTCGCGAAGGTGTCTTAGGTTTGGCACACAAATCCTTTTTCCTAGCCAAAGCGTACCCTTTTTATCCTCTTTGAAATCCTTCTCTATCCCTTGTCGGATTCTTTCCTTGATCTCCTTGATCCCCTCGTCCATTGCTTGGCTCTTTCTTATTTCTTGCTCCAATGAGGAGTGGATCTCTATTAATTCCATGTTATTCAAGAATCCGAGGTGTAACCGTTCGAACTCCTTACGTAGTTCGGGTGGTAGCTCCCGAACCGTGAGTTGGTGGCATGCCCCTTTTCTGCTCAATGCGTCAGCTACTACATTGGCCTTCCCGGGGTGGTAGTTGATTCCCACATCATAATCCTTTATAAGTTCTAACCATCGATGTTGCCTCAAATTCAAGTCTGTTTGTGTAAATATGTACTTGAGGCTTTTATGATCCGTATAGATCTCACATCGATGACCAAAGATATAATATCTCCAAATCTTCAATGCATGCACCACTGCTGCTAACTCCAAGTCGTGCGTAGGATAGTTAAGCTCGTGCTTCTTTAATTGTCGTGAGGCATAGGCTACCGCCTGTCTGTCCTGTATGAGCACACATCCGAGCCCTTGTCTGGATGCGTCACAATATATGTCAAAGCTCTTGCTTACATCTGGCAATACCAGAACTGGTGCTGTGGTTAGCCTTCTTTTGAGTTCCTCAAAACTTTCTTGGCAGGCTTGTGTCCATTGAAAGACTTTTCCCTTCATTAATAGCTCCGTCATAGGTTTTGCTATCTTAGAGAAGTCTTTAATGAAGCGACGATAGTATCCTGCCATCCCAAGGAAACTTCGAATATCCCTCACGCTCTTCGGTTGGTCCCACTTCAGAACATCTCTCACCTTCCCGGGGTCAACCGATAACCCTTCCTTGGAGATGATGTGGCCTAGGAAAGATATTTTCTTTAGCCAAAATTGACACTTGTTGAGTTTGGCATACAACTGATGCTCGCGCAACTTCTGCAAGGTCAATCTCAGATGTTGTTCATGCTCCTTCTCACTTTTTGAATACACCATAATGTCGTCGATGAAAACTACGACGAACTTGTCCAAGTACTCCATGAAAACCTTGTTCATAAGGTACATGAACTACGCGGGTGCATTCATCAATCCAAAAGAAATAACGGTATATTCATATGAACCATACCGCGTCCGAAAGGCTGTTTTAGGTATATCGGAGGGCTTAATCTTCAGCTGGAAATATCCCGACCGAAGATCAATCTTGGAGAACACTTGGGCTCCTTTCATTTGATCAAACAGGTCCTCTATACGGGGCAGAGGGTATTTATTCTCAATTGTCACCTCGTTGAGAGACCTGTAGTCCACGCACATTCTTTGGGTTCCGTCCTTCTTGTCCACAAAGAGTACCGGAGCTCCCCATGGTGACGAGCTTGGACGGATAAAACCCTTCTCCAACTGTTCTTGAATTTGCTTCTTGAGTTCAACTAACTCGTTGACGGGCATCCTATATGGTCTCTTAGCTATAGGTGCAGTTCCGGGTACCAAATCTATGGCAAACTCGATGTCCCGGTCAGGTGGCATACCTGGAAGTTCTTCCGGGAACACATCCAAAAATTCCTGAACCACTGGGATGTTGTCCAATGCTACTCCTTCAACATGGTTCAAATCCGCCCGTTCGGTTGCTTGCTGGGCTAACTCAAACTCGACACGGATACCGTGTTCGTTTGTTAACTGCACGCTTCTCTCAGCGCATTGGATTACTCCATTGTGCTTGCTTAACCAGTCCATTCCGAGTATGATGTCAATTCCGTGGGAGTCCAAGACAATAAGGTTGGCAAGGAAGTCTACCCCCCTTATTTTAAGGCTTACTTTAGGACATACTATATTAGTCCTCATTTCTCCTCCGGGAGAATTAACTAACATAGCACATTCTAGGTGGGATACGGGTAGATGATGTTTGACAACATATTCGGATGATATGAAGGAATGTGATGCTCCGGAATCAAATAAAATGGTGGCTGGGTTGGAGTTGGTAAGGAACATACCAATTGCGACGTCCTCAGCCTGTTGTGCTTCCTCAGTAGTGACATGGTTAACGTGGCCACGAGCATAGTTCTGCGGTCCACGGTTCCCTTGGTTGTCCCTTCCATTTGGTCGCTGGTTCTGCTTGGGCACGTTACCTTGCTGTCCAGGGCCTCGCTCCGGGCACTGGTTAGCAAAGTGGCCTACTTCCCCGCATGCAAAGCATGCCCTGTTGCCTACGGCAGCAGGTACGTTGGAGCGGGGGTTTTGAACAAGAGCGCCGTTGTTAGGCCGGGGCGCAGGAGGCATGGGCACACGAGGTGCCGGTGCAACGAACCGTTGCTGTGGTGGCTGACCAGGGCGGTTCGTAGGAGTGGTCGATCCATACTGCGGTGCAGGGGGCATGTACCTAGGTCGTACGTTGCTCCCTTGGGGCTGGTATGGCATCTTCCTTTTGCACTCTCGCTCGATCTCTCGGATCTTGTTTTCCACCAAAATAGCCTTATCAACCAGCTTCTGGAAGCTTACGTAGTCATTGTTGAGGAGCTGAACTTGGATCTCATTGTTCAACCCTCTCATGAACAGGTACTGCTTCCTCTGATCTGAGTTGACATCTTCGGGGGCATACCGGGACAGTTGTATGAACTTGTTGAGATATTCATTCACACTTTTTTGCCCTTGGCGGAGACCTTCAAACTCCTGCCTCTTGAGCATCATTACGCCAACAGGGATGTAGTGGGAGCGGAAACTTTCCTTGAACTCAGTCCAAGTGATTGTCTCCGGGTTGGCATGGGCGTTGCTCAAGGCATCCCACCAGTCAGCAGCTGCTCCCATCAGTTGGTGCGACGCAAAGAGAGCTTTCTCTCGGTCGTTGCACTGAACAATGGAAAGCTTCTTCTCCATGGATTTCAACCAATCATCGGCCTCTATTGGATTGCTTGCTTGAGCAAAGGTGGGTGGTCGAGTTCTCATGAACTCTCCCAACCTGTTATGAGCCGGCGGTGGTGGTGGCGGTGGTGCCGGAACGGGGTGTTGGTTGGCCTGCAACTGACCCAATGTTTGGATCATGGTTTGCATAAGCTGGTTTTGCATGGCCATTAACCTTTCTAGGTTGTTTTCGCCAGCTCCGGGGTTTGCAGGAACTTCCTCGTGGTCATCTTCCTGGACGTTCCTTCGGCTGGCGTTTCCTCTCACCATCTGTGAGGGAGAACGAAATAGAATAGAAGGTTAGAAAGTTAGGTAGGTCCTTTCAACTATATTCATTAAGGTGAGTTGGACTATATATTAGTCCTTATGAGGATGTGAGCAAGTGCCGAAACATCTCACACCTCCTTCTTCTTATGTGTGGATGTGGACAATGTTTTTGAGACGTCCCACCACTCACACTAAGCACATATTCACAAATAATCATCACAAGGGCCCACTCAACTCCTATTCAAGGATGGTTTCCTATGTCAAGGTGGTTTTAAAGGACAAATCTAGGCTATTCACCCCAGGATGCTTCCTTTGGTCCGCGTGGCTTAGCTACCTGTGATTTCTATTTAGGGGTGTAACTTGCTGTTAACCCGTGATTTTAATATCAGTCTAAGGTTTCTATCTAGGCGTGTAACCTACTGTCAACCCGTGGCTATGATACCAATCTGTGACGCCCTCAATTCTGTGGAAAACCACGGAACCGAGAACTGATGCATATGTGTGCCCAGGATGTTCATCACACATACACATACTTTCCACAAACTGAATTCAGATTATATATTACCACGAATAACAGAGTTTATTACAATCACCTCATGAGTCTTGGACTCATGCTTACAGCGGAAGTCTTTATTCTATATGCGGAAGAAAAAACTAATACGGAAGCAAAACTAAGCAGAAGTGGCTCCATCTCTACTCCCTCCACAGGCAAGGTTGAGAACAGATCACACGCCATAATGCTCTACTCGGTCTTCATAGTAGTCTTCTCTTGCTGTTGATGAAGAAATAATAATGCAAGTTTGAGCACAATGATGTACTCAGCAAGTGCGGGAATAACACATGATATGCAGCTCATAAACAAGGTAGGTATAAAAGGTTTATTTGCAGAAAAGCAAATTTATAAAATAGTGATAAAACAGCAACTTAACTTTAGATGAATGTAGTCCCAGCATGTATTAAATTACCAACATACCTCCATCACTTCCCATGTTCCATCCGAACATTAACCAATCCTTTACTCATACTCACGAATACCTCCTCGTATTCGCTACCATCTCATCTCATAAAACAACATTGTCTCGCACTGAGACCAATCTCATGTCATGACCCACCAGTCATGCAACCATCTCATCTCCCGAACTTCACAGTTCCAAACCAAACCATAACCAAGAACCATCCCAATAACCATTCCAATAACCATCCCAGTAAACATCCCATCTAATCATGGCAGTTTAGCCAGGTGCTCGTGACCGTAAGCTCGGCTATCATGATAGTTCTAATAACTCTGCAGAGTTTGTACCTCTTTACCCACAAGTTTGTGATTTCGTCACCCGTCGGCGACTGCAGCACCTCCATTATACCAGTACACATCTGTCGGTGTATGGTCAAGAGATCACAAAATAGCCTTTACAAAGGGGTTACTAGATGTATGGACTCACTGAGGTTTCACCGGCAGGCTAGAATCTCCAATTCTCCCACCCACGGGCCCCCTCTTGTGCCATGCAGTTCCCAGGGCAGTCCTCACTCGACTCCCATTCCCTGCGCCTTCCACAGTCCATAACACTCTAGCAACTTACCTAATTACTCAGCTAAGCAGCACCTATATTTGGCCTTGTGGTGGCACTGTTATCCTGGCATGTGCATGCATGAACCGGTCCTTAGATCTACGGCAAGCAAAACCACCGTCTCATGCTACCTCATTCACAAACCCAGGCTTGCCTAGATCTCCCCCCCCTCCCCCGATCCATGTCCATTAGTAGCATCAGTTTTTCTCATTATCATTACGAGTGCAGTTAGCTAGACACATGTATCTCGCTTCCCAATCCCATGGACTCAGCGAAGCATAAAGAAAAAACCATACCCGACTCTTAAACTTCCCAGGCGTCAAGGGTGGTTTAATCAAAACTAGTAAACTCCTATAAAAGGGTTTCCCATCATGTTTGACTTAGTACGCACACCTTTTCGCAAATCAAAACAGTTTTACCCAAAACATAGGATTAACATGGTCAAGGAGCACTTGCCTTGTTCTTGCAGTTCCGGTTGTTCTTGATTCTCAAAACCTTGTTGCTGCAGCTCGTCGTAGACAGCTCCCTGAGCTTGTTCTGCTATGTAGGATTCACGTGCATACAAAATTCACAGCAATCAATATCATGCACAAACCCTAAACTAGATGCGATGATGCACATGCATGCTATCCTATGATTAGTTTTATTAGATTGATCTGTACTTATTCTTGCATGGCTTGCATGGTCAGAGGTGTTCGGATCAAAGATGAGCGTGGCGATGATCTTGTCTTTAGATCAAACTGATCATCGAGTGTTCTGCCCACGAGAACGCTTCTGTTCGAAAGGAATCGAAGAACAGATGCAAAGAGATGAACACAATGATGTCGTAAGGTGGTATTGAAGTCCTACCTCACGCTCTTCTTGTCTTCGGGGTCCTCCTCAGACCGCTTGGTTCTTCTCCGATGATCTCCCTTGTTGCGCTTCAGCGATGTTTTGCTCGACGAGTTAGGGCTAGGGCTCTAAGTCATCGGCTCAGGAGTTGAAAGAGAAGTTCATGGTTTCGGCCAGGGGTTTCGGGTTCTATTTATAATCGAGAAGAGAAGAGTCCTGATCTAATTGGATCCCGAATAGAAGTCTTATTCAGATCTTGTTAGATCCTGACGTCTTATCTTTGGTAACATTGTGGATTTTAGATCGGTTTCCATTGCGTACCGGTATCTTTACGCGTAAAAACCGCTCCAGACTCGTTACCTCCGCGGTGATGAGCTCCGGAAGCTCCACGTGTCCTTCCGAGCCTGGTATCTCTTCTCCCACAGAGACGAGCTCCGGTTGTGCCGCGTGTCACGAGCGAGACCTCCCTCTTCTTCGGAGGTGAGCTCCACGCACGCCACGTGTTGGCGCCGGTCTTCCTCTTTTTTTTCCTCAGGGACATGCCCCGCGGTTGACACGTGTCCAATAGAACAGGACCTCTCGCAGGTGAGCTTCGAGATCGACACGTATCCCGCGCGGATGGTCCTCTGATTTCCGCGAGGACTATCTCCGAGGATGACACGTATCCTGCGGAAATGCCTTTGCTTCCTTCACAGTGGCTAGCTCCGTGGGGCAACACGTGTCCCACAGGATCGGACCTCTCCCCTTTGCGGAGATGAGTCCCGAGCCTGCCACGTAGCCAGCTTGGCGGCGGCCTCTCCCTACTTCGCAGGGATGAGCTCCGATCACGCCACGTGGCCTGCTGGCCGCGGAAGTTGCCTTCGGTGCTCTCTGAAGGCCTTATTGGCTATTCTTTTGATCATTCTCTCTGTTCCTATTTTTCATTAAAATGTTTCCTTTCTTCATAAAACATGAACATATGCTGACACCCGAGGTGAGGGTGTCACAATCAACTACCGTTCAGCTGGAGGACATTGAAGAACTGCAACCGGATCTCACCTATCGGGAGGAACCGGTTCAGATCATTGACGAAAAGGCCCGAACCACACGCAACCGCACGTTGTGGTTCTACAAAGTTCTATGGAGTAATCACTCCGTGGACGAAGCGACATGGGAGAGCAAAGGATTTCTTCACGCTAACTACCCTGACTTTTTCATGTCGCATATCCGGTAATTTTCCACCGTCCTCTCTCTCATTTTCACCTTATAATCTCGGGATGAGATTCTTTTAAGGGGGGAGGAATGTAAGGGCCTCAGTTTTTGACACATGTTTCAAGCGTTCATCACCACACACACACCTTATTTGAAGCAAGTTGATAAACACATTTGAAGAGCAAGTAACCACCATCAACATGCTCATTAGAAAACAAACTCACAAAGTGTAAAAGTGGCATTTCCCACATACATCATATAGGGGCTGGGCATGGGGAAAAACTCCTACACATTGCTAGGAATGTCCATGCCAAGTTTCTCCCAAATTCAAAACCTTTTTGAGGTCATTTTGGGTATAGCTAGAAAGAGGGCAGTTTGAACTAAAATTCAAATTCAAACTGTTTTGATCCCATAAATTCAAAAGTGGGAGGCATATTCTTACTCAGCACATTTTTGTGAGCTCACACACCAATTTTCACTCCATTTGGAGTTGAGCTTGACATGAGCAAAGTGGAGCAAATTCAAACTTTATTTGAATTTAAACTGAACATGTGCTGAAATTTATCCAAACCAAACACAATTTGAATTCTAACCAATTCAAATGGCTCAAGGGTAGATGATTCAAATCACCATGGGATTTGTGGGAACTACTGTTTACAACAGTGAATTGGAGTTAAGTTCAGGGGTTAAAATTGAGAGTGGGACCCACATGTCATAGAGCTAAGAAGGATGCCTTGCACACAAAGTCACAGCCTCGGTGGGAAATTCCACCGAGCAGCTGTCGGGTGTTCCACCGAGAAGGAACCGGCGCCACCAGCTGCTTCCTACTTCGCGCGCTGGCGCCCGGGGCGGCCTTCTCGTGCTCCCACGCGATCCTTACCGCCTCAGCCCGAGCGAAGACCGGTTGCCTTCTTATCCTCACGGGCGACATCGAGCTGCGGCATTCTTTTTCCCCGAGATCTCGGTCGATCGAAAAAAACGGAGCAAACAATCGCGCCTCACCTCCCCGAGCTGCTAGACAGCACCCTGAGCTCGAGCACTACTCTCCCGACGCCTAAACCACCGGGTTTCGGCCTCTGTTCCCGCGATCAACGACGACCGCCGCGACTTAGTTCAAGAACGGCGATCGGTCTCACATGGGCAGCGCACCACAGCTACTTCCACGGCCGAGCAAGGGCGGCAAAAGGAGCGCACGGACTCCACGCTGCTTCCACCTGAAGCTCAAGCCACGCCGTGAGCTCTCGCCGGCGAATTCCTAGATTTTGCTCGGGCGGCCTCAACCCGAGCTTCTGGTACAGTTCCTTAAAATTCTCCTTCTCTACTCCTCCTTAAGTCATCAAACTTTGCATGTGTATGCTGGATTAGCCGGCGATCAATTATCCTTTAGCATCCATAGCATGAAAACGCCTCGCAGCGGCGGAATTTCAGCTCTACTAAGGGTGTTCGCCGCGGACCCATTCGGTCGCACGGTGGAACCATACTTGCAGCCACTCCCGAGATACTCTGAGGTTGTGCCGAGCTTCCTTGAGCTGCGCTGGTGGTGTAGAGCCCATCGGTGCAAGTATTGGCGGGCCAGAGACCTCAGGCGACGGCGCCGAACCACAGCAGTAGCCGCCGCACGTCGCCGAGCTGGTTCCGGCCACAGGCAGCCCAAGCAGAGCCCACCAGCGTGTTCCTCAATGCCCTAAACCCTCTGGCGGTGAGTCTCTGGCTGGGCGGCGGCCGGAAACGCCGGTCCAGCGAGCAGCCGTCTGCTCCGGCGAGGGGGGAGCGAGCGGGTGCGAAGAAGAGGGCGGGAGGAAGAAGAAGACGCGGGACCCGGCTGTCAGCGGCTTAAAAATTTAAATCGGGATCGGGCTGTGGTTCGGATCCTGTGTGCTGGCGCGCAGAAACTCCGTAGACCCCGGTGTGCCGACGCCTCAGCGCGCAACACGTGTCCCCGTGGCCCACCAGCAGATTTAAACTTTTCCCCCGAATTTCAGATTTCACTCAAACTTCAAATCCTCATAACTTGGGCTAGAAAACTCCAAATCGAGTGAACCAAATTTTGTTGGATTCAGCTCTTTGAGCACTTCCAGAAAATCAAGTTTCACTTCATGAAAATCCTTAATTCTCCAGAATTAATTCCTCAAAGTTTAAACTGTTTGGAATTTTAACTGGAGAACCCCTTGGGGGAAAATTCTGAAATTTTGCTGGGATGTTCACCAAAATATCCCGGAACTACCATAAAATTATAAGCTCCAGTTGAGCTCATTTGATCCACCTAATGGTGTGATTATTGAAACTGTTCCAGAGAAAATAGAAAATGTTCAGAAACATTTTCAGAATTTTCTCTGAAATTGTTTAGCTCATATATTTAGCTAGGAACCTTCAAATTACGTGAGAACAACTCCATTAGAACCCTCTGAAAATCTAGTTTTCAGAAAGTCATGGCTTGCTCCGTGAAAGTCCCTAGAACACCCTAAGAGCTCCAATTAATGTCAAGGACATAATTAATTGTGGAGAGCTCAAATGAGCTTTGCTGCAACTAAAACTTGACCAAGTCTCTGTTTAGGTGGTAACCAAGCCACAATAAAAATTGCAGAGTTATTGGATCTGTCTAGTGAGACTTAGAAGGTTCACAAGTTTAAAACTCGATTCAAATGCATTTAATTAATACATGTACTTCTTATATCATGTAGTCGCTAAGGTCGAGGAGGAACCCGAAGTCCTAGACTTTGTTACTCCGGAGGAGCAGCTAGCCTACAACCAAGAGCAGCAAGGCAAGCTCCGGTTTGTATTAACCTTTTTACAAATTTTTATTGTTTTGAGCACTTACTTGAGTACCATTAATCCTTGCATTAGAGTCTTGTTTGGGAACCCAACTGCATAACCAAGAAAACCATGGGTTGGGTTTAGGATTGCAAACCCCGTTAGCTACTGCAATGCTAAGATAGTGTAGGATTCGGTACAAGTCGAGTAGTTGGAACTACTCGCGAGCATGGGCTAGAGGCACTCGACTCGGGTAGAGATAGCACATGATACACATGGCAAGAAAAATGAGACTGAGCGGAGAGTAAGGGAAGCAGGACTTTGGGGCCTGTGTGCTATAGCTCCGCTTGTGTCGATTGAGGACCGAGCCGTGTGTGGGCCTGTTGAACAAGCTAGAACAGTACCGAAGACCTACCGGCTATATGGGAACCGGGAAACTGATGTAACTCGGGTAGCTGGGTATTGAGGCATTGCCCGTCGTTCAGAGGGTAGGTTGAGAGCTTGAGGTGTAAATCGGCTGGCGGCACTGAGATGCGCGTGCAGAGACCCCTTGCTCGGGACGATGGGACCGGTTCAATATTTGGCTGACGGGCGAAAGGTGGTTGCATACGGCATCCGTGATGGTTGCTGTAGGCAACGTCGAGTACGGGCGTACGTGACGGGTTGTTCGGGTAACCCTGCAGGTGTAAATCGATTATAATTGCCGTCCCTTGCGGTCAGTGAGTACCACTTGTTCATTGTACCGTGATGTAGAAACAATAGGCTAGTTACATGTTAAAACGTTGCTGATTGAAAGATGGACCTGGTTGCTAATGATTTGCTGTAGTCTAGAGCTAACTAAAGTTCTTTTCAACTTTGGGCAAAGTACATGATATATGCGTTTCTTGTTTGATTGCGGCTCTCTCATGCGCCTTAGCGTAAGGTTCTCCACAACCTGCTGCTAAAACTTGAAAGTAAGGTTCTACTAATTAGGCGAGTCCTTGCAAATGATTTTTACCTCATGTAACCTATCAACCCTCATGTAGAAGTTCCATGTTTAGGAGAGACGGGTCAGACTTGCTGAGCCTTCGTGCTCACTGCTTGTGTTTGAAGCTTTTGCAGGGTTCTATGAGGAAGGGACTGCCGAGGTGGAGACGGAACCCCAGGAGGGGAACCCCGTCGAGTGGGAGTCGTGCACGCCGCCGTGTTAGTATGCGTGCGTGCTAGCAAGGACACGTTCACGGGCTGAACGTGAACTTGATGCATAGTCTACGCCCGTGAGTGTAGACTGGACCTATTTTGATGTAAAAATGTTCATAAACCACTTTATGTAATAAAAGTTTTGCTTCCGCTTTGTACCTTTGATGTGTGTTATTCGGTGCTGTGCAATGCAGCACCCCTCAGCGTGATCCTGGCTTGACAAGACCGTGGGGTCGTGTCAACGGATGGACCGGTTCGGCATTTGGGTTGCCTTTGAAAGGTTGTTGCATACAACAGAGTAGGAAGGGGTGTGGAATCACACTTCTGAAAGTGGGTGTATGCAACGTGTTGTCCGGGTGTCTCCTTGTTGCAATCACCGTCCCTCGCGGTTATTTGAGTACCGCTTGTTCACTGTTTCGTGACGTAGTAAGAAGTAAAGTAAGCCAGTTGAATGATAATATGCTGTGATGATATATTAATGTTTTGGAAACCATGTCTGCTGTAGATGCAGAGCTAATTAAGTTTACTTTCTGCTTTGGGCATCACCACATCGGAGGAAAGCGTTTCTTGTTTGATTGTGGACTTCCGATGTGAGGGCTGCCTAAGCCACATGAATTTGCTGCTATAAAACTGAAAGTAAGGATCAACTTATAGGCGGGTCTTTGTTGCAAAGTCCATTCTCCTATTTTACACATCCCTGCATGTAGAGTTCCATGCCTAGGCTAGTCGGTTAAGCCTTGATGAGCCATCATACTCACGGTTGCAATATTTGAGCTGTGTGCAGGTGAGAGTTATGAGGAGGGATCCGAGGATGAGGTGATGCCCCCATCAGGGTACACGGCCGAGCTTGAGCCCTGCACGCCGCCGTGAATCTCCGGTTCCTTGCTGCTAGTGTGTAGTGTCCCCGGGCTGGACGGCTGCACTTTTGCATAGTTAGGATGAGTGGCTCTCTATGTATAACACTTCCACTGTTTAATTAAGTTTTGTAACAGACTTCCGCTGTTTTATATAAAATAAAAGTTTGTATATTGTTCATAATTCTTTTCGTGTGTGCTGTTGGGTGCCGCATCGCACGGCACCACCCTATGCGATCCTGGAGTGGGTGAACCATGGGGTGGTCCCCACAGTCGTGGTATCAGAGCCGCATTGGGAATAACATGCATGAAAAGAGCTTATTTTTGAAAACTTAGAAGTATACGAGTGAGGAACGTGTAGTATGCCCACATAAGGACTATTAGTAGCATAGTTACTTAAAGTGGCAAGCTAACAGTGTGTTAATATTCAGTATTTCAATTCTGTAATGACGCACCTACGTGGAGGTAAGAGGTAAGGTACGCCACCGCGGGCGGATCAATTGTGGTAACTCGCCATACGAGTAATAGTATGGAATGATATACCGTGGCTTGGCACGGTAGTGAATATGAGTGTCTGAACCTCTTCATGGTTCTGAGAGCATATGAAAACGCTGATCTCCAGCATGCTTTAGGCAAAAGTGAGAATACCCCATCGTGTGGTAAGCAACACGATAGTATGCAACTCTTGAACGTTCAATGTTCAAAGGGCCATACGCAGCGCTCGCCATCGGCATGCCTCAACGGTCATGAGGTAGTAGGTGGTATCCGTTGGGTTGATAAAATTCCCAACCGTGATGACCCGTTCGCACTCTACTCGGGTTCCCCGTCGTGTGGTGTGAAAACACGACCATATACCTTGAGACGTGGCTTGACTCAAGGACGATCCGTATGACAATGATACGGACCGATGTTTTTACTATAATATGGAACTGCCTTCAATGTTAAAACCTTTGTGTGCACCATTATTGTGTGTTCTTCTGCAGGTACATTAATCACGTTAGTGCATGACGTGTAGAAACCGTTTGTGAGTGACGTTCTTAGTTCCACCATCTGACACGTATATGCCGGAATACCGGTTTAGGATTTTTCTTTGGTGAGGAAACGTAGTACCGAGACTGCATAAAAGTATATTTTTAAAGAAAAGAGTCAAAATGAAGTTTAGGATTTCATTTAGGGGTTAGTAAACTCCTATATTGAACTGAGAGTCAATTGGGAGTATAGATTCAATCTCAAAACTTAGGAACAATCTCCCCTGTTTTTGGCAGAAAATTTTCTGAATTTGAACAGGGCATAACTTAGGATTGGTTGAACCAATGGAGGCGTGGGATACCATTCTGGAAAGGTTTTGAAGTCCTCTACAACTTTTCTGTAGAGGTCCAGAACAAAATCTCCCTCCAAAGGGATGAAAATCTCAGATGAGTAGGTACTGTCCAGAAACAGGGCAGACCAAAATGCTCTCTGGAATTTTCTGTATTTCGACCACAACTTCCTGTAGAAAAATTTCTAAGGGTCAAGCAAGACACCGTTGGAAAGTACAGGAAAGGTTATACAACTTTGTTGTTGAACTCTAGTCCAGATTTTGCCTCTAGGTGGGCAAAACTGTTGGATTATCCAGACTGGTCAGCTGGACCAGAAGCTGGACAAGGCACCATGTTGAAATTTTTTTCAACCAAACAACTAGGTTTCACCTTTCAATATCCAGCGGCTGTTGTAAAACAGCGAGTTGGAGTCGAAAAGTTTATGCATTCAACATATCATTTCGAGCGAGTACATGTTTGGGTCCAGTACAATAGCGAGGAACTACGCATGCTAACACACTTAACATCCCGTGGCGACCCACAATGGTCGAAATGAACTTTTAACCCATAAAGTTCAATACTTTGGAATTCGATTGTGTGACACGGTCCAGTGATGTATATGTTGCATAAAGTTTAGACTTTATCCATATGTGTGACTGTTATGCGTACTGTTTATTCCCTTCTCGCATTATTATTGTATATACTGGATGAAATAAACCAACATGTGCTGATCATTTGAATGATCTGAATGCAGAATGGTGCGGACACATTCAACGCAAAAGGGGGAGGTCCGAGTCAAGTTCGTGGTGATGAGTCTCCACCTCCGGAGCAAACCACGACACAGCAGCAATCACCTCCTCCACCGCCAGAACTTCCAAGGAATCTTGCGGAGGTTCTCGCCGCAGTGCTCGGCTCGCGCGATGAGCAAACCGAGTTGCTGCGGATGCTAGTCCAGCAGAATGCGTCCCATCAGGGAGGACGCCAAGACAATGGGAAACGCCAGCCCGAACAAAGTTCATATTCAGAATTCATGGCGACCCATCCACCGGTCTTCACGGAGGCCGAAGATCCTTTGGAGGCGGACAGCTTTATCCGTACTCTGGAGGCGAAGTTCGGGCCGCTATGATGCACCAAACACCAGAAGGCGCTGTATGCAGCGCAACAGCTTCAACGAGAAGCCGGTACTTGGTGGGCGAACTACACTGCCTCCTTACCGGCTGGCCATGCCGTCACGTGGACGGAGTTCTGGGAGGCGTTCTGCGCCTATCACATACCTCTTGGGGTTATGGAAATGAAGCTCCAGGAGTTCCTGACGCTACGACAGGGCGAAAGGAGTGCTCACGAGTACTCCAGGTTGTTCAACCACCTGGCGCAGTATGCGCCAGAGTTTGTGGGAATGTAAGACAACAAGCGCAACGCGTTCTCCCAGGGCCTGAATTCAAAGATGAAGGTCCATCTCGCCAAAGCAGTCGCGGCACATTCAATGACCTCGTTAATGCCGCGATTCTACAAGAGAATGCTCAGCACGAGCACGTTTCTTATAAGAGGAAACACAGCATGCTGACGAACAGCAGTGGTGGGACGCCACAAAAATACCGCGTGGTGTATCGCTCACCATCCGGTCAGAGGTGGCAGCCACCGGCGCGACCGCCTCAATTTCGCGGTCGGCAATATAATGCGCCGGGGTTCAGACCGACGTATCCACCCCAGCAACAGCAGCATCAAAGGATGGTTCCGCGTGCACCTCCGTTTCAGCAGCGTGCACCGGGATTCCGTCCTCAAGTCGGAGGGACCCCGACACCTTACACGTGTGGCCGTGTCGGGCATATTTCAAGAGACTGCCCCGAGCCGCGACAGGGAAGGGGTGCAGCACTGTATCAGGGTGCTAATCAGCCCCGCAATTAGCCCAAGAAACCAGCACAAAAACCCGGCAATGTCCACCACTTAGCCATCGAAGACATGCCAGAAGGCGAACCCATCCTCGCGGGTACGTTCTTCTATTTAGATCATCCTGTAGTCATACTTTTTTACTCCGGTGCCACCCATAATTTCATAAGTCAGTCTTATGTTATTAAATATCAACTGCCTATCATTCCCACAAATAATTCATATTTGATATGTTCTCCGGGTGGGAAAATAACAGCTGATAGAATGGTCTATAAAGCACCATTACAGTTGGGTGGAAATCTATATCCGACTTCTCTAATCATGTTAGAGAGTCAGAAACTTGATGTCATTTTAGGAATGTCATGGCTACATCACCATGGTGCTGTTCTTGACATCATTCCACGTGTGGTTCGTTTAAACTCTCCACTTTATGAACCACATGTTCTTATTCTTGACCGATCGATTCAAGAAACTCCAGCCACATATAACACAGAAGCCATAAAACTGGACGATATTCATGTGGTCCGTGAATATCCGGATGTCTTTCCAGATGATCTTCCGGGTATGCCACCCGAAAGAGATGTCGAGTTCAAGATTGAACTTGTACCTGGGACAACGCCGATATCACGGAGACCATACAAGATGGCTCTGAATGAGCTAGCCGAATTAAAAGAGCAGCTCAATGATTTAATGAAGAAAGGTTTCATTCGACCGAGTTCCAAGCCATGGGGATGCTCGGCGCTGTTTGTGAAGAAGAAGGATGAAACCTTGAGGTTGTGTGTGGACTACCGACCTCTCAACGCCGTCACCCTCAAGAATAAATATCCACTGCCCCGCATTGATATTCTCTTCGATCAACTTGTGGGTGCGAGTGTATTTTAAAAGATGGATCTTCACTCCGGATATCATCAAATTAAGATCCGAGCGGAAGATATTCCGAAGACGGCCTTCTCGACGAGATACGGGTTATATGAATACCTCGTCATGTCCTTTGGTCTCCCCAGCGCCCCGGCACACTTCATGTATCTCATGAACTCAGTGTTCATGGCAGAGTTGGATAAGTTTGTGGTGGTGTTCATAGACGACATCTTGGTTTACTCCAAGTCTGAAGAAGAACACACCAAACACTTGCAAATCGTGCTTCAACGATTGCGAGACCATAAGCTTTATGCCATGTTCAGCAAGTGCGAGTTTTGGATCAACCAAGTGTCATTCCTTGGTCACATTATTTCTGCAGAAGGCATTGCAATTGATCCAAGCAAACTCGAACAAGTGCTCAAATGGAAGTCCCCCACATCAGTCCATGAAGTCAGAAGTTTCCTCGGGTTAGCAGGATATTACCGGAGATTCATACCAAACTTCTCCAAGCTTGCTAAGCCGATGACTGAACTGTTGAAGATGGGTATCAAATATGTTTGGAGCTCAGCTTGTGAAGAAGCTTTCCAAGCATTAGTGAAGCATCTTACAACAGCCCCGGTGTTAGCTCAACCGGATACAACCAAGCCCTTCGATGTATATTGTGATGCATCCGGCATCGGGCTTGGTTATGTATTGATGCAAGGAGGAAGAGTGGTCGCCTATGGCTCATGTCAACTCCGTAACCACGAGCAGCACTATCCGACTCATGATCTTGAGCTCGCTGCTGTGGTATTGGCATTAAAAATGTGGAGGCACTATTTGCTTGGGAACTTAGTGCACCTCTACAACGACCACAAGAGTTTGAAGTATATATTCACTCAAAAGGAGTTGAATATGCGGCAACGGAGATGGTTAGAACTGATCAAAGACTATGAGATCGAGATTCACTACCATCCCGGGAAGGCAAACGTGGTTGCCGATGCCTTAAGCCACAAATCCCATGTCAACAGTCTGTCCATCACCCCACTTGAAGAGGAGGAGCCGAGTCTGTACTTGGTTCCATATGGGGCATTGTATAATCTTGCTCTCGTCCCTACAATACGAGAGGAGATTATTGAAGCTCAGAAAAAAAGATGTGGGAATGTCGCACATTCGGAGAAGGATGAAGAATGGCGAAATGAAATGCTTCCGAAGAGATGATAACGGTACACTATGGTTTAAAGACCGTATAGTGGTACCCCGTGACATGAAGCTTTGGAAGAAAATCTTGGATGAAGCTCATTTGTCCAAGTATTCTATTCATCTGGGCAGCAACAAGATGTACCAGGATCTGAAAACCAGGTTTTGGTGGACACGGATGAAAAGAGAAATTGCAAAGTATGTATCCGAATGTGATACGTGTCTGCGTGTGAAAGCCGACCACATGCGTAAAGCCGCACAGCTGCAACCATTAAATATTCCAGCGTGGAAGTGGGAGGATATCAGCATGGACTTCATAGTCGGGTTACCTCTCACGTCTCACAAACATGACTCGATTTGGGTGATAGTAGATCGACTAACCAAGTAGGCTCATTTCATTCCCGTACATACCAGTTACGTGGCCAAGCAATATGCGGAGCTTTATATTGCAAGAATCTTATGCTTGCACTGTGTTCCCCGCTCTATTATTTCAGATCGCGGTGCGCTGTTCGTAGCTCGGTTTTGGGAACAGCTGCACGCATCGTTGGGGACCAAACTGATCCGAAGCTCCGCGTATCAGCCGCAGACGGATGGTCAAACTGAACGGGTGGATCAAGTGCTTGAAGACATGCTACGCGCTTGTGCCATCCACCACAGCAAGAATTGGGACGATCATTTGCTGTTGGCGGAGTTTTCTTACAACAATGTCTATCAGGCTAGCATCAAGATAGCGCCATATGAAGCTCTCTACAGCCAGAAATGTCGCACACCTCTCAACTGGTGCGAGTCCAGCGAGCGAGTTATCTACGGCATCAAACTTGTGAATGAGGCTGAAGAACGAGTGCGAGTAATACAAGACAATCTCAAGGCTGCTCAATCTCGTCAGAAGAGCTATGCGGATAAAAGACGCCACCCTCTCCACTTCGACATCAGGGACCAGGTTTATGTCCGTGTATCTCTGATGAAGGGAGTTCATCGTTTCGGAGTAAAGGGTAAACTTGCGCTGCGGTACATTGGCCCATTCGCCGTCATTGAAAGATGCGGACCCGTGGCCTATCGCTTGGATTTACTGGCGTCACTCGCAGGCATTCACAACGTTTTCCACATCTCTCAACTGAGGAAGTGCCTCAAACCCTCGGCTGAAATCCGCACATAAGACATCAAAGTTCTTCAACCGGACCTCACGTAAACGGAGTATCCAATCCGGATTATCGATGAAAAGACTCATGGCACAAGAAACCGGACCTTATGGTTCTACAAGGTCTTGTGGAGCAACCATACCGCTGATGAGGCGACATGGGAAAGCGAGGACTATCTACGAACATATTATCCGGACTTGCTATCATCATATACCCGGTAAAGTTTTCCCCACTTTGCATCTCTTTTGGAATCTCGGGACGAGATTCTTTTTAAGGGGGTAGGGATGTAAAATCCCCAAAAAGTGGTAGCAAGAATTTTTAGCTCATGTACACTTAGGAAAAATGAAGGGAATTAAAAACTTTGAATTATAACGGTGTAAGTTCAAAGTGAGGATTCAAACCTCCCAAAAACTTCCAAACATGGAGATCTAAATTCATAACTTGGATCTTCATGGTCCAAATATTCACCCTTCCAAATTTCAGCTCATTTGGAGGAGTTTTCATATTTGTTCGGGATTAAAAGGAAAATCCCTCTAATCTGAATTTCAAATTCAGTTTCAAATTCCAATTCCCTCAATTTGAAAATTGGGTTCCACAAATGTGTTCTCCACATTTGAATTAGCAGCCATGCCAAAACTTGGAAACTTTGGAGGGGGTTTGCTATGTTTTTGGGGCAATACAAAATGAAGAATTCAAACTCCATTTCAAATTCAAAGGATCAAATACAATTCAAACTTTCACACCAAAAATTCAAATCATTTGAATTCAGAAAGTTTAAACCATGACTTGGTGTGAAAATCTAGACTCAAATGTTGAGTTGCTGGGGAAGAAATATCAGTTGAAAATTGGTAAAGAATTAGAAATGGTGGGACCCCTTGGTCAGCCACACACAAGATCTGCCGCCTCAGCCGACTGCGGTCGAACAGCGGGGGCGCGACAGCTCCCAGTTCCGACCCGCGCCCGAGGTGCGCTGCGCCACCTCCTGATTCTTCCGCCTACTTGATCATCCGCTCGTGCCACAGCCCCAGCACAACTTCCCTTGCTCTCTCGGCCGTTCACCGACGTGCTTCCTCCTTCTCTGCTCGAGCACGCGAGCGAAAACCGTCGCGCTAGGCTAGTCCGCTCGGGTTCCCGGTGTTGATCGTCTTCCGACGACACCAGCGCGTAGCTGAGCTAACCATCAGCTCCACCGGAGCCTCCTCGATGTTTTCCAATAGTCCCCAGCTCGTGACGGACCCTCTGTACCGGCGCCGAACCGTTCTGCTCCGAAGAAAACAGAGCTCGACGTCACCGCCGCGGTTCCCCGTCTACCGGCCGACTCCGACCTCCCCAGCGCGAGGTAAACCACCCAGAGGTGCGTCACGAAGTCTAGTTTCTCATACCGATGCCCTTTGGTACTTTACCACCGCCGGCTAGCCGGAATTTGAAGCTTTCCAACGATACACGTGGAAGATAGCTAGAGACAGTTTCGGGAAATTCTTCCCACACACTGAATCATCGGGTCTCTGGCCCTAGACATAGCTACTAGATTCCCTAGCGCCTCCCCACGCTGAAGCATGGCGCAAACCATCCTCTCTGCAACCCTAGCGACGAGAATCCGTCGACACCGGCTGAAACGGTTCGGTTCACCGTCGAGCTACACCTTGCACGAGTTTTCACCCACTTTTGTATGCAAGAACGTGCTCCTCACATCACCCTGATGCTTGCGGTGCTCTCCCCAACCGGAATACTCGCATGCTATGCAAGAACGACGGCGCCGGGGTGAGGTTTGCCGCTGCCGCCGTCGGAGAGGTATTCCCGGCCATTTAGCGCCGCCACCGAGCTCACCAGAGTGTTCCTCATCGGATTTTGGGCCCAGGCGGCGAGGATTGAGCCGTGTAAGGCACGGGGCAGCCGTTCCGGAGAGGCACAGTCGTTCCTCCGGTGAGGAGGCCGGCAGGGCACGAGGTAGACAAAGGTGAAGGCCTGCCCCACCTGTCAGTGGCACTGGTTAGGCGCCGGATCGGTTTGCGGCTCGGGATCTATTGTGTGGCGGACCGGGATATGCTCATCCAGAATCGCAGAGGGTGATGCCGCACGATGCGACACCCAATAGCACACGTCATAAGGACAAAATATATTACATGGGAAACCAACTGAACTGTACAAACAGGTACAACCTTCAGTTACAAACTATTGTTTATATTGCACAGCGGAAGTCTATTTTATACAACTCACGCCCGCCTATCTAGCAAAAGTCGGTTGCCCAGCCCTAGGGCAACCCACACTAGCTGCACTCCTCAGCTCAGCACGGCGTGTACGGCTTCCACGCAGCCGTTGTCCCCGACGGAGGGTAACCCTCGCCGGTGGACTCGTACTCTGAGTCCGTGGTTGGCTCCTCACCTGGAAACACTTAAGCAGAAACCATGAGCACGATGGCTCAACAAGACTTAACCGACTCACCTAAGCATGAAACTCTACATGTAGGGTACAATGAACATGGGGTGGTACAATTGCAGCAAACGGACGCACCTACAAGTTCATCCTTCGTTCATCTTTTAGGCACAAGTTAACAGTTTATGAATCTGAAATTTAGTAAGCAATATTTGGTGGCACACATGTAGTAATACAATATTATATCATAACAGCAATATTGAATCATCAAATTTCATACATTAACTACATTACGACGCAGTGAACAAGCGGTACTCGTCACCGCGAGGGACGGCGAATCGACTCGATATACACCTGCAGGGATACCCAAAGAGCACGTCACGTACGCCCACCCGTGGAGCTGCACAGCACGCTCACTCGATGTCGTACGGGACAACCTTTCACCCAACAGCCCAAACGTCGAACCGGTCGCACCGAAACGAGCAGGAGGTTCCCTACACGGAGCATCTCTCTATGCCCGTTAGCAGATTTCCACCTTGCTGCCCTCAGCCTACACCTATAAATCGGTGCGTTATGCCTCGACGCCCGGAGGTTTAGGTTACATCAGTTTATCGGGGCCCATATATCCGATATGCCTTCGGTACGTTGAATACTTGTTCAGCAGGGCCGCACACGGATCGGTCCTCAATCGACACGGACAGGGCTGCGCACACAAGACTTCCTCTTGCTGCGCCCTAGCCCCTGCCTAGTCTCATTTTCATTACTAAAGTGACCTCACATCACTCGAACCAATCCCGTGTGTCCCAAGTCTAACTCGCGAGTAGATTCCAACTACTCGACTTGTGCCGAAGTCCTATGAATCATTAAGTATAGCCTGTCTAGTCGAGGCCTTAGACACTACCCTCACTCTTATGGGAACATCTGGTTATGCATTTGGGTTTCATCCACCCTACACCTAGTGCACATACATACTTCACACTAGACATGTGAACAAAGTAAAACTTTATAAAAAGGCTTAATGCAAACCGGGGCTTGCCTTGTTGCTGCTGGTCAGTGGTTAGGTCTTCTTCCGGAAGGAGGAAGTCGAGCACTTCCGGAGTCTCCTTGCCTCCAGCGACTACACGTTAATGAATATGCACATAAGTTTAATTGTAAAGATTGTGCTACAAGTTCTACTAACAAGTTTTCAAAAACTGGAACTCTGTTTAAGAATTTAAAATGAAACTGGGGCTAGTGGTTTGGGTTTGGACCTAAGCACATGATTAAATGCTAAGTGGTTTTTCCCCTCTTCTATATTGATCACCTCAAGTGGTTAAACAGAACAGGGGTGATCGAGAGCTCCAATGGAGCTGAAAATTTTCATGTGAGTTCCTTGTCACAAGAAAACCCTCTGGACCAAAGATAAGCACTTTCCATTGAGTGGTTTGTTCAGAATAATTTTCTAAGAAATTAAGCAAAGAAGAATTAATTCTGGGATAACACCCGTGTTCATGCCAAACTTAGTGAACAACAATTTCAATTATAGCTCATAGAGTTTGCATGAATTTTCCTAGCGTTTTTGGAGCTAAGATTTGCCCGGAATTGAATTTCCAAGTTTTGGAAATTCTCTGAAAATGTTTTTGTATTTAAGTGAATACAGCATCTTCAAATCTGAATTGCCCTGATCAAATCCACTTCAAATGATCTGAAACTTTTACAGGAGTTCACTAACATCCCATAGAATGTTCTGGCAAAATTGGAGGATTTTTGGATTAACCAAACTCCCTCTAAAATTCTTTTGCTAAAACGATTTAAGGAATTTTCTAGAATTAAATAATGGGTTTCATACAAATTGGGTTGCATATTTGGATAGAGATATTCAAGATTAATCCAACCCAATTTGAATCACTAAATGTGGAGCTTCCTAGCAAAAGTTATGAGGTTCTAAAGTTTGGGGAAATTCTGGAATTTGAATTAACCGGGAAAAGTTCAAATCTCTGGCAGCGGGTCCGGCCCACACGTGTCACCCCCTCGGCTATATCACACGGGGCCACAGGACTGTTCTCCGCATTGTCACAGCTGATCCGGTGCAACAGAAAATCCCCACACTGTTTACTGAGTGACTGACGAGTGGGCCCGGCCAACTCGTCTTCTTCCTCATGCTCCCACGCCCGCGCGCCGCCAGGCTCGCCGGAGCCGCGCTGATCCTTGCGTCCGGCCAACTGTCGTGCTCTCCCTTGCCACCAGGGTAAATTCGTGCGCTGAACATGATGGCACCATCTCCCCCGGCCGGCGGTGGCCCTAACCTAGCCGGCGATGGTGCAGCGGCTCGGGATCACTTCGGCTATGTCACCCGACGCCTTTAGCCCGCCAAAACCTCGGTGAGAGGGCTCTACAGCACCGGGGGATCCAAGGGAGGGTCGACAGGGCCATGCAAAGGCGTGGGGAAGGCTCTAACCTAGTGGTCACCGTGAGCCCGATCCTCCCCGCCATAGCCGCGGTTGGAAAAACGGAAAATACGTCGGCTACAGGCCATGATCAAGCTAGGGTTGCGAAGCAAACTTGGGCGCCGTCAAGTCTAGCTCCTGTGAGTGTAGTTTGATGGGCTCTAAGCAAATAGAAGTCGGGAGTTTGCAGATTTCGTACCAGAAGGTGGTTCTGCACCGGCTGAGAGTAGTTTGCGAAATACGCCGGCGACGATCAGTCACTTGGTCGAAGCTTTGGGGTCGAGTAGCGTGGAGTCTTGCCCCGTCCAAAACCGCTCTTGCTCAGCCGTGACAAGCTCTCTGCTGAGCTGTCCACGCGAGCACCTCTGCTCGGTTCTTTTCGGCCGCCACGAAGACTCGGTGAACCCGGGGTTGTGAGGGCCAAAAGCTCTCGGTTGTGGCCCGACGAGGCGGGGGAGAAGACTGTCAGGGCTTTTTGCTACCGCCTGGGTGTTTGCATGTGAGGGACAACAGCTCCCGAGCGATTGACGACGGCGGCGGCTTCTATGTGCCGTTCTTGCGCGCGAGAGGAGTAGAACGTGGCCTTCGGTGCTGTGGCAAAACGGAGCACGGCCGGGACTAACTATCCCCCACGAGGAGCTCGCCAGCGTGAAGAAACCGACCCCGGGGCGAGCTGTGGTGGCGTCTCGGTGGCGCCTGTGGACTCCTCGGCTCTGTTCGAGTGAGCAAGACTTAACCCCGAAGGCTGCTGATCTTTATGCATTTTTAACCTCCCCAATGACATGTGGGTCCCACCAGACAGTGTTCCCCTATCCCTCAAAAGATCTCCAAAAACTTGGCAAGTGACCAATTCAAATGTCTGGAGCTAAAATCTGAGCTGCATTTGGAGGGTTAGACAAATTCCCTCCCAATTCAAATGTATATTTGAATTCTTAGAATATTTGAATCCTTTTTGGAAAAATGGATAGCAAACCATGTCAAAAATTTATGAAACTTTGCCTACCCACTAATTTGGACCTAAGGAATCCAAATATGCAATTTGATTCGTGTGTTAGCTTGCTCAAAACAAGAGTTTGAACACAACAGTTTCAAATTACCATTGTGTCCTCCCCTCATTTGAAATTTGAGTTGAACCCTCAGTTTAACTTTTGATTTTTAAACCCCTCCATTGGCCTTGGGTACTTCACTTCTGTGGTCTTAATCCACCTAGGGTCCAAACATGCAAGCAACCCTAAATTTGTTTTAGAACAACCTCTCATGTGTTATCATATGTGTAGAAAGTTTGGAACCAATCCCCTTTTGATGGAGGTTACTTGCTCTTCACAATATATTCACAACAAAAATGGTGGTGTTGTGAGGTGATGAAAAGTTTTTGCAAGTCCCTTTTTCTTGGGCTTTTACATCCCTCCCCTCTTAAAAGAATCTCGTCCCGAGATTACAAAAGAAGAGACAGCGATGTAACAGGGACTTACCCCGTGCTGAGACGCCATGAACTCCGGGTAATTTGAGCGAAGGAATTCCTCGCTCTCCCACGTCATTTCTTCGGCAGTGTGGTTGCTCCAGAGTATTTTGTAGAACCACAACGTTCGGCTATGCATGGTTCGGGCTTTCTCATCAATAATCGCCACCGGATATTCATCATACGTTAAATCCGGTTGCAGCTCGCCGATGTCTTCGGTAGGAACAGCAGCGGTATGCTTCTGACATTTTCTCAATTGTGAAAAATGGAAAACGTCATGGACACCAGCAAGAGATGCCGGTAGCTCCAGTCTATACGCCGCTGGTCCACACTTCTCGGTGATAGCATAGGGTCCAATGAAACGGGGAGCGAGTTTCCCCTTCACACCGAACTGGTGCACGCCCTTCATCGGAGACACGCGGAGGTACACGTGCTCCCCGATGTCAAAGTGCAGCGGTCTACGCCTCTTATCAGCGTAGATCTTTTGCCGGGATTGAGCAGCCTTCAAATTAGCTTGAATCGTCCGAACGCGCTCTTTGGCGTCGTTCACCACATCAACCCCGAATGTGACCCTTTCACCGGATTCGCACCAGTTTAATGGGGTGCGGCATTTGCGACCATAGAGAGCTTCGTAGGGTGCCATTTTGATACTCGCCTGATAGCCTTTGTTGTACGAGAATTCCGCCAACGGTAGGTGATCATCCCAGTTCCTACCATGGTGGATGGCACATGCTCTCAACATGTCTTCCAGAACCCGATTCACCCTCTCTGTTTGGCCATCTGTCTGAGGGTGGTAGGCGGAGCTTCTAATCAGTTTAGTACCCAAAGCAGCATGCAACTGCTCCCAAAAGTGAGATACAAATAATGCACCTCGGTCTGAGACTATGGTCTTGGGTACTCCATATAAACATAGAATCTTCGCTATGTACAGCTCCGCATATTTGCCGGCATTGTAACGTGTGTGCACTGGGATGAAGTGAGCAGTCTTGGTTAACCGGTCAATGATTACCCAAATAGAATCATGTTTGTTGGAAGTCAGGGGCAATCCCACAATGAAATCCATGCTCACATCTTCCCATTTCCATGCCGGAATCTTCAGGGGTTGCAGCAGCCCTGATTTCTTCATATGATCAGCTTTCACTCGTCTACACGTATCACACTCAAATACGTACTTCGCTACCTCCCGCTTCATCCGTGTCCACCAAAATTTCTTTTTCAAATCCTGGTACATTTTGTTGCTGCCCTGATGAATGGAGTATTTAGACAAGTGTGCTTCGTCGAGGATCTTTTTCCTCAGCTCCATATCCCGGGGTACGACTATGCGGTCATTGAACCATAGCATCCCATCATCATCTTTCCAGAAACACTTGATCTCCCCATTGTCTATCCGTCTCCAGAGATGTGCCATACCCTTATTAATCTTCTGAGCTGCAATGATGTCCTCCCTAATGGTAGGGATAAGGGCCAGGTTGTAGAGCGATCCATAAGGAACCAAGTATAGACTTGGCTCTTCATCCCCCATCGGTGTAATGGTGAGGTTATGGACATGTGATTTCTGACTCAGCGCGTCGGCGACCACATTCGCCTTGCCGGGGTGGTAGTGAATCTCAATCTCATAATCTTTGATTAGTTCTAACCACCTCCTTTGCCTCATGTTCAGCTCCTTCTGGGTGAAAATGTATTTCAAGCTCTTGTGGTCGGTGTAGAGATGCACCAAATTCCCCAGGAGGTAGTGCCTCCACATTTTTAGCGCCAAAACCACGGCAGCAAGCTCAAGATCATGAGTCGAATAGTGCTGCTCATGGTTCCAAAGTTGGCGTGAGCCATAGGCGACCACACGTCCTTCCTGCATCAACACGCAGCCGAGCCCAATACCGGACGCATCACAGTACACGTCAAAGGGCTTAGTTGTATCCGGTTGAGCTAAGACCGGGGCTGTTGTGAGATGCTTCACCAATGCTTGGAACGCTCCTTCACACGCTGTGTTCCAAACATATTTCGTCCCCTTCTTCAGCAATTCTGTCATCGGCTTAGCAAGCTTGGAGAAGCTTGGAATGAATCTCCGGTAGTATCCCGCTAACCCGAGGAAGCTTCTGACTTCATGAACTGAAGTGGGAGCTTTCAATTTCAGCACTTGCTCTATTTTTCTTGGGTCAACCGCAATGCCTTCCGCGGAGATGATATGTCCAAAGAATGGCACTTGGCTGATCCAAAACTCGCATTTGCTGAACTTGGCGTAGAGCTTGTGGTCTCGCAATCGTTGAAGAACGATCCTCAAGTGTTTGGCATGTTCTGCTTCTGTCTTGGAATAAACCAAGATATCATCGATGAACACTACCACGAACTTATCCAGCTCCGGCATGAACACCGAGTTCATGAGATATATGAAATGTGCTGGAGCATTCGTGAGACCAAAAGACATGACGAGATATTCATATAATCCATATCTCGTCGAGAAAGCCATCTTCGGGATATCCTCCGCCCGGATTTTTATCTGATGATATCAAGAGCGGAGGTCCATCTTGGAGAACACACTTGCACCCACAAGTTGATCAAACAATATGTCAATGCGGGGCAGTGGGTACTTATTCTTGATGGTGACGGTGTTGAGCAGCCGGTAGTCCACACACAGCCTCAAGGTTTCATCCTTCTTCTTCACGAACAGCGCCGAGCATCCCCAAGGTGAGAACCTCGGCCTAATGAAACCTTTGCTCAACAGATCATTGAGCTGTTCTTTCAGTTCAGCCAGCTCGTTCGGAGCCATTTTATATGGTCTCCGTGATATGGGCGTAGTCCCGAGTGCAAGTTCGATCTTGAACTCGACATCCCGTTCAGGTGGCATGCCCGGAAGATCATCTGGGAACACATCGGGGTACTCCCGGACTACGGGGATGTCCTCTAACTTGAGAGCTTCAGTATTATTGCTCGCTGAAACCTCCCGGACTGGATTATCTAATAGGAGGGACTGCGGACGGTGTAATGGGGAGTTGAGGTGAACCGTCCGTGATAAGGTTTCCAGGACAGCACCATGGTAGCTTAGCCCTGACATTCCAAAGATTGCATCAATCTTCTGTCCCTCAAGAATAATCATAGTGGTGGGATATATCTTCCCACCTAAGCATAGTGGTGCTTTCGGAACCATCATAGTTTCTGAAATCTTTCCTCCTGGTGAGCAGATCATATAAGAACACTCGGTTGGAAAGGCTTCCAGTTGATGCTTAACCACATATGATGCACTTATAAAGTTGTGGGTTGCACCAAAATCAAATAATATGATGATGGCTTGATCGTTGAGAGTGAACGTACCCGCCAGCACGTTGTCTCCCTCCGGGGCGTCCTCATTGTCGAGGTTGCGAACGCCCCCCAGTCCGCTGACCAACCTTATTGACCGGAGGTCAGCCTCGAACACCGCCCTGGAACTGTGCTTGCCCGCTGCTCTGCTGCCCCTGGGGACAGTCCTTTGCGAAATGACCCGCCTGGCCACACGTGAAGCAAGTGAAGTGGGGCGGTCCTCCGCTGATCGGCGGACGGAAACCCGGGGTGCGTTGTGGCGGTGGGAACGCCCTGGGTGCCGTCTTCTGCTGCTGCTGTTGCAGTCTCGGTGGTGGCATCGGCGGTCGGAACGGAGGTGACTGGAAAGAACGTCCCCCTAACCGCTGAGGTCGCGCTGGTGGATGCCACTGCTGTCCGGATGGTGTCCGATACACCATGCGGTACTTCTGAGGAGCGCCACCCCCACTGCTGGGTGGAGCGCTGCGCTTCCTCTGCTCAGCTGCCAACTCCCGCTGAGCATCCTCTTGCATAATCGCGGCATTGACGAGGTCGTTTAAGGTGCCGCGATTCTACTGAACGAGATGCGTCTTCATCTCGGGGTGTAACCCCCGATAGAAATGCTCCTGCTTCTTCTCCTCGGTGGAGATGTAGTCTAACGCATATTGTGCCAGATGGTTGAAGGCACGGGAGTAGTCATGGGCACTCCTTCCGCCCTGCTTCAGTTCCAAAAATTCTTGGAACTTCCTCTTCATTATCCCGGGAGGGATATGATAGGCGCGGAACGCCTCCCGGAACTCTTCCCACTCCACGGCATGGCCAACCGGACGTGAGGCGACATAGTTCGCCCACCACGCACCAGCGGCACCGTGAAGCTGCTGCGCTGCGAACAAAGTCTTTTGGCACTCCGTGCATTGGAGCAGCCCGAACTTGGACTCGATGGTCCGCAGCCAGTTGTCGGCCTCCAGTGGTTCTTCTGTTTCAGTGAACACTGGAGGGTGCGTACTCATGACGTCTGAGTACGACACATCACGGGGCCCCCTCTCTTGACGCACCCCCCCCCGCCCCGCCTGGGACGTATTCTGCACGATCGTGCGGAGCAGGTCGGTCTGCTCCTCACGACCCCCCACCAGTGCCGCTATCACATCCGCTAGAGTAAGCGGAGGCGGCGGCGGTGGTTGCTGCTGCGGGGTGCTGTCGTAGGCAGGTGGCTGGGAGTCATCGCCTCCCTGCTGGCTAGAGCCACCAATCTTGTGCGTGGTCCTAGTGCGAACCATCTGCAACCATACGACAATAAACATCAGTCCCGCAACATATTTCATGCAGTCCAATACAATGGCGTAAAACATAATGACAATGAAATCATGCGATACATCTCGTATACAGATAATGTAATAACTTTGCACAAGCTACACCATTACCAGATCAAATACAAGCTGGTTTAAATCCAAATTGATGGACTTCCTCTTTGGAAGTTCATCACAACTAGGTTTGGTAACTACGAGACGTTACTATCGCATTGTCATCACGTATACTACCCTTGTATCTTCAATACGACACAAACATGGTCTCTAGTAAAAGAAACTTGAGTGAGACCTATACTCAAATCTTTCACTAGTTGAATATAACCTCTCATGAGTATGTTCTACCCCATTGGAAGTACTTAAACCCCCCCCCCAGGGTACAACAATCTCTCCAATGAGTTCAACTGTCATTCCGCTGTCAGAATGACCAGTTTCTACATATTCCAGGTTTTGATCTGGTTATGGGCGGTTTCATGACTCAAGTTGAATACTAACGTTAAAGTTAACTTCAGTATCTTTCCAACAAGTACTTATTTGCCCTCAGATCAGCTCTGGTTTAGAAGTTATGGCAATTCAATGTCAACAGAATTTCTGGAAGAATTTCAACAGCACCTCCTTTGGGAAGTTGCTTTTTTCAACTCTGGTTTCCACTGAATTCTGTGCTGAAATTTCGGAAACTTTGAATTACAAGGATGTAACACATCTTCTACCCTTTTTAAAGATGCATCATATGATGATTTTGGATTTTTCTACAGGAAGTTATGCTTGAAAAACAGAACAGTCCAGAGAGTGTTTTGAATCTGTCCTGGTTCTAGACAGTTTACATCCCTCTGGAATTTAGGCCATCTTAAGTTGTGATTAAGCTCTGGAAGTCTACAACAAAGTTGTAGAGTGCTTAAACAGCTTTCCATAACTATCTCCCACACCTCCCTTGGCTAAATAATCTGTGAGTTATGCCCTGTCAAAGTTCAGCAAACTTGCTGCCTAAAACAGAGCACTCTATTTTTCAATCCTTTGGAACTACACTGATCAACTATTGAATTTTTCTACGCAACCAGGGTCCTAAATGTTGAAACTTAGTGATTTTAATTCCTTGTTATCATTATTTTTCATGCACATGCCTATAATAGGTCGGTACTACGTTCCTCACAAAATAAAATCCTAACCGGATTGTACCGGCATATACGTCTCAAGTGTGGCACTAAACGATCTCTCGCACACGTTTACTACGCCGATACATACGTGGTTAGTACCTGCAGAAAACCACACAATAGTGATGCACTCAAAGGTTATGTTTCCATTTCAGGCAGGACCATATTTAAAAGTAAATACAAACGCCCGTATCATTGTCATACGGCCATCCTTGAGTTAAGTCACGTCTCAAGGTACGTGATCGTGTTTCAACACCACATGACGGGGAACCCGAGTATGTCATGAACGGGTCGTCACGGTTGGGAATGTTATCAACCCAACAGATACCACCTACTGCCCTGCAGGGCACGCCGATGGCAAGTGCTGCGTATGTCCTCATGGGCTATTTCTAGACGAACACACTCTCGCGTTACTGACCACGCGATGGGGTCTCCACTTACTTGCCTAATGCATGCTAGGGATCAGGGTTTCATATGAACTCAGGAACATGAAGAGTCCAAGAGTTTCATATTGACGTCTCACACCAAACTGTGAGACCTATCCCTGAACCACATTCCTCGTCAGGGGAGCTAACCGAAATTGAACCGCTTTCAGTGGCGTTCCTTACCATTCTTACCAGAGCGTAGGTGCGTCATTACATAATTAAAATTCAGAATTATAACACATATGTTAGTCTTGCCACTTTAAGTAACTATGCTAATATAGTCCTTACTTGGGCAACTACCGAATCCTCACCGTAAACCTAAGTTTTCCCGTAATACAGTCCTTACGTACTGTGCTATCCCCAATGCAGCTCTGATACCAGGTTGTGGCGGACCGGGATCCGCTCATCCAAGATCGCAGAGGGTGATGCCGCACAATGCGACACCCAATAGCACACGTCATAAGGACACAATATATTACATGGGAAACCAACTGAACTGTACAAACAGGTACAACCTTCAGTTACAAACTATTGTTTATATTGCACAGCGGAAGTCTACTTTATAGAACTCACGCCCGCCTATCTAGCAAAAGTCGGTTGCCCAGCCCTAGGGCAACCCACACTAGCTGCACTCCTCAGCTCAGCACAGCGTGTACGGCTCCCACTCAGCTGTGGTCCCCGACGGAGGGTAACCCTCGCTGGTGGACTCATACTCCGAGTCCGTGGGTGGCTCCTCACCTGGAAAACACTTAAGCAGCAACCATGAGCACAATGGCTCAACAAGACTTAACTTACTCACCTAAGCATGAAACAATACATGTAGGGTACAATGAACATGGGGTGGTACAATTGCAGCAAACGGATGCGCCTACAAGTTCATCCTTCGTTCATCTTTTAGGCACAAGTTAACAGTTTATGAATCTGAAATTTAGTAAGCAATATTTGGTGGCACACATGTAGTAATACAATATTATATCATAAGAGCAATATTGAATCATCACATTTCATACATTAACTACGTTACGACGCAGTGAACAAGCGGTTCTCGTCACTACGAGGGACGGCGAATCGACTCGATATACACCTGCAGGGATACCCAAAGATCGCGTCACGTACGCCCACCCGTGGAGCTGCACAGCACGCTCACTCGATGTCGTACGGGACAACCTTTTACCCAACAGCCCAAACGTCAAACTGGTCGCACCGAAACGAGCAGGAGGTTCCCTACACGGAGCATCTCTCTATGCCCGTTAGCAGATTCCACCTTGCTGCCCTCAGCCTACACCTATAAATCGGTGCGTTATGCCTCGATGCCTAGAGGTTTAGGTTACGTCAGTTTATCGGGGCCCATATATACGATATGCCTTCGGTACGTTCAATACTTGTTCAGCAGGGCCGCACACGGATCGGTCCTCAATCGACACGGACAGGGCTGCGCACGCAAGACTTCCTCTTGCTGCGCCCTAGCCCCTGCCTAGTCTCATTTTCATTACTAAAGTGACCTCACATCACTCGAACCAATCCCGTGTGTCCCAAGCCTAACTCGCGAGTAGATTCCAACTACTCGACTTGTACTGAAGTCCTATGAATCATTAAGCATAACCTGTCTAGTCGAGGCCTTAGACACTACCCTCACTCTTATGGGAACATCTGGTTATGCATTTGGGTTTCATCCACCCTACACCAAGTGCACATACATACTTCACACTAGACATGTAAAGTAAGTAAAACTTTATAAAAAGGGTTAATGCAAACTGGGGCTTGCCTTGTTGCTGCTGGTCAGTGGTTAGGTCTTCTTCCGGAAGGAGGAAGTCGAGCACTTCCGGAGTCTCCTCGCATTCAGCGACTACACGTTAATGAATATGCACATAAGTTTAATTGTAAAGATTGTGCTACAAGTTCTACTAACAATTTTTCAAAAACCGGAACTCTGTTTAAGAATTTAAAATGAAACTGGGGCTAGTGGTTTGGGTTTGGACCTAAGCACATGATTAAGTGCTAAGTGGTTTTTCCCCTCTTCTATATTGATCACCTCAAGTGGTTAAACAGAACAGGGGTGATCTAGAGCTCCAATGGAGCTGAGAATTTTCATTTGAGTTCCTTGTCACAAGAAAACCCTCTGGGCCAAAGATTAGCACTTTTCATTGAGTGGTTTGTTCAGAATAATTTTCTAAGCAATTAAGCAAAGAAGAATTATTTCTGGGATAACACCCATGTTCATGCCAAACTTAGTGAACTACAATTTCAATTATAGCTCTTGGAGTTTTCATGAATTTTCCTAGCATTTTTGGGGCTAAGATTTGCCCAGAACTGAATTTCCAAGTTTTGGAAATTCTCTGAAAATGTTTCTGTATTTAAGTGAATACAGCATCTTCAAATCTGAATTGCCCTGATCAAATCCACTCCAAATGATCCGAAACTTTTACAGGAGTTCACTAACATCCCATAGAATGTTCTGGCAAAATTGGAGGATTTTTGTATTAACGAAACTCCCTCTAAAATTCTTTTGCTTAAAAGATTTAAAGAATTTTCTAGAGTTAAATAATGGGTTTCATACAAATTGGGTTGCATATTTGGATAGAGCTATTCAATATGAATTCAACACAATTTGAATCACTAAATTTGGAGCTTCCTAGCAAAGGTTATGAGGTTCTAAAGTTTGGGGAAATTCTGGAATTTGAATTAACCGGGAAAAGTTCAAATCCCTGACAGCGGGTCCGGCCCACACGTGTCACTCCCTCGGCTACACCACACGAGGCCACAGGACTGTTCTCCACATTGTCACAGCTGATCCGGTGCAACAGAAAATCCCCACACTGTTTACTGAGCGACTGATGAGCGGGCCTGGCCAACTCGTCTTCTTCCTCGCGCTCCAGCACCCGCGCGCCGCCGGGCTCGCTGGAGCCGCGCTGATCCTTGCCGTCTGGCCAACTCTCGCGCTCTCCCTTGCCGCCAGGGCCTAAATTCGTGCGCTGAACATGATGGCACCATCTCCCCTGGCCGGCGGTGGCCCTAACCTAGCCGGAGACGGTGCAGCCGCTCGGGATCACTTCGGCTATGTCACCCGACGCCTTTAGCCCGCCAAAACCTCGGTGAGAGGGCTATACAGCACCAGGGGATCCCAGGGAGGGTCGACAGGGCCATGCAAAGGCTCAGGGAAGGCTCTAACCTAGTGGTCACCGTGAGCCCGATCCTCCCCGCCATAGCCGCGGTTGGAAAAACGGAAAATACGTCGGCTACAGCCATGATCAAGCTAGGGTTGCGAAGTAAACTTGGGCGCCGTCAATTCTAGCTCCTGTGAGTGCAGTTTGATGGGCTCTAAGCAAATAGAAGTCGGGAATTTGCAGATTTCATACCAGAAGGTGGTTCTGCACCGGCTGAGAGTAGTTTGCGAAATACGCCGGCGATAATCAGTCACTTGGTCCAAGCTTTGGGGTCGAGTAGCGTGGAGTCTTGGCGCGTCCAAAACCGCTCTTGCTCGGCCGTGACAAGCTCTCTGCTGAGCTGTCCACGCGAGCACCTCTGCTCGGTTCTTTTCGGCCGCCGTGAAGACTCGGTGAAACCGGGGTTGTGAGGGCCAAAAGCTCTCGGTTGTGGCCCGACGAGGCGGTGGAGAAGACTGTCAGGGCGTTTTGCTACCGCCTGGGTGTTTGCACACGAGGGACAACAGCTCCCGAGCGATTGACAACGGCGGCGGCTTCTCTGTGCCGTTCTTGCGCGCGAGAGGAGTAGAACGTGGCCTTCGGTGCTGTGGCAAAACGGGGCACGGCCGGGAGTAACTATCCCCCACGAGGAGCTCGCCAGCGTGAAGAAACCGACCCCGGGGTGAGCTGTGGTGGCGTCTCGGTGGCGCCTGTGGACTCCTCGGCTCTGTTCGAGTGAGCAAGACTTAACCCCGAAGGCTGCTGATCTTTATGCATTTTTACCTCCCCAATGACATGTGGGTCCCACCAGTCAGTGCTCCCCTATCCCTCAAAAGATCTGTAAAAACTTGGCAAGTGACCAATTCAAATGTTTGGAGCTAAATTCTGAGCTGCATTTGGAGGGTTAGACAAATTCCCTCCCAATTCAAATGTATATTTGAATTCTTAGAATATTTGAATCCTTTTTGGAAAAATGGATAGCAAACCATGTTAAAAATTTATGAAACTTTGCCTACCCACTAATTTGGACCTAAGGAATCCAAATATGCAATTTGATTCGTTTGTTAGCTGCTGCAAACAAGAGTTTGAACACAACAGTTTTGAATTCCCATTGTGTCCTCCCCTCATTTGAAATTTGAGTTGAACCCTCAGTTTAACTTTTGATTTTTAAACCCCTCCATTGGCCTTGAGTACTTCACTTCTGTGGTCTTAATCCACCTAGGGTCCAAACATGCAAGCAATCCTAAGTTTGTTTTAGAACAACTTCTCATGTGTTATCATATGTGTAGAAAGTTTGGAACCAATCCCCTTTTGATGGAGGTTACTTGCTCTTCACAATATATTCACAACAAAAACGGTGGTGTTGTGAGGTGATGAAAAGTTTTTGCAAGTCCCTTTTTCTTGGGCTTTTACATATTGTGGCTGCGCGGGTTAAACACCGTAGCCCCGGTGTTGCCGCAATTTCACTGGTCCGGTTTAAAACAGTGGGCCCAGTTCCAATTATTTGAAGTTTCTGTTAGGGAAATAATTCCAGGAATTAGCTAATCTTTCCAAGCTCATAACTTTGTGTAGAAAACTCCAAAAAGGGTGGGACCAATTTTGTTGGAATCCTCATGAGGAGTACTTCACAAAGAAATGAATTGCATGCTATGAAAATGCCCAGGAATTTCTGTAGAATTGTTTTTAGTAAATCCTTTAGGGATTTATTACAGGAGCAATTCTTCATGAAATATCCCCAAATTTGGGGCAGCAAATCCTTTTCATAGTTACTGATCTCCAGTAAAAATTTGGGCTTCATTGGAGTTCATTTCCTAGGCCAAACTGCCTTCCCAAGTTCAGCCTTTATTGGAAAATTCCAATTTAAACAGAAACTGTTTCAGAACTCCTGTTCAACTTCAAAAATTCATCCCTCTCTGTTGGTAGCTCCCAAAATGGTGAAACAAATTTTGTTAGAACCATGGAGATTTACCCTAATCAGATCTTCCACTATTAGCTATGTCAAAGCTCCTAATTTGGGCTCAAAATTCAGAGAAGCCTTGTGCTTGTGGGAATTTTGGAGACCACAATGTGCAATGAAAATTCTCCAAAATTTTGCTCAGATCATCCTTAGAGAGTCTAGTATCCACTGTAAAAATCCCAAAGCCAATTAAGGACTCTAAATAGCAGTAGCTATGAATAGAAGTTCAATTCTTATAAGTCATTAATACTTATACACATATTTTGCTACATTTCATTTTGTGACCGAAGTTGAGGACGCACCGGAGCCCTTGGACGTCCTCCCACCTGAAGCTAACTTCCGGTTTGACTCGCAATCAGGCAAGCCCTGGTTTGCATTTAAGTACTTTTGCAAATTTTTTATTTCTATCACTTATGTCTAGGGTGAATGTTTGCATTAGAGTTAAGGTGATTGAAACCCCACTTGCATAACCTTTTAAATCCTATGAGGGGTTGGGTAGCTTACAGACCCAACAAGTAGACAAGGCCCTGCTAATATGCTTAGGATCTCGGTAGAAGTCGAGTAGTTGGAATCTACTCGCGAGGTAAGGTTTATCACACGGTTTGGTCAGAATAGAAAATGGCTTAAAAGTGGAGAAAATGAGACCCAGCAGGGGGGATAGGAAGCAGTGAGCGGAGGTCTCACATGCGTAGCCCTGTTCCTTCGATTGAGGAATGAGTCGTGTGTGGGCCTGCTGAACAAGTATCGAACAGTACCGGATAGCATACTGACATAAGCAGGAAACCGATGTAAATGGTTAACCTGGGTGCTGAGGCTTACCCAACCGTAAATAGGAGTGGGTTGAGGGTAACAAGGTGTAAATCTGCCGGTGGGTACAGTCACGCTCCACGTGGGGACCTCCTGCCCGTTACGGATGGACCGGTTCGGCATTTGGGTTGCCTTTGATAGTTTGTTGGATACAACAGAGTAGGAAGGGGTGTGGAATCACGCTTCTGAAAGCGGGTGTATGCAACCTGTTGTCTGGGTGTCTCCTGATTGCAATCACCGTCCCTCGCGGTTATTTGAGTACCGCTTGTTCAATGTTTCGTGACGTAGTAAGAAGTAAAGTAAGCCAGTTGAATGATAATATTCTGTGATGATATATTAATGTTTTGGAAACCATGTTTGCTGTATATGTAGAGCTAATTAAGTTTACTTTCCGCTTTGGGCATCACCACATCGGAGGAAAGCGTTTCTTGTTTGATTGTGGACTTCAGATGTGAGGGCTGCCTAAGGCACATGAATTTGCTGCTATAAAACTGAAAGTAAGGATCAACTTATAGGCGGGTCTTTGTTGCAAAGTCCATTCTCCTATTTTACACATCCCTGCATGTAGAGTTCCATGCCTAGGCTAGTCGGTTAAGCCTTGCTGAGCCATCGAGCTCACGGTTGCAATATTTGAGCTGTGTGCAGGTGAGAGTTATGAGGAGGGATCTGAGGACGAGACGATGCCCTCGTCGGGGTACACGGCCAAGCTGGAGCCCTGCACGCCGCCGTGAATCTCCGGTTCCTTGCTGCTAGTGTGTAGCGTCCCCGGGCTGGGCAGCTGCACTTTTGCATAGTTAGGATAAGCGGCTCTCTATGTATAACACTTCCGCTGTTTAATTAAGTTTTGTAAAAGACTTCCGCTATTTTATATCAAATAAAAGTTTGTATATTGTTCTTAATTCTTTTCGTGTGTGTTGTTGGATGCCGCATCGCACGGCACCACCCTATGCGATCCTGGAGTGGGTGAACCACGGGGTGGTCCCCACAAGTGAGTGAAAGAGCCTGACATCCATGAAGACTTGCGACAACTATCCAATGGATTGGTTAAAGTTAGAAGCTATGACTGATATGACGTCAACGGGTTTTGATTTCGTAAGACTCAAGTTGAAGCTCTTCGTCCTCTCGTGACATGTAATACCGAAGTTGTAACGAGGGCAATCGACTCTCAAGGACGCGAAACTAATTACCTCAGGATCATTAATAAAATTCTTAAATTTACTTTTGCTGGGATAAGGAACTTCAAGTCGTCTTCTTTGACTGTGATTGGTTTGACAACAATCATGAAACACGACAAAATGAATTTTTGCATGGTGGAAGTCAAACACAATGAACAACTACGAGGCTACGATACATTTGTTCTTGCACACCAAGTGGAGCAAGTGTATTATTTACCTTATCCATGTCAGAAGCTTAATTCTTGGTGGGTGGTACATAAGGTGAATTCTCGTGAGCGGTTATATACTCCAAGAGATGATGGTTACCATGATATCAATGATGTTGACGAGGTTTATCAATAACAAGAGTTGCTAGACTCATTTTCCGTCGAGGCTGATGTTGAACTCGATCACTAGGTTGGAGACGCTGACGATGTAGAGACTTCTAATATGCGCAAACGAAACGGAAACAAATTACGAAAGAAGATCGATGGTCTAGTTTAAGGAGTCAGGTTCGTGATGTCGATGAACTCTGAAACTGACTCCAAGTAACATTTTGTTCACTAAATTATAATAACTTTGTATATTTCCCTAGCATATTGATCAATTACTCCTTACGACAGGATGTCGTCAGAGAAGAGGAAAGGGAAGGGGGCTAGGGGCTTCCTTAGGCAGGCTGTGACACCCTCAATTTTGTAATCACGCATGCATTCATATTTCATGTAGAGAGATATTTTAAAATAAGTAGAAACAGAGAAGAAATAAAAAGATAGCCAAAAAGAGCCAATTCCAGTTTGCCGAGGAGCGTTGTAGACAATATCCGCGGCCGCTGGCCACGTGGCACGTCCGGAGCTCATCCCCGCGAAGGGGGAGAGATCCGCCGCTAAACTGGCTACGTGGTAGGCTCAGGGCTCGTCTCTGCGGAAAGGGGCGAGGTCCGACCCCGTGGGACAAGTGTTGCCCCCGGAGATAGCTCTGCGGAGAAGTGAGGCCAGTCCCGCAGGACATGTGTCTGCTGCGGAGCTAGTCACTGCGGAGAAGAGAGGTCCAGCCGCGCGGGACACATGTCACTCTCGGAGCTCACCTCCAAGAGGGCTGGCCCCGCCAGTCACATGTCACCCTCAGGGCTCATCTCCAAGAGGTCTGACACTATTGGACACGTGTCAGTCTCGGAGCTTACCTTCGGGAGGTCAGGTCCTACTGGACACGTGTCACCTCCGGAGCTCATCTCCAGGAGGTCTGACGCTGATGGACACGTGTCAACCTCGGAGCTCGCCTCCGAGAAGAATGAGAGATCGGCGCTACTTGACACGTGGCATTCTCGGAGCTCACCTCTGAAGAGAGGGGAGGTCCAGAACAGACACGTGGCACTATCGGAGCCCACCTCTGAAGAGAGAGGAGGTCCGACACTGACACGTGGCACCCTAGAGCCACCTCTGAAGAGAGGGGAGGTCTGGAACTGACACATGGCGTACGCGGAGCTTGTCTCTAGAGAGAGGGGAGGTCCCGACCCACCAGACAAGTGGCGCACGCGGAGCTCACCTCTGAGGGAGAGGGAGGTCCCGACCTGCCAGGACACGTGGCACACGCGGAGCTCGCCTCTGAGGAGAGGGAGGTCCTGCCTGCTTGACACGCGGCACAACCGGAGCCCACATTTGCTGGACACTTGGAGCCTCCGGAGCTCACCGCCGCGAAGGTAACGAGATCTGAAGCGGTTTTTCTTCCGTACGCGCGGGAATACTGACACGAATTCCACATTGGTACCGCACCAAATAGATTAAAGATAAGTTGTTAAGATCTAAAAACAATTTGAATAGGACTCTTATTCGAATTCCGATCAGAGTAGGACTCTTCGTTTTCCTCTTATAAATAGAACCGAAAACCTTTGGCCGCAACCACGAACTTCTTTTCCACCTCCCGAGTCGACGACTTGGAGCCCTAGCCCCCAACTCGCCGAGCTAACCACCTTCGCCAGAGGAGACCCGACACGATCGCCAGAGGAGACCCGACGATCTGTTTTGCTGCCATTGCTAGGAGGAAGGTCCCGAAGAGAGTAAGGTAGGTCTCCAATACCACCTTACGACATGATCGTGGTTTTCATTGCATCTGTTCGGACAGAAGCTTTTTCGTGGATAGATCACGTGTTGATCGGTTTGATCTAGATCTTGAGTCTAGATCATCACCACGTCAACATTTGATCTTTACACCTCTGTTCATCGTAAAACCCCATGCAAACCCATGCAAACATTCAAGAACACGTACACACCGAAACTGCACCGTAGGATTAACATGCATATGCATCATTGCATCTTAAAGTAGAGTTTGTGCATGATGATTGATTGCTATGAATCTTGTATGTGTGTGATCGCGAGTAGAAGGACAAGCTCACAGAGCTGTCTACGATGGACTACAACCTCAAGACTTCGAGATCCAAGAGCAACTGAAACTGCAAGAACAAGGCAAGTGCTCCTTGACCATATTGATCCCATGTTTTTGAAAGACTGTTTTGATTGCGAAAATGTGAGTATGCTTGAGTCAACATGATGGGATACCCTTTCATAGGAGTTTACTAGTTTTGTTAACCATCCTTGTCGCTGGGAAAGTTAATGAGTCGGGTATGGTCTTTTGCTTTTTGCTTCGCTGAGTCCATGGGATATGGGAAGCGAGATAGATTGTGTCTAGCTAACTGCACTCGTATGAACAATGAGAAACTGATTTTGATAAAGAACATGAATCGGGGGAGATCTAGGCAAGCCTTGGTTTGTGGATGAGGTAGAATGAGATGGTGGTTTACTTGCCGTAGATCTAAGAACCGGTTCATGCGAGCACATGCCAGGAATACAGTGCCACCACAAGGCCAAGCATGGGTGCGGCTTAGCTGAGTAATTAGGTATGTTACTAGATTGTTATGGACCGTGGAAGGCACGGGGAATGAGAGTCGAGTGAGGACTGCCCTGGGAACTGCATGGCACAAGAGGGGGCCCGTAGGTTGGAGAATTGGAGATTCTAGCCTGCCGGTGAAACCTTAGTGAGTCCATACATCTAGTAGCCCCTTTGTAAAGGCTATTTTGTGATCTCTTGGCCATACACCGATGGTTGTGTACTGGTATAATGGAGGTTCTGCAGTCGCCAACGGGTGACGAAATCACAAACTTGTGGGTAAAGTGGTACAAACTCTGCAGAGTGTAAAACTATCATGATAGCCGAGCTTACGGTCACGAGCGCCTGGCCAACTTCAATGATTAGATGGGATGGTTTTGGGATGGTTTGGATGGTATTTGGTTTGGTTTAGTCTTTGGATTTGGTTTCGGGACTGTTAAGTCTTTGGTAAATGAGATTGGTCGCATGACTTTTGAGTCATGGCAATGAGATTTGGTCTCTTTATGAGACAGAAATTGAATATGAGATGAAATGGTAGTGAATACAAGATGGCATTCATGAGATGGTAGTGAATACGAGATGGTATTTATGAGCATGAGAAAAAGTTGAGAAAGATTAATGTCTGGTCGAGACATGGAAAGTGATGAAACATGATGAAAGTATGTTAATGTTTAAGTATATGTTGGGATTAAATTCACTTAAAGCTAGTTGCTGTTTTTATCATATTTTGAGAAATAAACTTTGCTTTCCGCAATGAGCCTTTTATACCTACCTTGTTGTACATGTCATACTCCCCGCACTTGCTAAGTACGTCATGTACTCACCCTTGCATTATCATACATCATCAGCGATAGGAGAAGAATACTTTGAAGACCCTGTGGAGTATTAGGCATGAGATCCACCATCAACCTTGCCTGTGGAGTAGGAGATGGAGCCGCTGCTGCAGCTTAGTTTGCTTCCGCAATAGTTAGAAAACTTCCGCTGTATGAATAAAGACTTCTGCTGCTAGATTAAGACTTCCGCTGCTAGATGAGTTAGAGGCTCATGAGACAATGTAATAAAACCCTGTTATTCGTGGTATTCTTCTGAAATTCAGTTTGTGGATGATATGTGTATGTGTGATGAACATCCTGGGCACACATATGCATCAGTCCAGGTTCCGATTCTCGGAATCCAGGGCGTCACAAGTTGGTATCAGAGCCACGGTGATCGTAGGTCACACGCCTAAATAGGAATCACAGATTTGCATTAGAGCCACTATGACCATAGGTATGCAAGCCTAGAATGCATAGATTGGCATCAAAACCACCTTGACCGTAGGATGCAAGCCGAGGAGAAGCCATAGTTGGATCACAGATTGGTATCACCCCAAACCCCATATGACCCCCATTGAATAAGCTTGAATAAGAGTTGTATGAAACTTTTGTGATGATTGTTATGCTTGTGTGCTTAGTGTGAGTTGTGAGACGTTTTCAGCGTTGTCCATATCCACACATAGTAGAGAGGTGTGAGATGCCTCGACACTTGTTCACATCCTCATATGGGCTAATATATATAGTCTATCCACCTTGATGCATATAGTTAGGGGGGTCCATCTAACCTTCTAACCTCTATTCTATCCAACTCTCTCTCAAAGATGGTGAGAGGAAAGGCCGGCCGTCAAGGGAGGAACGTCCGTGGCAACCAAGAGGATGACCACGTCGAAGTTACTGAGAATGACAACCCTGGAGCTGGTGCAAACAACCTGGAACGGTTGATGGCTATGCAAAATCATCTTATGCAAACCATGATCTAAACTTTGGGTCAGTTGCAAGCCAATAACAACAATCCCGTTCCTGCACCGCCACCACCACCGGCTCACAACCGACTGGGAGAGTTCATGAGAACTCGACCACCCACTTTCTCACAAGCTAATGATCCCATGGAGGCCGATGACTGGTTGAAGTCCATGGAGAAGAAGCTTGCTATAGTTCAGTGCAATGATCGAGAGAAAGTTCTCTTTTCATCGCACCAACTCATGGGAGCAGCCGCTGACTGGTGGGATTCTCTATGCAACGCTCATGACAACCCGGGGACTATTACTTGGACCGAGTTCAAGGAGAGTTTCCACTCTCATTACGTCCCTGCTGGTTTCATGATGCTAAAAAGGCAGGAGTTCGAAGGTCTCCACCAAGGCAAGAAGAGCGTGAATGAGTACCTAAACAAGTTCATGCAGCTTTCAAGGTATGCCCCTGAAGATGTCAACTCGGACCAACGGAAGCAGTACTTGTTCATGAGAGGGTTGAACAATGAGATCCAAGTTCAACTTCTCAATAATGACTATGCTAACTTCAAGAAGCTAGTTGACAAGGCTATAGTGGTTGAGAGCAAGATCCGGGAGATCGAGCAAGAGGGCAAGAGGAAGATGCCATACCATCCACAAGGGAGCAACATACGCCCTTGGTACATGCTCCCAGCTGCACCACAATATGGATCGTTTTGCCCTAACCAACCACCACAGCAACGACCCGTTGCACAAGCACCTCGTGTGCCTTTGCCTCCAGTGCCCTGTCCTGATGTGGTGCTTATGCTCAAAACCCCCGCCCCAACGTACTTGCTGTCATGGGCAACAAGGCATTCTTTGCATGCGGAGAGACAAGACACTTTGCGAGCCAGTGCCCGAAGAGAGGTCCTAGACAACCGAGCAACGTGCCCAAGCAGAACCCACGGCCAAATGGAGGAGCTAATCAAGGAAACCGTGGATAGAAGAACTATGCTCGTGGCAACGTGAACCATGTTTCTGCTGAGGAAGCACAACAGGCTGAGGACGTCGTGATTGGTATGTTCCTTGCTAACTCCAACCCAGCTACCATTTTATTTGATTTCGGAGCATCGCATTCATTCATATCATCCAAGTATGTTGCCAAGTATAATCTACCCATATCACACTTGAAATATACTATGTTGGTTAATTCTCCCGTGGAGAGATGAGGACTAATATAGTATGTCCGAAAGTAAACCTTAAAATAAGGGGGTAGACTTCCTTGCCAACCTCATTGTCTTGGATTCCCAAGGGCTCAACATAATACTCGGAATGGATTGGCTAAGTAAGCACAACGGACTGATCCAATGTGTTGAGAGGAGCGTGCAGTTGACAAACGAGCACGGTACCCGTATCGAGTTCGAGTCAGCCCAACTAGCAACCGAGAAGGCGACATTGAACCACGTCGAAGAAGTAACCCTGGACAACATTCCGGTGGTTCAAGAATTTTTGGACGTGTTCCCGGAAGAACTTCCAGGTATGCAACCTGACCGGGACATCGAGTTTGCCATTGACTTGGTACCCGGAACCGCACCTATAGCAAAGAGGCCATATAGGATGCCCGTTAACGAACTAGTGGAGCTCAAGAAGCAAATCAAGAAGTAGTTAGAGAAGGGATTTATATGCCCAAGTTCGTCCCCATGGGGAGCCCCCGTGCTCTCCGTGGACAACAAGGATAGGATCCAAAGGATGTGCGTGGATTATAGGTCTCTCAATGAGGTGACGATCAAGAATAAATACCCTTTGCCCCGTATAGAGGACCTATTCAACCAAATGAAAGGAGCTCGAGTTTTCTCCAAGATTGATATTCCGTCGGGATACTTCCAACTGAAGATTAAACCCTCCGATATACCCAAGACTGCCTTTCGAACACGGTACGGTTCATACAAATATACCGTTATGTCTTTTGGGCTAACAAATGCACCCGCATAATTCACGTACCTCATGAACAAGGTCTTCATGGAGTACTTGGAAAGTTCATCATGGTTTTCATCGATGATATCATGGTGTATTCAATAAGTGAGGAAGAACATGAAGAACATTTGAGATTTACATTGCAAAAGCTGCGAGAGCGTCAATTGTATGCCAAGCTTAGCAAGTGTCAATTCTGGCTAAAGGATATATCATTCCTAGGCCACATCATCTCCGAGGAAGGAGTATCGGTTGATCCCGGAAAAGTGGGAGATGTTCTGAAGTGGAACCAACCGCAAAACGTGAGACATTCAGAGTTTTCTTGGGATGGTTGGATACTACCAACATTTCATCAAGGACTTCTCCAAAATAGCAAAGCCTATGACGGAGCTATTGATGAAAGGAAAGGCGTTCCAGTGGACATCAGCGTGCCAAGAAAGATTTGAGGGGCTCAAGAAAAGGCTAACCACAGCGCCGTTTTGGTATTGCCGGACATGAGCAAGATCTTTGACATATATTGTGACGCATCAAGACAAGGGCTCGGATGCGTGCTCATGCAAGAAGGACAAGTGGTAGCCTATGCCTAATGACAATTAAAGAAGCACGAGCTTAATTACCCTACACATGACTTGGAGCTAGCAGCCGTGGTGCGTGCTTGAAGATTTGGAGACATTATATCCTTGGTCATCGATGTGAGATCTATATGGATCATAAAAGCCTCAAGTACATATTCACCCAAACGGATTTGAATTTGAGGCAACGTCGATGGTTGGAACTCATCAAGGATTATGATGTTGGAACCAACTACCACCCCGGAAAGGCCAATGTAGTAGCTGATGCCTTGAGCCAAAAGGGAGCATGTCACCAACTCACGGTTCGGGAGCTACCACCTGAGCTACGCAAGGAGTTCGAATGGTTACATCTCGGATTCTTGAACGAGATGGAGGTGATGGAACTCCATTCTTTATTGGAACAAGAGATAAAGGATGGCCAAGCAACGGATGAAGGGATCAAGGAGATCAAGTAAAGGATCTGACAAGGCATCAAAAAGGACTTCAAGGAAGACGAGAAGGGTACGCTTTGGCTAGGGAAAAGGATTTGTGTACCTAACGTAAAGCACATCCGCGACACGATATTAAAGGAGGCACATGACTCACCTTATTCCATACATCCCGGAAGTACCAAGATGTACAAGGACCTGAAAACTTGTTATTGGTGGGATAGTATGAAAAGGGACGTAGCCGAGTATGTTGCCCTATGCAACACATGCCAACGGGTGAAGGCCGAACATCAAAGACCCGTTGGATTGTTGCAACCCTTAAATATACCCGAGTGGAAGTGGGAAGACATCAGTATGGATTTCATCGTCGGATTGCCACGTACTCAGTCGGGTTATGAATCCATCTGGGATATCACGGACCGATTGACGAAAACCGCCCATTTCCTTCCTGTAAAGATCAAGTACAACGTTGCACAACTAGCCAAGCTGTAGATGGAGCAAATCGTGTGCCGCCATGGAGTCCCGAAAAGGATAGTCTCAGATCGGGGTTCTCAGTTTACCTCTATATTTTGGAGGAAGCTGCAGAAAGCTATGGGTACACGACTAGATTTTAGCTCCACTTACCACCCGCAGACTGATGGACAAACAGAAAGGACAAATCAGATTTTGGAGGACATGTTGAGAGCTTGCGCCTTGAAACATGGGCGTAGTTGGGATAGGAGCTTGCCGTATGCTGAATTCTCCTATTACAACAGCTATCAAGCCAGCTTGAAGATGTCACCTTTTGAAGCGTTTTATGGTAGACGGTGTAGATCGCTGTTGTTTTGGAATGAAACCGGAGAGAACCAAGTGTTTGGACCCGAAGTGCTACAAGAGGCTGAAAAGCAAGTCCAAACAATACGGGAGAACTTGAAGGCTGCTCAGTCACGACAGAAAGGCTGTGCGGACAATAGGCGAAGGAAGTTGACTTTCGAAGTAGGAGACTTCGTATACCTTAAGGTATCGCCTATCCGACGCCAACGACGTTTCAACGTCAAAGGCAAGGTAACACCTCACTACATCGGGCCATTTAAGATTTTGGGCAAGCGAGGAGAAGTAGCCTATCAACTAGAGCTCCCGATGCACCTCTCTGACGTGCATGACGTGTTTCACGTATCCCAGCTCAAGAAGTGCTTGAGAATACCAGAAGAGCAAGTTCCAATGGATGAGCTCAAACTTCAAGAGGATCTGACCTATGCAGAGCACCCTGTCTGAATTTTGGACGTGAAGGAAAGGGTCACGAGGAACAAAGTGATCCGTTGGTGCAAGGTACAATGGAGCCATCACACGGAAGCAGAAGCTACATGGGAACGTGAGGAAGATATCAAGACAGAATTCCCTCATCTATTCTCCACTATCGAATCTCGAGGGCGAGATTCAATTTAAGGGGGGTAGATTTGTTACACCCTCAATTTTGTAATCACGCATGCATTCATATTTCATGTAGAGAGACATTTCAAAATAAGTAGAAACAGATAAGAAATAAAAGATAGCCAAAAAGAGCCAATTACAGTTCGCTGAGGAGCGCTGTAGACAATTTCTGCGGCCAGTGGCCATATGGCGCGTCCGGAGCTCATCCCCGCGAAGGGGGAGAGGTCCACAGCTAAACTGGCTACGTGGCAGGCTCGAGGCTCGTCTCTGGGAAAAGGGGCGAGGTCCGACCCCGTGGGACACGTGTTGCCCCCGGAGCTAGCCTCTGCGGAGAAGCGAGGCCAGTCCCGCAGGACACGTGTCGGCTGTGGAACTAGTCACTGCGGAGAAGAGAGGTCCAGCCGCGCGGGACACATGTCGCTCTCGGAGCTCACCTACGAGAGGTCCGGCCCAGCCAGACACGTGTCACCCTCGGAGCTCATCTCTGAGAGGTCCGACACTATTGGACACGTGTCACTCTCGAAGCTTACCTCCGGGAGGTCCGGCCCTATTGGACACGTGTCACCCCCAGAGCTCATCTCCGTGAGGTCTGACGCTGATGGACACGTGTCGATCTCGGAGCTCGCCTCCAAGAAGAATGGAAGATCGGCGCTACTTGACACTTGGCATTCTCGGAGCTCACCTCCGAAGAGAGGGGAGGTCCAGAACGGACACGTGGCACTACCGGAGCCCACCTCCAAAGAGAGGGGAGGTCCGGCACTGACACGTGGCACCCTGGAGCCACCTCCGAAGAGAGGGGAGGTCCGGAACTGACACGTGGCATACGCGGAGCTCTTCTCTAGAGAGAGGGGAGGTCCCGACCCACCAGACACGTGGCGCACGCGGAGCTCACCTCTGAGGGAGAGGGAGGTCCCGACTCGCCAGGACACATGGCGCACATGGAGCTCGCCTCTGAGGAGAGGAGGTCCCGCCCGCCTGACACGTGGCACAACCAGAGCCCACATCTGCTGGACACGTGGAGCCTCCGGAGCTCACCGCCGCAAAGGTAACGAGATCTAAAGCGGTTTTTCTTCTGTACGCGCGGGAATACCTACACGGAAGGAAACCGACATGAATTCCACATTGCTATCGCACCAAATCGATTAAATATAAGTTGTTAAGATCCAAAAACAATTTGAATAGGACTCTGATTTGAATTCCGATCAGAGTAGGACTCTTTGTTTTCCTCTTATAAATAGAACCAAAAACCTTTGGCCGCAACCACAAACTTCTTTTCCACCTCCCAAGTCGATGACTTGGAGCCCTAGCCCCCAACTCGCGGAGCTAACCACCTTCGCTGGAGTTTAGTCACTGGAGAGCCACCGACGAGCCCCGACACAATCGCCGTAGGAGACCCGACGATCTGTTTTGCTGTCATTGCTAGGAGGAAAGTCCCGAAGAGAGTAAGGTAGGTCTCCAATACCACCTTACGACATGATCGTGGTTTTTTTTTTGCATCTGTTCGTACATAAGCTTTTTCGTGGACAGATCACGTGTTGATCGGTTTGATCTAGATCTTGAGTCCAGATCATCACCACGTCCACATTTGATCTTTACACCTCTGTTCATCGTAAAACCCCATGCAAACCCATGCAAACATGCAAGAACACGTACAAACCGAAACTGCACCGTAGGATTAACATGCATATGCATCATTGCATCTTAAAGTAGAGTTTGTGCATGATGATTGATTGCTATGAATCTTGTATGTGCGTGATCGCGAGTATAAGGACAAGCTCAGGGAGCTGTCTACGACGGACTACAACCTCAAGACTTCGAGATCCAAGAGCAACCGAAACCGCAAGAACAAGGCCAAGTATGGGTGCGGCGTAGCTGAGTAATTAGGTAAGTTACTAGATTGTTATGGACCATGGAAGGCGCGGGGAACGGGATTCGAGTGAGGACTGCACTGGGAACTTCATGGCACAAGAGGGGGCCCATAGGTGGGAGAATTGGAGATTCTAGCCTGCCGGTGAAACCATAGTGAGTCCATACATCTAGTAGCCCCTTTGTAAAGACTATTTTGTGATCTCTTGGCCATACACCGATGGTTGTGTACTGGTATAATGGAGGTTCTGCAGTCGCCGACGGGTGACGAAATCACAAACTTGTGGGTAAAGTGGTACAAACTCTACAGAGTGTAAAACTATCATGATAGCCGAGGTTACGGTCACGAGCGCCTGGCCAACTTCCATGATTAGATGGGATGGTTTTGGGATGGTATTTGGTTTGGTTTGGTCTTTGGATTTGGTTTCGAGACTGTTGAGTCTGGGTAAATGAGATTGGTTGCATGACTGTTGAGTCATGGCAATGAGATTTGGTCTCAGTATGAGATAGAAATTGAATATGAGATGAAATGGTTGTGAATACAAGATGGTATTCATGAGATGGTAGTGAATACGAGATGGTATTCATGAGCATGAGAAAAAGTTGAGAAAGATTAATGTCTTGTTGAGACATGGAAAGTGATGAAACATGATGGAAGTATGTTAATGTTTAAGTATATGATGGGATTAAATTCACTTAAAGCTAGTTGCTGTTTTTATCATATTTTGAGAAATAAACTTTGCTTTCCGCAATGAGCCTTTTATACCTACCTTGTTGTAAGCTACATGTCATACTTCACGCTCTTGCTGAGTACGTCATGTACTCACCCTTGCATTATCATACATCATCAGCGACAGGAGAAGAATACTTTGAAGACTCTGTGGAGTATTAGGCGTGAGATCCACCATCAACCTTGTCTGTGGAGTAGGAGATGGAGCCGCTTCTGCTGCTTAGTTTGCTTCCGCAATAGTTAGAAGACTTCCGCTGCTAGAATAAAAACTTCCGCTGCTAGATTAAGACTTCCGCTGCTAGATGAGTAAGAGGCTCATGAGACAATGTAATAAAACCCTGTTATTTGTGGTATTATTCTGAAATTTAGTTTGTGGATGATATGTGTATGTGTGATGAACATCCTGGGCACACATATGCATTAGTCCAGGTTCCGATTCTCGGAATCCAGGGCGTCACACAGGCAAGGGACACCCTTTTTAGGGGCAGTTCGTCAGGTGGGAGCAGACGCTCTCAGCTGATGAGACACGTCCCAGACCTTGCGGGCAGACCTCTGACCTTACAGCGCACGGAGGTAAATTTCAATTGGGAAATATGTTGTCTTATATATCACTTACCAATTAATTGTTCTTATCAATCCTTAAATTTTGCACTCTAAGTCAGAGTCAGAGGCTAGGGCACCCTCACAGCCTTTGGGGTTGCCTATGGCTGCCACGGAGGTGCCTTTTGTTGAGCCGCCTAGCGTGGAGCCAACGGGCTCGAGTGGTGACCCGCCTTCTGGGTCACCAAACGTGGTCCTAGAGTAGAGGCGACGGACGAGGAGGACACACTTTGTATCTCTATCTCCAGTTCCTATAGAGTGGTTTACTATTTGCCCGGTCGGAGACACATAAGCAAACTATCACAACGTATTTAACTTTTGGGTTCTTTTGTTTGTGGGTACATTAATGAGTTCACTAAATTCTTGCAGCTCCTGGTACAACTACTCGTTCACGGTTCAGGGGTACTACAGAGAGGTGTCCAGTTGCATCGGGTCTTTAGTGTGTCTGCACTATCCCGGTGTGATCGACGGGGTCCCTACAACGTCGTGGGACGACTACGCTCGTGTCTCTCATGAGGAACACAACAACCTTCACGGGGTTGTGTGGGCATATTTCATGGTAAGTCTGTTTAATAAAACTTTGTAAATTAGTAGTCCTCAACTTGCTTAAATTTTTAATTCATATCTCTTCAATGTTTTTTATAGTTGAGGTACCGTTTAGAGGACACGAGTTAGAGCATGTTGGACCATGCTAGAGCCGTGTTCAATAAGAACGTGCAGAAGCTTGTAACGCAGGCGTTGTCGTACGCTCGTATCCAAGCCGTGAACGAGTACCTCTGTATGAGTCCCAAAAACGTGAATGCAAAGAAATGGATGTTTGAACGTCGTTGTGTTTATGGTTCATGAAAATGGGGACTTACAAAAACTTTCTTACATGGGATGGTATACGTGACGTTCAACAACACGGGTTTAAGCGTCCATTGGAACGTGTTGGACCAAGGCGGAGTTAAACTCATGTGTAATCATACATGTGTATGAGAAAGAATAAAAATAAGGTATTTAGACACAAATGCTCACCTCAAAGTGCTGCCAAAATTTTGAATACACATGGATCCTCATACATTTGAAATTAAGGAGAATATGATGGCAAACTTCTGATTTGAGGGTGAGCTAAAAAGGGAATGGATTATGATCATGTTCAGTTCATGCTGAATTCAAACATGTTAAGGCAAGGGAATGACTTGAGTTATGTCACAAGAAACGATAAACTCAAACATGGACATGTAGGGAAAGCTAAAATTTTCTTTAGCTCATACCGAACACATGTTAACCAAGGGAAAGAATCTCACTCCCAAAAATCTAACTCATGTGCACGTTCTCCATGAGTAGAGGGGAGGGAAATTTAAACCCAATTTTGAATCTTGGTAAAGGATTCATGTTCAGCTTGTCCAAAGGCCTATATGTGAGATGACCATTGCAGTCCTCAGGTATTAAAGAGCTTAAGTTCCAAATTTGGAGGAATTTTGAGCTCATATACCATTTGTTAAAATGGGTCATCACGAAAGAGGAGTTCAAACTGTTGGTTCAAAATTCTTATTTGTAGTGGCCAACTCAAAGATCAGATGGCATATTCAAATTCTTCAGATTTGGATTAGTGAGAATGCAAATTTTGAGAAGGTTTGGAGTTGCTTTGATATGAATATCAAAGGGCTTATGCATTTCCTTGAAATTTGAATTCAAATTTGAACTGAAGTACACCATGTCAAAATTCCAAACAGCTTTTGAATTTGAGCTCTTCAGGGCTGAAGTTTGCACTATGCCAAATGTGGAAGATCTTTAGAGGAAATTAGTAGGACCCCATTGTCATGGAGAGGGGGGAAACTTAGCACACAAGTCTCTGCTTTCTCTGTTCAGACCCACTCAACCGACTGAACAAACCGGTTCTCTGCTTTTTCGCTCGAAGCCGCAGAACAGCCGACGCCTGCGCACGCGCCACCGAGGCAACGTCGCCGCCAGCTCCTGATCAGCCACGGGCTCGTTCTTTGCCCTTATCGGCTCCAACCGGGCGCACATCACCTCACCAACCGCCTCACCACGGCTGCCGTCATTATCACGTGCTTTCCTCAACCAGTTCTTGCCGCACGGAAGAAAACGCTCGGTCCACCGGTGCCCGGCCAGCCCAACTAGTTGCAAGCCGAGCTGAGCCTCTCTACAGCACCGCCGGACCTCCCTCGGCGTGCCCGAAGCGAGAACCAGGTGCTAGCCCCGTGGAATCTCCAGCGTCGAGCTCATCTTCCTCCACAGCACCGAGGAAAGTCGCCGCGACAAGATCAGGTCGCCCGGCCGCCACAGAGCCTCTCACACCGAGCTGCAAAAGCAAAAAGATCCGTCTAGAAACCCTCTCCATTCCCCCAACTCCGGCAGCATGCCATGGCGTGTCTTGCCGGAATTTCCCTGTTTTTCCATCGGTGTGCGATGGACACTGAAGTAGCTTTGATCAAAAATTCGCGCCGCACGATCAACCAGACCACACACAACATGGAATACACCTTCTATACCTCCGTGCGAGTTCATAAGATCAAGAACCACCGAGAACCGTCGAGCAAAGCCGCTGTTCATCGAGTTTTTCGATTGGCGCCGGATTTTTGACCTAGCCCGACGGTGAGTTCATATTTCTGGCATGTTTCTGCGAGATCGGCGGTTGGATCCGTGTTCTCCTCGGTGCAGTGGTGCTGTACCAGCAAACGGTGACGTGTTTAGTGCAGCATAGCGCCCTAGCAACGTCGCCGGAGATGCCGCAGCCACTGTCGCCGTCGCACCTAGGGTTCCGGCCATCTTCGATCCGAGATAAGACCCGCAAGGTGTTCCTCGCAGGAGAATACGTAGTGGTGGCGAGAATCAGCGAGTTCTGAGCACGGGAATCCCCTACCGGCGAGAGCTCCGGCGAGCTCGGCGGTGCGGGAGCGCGGGTGGCGGGAGGTAGACGAAGCCGGGGCTGGCCCACGTGTCAGCGTTGGTAGCGGGGGAATGGGATCTTCTGTTGCACCGGATCAGTTTGCGACTGTGCAGGGAGAACTCTATAGCCTCGTGTGCCGGCGCATCAGAAGGCGGCACGTCACCCCCGGACCCGCTGTCAGACTTTAAACTTTTCCCCGGTTTATTTCAAATACCAGATTTGATTCAAACTTTGGGAGGGCATAACTTGTGCTAGGAAGCTCCAAATTTAGTGATAAAAATTGGGTTGGATTCAGATTGAAACAATCTATCCAAATATGCAACCCAATTTGTATGAAAACCATTATTAAATTCTGGAAAATTCTTTAAAGATTTTCAGCAAAAGAATTTTAGAGGATGTTTGGTTCATCCAAAAATCCTCAAGTTTCTCCAGACTATTCATAAAGATGTTAGGGAACTCCTGTAAAAGTTTCAGCTCATTTGGAGTTGATTTATTTAGGATAATTCTGATTTCATGTTTCTGTGTTCAAATGAATACAGAAACAATTTCAGAGAATTTCCAAAACTTGGAAATTCAGTTCTGGGCAGTTCTTAGCTCCACAAATCCTAGGAACATTCATGCATGGTCCCTGAGATATGTTTGAAATTGTAGTTCACTTGAATTTGCATTATAGTGCAAGTTTGTTCAGAATTAATTCCTTTTTTCCTAAATGCTTAGGGATTTGTTCTGAGTGATCTATTCATTGAAAAATTCCAAATTTTGGTCCAGATGACTTTCTTGTGACAAGGAACTCACATGAAAAATTTCAGCTCCATTGGAGCCCTGGATAATCACTGTCCTGTTCAACTTCATTAAGTGATCAACACACAAGTGATCAAACACACTTATCACTTGATCATAGTGCTTAAACCCAAACCCAAACCACTAGCACCAGTGTCATTTTAAATTCTTAAACAGAGTTCCAGTTTTAAATTGTCTTTATAACTTGTTAGCAAAAGTTTTACAATTAAAACATATATGCATATTCATAACGTGTAGTGATTAAACGTGGAAAAGTGGAGGAAAAGTGAAGTTTGGATCAAGGAGCAAGAAGGCAGTGATTAAGCTTCCAGTCATCAGAAACTAACTTCACAATTATCTAACTCTAGTCACCTGCAAAACCAAGGCAAGCTCCGGTTTGCATTTAAGCTATTTTATAAAGTTTTTACTTTGTTCACTACTATGGTTCAAGTTTGTATGTGCATTAGGTCAAGGATGTTTTATACTCCACTTGCATAACCAAAATGAACCCTTGGGTCAAGGGTAGAAAGGTGTCATCGCTGTAGAATAAGGCCGTGCTAAATATGCTAGGACATCCGGTAGAAGACGAGTAGTTGGAATCTACTCGCGAGCTATAGTTCATAATTACATAAGTGTGGTTGGAAAAGAGGCAAACTAAAGTTTACATTTCTAAAGATGAGACCGGGCAGGAGGGTAGGCAGCGACAAGATGAGGTCTTGGTCGAGTAGCTCTGCCTGTGTCGGTTAAGGACCGAAGCGTGCGCAGCCCCGCTGAGCAAGTATTGAGTTGTGTACCGGATGCTTACTGCTATATGGGAACCAGGAAACGGATGTGCCAGGTTAACTGGATTGTAGAGGCATACCACATCGTCTCGTTAGACCTATGATCCCGAGACGGCATGACCGGTTCTGCAGTCGAGTGTCCTGCAAAAGGTTGCCACATATGACGTAATGAAGGACGCCAGATTTGGGTCTTCATAGGCGGGCGTATGTGTCGAGCTATCCGGGCAGTGTTTGATTCGAATCACCGTCCCTCGTGGTTATGAGTACCGCTTGCTCACTGTGTTGTGGCGTAGTAAGCAAGTTGTGTGGGAACCGTTTGCAAAGTTTTAATTGCTGCTATGATTATCGTAAATTGCATGAAAACCCTGTTTGAAGTAGAGAGAGAGCAAACTAAAGTTATTTTCCACCTTGGGACAAGTAACATTGGAATGAAGCGTTTCTTGTTTGATTGTGGAGTTCCAATGTTGCCGGGCGCAAGGTCACTACTATGATGGCTAAAATCTGAAAGTTAAGGATGAACGCGTAGGCGAGTCTTTTTGCAACTTATATGTTAGGTCTTAAGTTACTTTCATGTAGAGTTGCATGCCTTAGGAGAGACGGTTAAGTCTTGCTGAGCCTTTGTGCTAACTCTTGCTATATGAGTGGTTTTGCAGGTTAATATCGATGCATATAAAGAAGGTTGTCCGGTGAGACTCGGAGACTTCCGAGTCATGTTACACATGGAGGACCAAGCCGCTGCCATGTCTTCGTGTTGCTAGCGAGAGGAGTCCGCGGGCTGGACCTCTTCTCGGGTGCTCACTAGTTATTCGACGTGAGCTGTTTATAGACTTCCGCTGTAGCTATTTTATGTAAATTATTTACAAAGAACATTTGTAAGCTTCCGCATTCGATTTATGTAATACAGTTTTCCTTTTATGTGTGCTGTTGGGTGTTGCATAACACGGCACCACCCAATGCGATTCCCGAGCAAGGTGCCCCATCCCCATGACTGAACGGGCGGCGTGGGGCCCCGTCAACCTCAAGCGGCATCAGGAGCATCAGTTATGGCCGTTTAGGAGGGTCTCGGACACGTACTTAACGGAGGAGCAATACACGGTGGTAAGTTGTTTGTCTTCAATTATTTCAATACTTAGTTATGTAAATGGTATGTCAATGACATAATAAATATGTGCAGGTCAGTATTTCCTGGCTAGAGGGTCGGCCCAAAGCATACTGAGCTCTCTGCCAGATGTTGGCTAGCGATGCTTTCATCTCTAAGTCCAGGAGGGCTCGTGGATGCAAAGGTTCCGACGAGAAGCACTCCTATGGCCCTGATGGCCATGTCCATTTGGCTAAACTCATGGTATGAGTAATAACCTTTCTTTGTTTGTCTTCATAATATAATTAGCATACTAACACGTATCTACAGGAGCGCGAGACCGGTCAGGGATCGACCACCACTCAAGTATGGAAGCGAGGTCATAAGGACCCATCCTAGCCTAGGGAGTGCAGTCAGATCACGGCCGATCAACTGGTAAGTTATCAAAACTCATTAATTCAATTGTTACTAATACTGTTGTTGTTACTAATACACATTTTTCCCGCTTTTAGGAAAAGTATGGGTAGGAGGCCGTGAGGATACATGGGGAAGGGTACGATTGGTAAAACGCGCCAATCGACCCTCAAGCCGTGTACGCTAGCAGAGGCGGGAAGGCACACGGAGAGTTAGTTGGTCATTTTATTTGTTTCTTTACAATCTTGCTTCTTTTGATTATTATTCTTTTGTCGGTTTACCGTAATCGATGGAGTTGTCGACTCGTGGGTAGCGCGACCTTCGATCGTCACTCCATTGGTCGACGGTTCCTCCTTCGGCAAGACAAGTTGTCTCTCCCAGGGCGAGATAGAGGAGCTCCAAAGGGAGAGAGACGAGATTCAGAGAGAGAGAGAGAGAGGAGGTCCAGTGGGAGAGGAAGAGGGAGAGAGAGGACCTCGAGAGAGAGGGGGATATAGCCTGGGCCGCACAGGAGCAACAGGCACCTATATGGCAAACTACATGGCTCAGATGCAGGCGGCGGTGGAGGTAAGTAATTCAATGTAATTTAATTAAAATTCATATGATTCCATTGGTATCTATGTTTTAATATTTTGCAATTACAGGCCTTAGCTCGATACAGTGGGCAGCAGATCCCGATCCCTACGTGGCAGCCGTAAGAGTTGGCCCCGCCACAAGTGCCTCTTGCACATGGATATTCAGATATCCAGGTAATGTGTTCTTTATTTGCTATTTTGTAATCTAAGAAAAATAGGTAGAGGGGAGAGAGTGAGAATGAGGAGGGAGTGAGAGTGAGAGATAGTGGTAGATAGAGGGGGGAGGGCGAGGGAGAAAGTGAGAGTGCGGGGGAAGGAGAGGGAGAGAGAGAGTGAGAGTGAGGGGAGAGAGAGGAAGAGAGAGATAGAGTGGTAGAGAAAGGGGGTGAGAGAGAGAGAGTGGTAGAGAGAGGGCGAGGGAGAAAGTGAGAGTGTGGGGGAGGGGTAGGGAGAGATAGTGAGAGTGAGGGGAGAGGGAGGGAGAGAGAGAAAGAGTGGTAGAGAGAGGGGGTGAGAGAGAGAGGAAGTGGTAGAGAGAGGGGGAGGGAGAGGGCGAGGGAGAAAGTGAGGGTGCCGAGGAGGGATAGGGAGATAGAGTGAGAGTGAGAGTGAGGGGGGAGAGGGAGGGAGATAGAGATAGAGTGGTAGAGAGAGGTGGTGAGAGAGACAAGGAGTGGTAGAGAGAGCGGGACTGAGAAGGGGGATAAAGAAATCAGTGAGTTGGAAGCTCAAACTCACTCTAACTATTTATTTGCATGGACAGGGTCTGGCAATGGAGGTTCAAACTCCACCACCACAGCTACCGAAACCGGGAGGAGGGCGCGGAGATGGATTCCTTGACTCCGGAGCGAGTGGAGGAGCGTGTGGAAGGGGTAGTGTTTAGCCCCTCGTTATTTTATATTTTGGATCATTATTTGACTGAATATCTTATTGTGCATATGAGTAGCTGTTTTGTGAGCTGGCCATCATGCAAGGGTAGTTGTTTTCTGTTTTTTAAAATAAATTAAAAATATTATTTACGACGGCCAGCTATACAGGGCCGTTGTAAGTTAACCTACATAACTTATGACAGCCTGAGGTCCAAGCCATCATAAGTAAACCTACTTAGCTTACGACGGCCTGTGGTCCAAGCCGTCATAAGTTAGGTGCCCAGCCCGCCACGTTGCACGGGCATGGGCGACGGCCCTTATTTACGACGGCTGGGAACAACCGTCGTAAGTAAGTTATTTACGATGGTGACCGTCATAATTAACATTATTTACGACCAATTAACAGAAACGGCCATAAACCATCATAAATAAGGAAAGACCACCGTAAATAAGTTATTTATGAAGGTTTTCCCTTATTTACGACGGTTTTGGTCGTTGTAAATTGATCTGTTTCCTGTAGTGGGAGCTCCATCACAGACGTTGCCCGAGGAATTCCGCAAGCCTATTAGAGGTCTTCCGGGTCGACGTTGTCTCCGTTGTAATCAAAGTCATCTCTATAGCCTGAGCAGCAATTAAATCCAACAAGATTTTAGTTCTCTGGATCAAATTTTTCAACTTTTACATTGATGTTCATCATTTAGTGGACTGTGATGTCGAAGCATCACCCAAGTTATGCCGGTACTACGTTCCTCACAAAGAAACTTATACCGGATTTAGCCGGCTTCATTAATTCAGTGGCACTAAACGACTCCCATACACGTGCTCTACTCAGATACTAAATCATGGTTAGAATACCTGCATAAAACCACACAATCATCAGGTTCAGCTGCATACTGAACCCGGTTCCATAACAGTTTCATACACCCGTCTGTCGTTAGTCACACGGGTGTTCTCAAGCCAAACACGCCTTGAGCTACATGTTCACGTTACCAACCACGTGACGGGGTCTCCACCTACTTGACCGCAGCACGCCGGGGACTGGCATTGCTCACATATCCCAAATGACATTAAGAGCCGTAGAGGATACAAAAGCTGTCCGAGTTACCTGCTACCCGTGAGGCTCCACCCTTAAGCTTGTGCGCACTGGTGGACAGCGCATGCATGCACCCCCCAAGACATAGAAAGTTCTGAGATGCATGATTTTCCGACATATCAATTAGTCAGTATTGCCACTTTCTATACACTAATAACATCCTTATGTGGGCTATTACTCGTTCCTCATGGAGTTTTTGAAAATCTAGTCTTCTTCAGTGTGCTAAACCTCAATGGAGCTCTGATGCCACAATGTGAGGACCCGATGGTCCCGACATTCCATGATCTTGCTGAGGGGTGTTGTGATAGACAACACCGGATAACACACATCAAAGACATACAGCGGAAGCTAAGTTTTATTACATAAACTTGTTTATAAATATAATTACAACAAAATATCGTTTATAGTCTACACTCGGGGCGTAGAAAAATAAAAAAGAGTTCACGTTCAGCCATGAACGTGTCCTCCCTAGCACATACGCAACCTACTAACATGGCGGCCTGCACGGCTCGCACTCTATGACACCCAGTTCCGAAAATGAACCAAGTGAATGCATATAAGTGCCCAGGATGTTCATCACACATAGACATGTATTCCACAAACTGAATTTAGAATATAACCACGTACGAATAATGTTGAAGTACTTTATTATATTGACTCAATGTCTTACTCATGAATATCTAACTTATTTAGCAGTGGAAGACTCTAAAAGACAGCGGAAATAGACGAAAACAGTAGGCTCCAACTTCAACTCCACAGGCATGTTGACCGTAGTGTGCACGCCTAGTCCTCCACATGTTCCTCCAAATATTCTTTTCCTGTAGCTGATGTATATGTGAGAATGCAAGGGTGAGTACATGTCGTACTCAGCAAGTGCGTGAAAAGTATGACATGTAGCTTACAACAAGGTAGGCAATAAAAAGGTTCATTGCAGCAAGCAAATTTATTTCACAAACATGGTAAAAACAGCAACTATCTCTAGGTAATTTTAATCCCATCGTAACCAAATATTTCATCAACATTCCTTCATTATAATTCACCATTTATCAAGTCTCAACCAGCCATTAATATTTCTCAAGTTCATCTCATACCCATAATGTGAGACCCGGTTCCGAAAACAGAACCAAGTTAATGCATATGTGTGCCCAGGATGTTCATCACACATACACATGTAATCCACAAACTGAATTCAGAATATAACCATGAATAAATAGTGTTTAAGTACTTTATTACAATGACTCAATGTCTCACTCATGAATATCTAACTTATTCTTGCAGCGGAAGACTCTAATGACAGCGGAAAGTGACTAAAGAAAGCAGGCTCCATCTTCGACTCCACAGGCATGTTCACGGTAGTTCGCACGCCTAGTACTCCACATGGTCCTCGAAGTACTCATCTCCTGTAGCTGATGTTTATGCGGTAATGTGTGACACCCTCATTTCTGGTGTCAGCATATATTCATGTTTTATAAAGAGAAAACATTTTAAGAGAAGTAGGAACAGAGAAAAATATCAAAAGGATAGCAAATAAAAGAGCCGAATCCAGTTTCCAGAGAGCGCCGAAGACAACTTCCGCGACCCGCTGGCCACGTGGCCTGTCTGGAGCTCATCCCTGCGAAGTGGGGAGAGGTCCGTCGCTAAACTGGCTACGTGGTAGGCTCGGGGCTCATCTCCGCAAAAGGGGGAGAGGTCCGACCCTGTGAGGACACGTGTTGTCTCCGGAGCTAGCCTCTGCGGAAGAAGCAAAGGCATTTCCGCAGGACACATGTCACCTTCGGAGCTAGTCACCGCGGAAATCAGAGGACCAGTCGCGCGGGATACGTGTTGATCTCGGAGCTCACCTCCGAGAGGTCCGGTTCTATTGAACACATGTCGCCACCAGAGCTACCTCTGGAGAGAGGGAAGGTCCGGCACTCACACGTGGCTTGTGCGGAGCCACCTCTGAATAAAGTGGAGGTCCCTGACCGCCAAGATACGTGGCGCACGCGGAGCCCACCTCCGAAGGAGAGGGAGGTCTTGCTTGCTTGACACGCGGAACAACAGGAGCTGCGGAAAGGGAGAAACCAGGACCCGGTGGACACGTGGAGCTTCCGGAGCTCATCACCGCGGAGGTAACGACTTCTGGAACAGTTCTTAGATTCTGTATGGGTAGAAATACAGGAACAGAGGAGAAACCGACCCGAATTCAACAATGATACCGCACCAAATCAACTAAATATAAGTTGTTAAGATTCAACGACAATCTGCATAGAACTCTTATTCGAAGTCCAATCAGATTATGACTCTTCTTCTCCCGATTATAAATAGAACCCAGAACCTCTGGCCGAAACCACGAACTTCTTTTCCAACTCCTGAGCCGACGACTTAGAGCCCTAGCCCCAACTCGCCGAGTAAGCCATCGACGGAGTTCAGCGAGGAAGATCGCCGGAAGAGAGCCCAACAATCTGAGAAGGACCCGAGACCAAGAAGAACGTAAGGTAGGTTCCCAATACCACCTTACGACATCGTTGTGTTTTCTTTGCATCTGTTCTTCGGTTCTTTTCAAACAGAAGCTTTCTTGTGGACAGATCACTTGTTGATCAGGTTGATCTAAAGACAAGGTCATCGCCACGTCCACATCTGATCGAAACACCCCTGTTCATCATAAAGCCATGCAAGAACACGTACAAACCGATCTAATAAAGCTGATCATAGGATAGCATGCATGTGCATCATCGCATCTAGTTAAAAGTTTGTGCGTGATATTAATTGTTGTGAATCTTGTATGTGCGCGATCCTGTATAGCAGGACAAGCTCAGGGAGCTGTCTACGACGAGCTGCAACAACAAGGTTTCGAGATCCAGGAGCAACCAGAACCGCAAGAACAAGGCAAGTGCTCCTTGACCATATTGATTCTATGTTTTGGGAAAAACTATTTTGTTTAGCGAAAAGGTGTGAGTGATGAGTCAAACATGATGGGAAACTCTTTTATAGGAGTTTACTAGCTTTGGTTAAACCACCCTTGTCGCCAGGGATGTTTATGAGTCGGGTATGGTTTTTGTTTTATGCTTCGCTGATTCCATGGGATTAGGAAGCGAGATAGATGTGTCTAGCTAACTGCACTAGTAATGGTAATGAGAAACAGATGTTGTTAATAAACATGGATCGGAGGGAGATCTAGGCAAGCCTGGGTTTGTGAATGAGGTACAAATAGATGGTGGTTTACTTGCCGTAGATCTAAGGACCGGTTCATGGGAGCACATGCTAGGATAACAGTGCCACCACAAGGCCAAGTATGGGTGCGGCTTAGCTGAGTAATTAGGTAAGTTGCTAGATTGTTATGGACTGTGGAAGGCGCGGGGAATGGGAGTCGAGTGAGGACAGCCCTGGGAACTGCATGGCACAAGAGGGGGCCCGTGGGTGGGAGAATTGGAGATTCTAGCCTGCCGGTGAAACCTTAGTGAGTCCATACATCTAGTAACCCCTTTGTAAAGGCTATTTTGTGATCTCTTGGCCATACACCGACGGTTGTGTACTGGTATAATGGAGGTTCTACAGTCGCCGATGGGTGACGAAATCACAGACTTGTGGGTAAAGAGGTGCAAACTCTGTAGAGTTCTTAAAACTATCATGATAGCCGAGCTTATGGTCACGAGCGCCTGGCCAACTTCTATGATTAGTTTGGATGGTTATTGGACATGGTTACTGGTTATGGTTTTGGATGGTTTGGTTTTGGTTTGGTTTTCGGGACTGTTGAGTCCGGGTGATAAGATGGGTTGCATGACTGTTGAGTCATGGCAACAGAGTTGGTCTCGGTGTGAGACGACGTTGTTTATGATGAAATGGTAGCGAATACGAGATGGTATTCGTGAGATGGTAGCGAATACGAGGAGGTATTCATGAGCAAGGATGAGGTTGATTGATGACTGGTTGTGACATGAAAGGTAATGAGCATAATGGAGGTATGATTGGTATTTTAATACATGTTGGGATTACATTCACTTAAAGATGAGTTGTTGTTTTATCATGGTTTTGATAATAACTTTGCTTTCCGCAATAAGCCTTTTTATACCTACCTTGCTATGAGTTTCATATCATATTTTCCCGCACTTGCTGAGTACATCATTGTACTCAAACTTGCATTATTTCATCATCAGCAACAGGAGAAGATTATTATGAAGATCATGTGGAGCATTAGGCGTGTGATCTGTTCTCAACCTTGCCTATGGGGATGGAGTAGAGATGGAGCCATTGCTTCTTAGATTTGCTTCCGCATTAGTTAAATTGCTCCCGCATTAGAATAAAGACTTCCGCTGCATAGAAATAAAGACTTCCGGTGTGAGCATGAGTCCAAGACTCATGAGACATTGTAATAAACTTTGTTATTCGTGGTTATATATATTCTGAATGCAGTTTGTGGAACATATGTGTATGTGTGATAAACATCCTGGGCACACATATGCATTAGTTCTCGGTTCCGTGGGTTTTCCACATAATTGAGGGCGTCACAGATTGGTATCAGAGCCACGGTTGACAGTGGGTACACGCCTAAATAGGAAACACAGATAGGGGTAGGTTACACACCTAGATACAATCACATATTGGTATCAGACACAGATTGGTAGCTAAGCCACGCTAACCATAGGGACCAAGCCTAGGGTGCTTAGATTGGCCTTGAAACTACCTTGACATAGGAAACCAGCCTTGAATAGGAGTTGTGTGAGCCCTTGTAATGATTGTTGTGAAATGTGTGCTTAGTGTGAGTTGTGGGACGTCTCAAAACGTTGTCCATATCCACACATAAGTAGAAAGAGGTGTGAGATGCTTCGACACTTGTTCACATCCTCATATGGGTTAATATATATATATATATATATATATATATATATATATATATATATATATATATATATAGTCCAACCCACCTTGATGCATATAGTTGAGGGGATCTACCTAACCTTCTAACCTTCTATTCTATTTCGTTCTCTCTAGTAGATGGTGAGAGGAAATGACGGCCGATGGAACATCCGTGACAACCAAGAGGATGACCACGATGAAGTTCCTGTTAACCCCGGAGCTGGTGAGAACAACATGGAATAGTTGATGGCCATGCAAAACCAACTTATGCAAACCATGATCCAAACATTGGGTCAGTTGCAGGCCAACAACAACAACCCCGTTCCGGCACCACCGCCACCCCCATCGCCGGCTCATAACAGACTGGGTGAGTTCATGAGAACTCGACCACCCACCTTTGCTCAAGCTAATGACCCCATGGAGGCCAACGACTGGTTGAAATCCATGGAGAAGAAGCTTGCCATAGTGCAGTGCAATGACCGAGAGAAGGTTCTCTTTGTGTCGCACCAACTTATGGGAGCTGCCGCTGACTGGTGGGATGCCCTATGTAACGCTCATGTCGACCCGGAGACGATCACTTGGACTGAGTTCAAGGTGAGTTTCCGCTCTCATTACATCCCTGCTGGTGTAATGATGCTCAAAAGACAGGAGTTTGAAGGTCTACGCAAAGGATAGAGAAGCGTGAATGAGTATCTCAACAAGTTCACACAACTATCCCGGTATGCCCCCGAAGATCTCAACTCAGACCAGAGGAAGCAATACCTGTTCATGAGAGGGTTGAACAATGAGATCCAGGTTCAGCTCCTCAACAATGACTACGCAAGCTTTCAGAAGCTGGTTGACAAGGCTATAGTAGTCGAAAGCAAGATCCGAGAGATCGAGCGCGAGTACAAGAGGAAGATGCCATACCAGCCCCAAGGGAGCAACGTACGACCTCGGTACATGCCCCCAGCTGCACCACAGTATGGATCGACCGCTCCTGCATATCGCCCTAGTCAGTCACCCGTTGCACCAGCACCTTGCGTGCCCATGCCGCCTGTGCCCCGACCCAACATGGGAGCTCCTGTTCAAAACCCCCGCCCCAACATACCTGCTGCCGTAGGCAACAGGGCACGCTTTGCATGCGGGGAAATAGGACACTTCGCGAACCAGTGTCCGAGGAGAGGCCCGGGACAGAAAGGCAACGTGCCCAAACAGAACCCGCGACCAAACGGAAGGGACAATCAAGGAAACCGTGGACAGCATAACTATGCTCGCGGCAACGTGAACCATGCCTCTGCTGAGGAAGCACAACAGGCTGAGGACATCGTAATCGGTATGTTCCTTGCCAACTCCAACCCGGCCACCATCTTATTTGATTCTGGAGCATCACATTCCTTCATATCATCCAAGTTTGTTCCCAAGCATAATCTACCCATATCACACCTAAAATGTGCTATGTTAGTTAATTCCCCCGGAGGAGAGATGAGGACTGATATAGTATGTCCGGAAGTAAGCCTTAAAATAAGGGGGGTAGACTTCCTTGCCAACCTCATTGTCTTGGATTCTCAAGGGCTTGACATAATACTCGGGATGGATTGGTTAAGCAAGCACAACGGGGTAATCCAATGTGCTGAAAGAAGCGTGCAGTTGACAAATGAGCACGGTATTCGTGTCGAGTTTGAGTCAGCCCAACAAACAACCGGAAAGGCAATCTTGAACCACGTCGAAGGAGCAACATTGGACAGCATTCCAGTGGTTCAAGAATTCTCGGACGTATTTCCAGAGGAGCTTCCAGGTATGCCCCCTGATCGGGACATTGAGTTTGCCATTGATTTGGTACCCGAAACTGCACCCATAGCAAAGAGACCCTATAGGATGCCCGTCAATGAACTAGTAGAACTCAAGAAGCAAATTTAGGAGCAGTTGGAGAAAGGTTTTATACTTCCAAGCTCATCACCATGGGGAGCTCCTGTGCTCTTCGTAGACAAGAAGGATGGAACCCAAAGGATGTGCGTGGACTATAGGTCTCTCAATGAGGTAACAATCAAGAACAAATACCCTTTGCCCCGTATAGAGGACCTATTCGACCAAATGAAAGGAGCCCGAGTGTTCTCCAAGATTGATCTTCGGTCGGGATATTTCCAGCTGAAGATTAAGCCCTCCGATATACCCAAGACTGCCTTTCGAACACGGTATGGTTCGTATGAATATACCATCATGTAATTTGGGTTAACAAATGCACCCGCATACTTCATGTACCTTATGAACAAGGTTTTCATGTAGTACTTGGATAAGTTCGTCGTGGTTTTCATCGACGACATTATGGTGTATTCAAAAAGTGAGGAGGAGCATGAAGAACATTTGAAATTGACCTTCCAGAAAATGCGTGAGCATCAATTGTATGCCAAGCTTAACAAGTGTCAATTTTGGCTAAAGGAAATATCGTTCCTAGGCCACATTATCTCCGAAGAAGGGGTATCGGTTGATCCCGGAAAAGTGAGAGATGTTCTGAAGTGGGACCAACCGCAAAACGTGAGGGATATTCGGAGTTTTCTTGGGATGGCTGGATACTATCGAAGATTCATCAAAGACTTCTCTAAGATAGCAAAGCCTATGACAGAGTTGCTAACAAAGGGAAAAGCCTTTCAATGGACACCAGCATGCCAAGAAGGTTTTGAGGAACTCAAGAAAAGGCTAACCACAGCGCCGGTTTTGGTATTGCCAGACGTAAGCAAGAGCTTGACATATATTGTGACGCATCCAGACAGGGGCTCGGATGTGTGCTCATGCAAGAAGGACAAGTGGTAGCCTATGCCTCACGACAATTAAAGAAGCACGAGCTTAATTACCCTACACATGACTTGGAGCTAGCAGCAGTAGTGCATGCATTGAAGGTTTGGAGACATTATATCCTTGGTCATCGATGTGAGATCTATACGGATCATAAAAGCCTCAAGTACATATTTACACAAACGGAGTTGAATTTGAGGCAACGTCGATGGTTGGAACTTATCAAGGATTATGATGTTGGAATCAACTACCACCCTGGGAAGGCCAATGTATTAGCTCATGCATTGAGCCGAAAGGGAGCATGTCACCAACTCACAGTTCGGGAGATACCACCCGAACTACGTAAGAAGTTCGAACGGTTACACCTCGGATTCTTGAACAACATGGAAATGATGGAGATCCACTCTTCATTGGAGCAAGAGATAAGAGATGGCCAAGCAACGGATGAGGAGATCACGGAGATCAAGGAGAGGATCCGACAAGGGATAGAGAAGGATTTCAAAGAAGATGAGAAGGGTACGCTTTGGCTAGGAAAAAGGATTTGCGTGCCTAACATGAAGCACATCCGCGACATGATATTGAAAGAGGCACATGACTCACCCTATTCCATACATCCTGGGAGTACCAAAATGTACAAGGACTTGAAGACTTGTTATTGGTGGGATGGTATGAAAAGGGATATAGCCGAATACATTGCCCTATGCGACATATGCCAACGGGTGAAGGCCGAACATCAAAGACCCGCTGGATTGTTGCAACCCTTGAAGGTGCTTGAGTGGAAGTGGGAGGACATCAGTATGGATTTCATCATCGGATTGCCACGTACTCAGTCAGTTTATGACTCCATCTGGGTTATCGTGGACCGATTGATGAAAACAGCCCATTTTCTCCCTATAAGGGCCAAGTACAATGTTGCACAATTAGCCGAGTTGTACATGGAGCAGATCGTGTGCCGTCATGGAGTCCCAAGAAGGATAGTCTCAGATCGAGGTTCTCAGTTTACCTCTAGGTTTGGGAAATAGCTGCAGAAAGCCATGGGTACACGACTGGATTTTAGCTCCGCCTATCATCCACAAACCGATGGGCAAACCGAAAGGACAAACCAAATTTTGTAGGACATGTTGAGAGCTTGCGCCTTGAAACGTGGGCGTAGTTGGGATAGGAGTTTACCGTATGCCGAGTTCTCCTATAACAACAGCTATCAAGCTATCTTGAAGATGTCGCCTTTCGAAGCATTGTATGGTAGACGGTGTAGAACACCACTGTTTTGGAGCGAGACCGGAGAGAATCAGGTGTTTGGACCCGAAGTACTACAAGAAGCTGAAAAATAAGTCCAAACGATACGGGAGAACTTAAAGGCTGCTCAATCACGAAGCTGAAGGAAGTTAACTTTTGAAGTAGGAGACTTCGCATACCTTAAGGTCTCGCCTATCCGAGGCCAACGATGTTTCAACGTCAAAGTCAAGCTAGCACCTCGCTACATAGGACCATTTAAGATTTTGGACAAGCGAGGAGAAGTAGCCTATCAACTAGAGCTCCCAACGCACCTCTCTGACGTACATGACGTGTTTCTTGTATCCCAGCTCAAGAAGTGCTTGAGAGTACCAGAGGAGCAAGTATCAATGGGAGAGCATGAACTTCAAGAGGACCTGACTTATGCGGAACACCCTGTCTGAATTTTGGACGTAAAGGAAAGGGTCACCAGGAACAAAGTGATCCGATGGTGCAAGGTACAATGGAGCCATCACACCGAAGCTGAAGCCACATGGGAGCGTGAAGAAGACATCAAGGCGGAATTCCCTCATCTGTTCTCTACTAACGAATCTCAAGGGCGAGATTCAATTTAAGGGGGGTATATTTGTGACACCCTCATTTCTGGTGTCAGCATATATTCATGTTTTATGAAGAGAAAACATTTTAAGAGAAGTAGGAACAGAGAAAAATATCAAAAGGATAGCAAATAAAAGAGCCGAATCCAGTTTCCAGAGAGCGCCGAAGACAACTTCCGTGGCCCGTTGGCCACGTGGCGTGTCCGGAGCTCATCCCTGCGAAGTGGGGAGAGGTCCGTCGCTAAACTGGCTACGTGGCAGGTTCGGGGCTCATCTCCGCAAAAGGGGGAGAGGTCCGACCCTGTGAGGACACGTGTTGTCCCCAGAGCTAGCCTCTGCGGAAGAAGCAAAGGCATTTCCGCAGGACACATGTCACCTTCGGAGCTAGTCACCGCGGAAATCAGAGGACCAGTCGCGCGGGATACGTGTCGATCTCAGAGCTCACCTCCGAGAGGTCCGGTTCTATTGAACACATGTCGCCACTAGAGCTACCTCCGGAGAGAGGGAAGGTCCAGCACTGACAAGTGGCGTCTGCGGAGCCACCACTGAATAAAGAGGAGGTCCCCGACCACCAAGATACGTGGCGCACGCGGAGCCCACCTCCGATGGAGAGGGAGGTCTTGCTCGCTTGACACGCGGCACAACCGGAGCTTGTCTCTGCAGAAAGGGAGAGACCAGGACCTGGTGGACACATGGAGCTTCCGGAGCTCATCACCGCGGAGGTAACGAGTTCTGGAACGGTTCTTAGATTCTGTACGTGTAGAAATACAGGAACAGAGGAGAAACCGACCCGAATTCCACAATGATACTGCACCAAATCAACTAAATATAAGTTGTTAAGATTCAATGACAATCTGAATAGAACTCTTATTCGAAGTCCAATCAGATTATGACTCTTCTTCTCCCGATTATAGATAGAACCCAGAACCTCTGGCCGAAACCACAAACTTCTTTTCCAACTCCTGAGCCGACGACTTAGAGCCCTAGCCCCAACTCGCCGAGTAAGCCATCGACGGAGTTCAGCGAGGAAGATCGCCGGAAGAGAGCCCAACAATCTGAGAAGGACCCGAGACCAAGAAGAACGTAAGGTAGGTTCCCAATACCACCTTACGACATCGTTGTGTTTTCTTTGCATCTGTTCTTCGGTTCTTTTCAAACAGAAGCTTTCTTGTGGACAGATCACTTGTTGATCGGGTTGATCTAAAGACAAGGTCATCGCCATGTCCACATCTGATCGAAACACCCCTGTTCATCATAAAGCCATGCAAGAACACGTACAAACCGATCTAATAAAGCTGATCATAGGATAGCATGCATGTGCATCATCGCATCTAGTTAAAAGTTTGTGCGTGATATTAATTGTTGTGAATCTTGTATGTGCGCGATCCTGTATAGCAGGACAAGCTCAGGGAGCTGTCTACGACGAGCTGCAACAACAAGGTTTCGAGATCCAGGAGCAACCAGAACCGCAAGAACAAGGCAAGTGCTCCTTGACCATATTGATTCTATGTTTTGGGAAAAACTATTTTGTTTAGCGAAAAGGTGTGAGTGATGAGTCAAACATGATGGGAAACTCTTTTATAGGAGTTTACTAGCTTTGGTTAAACCACCCTTGTCGCCAGGGATGTTTATGAGTCGGGTATGGTTTTTGTTTTATGCTTCGCTGATTCCATGGGATTAGGAAGCGAGATAGATGTGTCTAGCTAACTGCACTAGTAATGGTAATGAGAAACAGATGTTGTTAATAAACATGGATCGGAGGGAGATCTAGGCAAGCCTGGGTTTGTGAATGAGGTAGAAATAGATGGTGGTTTACTTGCCGTAGATCTAAGGACCGGTTCATGGGAGCACATGCTAGGATAACAGTGCCACCACAAGGCCAAGTATGGGTGCGGCTTAGCTGAGTAATTAGGTAAGTTGCTAGATTGTTATGGACTGTGGAAGGCGCGGGGAATGGGAGTCGAGTGAGGACTGCTCTGGGAACTGCATGGCACAAGAGGGGGCCCGTGGGTGGGAGAATTGGAGATTCTAGCCTGCCGGTGAAACCTTAGTTAGTCCATACATCTAGTAACCCCTTTGTAAAGGCTATTTTGTGATCTCTTGGCCATACACCGACGGTTGTGTACTGGTATAATGGAGGTTCTGCAGTCGCCGACGGGTGACGAAATCACAAACTTGTGGGTAAAGAGGTGCAAACTCTGCAAAGTTCTTAAAACTATCATGATAGCCGAGCTTACGATCACGAGCGCCTGGTCAACTTCCATGATTAGTTGGGATGGTTATTGGATATGGTTACTGGTTATGGTTTTGGATGGTTTGGTTTTGGTTTAGTTTTTGGGACTGTTGAGTCCGAGAGATAAGATGGGTTGCATGACTGTTGAGTCATGGCAACAAAGTTGGTCTCGGTGTGAGACAAAGTTGTTTATGATGAAATGGCAGCGAATACGAGATGGTATTCGTGAGATGGTAGCGAATACGAGGAGGTATTCGTGAGCAAGGATGAGGTTGATTGATGACTGGTTGTGACATGAAAGGTAATGAGCATAATGGAGGTATGATTGGTATTTTAATACATGTTGGGATTACATTCACTTCAAGATGAGTTGCTGTTTTATCGTGGTTTTGATAAATAACTTTGCTTTCCGCAATAAGCCTTTTTATACCTACCTTGCTATGAGCTTCATATCATATTTTCCCGCACTTGCTGAGTACATCATTGTACTCAAACTTGCATTATTTCATCATCAGCAACAGGAGAAAATTATTATGAAGATCAAGTGGAGCATTAGGCGTGTGATCTGTTCTCAACCTTGCCTATGGGGATGGAGTAGAGATGGAGCCATTGCTTCTTAGATTTGCTTCCGCATTAGTTAAATTGCTCTCGCATTAGAATAAAGACTTCCGCTGCATAGAAATAAAGACTTCCGCTGTGAGCATGATTCCAAGACTCATGAGACATTGTAATAAACTCTGTTGTTCGTGGTTATATATATTCTGAATGCAGTTTGTGGAACATATGTGTATGTATGATAAACATCCTGGGCACACATATGCATTAGTTCTCAGTTCCGTGGGTTTTCCACAGAATTGAGGGTCTCACATAATGCAAGGGTGAGTACATGTCGTACTCAGCAAGTGCGGGAAAAGTATGACATGTAGCTTACAACAAGGTAGGAATAAAAAGGCTCATTGCAGCAAGCAAATTTTATTTCACAAACATGATAAAAACAGCAACTAAGTCTAGATGAATTTAATCCCAATATATATCCAAGTAAAACAGCAACATTTCTTCATCATAATTCACCATTTATCATGTTTCAACCAGCCAATAATCTTTTCTCAAGTTCATCTCATACTCATAAATATTCATATCCATCTCATATTCATATAACCGAAACCAAACTCATTGTCATGACTCAAAACAGTCCCAAAACCAATCCCAATGACCATACCATAACCATACCGAATAACCATCCCAAGTTTTCCCTCTAATCATGGAAGTTAGCCAGGTGCTTGTGACCGGAAGCACGGTTATCATGATAGTTTTACACTCTGCAGAGGTGGCACCACTTTACCCACAAGTTTGTGATTTCGTCACCCGTCGGCGACTTCAAAACCTCCATTATACCAGTACACAACCGTCGGTGTATGGCCAAGAGATCACAAAATAGCCTTTACAAAGGGGCTACTAGATGTATGGACTCACTGAGGTTTCACCGGCAGTCTCGAATCACCATTCTCCCACCCACGGGCCCCCTCTTGTGCCATGCAGTTCCCAGGGAAGTCCTCCTCGACTCCAATTCCACGCGCCATCCACGGTCCATAACAAGCTAGCAACACACCTAATTAATCAGCTAAGCCGCACCCATACTTCGCCTTGTGGTGGAACTGTTTTCCTGGCATATTCTCGCATGAACCAGTCCTTAGATCTACGGCAAGTTCCACCATCTCATCCAGCAACATTCATCAACCAAGCTTGCCTAGATCTCTCCGATTCCATGCCCATTAACATCATCAAGTTCTCATCATCATTATTCATATGAGTGCAGTAGCTAGACATGTTTTATTTCAGCTTCCCGTATCCCATGAATTAAGCGAAGCAAAAAGTAAAAACGACCATACCCGATTTATCAACTTTCCCGGCGACAAGGATGGTTAACAGAACTAGTAAACTCCTATAAAATGGTTTCCCATCGAATCGACTCAAGTGTACGAGTTTTCGCAAATAAAACAGTTTCAAAACATAGGATCAATATGGTCAAGGGGCACTTGCCTTGCTCCCGTTGTTCTTGTTGTTCGAGTGTCTCGAAGTCTTGGTGCTGTAGTTCCTCGTAGATGACCTCTTGAGCTTGTTCTTCTAGTCACGATCATGCACATACAAAATTTACAGCAATCAAACATCATGCACAAACTTTACTCAAGATGCAATGGGGTAGATGAATGCAAATCCTATAGTGCTGTTTCATTAATCCAGTTTGTACGTGTTTTTGCATGTTTTAACGGGCTTTCATGGGGTTTTATGATGAACAAGGGTGCTGGTATCAAGTGTGGACGTGGTGATGATCTTGACTCAAGATCTAGATCAGTTCCACCATCAAAAATCGATCAAAACACGATCTGTCCACACGTAAAAGTTTCTGTTCGAAGGGGGCGAAGAAAACAGATGCGTAGAAACAGCGGCAATGTCGTAAGATCGGTAATGGAGACCTACCTTACTTCCTCCTGGGTGGCAGGGGCTTCCTCCTAGCAATTGCAGCAGTGGGGAATTTTTCTATGGAAAATTTTGGTAGGATAGATCGTCGGGCTTCTTCTCCAGCGACGGCGGGGCTCGACGGGAATCGACGGCGGCCAAATTCTGGCAAGGGGGGAACATGGAGACTTGGCAGCAAGGAAGGGGGCTTGGCAGCAGGGGGAGGACGTCCAAAATAGAGAGGGGTCGGCCAAGGGGGTGGGGGTTATATTTATAAGGGGAAAAAGAGGAGTCCTACTCCAATTGGAGCTCAAATAAGAGTCCAACTCAATTTTGGATCTCAACAAACTTATCTTTTCAGTTAGGTGCGGCAGCCTTAGGGATTTTATCCCCCCCCCAAATGTGGGGAAAATTCCCCTTTTGTGGAATTGGGGAATTTGGAAGTTTTGGGGGAAATTTGGGAATGGCTTATTTCAGCTATCTTTTTCCCATTCCTCACCATTTCTATGTCACTTGCTCCTCTACATTCCCCTCTCCATTTCTGTGTCCCATTCTCCATTTCTATATTCCCCTCTCCATTTCTATGTCCCATTCCCCATTTCTACATTCCCCTCTCCATTTCTATGTCCCATTCTCCATTTCTACATTGCCCTTCTCCATTTCTATGCCCCATTCTCCATTTCTATATTCCCTTCTCCATTTGTGTTGTTTTTCCACCATTTCTATGGTTCCTTCATTTCTATTGTTCTTTCCCCATTTCTATGGTTCCTCCCTCCATTTCTGTGGTTCTTTTCTCCATTTCTATGGTTCTTTCTCCATTTCTATAGTTCTTTCTCCATTCCTATAGTTATTTCTCCATTTCTACATCTTTTGTAATGTTTCTCTACATTAAAAATGTATGCAATGCATGGAAATGAATTTGAGGGTGTTACAAACCTACCCCCCTTAAACTGAATCTCGCCCTCGAGGTTCGATAGAGTAGAGAATAGATGAGGGAATTCTGCCTTGAGGTCTTCCTCACGCTCCCATGTAGTTTCGGCTTCCGTGTGATGACTCCATTGTACCTTGCACCAATGGATCACTTTGTTCCTTGTGACCCTTTCCTTCACGTCCAAAATTTTGACGGGGTGCTCCGCATAGGTCAGATCCTCTTGAAGCTCATCCATCGGTACTTGTTGTTCCGGTACTCTTAAGCACTTCTTTAGTTGGGACACGTGAAACACGCCGTGCACGTCCGAGAGGTGCGTTGGCAGCTCTAGTTGATAGGCTACCTCTCCTCGCTTTCCCAAAATCTTGAATGGCCCGATATAGCGAGGTGCTAACTTGCCTTTGACGTCGAACCGTCGTTGGCCTCGGATAGGCGATACTTTAAGATACACGAGGTCTCCCACTTCGAAGGTCAATCTTCTTCACCTATTGTCCGCGTAACCTTTTTGTCGTGACTGAGCAGCCTTCAAGTTTTCTCGTATTGTTTGGACTTGCTTCTCGGCATCTTGCAGCATTCAGGTCCAAACACTTGACTCTCTCTGGTCTCATTCCAGAACAGCGGCGTTCTACACCGTTTACCATACAGTGCTTCGAAAGGTGACATCTTCAAGCTGGCTTGGTAGCTGTTGTTGTAGGAGAATTCAGCATATGGCAAGCTCCTATCCCAACTACGCCCATGTTTCAAGGCGAAATCTCTCAACATGTCTTCCAAGATTTGATTTGTCCTCTCAGTTTGCCCGTCAGTTTGCGGGTGATAAGCGAAGCTGAAATCCAGTAGTGTACCCATAGCTTCATGCAGCTTCTTCCAGAATTTAGAGGTAAATTGAGAACCCCGATCTGAAACTATCCTCTTAGGAACTCCATGGCGACACACAATTTGCTCCATATACAGCTCGCCTAGTTGTGCAATGTTGTACTTGGTTTTAACAGGAAGGAAATGGGCTGTTTTTGTCAATCAGTCCATGATAACCCAAATAGAGTCGTAACCCGATCAAGTACGTGACAATCTGATGATGAAATTCATGCTGATGTCTTCCCACTTCCACTCGGGTACTTTCAATGGCTGCAACAGTCCAGGGGGTCTTTGATGTTCGGCCTTCACCCGTTGGCACGTATCGCATAAGGCAACGTATTCGGCTACGTCCCTTTTCATACCATCCCACCAATAGCAAGTGTTCAGGTCCTTGTACATCTTTGTACAGCCGGTATGTATGGAATAAGGTGAGTCATGTGCCTCCTTTAATGTCGTGTCGTGGATGTGCTTCACGTTAGGCACATAAATCCTTTTCCCTAACCAAAGCGTGCCTTTCTCGTCTTCCTTGAAATCCTTTTCTATGCCTTGTCGGGTTCTTTCCTTGATTTCCTCATCCGTTGTTTGGCCATCTCGTATCTCTTGTTCCAGCGAAGAGTTGAGTTCTATCACTTCCATATCGTTCAAGAAACCGAGATGTAACCATTCGAACTCCTTGCGCAGCTCGGGCGGCAGCTCCCGAACCGTGAGTTGGTGACATGCTTCCTTTCGGCTCAATGCATCAGCTACTATATTGGCCTTTCTGGGGTGATAATTGATTCCAACATCATAACCATTGATGAGTTCCAACCATTGACGTTGCCTCAAATTTAGATCCGTTTGCGTGAATATATACTTGAGGCTTTTGTGATCCGTATAGATCTCACATCGGTGGCCAAGGATATAATGCCTCCAAATCTTCAAGGCATGAACCACGGCTGCAAGTTCCAAGTCATGTGTGGGGTAATTCAGCTCGTGTTTCTTTAGTTGCCTCGACGCATAGACTACCACTTGTCCTTCTTGCATGAGCACACATCCAAGCCCTTGTCTTGATACGTCACAATATATGTCGAACCTCTTGCTCACGTCCGGCAACACCAAAACCGGCACTGTGGTTAGTCTTTTCTTGAGCTCCTCAAAGCTTTCTTGGCACACTGGTGTCCACTGAAATACTTTTCCCTTCATTAGCAATTCAGTCATAGGCTTCGCTATTTTGGAGAAATCCTTGATGAACCGGCAGTAGTATCCAGCCATATCAAGGAAACTCCGAATATCTCTCACATTCTGCGGTGGATTCCACTTTAAAACGTCTCCCACTTTTCCGGGATCAACCGATACTCCTCCCTCGGAGATGATGTGGCCTAGGAACGATATCTCATTTAGCCAAAATTGACACTTGCTGAACTTGGCATACAATTGATGCTCTCACAGTTTCTGCAATGTCAATCTCAAGTGTTCTTCATGTTCTTCCTCGCTTTTCAAATACACCATGATATCATCGATGAAAACCACGATGAACTTGTCCAAGTACTCTATGAAGACCTTATTCATGAGGTACATAAAGTATGCGGGTGCATTTGTTAACCTAAAAGGCATAACGGTATACTCATACGCACCATACTGTGTTCGAAATGCAGTCTTGGGTATGTCGGGGGGCTTAATCTTCAGCTGGAAGTATCCCGACCGAAGATCAATCTTGGAGAAAATTCGGGCACCTTTCATTTGGTTGAACAGATCCTCTATATGGGGCAGCGGGTATTTATTCTTGATCGTCACCTCATTGAGAGATCTATAATCCACTCACATCCTTTGGGTCCCATCCTTCTTGTCTACGAAGAGCACAGGGGCTCCCCATGGTGACGAGCTTGGGCATATAAAACTCTTATCTAGCTGCTCCTGAATTTGTTTCTTGAGCTCCACTAATTTATTAGCAGGCATCCTATATGGCCCTCTTTGCTGTAGGTGCAGTTCCGGGTACTAAATCAATGACAAATTCAATGTCCCGGTCATGTGGCATACCTGAAAGTTCTTCCGGGAACACATCTGAAAATTCTTGAACCACCGGAATGCTTTCCAATGTTGCTTCTTCGACATGGTTCAACGCTGCCTTCTCGGTTGCCGGTTGGGCTCACTCGAACTCAATACGAGTACCGTGCTCATTTGTCAACTGCACGCTCCACTCAGCACATTGAATCACTCCGTTGTGCTCGCTTAGCCAATCCATTCCAAGTATTATGTCAATCACTCAGGAATCCAAGACATGTAAGGTTGGCAAGAAAGTCTACCCCCTTATTTTAAGGCTTACTCTCAGAATATAATTTAGAATTGAAAGAAGCGATTCCCCAACTATATGCATCAAGATGTATGAACTAAGCAACTTCTTTTAATAATATTAGCCTATTTGATGATGTGAACACATGCCGAAGCATCTCACATCTCTCCACTATGTGTGGATGTGGACATTCATCGAAGCATCTCACAACTCACACCAGCACACAAACACAAGCAATCATCACAAAAAAAAATTCAGCACATCACTCTTATTCAAGCTACTACGATCTTAACGTTCCTATTTCAGGTTTATTCAATGGAAACCTAAACTTAATCATGAGAACCGGTGCTGTTCTCGCCGTGTGACGGGGGTGGTCCATACATGGGCGCACGCCATGGTGAGTCGGCAGTCCATGTAGGGTTAGATGACGATGGTGCTCCATTCGCTCCCGCGTTTGCACAAGTCTCCTCCTGTTTTTCCAGCAAGTACAACTTCTTGCGGAGGTAACGGATCTCTTCTTGTGCACTTGCGTAGCGGTTTCCTAACTCCACGAGCAACCTCTGAGGCTTGTCAGCAGCTTGTGGGTTGGAAAGAGCTGTTACATGGGGTCTAATGATCTACCTTGTTCCACTCTTCCGATACGGGTGCATCTCAAAAGTGATGTCCTCAAGCTGCTCATGGAAGGCATAGCACAGTCCGGTGAGTGCTTCCCATGCGGCATCATCGATAGCTTCTGCCCTTGTAGCTTTACATGTGAGTGTGAAGTGCCGAGTGACAACCCTACCGATAGATAGGATGGTTACATCATCCTTCCACTCTTCATGTCCGCGACGAGGGACTTTCTTGAGGAGATACTCTGGGTATAAGCTGCAGCAATCCAGAAACTCTTTGAGCTCCCTGGATGTGTGTCCTCCTTCCATTCCATCGGACCAAAATTCTTGAACTGAATGGTTGGCCCATTCATCACCTTCATTCTCGGCCTCAGCAAGGGGTGGCTCCTCTTCGGATTCATCTCCTCCCGACATAGCTTCGTGAGGCTCCATGGGATGTAAGCCCGCGTGAAAGTCCTCTTGAGGTGCGTACCAATACGGTTCTTGTGGATCATCTTCCATGCCGTCTTCGAATGGTTCTACCTCCTCTGGGTCCTCTTCTTCATGCATAGATCTATTTACTTCATCTTCATCATGAGGTTCCATCTTCACCTCCTTCCAAGATGGTCCATCACATACCTCAATGGGGTTAAGTGCACTCCCAAGTGGTGGTGGATGAGTTTATCATGCGTGATGTGCTCCTGGTGACCGGCATTTCTAAATAAGACATGAGGATCTTTAGAGAAGAAGAAAAATAACTCCAAAACTTCAGAAGCTATGGAGCACGAAAGCAAAAGTGTTGCTGTCCAAAGGAAGAGAAAAGAGGGGCTGAAAATAGCTCTTCGCGGTGGCTGAATTGACAAGTGCAGCAGCAAGAAATGTTTGAAAATAGCAGTTTAGAGGGGTATGCCTATGTGTTTAGAGTGTCCATTCTATCTAGGCTTGCGTCCTACGGTCAACATGTCTCTGATACCAATCTGTGACACCCGGTTCCGAAAACAGAACCAAGTTAATGCATATGTGTGTCCAGGATGTTTATCACACATACACATGTAATGCACAAATTGAATTCAGAATATAACCACGAATAAATAGTGTTTAAGTACTTTATTACATCAACTCATTGTCTCACTCATGAATCTCTAATTTATTCTTGCAGCGGAAGTCTCTAAACGACAGCGGAAATAACTAAATAGCAGCAGGCTCTATCTTCAACTCCACAGGCATGTTGATGGTAGTTCGCACGCCTAGTACTCCACATGGTCCTCGAAGTACTCATCTCGTGTAGCTGATGTTTATGTGGTAATGCAAGAGTGAGTACATGTCGTACTTAGCAAGTGTGGGAAAAGTATGACATGTAGCTTACAACAAGGTAGGAATAAAAAGGCTCATTGCAGCAAGCAAATTTTATTTCACAAACATGATAAAAACAGCAACTAAGTCTAGATGAATTTAATCCCAATATATATCCAAGTAAAACATCAACATTTCTTCATCATAATTCATCATTTATCATGTTTCAACCAGCTAATAATCTCTTCTCAAGTTCATCTCATACTCATAAATATTCATATCCATCTCATATTCATATAACCGAAACCAAACTCATTGTCATGACTCAAAACAGTCCCAAAACCAATCCCAATGACCATACCATAACCATACCGAATAACCATCCCAAGTTTTCCCTCTAATCATGGAAGTTAGCCAGGTGCTTGTGACCGGAAGCACGGTTATCATGATAGTTTTACACTCTGCAGAGGTGGCACCACTTTACCCACAAGTTTGTGATTTTGTCACCCGTCGGCGACTTCAAAACCTCCATTATACCAGTATACAACCGTCGGTGTATGGCCAAGAGATCACAAAATAGCCTTTACAAAGGGGCTACTAGATGTATGTACTCACTGAGGTTTCACCGGCAGTCTCGAATCACCATTCTCCCACCCACGGGCCCCCTCTTGTGCCATGCAGCTCCCAGGGCGGTCCTCCTTGACTCCCATTCCCCGCGCCATCCACGGTCCATAACAAGCTAGCAACACACCTAATTAATCAGCTAAGCTGCACCCATACTTGGCCTTGTGGTGGCACTGTTTTCCTGGCATATTCTCGCATTAACCAGTCCTTAGATCTACGGCAAGTTCCACCATCTCATCCAGCTACATTCACGAACCAAGCTTGCCTAGATCTCCCCGATTCCATGTCCATTAACATCATCAAGTTCTCATCATCATTATTCATATGAGTGCAGTAGCTAGACATATTTTATTTCTGCTTCCCGTATCCCATGAAGTAAGCGAAGCAAAAAGTAAAAACGACCATACCTGACTTATCAACTTTCCCGGCAACAAGGATGGTTAACAAAACTAGTAAACTCCTATAAAAGGGTGTCCCATCAAGTTGACTCAAGCATACGAGTTTTCGCAAACAAAACAGTTTCAAAACATAGGATCAATATGGTCTCTACTCAAGATACAATGGGGTAGATGAATGCAAATCCTATAGTGCAGTTTCATTAATCCAGTTTGTACGTGTTTTTGCATGTTTTAACGGACTTTCATGGGGTTTTATGATGAACAAGGGTGCTGGGATGAAGTGTGGACATGGTGATGATCATGACTCAAGATCTAGATCAGTTCCACCATCAAAAATCGATCAAAACATGATCTGTCCACATGTAAAAGTTTCTGTTCGAAGGGGGCGAAGAAAACGGATGCGTAGAAACAGCGACGATGTCGTAAGATGGGTAATGGAGACCTACCTTACTTACTCCTGGGTGGCAGGGACTTCCTCCTAGTAATGGCAGCAGTGGGGAATTTTTCTATGGAAAAAATTGGTAGGACAGATCGTCGGGCTTCTTCTCCGGTGACGGCGGGGCTCGATGGGGTTCGACGGTGGCTGAATTCCGGCAAGGAGGGGGGACTTGATGACTTGGCAGCAAGGAAGGGGGCTTGGCAGCAGGGGGAGGACGTCCAAAATAGAGAGGGGTCGGCCAAGGGGGTGGGGGTTATATTTATAAGGGGAAAAAGAGGAATCCTACTCCAATTGGAGCTCAAATAAGAGTCCAACTCAATTTTGGATCTCAACAAACTTATCATTTCAGTTAGGTGTGGCAGCCTTGGGGCTTTTATCCCCCCCCCCCCAAATGTGGGGAAAATTCCCCTTTTGTGCAATTGGGGAATTTGGAAATTTTGGGGGAAATTTGGTAATGGATTATTTCAGCTATCTTTTTCCCATTCCTCACCATTTCTATATCACTTGCTCCATTTATACATTCCCCTCTCCATCTCCACGTCCCATTCTCCATTTCTGCATTTCCCTCTCCATTTCTATGTCCCATTCTCCATTTCTATGCCCCATTCTCCATTTCTATACTCCCTTCTCCATTTCTGTGTTTTTTCCTCCATTTCTATGGTTCCTTCCTCCATTTCTATGGTTCTTTCTCCATTTCTATGGTTCCTTCCTCCATTTCTATGGTTCTTTTCTCCATTTCTATGGTTCTTTCTCTGTTTCTATAGTTCTTTCTCCATTCCTATAGTTCTTTCTCCATTTCTACATCTTTTATAATGTTTCTCTACATGAAAAATGTATGCAATGCATGGAAATGAATTTGAGGGTGTTACACATAAATATTCATAACCATCTCATATTCATATAACCGAAACAAAACTCATTTTCATGACCCAAAACAGTCCTAAAACCAATCTCAATGACCATACCCGAATAAACATACCAAGTTTTGCCTCTAATCATGGAAGTTGGCAAGGTGCTTGTGACTGGAAGCACGGCTATCATGATAGTTTTACACTCTGCAGAGGTGGCACCACTTTACCCACAAGTTTGTGATTTCGTCACCCGTAGGGGACTAGAAAGAACCTCCATTATACCAGTACACAACCATCGGTGTATGGCTAAGAGATCACAAAATATCCTTTACAAAGGGGCTACTAGGATGTACGGACCCACTGAGGTTTCACCGGCAGGCTCGAATCTCCATTCTCCCACCCACGGGCCCCCTCTTGTGCGATGCAGTTCCCAGGGCAGTCCCTCTCGACTCCCATTCCCTGCACCATCCAACGGTCCATAAAAAGATAGCAACACACCTAATTAGTCAGCTAAGTCACACCCATATTTGGCCTTGTGGTGGCACTATTTTCCTGGCATGTGCTCGCATGAACCGGTCCTTAGATCTATAGAAAGTAAACCACCATCTCATTCAGAAACATCCACAAACTAAGCTTGCCTAGATCTCTCTGGTTCCATGATCATCAACATCATCAAGTTCTCATCATCTTTAATATCATGAGTGCAGTAGCTAACAAGTTTTATTTCAGCTTCCTGTATCCCGTAAGTTGAGCGAAGCAAAAAGGAAAAACGACCATACCCGACTCATCAACTTTCCCGGAGATAAGGAGGGTTAACAAAACTAGTAAACTCCTATAAAAAGGTGTCCCATCAAGTTGACACAAGCATACAAGTTTGTGCAAGCAAAACAGTTTCAAAAACATGGGATCAATATGATCAAGGGGCACTTGCCTTGCTCCCGTGGTTCATGTTGCTCAAGCGTTTTGAAGTCTTGATTCTGTAGCTCCTCGTAGACGGCCTCTTGAGCCTATCCTTCTACTCACGACCACGCACATACAAAATTTACAGCAATCAATTATCATGCACAAACTTTACTCAAGATGCAATGGGGTAGATGAATGCAAATCCTATAGTGCAGTTTTATAAAACCAGTTTGTACGTGTTCTTGCATGTTTTAGTAGGCTTCCATGGGGTTTTATGATGAACAAGGGTGCTGGGATCAAGTGCGAACGTGGTGATGATCTTGACACAAGATGTAGATCAATTCCACCGTCAAAAACCGACCAAAACATGATCTGTCCACACGCAGAAGTTTCTGCTCGAAGGGGGCAAAGAAAACGGGTGCGTAGAAACAGCGGCGACGTTGTAAGAGGGGTAATGAAGACCTACCTCACTTCTTCCTTGCGGCAGGGACTCCCTCCTAGCAATGGCAGCAGTGGAGGATTTTTCCGTGGAGAATTATGGCTAGGCCAGAACGTCGGGCTTCTTCTCCGGCGACGGCAAGGCGTGATGGGGCTCGAAGGCGGCCAAACTCTGGCAAGGGGGGGGGGTCTCGGTGACTTGGAAGCAAGGGGGGGGGGGGACTCGGTAACTTGGGGCAGAGGGGCAGCGGCTAAAAGGGGGAGGTGTGCGGCTAGGGGGTGGGGGTTATATTTATAAGGGAGAAAAAATAGTCCTAGGGGTGAAAACAAAGAGTCCTAGAGTAGGGGACTCAACCAAAGAGTCCAAGGGGTGGAAACAAAAAGTCCCAGAGGTAGTGACTGAGCGGCCTTCAAGTTTTCACGTATCGTTTGGACCTGCTTTTCGGCGTCTTGAAGCACTTCGGGTCCGAATACTTGTCTTTCTCCGGTCTCATTCCAGAACAGCGGCGTTCTACACCGTCTACCATACAATGCTTCAATAGGTGACATCTTCAAGCTGGCTTGGTAACTGTTGTTGTATGAGAATTCATCATATGACAAGCTCTTATCCCAACTACGCCCATGTTTCAAGGCACAAGCTCTCAACATGTCTTCCAAAATCTGATTTGTCCTCTCGGTTTCCCGTCGGTTTGCGGGTGATATGCGAATCTGAAATTCAACCGTGTACCCATGGCTTCATGCAGTTTCTTCCAGAACCTAGAGGTAAATTGAGAACCTCAATCTGAAACTATCCTCTTCGGAACTCCATGATGACACACGATTTGCTCCATATACAGCTTGGCTAGTTGTGCGACGGTGTACTTGGTTCTAACAGGAAGGAAGTGGGCTGTTTTCATCAATCGGTCCACGATAACCAAAATGGATTCGTAGCCGGACTGAGTACGTGGCAATCTGACTATGAAATCCATGCTGATGTCTTCCCACTTCCACTCAGGTAGTTTCAGTGGCTGCAACAATCCAGCGGGTCTTTGATGTTTGGCCTTCACTCGTTGGCACGTGTCGCAGAAGGCAACATATTCCGTGATGTCCCTTTTCATACCATCCCACCAATAGCATGTTTTCAGGTCCTTGTACATCTTTGTACAGCCAGGGTGTATGGAATAAGGTGAGTCATGTGCCTCCTTTAATATCGTGTCGCGGATGTGCTTCACATTAGGCACACAAATCCTTTTCCCTAGTCAATGCGTGCCTTTCTCGTCTTCCTTGAAATCCTTTTCTATGACTTGTCAGATTCTTCCCTTGATTTCCTCATTCGTTGCTTGGCCATCTCGTACCTCTTGTTCCATCATTGAGTTCAGTCTGATCACCTCCATCTCGTTCAAGAATCCGAGATGTAACCGTTCAAACTCCTTACGCAACTCGGGTGGCAGCTCCCGAACCGTGAGTTGGTGACATGCTCCTTTTCGGCTCAACGCATCAGCTACTACATTGGCCTTTCCGGGGTGATAGTTGATTCCATCATCATAGTCCTTGATGAGTTCCAACCATCGACGTTGCCTCAAATTCAGATCCACTTGCGTGAATATATACTTAGGCTCTTATGATCCGTGTAGATCTCACATCGGTGACCAAGGATGTAATGCCTCCAAATCTTCAGGGCATGTACCACGGCTGCAAGTTCCAAGTCATGTGTGGGGTAATTCAGCTCATGTTTCTTTAATTGCCTCGATGCATAGGCAACCACTTGTACTCCTTGCATAAGCACACATCCAAGCCCTTGTCTTGATGTGTCACAATATATATCGAAGCTCTTGCTCACGTCCGGAAATACCAAGACCGGTGCTGTCGTTAATCTCTTCTTTAGCTCTTCAAGGATGTCTTGACATGCTTGTGTCCACAGAAATGCTTTTCCTTTCGTGAGTAATTCAGTCATAGGATTCTCTATTTTGGAGAAATCCTTGATGAACCGGTGGAAGTATCCAACCATCCCAAGGAAACTCCCAATATCCCTCACATTCTGCGGTCGGTTCCACTTCAAAACATCTCTCACTTTTCCAGGATCAACCGATACTTCTCCCTCGGAGATGATGTGGCCTAAGAACGATATCTCCTTTAGCCATAATTGATACTTGCTAAACTTAGCATACAATTGATGCTCTCGCAGTTTCTGCAATGTCAACCTCAAGTGTTCTTCATGTTCCTCCTCGCTTTTTGAATACACCGTGATATCGTCAATGAAAACCACGACGAACTTGTCCAAGTACTCCTTGAAGACCTTATTCATGAGGTACATAAAGTGTGTGGGTGCATTCGTTAACCCAAAAGACATAACGGTATACTCATATGAACCATACCGTGTTTGAAATGCAGTCTTGGGTATGTCGGAGGGCTCAATCTTCAGCTGGAAATATCCCGACCAAAAACCAATCTTGGAGAAAATTCGGGCACCTTTCATTTGATCGAACAAGTCCTCTATGCGGTGCAGCGGGTATTTATTCTTGATCATCACTTCGTTGAGATACCTATAGTCCACACACATCCTTTGGGTCCCATCCTTCTTGTCCACGAAGAGCACAGGGGCTCCCCACGGTGACGAGCTTAGGCGTATAAAACCCATGTCTAGCTGCTCCTGAATTTGTTTCTTGAGCCCCACTAATTCATTAGCAGGCATCCTATACGGCCTCTTCGCTATAGGTGCAGTTTCAGGTACTAAATCAATGGCAAATTCAATGTCCCGGTCAGGTGGCATACCTGGAAGTTCTTCCAGGAACACATCTGAATATTCTCGAACCACTGGAATGCTTTCCAATGTCGCTTCTTCGATGTGGTTCAGCATTGCCTTCTCGGTTGCAGGTTGGGCTGCCTCAAACTCAATACGAGTACCGTGCTCACTCATCAACTGCATGATCCTCTGAGCACATTGAATCACTGTAAAATCCCAAGATTTCACTTGCTAGAGTGTTCATCACACCCCCACACCACAGCTCATTTTGTGGATAACTTATGAACACATATGAAAAGCAAGTAAACACCATCAAGAGGGTGATTAGAGGAAAAACTCATAACTCCAAAAAAGTAGGAGCTCACACATATAAACATGAGAGGCTGAGCTCACCATTAGACCCATAATATTCCTGGGAATGCTCAGGCCAAGTTTCATGCAAATCCAAGCCCTTTTGAACCACTTTTGGAAACATTTGTAAAAAGGGCCAATTTGAATGCAAATTCGAATTTCAGCTACTTTCACCACTTGGATTCAAATGTTGATTTCATATTCAAACTCAGAAAATTTTTCTGAATTAGTCCACCAATTTTCATCCTCATTGGAGTTCATGTTGTCGGGAGCTATATTTGGATCAATTCAAACTGAATTTGAATTTTCAAATTCAAATATGAACCAAATGTAGCCTAACTAATTTCAATTTGAGGAAATCAAATTCCACTCATGACTTGGGAGTGAAGTCTACAATTAAATGGGGAGTAGCTGAGATCTTTGCAGCCCAAACAAAAGAAAAGAATTAGAGGGGAGGGGGACCCACTTGACAGAGGCTGTTTTCACTGAATCGACTCGGTGCCTCGCGAGTGAGCACAGCAGTGCCGCGTGCAATCCAGCTTGCCGAAGGAGAGGCCACCGCACGGTGAAAACATCGAGTCACCCTCCATTACAACACACTGCTCGGTCGTTTTCGTCATGCCCAAGCTGAACCAACGCTCACGCAACCCACTCGTGACTTCCACAACCCAACTCCTCACCGCCGTTCTCTGATCACCGGCAACCGGACGATCCCGGCTGCTTCACACACCACCACCAAAAAAGAAAAGGTGCGCCTGCTTGTGAGGAAGCTGTAGGAGGAAACCATTTGCTGTTTAATGCGGTGTAGAGCAAGAATTTCGAGTTTCCCTCCATGGTGTACATTAGGGTTAGCAATCGGTCAACAGCGAAATTCGTTGCACAGAGGCAACCGCGGTCGAGCTGCAGCTCACACACGCTCTAGACATCCTTGTGCTTCTCCTTGAGCAAGAATGTACAAGAAAAAACACCTGAACCCTAGTTTCACCAATAAACAGTCTGGCGGAAGAGAGGGTCGCCAGTGAGCTCCGGTTTGCCGGCTATTTGGGTTCCAACCAAGGTCATGCCGAGCTTCCCGAGCCTTCCCTGGACGTGGTGACGCGATAAGCGCACGAAGGGGGTGGTCAGAAGGACGGGAACACGTTGCCGAAGTTGCACAGGGACAAAGCGATCGCCACCGGCGAGCTACGGCGGTTAGCCGGTGGCAGCATGGTGTCCAGCGTGTTCAGCGTACAAAGTTACATGGGGGCGGCGAGTCTCACCATCGCCAGCAAGCTAGGTCGCCGGGAACACCGTCCTCGCCGGAGCTCCAGCGGCCTGGGGCGGCGGCGTCGCGAGGTAGACGAAGGGCACGGGTCCCATGTGTCAGCCACCGCGCTAAGCGCGCGGGTGGTTAGTTTAATTTAAACACGTAGGCCCCGCTGTCAGTCACAGTTAAGGCGCGGGAGGAGATTTTCTTTAGGAAAATAATTCAGGAATCAGCCCAAATTTTATGTGACACCCGGTTCCGAAAATAGAACCAAGTGAATGCATATGTGTGCCCAGGATGTTCATCACACATACACATGTAATCCACAAACTGAATTCAGAATATAACCACGAATTAATAGTGTTTAAGTACTTTATTACATTGACTCATTGTGTCACTCATGAATCTCTAACTTATTCTTGCAGCGGAAGACTCTAGCGACAGCGGAATATCAATAAAGGCAGCAGGCTCCATCTTCAACTCCACAGTTATGTTGACAGTAGTTCGCACGCCTAGTACTCCACATGGTCCTCGAAGTACTCTTCTCCTGTTGCTGATGTTTATGTAATAATGCAAGGGTGAGTACATGTCGTACTAAGCAAGTGCGGGAAAAGTATGACATGTAGCTTACAACAAGGTACGGAATAAAAAGTCTCATTGCAGCAAGCAAATTTTATTTCACAAACATGATAAAAACAGCAAATATTTCTAGGTAAGTTAAAGCCCAATATATCCAAGTAAATTAGCAACATTCTTTCATCATAATGCACCATTTATCAAGTCTCGTCCAGCCATTAGTCTTTCTCATATTCATCTCATGCTCATAAATATTCATAACCATCTCATATTCATATAACCGAAGCCAAACGCATTTTCATGACTCAAAACAGTCCCAAAACCAATCCCAATGACCATACCATTACACTTACGGAACAACCATCCCACATTTTCCCTCTAATCATGTGCGTTGGCCAGGTGCTTGTGACCAGAAGCACCGCTATCATGATAGTTTTACACTCTGCAGAGGTGGCACCACTTTACCAACAAGTTCGTGATTTCGTCACCCATCAGCGACTGCAGAACCTCCATTATACCAGTACACAACCGTCGGTGTATGGCCAAGAGATCACAAAATAGCCTTTACAAAGGGGCTACTAGATATATGGACTCACTGAGGTTTCACCGGCAGGCTCGAATCACCATTCTCCCACCCACGGACCCCCTCTTGTGCCATGCAGTTCCCAGGGCAGTCCATCTCGACTCCCATTCCCCGCGCCATCCATGGTCCATAACAAGCTAGCAACACACCTAATTAGTTAGCTAAGCCGCACCCATATTTGGCCTTGTGGTGGCACTGTTTTTCTGGCATGTGATGGCATGAACCGGTCCTTAGATCTACGGCAAGTAAACTACCATCTCATTCACCAACATCCACGAACTAAGCTTCCCTAGATCTCCCCGATTCCATACTCATTAACATCATCAAGTTCTCATCATCATTGTTCATATGAGTGCAGTAGCTAACCATGTTTTAATTCAGCTTCCCGTATCCCCTAGATTAAGCGAAGCAAAAAGGAAAAACGACCATACCCTACTCATCAACTTTCCCGACAACAAGGATGGTTAACGAAACTAGTAAACTCATATAAAAGGGTGTCCCATCAAGTTGACTAAAGCATACGCGTTTTCGAAAGCAAAACAGTTTCAAAATACGGGACCAATATGGTCAAGGGGCACTTGTCTTGCTCCCGTGGCTCTTGTTGCTCAAGCGTCTCGAAGTCTTGGTGCTGTAGGTCCTCGTAGATGGACTCTTGAGCTTATCCTTCTACTCACGACCATGCACATACAAAATTCACATCAATCAATCATCATGCACAAACTTTACTCAAGATGCAATGGAGTAGATGGATGCAAATCCTATGGTGTTGTTTGATTAAACCAGTTTGTACGTGTTCATGCATGTTTTAATGGGCTTTCGTGGGGTTTTACGATGGACAAGGGTGTAGGGATCAAGTGTGGACGTGGTGATGATCTTGACTCAAGATCTAGATCAATTCCACCATCAAAAACCGATCAAAACGCAATCTGTCCACACGTAAAAGTTTCTGCTCGAAGGGGGCGAAGAAACCGGATGCGTAGAAACAGCTGCAACTTTGTAAGATGGGTATGGTGACCTACCTCACTTCCTTTTGGTGGCAGGTCCTTCCTCCTAGCAATGGCATCAGTGGGGAATTTTTCTATGGAAGACTAGGGCAGGACAGATCGTTAGGCTTCTTCTCCGGCAACGGCGGGGCTCGACGGCGGCCAAATTCCGGCAAGGGGGGGAACTTGGCGACTTGGCAGCAAGGAAGGGGGCTTGGCAGCAGGGGGGACGACCAAAAGAGAGAGGGGTCGGCCAAGGGGGTGGGGGTTATATTTATAAGGGGGAAAAGGAGAGTCCTACTCCAATTGGAGCTCAAATAAGAGTCCTATTCAATTTTTTTTGGATCTTAACAAACTTATCTCTTGTGATGCGGCAGCCTTGGAGATTTTATCCCCAAAATGTGGGGAAAATTCCCCTTTTTGGGAATTGGGGAATTTAGAATTTTTTGGAGAAATTTGGGAATGGCTCATTTCAGCTATGTTTTCCCCATTCCTCACCATTTCTATGTCACTTGCTCCATTTCTACATTCCCCTCTCCATTTCTATGTCCTATTCTCCATGTCTACACTCCCCTCTCCATTTCTATGTCCCATTCTCCATTTCTACATTCCCCTGTCCATTTCTATGTCCCATTCTCCATTTCTACATTGCCCTTCTACATTTCTATGCCCCATTCTCCATTTATATATTCCCTTCTCCATTTCTGTGGTTTTCCTCCATTTATATGGTTCCTTCCTCCATTAATATGGTTCTTTCTCCATTTCTATTGTTCCTTCCTCCATTTCTATGGTTCTTTCTCCATTTCTATAGGTCTTTTCTCCATTTCTATGGTTCTTTCTCCATTTCTATAGTTTTTTCTCCATTTCTATAGTTCTTTCTCCATTTCTACTTCTTTTATAATGTTTCTCTACAATAAAAATGTATCAATGCATGGAAATGAATTTGAGGGTGTTACAAACCTACCCCCCTTAAACTGAATCTCGCCCTCGAGATTCGATAGAGTGGAAAATAGATGAGGGACTTTCGCCTTGAGATCTTCCTCACGCTCCCATGTAGTTTTGGCTTCCGTGTGATGGCTCCACTGTACCTTGCACCAACGGATCACTTTGTTCCTCGTGACCCTTTTCTTCATGTCCAAAATTTTGACGGGGTGCTCCGCGTAGGTCAGATCCTCTTGAATCTTGAGCTCATCCATCGGTACTTGTTCTTCCGGTACTCTTAAGCACTTCTTGAGTTGGGATACGTGAAACACGTCATGTACATCGGAGAGGTGCGTTGGCAGCTCTAGTTGATAGGCTACTTCTCCTCGCTTGCCCAAAATCTTGAATGGCCCGATGTAGCGAGGTGCTAATTTGCCCTTGACGTTGAACCGTTGTTGGCCTCGTATAGGCGATACCTTAAGATATACAAAGTCTCCTACTTCGAAGGTCAATTTTCTTCGCCTATTATCCACATAACCTTTTCGTCGTGACTGAGCAGCCTTTAAATTTTCTCGTATCGTTTGGACTTGCTTCTCGGCGTCTTGCAGCACTTCGGGTCCAAACACTTGGCTCTCTCCGGTCTCATTCCAAAACAGCGGCGTTCTACACCTTCTACCATACAATGCTTCAAAAGGTGACATTTTCAAGCTGGCTTGATAGCTGTTGTTGTATGAGAATTCAGCATACGGCAAGCTCCTATCCCAATTATGCCCATGTTTCAAGGTGCAAGCTCTCAACATGTCTTCCAAAATTTGATTTGTCCTCTCAGTTTGCTCGTCGGTTTGCGGATGATAAGCGGAGCTGAAATTCAGTCGTCTGCCCATGGCTTCATGCAGCTTCTTCCAGAACCTAGAGGTAAATTGAGAACCCCGGTCTGAAACTATCCTCTTCGGAACTCCATGGCGACACACGATTTGCTCCATATACAGCTCGGCTAGTTGTGCAACGCGGTACATGGTTCTAACAGGAAGGAAATTGGCTGTTTTCGTCAACCGGACAACAATAACCCAAATAGAGTCGTAACCCGACTGAGTACGTGGAAGTCCGACTATGAAATCCATGCTGATGTCTTCCCACGTCCACTCGAGTACTTTCAATGGCTGCAACAATCCAGCGGGTTTTTTATGTTCAGCTTTCACTCGTTGGCACGTGTCGCATAAGGCAACATATTCGGCTATGTCCCTTTTCATACCATCCCACCAATAGCAAGTTTTTAGGTCCTTGTACATCTTTGTACAGCCGGGATGTATGGAATAAGGTGAGTCATGTGCCTCCTTTAATATCGTGTCGCGGATGTGCTTCACGTTAGGCACACAAATCCTTTTCCCTAACCAAAGCGTGCCTTTCTCGTCTTCCTTGAAATCCTTTTCTATGCCTTGTAGGATTCTTTCCTTCATTTCCTTGATTTTCTCATACGTTGCTTGGCAATATTGTATCTCTTGTTCCAGCGAGGAGTTCAGTTCTATCACCTCCATCTTGTTCAAGAACCCGAGATGTAACCGTTCGAACTCCTTGCGCAGCTCGGGTGGCAGCTCCCGAACCGTGAGTTGATGACATGCTCCCTTTCGGCTCAACGCATCAGCTACTACATTGGCCTTTCCGGGATGATAGTTGATTCCAACATCATAATCCTTGATGAGTTCCAACAATCGACGTTGCCTCAAATTCAGATCCATTTGCATGAATATATACTTGAGACTTTTGTGATCCGTATAGATCTCACATCGGTGGTCAAGGATATAATGACTCCAAATCTTTAAGGCATGTACCATGGCTCCAAGTTCCAAGTCATGTGTGGGGTAATTCAGCTCATGTTTCTTTAGTTGTCTCAACGCATAGGCTACCACTTGTCCTTCTTGCATGAGCACACATCCAAGCCCTTGTCTTGATGCGTCACAATATATGTCGAAGCTCTTGCTCACTTCCGGCAATACAAACCCGGCGATGTTGTTAATCTATTCTTTAGTTCTTCGAAGCTTTCTTGACATGCTGGTGTCCACTGAAATGCTTTCCCCTTTATTAGCAATTCAGTCATAGGCTTCTCTATTTTTGAGAAATCCTTGATGAACCGGCGGTAGTACCAGCCATCCCAAGGAAACTCTGAATATCTCTCACATTCTGTGGTTGGTTCCACTTCAGAACATCTCCCACTTTTCCAGGATCAACCGATACTCCTCCCTCGGAGATGATGTGGCCTAGGAATGATATCTCCTTTAGCCAATTGACACTTGCTGAACTTGGCATACAATTTATGCTCTCGCAGTTTCTGCAATGTCAATCTCAAGTGTTCTTCATGTTCTTCCTCGCTCTTTGAATACACCAAGATATCGTCGATGAAAACCATGACAAACTTGTCCAAGTACTCCATGAAGACCTTATTCATGAGGTACATAAAGTATGCGGGTGCATTCGTTAACCCAAAAGACATAACGGTATACTCATACGAACTATACCGTGTTTAAAATGCAGTCTTGGGTATGTTGGAGGGCTTAATCTTCAGCTGGAAATATCCCCACCGAAGATCAATCTTGGAGAAAATTCGGGCACCTTTCATTTGGTCGAACAGGTCCTTTATACGGGACAGCGGGTATTTATTCTTGATCATCACCTCATTGAGAGACATATAATCCACACACATCCTTTGGATCCCATCCTTCTTGTCCATGAAGAGCACGGGGGCTCCCCATGGTAACAGGCTTGGGCGTATAAAACCCTTTTCTAGCTGCTCCTGAATTTGCTTCTTGAGCTCCACTAGTTCATTAGCGGTCATCCTATACGGCCTCTTAGCTATAGGTGCAGTTCCGGGTATTAAATTAATAGCAAATTCAATGTCCCGTTCAGGTGGTATACCTGGAAGTTCTTCCGGGAACACATCTGAATATTCTTGAACCACTGGAATGCTTTCCAACATCGCTTCTTCGATGTGGTTCAGCGCTGCCTTGTCGGTTGCCGGTTGGGCTGATTCAAACTCAATACGAGTACCGTGCTCATTTGTCAACTGCACGCTCCTCTCAGCACATTGAATCACTCCGTTGTGCTTGTTTAATCAATCCATTCCAAGTATTATGTCAATCACTTGGGAATCCAAGACAATAAGGTTGGCAAGAAAGTCTAACCCCCTTTATTTTAAGGCTTACTCTCGGAAAATAATTTCGAACTGAAAGAAGTGATTTCCCATCTATATGCATCAAGGTGTATGAACTAAGCAAATTCTCACATAAACCAAGCAATCATCACAAAAATTTCAGCACATCACTCTTATTCAAGCTAGTACGATCTAAGCGTTCACATTACAGCTTATTCAATGGGAATCCTAAACTTAATCATGTGAACCGGTGATGTTCTCGCTGTGTGATGGGGGTGGTCCATACATGGGCGCACGCCATGGTGAGTCAGCAGTCCATGTAGGGTTAGATGACACTGGTGCTCCATTTGATCCCGCATTGGCACGAGTCTCCTCTTGTTTCTCCAGCAAATACAGCTTCTTGCGGAGGTAATGGATCTCTTCTTATGCGCTTGCGTAGCGGTTTCCTAACTCCACGAGCAACCTCTGAGACTTGTCAGCAGCTTGTAGGTTGGAAAGAGCTGTTACATGGGGTCCAATGATCTCCCTTGTACCACTCTTCTGATACGGGTGCAGCTCAAAAACTGTGTCCTCAAGCTGCTCCGGAAGGCGTAGCACAGTCCGGTGAGTGCATCCCATGCAGCATCATCAATAGCTTCTGCCCTTGTAGCTCTCCATGTGGGTGTGAAATGCCGGGTGACAACCCTACCGTTAGATACGATGGTTACGTCAGCCTTCCACTCTTCATGTCCGAGATGAGGGACTTTCTTGAGAAAATATTCTGGATATAAGCTGCAGCAATCCAGAAATTCTTGGAGCTCCCTATATATGTGTCCTCCTTCCATTCCGTCGTACCGAAATTCTTGAACTGAATGGTTGGCCCATTCATCACCTTCATTATTGGTCTCAGCAAGGGGTAGCTCCTCCTCGGGTTCATCTCCTCCCGTCATAGCTTCATGAGGCTCCACGGGGTGTAAGCCTGCGTGAAACTCCTCCTGAGGTGCATACCAATGTCATTCTTGTGGATCATCCTCCATATCATCTTCGAATGGTTCTACCTCTTCCTCATGCATAGAGCTATTGAATTCCTCTTCATCATGAGGTTCCGTTTTCACCTCCTCCCAATATGGTCCATCGGACACCTCAATGGGGTTAAGTGCACTCCCAAGTGGTGGTGGACTTGTGCTCATGCGTGATGTGCTCCTAGTGATCGGCATCTCTAAGTAAGATATGAGAAGCTTTAGAGAAGAAGAAATAACTCCATAACTTCAGAAGCTATGAAGCAAGAAAATAAAAATGTTGCTGTCCAATAGAAGAGAAAAGAGGGGCTGAAAATAGCACTTTGCGGTGGCTGAATTGACAAGTAAAGTGCAGCAGCAAGCAATTTTCGAAAATAGCAGTTTAGAAGGGTGTTCCTATGTGTTTAGAGTGTCCATTCTACCTAGGCTTGCGTCCTACAGTCAACGTGGCTCTGATACCAATCTATGACACCCAGTTCCGAAAATAGAACCAAGTGAATGCAAATGTGTGCACAGGATGTTCATCACACATACACATGTAATCCACAAACTGAATTCAGAATATAACCACGAATAAATAGTGTTTAAGTACTTTATTACATTGACTTATAGTCTCACTCATGAATCTCTAACTTATTCTTGCAGGGGAAGACTCTAGCGACAGCGGAATATCAATAAAGGCAGCAGGCTCCATCTTCAACTCCACATGCATGTTGACGGTAGTTCGCATGCCTAGTACTCCACATGGTCCTCGAAGTACTCTTCTCCTGTTGCTGATGTTTATGTGATAATGCAAGGGTGAGTACATGTCGTACTCAGCATGTGCAGGAAAAGTATGACATATAGCTTACAACAAGGTAGGGAATAAAAAGGCTCATTGCAGCAAGCAAATTTTATTTCACAAAGATGATAAAAATAGCAACTATTTCTAGGTGAGTTAAAGCCCAATATATCCAAGCAAATCAGCAACATTCTTTCATCATAATGCACCATTTATCAAGTCTCGTCCAGCCATTAATCTTTCTCATATTCATCTCATGCTCATAAATATTCATAACCATCTCATATTCATATAACCGAAGCCAAACTCATTTTCATGACTCAAAACAGTCCCAATCCCAATGACCATACCATTACCATACCGAATAACCATCCCAAGTTTTCCCTCTAATCATGTGAGTTGGCCAGGTGCTTGTGACCGAAAGCACGGCTATCATGATAGTTTTACACTCTGCAGAGGTGAAACCACTTTACCCACAAGTTTGTGATTCTGTCACCCATCGGCCGACTGCAAAACCTCCATTATACCAGTACACAACTGTCGGTGTATGGCCAAGAGATCACAAAATAGCCTTTACAAAGGGGCTACTAGATGTATGGACTCACTGAGGTTTAACCGGCAGGCTCGAATCACCATTCTCCCACCCACGGGCCCCCTCTTGTGCCATGCAGTTCCCAGGGCAGTCCATCTCGACTCCCATTCCCTGCGTCATCTACGGCCCATAACAAGCTAGCAACACACCTAATTAGTCAGCTAAGTCACTCCCATATTTGGTCTTGTTGTGGCACTATTTTTCTGGCATGTGCTGGCATGAACCGGTCCTTAGGTCTACCGCAAGTAAACTACAATCTCATTCAGCAACATCCATGAACCAAGCTTGCCTAGATCTCCCCGATTCCATGCTCATTAACATCATCAAGTTCTCATCATCATTGTTCATATGAGTGCAGTAGCTAACCATGTTTTAATTCAGCTTCCGTATCCTGTAGATTAAGCGAAGCAAAAAGGAAAAATGACCATACCCGACTCATCAACTTTCCCGGCGACAAAGATGGTTAACAAAACTAGTAAACTCCTATAAAAGGGTGTCCCATCAAGTTGACTCAAGCATACGCATTTTCAAAAGCAAAACAGTTTCAAAACATGGTATGAATATGGTCAAGGGGCACTTGCCTTGCTCCCGTGGCTCTTGTTGCTCAAGCGTCTTGAAGTCTTGGTGCTGTAGGTCCTCGTAGATGGCCTCTTGAGCTTGTCCTTCTACTCACGACCACACACATACAAAATTCACAGCAATCAATCATCAAGCTTAAACTGTACTCAAGATGCAATGGAGTAGATGGATGTAAAACCTATGGTGCTGTCTGATTAAACCAGTTTGTACGTCTTCTTGCATGTTTTAATGGGCTTTCGTGGGGTTTTAGTATGGACAAGGGTGTAGGGATCAAGTGTGGATGTGGTGATGATCTTGACTCAAGATCTAGATCAATTCCACCGTCAAAACAGATCCAAACATGATCTGTCCACACGTAAAAGTTTCTGCTTGAAGGGGGCGAAGACAGATGCGTAGAAACAGCAGCGACGTCGTAAGATGGGTAATGGTGATCTACCTCACTTCCTTTTGGTGGCAGGGCCTTCCTCCTTGCAATGGCAGCAGTGGGGAATTTTTCTATGGAAGACTAGGGCAGGACAGATCGTCAGGCTTCTTCTCCGGCGACGGCGGGGCTCGACGGGGCTCGACGGCGGCCAAATTCCGGCAAGGTGGGGGGGGGGGGGGACTTGGCGACTGGGCAGCAAGGAAGGGGGCTTGGCAGCAGGGGGGACGACCAAAAGAGAGAGGGGTCAGCCAAGGGGGTGGGGGTTATATTTATAAGGGGGAAAAGGAGAGTCCTACTCCAATTGGAGCTCAAATAAGAGTACTATTCAATTTTTTTTGGATCTTAACAAACTTATCTCTTGTGGTGCTGCAGCCTTGGGGATTTTATCCCCAAAATGTGGGGAAAATTCCCCTTTTTGGAAATTGGGGAATTTAGAAATTTTGGGTGAAATTTGGGGAAATTTTGAAATGGCTCATTTCAGCTTTGTTTTCCCATTCCTCGCCATTTCTATGTCACTTGCTCCATTTCTACATTCTCCTCTCCATTTCTATGTCCCATTCTCCATTTCTACATTCCCCTCTCCATTTCTATGTCCCATTCTCCATTTCTACATTCCCCTCTCCATTTCTATGTCCCATTCTGTATTTCTACATTGCCCTTCTCCATTTCCATGCCCCATTCTCCATTTCTATATTCCCTTCTCCATTTCTGTGGTTTTTCCTCCATTTCTATGGTTCCTTCCTCCATTTCTATGGTTCTTTCTCCATTTCTATGGTTCCTTACTCTATTTCTATGGTTCTTTCTCCATTTCTATGGTTCTTTTCTCTATTTATATGGTTATTTCTCCATTTCTGTAGTTCTTTCTCCATTTTTATAGTTCTTTCTTCATTTCTACTTCTTTTATAATGTTTCTCTACAAGAAAAATGTATGCAATGCATGGAAATGAATTTGAGGGTGTTACATTTTAGAAATTCATAACTTTGTGTAGAAGGGTCAAAATTTAGTGAACCAAATTTTGATGGATTTAGCTGTTCGAGTAGTATCCAGCAAAACCAGTTTCAGCTCATGAAACTTATTATTTTTCCAGTATTAATTACCTAATGTTTAAATTGTTGGGAATTTTATCTGGAGAATTCTTTGATGGAAAATTCTGAAATTTGGCCAGGAGGCTCATTTGAAAATCCTTGAGTCACAGGAAAAATTTCAGATACATCCAAGCTCATAACTACCCTAATGGTGTGATTAAGTGAACTGCCCTGATTAGGGCATAACTTTCTCTAGGATTCTTCAAAATATATGAGACCAACTCCATTAGAACCATCTAAAACTCTAGTTTCCAGAAAGTAATGGTTTGATCCATGAAAATCGCTGAAAATCCATAGAAGCTCTAGTAACGACCATTTAGGCTTTTAATTGTGCAGAGCTCAAATGAGTTTTATTTCAAATGAAATTTGGTCAAGTGTCTGAGTAGGTTCTCACCAAGCCACAGTAAAAATTTCGGAGCCAAATGGGATGTCCAGCTAGAGTTACAGTCTTTACATACAAACTTCTACACATTGTATTTAAATTGACATGTCGATTAAATTGCTTACTTGTAGTCGCTGAAGGCGAAGAGACCCCAGAAGTTTTGGACTTCCTAATTCTGGAGGAGACGCTGACATCTGACCAGCAGCAACAAGGCAAGCCCCGGTTTGCATTGCACCAGTTTTTGAAGTTTTGCTTTATATACACTTAGTGTGAAGTATGTATGTGCATTAGGTGTAGGATGGATGAAAACCCAAATGCATGACCAGATTATTCCAACAAGGGTGAGGGTAGCGTCTAACTCCTCAAGTAGTTTATGCTGTGCTTAATGTTTATAGACTTCGGTACAAGTCGAGTAGTTGGAATCTACTCGCGAGTATAGGTTTCGGGACACACGGAATTGGTTCGAGTTGTGAGACAACTTTAGTAAGAACAAAATGAGACTAGGAAGGGGCTAGGATGCATCAAGAGGAAGTCTTGTGTGTGTTTCCCTATCCGTGTCGATTGAGGACCGATCCGTGTGTGGCCCGGTTGAACAAGTTTAGATGTACCGAAGGCATATCGGATATATGGGCTCCGATAAACTGATGTAACCTAAACCTCCGGGCGTCGAGGCATAGCACACCGATTTATAGGTGTAGGTTGAGGGCAGCCAGGTGGAAATCTGCTAACGGACATAGAGAGATGCTCCGTGTAGGGAACCTCCTGCTCGTTTCGGTGTGGCCGGTTCGACGTTTGGGCTGTTGGGTGAAAGGTTGTCCCGTACGACATCGAGGGAGCGTGTTGTGCAGCTCCACGGGTGGGCGTACATGATGTGCTATTTGGGTATCCCTGCAGGTGTACAACAAGTCGATTCGCTGTCCCTCACGGTTATGAGTACTGCTTGTTCACTGTGTCGTGACGTAGATAAATTATGGAATATTGTGATTCAATTCTGCTGATATGTATAAATTGTATTGCTACATGTGTGCCACCAAATATTGCTCACTAAATTTCAGATTCATGAACCGTTAACTTGTGGCTAAAATATGAATTAAGGATGAACTTGTAGGTGTGTCCTTTACTGCAATGTGCCATCGTATGTTGGTTGTGTCCTGCATATAGAGTTTCCTGTGTAGGAGCGTCGGTTAAGACTTGTTGAGCCATCGTGCTCACAGTTGCTGCTATTGAGTGTTTGCAGGTGAGGAGTACCCCACGGACTCGGGGTACGAGTCCACCGGCGAGGGCTACCCTTCGTCGGGGACCACGGCTGAATGGGAGCCGTACACGCAGCGCTGAAGATGAGAGCTGCTAGTGTGGGTTATCCGTAGGGCTGGACAACCGACTTTTGCTAGTTAGGTGGGCGTGAATTGTACAAATTATCTTCCGCTGTTGTAACTCTGTAGTTAGTTGTAAACTGAAGGTTTGTGCCACCTTTGTACATATTCAAATTATTTTCAATGTAATACTATGGTTGCCTTATGGTGTGTGTGCTGTCGGGTGTCGCATCGTGTGGCACCATCCTCTGAGATCCTGGACGTACGGGCTCTGGTCCGTCACAGGCTGGTATCAGGGCTGCTTAGGGGATAGCACACTAAATAAGGACAGTATTACGAGAAAACTGAGGATTACGATGAGGATTCGCTAGTATGCCCAATTAAGGACTAATATATTGGCCTAATATGAAGGTGGCAATCTAACTTATGTGTTATGCCGGAATCGTGCATCTCGGGACTTCATATGTTTTGGGGGTGCATGTAAGCGTTGTCCACCAGTGCGCACAAGCTGAAGGGTGGAGCCTCACGGGTGGCAGGTAACCCGGCCAGCTTTAGTATCCTCTACAAATCTTCATGTCGTTTTGGGTATTCGAGCAACGCCCTTCCCTGGCGTGCTACAAGCAAGTATGGGAGACCCCGTCACGTGGTTAGTAATGTGAACACGTAGCTCAAGGCGTGTTTGGCTTGAGAACACCCGTGCGAGTGATGAAGGACAGGTGTATGAAACTGTATTGGGACCGGGTTCAGTGTGCAGCCAGACGTGATGATTGTGTGTAATTTATGCAGGTACTAACCACGAAACCATAGTCTGAGTAGAACACGTTTGCGAGTGACCGTTTTAGTGCCACCGATGGATACGTATATGTCGGTGTAAGCTGGTTAGGATTTTTCATTTTGTGAGGAATGTAGTACCGACATGTTATAATCATGATTGCATTAAAAACAATGTTAAAAAGGAACTAAGATAACTATGTGTTAATCTTTAGCACTCTGGTCTTATAGAAAAGTTCAAAAGTTGATTAGTTCAGCCCGAAGGAATTGGAAAACAGAGTGCTCTGTGTTGGCAGCAAGTTTGCTGAAGTTTAACAGAGCATAACTCACAGGTTACTTAGCCAATTGAGATGTGGGATATAGTTATGGAAATAGGTTCAAGTGCTCTACAATTTTGTTGTAGACTCCAGAACAGAATCACACATCAAACTGGTTGAAATTCCAGATGATGGTAAACTGTCAAGAACCAGGACAGATTTAAAATACTATCTGGACTGTTCTATTTTTCAAGCATAACTTCCTGTAGAAAAATCTAAAATTATAACATGCTACATTTTTGGAAAGGTTAGGAAATGTGTTACATCTTTGTAATTCAAAGTTTCTGCATTTGGAGCAAGAAATTAAGTGGAATTTAGAGTTAAAAACAGCAACTTCCAAAGGAGGTGCTGTTGAAATTCTTCCAGAAATTCTGTTAACTTTGAATTATAATAATTTTTTAACCAGGGCTGCTATGGGGCAAAATAAATACTCGTTGGAAACCTACTGAAGTTAACTTTAACTTTAGTATTCAACTTGAGTTATGAAAATGCAATGTACCAGGTCAAAATCTGGGATAAGTATAAACTGGTCATTCTGGGCAGAGGAATGAACAGTTGAACTCATTTGAGAGATTGTTGTATCTAGTGGGATTTTATTACTTCCATCGGGGTAGAACATACTTATGAGTTGTTATCTTAAACTAGTGAAAGATTGGAGTATATTTCATACTCAAGTTTCTTTTGCTAGAGACCATGTTCGTGTCGTATTGAAGATAAAGGGTAGTATACGTGATGACAAAGGGATATTAACGTCTCGTAGTGACCAAATCTAGTGAAATGAATTTCCAAAGAGGAAGTCCATAAATTTAGATTTAACTAATTTATATTTGGTCTGGTAATGGTGTAGCTTGTGCAAAGTTATTACATTATCCATGTACGAGATGTATCGCATGTTTACCATCATTATGTTTTACTCCTATTTTATTGGACTGCATGGAGTATGCTGTGGGACTAAATTTGTTGTCGTATGGTTGCAGATGGTTCATACTCGGGCCACACATGAGGTCGGGGGCTCTAATAAGCAAGGGGGCGATGACTCCCAGCCACCTTCCTATGACAGCACCCCGCAGCAATAACCACCACCGCCGCCTCCGCTTACACTAGCGTATGTGATATCGGCGCTGGTGGGCTCTCGTGAGGAGCAGACCGAACTGCTCCACACGATTGTGCATAATACATCCCAGGAGGGAGGGGGGGTCAAGAGAGGGGGGCCTCGTAAGCCCCACAACACTACGTACTCAGATTCCATGAGTACGCATCCCCCGGTGTTCACCGAAGTGGTGGAACCACTGGACGCCGACAAACTGGCTGCGGACGATTGAGTCCAAGTTCGGGCTGCTCCAATGCATGGAGCGGCAGAAGACTCTATTCATGGCGCAGCATCTTCACGGTGCCGCTGGTGCGTGGTGGGCGAACTATGTGGCCTCACTACCTGCTGGCCACGCCGTGAAATGGGCAGAATTCTGGGAGGCGTTTCGCGCCTATCACATACCTCTCGGGATGATGAAAAGGAAGTTCCAAGAGTTCTTGGAACTGAAGCAAGGCGGGAGGAGTGCCCACGACTACTCCCGTGTGTTCAACCATCTGGCGCAGTATGCATCAGATTATATCTCAACCGAGGAGAAGAAGCGCGAGCAGTTTTATTGGGGTTTAAACCCCGAGATGAAGACTCATCTCGTGCAATGCAATCGCGGCACCTTCAACGACCTCGTCAATGCTGCAATTATGCAAGAGGATGCTCATCGGGAATTGGCAGCTGAGCAGCGGAAGCGAAGCGCTCCACCAAGCAGCGGGGGTGGAGCTCCACAAAAATACCACATGGTGTATCAGACACCATCCGGTCAGCAGTGGCATCCACCGGCATGACCTCAACAGTTTAGGGCTCGTTCTTTTCAGCCACCCCCATTCTGACCGCCGATGCCACCACCGTGACCGCAACAGCAGCAGCAGCAGATGGTACCCCCGGTGTTTCCACCGCCACAATGCGCCCCAGGATTCCTTCCGCCGGTCAGCGGAGGACCGCCTCGCTACACATGCTACACGTGTGGCCAGGCAGGTCACTTCTCAAAGGACTGTCCACAGGGGCAGCAAAGCGGCGGGCAAGCCCAATATCAGGGTGGTGCTCGAGGTCGACCCCCGGTGAAGAAGGGAGGTCAGCGAACCGGGGGTATTCGTTAGATCGACAATGAGGACGCCCCAGAAGGAGAGAACGTGCTGGTGGGTACGTTCACTCTCAACGACCGGTCAATCATCATCTTAAATGATTCAGGTGCAACCCATGGTTTCATAAGTGAATCCTATGTGGCTAAGCATCAACTGCAAGTCTTCCCAACCGATTATTCATATATGATTTGTTCACCGGGAGGGAAGATTTCAGCAAATATAATGATTCTAAAGGCCCCCTTGTGCTTAGGTGGGAAGATATATCCCACCACCATGATAATCCTTACGCGACAAAATATTGATGCAATCTTAGGGATGTCATGGTTACTCTACCATGGTGCTGTCCTGGAAACTCTATCATGGACGGTTTATTTGAATTCTCCATTCCATCATCCGCATTCAATGGTATTAGACAACCCTGTCCCGGAAGTTTCAGCAGCCTATAACACTGAAGCTCCAAAGTTAGAGGACATCCCCGAAGTCCAAGAATACCCCGAAGTGTTCCCGGATGATCTTCCGGGCATGCCCCCTGAACGGGATGTGGAGTTCAAGATTGAACTTGCACCCGGGACTACACCAACGTACAAGATGGCTCCAAATGAGCTGGCTGAGTTGAAGGAACAGATCAATGACTTGTTGAGCAAGGGTTTCATTAGACCGAGTTCCTCGCCTTGGGGATGCTCGGCGCTGTTCGTCAAAAGGAAGGATGAAACCTTGAGGCTGTGTGTGGATTACCAGCCGCTGAACGCCGTCACCATCAAGAACAAATATCCACTACCCTGCATGGACATCTTGTTTCATCAGCTTGTGGGTGCAAGTGTGTTCTCCAAGATGGACCTTCTCTCCGGGTGTCATCAAATAAAAATCCGGGCGGAGGATATACCGAAGACGGCCTTCTCGACGAGATATGACCTATATGAATATCTCGTCATGTCTTTTGGTCTCACCAACGCTCCGGCACATTTCATGTACCTTATGAACTCGTTGTTCATGCCGAAGTTGGACAAGTTCGTGGTGGTGTTCATTGATGATATCTTTGTTTACTCCAAATCGGAAGAAGAACATGTCGAACACTTGCGAATCGTCCTTCAACGATTGCGGGACCATAAACTCTATGCCAAGTTCAGAAAATGTGAGTTTTGGATCAGCCAAGTGCCATTTTTGGGACATATCATCTCAGAGGAAGGCATTGCGGTTGACCCAAGCAAAACTGAACAATTGCTGAAATAGAAAACCCCCACTTCTGTCCATGAAGTCAGAAGCTTTCTCGGTTTAGCGGGATATTACCGGAGATTCATCCCGAGCTTCTCCAAGCTTGCTAAACCGATGACTGAACTATTGAAGAAGGGGACAAAATATGTTTGGAGCTCAGCATGTGAAGAAGCGTTCCAGGCCTTGGTGAAGCATCTCACAACAGCCCCGGTCTTAGCTCAACCGAATACGACCAAGCCTTTCGACGTATATTGTGATGCGTCAGTATCGGGCTTGGCTGCGTGTTAATGCAAGGAAGACGTGGGGTCGCGTATGGCTCAAGCCAACTGTAAAACCACGAGCAGAACTATCCGACTCATGATATTGATCTCGCTGCTGTGGTTTTGGCGCTGAAAATGTGGAGGCACTATCTCCTGGGGAATTTGGTGCATCTCTAAACTGACCACAAGAGCTTAAAATATATCTTCACCCAGAAGGAGCAGAATATGAGGCAAAGGAGGTGGTTAGAATTAATCAAATATTATGAGATTGAGATTCATTACCACCCCGGCAAGGCGAATGTGGTTGCCGACGCGCTGAGTCAAAAATCACATGTGCATAACCTCACCATTACACCGATGGAAGAGGAAGAACCGAGTTTATACTTGGTTCCATATGGATCACTCTACAACCTTGCTCTCATCCCTACCATTAGGGAGGATATTATTGCAGCTCAGAAGGTTGACAAGGGCATGGCTCATCTCCAGAGACGGATAGACAGCGGGGATATCAAATGTCTCCGCAAGGATGATGAGGGGACGCTATGGTTCAATAACCGCATAGTCGTACCCCGGAATATGGAGTTGAGAAAGAAGATCCTTGATGAAGATCACTTGTCTAAGTTCTCCATTCATCCAGGCAGCAACAAAATGTACCAAGATTTGAAGAGTAAATTTTTGTGGACACGGATGAAGCGGGAAGTTGCAAAGTACGTATCCGAGTGTGATACGTGTAGACGAGTGAAGGCGGATCACATGAGAAAATCAGGGCTGTTGCAAACCCTGAAAATCCCAGCATGGAAGTGGGAAGATGTGAGCATGGATTTCATTGTGGGATTACCCATGACTTCCAACAAGCATGATTCCATTTGGGTAATCGTGGACCGGTTAACCAAGTCGGTCACTTCATTCCGGTGCATACCAACTACCATGCTAGCAAGTATGCGGAGTTGTACATTGCAAGAATCTTATGCTTGCATGGGGTACCCAAGACCATAATCTCAAATCGAGGGGCACTGTTCGTGGCTCGGTTCTTTGGAACAGTTGCACGCTGCTTTGGGTACTAAGCTGATTAGAAGCTCTGCGTATCACCCTCAGACAGCTGGGCAAACTGAGAGGGTGAACCATGTGTTAGAAGAACTGTTGAGAGCGTGTGCCATCCACCACGGTAGAAATTAGGATGATCATCTACCGTTGGCGGAATTCTCATACAACAATGGTTATCAAGCGAGTATCAAGATGGCACCATATGAGGCTCTCTACGGTCGCAAAAGCCGCACCCCATTGAACTGGTGCCAGTCCGGTGAAAGGGTCACATTCGGGATTGATTTGGTGAACGACGCCGAAGAGCGCGTTCAGATTATTCAAGCCAACTTGAAGGCCGCCCAATCCCGACAGAAAATTTATGCTGATAAGAGGCGTAGGCCGCTGCACTTTGATGTTGGGGAACACGTGTACCTCCGTGTATCTCAGATGAATGGCGTGCACCGATTTAGCGTGAAGGGGAAACTCGCTCCCCGATTTATTGGACCCTATGCCATCACCGAGAAGTGCGGACCAGTGGCGTATCGACTGGAACTACAGGCATCTCTCGCTGGTGTTCATGATGTTTTCTATGTTTCACAACCCCAGAAATGTCTGAAGTATACGACTAATGTTCCTACCGAATACATTGGCGAGCTACAACCGGATTTGACTTATGCTGAATATCCGGCAGAGATTATTGATGAGAAGGCTCGGACCACGCGTAACCGAACGTTGTGGTTCTACAAGATATTGTGGAGCAACCACACCGCTGAGGAAGCGACGTGGGAGAGCGAGGAGTTCCTTTGCTCAAACTACCCGGACTTCATGACATCTTATCACGGGTAATTCCTCTTACATCTTCATCTCTTCTTTTGTAATCTCGGGATGAGATTCTTTTAAAGGGGGAGGGATGTAAAAGCCCAAGATTTTACTTGCTAGAGTGTTCGTCACACCCCCACACTGTAACACCCTCAAATTCATTTCCATGCATTGCATACATTTTTCATGTAGAGAAATATTATAAAAGAAGTAGAAATGGAGAAAGATCAATAGAAATGGAGAATGAACTATAGAAACGGAGAAAGAACCATAGAAATGGAGCAATGAACCATAGAAATAGAGAAAGAACCATAGAAATGGAGGAAGGAACCATAGAAATGGAGAAAGAACCATAGAAATGGAGGAAGGAACAATAGAAATGGAGGAAACCACAGAAATGGAGAAGGGAATATAGAAATGGAGAATGGGGCATAGAAATGGAGAAGGGCAATGTAGAAATGGAGAATGGGACATAGAAATGGAGAGGGGAATGTATAAATGGAGAATGGGACATAGAAATAGAGAGGGGAATGTAGAAATGGAGAATGGGACATACAAATGGACAGGGGAATGTAGAAATGGAGCAAGTGACACAGAAATTGTGAGGAATGGGAAAAAGGTAGCTGAAATGAGCCATTCCAAAATTTCCCCAAATTTCCCCCAAAATTTCAAAATTCCCCAATTACCAAAAAGGCTGCCGCACCACAAGAGATAAGTTTGTTAAGATCCAAAAAAAGATTAATAGGACTCTAGTTTGAGCTCCGATTGGAGTAGGACTCTCCCTTTTTCCCCCTTATAAATATAACCCCCACCCCCTGGCCGAACACCTCTCTATTTTGGACGTCCCCCCTGGTGCCAAGCCCCCTTCCTTGCTGCCATGTCGCCAAGTTTCCCCCCTTACCGGAATTTAGCCGCCGTCGAGCTCCATCGAGCCCGCCGTCGCCGGAGAAGAAGCCTGACGATCTGTCCTGTATTAATCTTCCATAGAAAAATTCCCCACTACTGCCATTGCTAGGAGAAAGGCCCTGCCACCAAAAGGAAGTGAGGTAGGTCTCCATTACCCATCTTACGACGTCGCCGCTGTTTCTACGCATCCGTTTTCTTCGCCCCCTTCGAGCAGAAACTTTTACGTGTGGACAGATCGTGTTTAGATCAGTTTTTGATGGTGGAATTGATCTAGATCTTGAGTCAAGATCATCACCACGTCCACACTTGATCCCTACACCCTTTTTCATCATAAAACCCCATGAAAGCCCATTAAAACATGCAAGAACACGTACAAACTGGTTTAATAAAACAGCACCATAGGATTTGCATTCATCTACCCCATTGCATCTTGAGTAAAGTTTGTGCATGATGTTTAATTGCTGTAAATTTTATATGTGTGTGGTCGTGAGTAGAAGGACAAGCTCAAGAGGCCATCTACACGGATCTACAGGACCAAGACTTCGAGACGCTCGAACAGCAAGAACCACAGGAGCAAGGCAAGTGCCCCTTGACCATATTGATTCCATGTTTTGAAATTGTTTTGTTTGCAAAAACTTGTACGCTTGAGTTAACTTGATGGGACACCCTTTTATAGGAGTTTACTAGTTTTCTTAACCATCCTTGTCTCCGGGAGAGTTGATGAGTCGGGTATGGTTGTTTTTCCTTTTTGTTTCGCTTAATTCACGGGATACAGGAAGCTGAAATAAAACATGTCTAGCTACTGCACTCATATGAATAATGATGATGAGCTCTTGATGATGTTAATGGGCATGGAATCGGGGAGATCTAGGCAAGCTTGGTTCGTGAATGTTGCTGGATGAGATGGTGGTACTTGCCGTAGATCTAAGGACCGGTTCATGCAAGAATATGCCAGGAAAACAGTGCCATCACAAGGCCAAATATGGGTGCGGCTTAGCTGACTAATTAGGTGTGTTGCTAGCTTTTTATGGACAGTGGATGGCATGGGGAATGGGAGTCGAGAGGGACTGCCCTGAGAACTGCATGGCACAAGAGGGGGCCCGTGGGTGGGAGAATGGTGATTCGAGCCTGCCGGTGAAACCTCAGTGAGTCCATACATCTAGTAGCCCCTTTGTAAAGGCTATTTTTTGATCTCTTGGTCATACACCGACGGTTGTGTACTGGTATAATGGAGGTTCTGCAGTCGCCAACGGGTGACGAAATCACGAACTTGTGGGTAAAGTGGTGCCACCTCTGCAGAGCGTAAAACTATCATGATAGCCGTGCTTCCGGTCACAAGCACCTGGCCAACTTCCATGATTAGAGGGAAAACTTGGGATGGTTATTCGGTATGGTTATGATATGGTCATTGGGATAGGTTTTGGGACTGTTTCGAGTCATAACAATGAGTTTGGTTTTGGCTATATGAATATGAGATGGTTATGAATATTTATGAGCATGAGATGAACTTGAGAAAGATTAATGGCTGAATGAGACTTGATAAATGGTGAATTATGATGAAAGGATGTTGTTGTTTTACTTGGTTATATTGGGATCAAATTCATCTAGACTTAGTTGCTGTTTTTACCATGTTTGTGAAATAAAATTTACTTGCTGCAATGAGCCTTTTTATTTCCTACCTTGTTGAAAGCTACATGTCATACTTTTCCCGCACTTGCTGAGTACGACATGTACTCATCCTTGCATTACCACATAAACATCAGCTACAGGAGATGAGTACTTCGAAGACCATGTGGAGTACTAGGCGTGCGAACTACCATCAACATGCTTGTGGAGTCGAAGATGGAGCCTGCTGTCTTTAGTCACTTTCCGTTGTCGTTTAGAGTCTTCCGCTGCAAGAATAAGATAGACATTCATGAGTGAGACATTGAGTCATTGTAATAAAGTACTTAAACCCTATTTATTTGTGGTTATATACTGAATTCAGTTTGTGGATTACATGTGTATGTGTGATGAACATCCTGGGCACACATATGCATTCACTTGGTTATATTTTCGGAACCGGGTGTCACACACACCACAGCTCATTTCTTGGATAACTTATGAACACATGAGAAGAGCAAATAAAACCCATCAAGAGGGTGATTAGAGGAAAAACTCATAACTCCAAAAAAGTAGGAGCCCAGAGCACACCATTAGACCCTAAATATTCTTGGGAATGCTCAGGCAAAGTTTCATGCAAATCCAAGCTCTTTTGAGCCACTTTTGGAAACATTTGTAAAAAGGGACAATTTGAATGCAAATTCAAATTTCGGCTACTTTCATCACTTGGACTCGAATGTTGACTTCATATTCAAACTCAGCACATTTTTCTGAGTTAGTCTACCAATTTTCATCCTCGTTGGAGTTCATCTTTTCGGGAGCTATATTTGGATCAATTCAAACTGAATTTTAATATTAAAATTCAAATGTGAACCAAATGTAGCCAAACTAATTTCAATTTGAGGAAATCAAATTCCACTCATGACTTGGGAGTGAAGTCTACAATTAAATGGGGAGTACTTGCGATATTTGCAGCCCAAACAAAAGAAAAGAATTAGAGGGGAGGGGGACCCACTTGACAGAGGATGTTTTCACTGAACCGACTCGGTGCCTCGCGAGTGAGCGCAGCGACGCCGCGTGCAGTCCAGCTCGCCGAAGGAGAGGCCACCGCATGGTGAAAACATCGAGTCACCCTCCAGCACGACATACCGCTCGGTCATTTTCTTCGTGCCCAAGCTGAACGACGCTCACGCACCCCACTCGTGACTTCCGCAACCCAACTCCTCGCCGCCGTTCTCTGATCAACGGCAACCGGCCGATCCCGGCTGCTTCACGCACCGCCACCAAAGAAAAAAAGGTGCACCTGCTTGTGAGGAAGCTGTAGGAGGAAAGTGTTTGCCGTTTCATGCGGTGTAGAGCAAGAATTCTGAGTTTTCATCCACGGTGTACATTAGGGTTAGCAATCGGTCGATGGCAAAATTCATTGCACAGAGGCAACTGCCGGTCGAGCTGCAGCTCACACACGCTCTAGACATCCTTGCGCTTCTCCTCGAGCAAGAACCCGCAAGAAAAAACACCCGAACCCTAGTTTCACCAAGAAACAGTCTGGCAGAAGAGAGGGTTGCCGGTGAGGTCCGGTTTGCCGGCTGTTTGTGTCCTAACCAAGGTCATGCCGAGCTTCCTGAGGCTTCCCTGGACGTGGTGACACGATTAGCGCGCTAAGGGGGTGGTCAAAAGGACGGGAACACGTTGCCGAAGTTGCACAGGGACATAGCGCTCGTCGCCGGCGAGCTACGGAAGTTAGCCGGTGGCAGCATGGTGTCCAGCGTGTTCAGGGTGCAAAGTTACGTGGGGGCGGCCAGTCTCACCGTCGCCGGCGAGCTAGATCGCCGGGAAAACCGACCTCGCCGAAGCTCCGGCGGGCCGTGGCGGCGGCGTCGCGAGGTAGACAAAGGACGCAGATCCCACGTGTCAGCCACCGCGCTAAGCGCGCACGCACGATTAGTTTAATTAAAATGTGCGGGCCCCGCTGTCAGTCACTGTTAAGGCGCGGGAGGAGATTTTCTTTAGGAAAATAATTCAGGGATCAGCCCGAACTTTAGAAAATCATAACTTTGTGTAGAAGTGTCCAAATTTTAGTGAACCAATTTTTTTTGATTCAGCTTTTCGTGTACTATCCAGCAAAACCAGTTTCGGCTCAGGAAACTTATAATTTTTCCAGAATTAATTCCCTAAAGTCTAAACTGTTGGGAATTTATCTCGAGAATGCTTTGATGGAAAATTCTGAAATTTGGCCAGCACGTTCATTTGAAAATCCTTGAGTCACAGGAAAAATTTCAGATCCATCCAACCTCAGTTAGTCCCCATAATGGTGTGATTAAATGAACTTCCCTGAGGAAATAGAAAAATGTACAGAAACATTTTTCAGTTTTTCTCAAGTTTTGATTAGGGCATAACTTTCTCTAGGATTCTTCAAATTACATGAGACCAACTCCATTAGAACTATCTCAAACTCTAGTTTCCAGAAAGTAATGGTTTGATCCATGAAAATCCATGGAAATCCATAGAAGCTCTAGTAACAACAATTTAGGATTTTAATTGTGCAGAGCCCAAATGAGCTTTGTTTCAAATAAAATTCGGTCAAGTATCTGAGTTGCTTCTCACCAGCCACAGTAAAAATTTCAGAGCCAAATGGGATGTCTAGCTAGAGTTACAGTATTTACATATAAACTTCTACATTGCATTTAAATTGACATGTCGATTAAATTGCTTACGTGTAGTCGCTGAATGCGAAGAGACCCCGGAAGTTTTAGACTTCCTACTTCTGGAGGAGACGCTAACATCTGACCAGCAGCAACAAGGCAAGCCCTAGTTTGCATTGAACCAGTTTTTAAAGTTTTGCTTTATATACACTTAGTGTGAAGTATGTATGTGCATTAGGAGAAGATTTCCCGTGGAAAAGACTTCGACTTCGTTGACTAAAGTCAAAAATCACCTTTGGGGGCTAGGATTTGAGGAGTGAGAGGCAAAGGAGTGTTTGTGAGGTGAAGAGGGCTGAGTTGGCGCGTCTAAGGACTCTTAAACTCGGACATACGGATTTGTCCGGTGGGAGGACCGGACAAGTCCTGTATGCCAGATCTGTCCGGACTAGTCTGAGAGAGCAGACTAGTCTGGTGTTGACACCAGACTAGTCCAGGTCAACTGGACAGATTAGAGTAGAAATTAGGGAAATAATGGGAATTTGATCTAATAGTGATCTAAGGACATAATTTACACAAATAATCTTTGATGAACATGCCCAGTAAGCAATCAACAATCATACAATGGTCATAATTCATCAGGACTCATTGATTTAAATAGTTTTTAAGAGAAAATTGAGATAAGGGATCGTTTTTTGCAAAGTAAGTAAGAATTTGAGAATTCAAGCAGGTATGCAGTGTTTCAAGCAACGTTCCAAGAGTCAAGTATATTTAGTTCATTCCTAAGCTCACAAAATTGTTTTTCATCAAGTAGCTTGGTGAAGATATCGGCTAGTTGTTTCTCGGTTTTGACATGGGAAATGGCTATGTCTCCTTTAATTGAGTGGTCTCTCAAAAAGTGATGCAGAATATCAATGTGTTTGGTCCTAGAGTGCTTAATAGGGTTATGTGCAACCTTAATCACACTCTCATTGTCACTAAGGAGCGGAATATGGTTCATATTGTAATCGTAGTCCCTTAGAGTTTGTTGCATCCAAAAGAGTTATGCACAACAACTTCCGGCTACAACATACTCCGCTTCGGCTATGGACAAGGGAATGGAGTTTTGCTTTTTGGAGGACCAGGAAACTAGGGACCTACCAAGAATTTGCATCGGATTATCCAATGAGATTGAACTTTGAACCTTTAGGGTACCAAAGGCCTAGGTTGGGTGTATGGACTAAATATCGCAAGATTCTCTTTACGGTTGTCAAATGACATTCTTTAGGATTGGCTTGAAATCTTGCACACATACAAACACTCAACATGATATCAAGTCTAGATGCACAAAGATAAAGTAGAGATCCAATCATAGAACAGTATATCTTTTGATCCACGTTAGGTCTATCTTCATTAAGGTCTAAATGTCCATTTGTTGCCATGGGAGTCTTTATAGGCTTCGCTTTGTCCATGCCAAATTTCTTGAGAATGTCTTGAGGTGTACTTTGTTTGGCTTATGAACGTTCCTTCCTTTAGTTGTTTCACTTGGAATCCAAAAAAGTATCTCTATTCTCCCATCATGGACATCTCGAATCTATCTGTCATGGTTTTACTAAATTCTTGACGTAAAGATATATTAGTTGAATCAAATATGATATCATCAACATATTTTTAACAAATAAACAAATCATCATTGAAGTGATTGGTAAACAAGGTGTAATCAGATTTACAAATTTTAAAGCCATTGTCAATTAGAAAATCTCTAAGGCACTCATACCAAGCTCTAGGAGCTTGTTTGAGGCCATAGAGAGCCTTACGCAGTTTGAACACATGGTCAGGGTACTCTTGATCTTCAAAACCAGGGGGTTGCTCCACGTATACCTCCTCCTTGATAGGTCCGTTGAGGAAGGTGATTTTTACATCCATTTGATACAGCTTGAAATCATGGTGAGTAGCATATGCAAGTAATATACAAATTGATTCAAGCCTAGCTACAGGAGCAAAAGTCTCGTCGAAATCCAAATCTTCGACTTGTGAGTAACTTTTAGCCACATATCGTGACTTGTTTCTTGTTACAACTCCGTGTTCATCTTGCTTGTTGCGGAAGACCCATTTAGTGCCGATGATATTGGACTTTGGTCTTTCAACAAGTTCCCATACTTCATTCCTCTCGAAGTTGTTCAATTCTTCTTGCATTGCCATCACCTAGTCTGGATCTTTTAGCGCATCTTCGACCTTGTATGGTTCTAAAGAGGATACAAAGGAATAGTATTCACAAAAATTAGCTATACGAGATCGAGTTGTCACTCCCTTTTGTATATCATCAATTATGTTGTCGACAGGGTGATCTCTTTGTATGCTTTGGTGTGCTCTTGGATGTGGCACTTGTGGTGTCTTGTTCTCATAACCATCATCTTCTTCGGCTCCCCCTGGATCATTGTTGTCATTATTGCTTTGATCATCTTGTTGGTCTTTGTGATCTTGATTTTGTGCATGAGCTCCCCCTTGATCATAGCTCTCCTGTTAAGGTTAATCTTGAGCACCTGATTCTTGTGTTTGGTCTTGAGTTCGAATATCACCAAGTGCCATTCTCCTCAATGCTTGACATGGGGCTTCTTGATCTAGCACACACTTATCAACTTGCTCCGTTTGGGAGCCGTTAGTTGTATCGAACACTATGTCACGTGCTACTTCAACAAGTACGAAGACCTTGTTCAAGACACGACAAGCGTAGGAGTTCAAATCATAGCCGAGCAAGAAACCCTCATCAGACTTCGAAGCAAACTTCGAGGTCCTAGGCTTTAGAATATGACATTTTGAACCAAAAACTCGAAAGTACAAAATATTTGGTTTGTTACCAGTGAGTAGTTCATATGAGGTTTTCTTGAGTAGGCGACGAAGGTACAGTCAGTTTGTTGCATGACAAGAAGTGTTGATAGATTCAGCCCAAAAGCGGTCAGAGGTATTGTATTCGTCAAGCATTGTCCTTGCATATCAACGAGCATCCGGTTCTTCCTTTCAGCTACCCCATTTTGTTGTGGAGAGTAGGGTGCCGATAGTTCATGCTTTATTCCTTCTTCATCAAGATACTCATCGACTTGTGTGTTCTTGAATTCTGTTCCATTGTCATTTCTTATGTTCTTGATTGTCAATGAGAATTCATTTTGAGCTCACCTGAGAAACTTCTTGAGTATTCCTTGAGTTTCTGACTTCTCATGCAAAAAGAAAACCCACGTGAAGTATGAAAAATCATCAACAGTAACTAAACTGTATTTATTACCACCGATGCTTATGTAAGTAATTGGACCGAATAGGTCCATGTGGAGGAGCTCGAGTGGTCTTGTTGTAGTCATGACCTTCTTCACTGGATGGAGTGCTCCTACCTGTTTCCCGGCTTTACACGCGCTACAAGGCCTGTTTTTCTCAAAGACAACATTCTTCAAACCTCGGATGTGATCGCCTTTTAGAAGTTTTTGTAGAATCCTCATACCTACATGCGCTAGCTGTCTATACCACAGCAAACCCCCATGTTGGTCTTTGCAATCAAGCATGTGTCAAGTTGGGCTTTATATTTGTTGAAACCAACTAGATAAAGTTTTCCCTTTAACACACCCTTGAAAGCAATAGAGTCATCACTCCTTCTAGAGGCGGTCACACCCTGATTAGTGAACAAACCATTATAACCTTTGTCACATAGTTGAGATATGTACAGGAGGTTATAATCTAAGGAATCAACATGTAAAACATGAGAAAGTGTGGGTTGTGATGAAATGGCTATTTTACCGGTACCTAGTACCTTTCCTTGACTATTGTCACCAAAACAGATGCCTTCGCTTGAGTCTTCATTTTGTTCGTACTCCACAAACATTTTTCCTTCTCCGGTCATATGATTGGTGCATCCACCATCTAGCACCCATTTCGCTCCACCGGATGCATATGCTTGCAAGAAAGAAGCTATGCTTTGGCTTTAGGTACCCAAACTTGCTTTGGTCCTTTGAGGTTAGTGACAAGTGACTTGGGAACCACACGTGAGACTTGATGTTCTCATGGCGTGTCCCAACATATTTGGCATGAACTTTTCCAAGACTGTTTTTCATAAGCACATATGAAGCATCAAAGGTTCTAAACAAGATTTGTTGTTCATATGAGTTTTCAATGTTAATTTTATCAACCTTGTTATGTTTTCCAACTTGAGAGGAATTTCCTTTGACAAAGACAATGCTATTCTTGTTATCCTTGTGGTTTACAACGTTTTGTCTTTCACCATAAAAATACCCAATGCCATGTTTAACATTAGGAGGTCTTGTGACCAGTGCATACTTGACCTTCTCCTTGTCAAACATGCCACTTTGAGAGGGGTGCTTGTTTTTTGTCAAGTTTGACTTTTCTTTTATGTGGGTGTCGTTTTTAGTACATGTACAAGTTACAAGAGTTGTGGATTCAACATGTTGAGAAGGTGAGCTTAAATAGGATGAAGAACCACTTTGCTTGAGTGACTCAGCTTGTGCCTCAAGAGTCTTGTTAACCTTGGTTAAGTTAGCAAGTTCATCCTTGAGTGCAGTGTTTGAGTCTCTTAGCTTCAAACAAGTCTCCTTGCTTGAAGCTAACTCAAGCTCAAATGATTTGCTTCGCTCCTTTTCAATCTCAAGAAGCCCTTCAATCTTAAGATATTTCTCCTTTTGGAGAATGATTATATCTTCTTGTCGATTGACTAGCTCCTCCATATCAACTATCTCATCCATTAGAATTTTCATTTTAGCTATAGTGTTTTTATCTAAACCTCTAAGTATATCTTCATCATCACTAGAATTATCAGTATCACTAGTAAAAGAATGTAAGGAGGGGGATTTGGTTTTAACCTTTCTTTTTCCTTCCTTCGCCATTAGGCATGTGTGGTTGGTGTCCTTCCATGCTCCCAAGGTTGGGAATAGGGTAGACTTCATGGTAGGCTTCTTGATAGCTATGGTGGCCATCTCCATTTGCTTCTTGTCTTTGATTTTCTTCCCGTTGGGAGAGAGTGCCTTCTTCCGCATAAGCGCCTTTAGTTGGAGCATCTCCTCATCATCATCCTCACAGTCCTGGATGGCATTGAGGAGCTTCTCCAACTTTTGGTTCCCTTCGTCACCACCATTTTCATAATAGAAGCCCTTGGATTCACCCTTGATTTCCGACATCGTCTCTTGAGCGGTGATCCTCTTTTGAAGAGTTTGGCTCTGATACCAATTGAATGGGGGGTGAATAGGCTCTTTGAATTTTTAGGTGGTTTCCTGAAACACTTAACAGATGGATTAATTCCAGGTGGGTCGGACTAGTCCGATATGGTGCGGACTAGTCCGGTATGATCGTAATTGACAGATCAACATGAGACTTGTTCCTACTTCAGGTATTTGTGCAGCGGAAAATAAATGTTTATTTAAGTAGGGTGAAGTAAGATACAATAACTCTCAATTTTAATACTAGGTGTGGATGTTAATTAAATGATGACTAACACCCCTAATTAGCAATTGAAGGACGATCAAGAAAACACTAGACAACGTTTTATCCCGAGGTTGATTCCACCCAGAAATCTACGTCCCCGTTGAGGTGTCCACCAAGGATCGTGCCTTCACCAACCCTTCCCTCGTTGAATCGCCACAAAAGCTTATTCAATTCCACTATCCACATACAGGGGTAAACAATTGTACGTGGGGCGTTCTCACAATCTGAGAGCGCCCACAAGATTACAGAAAGCAATTCTTCCTCCCAGACACACAAACAAAGAATAACAATCAGCTATTGTGTGAAAGAAGACAAACCAAGAGCTCAATGTCGAGAAGAACAACTCTCTCCTTGATCCAATCTCTAATCCTCAAAGACATAATCTTTCTTGGCTTAGAATGACTGGAGAGAGGTAATTTTTGTGCTCTTGGGGCGTGCGGCGGCACTGGGAATCATGTGTTGATCATGTGCGGCCGTGCACCTCTATTTATATAAGGTTTCCAAAAACCCTGGCGGCCAGACTAGTCCGCTCTGTTCATCGGACTAGTCCGGTGTGCCGTGTATAATTTTCATGTTGCATGCGGCACAGTTGAAACCCTAATTTAATGTGTTTACAGAAAGTTGAACGGACTAGTCCGGTGTAAGGTGAATTTCGGTCTAGAGAGTTGAACGGACTAGTCCGGTTTCTGAGCGGACTAGTCTGGTGCAAGGTGAATGCTGGTTCCAGAGAGTTGATCGGACTAGTCCGGTTTCTGAGCGGACTAGTCCGGTGCAAGGTGAATGCTGGTTCTAGAGAGTTGATCAGACTAGTTCGGTTTCTGAGTGGACTAGTCCGGTGCAAGGTGAATGCTGGTTCCAGAGAGTTGATCAGACTAGTCCGGTTTCTAAGTGGACTAGTCCGGTGTAAGGTGAATGTTGGTTCCCGAGAGTTGATCGGACTAGTGCGGTTTCTGAACGGACTAGTCCGGTGCAAGGTGAATATTGGTTCCAGAGAGTTGATCGGACTAGTCTGGTTTCTGAGCCGACTAGTCTGGTGCAAGTGTTGTGAGGTAACAGAAAGTTGAACGGACTAGTCCGGTTTCTGAGCAGACTAGTCTGGTACACCGTGTTGTGAGTGATTGACATATGTTATAATCTCCTACCCCTACGCAAGTATTTTGAGCTCTTGAGATGTGTCTCTCACACACATCCTATAAAAGTGTGTCTACATTGCTCTTGGCTCATTAATCTATTCTTTTCCTTTTTTTCTTCATCACTTGATTTTTCACCTTTTTGAGTGCACCACTTCTACCTTACACGAGTTAATCTTCATTCATCTCCACAAGTTCATTAGGATCTCAATTCATTTGTCATCAATCGTCCAAGACCTACAAGGGAATGCCTAGATGCACTTTCAACAACCATCGGTGTATGGCCAAGAGATAACAAAATAGCCTTTACAAAGGGGCTACTAGGATGTACGGACCCACTGAGATTTCACCAGCAGACTCGAATCTCCATTCTCCCACCCACGGGCCCCCTCTTGTGTCATGTAGTTCCCAGGGCAGTCCCTCTCGACTCCCATTCCCCGCACCATCCAACGGTCCATAACTAGCAACACACCTAATTAGTCAGCTAAGCCGCACCCATATTTGGCCTTGTGGTGGCACTGTTTTCCTGGCATGTGCTCGCATTCAGCAAGTAAACCACCATCTCATTCAGCAACATCCATAAACCAAGCTTGCCTAGATCTCCCCGATTCCATGCTCATCAACATCATCAAGTTCTCACCATCTTTAATATCATGAGTGCAGTAGCTAACAAGTTTTATTTCAGCTTCCCGTATCCCATAAGTTGAGCGAAGCAAAAAGGAAAAACGACCATACCCGACTCATCAACTTTCCCGGCGACAAGGAGGGTTAACAAAACTAGTAAACTCCTATAAAAGGTGTCCCGTCAAGTTGACACAAGCATACAAGTTTTTGCAAGCAAAACAGTTTCAAAAACATGGGATCAATATGGTCAAGGGGCACTTGCGTTGCTCCCATGGTTCGTGTTGCTCAAGCGTTTCAAAGTCTTGGTGCTGTAGCTCCTCGTAGACGGCCCCTTGAGTCTCTCCTTCTTCTCACTTGCTTTGTTTGGAAATGGACTCGATGTATACCATCTAAATTCTAGAGAGTATGGGGTAGCGAGGACCACGCACATATAAAATTTACAGCAATCAATTATCATGCAGAAACTTTACTCAAGATGCAATGGGGTAGAGTAATGCAAATCCTATAGTGCAGTTTTATAAAACCAGTTTGTACATGTTCTTGCCTGTTTTAGTAGGCTTCCATGGGGTTTTATGATGAACAAGGGTGCTGGGATTAAGTGTGGACGTGGTGATGATCTTGACACATGATGTAGATCAATTCCACCGTCAAAAAACGACCAAAACATGATCTGTCCACACGCAGAGGTTTCTGCTCGAAGGGGGTGAAGAAAACGGGTGCGTAGAAACAGCGGCGACGTTGCAAGAGGGGTAATCAAGACCTACCTCACTTATTTCTTGCGGCAGGGCCTCCCTCCTAGCAACGCCAGCAGCGGAGGATTTTTCCGTGGAGAATTATGGCTAGGGCAGAACGTATGGCTTCTTCTCTGACGACGGCGAGGCGTGACAGGGCTCGATGGTGGCCAAACTTTGGCAAGGGGGGAGGTGTCGGTGACTTGGCATCACGCGGGGGGGGGGGGGGGGGGCTCGGCAACTCGGGGCAGGGGGGCGGCGGCCAAACGGGGGAGGGGTGCGGCTAGGGGGGTGGGCTTATATTTTTAAGGGGGAAAAAGAGTCCTAGGGGTGTTAACAAAGAGTCATAGAGGTAGGAGACTCGACCAAAGAGTCCTAGGGGTTGAAGCAAAGAGTCCTAGAGGCAGGGGACTCAACCAAAGAGTCCTAGGGGTGAGGGACAAAGAATCCTAGAGATGGGGGACTTAACCAAAGAGTCAAAGAGGTGGGGGACTTAACCAAAGAGTCCTAGAGGTGGGGGACTTAACCAAAGAGTCCTAGAGGTGGGGGGACTTAACCAAAGAGTCCTAGAGGTGGGGGACTAGGGTTCCCCCCTCAAGGGCTGCGGCCAATTTGGGCCTTATTAGGGTGGGTCCTATTAGGGTTTCTCCCCCCCCTAATTTGGTGCGGCCAATTTGGGGGAAAATTCTCCCCAAGTGTGGGGGGATTTACCCCTAGGGGAATTTTGGGAAATTTGGGGAAAATCAGTAAAAATTGGGAAAAATTTTGGAGGAATTGTGGAAAAATTGGGGTGACTCAATTTGGCTATTTTATCTTCATCATTTTCCATTTCTATTTCCTTTTATCATTTTAGTAGCTTCTATATTCCTTTCTTCATTTCTTCTTCTTTTTAAATGCTCCTCTAAATGAAAAATGTATGCAATGCATGGTAGTGAAATTGAGGGTGTTACACACTCGACGGTGGTTCCCTCTAGGGCACCCGTCTCCTCCTCGGGAGCCTCCTCCTCCTCATAATTCCCGCAAACACTTCAACAACAAGCAGTGAGCACGAAGGCTCAACAAGATTGACCCGTCACCGCTAAACATGAAACTCTACATGCTGGAAAGATTAGGTATACAATGGAAAAGCCTTGCATAAAGACTCGCCTAATTACTTGATTCCTATTTTCAAGTTTTAGCCTCATGTGAGTGGAAAAGCTAAGGAACACAGAAAGTCCACATTCAAACAAGAAACACTTTCCTTCTATGTTTCTTGCCTAAGGTTGAAAAGAACTTTTGTTTGCTCTATTCTACATCACATCATTAGAAATCTAAGTCTTACTTCAAATCAACAACTTTTATTCACGACAACTAGCATGTTCTTTCTACGTCACGGTACAGTGGACAAGTGGTACTCACTGACCGCGAGGGACGGCGATTATAATCGATTTATATCTGCAGGGTTACCCGAATAATATGGCACGTACGCCCGTACTCGATGTTGCCTACAACAACAATCCAGGACATCTACGCAACCACCTTTCACTCGTTAGCCAAGTGTTGAACCAATCCTATCGTCCCGAGCAGGAGGTCCTTACGTGGAGCAACCTACGTGCCCGCTAGCAGATTTACACCTTGCTGCCCTCAACCAACCCCTTTGGACGACAAGCAATGCTTCAACATATTGCTACTTGAATTACATCGGTTTCATGGTTCCCATATAGCCGGTATGTCTTCAGTACAGTTCTAGCTTGTTCAACGGGCCCACACACGGCTCGATCCTCAACCGACACAAGCAGAGTTATGGCAACATAGGTCCCAACGTCCTGCTGCTCCTAATCTCTGCTCGGTCTCATTTTCATGTCATATGATTTATTGTCTATCTCAACCCGAGAGGTGAGCTTCTACGCCTATTCTCGCGAGTAGTTCTGACTACTCGACTTGTACCGAATCCTATCCCAATGTAAGCATTGTGGTAGCTACTCGAGGTTCAAAACCTATATTCAAACCCCCTGGTTCTCTTGGCTATGCAACTGGATTTTCATTCAAGACTCTAATGCACAAACAAATACTAGACAATCTAGATTAAGTATGAAAGGAAAAACTTTATAAAACTGAGTTAATGCAAAACGGAGCTTGCCTTGCCGTTGGTCATCGACTAAACCCTCTTATGGAGGGATAAAATCCAGAATCTCCTGGTCTTCTTCGACTTTACCGACTACAAGAAATGGAATGAAAATGCATGTCAAATTTAAATGCATTTGTGTTGAAGTGAGAATGTGAAGACTGTAACTCTAGCTAAACAACCCTTTTGACTCTGAAATTTTTATTGTGCTTTGGTTACAACCTAAACAGAGACTTGGCCAAATTTTATTTGTGTAGGACTCAAATTCTGAAAAATGTTTCTGTACATTTTATTTTCTCAGGGGCAGCTCAATTAATCACATATTTAATTGGACTAAATGAACTCAGATGGAGCTGAAATTTTTCATGCTGCTCAAGGATATTAAGATGAACATCCTTGATAAAATTGAGAATTTTCCACAAAATGGATCTCCAGTTAAAATTCCCAACACTTTAAATTGAGGGAATTAATTCTGGAAAAGATCGTGTTTCAAGGACTGAAACTTGTTTTGCTGGAAAGTAATCAAATATCTGAATCCAACAAAATTTGGTTCACCCAATCTGGACAATCCTAGCAAAAGTTATGGGCTTCTAAAGTTTGGCAAAAATTCTAGAAAATAAAAAGGCACTGCACACACTACCAGTGCCCCCCCCCCCCCGGTCAGGTTCTTCTTCAACCTCGCACCGAGGGCGCGCTCGCACCAGACAGGGAAATGGTGCGGCTCGTTTGCCGGCTACGGTGGACCATTTCCGATGGGGCTCTGTGCTACACGCTCCTTAGGACATGCCCTAGCAGCCGGGCAACGTGGTGCAGCATGAAAGCGCTGGAAACTAGGTCGGCACCGGCGGCCGCGGTCGGCGGCACGGCGCCGATGGTGAACGCCATGTCCCGAGCCTCTTACGACGACCTAAGTGGCCGTAAAGGATCACTGGAGTTCGTTGAAGATGATGGTACACTCCAACCTCGCGGCAAACGACCGGAAATAGGAGCTCAACGGTGACTCGAGCCCTTTTTGCCGGCGGCAGCGAGTTTGCATCGCACCACTCAATGGATCGATGTTTTCTCGTGGTTTTGGGCCAGGGTGATCATTAGGGGGTCCTAGATTCTAAAGCTAGAACAGAATTTAAGTTGATCAACTACGTGGAATGAATTTCCCGTCTTTACCTCCCTCAGTTCCACACGGCGATTGGCGCCAAATTTGAAATTCCGGCTAGCCGGAGCTAGGAGGGAGCTAGGGGGTCCAGGAGAAGCTACTAGACATCCGTGCTAACCTTTGGGTGGATTTGATCACGCCGGAGGAGCTCTGAGGTGGCCAGGCGACGGTGATCAGTGGAGGCGCGGTTGCGATGAACAGAGAAGGAAGAAGGGGAGCGGTGCAGCTCGGCGGATGCCGATCACGAGCTGGAAACGCGTTGAGGATGTCGAGTGAAGGGCGGCGCAACTTATGAGCTTCTCAGCCGGGTGCCAAAGTTACTGGATCTGGGTGATCACCGATGGAGCAGAGGAGCGGGAGCACGTCCTATTTTTTCAGTCGAACACTCGAGCAGGGGAGGAAAGAAACATGAAGTGGTTCGGTGAGCATCCGATGGTGAGGACGAGGAAGCCTGGGAGCTGCTCGGTGGCCAGAGGAAGCAAGCAGCTGCTGGCCGAGGTGTTCTCGCCGTGGCGCTCGCGCTGGTGTGCGCAAGAAACCGAGCACAGTGGCTTCAGTCGGTTCATCTCGATGTATGGCTTACAGGGGGGTCCCACCACCACATTTTTGTCCTAAAAAATTCAATTTCCACTGCTCCAAATATTGGTGACCCTACTGTCCTTCACAATTTTATCGAGCCACAAAATGGCCATTTGAATTTGAACAATCCAAAGTGTAGATTGATTTGAATGAAATTGCAGCAAATGTGAAGCTGAAATTTAAATTTAGATTGAATTTGCTCCAAGTGGCTCATGTCAAGGTCAGTCCCAAATGGGCTGAAATTTGGTGGATGAGCTCATAAAAATGTGCTGAGTGTGAATATGAATCCCTCTTTTGAATTCATGTGATAGAAGTAGTTTAAATTTGAATTTAAGTTCAAACTAGCCCTTTTAATAATTGTATCCAAAAGTACCTCAAAAAGGTTTGGATTTGCATAAAAATTGGCATGAACATTCCTAAGAATGTTTAGGAGGTAATTATGAGCTCATCCTCTAAAGAGTTCATGTGGAAAATACTACGTTTGGGTTTTGTGAGTTCATCTTCTAATCACTCTATTATGGTGGTTACTTGCTCTTCAAATGTGTTCATGTGATTACCACAATATGAGCTGTGGATGTGGTGTGATGAACACTTTTAGCAAGTGAAAAACTTGGTCCTTTACAATCTCCAAGTTTCTCCAAAAAAAACTAAGCATGGCTAAGCATCAAAGTACCCATAAATATACTAAATAATCTGATCCAGGCTACAATGAATTATGAGGAACACTAGGGAAAACATCCCATCATAGGTTTTCACAATTCATGACATAATGCACTTAATTTCTAGCTAACATCCCAAATTAGGTGCAAGTGATCAAGAACACTTGCATTTTTCTTGTTGTTCTATAACATCGAAAACTTGGTCTTGAAGATTGACAACTGGTTTTGGGGCTGGTTCTTAGTCCAATGATCCCGAGAGGGCCGCATCGTCCTGGGCATGACTGTCAGAAGTGTGCGGTGTCGCTTGGCGGCGACGACAATTTCCCGCCGGAGAAATATGAGCACACGGAAAAACTAACTAATTCTCAACTTTTCTACCAAACTCGGAGAGGGGATCCAAGTAAACTCCCTATGGTTTTAAAATCCAGGATGGATCAGAAATATGTCGGCTACGGTGAAGGGTGACAGTTGACGGCGATCTTTGTCACAGAGGCGATTGGGTTGTGGATCCTTGGAGATTTCTCGATGTCTAGCCTCCCTTGATCAACTGCGGTAGAATTTTTTTGTCGGAATGGTGGAGAGCAGTGGTTGGAGAAGAAAAATAGGGAAGAAAGAAAGAGAACCACAGTGTTTAAATAGGGGAAACAGGGCAGTTGGTAGAGACTTGTGGCCGAATGGTGGTTGCCGGCGTGCGGAGCGCTCGCTGCGCGGGTGCGAGGGCCAGCGGCGGTTGGAGGCTACGCGGGTGTGACATAAGGTAGTCGTTGTAATCAAAGTATTGTTCAAGCAGTATATAATATTTTTCAAACATGACCGTGAGTATAATCTAACACTTATTTTTAAAAAGTAGTTCAAGTACCTCATAGGTTGCTCAAACTGTAGCTCGACTATGATAGGGTCCGCCGACGCTTCGTTTCAAGCCCTGACCTCTCTCTCTCTGTACCCCGTCATCCTCACCCGCACGGAAGCTGGAGCGGGCCTTCCTCGCCATCGTCGCCTCAGTTGCCACTCCCCTGGAACACTCAGTATCAAGGCTCATTTCTAGCGGCATGTTTCATTACCAGCGCTACTGGAGAGAGATTTGCAGTCTTTACAGACATATATCTGTACAGGTACAGAAAGTATGTCTGAGTATCAGTATCAACCGGTGCTGAAAAACTAGAATCTCGGTTAGTATCTGCAACCGATATAGAAAGTTTGCTTAGTTATTAGTATCGGCACTACAGGATTCCCATATACTAAACGACGGCTGTACTGTCGTATATAAACTTATATATGACAGCCTCTGCTGACCGTCAGATGTAAGTTTATATACGACAACTAGCCGTCGTATGTTATACAGGCTGTCGTATGTTACCCTGTTTCCTGTAGTGCAGTTCAAGTTAATAACCAGTATGGATAACTACTTTCTGCATCGGTTTTTCATGTCTCAATGATTGATGCGGCAACAAAGGTCAACAACTAGTACTGATAATCTGTCTAAATCAATTCTAGTTTAATCAGTTCTGATGAGGCTGTACGAATAGTTATTTCTGTTGCAGTGTAGATCTCTTGTTGGTCTTTATGGATTTGGTATTAAACACTAGAATACTATAAATAAAAAATTACAGCTGACGCCGTGCATTTATGGTATACAAATAAGGGTGCTAAAATCATCCAACATTGGACTATGTGCCTGTGGGAATATAATCACATATAGTCTAATAGCAGGAGGCCAACATATAAGCTTAGATTGTTCAACACCATCAAATTTGAGTTCTTATCCCTTTTATATATGAAGAGAGAACGAAAGCCTAAATAGACTAATGAGAATACGGATTCCACTGTCGCGTATGTTGGACTACACATGTGTAGATCCTATTATGTTACACGAGGTCCCTAAGAAAAGAGTAAAATACAACGGATGTACAACAGTTTCGTGGATGAACCATACTTGTTCTGAACAGGGGTTGGGGATAGTGATGGGAATTGGGACGTGCAGGGCCGGCATGGCACGGCCCGGTCGTGCTTCGGGCCGTTAGGGTCCGTGACTCAAAAGCACGTCGTGCCTACTCGTGCCAGGCCTGGCAGCACCAAGGCCAGAAAAAAGGCATGGCCCGCTGCACGCCGGGCCAGGTTTGTGCCGTGCCTGGCTCGAGCACGGCCCAAAAACCGTTTTTTGTTTTTTTATATATATCTCAAAATAAAATGAATTCGGAAGTGAAATTTGTTGTATGAGTTATATATGGTAAGACACCTGTGCTATTTTTTGGTGATTTTATAAAATTAATTTGAATGAATGTGTGTTTGAATTTTAAAGAATGACATATATGTTTATGATCATTTGAATAAAATGAGGGTAAATTTAAATTTATACAAGTTGGAGTGCTTCAAAAAAATTGCACAAAATTCATACGTGTAGAGATATAGAATATACACATGCACAACAAAATTCTCATCAATCTGCTTATTTTTTGAAGATTTACCAAAAAAATGAAGAATGTGAACATATGATTTGTTTTGAAAGTTTACAAAAGAAACCAAATTGAGCTAAAGAAGATTCAAAATAATGCTTCAAAGTTGTAGATAAGAATTTTTGAAACACATAAGAAAAATAATCATCAAATTTGAACCATATTCGCGGAATCTATACAAGTTTTAATTCTCATAATCGGATCAAAATAAAAACACAAGAGATGGCTGAAGACTTTAGAAAAGACTGAAGAACAGCAGGCCCCGCTTGTCAGTGAAGCCGGCGTGGGCCAATTTCGGGCCGATGGGCTTTTTCGGGCCGATTCGGGCCGTTTTCGTGCCGAGCCGGCCCGAGCACGCTCCGAAACGCTATGAAATGTCGTGTCGTGCCGCCCGTTGTGCCTGAATCCCAGACCCGGCACGGCCTGAAATTTTTGGTGCCGAACCGGTTGATGGGCCGTGCAGACAGGTCGTGCTTCGGCCCGCTTAATTTCGGCCTCAATTTTGGCCAGGCCCAATTCCCAGGACTAGTTGGGAAGGCTGCCCTGATCAGTTCTTTGGATACAGACCCTTCCATGACTGACTGCATAATGCTTTGCACCTGTGGGTAATACTCCCGGAGTGTACGACTGTAGGTAAGTCGCGACGGTTCCAAAGGCTCACGGCATCGATCTCTAGTGCGATAGCTAACTGCTGTTGTGTTCTGGTGAACTTGCCGAGCCGAGTGGAAAGTTGGCCCCAATGTCTCCTGGTGGGCCAAGTCCAAGGTGTTCCGGAAGGGATGACACCAGTGCTGCGTCCGATGTTGGACGCTGCTGCTCCCGTATTCGGTAATGCGACCAGAAATTTGAGCTGTATTACAGTAAAATTTGTTGCCTTGACGCTGGTCTTTGTCTAGATTCTCAAAAATTGTGTGTCTGATTTTCAGTTCCATCTATTACCACGCGTGCATTATTCCATTGAGTTTTGATGGTTCTAGTTAATGGCAACACCGTTAGAAACCAGTGTTGAGGAACTAACATAATTGCAGTTTGCCAGCTTCTATCATTATTAGAGGTGAGCATGTTTAACCGTTAACCGCAAAACCGAACCGAACCATATCGAACCGAACCAAAATACGCGTTTAACCAAAAATTTTGATCAAGTGCGATTATCATTTTTATGTATTTCGGTTATACGAAATTTGTGTATTAACCCGGGCCTGGGTTGGGCCAATTAAATATGTATAGCGCCCTTTCCTGATAGGGTTCCATTTGCTCTTCCTGACGCCTGACACCTTTGCGCATGTTGGATATATTTACACTTTTAGTTTTAATTTAATTTAGAAATAAAACATGAACAAGAACAACGGGTCACGGATTAAACTAGACAGGTCGATGCAAGATTGGGACAAGCCTATCATGTTTGATATGATCATAGAGTCTATAATACTCTCCACAACTATTAGAGCTAGCTCTGCGCCTAGGCGGGAGGGTGACCACCTAGGGCAGTCCTGTCAGGAGGGCCCGTGATCAGGACTGGCTCTGGGTTATCAACGGCCTAAGGTGCAGGCTAAGGAGGGGCCGGTATTTTTGAGTATACATATCATACTGAACCCAAGTTTTGCTCAGCCGAAAGCATTTCTGCAGTCTAACAGCATCCTGCCGCCCATCATGCATGTGTGTATCCTTCCTCCTTCCATCTATTTCCTATAACCGGAACAATATCAGCATAATGCTCACCTCGTGCCTAGCGTCGCCTCGTGTCTAACCCAGTGTTTGCACACGCTAAGCTAAATTAATAAAACATCTATGGCAATTGCACATAGTATGGCCAAGTAACATTCTACTAATGTAACTTAGAGTATGTTGGTATTCTTCATAACTACCGAAAGTATTTGCAAGTGCGCAAAAAAATACTAATGTAGCATTTCACCAATAAATATTCCCAAAAGTATCGTATTTGTTGGAGATTGTCGGAGATATATGACGCCGACGGCGCCGGCGACCTTGCACACACACACGCGAACTGGCTCTTCGTATACGTAAAACAACAAGTACTCAACATATTAAACGTGAGAACAAGTAGTGTGCTGCTAACTGCCGTAGCCTTTCTGACGCTTGCATTGATATATATAACCAGGATGCACACGTTGTGGCTTGTGGCTGATGTACACACACGATGCATACACTATGCACGTTTTTCCAGCCACGATGTACTCCTATTGACTTGCTCTAGCGAGAACGAATTCACCTTGAGCTACAAACGCGCACGACCACTGACTTGACCATGCTAACACAACAAACAATAACAGAACATGGACTCCAAAGCAAAACACATGCATGAATCCTATCTCTATGTGCATGAATCAAAACAAACTTGATGATAAGGCTCAAGACTCACTCCAACCGTATTTACCCCAAAGAAAGGCGGTGAAGTATGGCATAACTACGCGTATGGGTAGTAACGGACTTTTCTAATGAGTTATTCAAATAGGAGGGTAAATAATTATAATTGGTTCGTGCGACACACACTTAAGCACTTACTCTAATTAAGATAGTTTAGTCATATTAGAGTTAGACTAAGGGTGTGTTTGGTTAAGCCGTGGATTTCTGAAAATCTGATTCTAGCAATGAGGTGTGAGAAAGTTGTTGTGAGCTGAGAGATATGGAGAAGCTAAAATCTGTTTGGCTGGAAACAACAATCAACTGTGGATTCTATAATAAATGTGTGTCACAAAGAAATAACATTTCAGTTTGTGCAATCAATGGCATGGTGTGACGAGCTGGTGTCGTGCTGGAGGCTTGCCCCGTGCTTTTGGCTGCCCACGAAGCCATCTCTCGCAGCTCGCATGGCAACCAGCTGGCTTTCACACGCGCTCGACCGAAAACGTTCACCTTTCAGCCGCTCTCCTCGGGTCCTCAGTGCGCCGCCGATCTGAGCACTCTCACGACCGACGATCAACAGCAAAGAGACACACCGGAGGCTGCTCGAACTCACGGTGAAAACCCTACCTCCTTTCAAGCCCTATAGGGAGAGAATTTCCACGTTTAGTCCTCGGTGTTCAAAGAACCGAGCTAGCAAAGAATCCGAAATTCATGGTGATCGGTCCACCACCACGTAAACCAAGCTAAGCACATGTTCTACACGTCCCTATGGCCACCTAGGATCAAAGACCATTAGAAACCATCGAGTTTTGACGCGGCTACTTGAGTTTTTCGAGCATCCGCCGTGCTAGCCCTAAGTCGACGGTGAAGTCCTAGCTCTGGCCATTTCCATGGCAAACCAAGTTCATTTTCGTGCTCAGCATGCCACAGTGTAGCTGTAGGAGCAAACCGTTCCCAAAATAAGGCCCTGAGCAGCCCGAATGACATCGCCGGAGTGGGGATCGCCGCTGTCACCGTCGCGAGCGTGGTTCCGGCCATCGCCGAGCTTCGGTGACGGCACCAACGTGTTCCCCGAGTAAAGTTAGGCACAGGTGGCGAAGTCCTTCGGAGGTCGGGCAGCGAAATGGCCGGCGGCGAGTTCTCTGGTGAAGCGCCGCCGCGGGAGTCGTGGGCTGTCGCGAGGTAGACGAAGGGGTGGCCGGCTCCACCGGTCAGTCCCTGTTTCCAGCGGTGATCCACTTTGCGGCCAGGATCTGGTGCGGCAGCGTGGGTAAAACCCCGTGGGCTGCGGTGTGGCCGCGATCTCAGTGGGCCGGTATAAAGAGTGAGGCCCGCCCGCAGAGTTTAAACATTTTGGGATTTTCCAGTTTAGTTCAAACTTCAAATGCATATAACTTTTGCTAGGAAGCTCCAAATTTAGTGAACTAAACTTTTCTGAATTCAGCTTTTTGAGTATTTTCCAGCAACACAAATTTCAGCTCATGAAACTTAATGGTTTTGCAGAATTGATTCCCTAAAATTTAAAATGTCAGGAATTTTATCTGGAGAATTACTTTATGAAAAATTCTAAAATTTGTCTCAGAGGTTCACTGGAAAATCCTTGAGTCACAGTAAAATTTTCAGACCGATCCATGTTCATTTAGTCCCCTTAATGGTGTGATTAAGTGAACTGCCCATAGAGAATAGAAAAAGGTACAGAAACATTTTTCAGATTTTCTCAAATCTTGTTTAGGGCATAATTTCATCTAGAATTATTCAAATGACATGAAACCCACTCCATTAGAACTATCTCAAATTCTAGTTTCGAGAAAGTAATGATTGGAGCCATGAAAATCTCTGGAATTCCATTGAGGCTCTACTAATGACCCAATAAGCTTTAATTGGTACAAAGCTCAAATGGACTTTGTTTCAAATGGAACTTGGTCAAGACTGGTTAGGACCCTACCAAGCCACCATAAAAATTTCAGAACCGAAGGGGAGGGCTAGCTAGAGTTATAGTATTTACATATTCAATTTCAAACATTGCATTTAAATTGACATATAGCATATGGCTTACGTGTAGTCGCTGAATGAGAGGAAGCTCCGGAAGTGCTCGACTTCCTTCTTCCGGACGAAGCCTTGACATCTGACCAACAGCAAAAAGGAAAGCCCCGGTTTACATTAACCCATTTTACAAAGTTTTGCTTTATGTATACTTAGTATGTGGTATGGATGCGCATTAGATGTAGGATGGATGAAACCCAAGTGCATAACCAGATTTTTCCTATAAGAGTGAGGGTAGTGTCTAAGTCCTCAAGTAGACAGGCTATGCTTAATGATTCATAGAACTTCGGTACAAGTCGAGTAGTTGGAATCTACTCGTGAGTTAGGTTTGGGACACACGGGATTGGTCCGAGTGATGTGAGATCATTTTAGTAAGAAAATGTGATACCATTTGTGACAGCTCTCTAGGATCATAGACTATCCCCACATACCACCACTCGTCTTTTCTGCGCACTTTGTCCTCACTCATGCGCACCCGTGAAAACTTCCCAGTCGGTCACCCATCCCCAAATTCCTCTGGGCCAAGCACGCTTAACCCCGGAGTCCTTTGTAGGTGGGCTTCTGGAAAAGAAGGTATACCTTGATGGTATGAGTACTCTATCAATCCTATTAAGTCGGGAGTCAGGATATCACACAATCCACCCCCCTTAGAAGACCGACGTCCTCGTCGGTCAACGCCAAGACAGGAACGTCCCCTCTTAGCCACGTCCGTACGTTCAGTACTGGCATACACATACCGTACGTTCCGTTAGCAGCATACGTACCATGTCGTGTCCCACACAGAGGACCCACGCGTCATGCGTACGTACCCACGTCCCTGACCCGTACGCTACCGTATCCTTCTCACTGACCAATACGCACCCGCGAAACTGCGAGGGTCGGCTCTGATACCATTTGTGATGGCTCTCTAGGATCATAGACTGTCCCCACATACCACCACTCGTCTTTTCTGCGCACTTTGTCCTCACTCATGCGCACCCGGGAAAACTTCCCGGTCGATCACCCATCCCCAAATTCCTCCGGGCCAAGCACGCTTAACCCCGGAGTCCTTTGTAGGTGGGCTTCCGGAAAAGAAGGTATACCTGATGGTATGAGTACTCTATCAATCCTATTAAGTCGGGAGTCAGGATATCACACAATGGTATCACGTTGTAAAAGCCCAAGAAAAGGGACTTGCAAAAACTTTTTTTCACCTCACAACACCATAGTTTTATGTGAATATCTTGTGAAGAATTGTAAAGAGTAAGTAACCTCCATCAAAAAGGGTATTAGTTCAAACTTTCTACACATATGATGACACATGAGAGGGTGATTCAAAACTGTTGCATTCAAACTCATGGTTGCAGCAGCTAAAACAAGGATCAAAGTGCATAATTGGATTCCTCAGGTCCAAATTAGTGGGGAGGCAAAGTTTCAATAATTTTTGAAAAGATTTGCTACCCATTTTTCCAAAAAGTATCCAAATATGCCAAGAATTCAAATATACATTTGAATTTGAGGGAAACTTCTCCAATCATACAAATGTAGCTTAGTTTGAGACTTCAAACATTTGGATTACTCATTTGCCAAAATTTTGGAGATCTTTTGAGGGATGGGGGAGCACTGACCAGTGGGGCCCACATGTCATTGGGTGGAATAGACTTAACCCCCAAGTCTTTCTCTCTGTTTTCTCAGTCAACCGAGCGCAGCCAGCTGCCGCGCGCGCGCCACCGGCCGAGCAGCCACCTCCTGGTTCTCTTCGCTCGCGCTGGCAGCCGAGAGACAGCTCGCCCAACCCCCTCTACGTGACCCCCTCCCCACGCCACCGAGCCGTACGCGTGCTTCTCTGCAAAACATCACAGCCCCGGCTCTGTTCGGCCACCGGCACCGTTCCTCCGCCTCCCACTGTACGCCGGCGCCTGCTCGGCCTTTGCCCGAGCCGCCAACACAAAAAAAGGAGCACCAGCATATGCTCTAGCTAACCGCCCCACCACCTCGCGGCGTTAGCACCTCATTCGGCCACAAATCGACGATCGCCACTGTGAACTCAGGCCACCGCGGAAAGCCGAGGATTGCTCCCCGTGGACAGCACGCCACGGCCAGTTTCACCGCCTGACTTCTACACGAAAAAGGTGCGCCTTAGTCTCCAGATCGTGTAGCTGCAATACTCAGAGCCATTGATAGACCAAGCGCGGAGAATTCCTAAGAATCCCGAGAACTAGTGCATCGGGGTAGGGGTCGGTCTACTCTGAAATTCTAGCTGCACCGTCCAACCTAGCCCGGGTGAGCCTACACACACCTTCCTCACTCCCTAGCAGCCCTCCTCGACCAAGAATCAAGGGATATGACCCAGAAATGGCAGGTTTCTGGTTGTTTTTCGGGCCGCCATAGAATAATAGCTCGGGTCACCGTGGAGCTCTAGGTTGCCGACCTTTTCATGGGGTTTGGCGGCCATTTTCATCACCCTCGAGCTTCCACGGTGCTCTCCGACCCTTTTCCGATTGTTTTGATGCGTTGTAACGCATTCCCGACCATGCCGGAACCCTCACCGCCGCTGTCACCGTCGGGAGCCCTGTTCCGGTGAGCTACGGCCGCCGGCGACCCCCGAGCCGAGTTCAACGTCATGAGTTAGGGCGGGGCGGCGAGTTTGAGGTCGGGAGATGGCCGGGAAAGCGGTTCCGGCGACGCTCGCCGGAGTGCGCCGCCGTGGGCCCCTGTTTGGCGCGAGGAAGGAGAATACCTGCCGGGTGGGACCCACTGGCAGACATTTAAACAACTTGGAATTTCCAGTTTGTAATTTAAACTTTGGAGGGCCACAACTTGGGGTAGAAGAGTCCAAAAATTATGAAACAAATTTTTTTGGATTCCCCTAACAGAGTGCAATCCAAATATGAAACCCAATTAGTATGAAACCTATTATTTAATTCTGGAAAATTCTTTAAAGCTTTTCAGAAAAAGAATTTTAGAGGGAGTTTGGTTCATCCAAAAATCCCCAAATTTTGCCAGGATGTTCTTTAGGATGTTAGTGAACACCTGTAAAAGTTACAGACCATTTGGAGTTGATTTGGTCAGAGCAATTCAAATTTGAAGGTGCTGTGTTCATTTGGATACAGAAACATTTTCAGAGAAATTCCAAAAACTTGGAAATTCAGTTCTGGGCAAATCTTAGCTCCACAAATGCTAGGAAAATTCAGGCAAACTCTATGAGCTATAATTGAAATTGTGGTTCACTAAGTTGGGCATGAACAGGAGTGCTACCTCAGAATTAATTCTTCTTTGCTTAATTGTTGAGAGAATTATCCTGGGCAAACCACTCAATGAAAAGTGCTAATTTTTGGTCCAAGGGGTTTTCTTGTGACAAGGAACCCACACAAAAATTCTCAGCTCCATTGGAGCTCTGGATCACCACTGTCCTGTTTAATCACTTAAGGGATTAATATGGAAGAGGGGAAAAACTACTTAGCACTTAATCATGTGCTTAGGTCCAAGCTCAACCCACTAGCCCCAGTTTTCTTTTAAATTCTTAAACAGAGTTCCAGTTGTTAGAAACTGGTTAGTAGAACTAATAGCAGAAGCATTACTATAAACTCATATGCATATTCATTAACATGTAGTATATTATTAACGTGTAGTCGCTGAAGGCAAGGAGGCTCCGGAAGTTCTTGACTTCCTACTTCCGGAAGAAGAACTAACCCCTGACCAGCAGCAAAAAGGCAAGCCCCGGTTTGCATTAACCTTTTTATAAGTCTTACTTTGTTTACATGTGTCATGTGAAGTATGATTGTGCATTAGGTATAGGATGGATGGAACCCCACTTGCATAACGAGAATTCTTCCCTAAGAGTGAGGGTAGTGTCTAAGACCTCGAGTAGACAGGCTATGCTTAATGATTCATAGGACTTCGGTACAAGTCGAGTAGTTGGAATCTACTCGCGAGTTAGGTTGGGACACACGGGTTTGGTTCGAGTGATGTGAGATCACTTTAGTAATAAAAATGAGACTAGGCAGGGGCTAGGGCGCAGCAAGAGGAAGTCTTGTGTGCGCAGCCCTGTCCGTGTCGATTGAGGACCGATCCGTGTGTGGCCCTGCTGAGCAAGTATTGAACGTACCAAAGGCATATCGGATATATGAGCCCCGATAAACCGATGTAGCCTAAACCTCCGGGCGTCGAGGCATAACGCACCGATTTATAGGTGTAGGCTGAGGGCAGCAAGGTGGAAATCTGCCAACGGGCATAGAGAGATGCTCCGTGTGGGGAACCTCCTGCTCGTTTCGGTGCGACCGGTTCGACGTTTGGGCTGTTGGGTGAAAGGTTGTCCCGTATGACATCGAGTGAGCGTGCTGTGCAGCTCCACGGGTGGGCGTACGTGACGTGCTCTTTGGGTTTTCCTGCAGGTGTATATCGAGGCGATTCGCCGTCCCTCGCGGTGACGAGTACCGCTTGGTCACTGAGTCGTGACGTAGACTAATGAATGAAATGTTACGATTCAATATTGCTGCTGTGATATAATTGTATTGCTACCTGTGTGCCACCCAATATTGCTTACTAAATTTCAGCTTTCCGAACTGTTAACTTGTGCTTAAAGATAAACTGAGGATGAACTTGTAGGCGTGTCCATTTGCTGCAATATTACTATCCTATGACATTGTACACCTCATGTAGAGTTTCATGTTTAGGTGAGTCGGTTAAGCCTTGCTGAGCCTTCGTGCTCACGGTTGCTGCTTAATGTCTTTCAGGTGAGGAGCCACCCACGGACTCGGAGTACGAGTCCACCGGCGAGGGTTACCCTCCGTCGGGGACCACGGCTGAGTGGGAGCCGTACACGCCGCGCTGAGCTGAGATGTGCAGCTAGTGTGGGTTGCCCTAGTGCTGGGCAACCAACTTTTGTTAGATAGGCGGGCGTGAGTTGTACAAAGTAGACTTCCGCTGTGTAAAATAAATACTAGTTTGTACTGAAGTTGTACCTGTTTGTACAGTTCAGTTTGTTTTTCCCATGTAATATATTGTGTCCTTATGACGTGTGTTGTCGGGTGTCGCATCGTGCGGCACCACCCTCTGCGATCCTGGATGAGCGGATCCCAGTCCGCCACAGCCTGGTATCAGAGCTGCATTGGGGATAGCACAATACTTAAGGACTGTATTATGGGAAAACTTAGGTTTACGGTGAGGATCCGGTAGTTTGCCCAAGTAAGGACTATATTAGCATAGTTACTTAAAGTGGCAAAGACTAATTTATGTGTTTTAATTCTGAATCTGAATTATGTAATGACGCACCTACGCTCTGGTAAGCATGGTAAGGAACGCCACCGAAAGCGGTTCAATTTTGGTTAGCTCCCCTGACGAGGTATGTGGTTCAGGGATTTGTCTCACAGCTTGGTGTGAGACGTCAATATGAAACTCTTGGACTCTTCATGTTCCTGAGTTCATATGAAACGCTGATCCCTAGTGTGCATTAGGCAAGTAAGTGGAGACCCCATCGCGTGGTCAGTAACGCGATAGTGTGTTCGTCTGGAAATAGCCCAACAGGACATACGCAGCGCTTGCCATCGGCGTGCCCTGCAGGGCAGTAGGTGGTATCTGTTGGGTCGATAATATTCCCAACCGTGACGACCCGTTCATGACCTACTCGGGTTCCCCGTCGTGTGGTGTTGAAACACGATCACGTGCCTTGAGACGTGACCTAGCTCAAGGACGGCCGTATGGCAATGATACGGGCGTTTGTATTTACTTTTAAATATGGTCCTGTCTGAAATGAACAACCATTGAGTGCACCATTATTGTGTGGTCTTCTGCAGGTACTAACCACGTATGTATCTGTGTAGTAAACGTGTGCGAGAGACCGTTTAGTGCCACACTTGAGACGTATATGCCGGTATAATCCGGTTAGGATTTTCTTTTGTGAGGAACGTAGTACCGAGATGTTATAGGCATATGCATGAAAAATGATGATAACAAGGAATTAAAATCATTAGGTTCAATATTTAGGACCCTGGTTGGGTAGGCAAATTGGATAGTGATGAGTGTAGTTCCCAAAAAGACTGAAAAACAGAGTGCTCTGTTTTGGGGCAGCAAGTTGCTGATCTTCAACAGAGCATAACTCACAGGTCTTTTAGCCCAGGGAGGTGTGGTATGTAGTTCTGGAAAGGTATTTGAGTACTCTACAACTTTGTTGTAGACTTTCAGAGCTGAAACACACCTTAAGGTGGCTTAAATCCCAAAGGAATGTAAACTGTCCACAATCAGGGCAGAGTTAAACACTCTCTGGACTGTTCTGTTTCTCAAACATAACTTCCAGTAGAAAATCCAAAAATTTTCATATTATACGTCTTTAGAAAGGGTAGAAGATGTGTTACATATTTGCAATTCAAAGTTTCTGAAATTTCAGCACAGAATTCAGTGGAAATCAGAGTTGCAAACAGCAACTTCCCAAAGGAGGTGCTGTTAAAATTCTTCCAGAAATTCTGCTGACTTTGAATTACCATAACTTTTTAACCAGAGCTGATCTGAGGGCAAATAGGTACCCGTTGGAAAGATACTGAAGTTAACTTTAACTTTGGTATGCAACCTGAGTCATGAAACTGCCCAGAACCAGATCAAAACTTAGAATATGTAGAAACTGGTCATTCGGAAAGAGGAATGACAGTTGAACTCATTGGAGAAATTGTTGTACCCTACAGGGGGTTTGAGTACTTCCAATGGGGTAGAACATACTCATGAGAGGTTATCTTCAACTAGTGAAAGATTTGAGTATAGGTCTCACTCAAGTTTCTTTTACTGGAGACCATGTTTGTGTCGTAATGAAGATAAAAGGGGGGTATACGTGATGACAAAGCGATAGTAACATCTCGTAGTGACCAAACCTAGTTGTGGTGAGCTTCCAAAGGGGAGGTTCATCAATTTGAATTAAACTAGTTTGTATTTGGTATGGTAATGGTGTAGCTTGCGTAAAGTTATTACATTATCTACATACGAGATGTATCGCATGAATTTATTGTCATTATGCTTTACGCCTATTTTATTTGACTGCATGCAATATGTTGCGGGACTGATGTTTATTGTCGTATGGTTGCAGATGGTTCGCACTAGAACCACGCACGAGGTTGGTGGCTCTAGTCAACAGGGAGGCGATGACTCCCAGCCATCAGCCTACGACAGCACCCCGCAGCAGCAGCCACCACCGCCGCCTCCGCTTACTCTAGCGGATGTGATAGCGGCACTGGTGGGAGGTCGTGAGGAACAGACCGACCTGCTCCGCACGATCGTGCAGAATACGTCCCAGGCGGGGGGACGTCAAGACAGAGGGCCTCGTGAGCCCCGTGAGGTGTCGTACTCGGATTTCATGAGTACGCACCCTCTAGTGTTCACCGAAGCTGAGGAACCACTGGAGGCGGACAACTGGCTGCGGACCATCGAGTCCAAGTTCGGGCTGCTCCAATGTACGGAGCGGCAGAAGACCCTGTTCGCAGTGCAGCAACTTCACGGTGCCGCTGGTGCGTGGTGGGGGAATTATGTCGCCTCACGTCCGGCTGGCCATGCCGTGGAATGGGAAGAGTTCCGGTAGGCGTTCCACGCCTATCATATCCCTCCCGGGATCATGAAGAGGAAGTTCCAAGAATTCTTGGAGCTGAAGCAGGGCGGAAGGAGTGCCCATGACTATTCCCGTGCCTTCAACCATCTGTCGCAGTACGCGTCAGACTATATCTCCACTGAGGAGAAGAAGCAGGAGCACTTCTATCGGGGGTTACACCCTGAAATGAAGACACATCTCGTTCAGTGGAATCGCGGCACTTTCAATGACCTGGTCAATGCAGCGATTATGCAAGAAGACGCTCAGCGGGAGTTGGCGGCTGAGCAGAGGAAGCGCAGCGCTCCGCCCAGCAGTGGTGGGGGCGCTCCTCAGAAGTACCGTATGGTGTATCGGACACAATCCGGACAGCAGTGGCACCCACCGGCGCGACCTCAACGGTTCGGGGGACGTCCTTTTCAGTCACCTCCATTCCGTCCGCTGATGCCACCACCAAGACAGCAGCAGCAGCAGCAGCAGCAGACGGTACCCCGGGCGTTTCCACCGCTACAACGCTCCCCGGTTTTCCGTCCACCGATCAGCGGGGGACCGCCCCGTTTCACCTGCTTCACGTGTGGCCAGGCGGGTCACTTCGCGAAGGACTGTCCCCAGGGGCAGCAGAGCAGCGGGCAAGCCCAGTTCCAGGGCAGTGCTCGAGGCCGACCTCCGGTGAAGAAGGTTGGTCAGCGGACTAGGGGCGTCCGCAACCTCGACAATGAGGACGCCCCGGAGGGAGACAACGTGCTGGCGGGTACGTTTACTCTCAACGACCAAGCCATCATAATATTGTTTGATTCTGGTGCAACCCACAACTTCATAAGTGCATCATATGTGGTTAAGCATCAGCTGGAAGCCTTTCCAACCAAGTGTTCTTATATGATCTGCTCACCGGGAGGAAAGATTTCAGCAACTATGATGGTTCCAAAGCACCACTGTGCTTAGGTGGGAGGATATATCCCACCACTATGATTATCCTTGAGGGGCAGAAGATTGATGCAATCTTGGGAATGTCATGGCTAAGCTACCATGGCGCTGTCCTGGAAACCCTATCACGGACGGTTCACCTCAACTCTCCACTACACCGTCCGCAGTCCCTCTTATTAGATAATCCAGTCCGGGAGGTTTCAGCGATCAACAATACTGAAGCTCTCAAATTAGAGGACATCCCCGTAGTCCGGGAGTATCCGGACGTGTTCCCGGATGATCTGCCGGGCATGCCACCGGAGCGGGATGTCGAGTTCAAGATCGAGCTGGTACCCGGGACTACGCCCATATCACGGAGGCCATACAAAATGGCTCCAAATGAGCTGGCTGAACTGAAAGAACAGCTCAATGATCTGTTGAGCAAGGGTTTCATTTGGCCGAGTTCCTCGCCTTGGGGATGCTCGGCGCTGTTTGTAAAGAAGAAGGATGAAACCTTGAGGTTGTGTGTAGATTACCGGCCGCTCAACGCCATCACCATAAAGAATAAGTACCCACTGCCCCGCATTGACATATTGTTTGATCAACTTGTGGGTGCAAGTGTGTTCTCCAAGATGGACCTTCGCTCTGGATATCACCAGATAAAGATCCGGGCGGAGGATATCCCGAAGACGGCCTTCTCGACGAGATACGGATTATATGAATATCTCGTCATGTCCTTTGGTCTCACAAACGCTCCAGGCCATTTCATGTATCTCATGAACTCGGTGTTCATGCCAGAGCTGGACAAGTTCGTGGTAGTGTTCATCGACGATATCTTGGTTTACTCCAAGACAGAAGCCGAACATGCCGAACACTTGCGGATCGTTCTTCAATGATTGCGAGACCACAAGCTCTACGCCAAGTTCAGTAAATGCGAGTTTTGGATCAGCCAAGTGCCATTCTTGGGACATATCATCTCAGCGGAAGGCATTGCGGTTGACCCAAGCAAAATAGAGCAAGTACTGAAATGGAAAGCTCCCACTTCAGTCCATGAGGTCAGAAGCTTCCTCGGGTTAGCGGGATACTATCGGAGATTCATTCCAAGCTTCTCCAAGCTCGCTAAGCCGATGACAGAATTGCTGAAGAAAGGGACGAAATATGTTTGGAACACGGCGTGTGAAGGAGCGTTCCAAGCATTGGTGAAGCATCTCACCACAGCCCCGATCTTAGCTCAGCCGGATAAAACAAAGCCCTTCGACGTGTATTGTGACGCGTCCGGTATTGGGCTTGGCTGCGTGTTGATGCAGGAAGGACGTGTGGTCGCCTATGGCTCACGCCAACTTCGGAACCATGAGCAACATTATCCCACTCATGATCTTGAGCTTGCTGCAGTGGTTTTGGCGCTAAAAATGTGGAGGCACTATCTCCTAGGGAATCTGGTGCATCTCTACACCGACCGTACATTTTCACCCAGAAGGAGCTGAACATGAGGCAAAGGAGGTGGTTAGAACTGATCAAAGATTATGAAATTGAGATTCATTACCACCCCGGCAAGGCGAATGTGGTTGCCGATGCGCTGAGTCAGAAATCACATGTCCATCACCTCACCATTACACCAGTGGAGGAGGAAGAGCCGAGTTTATACTTGGTTCCTTATGGATCATTGTACAACCTTGCCCTCATCCCTACTATTAGGGAGGACATCATTGCAGCTCAGAAAGATGATAAAGGCATGGCACACCTCCGGAGACGGATAGACAACGGGGAGATCAAATGTTTCCGGAAGGATGATGAGGGAACATTATGGTTCAATGACCGAATAATTGTACCCCGGAATATGGAGCTGAGGAAGAAAATCCTCGATGAAGCTCACTTGTCTAAGTACTCCATTCATCGGGGCAGCAACAAAATGTACCAAGATTTGAAAAAGAAATTTTGGTGGACACGGATGAAGCGGGAGGTAGCGAAGTACGTATCCGAGTGTGATACGTGTAGACGAGTGAAAGCTGATCACATGAAGAAATCAGGGCTGTTGCAACCCCTGAAGATCCCAACATGGAAATGGGAAAATGTGAGCATTGATTTCATTGTGGGATTGCCCCTGACTTCCAACAAGCATGACTCCATTTGGGTAATCGTTGATCGGTTAACCAAGACGGCTCACTTCATCCCAGTGCATACACATTACAATGCTGGCAAATATGCGGAGCTGTACATAGCAAAGATTCTGTGCTTATATGGGGTACCCAAGACCATTGTATCGGATCGAGGTGCATTATTTGTATCTCTCTTTTGGGAGCAGATACACGCTGCCTTGGGTACTAAGCTGATCAGGAGCTCTGCCTATCACCCTCAGACCCATGGCCAAACAGAGAGGGTGAATCAAGTACTAGAAGACATGTTGAGAGTATGTGCCATCCACCAAGGTAGGAACTGGGATGATCACCTACCATTGGCGGAATTCTCGTACAACAATGACTACCAGGCGAGTATCAAGATGGCACCCTATGAAGCTCTCTACGGTCGAAAATGCCGCACCCCATTAAACTGGTGTGAGTCCGGTGAAAGGGTCACATTCGGGGTTGATGTGGTGAACGACGCCGAAGAGCGCGTTCGAACGATTCAAGCCAACTTGAAGGCCGCTCAATCCCGGCAGAAGAGCTACGCTGATAAGAGGCATAGACCGTTGCACTTTGACGTCGGTGAACACGTGTACCTCCGCGTGTCACTGATGAAGGGCATGCACCGGTTCGGCGTCAAGGGGAAGCTCGCTCCCCGTTTTATCGGACCCTATGCCATCACCGAGAAGTGTGGACCAGCGGCGTATCGATTGGAGTTACCGGCATCCCTTGCTGGTGTCCATGACGTGTTCCATGTTTCGCAACTGCGAAAATGCCTAAAGCACACCGCTGCTGTCCCGACCGAAGACATCAGCGAGCTGAAACCGGATTTGACATATGATGAATATCCGGTGGCAATTATTGATGAGAAAGCCCGAACCACGCGTAGCAGAACGTTGTGGTTCTACAAAATACTCTGGAGCAACCACACCGCCGAAGAAGGGACGTGGGAGAGCGAGGAATTCCTTCGCTCAAATTACCCGGAGTTCATGGCATCTCAACATGGGTAAGTCCCCATTACATCGCTATCTCTTCTTTTGTAATCTCAGGACGAGATTCTTTTAAGGGGGGAGGGATGTAAAAGCCCAAGAAAAGGGACTTGCAAAAACTTTTCTTCACCTCACAACACCACAGTTTTGTGGTGAATATCTTGTGAATAATTGTGAAGAGTAAGTAACGTCCATCAAAAAGGGTATTAGTTTAAACTTTCTACACATATGATGACACATGAGAGGGTGATTCAAAACTGTTGCATTCAAAACTCATGGTTGCAGCAGCTAAAATAAGGATCAAAGTGCATAATTGGATTCCTCAGGTCCAAATTAGTGGGGAGGCAAAGTTTCAATAATTTTTGAAAAGATTTGCTACCCATTTTTCCAAAAAGGATCCAAATATGCCAAGAATTCAAATTACATTTGAATTTGAGGGAAACTTCTCCAATCATACAAATGTAGCTTAGTTTGAGACTTCAAACATTTGAATTACTCATTTTCCAAAATTTTGGAGATCTTTTGAGGGATGGGGGAGCACTGACCAGTGGGGCCCACATGTCATTGGGTGGAATAGACTTAACCCCCAAGTCTTTCTCTCTGTTTTCTCAGTCAACCGAGCGCAGCCAGCTGCCGCCCGCGCGCCACCGGCCGAGCAGCCACCTCCTGGTTCTCTTCGCTTGCGCTGGCAGCCGAGAGACAACTCGCCCCCTCCTCTACGTGACCCCCTCCCCACGCCACCGAGCCGTACGCGTGCTTCTCTGCAAAACAGCACAGCCCCGGCTCTGTTCGGCCACCGGCACCGTTCCTCCGCCTCCCACTGTACGCCGGCGCCTGCTCGGCCTTTGCCCGAGTAGCCAACACAAAAAAAGGAGCACCAGCGTGTGTTCTAGCTAACCGCCCCACCACCCCGCGGCGTTAGCACGTCATTCGGCCACAAATCGACGATCGCCACTGAGAACTCAGGCCACCGGCGGAAAGCCGAGGATTGCTCCCCGTGGACAGCACGCCACGGCCAGTTTCACCGCCTGACTTCTACACGAAAAAGGTGTGCCTTAGTCTCCAGATCGTGTAGCTGCAACCCTCATCGCCATTGATAGACCGAGCGCGGAGAATTCCTAAGAATCCCGAGAACTAGTGCACCCGGGTAGGGGTCGGTCTACCCCGAAATTCTAGCTGCACCGTCCAACCCAGCTCGGGTGGGCCTACACACACCTTCCTCACTCCCTAGCGGCCCTCCTCGACCAAGAATCAAGGGATATGACCCAGAAATGGCAGGTTTCTGGTTGTTTTTTGGGCCGCCATAGAATAATAGCTCGGGTCACCGTGGAGCTCTTGGTTGCCGACCTTTTCATGGGGTTTGGCGGCCATTTTCATCACCCTCGAGCTTCCACGGTGCTCTCCGACCATTTTCCGATCGTTTTGATGCATTGTAACGCATTCCCGACCATGCCAGAACCCTAACCGCCGCTGTCACCGTCGGGAGCCCTGTTCCGGTGAGCTACGGCCGCCGGCGACCCCCGAGCTGAGTTCAGCGTCATGAGTTAGGGCGGGGAGGCGAGTTTGGGGTCGGGAAATGGCCGGGAAAGCGGTTCCGGCGATGCTCGCTGGAGTGCGCCGCCGCGGGCCCCTGTTTGGCGCGAGGAAGGAGAAGACCTGCCGGGTGGGACCCACTGGCAGACATTTAAACAATATGGAATTTCCAGTTTGTAATTTAAACTTTGGAGGGCCACAACTTGGGGTAGGAGAGTCCAAAAATTATGAAACAAAATTTGTTGGATTCCTCTAACAGCGTGCAATCCAAATATGAAACCCAATTAGTATGAAACCTATTATTTAATTCTGTAAAATTCTTTAAATCTTTTCAGCAAAAAGAATTTTAGAGGGAGTTTGGTTCATCCAAAAATCCCCAAATTTTGCCAGGATGTTCTTTATGATGTTAGTGAACCCCTGTAAAAGTTCCAGACAATTTGGAGTTGATTTGATTAGAGCAATTCAAATTTGAAGGTGCTGTGTTCATTTGAATACAGAAACATTTTCAGAGGAATTCCGAAAACTTGGAAATTCAGTTCTGGGCAAATCTTAGCTCCAAAAATGCTAGGAAAATTCAGGCAACCTCTATGAGCTATAATTGAAATTGTGGTTCACTAAGTTGGGCATGAACAGGGGTGCTACCTCAGAATTCATTCTTCTTTGCTTAATTGTTGAGAGAATTATCCTGGGCAAACCACTCAATGAAAAGTGCTAATTTTTGGTCCAAGGGGTTTTCTTGTGACAAGGAAGCCACAAAATAATTCTCAGCTCCATTGGAGCTCTGGATCACCTCTGTCCTGTTTAATCACTTAAGGGATTAATATGGAAGAGGGGGAAAACCACTTAGCACTTAATCATGTGCTTAGGTCCAAGCTCAACCCACTAGCCCCAGTTTCCTTTTAAATTCTTAAACAGATTTCCAGTTGTTAGAAACTGGTTAGTAGAACTAATAGCAGAAGCATTACTATAAACTCATATGCATATTCATTAACATGTAGTATATTATTAACGTGTAGTCGCTGAAGGAGAGGAGGCTCCGGAAGTTCTTGACTTCCTACTTCCAGAAGAAGAACTAACCCCTGACCAGCAGCAATAAGGCAAGCCCTGGTTTGCATTAACCTTTTATAAGTCTTAGTTTGTTTACATGTGTCATGTGAAGTATGATTGTGCATTAGGTATAGGATGGATGGAACCCCACTTGCATAACGAGAATTCTTCCCTAAGAGTGAGGGTAGTGTCTAAGACCTCGAGTAGACAGGCTATGCTTAATGATTCATAGGACTTCGGTACAAGTCGAGCAGTTGGAATCTACTCGCGAGTTAGGTTGGGACACACGGGTTTGGTTCGAGTGATGTGAGATCACTTTAGTAATAAAAATGAGACTAGGCATGGGCTAGGGCGAAGCAAGAGGAAGTCTTGTGTGCGCAGCCCTGTCCGTGTCGATTGAGGACCGATCCGTGTGCGGCCCTGCTGAGCAAGTATTGAACGTACCGAAGGCATATCGGATATATGGGCCCCGATAAACCGGTGTAGCCTAAACCTCCGGGCGTCGAGGCATAACATACCGATTTATAGGTGTAGGCTGAGGGCAGCAAGGTGGAAATCTGCCAACGGGCATAGAGAGATGCTCCGTGTGGGGAACCTCCTGCTTGTTTCGGTGCGACCGGTTCGACGTTTGGGCTGTTGGGTGAAAGGTTGTCCCGTACGATATTGAGTGAGCGTGCTGTGCAGCTCCACGGGTGGGCGTACGTGACGTGCTCTTTGGGTTTCCCTGCAGGTGTATATCGAGTTGATTCGCCGTCCCTCGCGGTGACGAGTACCGCTTGTTCACTGAGTCGTGACGTAGACTAATGAATGAAATGTTATGATTCAATATTGCTGCTACGATATAATTGTATTGCTACCTGTGTGCCACCCAATATTGCTTACTAAATTTCAGCTTTCCGAACTGTTAACTTGTGCTAAAAGATAAACTGAGGATGAACTTGTAGGCGTGTCCATTTGCTGCAATATTACTATCCTATGACATTGTACACCTCATGTAGAGTTTCATGTTTAGGTGAGTGGGTTAAGCCTTGCTGAGCCTTCGTGCTCACGGTTGCTGCTTAAGTGTTTTTCAGGTGAGGAGCCACCCACGGACTCGGAGTACGAGTCCACCGGCGAGGGTTACCCTCCGTCGGGGACCACGGCTGAGTGGGAGCCGTACACACCGCGCTGAGCTGAGATGTGCAGCTAGTGTGGGTTGCCCTAGGGCTGGGCAACCAACTTTTGCTAGATAGGCGGGCGTGAGTTGTACAAAGTAGACTTCCGCTGTGTAAAATAAATACTAGTTTGTACTGAAGTTGTACCTGTTTGTACAGTTCAGTTTGTTTTTCCCATGTAATATATTGTGTCCTTATGACGTGTGCTGTCGGGTGTCGCATCGTGCGGCACCACCCTCTGCGATCCTGGATGAGCGGATCCCGGTCCGCCACAGAAAATGAGACTAGGCAGGGGCTAGGGCGCAGCAAGAGGAAGTCTTGTGTGCGCAGCCCTGTCCGTGTCGATTGAGGACCAATCCGTGTGCGGCCCACGCTGATCAAGTTTGAGCGTACCGAAGGCATATCAGATATATGGGCCCCGGTAAACCGATGTAACCTAAAGCTCCGAGCGTCGAGGCATAGCACACCGATTTATAGGTGTAGGTTGAGGGCAGCAAGGTGGAAATCTGCTAACGGGCATAGAGAGATGCTCCGTGTAGGGAACCTCCTGTCCGTTTCGGTGCGAACGGTTTGACGTTTGGGCTGTTGGGTGAAAGGTTGTCCTGTACGACATCGAGTGAGTGTGCTGTGCAGCTTCACGGGTGGGCGTACGTGATGTGCTCTTCGGGTATCCCTGCAGGTGTATATTGAGTCGATTCACCGTCCCTCGTGGTGATGAGTACCACTTGGTCACTGAGTCGTGACGTAGGTTAATATATGAAATAGTATGATTCAATATTGCTGTTATGATTAATTTGTATTGCCACATGTGTGCCACCAAATATTGCTTACTAAATTTTCTATTCATGAACTGTTAACTTGTGGCTAAAATATGAACTAAGGATAAACTTGTAGGCGTGTCCGTTTGCTGAAATTACCATCCCATGTTCGTTGTAAACTGCATGTAGAGTTTCATGCCTAGGTGAGTCGGTTAAGTCTTGTTGAGCCATCGTGCTCATGGTTGCTGCTTAAGTGTTTTTCAGGTGAGGAGTATCCCACGGACTCAGGTTACGAGTCCATCGGCGAGGGCTACCCTCTGTCGGGGACCACGGTTGAGTGGGAACCGTACACGCCACGCTGAGCTGAGGAGTGCAGCTAGTGTGGGTTGCCCTAGGGCTGGGAAACCGACTTTTGCTAGGTAGATGGGCGTGAGTTGTACAAACTTAGCTTCTGCTGTTGTAATCTAAACACTAGTTTGTAACTGAAGTCCTGTACTACTTTGTACATTCCAGTTGGTTTTCTATGTAATACAATATCGTTCTTACGATGTGTGCTGTCGGGTGTCGCATCGTGCGGCACCACCCTCTGCGATCCTGGATGAGCAGACTCCGGTCCGCCACAGGCTGGTATCAGAGCCGCATTGGGGATAGCACACTAATGAAGGACTGTATTATGGGAAAACTTAGTTTTACGGTGAGGATTCGCTAGTTTGCCCAACTAAGGACTAGATTAGCATAGTTACTTAAAGTGGCAAGACTAACATACGTGTTAGAATTATGAAATTTTGATAATGTAATGACACACCTACGCTGAGGTAAGAATGGTAAGGAACGCCACCGAAAGCGGTTCAATTTCGGTTAGTTCCCCTGACGAGGAACGTGGTTCAGGGATAGGTCTCACAGCTTGGTGTGAGATGTCAATATGAAACTTTTGGACTCTTCATGTTTCTGAGTTCATATGAAACGCTGATCCCTAGCATGCATTAGGCAAGCAAGTGGAGACCCCATTGTGTGGTCCGTAACGCGATAGTGTGTTCGTCTGGAAATAGCCTAGGAGGACATATGCAGCGCTTGCCATCGGCGTGCCCTGCAGGACAGTAGGTGGTATCTGTTGGGGTGATAAAATTCTCAACCGTAATGACCCGTTAGCATTCTACTCGGGTTCCCTGTCGTGTGGTGTTAAAACACGATCACGAACCTTGAGACGTGGCTTAACTCAAGGACGGCCGTATGGCAATGATACGGGCATTTGTACTTACTTTCAAATATGGACCTGCCTGAAATGAAAATAACCTTTGGGTGCATCAGTATTGTGTGGTATACTGCAGGTACTAACCACGTATGTATCCCGTGTAGAAAACTTGTGCGAGAGACCGTTTAGTGCCACAATTGAGACGTATATGCCGGTATAATCCGGTTAGGATTTTTCTTTTGCAAGGAACGTAGTACCGACATATCATAGGCATGTGCATGAAATATAATGATAACAGGGAACTAAAATCACCAAATTTCAACATTTAGGACCCTGGATGGGTAGAAAAATTCAATAGTTGATCAGTGTAGTCAAAGGGATAAAAAACAGAGTGCTCTGGTTTTGGCAGCAAGTCTGCTGAACTTTGACAGAGCATAACTTCCGGATTATTTAGCCAATGGGGGTGTGGGATATAGTATGGAAAGATGTTTCAGTACTCTATAACTTTGTTGTAGACTTCCAGAGCTGAATCACACCTTAAACTGGCTGAATTTCCAGATGATTGAAAACTGTCCAGAACCAGGACAGATTCAAACACTCTCTGGACTGTTCTGTTTTTCAAGCATAACTTCCTGTAGAAAAATCTAAAATTTTCAAATGATACATATTTGAAAAGGGTAGGAGATATGTTACATTTTTGTAATTCAGAGTTTCTGTAATTTCAGCACGGAACTCAGTGGAAATTAGAGTTGAAAACAGCAACTTCCAAAGGAGGTGCTGTTGAAATTCTTCCAGAAATCCTGTTGACTTTGAATTATCATAACTTTTTAACTAGAGCTGATCTGAGGGAAAATAAATACTCGTTGGAAAGATACTGAAGTTATATTCAGCTTGAGTCATGAAAATTCCCAGCATTAGCTAGAAATCTGGGATATGTAGAAACTGGTCATTCTGGCAGAGGGATGACAGTTAAACTCATTTGAGAGTTTGTTGTACCCTAGGGGGTTTAAGTACTTCCATTGGGGTAGAACATACTCATGAGTGGTTATCTTCAACTAGTGAAATATTTGAGTATATTTCCTGCTCAAGTTTCTTTTCCTAGAGACCATGTTTGTGTCGTATTGAAGATAAAAGGGTAGTATACGTGATGACAAAGCGATATTAACGTCTCGTAGTGACCAAACCTAGTTGAGATGAACTTCCAAAGAGGAAGTCCGTCAAGTTGGATTTAACTAGCTTGTATTTGGTCTGGTAATGGTGTAGCTTGTGCAAAGTTATTACATTATATATATACGAGATGTATTGCATGTTTTACTGTCATTATGTTTTACGCCTATTTTATTTGGCAGCATGAAGTATGTTGCGGGACTGATTTTATTGTCGTTTGATTGCAGATTGTTCGCACTCGCGCCACGCATGAGGTCGGTGGCTCTAGCCAGCAGGGAGGTGATGACTCCCAGCCACCTGCCTACGACAGCACCCTGCAGCAACAACCACCACCGCCGCCTCCGCTTACACTAGCGGACGTGATTGCGGCACTGGTGGGTAATCGTGAGGAGCAGACCGATCTGCTCCGGACGATCGTGCAAAATACGTCCCAGGCGGGGGGGGGGGGGGGGGGGGGGGCATCAAGAGAGGGGGCCTTGTGAGCTCCGTGATGTGACGTACTCGGACTTCATGAGTACGCACCCTCCGGTGTTCACTGAAGCAGCAGAACCCCAGGAGGCCGACAACTGGCTGCGGACAATTGAGTCCAAGTTCGGGCTGCTCCAACGTACGGAGTGGCAGGAGACTCTGTTCGCGGCGCAGCAGCTTCATGGTGCCGCTGGTGTGTGGTGGGCGAACTATGTCGCCTCACTGCCGGCTGGCCATGCCGTGGAGTTGGAAGAATTCCTGGAGGCGTTCCGCGCCTACCATATCCCTCCCGGGATAATGAAGCGGAAGTTCCAAGAGTTCTTGGAGCTGAAGCAGGGCGGGAGGAGTGCCCACGACTACTCCCGTGCCTTCAACCATCTGGCGCAATATGCGTCAGATTATGTCTCCACCGAGGAGAAGAAGCGAGAGCACTTCTATCGGGGGTTACACCCTGAGATGAAGACGCATCTCGTCCAATGCAATCGCGGCACCTTCAATGATCTCGTTAATGCCGCGATCATGCAAGAAGATGCTCAGCAAGAATTGGCGGCTGAGCAGTGAAAGCACAGCACTCCACCCAGCAGTAGGGGTGGAGCTCCTCAGAAATACCGTATGGTGTAACGGACACAATCCGGTCAGCAGTTGCATCCACCGGCGCGACCTCAGCAGTTCGGGGGTCGTTCTTTTCAGCCACCCCTGTTCCGACCGCCGATGCCACCACCATGACCGCAACAGCAGCAGCAGATGGTACCCTGGGTGTTTTCACCGCCACAATGTGCCCCGGGTTTCCGTCCGCCGATCAGCGGAGGACCGCCTCGCTACACCTGCTTTACGTGTGGCCAGGCGGGCCATTTCTTGAAGGACTGTCCCCAGGGGCAGCAGAGCTGCGGGCAAGCACAGTTCCAGGGCGGTGCTCGAGGCCCACCTCCGGTCAAGAAGGTTGGTCAGCGAACTGGGGGCGTTCGCAACCTCGACAATGAGGACGCCCCAGAGGGAGAAAACGTGCTGGCGGGTACGTTCACTCTCAACGATCAAGCAATCGTCATATTATTTGATTCGGCTGCAACCCACAGTTTCATAAGTGCATCCTATGTGGCTAAGCATCAAATGCAAGTCTTCCCAACTGACTGCTCATATATGATCTGCTCACCGGGAGGGAAGATTTCAGCAAATATGATGATTCCAAAAGCACCTCTATGCTTAGGTGGAAAGATATATCCCACCACCTTGATAATCCTTGCGGGGCAAAAGATTGATGCAATCATGGGGATGTCATGGTTACGCTACCATTGCGCTGTCCTGGACACTCGGACACACACGGTTCATTTGAATTCGCCATTCCACCGTCTGCATTCCATGGTGTTAGACAATCCTGTCCAGGAAGTTTCAGCAATTAATAATACTGAAGCTCTCAAGTTAGAGGACATCCCCGTAGTCCAGGAATACCAGGACGTGTTTCCGGATGATCTTCCGGACATGCCACCTGAGCGGGATGTCGAGTTCATTGAGCTTGCACCTGGGACGACTCCCATCTCAAGGATACCCTACAAAATGGCTTCAAACGAGCTGGCTGTATTGAAAGAGCAGCTCAATGATCTGTTGAGCAAATATTTCATTAGGCCAAGTTCGTCACCTTGGGGATGCTCGGCGATGTTCGTAAAGAAGAAGGATGAAACCTTGAGGCTGTGTGTGGATTACCGGCCGCTCAACGCCGTCACCATCAAGAACAAATACCCACTGCCCCGCATTGACATCCTGTTTGATCAGCTTGTTGGTGCAAGTGTGTTCTCCAAGATGAACCTTCGCTCCGGGTATCATCAAATAAAAATCCGGGCGGAGGATATCTCGAAGACGGCCTTCTCGATGAGATATGGCTTATACGAATATCTCGTCATGTCTTTTGGTCTCACCAATGCTCCGGCACATTTCATGTATCTCATGAACTCGGTGTTCATGCCGGAGCTGGACAAGTTCGTTGTGGTGTTCATTGATGATATCTTGGTTTACTCCAAGACAGAAGCAGAACACGCCGAACACTTGAGGATTGTTCTTCAATGACTGCGGGACCATAAGCTATATGCCAAGTTCAGCAAATGTGAGTTTTGGATCAGTCAAGTACCATTTTTGGGACATATCATCTCAGCGGAAGGCATTGCGGTTGATCCCAGCAAAATTGAACAGGTGCTGAAATGGAAAGCCCCCACTTCTGTCCATGAAGTCAGAAGCTTCCTCGGTTTAGCGGATATTATCGGAGATTCATCCCGAGCTTCTCCAAGCTTGCTAAGCCGATGACAGAATTATTGAAGAAGGGAACAAAGTATGTTTGGAACGCGGCATGTGAAGGAGCGTTCCAAGCATTGGTGAAGCATCTCACAACAGCCCCGGTCTTAGCTCAACCGGATACGACCAAGCCCTTCGACGTGTATTGTGATGCGTCCGGTATCGGGCTCGGCTGCATGTTGATGCAGGAAGGACGTGTGGTCACGTATGGCTCACGCCAACTTCGAAACCATGAGCAGCATTATCCGACTCATGATCTTGAGCTTGCTGCTGTGGTTTTGGCGCTGAAAATGTGGAGGCACTATCTCCTGGGGAATTTGGTGCATCTCTACACCGACCACAAGAGCCTGAAGTATATTTTCACCCAGGAGGAGCTGAATATGAGGCAAAGGAGGTGGTTAGAACTAATCAAACATTATGAGAACTAATCAAAACTTGGAACCAAAAAGGGGTTTGAAACCAAGGTGGGAAGTTTCCATATGTGTGAGAAAGCTAAATTCACATTTTGGAACAAATTTGTTCAACTAAAAATTCAAATGAGAACAACACAGTGATGTTCAAAACTGTTGTACTAAAAATCTCACTTGCAGCAGCCAAACCAAAAATCAGGTTCCATATTTTAATTCTTTAGGTCCAAATTAGGGGGTAGGCAAAGTCTCATGAATTTTTTAAGATATTTGCTACCCATTTTTCCAAATAAACTTAAATGTGCAATGAATTCAAATGCCTATTTGAATTTGGATGAATTGTGCCCAATTATCCAAATGCAGTCCAGTTTTCCACTCCACACAATTGAATTTCATCATTTGCAAATTTTGGGACATTTTGGAAGATATAAGGGGGAGGTGGGACCCACTTGTCATATGCACACAAATATCTCCACAGAAGTAGCCGGTCTCTGTTTTACCTCCCCGGGTGATCGACACCGAGGTGCAGCGCCGGTCGACACCGAGCAGCCCCCGAGCCACCACCTGCTTCATCGGCTGGCGCCTGGCGAGCTTCTTTCCCCTTCTTATCACCCCAGCCGATCCAGCGCTCGGCAAAACGATCTGGCCGACCCTCTCTCGTCCTCTCTCGCGCCCCTGAACAGAACCACCACCGCCACGTTCGTTCGATCGGCAGCCAGCTCAATTGAGCGCGAGCAGCAGCTAGTGAGTAGCCAAATGGCACCGGTGCATCTCCCTCTCCCTCCTCGACGCGCCCCGACCGGTGATCAGCTCTCCAACCCCGAGAACAACGCGACTGCGCAGAGGCCGAACAAGAGCCGAGGAGGAGGCGTCGGTGGACAGCCCAACCTGGTGCTTGTCACGGCCAAGTACCAGCGCCCTTGGACGCGCCAAGGCACCGTGCTGCTCTCCTCCCAAGCTCAGGCCATACCATGAACCACCGAGGGATAATTTGTGTAGGATCGAAGTACACGTGTAAATCTACCCGAGGGGGGTGAATGGTAGATAAAAACTTTTCAGCGAAAGCAACAAAACACCCCTCAGCAGAAAACCGATCTGTTAAAGAAACCGTGTGTGCGACTAATCCAAACGTGTTCAACTGTGAAAAAACTAGTATATATTGTATAGAATCAAGTCACGAAGACGTCACAACAAGAATCATGAAGATCCGTTGAGAGAAACTCAAGTTACGATCGAAAGATCGAACAAAGGTCAATCTGTCCTACGTGAGAAAAACAGTTCTGGAATACTGCAAAGAAACTTGTGTAGATCCGAAACCACATATTAAATGACCGTGAAATTTTCTCAGATGATAGATAATCAAGTTGTAAAGACAACCCAAAAAGAATTACATCAATTGGATCTGTAAAACTCGAGTTATGATAACACCACCGAAGCAAGGTAGTGCTGAACAGAAACTCGACGAGAAAAACTTGTCTGAAACAAGTCGGACGAACAAGGCACAAAAGTTCCTTTAGAATACGAATTTTATTTATCAAAACACAAGAGGAACAGCCCCAAAGTCGTGCCCCACGAGCTCTGGCCTCCCTTTCTTATATAACCAGCCCTAAGGCAATCCCAATTCAAACTAGGACTCCTACCCCTACTTGGATCCAAATTCTAACTTCCAAAACTGCTCAAGACTCTTCTATTCTTAGGTAGAAGCAATCTTAAGACTTCCAAACACCTTAGGAACGTATCCCGCATTCCTAAAACAACTCAAATTCGTGACCCACACGAAATCCTATCATAACCAACTCAAAACTTTCCATATTTGAGTCAAACACGACTCAGTCGCAGCCTGAGTCCATAATCTAGTCGGTTGGACCTTTCCGACCAGTTCTTTACGTCAACTTCTCTTCATCACGCCTTGGAACCATGCAGCCACGTCCATGCACTCCTTGCACACGTGCAAACATCTTCCAACGATGTCCAAGATACCTTCATATGCATTGTTCTTGCTTCAAACATACTGCGCAACCTCCCGATCAACTCAACCACAATTCTTCCCGAACTTGGTTGTTGAACCTCATCTTCTCCCTAAGACTAGTTCAATGGATCCCGTCACCAGCCATTTGAACTCAAGCAACACCTGCACATGAATAAACAACCAATACTTCCGAGCACAAGTCCTCGACTTGACTCTCGTTAGTTCCGAAACTACAACATCTTACGTGAGCACCTCACATAAGCATGTTGTAAACCATAGCAAAATGATATCATCCATAACCAACAAAACACAACAAAAACATGGTAAAATAATACTAAGCAAACTTTCCATAAGAGTAAAGCAAGTTCGAAACATTGCAAGTTAAAAGCAGAACCATTGCAATCAAGCTCTGAACCTTACCAAAGCTAACCGGACCTTGAACCGGAGCTTAACAAAGCTAGTCGGACCTAGCGCCGGATCTTGCTAAAGCTTAGTCAGACCTAGCACAAAACTTACCAAAGCTAGTCGGACCTAGCACCGGAGCTAGCAAAAACAAGTCGGACCTAGCCAAAATAAGTCAGACCTAGAGAAAGCAAGTCAGACCTTACGTCGGACCTTACCGGAGCTACCCAAAACAAGTCAGACCTATCGTCGGACCTTGCAAGAGCTCGGACCTTGTTAAAAAGGTGTTTTGGTAGTATTCAAAACTTTTATCGTCAAACCTAATGTATTCAGCACACATAGGTCACAATCTCCACCTTGATGAATGCATTGGCAACACCACTTAAAATCCGAACATTGGCTTATTCACATGAAAAGTTTTGAAAATAATTTCTCCCCCTTTGTAAATCAGAAATAAAATGAGAATAAAAACAAAAATACCAAAAATTCTCCCCCGGAGAGAATTGTGCCAAAACACTTGTGAATGTGTGATCATTTTCTTCAGCAAGGTACAAAAGAGAAATTTTAATTTGTTATGAGCACATTATAATAAGCAAGGGGAAGGCTGCCTAGAAATTCCCTTCCCCAGACCCCACAACGTGTGGGAGCTTTCAGCACTGGGTATGCCCTTTTTTATGTGCACATTATAACATATACATATAAAACAAAGCTCATCCAAATCATAATATCAAGTAACTTACACTATCACATCAATGAGATACATAAAGTAGTGTAAGCCATGCTAGAGATCAAGTGTAATTTTCAATTTAAGCAAGTCATGATCTCACAAACTTAACTATTTCAAGACCTGAAAGCATGACACTTGTTGCTGTATTTTATTTATCATTTAAAGCACAAATTTTGATCTTATGACATTTGCAAGAGATTATATGCAGCATCAACCTTATTCTAACCAACCAAGCCAAGCCTATGTCATTTGACAGTCAGAAGCTTAAGGACATGGTTTTAGTCATACACAACTCCTTTCAAGTTCATATCTAAGTGCAATGATAAGCCATCTCAAAATAAGAAGTGTGATGCATGCATATTCTCTTGATCTTTTCTCATTTTTTATTTGAACATAAAAACTCAACATGTGAGTTGATTACTTGATTAATTCTTTATAATTAAAAGCACTTGTGAGCATGCAACAAGTTCAAAACAGCAAGAAAGTTCGACCATGACCAGATTTAGTGTAAGTAATTATTCCAATTACAAGACATGGTAAAAACTACAAAATGTATAACACGAGTAATGTAGTAAGAACTTTCAGCATGAAAAAGGAATCACAAAGTCATATATGCATGAAATACTATGCTCATATTATTTAATTTCAGATTCACACATAGACTCCCCAAGTTTCAAAATTCTCCCTCAATTTAAGCCATGGGGATGCATGACCCCTATTTCACTACGAATGTAACAAAAACGAGTGAAATCCAAAGGTTTTGTAAAAATGTCAGCCAATTGTTGTTCGGTATCTACATGGTGAAGCACAATGTTCCCTTTTTCGACATTATCACGGAGAAAGTGATACCTAATGTCAATGTGCTTAGTTCTCGAATGTTGCACGGGGTTTTTAGCAATGTAAATGGCACTAGTGTTATCACAAAATAGTGGAACACTATGTAGATCAACCCCATAGTCCTTAAGTGTTTGAACAATCCAAAGAATTTGTGAGCAAGCACTAGCAGCAGCTACATATTCAGATTCTTCTGTGGATTGTGCAACTGAACTTTTTTTCTAGAGGACCAAGCAACAAGTGAATTACCAAGAAAATGACAAGCACCAGAAGTACTTTTCCTATCAATCCTACAACCATCCAAAATCAGCATCGGAAAAAGCTTTCAAAGTAACGGTTGAGGAAGAAGGAAGAAAAATGCCAAATTCTTGAGTTCCATGTAAGTACCTGAGAATCCTTTTGACGGCTTGACGATGTGAAGCACGTGGGGTTGTTAAGAAACATGGTAATCTTGATAAATTTGAAGCTAGATCTGTTGGTGGCATGTTTCTTGGTTATCCATCTCATACTAGAGGCTACCGTGTGCTTTTACTTGATACTAACAAAATTGTGGAGACTTGTGAGGTTTCTTTTGATGAATCTAGCCCAGGTACTAGTTCAAATATTGCAGGTCCGGATCCATATCGGCAGGGGGAGAGTATTTTAGTTGAAGAAGAGGAAGAAGTGGTGCTGCTGCCCGAAAATTCAGCAGCTAATGACATTGTTCCAGCTCCTGATCTTGATTCACAGCCAGCAGCGATGACCACCATTGCTGGTCCAGATCCTCCTCACGTCACAAGCTCATCTATTTGTGATGAACATGAAGAAGAAGAAGCTTGTGAAGTATCCACTCCCCTCCGGATTCTCAAAAGTCATCCTCCACAACAAATTATTGGAAGCTTGCATGAACGAGTTACAAGATCCAGGTTTTTCGACCCCAATTCTCATGCTCATTCTGCTTTTGTTGCTTCTTTTGAACCCAAAGATATATCACATGCACTCACTAATGAATCTTGGATTATTGCCATGCAAGAAGAGTTAGAAAATTTTGAAAGAAATAATGTTTGGAAACTTGTACCTCCACCTCAAGGTCACACTTTAATTGGAACTAAATGGGTGTTTAAAAATAAACAAAGTGAGGATGGGGTTGTGGTTAGGAATAAGGCTAGGTTGGTTGCTCAAGGTTTCACACAAGTTGAAGGTCTAGATTTTGATAAAACTTTTGCTCCTGTTGCTAGATTAGAAGCCATAAGAATTTTGTTAGCTTTTGCTGCATCTAAAGGTTTTAAGCTATATCAAATGGATGTTAAAAGTGCTTTTCTTAATGGCTACATAGATGAGGAGGTTTATGTCAAACAACCACCTGGTTTTGAAAATCCAAATTTTCCTGATCATGTTTACAAACTGTCCAAAGCCTTGTACGGTCTCAAACAAGCCCCTAGATCATGGTATGATAGGTTAAAAACATTCTTACTTGAAAAGGGGTTTACCATGGGCATGGTTGATAAAACTCTTTTTGTGCTTAAGCATGACAATGACTCATTATTTGTTCAAGTGTATGTGTATGATATTATCTTTGGTTGTGCTTCTCATGATCTTGTGTCCAAGTTTTCAGCTATGATGAGTTCAAAATTTGAGATGAGTATGATGGGAGAACTCACATACTTTTTGGGGCTGCAAATCGAGCAAACCAGGAGGGTACCTTTGTGCATCAAACAAAGTATACAAAAGATCTCCTAAGGCGCTTCAACATGGACAAAAGCAAGTCTCTTTAGACACCAATGGGAACAGCAACAACACTTGAACGTGATGAAGATTGTGATCCCGTTGATCAAAAAGAATATAGAAGCATGATACGATCACTTTTGTATCTTACGGCATCAAGACCGGACATACAATTCAGCGTATGTCTTTGTGCACGGTTTCAAGCCACATTTGCAACCAAAGACCCTAAAGTTTGTGACACTAGGTCTATGTCCTAACCTGTGCTCATATGGTGTTTTACCTAGCTTAGCACGCAAGAAAACACGATTTGAGACATAACAAGCAGTTGCAATTGCATCAACCCAAAATTTCCTAGGAGTTTGATATTCATCAAGCATAGTCCTAGACATCTCAACTAAGGTTCTGTTCTTTCTCTCTACAACACCATTTTGTTGAGGTACATATGGTGAAGAAAATTGATGATCTATTGCATTTTCAGCACAAAAGTGATCAAACGATTGATTTTTAAATTCGGTTCCATTATCACATCTAATTGCTCTTAAATATCCTGGGTGATCAATTGATAATCTAAGAAATAAAGTTCTAAAGTGACTAAAAGCTTCATTCTTAGATGCCATAAAGTAAACCCAAGAGTATCTAGAATAGTCATCAACAATCACAAGAACATACCATTTACCTCCGAAGGATTGAACACGTGAAGGTCCTACATTGTCAAGGTGTAAAAGTTGACCCGGTTCAGTTGTCATGGTCATTGTGAGAGGAGCATGTGAACCTGCAACCATCTTAGCATGTCTACAAGAAGAGCACACAATTTCTTTGTCCCCTTTAAGCTTAGGCAGCCCACGTATGCGATCAAGAGCACTAACACGCGTGAGATGATCAAAGCCTACGTGACCAAGTCTACGATGCCAAAAATATAAATCTTTGGAATCATTTGCAACTAGACATCTATGCTTAGAGGAAGACATATCAAAATCAGCTTTAAAAACTCTTCCAAACCGAGACATGTTAAAAATAAGCTCACTATTTGAACCTACAACTTTGCAGCAGTTTTTATTGAAAATAATTTCCAGATTTTCATCTAGCAATTGTGAAACAAAAAGCAAGTTGTATTTCAAATTTTTTACAAGTGCCACATCCTTCAAAGTGTAGTGATCATTTACTCTAACCGAACCCTTAGCAATTATAGGAGTTGAAGAATTATTGGCAAATGTAACATTCTCTACACGTGACACAAAAGAGAGAGAGAGAGAGAGAGAGAGAGAGAGAGAGAGAGAGAGAGAGAGAGGAGAACCATTATTTGTTACCGGTCATGTGGCGTGAGCAACCTGAATCCACAATCCAAATGTTCTCCTTCCTCAAGCGTGTAACCTATATAGAAGCACAATACGTCGATGACTCAATACTGGGGTTAGTTAAAAGGCATTTAGGAATCCAGTACTGAGTCACACGACGTCCAGCAGAAATAACATGCGAAAGCTGAGATAAAACAGCAGGTTTATGAGTCAAAGTTTGAGATTTTTTGTTCTTAACTACTGACCTATGAGGTGTTACTTGTGTAGCACGAAAATCAGTAGCTCCGGAGGCAAAAACAGAAGGTCCGGAGGCAAAAACTGAAGCTCCGGAGGCAAAAACTGAAGCTCCGTAGGTAAACTTTGAATGTTTCTGACTCATAACAGCAGGTTGCATGTTCCTGACATTCGGTTTAGTATGTGCAGCAAATTTTGCATGAGAGTTATAAGATCTAGCTTGCATTCTTTCCTTTTTATGTTGTTTAGCTAGTATATAACAAAAAATCTATGACATGACCATCTCTACCACAATAGGTACAATGAAATTTAACTTTGTGTTCATGTCTAGATGAGCATGCAGTATGCTTATTTGAACCCGAATGTGACATTACTTCTGCAGATTTAAAAACCATTTCTTTTTGTTTAGGAACTGTTTGAATCAAACCACTTCCTAATGATTTTATAATTTTAGGTGGATGTTCCTTAGCATGAGCATGTGAATCAAAACCTAAACCAGTTTTATCATTGCAAGACTTGGAAGAATTCAGCAGCAAGTTTAGGTTCTTATTCCCATTACAAAACCAATCTAATGTCCTATGCGTGTTATCAAGTTTATTTGATAGATCATGGCAATTTTCACAGGAAGTTTTTCCTTTTAATTTGCAATTGGAACAATATTTAACTTCATGAGAACGCAAAGCATTGTTCAATATAGAAATTTCTTTCATAGTATCTTGTAGTTTTTTTATCAAGATCATCGCAAGTAGACCAATGCAAATCAATTGTAGAACAACAAGCATCTTTCAAGTTTTTAACATTAAGTGCAGCAAGCTTTTTGTTCTTTTTGATTTCAAGTTCAAGTTTATCAAGTGTGGAGGTGTGTGCACTTCTTAGAGAGGACAATTGTTCATATATTAAATCACATGAGGAACAAGAATCATCACTAGGAATCAAGGATTTTAAACGATTAATTTCAGATTCTAGTGACTCAATTTTAACAGCATTGTCCCTAAGCTTTTTGTCCTTTTTCTTAACAATAATAGTGGCACGAGAAATAGCATCACACATTTCTTCGCAAGTAGGACATACCTCTTTGTTGTCACTGTTGTGTTCTACATCCTCCATACTTGATTTTGATTTGCCCGCGATGAAGCACAAGTTTGCCAGATCATCTTCATCTTCATCACTTCCAATGTCTACATCACTCGAGCCAAGTTCTTGAAGTGCGGTGACGAAACTGTTTATCAGTTTGCGTCCTGTAAAACCCTTCTTTTTCTTGTTGGTGTTGCCAAAAGAGGACTTGACTTTATTCTGCTTTTCATCACGGTTAGAAGGACCTGAAAGGTTAGGGCAATCTGTACGAAAGTGTCCTGTCTTACCACATTCAAAGCATCATTGAGGTCCGTAGCTTCCTCTCCTTCTAGTTCTCACATTTTGCAATGCTTTTGAGAACCTAGTAGAAAGAAGTACTAGCTCCTCCTCTGGAAACTCCTCAATCTGTTCCAGGGTTAGTGAAGACAGCAAAGCAAGTGTATTGCTAGATGATTTGCCGGAGCTAGGCATATCACGTTGTGAGACAAATGCAATAGTCTTATTGGGGTTCTTACGTGATATAATGTCAATTTTATGAGTTTTTAGCTTAGAATAAAGCACATCTAATGTAAGAGTACTCATGACAGTGGATTCACGTATGGATGTTACTTTCATCTCCCAAATTGACATGTCTAATGCACTTAGTAATTGCCTAGCATTTTCAGCATCTGAAAAATTAACATTGACGCTACAGAAGTTGCTGAGAATTTTATTAAAGCGAGCAAAGAGGTCATCAATGGACTCACCGGGTTGCACCTCAAAGCGCATGTATTCTTTCTTGAACATATCCTGTCTTACCTCCTTGATCGTGTTGGATCCTTCGTGGTAGTCACAAAGTGCTCTCCACACATCGTACGCCGATCGGAGGTGTGCAACACGGTCGAAGTCGCTCTGAGTTAGTCCTTGTATGATCAAGTTCCGAGCCTTGTTGTTGTTGTCGACATCTCTCATGTTTGTAGCCGTGACATGATCGTTTGAAGGCACATCGTAAGGCTTGTACACCTTTTCCCATATTGCAAAGCCTTGCGCCTGGATGAAAGCTTCCATGCGTGCCTTCCAAACCTGAAAATCAATACCACTAAACACACAAGGTTTGGCGGAGTATTTCTCCATGATGATTAGTCAAAACACGTGCAAATCACAAATATTAGAGCAACCTGGCTCTGATACCAATTGTAGGATCGAAGTACACGTGTAAAGCTACCAGAGGGGGGTGAATGATAGATAAAAACTTTTCAGTGAAAGCAACAAAACACCCCTCAGCAGAAAATCGATCTGTTAAAGAAACCGTGTGTGCAACTAATCTAAACGTGTTCAACTGTGAGAAAACTAGTATAGATTGTAGAGAATCAAGTCACAAAGACGTCACAACAAAAATCATGAAAATCCGTTGAGAGAAACTCAAGTTACGATCGAAAGATCGAACAAAGGTCAATCTGTCCTATGCGAGAAAAACAGTTCTGGAATACTGCAAAGAAACTCGTGTAGATCAGAAACCACAAATTTAATGACCGTGAAATTTTCACAGATGATATATAATCAAGTTTTGAAGACAGCCCAAAAAGAATCACATCAATTGGATCTGTAAAACTCGAGTTATGATAAAACCACCGAAGCAAGGTAGTGCTGAACAGAAACTCGACGAGAAAAACTTGTCTGAAACAAGTCGGACGAACAAGGCACAAAAGTTCCTTTAGAATACGAATTTTATTTATCGAAACACAAGAGGAACAGCCCCAAAGTTGTGCCCCACGAGCTCTGGCCTTCCTTGCTTATATAACCAGCCCTAAGGCAATCCCAATTCAAAATAGAACTCCTACTCCTACTTGGATTTAAATTCTAACTTCCAAAACTGCTCAAGACTCTTCTATTCGCAGATAGAAGCAATCTTAAGACTTCCAAACACCTTAGGAACGTATCCCACATTCCTAAAACAACTCAAATTCGTGACCCACACGAAATCCTATCATAACCAACTCAAAACTTTCCATATTTGAGTCAAACACGACTCAGCCGCAGCCTGAGTCCATAACCTAGTCGGTTGGACCTTTCCGACCAATTCTTTACGTCCAAATCTCTTCATCACGCCTTGGAACCATGCAACCACGTCCATGCACTCCTTGCACACGTGCAAACATCTTCCAACGACGTCCAAGATACCTTCATATGCATTGTTCTTGATTCAAACATACTGCGCAACCTCCCGATCAACTCAACCACAATTCCTCCCGAACTTGTTTGTTGAACCTCATCTTCTCCCTAACACAAGTTCAATTGATCCCGTCACCAGCCATGTCTTGAACTCAAGCAACACCTGCACATGAATAAACAACCAATACTTCCGAGCACAAGTCCTCGACTTGACTCTCGTTAGTTCCGAAACTACAACATCTTACGTGAGCACCTCACATAAGCATGTTGTAAACCATAGCAAAATGATATCAGCCATAACCACCAAAACACAACAAAAACTTAGTAAAATAATACTAAGTAAACTTTCCATAAGAGTAAAGCAAGTTTGAAACATTGCAAGTTAAAAGCAGAACCATTGCAATCAAGCTCCGAACCTTACCAAAGCTAACCGGAGCTTACCAAAGCTAGTCGGACCTAGCGCCGGAGCTTGCTAAAGCTTAGTCGGACCTAGCATAGAACTTACCAAAGCTAGTCGGACCTAGCACCGGAGCTAGCAAAAACAAGTCGTACCTAGCCAAAATAAGTCAGACCTAGACAAAGCAAGTCGGACCTTGCGTCGGACCTTGCCGGAGCTACCCAAAACAAGTCAGACCTATCGTCGAACCTTGCAAGAGCTCGGACCTAGAGTCGGACCTTGTTAAAAAGGTGTTTTGGTAGTATTCAAAACTTTCATCGTCAAAGCCAATGTATTCAGCACACATAGGTCTCACAATTTGGAAGATTTTCTCCGGCGTGCTCAGATCGACCTTTCGGCACGGTAATCCCAAATTACACCTCAATTCTTATTCTTAGTTCGTCAAAGTTTGCACAAAGGGCCCAAATGGTAGGCGATCCTTTGCTCTTCACAGTTCTAGCCTGGAACTGCACCTAGATCGAGTATTTCGTGGTTTTCTCGCAACCGAAGCGGGGGACCGCGGTCGCACGGTGAAACCACATCTGCCATCATTCCCGAGCATTTTGAGGCTAGTTTGAGCTCCCCTGTAGTTCACTGGTGCTGTAGCACTATTTTACCGAGCTGTTAGCGCACTAGGACAGCCGGACGACGTCGCCGATGGTGTACCGAGCTGCCGCACCGCCGCTAGCCACCGTAGAGGCCTTGCCGGCTCGGTGAAACCTAATCATCATGTTCAGCGTGGCGGATTAGGCCCTGGCGGCTAGAAGGAGCTCGGGCAGAGGCCAAGAGACCGATTTCCGGTGATCTCCGGCGAGGGCGGCGGCGCGGGCACGCGGGCGCGGGAACAGCCCGAGGTTGAAGAAGGGTTCCGGCGGGCCCAGCCGTCAGTGAGAGGAAATTTAAAAACCCGATCTTCTGTGGCTGTTGGATCCGGTGTGACTGCACGTATGGAAGTGTGTGGCCTCGTGTGTCTTTGTTTCTCTGAGTGACACGTAGCCCGGACCCACAGTCAGCTTTTAAACATTTCCAGAATTTCACATTTCAAGTTCAACCTTTCAAGAGCCATAACTTTGTGTAGGGATGTCCAAAAATTGTGAAAAAAATTTTGTTGTATTCCTCTCAAAGAGTACTAGGGGTGCAGCCCAATATTTACGAAAATCTCTGGATTTTGCTCATTAATTCATATAAGGAAAATTTTGTAGGAATTTTTCCAGGAGTTCTGTGTATTGGGAAATTCCCAAATTTGGGCAGGAGATTCTTCCAAAAACACTTGAACTCCAGTAAAAATTTCAGAGGCATTGTACCTTATTTGCTTGGTCCAATGTGGTGTTAATTCCTTATGTCTCTGAAAATTGGAAAATAGAACAGAGCTCATTTTCAGATTTTCCCCAATTCTTGTGGAGCTCATATCTTTGAGTATAAACCTCCAAATTTAGTGATTCAAATTGGGTTAGATTCAGGTTGACAAACTCTATCCAAATATACAACCGAATTTGTATAAAAGCCTTTATTTAGTTCTGGAAAATTCTTTAAAGCTTTTCAGCAAAAGAATTTTAGAGGGAGTTTGGTTATCCAGAAATCCTCAAATTTTTCCATAATATTCTTTATGGTGTTACTATACTCCTGAAAAAGTTTCAGCTCATTTGGAGTTAATTTGATAAGGAAAAATTCAGATTTTAAGTTGCTTTGTTCAAATGAATACAGAAACATTTTCAGAGAATTTCCAAAACTTGGAAATTCAATTATGGGCAATTCTTAGCTCCAAAAATACTGGGAAAATTCATTCAGACTCTATGAACTATAATTTAAATTGTAGTTCACTAAGTTGGGCATGAACATGTGAGTTAATTCAGAATTAATTTCTTTTTGCTTAATTGCTTAGGGAATTTTTCTGAATAAAACACTCAATGAAAAGTGTTCATTTTTTGTCCAGAGCACTTTTATGTGACCAGGAATTCACATGCAAAATTTCAGCTCAGATTGAGCCTTGAATCTCCCTGTCCTTATTGTCCTTTCTATTGGATGTGAAGGACAACATGGGGGTTAGTGTGGAAATTGTGGGAGACACAATTTCTTTCCACTTTATCTGCAATTTAGCAAGCTAAGTCCCTGTGTAGTGTATGACTTCCTGTAAAAATTTCGAAGTCATTGGAGATCAGGATCTTTAGTTCTGTCCAAATCATTAGAGCTCATCTTATATGGCATTAGAAACTTAGCTAGAGATGTAATGAAACATCTAAGGTAGATTTAGTTTCTTTGAGTTCTTTGCACAACAGAGGCAACCACTTCATCCTAGGATCTCTACACAGCCTCTGTTCTTAAGACGTTTTAATCTCTAAGCCTTTGAATTACATTATAAAATACTATGCATATACATGTCGATAGGGTTTACGACGAAGGACTTCGACGGAGCCATCCCTTGACGTGTGGATCAGTTGAGCAAGTTCAGAAAGATCAAAGGATTGAAGATCACTAACTTCTATTATATACTACTACCCTACAAAGCACGCAAGCCCCGGTTTGCATTAACCTTTTTACAAACTGTTATTGTTTTGAGAACTTACTTTGAGTACCATTATTCCTTGCATTAGAGTCTTGTTTGGAAACCCAAATGCATAGCCAAGAAAACCATGGGTTGGGATTAGGATTGAAAACCCCGTTAGCTATTGTAATGCTAAGATAGTGTAGGATTCAGTACAAGTCGAGTAGTTGGAACTACTCGCGAGGATAGGCTAGAGGCACTCGACTCGGGTAGAGATAGCACATGAAACACATGGCAAGAAAATGAGACCGAGCGGAGAGTAAGGGCAGAAGGACTTTGGGGCCTGGGTGCTATAGCTCCGCTTGTGTCGATTGAGGACTGAGCCATGTGCGGGCCTGTTGAACAAGCTAGAACAGTACCGAAGACCTACCGGCTATATTGTGAGGACCCCGCCCCGACAGTCTGGGAATCGCATTGGGTGGTGCCGTGCGATGCGGCACCTAACAGCACATCACCGAAAAACATACATACACAACAATATATGTCTTTAATACATAATATTGTCTCATTTTACAAATAATGTACAAGTGTACATTGTAGCGGAAGATAAGAATACACTCACGGGCTATAGCCTACGCTAAGCAAAATGAAGCCATCCGGCCCGCGGATGTCTCACACTAGCGCCACATCAAAAACCCGGCGGCGTGCAGGGTTCCAAAGTGAGACTCACAACCCTCATTGGGTGCTGCCCCGCTCGGGTCTCCCTTCCTCCCTAACGTTGCCTTATGCAACATACCTGCAAAACAATGGATCAACAAACCGTGAGCTTATGCTCAGCAAGACTTAACCGTCTCCCTAGTCATGAAACTCTACATGATGAAAATAGAGGGCTGAATAGAGCAGTTGCACAAAGAATGCTCTTGAGTTAAAGGAGAGTCCTTACTTCAAGTTTTAAGTATTTTTTATAACCCTCGCGCAATTTACATCGAGACTCGACAATCAAACAAGAAACGCTTCATCTCGATGTCACTTGCCCGAGGTGAAAGTAACTTTAGTGAGCTACCCTAGACTCATACAGACCTTGCGCCATTACCGTCGATACTCCACAATCAAACAAGAAACACTTTGCCTCGACGCTACTAGCCCAAGGTGGAAAATAAATTTAGTGAAAGTGTTGATCATTCCTCATCTCCATTATGAGGATTACTCATAAAGCATATTAAATGTTTCCCAGTTTATTACTACGTCACGACTCAGTGTACAAGTATGCTCACTACCGCGAGCGACGGTGATTGCAATCAAAAACACCCGGCTGACACGACACGTATGCCCGTACTCGATGTTGCACACAGCAACCATCACTGACGTCGTACATGACAACCTTTCACACGACACCCAAATATCGAACCGGTCCCACCGACTGTGATTAAGTCTCTCTACGGCAAACCCTCGTAGAGCCAACTTCTCTATACTTTCAGCATCAGCATCAAACGGTGAGATATGCCTCGACACCCAAGTTAACATGTTACATCGGTTTCCTGGGTCCCATATTGCCAGTATGCATCCGGTACACATCTCAAACTTGTGTCACAATGCCGCACACAAGAACGGGCCTTAATCGACGCAGACATAGACTAGGTTCGCAGGACCACGTCCTTGAGCCTTCCATCCACTGCCCGGTCTCCATTCCCAACTATGAGGATCAATTCCCCACTCTTCCGATTGACCCCCCTTAATCCCGGTTCACGAGTAGGAAACTGCCCACTCGAGTTTTGCTTCTTTTAATCCACTTTTGTTGACTTGAGATCAGCATTTAAAATCAATTGATAAAATCTACTCTACATTATACTCTAGGGTTTTCTGGGTCACGCATTTGGAGTGTCATACCTCCTAGACTTAATGTAATAAACAGAACGCTAGACATACAAAGTGAATACAAATAAAAAGTTGTAAGTTTTCATGCAAACCGGGGCTTTCCTTAGTGTTGATCCCGACTAATGTTTCTGTAAACAGGAGCAAGTTAGTTGCCTCCGAAGTCTTCGCGTGATGTATCGCTATCGAAATGATCAATTAAAGAAATGCGTCACATTATGAAATAATGTGCTATAAGCAAACTACAGAAGCAAAACCTAAGAAGACAGAGGAGTCTATGGTTGAAATTTTTACAGAGTCTTTCTAAACTTATGATAGGAGTATGGTAAAATTTTCAGAAGCTCTTGAGACAGAAAATGGGCACAACAATTCTTGGAACCTTTAACCTTCAATGATTTATAGGAATTTAATTAGACTTGGTCATATGGAGAAATTTGATATCCTAATAGGTATGGACCTAAGGTTCCTAGGAAAATTTGTTTCAAATTTTTCTAATTCTTCTGCTGTCCATAATGGAGTATTGAAGTTTATTACATTTTTCTGAAATTTGCTTCTGTGATTTTTCAGCCCATTTAAATAACCCTGAGAAAAACCTACTGATTAAGCCCTCTTAATCATCTCCAAAAATCCTGAAATTTTTACTGGAGCTCAGGAACTATGATAAAGAGCTTGTGACCAAAAATGGGAATATTTCAACAAGCTAATTTCCTGGAATTACTCCCTAAAGTAATAAGGAAAAAGAATTCTACAGCAATTCATAGGCATTTTCATAGCTAGAAATTTGTTTCTCTTCAAAGTACTCCTCCTAAGGAATCCAAAAAAATTTATCTCACTATTTTTGGAGGTTTCTACAGAGAGTTATGCATTTTCCAAGTTTGAACAACTCTCTGTTTGATTTTAAACAGAACAGTCAAACGTGGGGCCCACGGGTCAGGTGCTTCTTCAACCTCTCGCCAGAGCCCGCGGGTGCACACCGGCAGAGATCGTGGCGCGGCTCGTTCTCCCTCATTTCTCCACCAAATTAGCTCCGGTTTCGCCCTACACGATCCATGGAACGTGGCGCAGCTGCCGGGCAAGGTTTCCCCGCATGAAAACGGCCGGAGATGGGTCGGCATCGGCGGGGCGGCTCGGGAGCTCGGCATCAACGCGTTCTGGCATGTTCCAAGCTTCTCCGGGCGAACTAGTTTGCCTTAAAGCATCCCTAGTGGTCGGAAAACATGGAACGGAGCTCATCTCTCGCAGCAAATGGCAGAAAACATGAGCTCGACGGTGGACCAACGTGTTTTCGCCGGCGCCGACGATTTCTAGTCGCCTGGGGCGTCTGGTGACGGGTTTTCTTCGGTTTTTGGCGTGGGAGGGCGCCAGGGCAGCTAGTTGCTGTGGTTTGAATTGTAGGAGGTATGATCAAGCGGTTTGGGCGAATTTCAAGATTTATCTAAGGTCTGTTCTACACGTGCGCCGGTGCGAAAAACCGAATTCCGGCGAGCCGGCGTTGAGGGAGAGCAAAAGGACCCCGGTAGAAGGATCAAGACCTCATGGCGCACCTCTGTGAGCTTTTCAGCACGTCGGGGAGGCGCGGAATCGGCCGGGTGACGTGTAGCCGAGGCGGGCGACGTCGGCTCTGTTTTTCCGGCGACGAACTGCTCGGCACTGGTTGTAGGCGGCCGGCCACGGCCTGTGGAGGGTCGGAAAACGTCGGAAGGGATCACTGCAGCCTCTGAGATGGTCAGCCGGGCATCCAACTCATTGGAAGTGCACAGCGTGATCAACCGAGGGCGGGAGATGTGGTGGCTCTGTTCTTTGCGTTTTGTGAGCGAGGATAAGGAAAACTTCGTTTGCTTCAGTCTGGGAGGGAGGATAACGTCGAGAGGAAGCTTACACCCTAATGCCAGCGTGTGGTGAGGAGCAGGAGGTGGCTTCCGGTGCCCCTCGGTGTCACACGGCAGGCCCTCTCGGTGGAGTGAAAATAGCACAGAAAACTTAGTGTGCAAGTCAAATTTGCCCTATGACATGTGGGCCCCACCAGTAAGTGCCCTCTTATCCCTCAAAAGATCTCCAAAATTTGGCAAGTGACCAATTCAAATGTCGGGAGTTGAAAACTGAGCTGCATTTGGATAGTTGGATAAATTCCATCAAAATTCAAATGTATATTTGAATTATTTGCACATTTAAAACCTTTTTGGAAAAATAGGTAGCAAACCTTTTCAAAAATTAATGAAACTGTAGGATCGAAGAGCACGTGAAAAGCTACCAGAGGGGGGGTGAATGGTAGATTAAAACTTTTCGCAGCGGAAACAACAAAAACCCCTCAGCAAAAAGTCAATCGGTTAAAGAAACCGTGTGTGCAAGTGTTTTCAAACGTGTTCAACCGTGACAAATCAAGTAGAGAGGTAGAGAATCAAGTCGCGGATCTAATGCAACAAGAATCACTTGAAAACACGAAGTAAAACTTGAGATACGATCAAAACATTAAATAAAGATCAATCTGTTCTACCCGATATAAAACAGATCTGCAACGCTGCAAAGAAACTCGTGTATCTAAAAAATTACAGATCCGAAGCTCGTGAAAATTTCACAGAAGATAGATAATTGAGTTGTGAAGACAACCAAAAATAAATCACGTCAATCGGATCTGTAAGACTCGAGTTATGAACGGAACACCGAAGCAACGTCGGTCTGTCCAGAAACTCGGCGAGAAAGACTTGACGAAAAACAAATCGGACGAACAAGGCACAAAAGCTCCTCGAAACTATGAACTTTATTCAATAGAAACACAAGAGGAACAACCCAAAGTTCTCTACCCACGAGAGCTCTGGCCTCCCTTGCTTTTATAGTCAGCCCTCAGGCTAATCAATCCAATCCAGGACTCCTACTCCTAATTGGACTCGTATCTCAACTTATCATAACTGCTCAGGACTCTCCTATTCGCAGATAGAAGCAATCGTGAGACTTCCAAACACCTTAGGAACGTCCTAAACATTCCTAAAACAACTCAACTTCGTGCCTAGCACGAAATCCTATCATAACCAACTCAAATCTTCCATATTTGAGCCATATCCGACTCAGCCTCAGCCTGAGTACGCAATCCAACCGGTTGGACCTTTCCGACCAATTCTTTACGTCCACTTCTCTTCATCACGCCTTGGAACAATGTTGCCACGTACATGCACTCCTTGCACACGTGCAAACACCTTCCAACAATGTACACGCAACCTTCATATGCACTGCCCTTGATCCAAACATGCTGCGCGACCTCCCGATCAACTCAACCACAGCTCCTCCCGAACTTGGTTATTGGAACCTCATCTCCTCCCTGAGACTAGTCCAAGGATCCCATCACCAGCCATGTCTTGAACTCAAGCAACACCTGCACATGAATAAACAACAAATTCTTCCGACCACAAGTCCTCGACTTGACTCACGTTAGTTCGAAAACCACAACACCTTACATGAGCACGTCACAAAAGCATGTTGCAAACCATATCAAATGATAACAGCCATAACCACCAAAACACAACAAAAACTTAGCAAATTAATACTAAGCAAACCTTCCCACAAAGCAAGTTTGAAACATTGCGAGTTAAAAACAAAAACAAGACGCTGCAGTTCTACGAGTTGAACTTCACGGGAGCTCCCTAAAAACAAGCTCCAGACCTCACAGAAGCTCTCCGGACCTTGCCAACACTTGGTGGACCTAACAAAGAACTTGTCGGACCTTGACACAGAAGAATGTTTTGGCAATATTCAAAACTTTGAATGTTAATGCTAACTTTTATCCTAATTGCCAATGTATTCAGCACACATAGGTCTCACAATCTCCCCCTTGATGAATGCATTGGCAACACCAATTAAAATCCAAACATTGGCTTATGAAAAGTTTTGAAAAGCTTTGAAAACTCATTTCTCCCCCTTTATTAATTTCTCCCCATTTTTTAAAATCAGAGAAGGAAGAAAGTGTATAACATATGCAAAGTGTAAAAAAATCTCTCCTTATACATATTTCTCCCCCTTTGACAATGTATTCAGCAAGGTTCAAAAGAGAAATTTTTAAATGTTATGAGCATATTATAACATATACATACAAAACAAAGCTCATCCAAGTCATGCTAGAGATCAAATGTATTTTTCAGTTTAAGCACGTCATGATCTCCCTTACTCAACTATTTCAAAACCTGAAAACATGACACTTGTTGCTGCATTTTTATTATTCATAATCATTTAAGGCACAAAGTTGATCATATGATATTTGCAAGAGATTATATGCCGCATCAGCCTTATTCTAACCAACCAAGCCAAGCCTATGTCATTCGACAATCAGAAGCTTAAGGACATGGTTTTAGTCAGACACAATTCCTTCCAAGTTCATATCTTAGTGCAATGATAAGCAATCTCAAAAGAAGAAGTGCGATGCATGCATATTCTCTTGATCTTTTTTCAGTTTTTTATTTGAAAACTCAACATGTGAGCTGATCACTTGATTAATTTTTTATGATTAAAAGCACTTGTGGGCACGCAACAAGTTCAAAACAGCAAGAAAGTTCGATCATGACCAGATTTAGTGTAAGTAATTATTCCAATTACTAGTCATGGCAAAAACTACAAAATCTATAACATGAGTAATGTAGTAAGAACTTTCAGCCTGTAAAAGGAATCACAAAGTCATATATGTATGAAATACTATGCTCATATTATTTTAGTTTCAGATTCACACAGACTTTCGAAGTTTCAAAAACTCCCCCTCAATTTAAGCCATGAGGATAAATAACCCCTATTTCACTACGAATGAAACAAAAACGAGTGAAATCCAAAGGTTTTGTAAAAATATCAGCCAATTGTTGTTCGGTATCGACATGGTGAAGCACAATGTTTCCTTTTTCAACATTATCACGAAGAAAGTGATACCTAATGTCAATGTGCTTAGTTCTAGAGTGTTTCACGGGGTTTTTAGCAATACAAATTGCACTAGTGTTATCACAAAACAGTGGAACACTATCTAAATCAACCCCATAGTCCTTAAGTGTTTGAATAATCCAAAGAATTTGTGAGCAAGCGCTAGCCGCAACTACATATTCAGATTCGGCCGTGGATTGTGCAACTGAACTTTGTTTTCTAGAGGACCAAGCAACAAGTGAATTACCAAGAAAATGACAAGCACCCGAAGTACTTTTCCTATCAATCCTACAACCCCCAAAATCAGCATCCGAAAAAGCTTTCAAAGAAACGGTTGAGGAAGAAGGAAGAAAAATGCCAAATTCTTGAGTTCCATGTAGGTACCTGAGAATCCTTTTGATGGTTTGGCGATGTGAAGCACGTGGACAAGCTTGAAAATATGCACAAAGACATACGCTGAATTGTATGTCCGGTCTTGACGCCGTGAAATACAAAAGTGATCCAATCATACTTCTGTATTCTTTTTTATCGACCGGGTCACCATCTTCGTCAAGTTCAAGTGTTGTTGCTGTTCCCATTGGTGTCCGAAGAGGCTTGCATTTGTCCATGTTGAAGCGCTTAAGAAGGTCCTTTGTATACTTAGTTTGATGCACAAAAGTTCCTTCTTTTGTTTGCTTGATTTGCAGCCCCAAAAAGTATGTGAGTTCTCCCATCATACTCATCTCAAATTCTGAACTCATCATAGCTGAAAACTTGGACACGTGATCATGAGAAGCACAACCAAAGATAATATCATCCACATACACTTGAACGAATAATGAGTCATTGCCATGCTTAAGTACAAAAAGAGTTTTATCAACCTTGCCCATGGTAAACCCCTTTTCAAGTAAGAATGTTTTTAACCTATCATACCATGCTCTAGGGGCTTGTTTTAGACCGTACAAGGCTTTGGACAGTTTGTAAACATGATTAGGAAAATTTGGATTTTCAAAACCCGGTGGCTGCTTAACATAAACCTCCTCCCGTATGTAGCCATTAAGAAAAGCACTTTTAACATCCATTTGATATAACTTGAAACCTTTAGATGCAGCAAATGCTAATAAAATTCTTATAGCTTCTAATCTAGCAACAGGAGCAAATGTTTCATCAAAATCTAGACCTTCAATTTGAGTGAAACCTTGAGCAACCAACCTAGATTTATTCCTAACCACAACCCCATCCTCACTTTGCTTATTTTTAAATACCCATTTAGTTCCAATTAATGTGTGACCTTGAGGTGGAGGTACAAGTTTCCAAACATTATTTCTTTCAAAATTTTCTAACTCTTCTTGCGTGGCATTAATCCAAGATTCATTAGTGAGTGCGTGTGATATATCCTTGGGTTCAAAAGAAGCAACAAAAGCAAAATGAGCATGAGAGTTTGGATCGCAAAACCTAGACCGAGTGACTCGTTCATGCAAGCTTCCAATGATTTGTTGTGGAGGATGACTTTTGAGTACTCGAAGGGGAGTAGACACTTCAAAAGCACCTTCTTCTTCATGTTCGGACCTTTGATTAGGAGAGCTTGTTGATTGAGGAAGGTCCGAACCAGCAGTAGTGACTGTTGGTGCTGGTTGTGGTGCAAAATCAGCAGCTTGATCGTTATTTACTTCCGAGTTTTCGGGCAGCAGCACCACTTCTTCATCTTCTTCAATAAAAATACTCTCCCCCTGCGGATATGGATCCGGACCTGCAATATCGGAGCTAGTACTTTGTCTAGCTTCATCAAAAGAAACCTCGCAAGTCTCCACAATTTTGTTAGTGTCAAGTAAAAGCACATGGTAGCCTCTAGTATGAGATGGATAACCAAGAAACATGCCATCAACAGATCTAGCTTCAAATTTATCAAGATTACCATGTTTCTTAACAAAGCATTTGCAACCAAAAACCCTAAAGTTTGTAACACTAGGCCTATGTCCAAACCGGAGCTCATATGGAGTTTTTCCAAGCTTAGCACGCAAGAAAACACGATTTGAGACTTAACAAGTGGTTGCAATTGCATCAGCCCAAAATTTCCTAGGAGTTTAATATTCGTCAAGCATAGTCCTAGCCATCTCAACTAAGGTCCTGTTCTTTCTTTCCACGACACCATTTTGTTGTGGTACATAGGGTGAAGAGTATTGATGATCTATTCCATTTTCAGCGCAAAAGTGATCAAAGGATTGGTTTTTAAATTCAGTTCCGTTATCACTTCTAATTGCTTTTAATGATCCTGGGTGATCAATAGATAATCTAAGAAATAAAGTTCTAAAATGACTAAAAACTTCATTCTTAGATGCCATAAAATAAACCCAAGAATATCTGGAATAATCATCAACAATCACAAGCACATACCATTTACCTCCGAAGGATTGAACACGTGCCGGACCTACTGTGTCAAGATGTAAAAGTTGTCCCGGTTCAGCTGTCATGGTCATTGTGAGAGGAGCATGTGAACCTGCAACAAACTTAGCATGTCTACAAGAAGAGCACACAATATCATTGTCCTTTTTAAGCTTCGGCAGCCCACGTATGTGATCGAGAGCACTAACACGAGTGAGATGATCAAAGCCTATGTGACCAAGTCTACAATGCCAAAAATATAGATCCTTTATATCATTAGCAACTAGACACCGATGCTTAGAAGTTGACAAATCAAAATCAGCTTTAAAAACTCTTCCAAACCTAGACATGTTAAACAAAAGCTCACCTTTTGAATCTACAACCTTGCAGCAATTTTTAGCAAAGCTAACCTCTAGATTTTTATCTAGCAATTGTGAAACCGAAAGCAAGTTGTATTTCAAATTTTTAACAAGTGTCACATCTTTCAAAGTGTAGAGATTGTTTACTCTAACCGAACCTTTAGCAATTATGGGAGTAGAAGAGATATCGGCGAAAGTAACATTTTCTACACGTGACACAAAAGAGAGAGAGGAGAACCATTCTTTATTACCGGTCATGTGGCGTGAGCAACTTGAATCCACAATCCAAATGTTCTCCTTCCTCAAACGTGAAACCCACATTCAAAACATCGTTGAGGTCTGGAGCTTCCTCTCCTTCTAGTTCTCACATTTTGCAATGCTTTTGAGAACCGAGTAGAGATGAGTGCAAGCTCCTCCTCTGGAAACTCTTCAATCTGTTCAAGGGTTAGAGAGGACAGCAAAGAGAGTGCACCACTAGATGATGATTGACTAGAACTAGACATGTCACGTTGCGAAACAAATGCAATAGACTTGTTGGGGTTTTTACATGAGATGATGTCAATTTCATGAGTTTTCAATTTAGAATAAAGCACGTCTAAAGTAAGAGAACTCATGACAGTAGATTCACGAATAGATGTAACTTTCATCTCCCAAATTGACATATCTAATGCTCCTAACAATTGTCTAGCATTTTCAGCATCTGAAAAGTTAACATTGACACTACGCAAGTTGCTGAGAATTTTATTAAAGCGAGCAAAAAGGTCGTCAATTGACTCACCGGGTTGCATCTCAAAACGCATGTATTCTTTCTTGAACATATCTTGCCTTACCTCCTTGATCGTATTGGATCCTTCATGGTAGTCACAAAGAGCTTTCCAAACATCATATGCAGATCGGAGGTGTGCAACACGGTCGAAGTCGCTTTGAGTCAATCCTTGGATGATCAAGTTGCGAGCCTTGTTGTTGTTGTCAACATCTCTCATGTTCGCAGCCATAACTTGATCGTTGGGTGGTACATAGAAGTTCCGGTAGACCTTTTTCCATATGGCGAAGCCTTGCGCCTGTATGTAGGCCTCCATCCGCGCCTTCCAAACCTGAAAATCGATGCCATTGAACACACAAGGTTTTGCGGAGTACTTCTCCATGATGGTTAGTCAAAACACGTGCAAATAAAAAATATTAGAGCACCTTGGCTCTGATACCAATTGTAGGATCGAAGAGCACGTGAAAAGCTACCGGAGGGGGGTGAATGGTAGATTAAAACTTTTCGCAGCGGAAACAACAAAAACCCCTCAGCAAAAAATCAATCGGTTAAAGAAACCGTGTGTGCAAGTGTTTTCAAACGTGTTCAACCGTGACAAATCAAGTAGAGAGGTAGAGAATCAAGTCACGGATCTAATTCAACAAGAATCACTTGAAAACACGAAGTAAAACTTGAGATACGATCAAAACATTAAACGAAGATCAATCTGTTCTACCCGATATAAAACAGATCTGCAACACTGCAAAGAAACTCGTGTATCTAAAAAACTACAGATCCTAAGCTCGTGAAAATTTCACAGATGATAGATAATTGAGTTGTGAAGACAACCCAAAAAGAATCACGTCAATCGGATCTGTAAAACTCGAGTTATGAACGGAACACCGAAGCAACGTCGGTCTGTCCAGAAACTCGGTGAGAAAGACTTGACGAAAAACAAATCAGACGAACAAGGCACAAAAGCTCCTCGAAACTATGAACTTTATTCAATATAAACACAAGAGGAACAGCCCAAAGTTCTCTACCCACGAGAGCTCTGGCCTCCCTAGCTTTTATAGCCAGCCCTCAGGCTAATCAATCCAATCTAGGACTCCTCCTAATTGGACTCGTATCTCAACTTACCATAACTGCTCAGGACTCTCCTATTCGTAGATAGAAGCAATCGTGAGACTTTCAAACAGCTTAGGAACGTCCTAAACATTCCTAAACAACTCAACTTCGTGCCTAGCACGAAATCCTATCATAACTAACTCAAATCTTCCATATTTGAGCCATATCCGACTCAGCCTCAGCCTGAGTACGCAATCCAGCCGGTTGCACCTTTCCGACCAATTCTTTACGTCCACTTCTCTTCATCACGCCTTGGAACAATGTTGCCACATCCATGCACTCCTTGCACACGTGCAAACACCTTCCAACGACGTACACGCAACCTTCATATGCACTGCCCTTGATCCAAACATGTTGCGCGACCTCCCGATCAACTCAACCACAGCTCCTCCCGAACTTGGTTGTTGGAACCTCATCTCCTCTCTGAGACTAGTCCAAGGATCCCGTCACCAGCCATGTCTTGAACTCAAGCAACACCTGCACATGAATAAACAACCAATTCTTCTGAGCACAAGTCCTCGACTTGACTCACGTTAGTTCGAAAACCACAACACCTTACATGAGCACGTCACACAAGCATGTTGCAAACCATATCAAATGATAACAGCCATAACCACCAAAACACACCAAAAACTTAGCAAAATAATACTAAGCAAACCTTCCCATAAAGCAAGTTTGAAACATTGCGAGTTAAAAGCAAAAACAAGACGCTGCAGTTCTACGAGTTGAACTTCACGGGAGCTCCCTAAAAACAAGCTCCGGACCTCACAGAAGCTCTCCGGACCTTGCAGGAGCTCTCCGGACCTTGCCAACACTTGGCGGACCTAACAAAGAACTTGTCCGACCTTGCCACAGAAGAATGTTTTGGCAATATTCAAAACTTTGAATGTTAATGCTAACTTTTATCCTAATTGCCAATGTATTCAGCACACATAGGTCTCACAGAAACTTTACCTACCCACTAATTTGGACCTAAGGAATCCAAATATGCAACTTGATTCCGGTGTTAGCTGCTGCAAACAAGAGTTTGAACACAACAGTTTGAATTCCCATTGTGTCCTTCCCTCATTTGAAATTTGAGTTTATCACTTAGTTAAAAATCTGATTTCTAAACCTTTCCATTGCACTTGAGTACTTCAATTCTGTGGGTTTATCCCACCTAGGGTCCACCCATGCAAGTAACCCTAAGTTTTGTTTAGAAGAATCTTACATGTGTTATCATATGTGGAAAAAGTTTAAACCATGTCCCCTTTTTCATACACATGACACCATTTGTGCAAACTCATGTTTCTTTGTATTCATACTTTTGGGACCTTTACATCCCTCTCTCCTTAAAAGGGAATCTCGTCCCGAGATTACAAACGAAAGATGAGGCGGAAAGTAATTACAAAGTCTAGGACAAAAGCTCCGGATAGTGCTTGTGGATGTAATCTTCACTCTCCCAAGTTGCTTCTTCTGGTATATGATTACTCCACAGGACTTTGTAAAATTTAAAAAGTCTGATTTCGAGTGATCCGGGTCTTCTCATCGATAATCTTGATGGGCTGCTCGGCGTAGGTGAGATCCGGTTGTAATATCTCCATGTCTCCCGAAAGAATCTCTGTCGGCTTCTTCAAACACTTTCTCAAGTGTGAGACATGAAAGATGTCGTGGACGCCCGATAAAGATGGTGGCAGCTTCAAACGGTAGGCTACCGGCCCACACCGTTCTGTAATAATGAACGGACCCAAAAAGCGCGGAGCTAGCTTTCCCTTGACCCCGAATCGACGAATTCCCTTCATCGAGGATACTCGGAGATAGACGTGATCTCCGACTTCAAAACACAAGGGTCGGCGGTGCTGGTCCGCATAGCTCTTCTGGCGAGATTGAGCGGCTTTGAGGTTTGCTTGAATAAGCTGGACCCGCTCTTCGGCATCTTTTACAAGATCAATGCCGAAAATCACCCTCTCGCCGGATTCACACCAATTGAGTGGTGTGTGACACTTCCTGCCATAAAGTGCTTTGTACGGTGCCATTTTAATACTGGATTGGTAACCATTGTTGTAGGAGAACTCCGCTAATGGCAAATGGTTATCCCAATTCTTTCCTTGATCTATGGCACATGCTCTCAGCATATCTTCTAAAATTTGATTCACCCTCTCCGTTTAATCGTCGGTCTGAGGATGGTATGATGAGCTTCTGATTAACTTTGTTACCTGTGATTCATGTAGTTGCTCCCAGAAACAAGCAACAAATATTGAACCTCAGTCTGATACGATGGTTTTGGAGACTCCATGTAAGCACACAATTTTGGAGAGATACAACTCTGCATATTGCTTAGTCTGGAATCCCGTATTCACTGGGATGAAGCGGGCTGATTTTGTTAAGCGATCAACAATCACCCAAATGGAGTCATGCTTTCTAGACGTGAGAGGTAGTCCGACAATAAAATCCATGCTGATGTCCTCCCACTTCCATGCCGGAATGTTTAATGGTTGCAGCATCCCCGCTTTCTTTATATGGTCAGCTTTGACTTGCCGACATGTATCACACTCAGATACATATTTGGCAATTTCTAGCTTCATCCGAGTCCACCAAAATTTTGTTTTAAGATCTTGATACATCTTATTGCTTCCTGGGGGTATCGAGTACTTGGACATATGAGCTTCATCCAAGATCTTCTTTCTTAGCTTCAGGTTCCGGGGTACCACGATACGGTCGTTAAACCATAACACACCTTGATCATCTTCCTGGAAACATTTCATTTTATCCTCTTTAATCCTTGATTCGATAATCCTCATTCCCTTATCTCTCTTTTGAGCTCGTATAATCTCCTCTCTAATGGTAGGCACTAGAGCAAGATTATACAACGCCCCATGCGGAATCACTCTCAAGCTTGGTTCTTCCCCTCTATTCGGACTAACTGACAGGTTATTTACGTGGGACTTACGACTGAGTGCATCATCCACCACGTTTGCTTTGCCCGGATGGTAACGGATCTCAAGCTCATAGTCTTTGATTAATTCCAGCCATCTCCGCTGCCTCATATTAATATCCTTCTGAGTGAATATATATTTGAGGCTCTTATGGTCGGTGTAGAGGTGCACTAAATTTCCATGTAAGTAATGCCTCCACATTTTTAACGCCAGCGCCACTGCAGCAAGTTCTAGGTCATGAGTGGGGTAGTGTTGTTCGTGGTTGCGGAGTTGACGAGACCCATACGCAATCACGTGTCTATCTTGCATTAAGACGCAGCCAAGTCCAATGCCTGAGGCATCACAATAAACATCAAATGGCTTTGTTGTATCCGGTTGGGCTAACACCGGTGCCGTGGTGAGATGTTTCTTTAGAGTTTTACATGCCTCTTCACAGGCCTCTGTCGACACATACTTGCTGCTCTTCTTCAACAACTCTGTCATTGGTTTAGCCACCTTCGAGAAGCTGGGAATAAACTGTCACAACCCACGTGAGAAAAAGGCAGCAACCGCTGCCCACAACCGCCTCCTACAACCCCCTCCTTCATTCTCCTATTTAAACAAACAAGAGACCCCAATTCTCTTTCTCCCACACACAAGCAAATTCTCATTAGGATACCCTCCAACAAGAAAAAAAATGTAGAAGATCCTTGATTCTAGCGCTCTTGCGATGAAGTCCGACGATCACCGCCGCCGTTCAACGCATTTTGGGGCTGTTTCGATCAAAGAAACCGCACTAGGTGAGTTACTCGTGTTTTCCTCCTCCGAATTTGGTAGAAAAGTTGAGGATTAGTGAGTTTTTCCATGTGTTCGTGTTTCTTTGTCGAGACAGTCATCGCTGCCGCCGAGCGACACCGTGCGCCTCTGTTGATCACGGCCGGAATTATGCGGCCCTCTCGAAATCGTTGAATTAAGAACCAGCCCCAAAACCAACTGTCGATTTTCAACGGCAAATTTTGACATTTCTGAGCAGCAATAAAAAGGCAAGTGTTCCTTGACCACTTTGTTCCTATTCTAGGATGAATAGTTAGATTATTTGCATGGTGTCATTAACATGAAACCTAATTTAGGGTGTTTCCCTAGTTTATTTCCTTTATCATTCCTTGTTGAACCATGGAGGAACTTAGTTGATATTTGATGGTTATCATTTTATGTGCTTAGCCATGCATACTTAGAACTTAGAGAATGAATGGAATATTGATGATACTCGTTTTGTGGTATTATATGAAAGACACAAGAGTGTGTCATGGTAATAGGAATCTAGACAGGCTGGTTGTTTGGTTGGTGCTTCATGCACGAGACTCGGGAATGAGTTAGTGCCTGTCTTAGATTCTAAGGACCGGTTCATGGAACAGTTAACCCGGCTTTACAGTGCCACCACAAGACTGAGATGGGGCAGCTTGGCCAATTAATTAGGAGTTTGCCGGTATAGTATGAGTGTTTGGATGGTGCGGGGAATGGGAGTCCATTTTTGACTGCCCTGGGAACTGCAAGGCTCAAGAAGGGGCTTCTGTAGGGGAGGGTTACTCCCAGGAACTACAGCGGTGAAACCTCAGTGGGCTTGTACTTGCCAGTAGATCCTTTGTAAAGGCCATGTAGTGATCTCCTGATCGCACACCAAAGGAAGTGTTAATGTGGCTTGCAACCACGGATATCAGGGAGGTTCTTAGTCCACCTGGCAACAGGGGATGAAATCACTACTTGTGGGTAAAGTGGTACAATCTCTGCAGAGAACCAAACTGTCATGACAGCCGTGCTCACGGTCAAGAGCGGCTTGGACTTGTCTATGATTAGAGAAACATGGATGTGAGTCAAAAGAGGTTGTTGGGTGGTGTAACCTAACATTAATGACTTAACTATAATGATGGTGGGATTATCACATAGTAAGATAGGTTGCTAATCAAAGCTAAGGCTTAGGTTTAATGCGTAGTGCTTAACCATGTTAGCCTTCCCTTGCTATTGGCCTTCATAACATTCTTTCCTACACTTGCTGAGTATCTTCGGTACTCAAACTTGCTTTTGTTGGATATCATATGTTGGCTCAGGTGCAAATGAAGACGTAGACTTTGACGAGGAGTACTTCGACCCGAGGAGTTATTCTAGGTTGGCGAAACCCCCGGGTAACGCCTGTGGAGATGGAGCACCCATGATGTAGTCTTCCGCTGTTGTGTTTAATTTGGTACTAATAGTTGATATTTTATGAACAATGATGTAATATTATGATGTACGTTAAACTTGGCTTGTAATATAATGATATTACACTCTTGTCGGCACATGTATGAATCAACTGATCCTGGTATACATGTGAGTATACGCTCGGGTATTTCTTATGGAATACCGGGTGTGACATAAACCTCCGGTAATAACCCGCTAGTCCTAGAAAACTGCGGATTTGATGGACCGATGTTGGAGACTCCCACTTCAAGACTTGCTCAATTTTGGTTGGATCCACGGCCACACCCTCTGCTGAAATAATGTGGCCTAAGAATGGTACTTTTCTGATCCAAAATTCATACTTGCTGAATTTGGCATACAGCTTATGTTCCTGTAAGCGTTGGAGCACAATATGAAGATGTTTGGTGTGCTCCTCCTCCGATTTGGAGTATACGAGAATGTCGTCAATGAAAACTACAATGAACTGATCCAACTCTGGCATGAATACATAATTCATGAGATACATGAAGTGTGCGGGTGCATTTGTTAGCCCGAAAGACATGACTAGATACTCATAGAGCCCGTATCTAGTCGAGAAAGCCGTCTTCGGTATATCCTCCGCTCTGATTTTTATCTGATGATAACCGGACAGTAAGTCCATCTTGGAGAATACTTTGGCACCCACCAACTGATCAAGTAATATATCGATCCGTGGTAATGGATACTTATTTTTTATCGTCACTGCATTCAGCGGCCGATAATCTACACATAACCGAAGTGACTCATCCTTTTTCTTCACAAAGAGGGCTGAACAGCCCCATGGCGATGAGCTTGGTCGGATGAACCCTCTATCCATTAAGTCCTTTAGCTGTTCTTTCAGTTCAGCTAATTCCTTCGGAGACATTTTGTACGGCCTCCGAGATATTGGTGTGGTTCCTGGTGCTAACTCGATCTTGAATACCACATCCCTCTCAGGCGGCATCCCTGGAAGATCGTCGGGAAACACATCGGGGTACTCACGTACCACCGGAATATCCTCCAGTTTCATGGTCACACTGTGATACACCACTAGATTTTTGGAATCCACGGCTTCAAGTATGAGTGTTTGGAGACCGTAGATCGGAGAGTCCAAACTAACAATCCGTGGACCAATGTCAAGAACAACCCCGTGGTAATTCATCCACGCCATTCCTAGAATCACATCGATCTTCTGCCCCTCTAACACAATGAGGGTCGTGGGGTATAGTTTTCCACCTAAGCACAAGGGTGCTTTGATCACTATTTCATTAGCAGCAATATTTTCACCAGGTGAGCGGATAAGATAGTGATCATTCGGTGTAGAGGTGAAGAGCTCAGCTTTGCACACAAACAACCTGCTGATGAAATTGTGTGTAGCTCCAGAGTCAAACAAAATTAATACGGGCAGTCCATTGAGGGTGAACATCCCTGCTAGCACAGGTGCCCCATCCGGCACATCCTCTAGAGCTGTATGATAAGTGCACCCGGATTTTGGTGCTGTTCCTTGAAGCTGAGCACGGGGTTGATTTATACCCTGCCCCGGTGTAGTTTCTCTGTGGTGTATCCTTTCTGGGCACTTTATGCTGACGTGACCCAAATAACCGCACGTGAAGCACGGTTTCTCAGCCGGTTCCAGGTTGCTCAGAGTACGAACACTAGTTGTATTCTGTTTCGGCAAGAACACTTGAGAAACAGAATAATGTGGCTGCATATACCGTTGTTGCAGCTGTCCAAATTCGGCGTATTGGGATGAACAACCTGAATATTGCTGGAGTCGTCGAGTCGGCTGCATTGTTTGACAGTTTAAGGTATTGTCTACCACCCTGTATTTATGAGGAGCACTACGGCTACTCTCCGGTGGTATACGGTTCTTTCTCTTCTCAGCCTGAACTTCTCCCTGAGCATCTTCAACCATGATGGCAGCACTCATCAATTCGTTGAAGTTCTTTCAATCAGCTAAGACGAGTCTTTCCTTTAACTTGGGATTGAGGCTGCGGAAGAACCATTCGCACTTTTGTACCTCAGTGTTCACATGTTCAGGCGCATACTGTGCCAGTTTGTTGAACACTCGCGAATGCTCGTATGCACCCCTCCCTCCTTGTTTTAAGGCCAGAAACTCCTCGAGTTTTCACTGAATTATTCCGGAAGGAACATGATACGCGAGAAATGCCTTACGGAATTCCATCCATGTGAAATGATGTCCAGCTGGTAAGGAGGCGAGTTGATTTGCCCACCATGCACTGGCGGACCCGTGAAGTTGTTGCGGCGCGTATAAAACCTTCTGATGTTCGGTGCATTGGAGCAACCCGAACTTAGACTCAATGGTACGGATCCAGCTATCCACCACCAGAGGATCCTCAGCTTCAATGAAAACCAGTGGTTGAGTTGGCAGGAACTCGACATAGGAGTTCAGTTGAGGTTGGCGCAAGTCTTCATCTTGACATCCCCCTTGACGGGATGTATTCATCACCAGGGTGCGGAGCAAGTCTGTTCTCTCATCGCTTGCACTCGTCATGGCAGCCAGAATGTCCGCCATTGTGACCGTAGGTGAAGGTCCTGGTGGCGGCTGCGGTTGCGGAACTCGCTGCTCCCGCTGTGGAGAGTTATCACCACCACCACCACTGGAACCACCCACTTCACCCATGGAACGAGTTCACACCATTCTGCAATTGCAAGAGTTTATTATCAGCTCAACACTATCACTTTATTTATTCCATGAACAAAGTAGTGAAACACTGATAAGGAAACCTTAGCATGTAAGCAAAAATGATTTAAGCGCGATCTGACGTAACTAACAACAAGGATTTAAAACAGATTGATCGGTCCTCAACAAGCCAGATTTTTTATCCAGTTAAAAGCACTTTCATTACTCAAGTTGAATATCAAAGTTAAAGTTAACTTCAATATCTTTCCAAAGAGTATTCAAATGCCTCCATATAACTTCCGGATCAAAAGTTATGATGGCTCAAAGTTGGCAGAATTTCTGGATAAAACATGCCAACATCTCCTTTGTAGGTGGCTGATTTTATCACAGTTGTATACACAGATGCATTATGAATCTGAACCAACTTTGAACTACAACAATGTTGCATATCTCATAACCTTTCTAACGGTGTATCACAGGCTCCTTAGGGATTTCTCTACAGGAAGTTATGGCTTAAACACAGAAAGGTCCAGAGAGGTTTTGCTGCTGTCCTGGTTCTGAACAGTTTACCTTCAACTGGACTTTTCACCCACCTAACATGTTATTTTGCTCTGGAGGTCTACAATAAAGTTGTATAGCACTTGAAAAGCTTTCCATAACTGTATCATACCCTTAATTGGTTAAAGATACTAAGAGTTATGCTCCGTTAAAGTTCAGCCAGAGTTCCTGCCAGAAACAGAGCACTCTGTTTTTGAAATCTTTGAAACCTAAACCTTCTCTCATTTGAATATTAGTTCAAAATAAGAGTTCACTAACTAATATTTGTTTCAAACTTCCATTTTTAGTTTAAAGTTAGCTCATGAATCAATTCTTCATAGGGAATAGGTTATTAAGTTGAGTACGACGTCGAGGCACCGTAAGAACAATGTTGGTACTACGTTCCTCACAAAAACAAAATTCTAACCGGATTATACCGGTATATACGTCTCAATTGTGGCACTAAACGGTCTCTCGCACACGTGTACTACAAGGGATACGTACGTGGTTAGTACCTGCAGAAGACACTCAATAGTGGTGCACTCAAAGGTTGTTTTTATTTCAGGCAGTTCCATATCATACTAAAAACATACGCCCCGTATCATTTCCATACGGGCCGTCCTTGAGTCAGGCCACGTCTCAAGGTACATGGTCGCGTTTTTACACCACACGACGGGGAACCCGAGTATATCATAAACGGGTCGTCACGGTTGGGAATGTTATCAACCCAACAGATACCACCTACTGCCCTGCAGGGCACGCCGATGGCAAGCGTTGTGTATGTCCTCCTAGGCTATTTCCAGAAGACCACACTATCGCGTTACTGACCACACGATGGGGTCGCCTATTGCACGCTAGGGGTCAGCGTTTCATATGAACTCAGGAACATGAAGAGTCCAAGAGTTTCATATTGACGTCTCACACTAAGCTGTGAGACCTATCCCTGAACCACTTTCCTCGTCAGGGGAGCTAACCGAAATTAAACCGCTTTCGGTGGCGTTCCTTACCATGCTTACCTGAGCGTAGGTGCGTCGTTACAGAATAGAGTAACAAGTATGTTAGTTTACCACTATACATCACTTATGCTACTAATAGACCTTATGTGGGCCTAGTACCGATTCCTCACTCGTAGACTCTAAGTTTTGGAAAATACGTGTCTTTTCAGGTGCGCTATTCCCAATGCGGCTCTGATACCACGCTGTGAGGACCCCGCCCCAACAGTCCAGGAATCGATGAAAAGGATCTGTTGCCCAAATTTGGGAATATTTCATAAAGAATTGCTCCGGTAATAAATCCCCAACGGATTTACTAAAAACAATTCTGCAGAAATTCCTGGGAATTTTCATAGCCTAAAATTGGTTTCTCTGTGAAGTACCCCTCTTGAGGATTCCAACAAAATTGGTCTCACCCTTTTTGGAGTTTTCTACACAGAGTTATGAGTTTGGAAAGATCAGCTTATTTCCTGGAATTATTTCCCTAACAGAAACTTCAAATAATTGGGTTGGGCCCACTGTTTTAAATCGGACCAGTGAGATTTCGGCAACACCGGGGCTATGGTGTTTAACCCGCACAGCCACAATAGATCCCGAGCCACAAACCGATCCGGCACCTAATCAGTGCCACTGACAGGTGGGGCAGGCCCTCACCTTCTTCTACCTCACGCCCGGTCGGCCTCCTCGCCGGAGGAGTGACTATGCCTCGCCGGAACTACTGCCCCGTGCCTTAGACGGCTCAATCCTTGCCGCCCGTGCCTAAAACCCGACGAGGAACACTTTGGTGAGCTCGGTGGCGGCGCTAACTGGCCGGGAATACCTCCCCGACGGTGGCAGTAACTCGGGCGACTCCGGCGACATGGTATTTCACCCGGCGAGCCCGGAAACTGACCGTGGTTGGGTCCTACAGCACCGCCGTGACATGGGGAACTCGAAACACTACCCTGATCCCTCGGAAACGGCCGGAAACATAAGCTCACCGTGCGACTGAAGTGATTCTTCCCCGCCGTGAGGGAAAACACGGAGAACCCTTCGGACTCTGCATGGTTTTGCTTGCCATTTGCTCGAGATGGGTCGTCATGGCTTGGAGAACCTATGCCTAGACTCTTGTGAACCCTAACCCAATATGGCCGTGGAATTTCCCGTTTCTTTCACCTCGGTTCCAAGAAACCGTCGGTGACAAACTTCAAATTCCGGCCAACCAAGGCTACGACCTAGCTCCAAACTGGGAGCACAACAAGAAGGGTCGACAACGCACCTAGAACACCGGTTGGTTGAGCGTGAACGAGTCTGAGGTGTCCGGTCGACGGTGCGGCGTCGTGGCGGCAAGTTTGAACGTGGAATGATGAACTTATGCTCAGTTCTCGGGATCAGCTCGAAGGAACGGTATGGGCTGTCGTCAGAGAGGAACTAGAGAGCCTTGCGCACCTTCCTATGACCTCAACTGGGCGTGACAATGCCGGAGTTGCATCGGTGACGGGCGGGCGGCGCGGAGCAACCGAGCGTTGGTCGAGGTTACACGAGCTGAGCAGGGGATCGGATGTGTGAGTGAGGCGACGTTCACGTGGGCACCAGGGCGGTGAAATATCCCTCTCGGCGTGCTGATCTCCCGAGCAGGAGGTGGCACGGTGGAATTCAGTGGGAGTCGGTCGCAGCCGGCGCTGGCGTTCGCATGCTGTTCGACCGAAGGAAACAAAGGTGGTTGCTTTGTTGTGAGACTGACCACTGGGTCCCACTTCCCCCTTTATTTGGTCAAATTTTCTCTGATATTTTCCATCCAGCAACTTAAAATTAAAAGCCTTACTTCACCCCAAAGTTAAGGTTTGAATTTGCTGAATTCAAATGGTTTGAATTCTAGTGTAGAATTTGAATTGGGTTTGATCATTTGAATTTGAAAGGAGTTTGAATTCTCCATTTTGTATTGCCCCAAAAATATAGCAAACCAGCTCCAAAGTTTCCAATTTTTGGCATGGCTGCTCATTCAAAGGTGGAGAACACATTTGTGAAACCCAATTTTCAAATTGAGGGAGTTGGAATTTGAAACTGAATTTGAAATTCAGATTAGAGGGCTTCTCCTTTTAATCCCAAACAAATATTGAAACTCCTCCAAATGAGCTGAAATTTGGAAGGGTGAATATTTGGACTATGAAGATCCAAGCTGTGCATTTAGATCTCCATGTTTGGAAGTTTTTGGGAAGTTTGATTCACAACTTTGAACTCACACCGTTATAATTCAATGTTTTAATTCCCCTCATTTTTTCTAAGTGTACATGAGCTGAATTTTTCTTGCTACCACTTTTTGGGGATTTTACAACTACAAAAATCTGGTAAAATCTCACCGAGCAACCTGAAATCTGATACACTTGATGGAGACGAAGGTGCCCCGTCTTTCGATGAGATGGTAACTATCATTTTTGGTGGAGTAGACTTTGATGATCCGACTACGAACGTGTGAAGACGTTGTGCCTTAGCAATCGCTAAACCAACTCCAAGAGGTTATTGACCACACCGGAGCATGATCAACCTGACCTCGAGGGTCTATTTCCTGCAGGCAAATGAAGAACAAGCAAGAAATTGGGATTGCAATCTGGATATTGCGAATTTAAGAAGAAAACTTTATTGAAGGAAGTGGGGTTCTGAAACATCCTGGTCTGGTCGTTGGACACAAACGAGGTACGCGAGTTGCAGCTGTGGCAAACTTTAATCTAAACAAAACCCGCCCTCTCAAGGAGCTCTTGGCCTACTTAAATAGGGGAGGGAAGAGAGAAATTCATCCAGCAACAGAGGTAGGACGTGATCTCCCTTATTCCCTTACTTTTTCTGAGATAGACTACCTTTTAATAGAGAAAGAAAGAGCGAAATCCATCCAGCAGCAAGGCAGGATATGATTTCCTCTATTTGTTTCCTCAGTATAGCACATCTATCTTTAAATGGGGGAAGAAAGAGGAAAATTTCGTCCAGCAGCAAAGTTGGACGAGATTTCCCTTATTCCTTTCCTTATTTGTCTAAATCTCTCTTTATTACATGGCCCCAGCCTCAAGATTTGGTGCACAGTACCCTATTCATCCACTTGACTTTATTCTGGTCCACCAGCTTGTATATTTCGTCCATGTCCTTGTATGTCATCAAGGTGGCTTCAAAGTGCTGAAAACTCCACTAGAAACTCTGTTCTAGTTCCCTTCTCACGCGCCTTCATCTCCCTGCTTGATGATGCTCCCATGTTCATTCCTCTTGTCCATGCTAGGCCCTTCATTTGTAAGAAACACAAATGTATCCAATTTAGGCAGCATTATATTCTAATAAATATTAGAAACATTACCAAGAAACAAAAGTACCTGATAATTTAACTGGCGTGCGCGAGCTCTAGTAATTGGTCTCATATGTGTGGTAGCAGGGGCTATGGGTGTAACTGTGATAGTGATGTCCTCATCACTTTCCCTTTCGTGTTATGGTGTGGCTTTCCATTCTTGCAGTGAGACTGAAGGATGAGATTTAACCATGGGATGTCCTGGTGGTTATAAATCTTGAGTAAAATTTTAGTAAGCAGGGCTGCATTCATCTGTTTCGTACATTTGATACCTAAGGCACCTTTGTTTAGTGGAGCAGTGACATCCCTCCAGGCCACCAACGGCTTGCCTTTTCTGGCAATATCTGAGTGTCTCTAGAGGCAAAGTTTTTTGACCTTGTCAATGGCATGTATAACATGTTTGTTCAGCTTGAGTGTGCATATTGCATAGATTGGAATGGTGGAGATGACACTATTGATCAAAGTGCATCTCCCCCCGCCCCCATTGACAGCCAAGTAGCTATAGAGGTGAGCTTCCTCTCTACTTTAGTTACAATTAAGGCAAAACCTTTGTCAGCCCCATTGGGAGTCCTCAGTAGGTAAATGGAAAATTGCCAATTTGGCATCGCAAAGTGCCAGCCATAAAATTAGATTGCTACTGACTTAAGTTTACCTCATTCTCCTAGTCCTATTCCTGATTGTTATTTCGGATTCTGTGCCTGGGTGGTATCTTCTTACTATTGATTCAACCTCTTCGGGCAAACGTTGGGGCCAGCTTACGGGCCAGGCCTCTCTCTGACCTGATAACTAGTATCGCCTCCCCGCCCAGCTCTATCAGCAGGCTCCTTCTTTTGCAATACTTAAGAAGGTCTCTCATGCCGGGGCGGTGAAAGAAAGGAAGAGTGGTATAGGAAGTTTGATTAGTGAACTGAGCTTAAGTGGATTCTGAGATTATGCAGATTAAGCCTACTAAGTAAAGCCTGTCTAAGCCAGCCTTAGACAGTGATCCATACACATTCGACCCATAGGATCACAGTGGGTGGTGCCGCACGATGCGACACCCGACAGCACACATCATAAGGGTACAGTGCATTACATAGAAAACAAACTGAAACTGCACAAGTAGTACACTGTTTAGTTACAAACTAAGGTATACATTACACAGCGGAAGTTTTAATTTGTACAACTCACGCCCGCCTATCTAGCAAAAGTCGGTTGCCCAGTCCTAGGGCAACCCACACTAGCTGCACTCCTCAGCTCAGCACGGCGTGTACGGCTCCCACTCAGCCATGGTCCCCGACGGAGGGTAACCCTCGCCGGTGGACTCGTAACCCGAGTCCGTGGGTGGCGCCTCACCTGAAAAACACTTAAGCAGCAAACATGAGCACGATGGTTCAACAAGACTTAACCGACTCGCCTAGGCATGAAACTCTATATGTAGTGTACAAAAACATGGGGTGGTACATTTTCAGCAAAGGGACACGCCTACAAGTTCATCCTTAGTTCATCTTTTATTCACAGTTAACCGTTCATGAATCTGAAATTTAATAAGCAATATTTGGTAGCACACATGTGACAATACAATTATATCATACAGCAGAATTGAATCATAACATTCCATAAATTATCTACGTTACAACACAGTGAACAAGTCGTACTCGTCACCACGAGGGATGGCGAATCGACTCGATATACACCTGCAGGGATACCCAAAGAGCACGTCACGTATGCCCACCCCTGGAGCTGGACAGCACGCTCACTCGGTGTCGTACGGGACAACCTTTCACCCAACAGCCCAACGTCGAACCGGTCGCACCGAACCGGACAGGAGGTTCCCTACACGGAGCATCTCTCTATGCCCGTTAGCAGATTTCCACCTTGCTGTCTTCAACCTACACCTATAAATCGGTGTGCTATGTCTCGACGCCCGGAGGTTTAGGTTACATCGGTTTATAGGGGCCCATATATCCGATATGCCTTCAGTACGTTCAATACTTGTTCAGCAGAGCTGCACATGGATCGGTCCTCAATCGACACGGACAGGGCTGCGCACACAAGACTTCTTCTTGCCGCGCCCTAGCCCCTGCCTAGTCTCATTTTCATTTCTAAAGTGATCTCACATCACTCGAACCAATCCCGTGTGTCCCAATCCTAACTCGCGTGTAGATTCCAACTACTCGACTTGTAATGAAGTCCTATGAATGATTAAGCATAGCCTGTCTACTCGAGGACATAGACACTACCCTCACTCTTATAGGAAAATTCTGGTTATGCAAGAGGGGTTCCATCCATCCTACACCTAATGCACATTCATACTTCACACTAGACATGTAAACAAAGCAAAACTTTATAAAAGGGTTAATGCAAACTGGGGTTTGCCTTGTTGCTGATGGTCAGGGGTTAGGGCTTCGTCAGGAAGAAGGAAGTCGAGCACTTCCGGAGTCTCCTCGCCTTCAGCGACTACACGTTAACGATATACTATATGTCAATTTAACTGCAATGTTTGAACTTGAATAAGTAACTACCATAACTCTAGCTAGCCCTCCCCTTTGGTTCTGAAATTTTCATGGTGGCTTGGTAGGGTCCTAACCCGAGTCTTGACCAAGTTTCATTTGAAACAAAGTTCATTTGAGCTTTGTACAAATAGAAGCCTATTTGGTCAATATTAGAGTCTCTAAGGAATTCCATGGGTTTTCATGGCTCCAACCATTACTTTCTGGAAACTAGATTTTAATATGGTTCTAATGGAATTGGTTTCATGTCATTTGAATAATTCTATATGAAGTTATGTCCTAATCAAGATTTGAGAAAATCTGAAAAATGTTTCTGTACATTTTTCTATTTTCTCAGAGCAGTTCATTTAATCACACCATTAGGGGGACTAAATTAACTTGGATGAGCCTGAATATTTTACTGTGACTCAATGATTTTCCAATGAACCTCCCAGTCAGATTTCAGAATTTCTCATAAAGTAATTCTCCACATAAAATTCCTAACAGTTTAAATTTCAGGGATTTAATTCTGTAAAACTATTAAGTTTCATGAGCTGAAATTTGTATTTCTGGAAAGTACTCCAAATTCTGAGTTCAGCAAAATTTTGTTCACTGGATTTGGAGCTTCCTAGCAAAAGTTCTATGCATTTGAAGTTTGAACTAATCTGGAAAATCCCAAAATGTTTAAACTCTGCGGGTGGGGCCCGCTCTTTAAATCGGCCCACTGAGAATGCGGCCACACCGCAGCCCACAGGGTTTTACCCGCGCTGCCGCACTGAATCCCGGCCGCAAAGTGGATCCCCGCGCGAGAACAGAAGCTGACCGGTGGACCCGGCCCCCCTTCGTCTACCTCGCGACATCCCGCGACTCCCGCGGCGGTGCCTCGCCGGAGCTCTCGCTGCCGGCCGTTTCGCTGCACGACCTTCGACGGGTTTCGCCGCCTGGGCCTAACTTGGCTCGGGAAACACGCTTGTGCCCTCACCGAAGCTCGGCGATGGCCGGAACCACGCCCACGACGGTGACAGCGGCTCTCTCTACTCCGGCAATGTCGTCCGAGCTACTCAGGGCCTTATTTTCCGAATGGTGTGCTCCTACAGCTCCTCTGTGGCATGCTGAGCACGAAAATGAGCTCGGTTGGCCATGGAAACGGCCGGAGCTAGGTCCTCACCGTCGACCTAGGGCTAAAACGGTGGATGCTCGAAAAACTTAAATAGCAGCGCCAAGACTCGATGGTTGTCGATGGTCTTTGATCCTAGGTGGCCATGGGGATGTGTAGAACATGTGCTTAGCTGGGTTTATGCAGTGAAGGACCGATCACCACGAATTTCAGATTCCTTGCTAGCTCGGTTCTTTGAACACCAAGGACTAAACGTGGAAATACTCTCCCTACATAGTATGAAAGGGGGTAGGGTCTTCACCGTGAGTTCGAGCAGCCTCCGGCGCGTCTCTTTGCTGTTGATCTTCGGTCGCGAGAACACCTGGATCAGCGGCTCACCGAGGACCCGAGAAGAGCGGCCGGCGAAGTGTTTTGTATCAGCGGTGTGCAGGCAGAGCGGAGGGGATGAGGCCGGATTCACGTGGGCTGGTGTTTTAACCGCATTTTGCACCCGGCGCCCGCGGTCATCAAGCAGGAGGTGGCAGGGGCGAGGCGGTCGGGTGCCGACCTTGGCCGCGGCTGGCGCGTGTTCTCGGCCGAGGGCGAAAAAATCACTGAGGATGCTTCTGTGTTAAGGCTGCTGACAAGTGGGGCCTCCCCTCTAATTCCTTTTCAAATTTTTCATTTCTATTTGTACTAAAATATCCCCAGCTACTCACAATTGAATGTGAGACTTAATCACCAAGTCACAGTTTGAATTTGGTTTCCCAAATTTGAAATTTGTTTGGCTAAATTTGCTTCACATTTGAACTGAAATTCAAATTCAGTTTTGAATTCTTGCAAATTTAGCTCCCAACAAGATGAACTCCAATGGGGATGAAAATTGGTGGACTAACTCAGAAAAATGTGCTGAGTTTAAATATGAAGCCAACTTTTGAATCCAAGTGATTAAAGTTGCTGCAATTTGAATTTACATTCAAATTGACCTCTTTTTAAAATGCCTCCAAAAGTGCCTCAAAAAGTGTTGGATTTGCATGAAATTTGGCCTGAACCTTCCCAAGACTATTTAAGTTCTAGGGGTGAGCTCAACCTCTCATGTTCATGTGTATAAATCCTACTTTGTGAAAGTTAGGGCTTTCCCCTCTAATCACCCTTTTGATGGAGGTTACTTGCTCTTCACAAGTCTTCACAAGATATCCACAACAAAAGCTGTGGTGTTGTGAGGGGATGAAAAATTTTGGAAGTCCATTTTCTTGGGCTTTTACATCCCTCCCCCCTTAAAAGAACCTCGTCCCGAGATTACAAAAGAAGAGACAGCGATGTAATAGGAACTCACCCGTGCTGAGACGCCATGAACTCCGGGTAATTTGAGCAAAGGAATTCCTCGCTCTCCCATGTCGTTTCTTCGGCGGTGTGGTTACTCCAGAGTATCTTGTAGAACCACACAACTATCGGCTACGTGTGGTTCAAGCTTTCTCATTAATAATTGCCACCGGATATTCATCATACGTCAAATCCGGTTGCAACTCGCCGATGTCTTCGGTGGGAACAGCAGCTGTATGCTTCAGACATTTTCGCAGTTGTGAAACATGGAAAACGTCATGAACACCAGCAAGAGATGCCGGTAGCTCCAGTCTATACGCTGCTGGTCCACACTTCTCGGTGATAGCATACGGTCTAATGAATCGGGGAGCGAATTTCCTCTTCATGCCGAACCGGTGCACACCTTTCATCGGAGATACACGGAGGTACACGTGTTCCCCGACATCAAAGTGCAACGGTCTACGCCTCTTATCAGCGTAGCTTTTCTGCCAGTATTGAGCGGCCTTCAAGTTGGCTTAAATCATCCGAACGCGCTCTTCGGCGATGTTCACCACATCAACCCCGAATGTGACCCTTTCACCGGACTCGCACCAGTTTAATGGGGTGCGGCATTTTTTACCGTAGAGAGCTTCATATGGTGCCATCTTGATACTCGCCTGATAGCCGTTATTGTACGAGAATTCCGCCAACGGTAGGTGATCATCCCAGTTCCTACTGTGGTGGATGGAACATGCTCTCAACATGTCTTCCAGTACTTGGTTCACCCTCTTTGTTTCCCCGTCTGTCTGAGGGTGATAGGCGGAGCTTCTAATCATCTTAGTACCTAAAGCAGCGTGCAACTGCTCCCAAAAGCGAGATACAAATAATGCACCTCGATCTGAGATGATGGTCTTGGGTACCCCATATAAGCATAGAATCCTCGCTATGTACAGCTCCGCATATTTACCGGCATTGTAACGTGTATGCACCGGGATGAAGTGAGCCGTCTTGGTTCCATGCTCACATCTTCTCATTTCCATGCCGGGATTTTCAGGGGTTGCAGCAGCCCTGATTTCCTCATATGATCAGCTTTCACTCGTCTACACGGATCACACTCGGATACGTACTTAGCCACTTCCCGCTCCATCCTTGTCCACCAAAATTTCTTTTTCAAGTCTTGGTACATTTTGTTGCTGCCCGTATGAATGGAGTATTTAGACAAGTGAGCTCCATCAAGAATCTTTTTCCTTAGCTCCATATCCTGGGGTACGACTATGCGGTCATTGAACCACAGCATCCCCTCATCATCTTTCTGGAAACATTTGATTTCCCCATTGTCTATCCGTCTCTGGAGATGTGCCATACCCTTATCAATCTTCTGAGATGCAATGATGTCCTCCCTAATGGTAGGGATGAGAGCAAAGTTGTATAGTGATCCATAAGGAATAAAGTATAAACTCGGCTCTTCCTCATCCACCGGTGTAATGGTGAGGTTATGGACATGTGATTTCTGACTCAGCGCGTCGGCAACCACATTCGCCTTGCCGGGGTGGTAATGAATCTCAATCTCATAATCCTTGATTAATTGTAACCACCTCCTTTGCCTCATATTCAGCTCCTTCTGGGTGAAAATGTACTTCAAGCTCTTGTGGTCGGTGTAGAGATGCACCAAATTTCCCAGGAGATAGTGCCTCCACATTTTCAGCGCCAAAATCACTGCAGCAAGCTCAAGATCATGAGTTGGATAATGCTGCTCATGGTTCTGAAGTTGGCGTGAGCCATATTCGACCACACGTCCTTCCTGCATCAACACGCAGCCGAGCCCAATACCGGATGCATCACAATACACGTCGAAGGGCTTGGTTGTATCCGGTTGAGCTAAGACCGGGGCTGTTGTGAGATGCTTCACTAATGCTTGGAACGCTCCTTCACATGCCATGTTCCAAACATATTTTGTTCCTTTCTTTAGCAATTCTGTCATCGGATTAGAAAGCTTGGAGAAGCTTGGAAAGAATCTCCGATAGTATCCCGCTAAGCCGAGGAAGCTTCTGACTTCATGGACTGAAGTGGGATCTTTCCATTTCAGCACTTGCTCGATTTTGCTTGGGTCAACCGCAATGCCTTCCGCTTAGATGATATATCCCAAAAATGGCACTTGGCTGATCCAAAAACTCACATTTCCTGAACTTGGCGTAGAGCTTGTGATCTTGCAATCGTTGAAGAACGATCCTCAAGTGTTCGGCGTGTTCTGCTTCTGTCTTGGAGTAAACCAAGATATCATCAATGAACACCACCACAAACTTGTCCAGCTCCGGCATGAACACCGACTTCATGAGGTACATGAAATGTGCTGGAGCATTAGTGAGACCAAAAGACATGACGAGATATTCATATAAGCCATATCTCGTCGAGAAGGCCGTCTTCGGGATATCCTCCGCACGGATTTTTATCTGATGATATCCAGAGCGAAGGTCCATCTTGGAGAACACACTTGCACCCACAAGTTGATCAAACAGGATGTCAATGCGGGGCAGTGGGTATTTGTTCTTGATGGTGACGGCATTGAGCGGCCGGTAGTCCAGACACAACCTCAAGGTTTCATCCTTCTTCTTCACAAACAGTGCCGAGCATCCCCAAGGCGAGGAACTCGGCCTAATGAAACCTTTGCTCAACAGATCATTGAGCTGTTCTTTCAGTTCAGCCAGCTCGTTCGGAGCCATCTTGTATGGTCTATGGGAGATAGGAGTAGTCCTGGGTGCAAGCTCAATCTTGAACTCGACATCCCGCTCAGGTGGCATGCTCGGAAGATCATCCGGAAACACGTCGGGGTACTCCCGGACTACGGGGATGTCCTCTAACTTGAGAGCTTCAGCATTATTAATTCTGAAACTTCCCGGACTGGATTGTCTAACACCATGGAGTGTGGACGGTGTAATGGAGAATTCAAATGAACCGTCCATGTCCGAGTGTCCAGGACAGCGCCATGGTAGTGTAACCATGACATCCCTAAGATTGCATCAATCTTTTGCCCCGTAAGGATTATCAAGGTGGTGGGATATAGCTTCCCTCCTAAGCACAGAGGTGCTTTTAGAATCATCATATTTATTGAAATCTTCCCCCCCCCCCCCCCCCGGTGAGCAGATCATATATGTGCAGTTGGTTGGGAAGACTTGCATTTGATGCTTAGCCACATAGGATGCACTTATAAAACTGTGGGTTGCACCAGAATCGAATAAAATGATGATTGCTTGGTCACGTACCCGCCAGCACGTTGTCTCCCTCTGGGGCGTTCTCATTGTCGAGGTTGCGAACGCCCCCAGTCCGCTGACCAACCTTCTTGACCGGAGGTCGGCCTCGGGCACCGCCCTGGAACTGGGCTTGCCCGCTGCTTTGCTTCCCCTGGGGACAGTCCTTCGCGAAATGGCCTGCCTGGCTACACGTGAAACAAGTGTAGCGGGGCGGTCCTCCGCTGATCGGCAGACGGAAAACCGGGGCGCGTTGTGGCGGTGGGAATGCCCGGGGTACCATCTGCTGCTGCTGCTGTTGCAGTCTCGGTGGTGGCATCGGTGGTCGGAACGGTGGTGACTGGAAAGAACGACCCCCGAACTGTTGAGATTGTGCCGGTGGATGCCACTGCTGTCCGGATGGTGTCCGATACACCATGCGGTATTTCTGGGGAGCGCCACCCCCACTGCTGGGTGGAGCGCTGCGCTTCCGCTGCTCAGCCGCCAATTCTCGCTGAGCGTCCTCTTGCATGATCGCGGAATTGATGAGGTCGTTGAAGGTGCCGCGATTCCATTGGACGAGATGCGTCTTCATCTCGGGGTGTAACCCCAGATAGAAGTGCTCCCGCTTCTTCTCCTCGGTGGAGACGTAGTCCGACGCATATTGCGCCAGATGGTTGAAGGCACAGGAGTAGTCATGGGCACTCCTCCCACCCTGCTTCAGCTCCAAGAATTCCTGGAACTTCCTCTTCATTATCCCGGGAGGGATATGTTAGGCGCGGAACGCCTCCCGGAATTCTTCCCACTCCACGGCATAGCCAGCCGGACGTGAGGCGACATAATTCTCCTACCACGCACCAGCGGCACCATGAAGCTGCTGCGCCGCGAACAGAGTCTTTTGCCGCTCCGTGCATTGGAGCACCCGAACTTGGACTCGATCGTCCGCAGCCAGTTGTCGGCCTCCAGTGGTTCTGCGGCTTCTATGGACACCGGAGGGTGCGTACTCATGAAATCCGAGTACGTCACATCACGGGGCTCATGAGGCCCCCTCTCTTGATGCCCCCCCCCCCCCCCCCCCCCCCGCCTGGGACGTATTCTGCACGATCGTGCGGAGCAGGTCGGTCTGCTCCTCACGACCACCCACCAGCGCCGCAATCACATCCGCTAACGTAAGCGGAGGCGGCGGTGGTGGTTGTTGCTGCGGGGTGCTGCCGTAGGCAGGTGGCTAGGAGTCATCACCCCCCTGCTGCCTAGAGCCACCAATCACATGCGTTGTCCGAGTGCGAACCATCTGCAACCATACGACAATAAACATCAGTCCCGCAACATATTTCATGCAGTCCAATAAGATAGGCGTAAAACATAATGACAGTAAAACATGCGATACATCTCGTATACAGATAATGTAATAACTTTGCACAATCTACACCATTATCAGACCAAGTATCAGCTAGTTAAATCCAACTTGACGGACTTCCTCTCTGTAAGTTCATCTCAACTAGGTTTGGTCACTACGAAACGTTAATATCGCTTTGTCATCACGTATACTACCCTTTTATCTTCAATACGACACAAACATGGTCTCTAGCAACATAAACTTGAGTAGGACATATACTCAACTCATTCACTAGTTGAATATAACCTCTCATGAGTATGTTATACCCCATTGGAAGTACTTAAACCCCCTAGGGTACAACAATCTCTCAAATGAGTTCAACTGTCATTCCTCTGTCAGAATGACCAGTTTCTACATATTCCCGATTTTTATCTGGTTCTGGGCAGTTTCATGACTCAAGTTTAATACCGAAGTTAAAGTTAACTTCAGTATATTTCCAACGAGCATTTATTTGCTCTCATATCAGCTCCGGTTTAAAAGTTATGATAATTCAAAGTCAACAGAATTTCTGGAAGAATTTCAACAGCACCTCCTTTGGGAAGTTGCTGTTTTCAACTCTGTTTCCACTGAATTCTGTGCTGAAATTTCAGAAACTTTGAATTACAAATATGTAATACATCTCCTACCCTTTCTAAAGATGTATGATATGACAATTTTAGATTTTTCTACTGGAAGTTATGCTTGAAAAACAGCACAGTCCAGAGAGTGTTTTGACTCTGTCCTGGTTCTGGACAGTTTACATCCCTCTGGGATTTAAGCCATCTTAAGGTGTGATTCAGCTCTGGGGGTCTACAAAAAAGATGTATAGTACTCAAATACCTTTCCAGAAATATATCCCACACCTCCATTGGCTAAATAGTCTGTGAGTTATGCTCTGTCAAAGTTCGGCCAACTTGCTGCCCAAAACAGAGCTCTCTGTTTTTCAATCCTTTGGAACTACACTGATCAACTATGGAATTCCTCCACCCAACTAGGGTCCTAAATGTTGAAACTTGGTGACTTTAGTTCTTGGTTCTCATTATCTTTCATGCACATGCTTATGTTATGTCGGTACTACGTTCCTCACAAAAGAAAATCCTAACCGAATTATACCGGCATATACATCACAAGTGTTGCACTAAACGGTCTCTCGCACACGTTTACTACACGGAATACATACGTGGTTAGTACCTGCAGAAGAACACCCAATAATAATGCACTCAATTGTTGTTTTCATTTCAGGCAGGACCATATTTGAAAGTAAATACAAACGCCCGTATCATTACCATACAACCGTCCTTGAGTTAAGTCACGTCTCAAGGTACGCGATCGTGTTTTAACACCACACGACGGGGAACCCGAGTAGAGCGCGAACGGGTCGTCACGGTTGGGAATTTTATTACCCCAACAGATACCACCTACTGCCCTGCAGGGCACGCCGATGGCAAGCGCTGCGTATGTCCTCCTGGGCTATTTCCAGACGAACCCACTCTCGCGTTACTGACCACGCGATGGGGTCTCCACTTACTTGCCTAATGCACGCTAGGGATCAGCGTTTCATATGAACTCAGGAACATGAAGAGTCCAAGAGTTTCATATTGACATCTCACACCAAGCTGTGAGACCTATCCCTGAACCACGTTCCTCGTCAGGGGAGCTAACCGAATTGAACCGTGTTCGGTGGCGTTCCTTACCATTCTTACCAGAGCGTAGGTGCGTCGTTACATAATTAAAATTCAGAATTATAACACATATGTTAGTCTTGCCACTTTAAGTAACTATGCTACTATAGTCCTTACTTGGGCAAACTACCGAATCCTCACCGTAAACCTAAGTTTTCCCGTAATACAGTCCCTAAGTACTGTGCTATCCCCAATGCGGCTCTGATACCAGCATTTGGCGGACCGGAATCCGCTCATCCAGGATCGCAGAGGGTGGTGCCGCACGATGCGACACCCGACAGCACACATCATAAGGGTACAGTGTATCCTCCTGAGTGGAGAGGAGTCCAGAGAGGCAAGCCAAGCCGGCCAGGGGGAGTGATCACCAATGTTTTCCAAGGATTAGACTAGCGTCCCATATAGGATCGCCTGAGATGCTTTCCTATCTGCTCCAGCCCCAGGTTCCTCTTCAGGTAATTCCTGATTTGCAGCAAGACCCTTGACTGCCTCATTTAATAACTGCTGCTCCACTTGAGGCGGCTGAGGCCAAGCGTCCCAGCCCCAGTTCAGACCCTGGTGGTTTGGGACATGATTTTATTGCTGCTGCTGAGCAACCTCATCCCACTGTGTGTCAGGCACCGCCGGCGGCAGCGTGAAGTCTTCTTGGTGTTGAACCTCAGCATGCAGTGGGTGTGGGTTGCCGTCCTCCGGGAGCTCATCTTCCAGCACAAAGTCCCCACCCGGATGCATCGAGTTGAGGATGTACACCGGGCAAGACCAAGTCCATGCATGTCCATCTCTTGTGCCTTTCCTGAGCACAAGGCTTCTTGGCACCATTCTGTGAGGACCCAATGATCTCGATAAGCCAGGATCTCGCTGAGGGGTGCTGCATTGCACAGAACCGGGTAACACACATAAAAGGCAGAAAGCGGAAGTGAAATTCGATTACATAAACGTGTTTATGAACATAGTTACATCAAAATAACGTTAAGTCTACACTCACGGGCATAGACTAAGTAAAAGAAGTTCACGTTCAGCCTATGAACATGTCTGTGGTGGACCGGAATCCACTCATCCAGGATCGCAGAGGGTGGTGCCGCACGATGCGACACCCGACAGCACACATCATAAGGGTACAGTGTATTACATAGAAAACAAACTGAAACTGTACAAGTAGTACACTGTTCAGTTACAAACTAAGGTATATATTACACAGCGGAAGTTTTAATTTGTACAACTCACGCCCGCCTATCTAGCAAAAGTCGGTTGCCCAGCCCTAGGGCAACCCACACTAGCTGCACTCCTCAGCTCAGTGCGGTGTGTACGGCTCCCACTCAGCCGTGGTCCCCGACAGAGGGTAACCCTTGCCGGTGGACTCGTAACCCGAGTCCATGGATGGCTCCTCATCTGAAAAACACTTAAGCAGCAAACATGAGCACGATGGCTCAACAAGACTTAACCGACTCGCCTAGGCATGAAACTCTATATGTAGTGTACACAAACATGGGGTGGTACATTTTCAGCAAAGGGACACGCCTACAAGTTCATCCTCAGTTCATCTTTTAGCTACAGTTAACCGTTCATGAATCTGAAATTTAATAAGCAATATTTGGTGGCACACATGTAACAATACAATTATATCATACAGTAGAATTGAATCATAACATTCCATAAAGTATCTATGTTATGATGCAGTGAACAAGCGGTACTCGTCACCGCGAGGGATGGCGAATCGACTCGATATACATCTGCAGGGATACCCAAAGAGCACGTCACGTACGCCCACCCCTGGAGCTGCACAGCACGCTCACTCGGTGTCGTACGGGACAACCTTTCACCCAACAGCCCAAACGTCGAACCAGTCGCACCGAAACGGACAGGAGGTTCCCTACACGGAGCATCTCTCTATGCCCGTTAGCAGATTTCCACCTTGCTTTCCTCAACCTACACCTATAAATCGGTGTGCTATGCCTCGACGCCCGGAGGTTTAGGTTACATCGGTTTATCGGGGCCCATATATCCAATACGCCTTCGGTACGTTCAATACTTGTTCAGCAGGCCCGCACACGGATCGGTCCTCAATCGACACGGACAGGGCTGCGCACACAAGACTTCTTCTTGCCGCGCCCTAGCCCCTGCCTAGTCTCATTTTCATTTCTAAAGTGATCTCACATCACTCGAACCAATCCCATGTGTCCCAATCCTAACTCGCGAGTAGATTCCAACTACTCGACTTGTACCGAAGTCCTATGAATGATTAAGCATAGCCTGTCTACTCGAGGACTTAGACAATACCCTCACTCTTATAGGAAAATTCTGGTTATACAAGTGGGGTTCCATCTATCCTACACCTAATGCACGTTCATACTTCACACTAGACATGTAAACAAAGCAAAACTTTATAAAAGGGTTAATGCAAACCGGGGCTTGCCTTGTTGCTGCTGGTCAGGGGTTAGGGCTTCGTCCGGAAGAAGGAAGTCGAGCACTTCCGGAGTCTCCTCGCCTTCAGCGACTACACATTAACGATATACTATATGTCAATTTAACTGCAATGTTTGAACTTGAATAAGTAACAACCATAACTCTAGCTAGCCCTCCCCTTTGGTTCTGAAATTTTCATGGTGGCTTGGTAGGGTCCTAACCCGAGTCTTGACCAAGTTTCATTTGAAACAAAGTTTATTTGAGCTTTCTGGAAACTAGAATTTAATATGGTTCTAATGGAATTGGTTTCATGTCATTTGAAGAATTCTGGAGGAAGTTATGCCCTAATCAAGATTTGAGAAAATCTGAAAAATGTTTCTGTACATTTTTCTATTTTCTCAGGGCAGTTCACTTAATCACACCATTAGGGGGACTAAATGAACTTGGATGAGCCTGAAAATTTTACTGCGACTCAAGGATTTTTCAATGAACCTTTCAGCCAAATTTCAGAATTTTTCATAAAGTAACTCTCCAGATAAAATTCCTAACAGTTTAAAGTTCAGGGATTTAATTCTGGAAAACTATTAAGTTTCATGAGCTGAAATTTATATTGCTGGAAAGTACTCCAAATTATGAGTTCAACAAAAATTGGTTCACTGGATTTGGAGCTTCCTAGCAAAAGTTCTATGCATTTGAAGTTTGAACTAATCTGGAAAATCCCAAAATGTTTAAACTCTGCAGGTGGGGCCCACTCTTTAAACCGGCCCACTGAGAACGCGGCCACACCGCAGCCCACGGGGTTTTACCCGTGCTGCCGCACTGAATCCCGGCGCAAAGTGGATCCCCGCGTGAGAACAGAGGCTGACCGGTGGACCCGGCCCCCCTTTGTCTACCTCGCGACATCCCGCGACTCCCGCGGCGGTGCCTTGCTGGAGCTCTCGCCGCCGGCCGTTTCGCTGCACGACCTTCAATGGGTTTCGCCGACTGGGCCTAACTTGGCTCGGGGAACACGCTGGTGCCCTAACCGAAGCTCGGCGATGGCCGGAACCACGCCCGTGACGGTGACAGCGGCTCTCTCTACTCCGGCGATGTCGTCCGAGCTACTCAGGGCCTTATTTTCCGAACGGTGTGCTCCTACAGATCCACTGTGGCATGCTGAGCACGAAAATGAGCTCGGTTGGCCATGGAGACGGCCGGAGCTAGGTCCTCACCATCGACCAAGGGCTAAAACGGCGGATGCTCGAAAAAGTTGAATAGCAGCGCCAAGACTCGATGGTTTTCGATGGTCTTTGATCCTATGTGGCCGTGGGGATGTGTAGAACATGTGCTTAGCTGGGTTTACGCAGTGAAGGACCGATCACCACGAATTTCAGATTCTTTGCTAGCTCGGTTCTTTGAACACCGAGGACTAAACGTGGAAATACTCTCCCTACAGAGTATGAAAGGGGGTAGGGTCTTCACCGTGAGTTCGAGCAGCCTCCGGCGCATCTCTTTGCTGTTGATCTTCGGTCGCGAGAACGTCTGGATCAGCGGCTCACCGAGGACCCGAGAAGAGCGGCCGGCGAAGTGTTTTGTTTTAGCGGTGTGCGGGCAGAGCGGAGGGGGTGAGGCCGGATTCACGTGGGCTGGTGTTTTAACCGCGTTTTGCACCCGGCGCCCGCGGTCATCAAGCAGGAGGAGGCAGGGGCGAGGCGGTCGGGCACCGACCTTGGCCGCGGCTGGCGCGTGTTCTCGGCCGAGGGAGAAAAAATCACTGAGGATGCTTCTGTGTTAAGGCTGCTGACAAGTGGGGCCTCCCCTCTAATTCCTTTTCAAATTTTTTCATTTCTGTTTGTACTAAAATATCCCCAGCTACTCACAATTGAATATGAGACTTAATCACCAAGTCACAGTTTGAATTTGGTTTCCCAAATTTGAAATTTGTTTGGCTAAATTTGCTTCACATTTGAACTGAAAATCAAATTCAGTTTTGAATTCTTGCAAATTTAGATCCCGACAAAATGAACTCCAATGGGGATGAAAATTGGTGGACTAACTCATAAAAATGTGCTGAGTTTGAATATGAAGCCAACTTTTGAATCCAAGTGATGAAAGTTGCTGCAATTTAAATTTATATTCAAATTGGCCTCTTTTTCAAATGCCTCCAAAAGTGCCTCAAAAAGTGTTGGATTTGCATGAAATTTGGCCTGAACCTTCCCAAGACTATTTAAATTCTAGGGGTGAGCTCAACCTCTCATGTTCATGTGTAGTACTTTGTGAAAGTTAGGGCCTTCCCCTCTAATCACCCTTTTGATGGAGGTTACTTGCTCTTCACAAGTCTTCACAAGATATCCACAACAAAAGCTGTGGTGTTGTGAGGTGATGAAAAATTTTGCAAGTCCCTTTTCTTGGGCTTTTACAATGTCCTCACTAGCACACACGCACGCTAACACGGCGGCGTGCACGGATCCCACTCGAAGGTGGTTCCCTCTTGGGGTCCGTCTCCTCCTCAGGAGCATACTCCTCATAGCACTCTGCAAATGCTTCAAACACAAGCAGTGACCACCTTTCATCCGTTAGCCAAGTGTTGAACCGGTCCTATCGTCCCGAACAGGAGGTCTCTGCGCGGAGCATCTGCAGTGCCCGCTAGCCGATTTACACCTCGCTGCTCTCAACCTACCCTCTGGACGACAAGCAATGCCTCAACAAATCGCTACCCGAATTACATCGGTTTCCCGGTTCCCATATATCTGGTAGGTCTTTGGTACTGTTCTAGCTTGTTCAACAGACCCACACACGGCTCGGTCCTCAATCGACACAAGCATAGCTATGGCACCAAGGCACCAAAGTCCCGCTGCCCTTACTCTCCGCTCGGTCTCATTTTTCTTGCCATGTGATTCATTGTCTATCTCTAACCGAGTAATGTGCCTCTAGTCTATTCTCGTGAGTAGTTCCAACTACTCGACTTGTACCGAAACCTATACCAGTTTAGCATTGCAGTGGCTACTCGAGGTTTCAAACCTAAGCCCAAAATCCCTGGTTCTCTTGGCTATGCATGTGGGTTTCCAATCAAGACTCTAATGCACATTCATAGGAAATACATAAAGTAAGTGATCAAAACATAAGACTTTTTAAATGGGTTAATGCAAACTAGAGCTTGCCTTGCCGCTGGTCGTGAGATAACTGTTCCTCTGGAGTAATGAAGTATAACACCTCCGAATCCTCTTCGAGTTTAGTGACTACACGAAATAAACATACAATGTGTGTCAATCTAAATGCATTTGAGTTATTATGATAATGTGAAGACTATAAGTATAGCTAGATGGTCCTATTGACTCTGAAATTTTTACTTTGGTTTGGCGACAACCTAAATAGGGACTTGGCAAAATTTCATTTGAAACAAAGCTCATTTTAGCTCTGCACAAATAAAGGTGCATTTGGCCATAATTAGAGGTCTTATGGTTTTCTAAGGATTTTGATGGAGCAAGCCATGCTGACCTCATTTTGAGGATCGCCGGCGGCCGGCGCTCACCAGAACTAGGCGTGCACCGGCGACAGCCCCATTGAGGGTTCCAACAAGGTCGACCGACCTAAATTATACCACAAACGCTTGCCTTCTGAGCTCTAAAGCACGAGTGGGTCATGGTGATGCTCGACATGGTCGTAAACGAGCTCGAGGAAGGCTCTAGGGTTGCTTTCACCGTGCGCTCGAGCCCTCCGCCATTGTTGCCGATTGGACAAACTCAAAATGGGCCGGCTACATGTGGTTTTCTGCTAGGGTTGCGAAGAAGAATTGTTGCCTATCTAGTCTATCTCATGTGTGCTTAATTTGGTGGACTATATATGAAAATTCAGTGAGAATTCAGCTGCTCCATACCCACGGGTCGGTTTGCACCGATCAGAAGAAAAAGCCGAAATTCATCGTTGGCGATCAACCACTCGGGCTGAGGTTTGAAGGTGAGAAGCACGAAGTCCTAACGCGTCTCTGGAGGTCCTTGCTTGGCCATGAAAGGCTCTGAGTTGAGCTGTCCACGGGAGCACCAAACGGTGGCAGCTTTTGGGTCGCCACAAAAACGCTCGGAGCTGCTCGAAGAAGTCCGATCACTGGGAAACAGCGTGTCGAGGATGTTGTTCACGAACGCACGACACCATTTTGCTACTGAGGAGCCTCTGTTTGCAAGTGATCGGCCTGCTCTCGGTCGAGACCGATACGGTGCGTGTTCGGCTGAGCTCGGCGTGAGGGAGGAAATAATCGTCAGGGTTTCTGTTCGTGACCAAATGGAACACGCCGAAGAGGGATAAGGCGTCGAGAGGCTGGCTCCAGCGTTATCACGCGAAGCAGAAGGTGGCCGCCGTTTTGCCCTCGGTGGCAATCGCTGCGCCAGACCGAAGAACAGAGTCACCGGTGCAGTCAGTTCAATCCAATGTGTGGCTGGCAGGAGGGCCCCACCTCTCAAATTTGACCTCACAAATTAAATTCCTACTGCTCATATTGGGGACCCCAATACCCTTTGTAATTTGATCAAACCCCCAAATGACCCTTTTGAATTTGAATGAATCAAAGTGTGATTTGGGTTGACTGAATTTGCAGCAACTGTGAACTGAAATTCAAATTTGATTTGAATTTAGCCAAAATGGCTCATGTCAAGATCAACTCCAAATGGAGTGAAATTTGGTGTGTGAGCTCATAAAAATGTGTTGAGTGTGAATATCAATCCCACTTTTGAATTCATGGGATGAAAGGAGTTTTAATTTGAATTTAAGTTCAAACTAGCCTTTTAATAAGTGTACCCAAAAATACCTCAAATATGTTTGGATTTGGGTGAAATTTGGCATGAGTATTCCTAACAAAGTTTAGGAGTTAATTATGTACTCATCCCCTATATGATGAATGTGAGAACTACCCCTTTTGCATTTGTGAGTTTATCTCCTAATAAATCTATTTATGGTTGTTACTTGCTCTTAAAATGTGTTCATGAGTTTACCACAAATGAGGTGAGGTGTGGGTGTGATGAACACTTTTAGAAAGTGAAAAACTTGGGCCCTTACACATTCTGGGCTCGTCGTACATGCACTTCACCAGGACAGACCCCAAAGCCTTCAGGCTATTGTGCCAGTGAAGGAGCTTGCCAAGGCAGGACACCGCCCGATCAATTGCTTCGATAGAACGGTAATCAATAGGGAAGCCCAGGATTAAGAACCAACCTACATGAGAAAAGTTCCTCTCTCGCCTGTTCACACCATAGTCATGTCTAGCAAAAGTGATTGTGACACCCTCCACCACAATTGGTCCCCCCAAGAGCAAGGAGTCCCAATAGAAGCAAGAATCCAGTGAGAAAAGAGTGATGCCAAGAGGCGTCAGGCAGGCAGAACGAACTGGTATACCAAGCACGTCTTCAATATGATCTCTATCCTATTCCTGTAGTAGGCATAGGCACCCGGATGAACAATGTCATCAGCATCCACAGCAATGATATATTCTTCATGCAGCACATGATGAACGCCCGGGAGGTGAACCATAGAACGCGCCAGTCGATCATGGCCACCATCCTCAATCTCAAACTGCTCATCGGGAAGGAAGCGTGTTGAATCAACGAGGAAGTTAGCCATGCGGGTTTGGGACGAGGTGTTGTTGGGAGCACTGAGTAGGGCGGAGGTTGCAGGGGCGAATAGAACTATGGCCAAGGATGGGGCGGGAGGTGAGTTTATAGATGGCCTCTCCCTCACAGTTCCCTTTACTGTGCCCTTCGGGACCCAGACCAGCCTCCTTTGTGCAAGATTGCTACATAATCCCCTTATGTGTCCATATTGGTAGCAAAGATTACACCTAATCTGGTTGGTGCATTGGGAACGGAGATGACCCAAACCCAGGCACTTGAAGCACTGTCTAGTCGACACATTGTTCAGGATGGTACGCGTCATCAGACGGGTGCGCCTGTCCTTAGTGAGTTGTCGCCTGGTCCGGTTGTGTGTGGTATTGGGAACTTGCGGGCGAGGGCTCTGAGGCTGGGACATGTTTCCCTCCGCACGTCGGTAGGAAGAACCAAAGTTAAGCTACGTCTTGTCTGAACCTCCACTTGCGTGAAAGGACAGGTTGGGTTGAAAGGGTGGCACGGTTGAATCATTGCGGGGCAGCAGGTCTAGAGAGTTCTGCCGAGCTAGAGCTACGGCCACTGAAGCTGGACCGCAGGATCGAAGGTGGGGGAGGATTTGAAAAACCCTCAATGAATGCACCGATGGACGTCCCATCCCACCGGCCAGAACTAGGGGACGTCGGCGAAGGCAACTCCGGTGAACCTACGGGGAAAGGCCAGCACGAACAAAAAATAGCTGAAAAGATCTTCCCACGGGAGATGGTAGAAGGGGATGTCAGGCAGAAAACACTTCCAATCCAAAAACCCCAAACACGGTTGGAGCCCTGGGTGGCCGGTGAAGGAAGACATATTGGCGAGGAAAAGGGTACCTTTCTTAGCGCCCTCTGCATGGGAACCTTCCTCCGCGTGACCAGAGTCTAGTTGTGGTTCTCCTCCATTTCCCAACAACAAAGATCGACCTTCCAATTTGGACGGACATCCCGTTGAAGGTTGAAGTAGACATCAAATGACTCCATGGTTATTCTCTGGAGGGAGTTGATCAGAAGTCCAACTCGCTTGTTGGCCACCGAGAAGCAGAAGTCATGGTTCCGGATGAAACGGACGTGAAACCCTGTCGGAGAACCGCCTAGCACCGAGTAGAGTGCCCGCTCGACATCTTTCTCTGTAAGGCAAATCGTGAACCGGTTGAAGGTTGCGAGGAGGAGGAAAGATCCCCTTGCTGATGGTGAGGGGAAGCGAAGTGTGGAGTTAAACCTCACAAAGACCTCCTCCTGGAACCTCCGCCCAGTGGCGTAGTCCCAATGGACCTGCTTGGCGGGCGGCCTGTCCTCTGATAGGTGCAACAAAGACATGGTTACCAAGATGAGAAGGAGCTATAGGTGATGACATGACGGTGTAGGGCAGTGGTGGAGGTGGCCGGTGGCGGAGGAGCAGTGTTGTGACGCTGGTCCCGTACAACACGGAACCCAGCTAATGCATATGTATGCCCAGGATGTTCATCACACATACACATGTAATCCACAAACTGAATTCAGAATATAACCACGTATAATAGGGTTTAAGTACTTTATTACATCAATCTCTAATTTATTCTTGCAGCGGAAGTCTCTAACTTATTCTAGCTGCGGAAGTCTATAACTATAGCGGAAGCAATTTGTGACGCAGGGATTCCATAGAAAACCACGGAACCCTAGCTGATGCATATGTGTGCTCAGGATGTTCATCACACATACGCATATAATCCACAAACTGAATTAAGAATATAACCACTAATAATAGGGTTTTATTACAATGTCTCTTGAGTCTCTAACTCATTCTAGCAGCGGAAGTCTTATTCTAGCAGCGGAAGTCTTCTAAACTATTGCGGAAGCAACTAAGCAGCAGCAGTGGCTCCATCTCCTACTCCATTCCATTCCCACAGGCAAGTTGACGGTAGATCACGCGCCTAATACTCCACATGGTCTTCAAAGTATTCCTCTCCTGTTGCTGATGATGTATGATAATGCAAGGGTGAGTACATGACGTACTCAGCAAGTGCGGGAAATATGACATGTAGCTTACTTCAAGGTAGGTATAAAAAGGCTCATTGCAGAAAGCAAAGTTTATTTCTCAAAACATGATAAAAACAGCAACTAGCTTTAAGTGAATGTAATCCCAACATGTATTTAAACATCAACATACCTCTTTCATGATTCACCACTTTTCATATCTCATACGAACATTTATCTTTCTCAACTTTTTCTTATGCTCATGAATATCATCTCGTATTCATTACCATCTCATCTCATATTCAATTCCATCTCATAACCGAGACCAAATCTCGTTGCCATGACTCAACAGTCACAAAACCAATCTCATTATCAGGACTCAACAGTCCTGAAACCAATTTCAAAGACCAAACCACATCCAAACCAATAACCAAACCAATAACCATCCCATCTAATCATGGAAGTTGGACAGTCGCTTGTGACCGTAAGCACGGCTATCATTATAGTTTTACACTCTGCAGAGGTGGCACCACTTTACCTACAAGTTTGTGATTTCATCACCCGTCGGTGACTGCAGAACCTCCATTATACCAGTACACAACCGTTGGTGTATGGTCAAGAGATCACAAAATAGCCTTTACAAAGGGGCTACTAGATGTATGGACTCTCTAAGGTTTCACCAGCAGGATCAAATCACCATTCTCCCACCCGAGGGCCCCCTCTTGTGCCATGCAGTTTCCAGGGCAGTCCTCTCTTGACTCCCATTCCCAGCGCCTTCCACAGTCCATAACAATCTAGTAACTTACCTAATTAATCAGCTATGCCGCACCCATACTTGGCCTTGTGGTGGCACTGTATTCCTGGCATGTGCTTGCATGAACCGGTCCTTAGATCTACGGCAAGTAAACCACCATCTCATTCTACCTCATCCACAAACCAAACTTGCCTAGATCTCCCCCGATTCATGTTCATTATCAACATCAAGTTCTCATTATTATAATTGATATGAGTGCATGAGCTTGACACATTCTATCGCTTCCCATATCCCGTGGACTCGGCGAAGCAAAAAGCAAACGACCATACCCGACTCATCAACTTTCCTGGCGACAAGGGTGGTTAACAAAACTAGTAAACTCCTATGAAAGGGCTTACCATCAAGTTGGCTCAAGCACACACACGTTTTCGCAAACAAAACAGTTTCAAAAACATGGGATCAATATGGTCAAGGGGCACTTGCCTTGTTCCTGTAGCTTTGGTTGCTCACGGATCTCGAAGTCTTGTTGTTGTAGTTCGTCGTAGATAGCTCCCTGAGCTTGTCCTTCTATTTACGATCACGCACATACAAGATTCGCAACAATCAATTATCATGCACAGACTTTACTTAAGATGCAACGGTGCATATGCATGTTAATCCTATGGTGCTGTTTTTATTAGATCAGTTTGTGCGTGTTCTGACATGTTTACATGGCTTGCATGGGTTTTACGATGAAAGGATCAATGTGGATGTGGTGATGATCTTTTCTCAAGATCTAGATCAAACCGATCAACACGTGATCTGTCCACATGAAAAAGAACTTCTGTTCGAAGTGATCGAAGAAACAGATGCGAAGAAAACCGCGATGATGTTGTAATGTGGTAATCTGAGACCTACCTCAACTTCTCCTGTGTCGGGGTCTTTCTTCTAGCAATTACAGATCGTCGGCTCTCTTACGGCGATGGCGAGGGTGTGGCGAGACTTCAACGGCGGCTCACCGGCGGCTAAACTCCGGCGAAGGGGGTTAACTCGGTGAGTTGGGAGCTAGGGCCTCTAAGTTGTCGACTTCAAAAGATGTTACGGCCAAGGGGGTGTTTCAGGTTCTATTTATAACTGGGAAACGAAGAATCCTACTCTGATTAGATTTCGAATAAGAGTCCTATTCAAATTGGTTTTGGATCTTAACAACTTATCTTCAATCGATTTGGTGCGGTAGCAACGTGGAATTCATGTCGGTTTCCTCAGTACTGGGTATTCCCGCGCGTACAGGAGAAAAACCGCTTCAGATCTCGTCACCTCCGCGGTGATGAGTTCTAGAGGCTCCACGTGTCTAGCGGGGGCTGGGCTCCACTTTTCCGCAGAGGCGGGATCCTGTTGTGCCATGTGTCAGGCGGGCGGGACCTCCCTCTCCCTCAGAGGCGAGCTCCACGTGCGCCACGTGTCCTGGCGGGTCGGGACCTCCATCTCCCCTAGAGGCGAGCTCCGAGAGTGCCACGTGTCAGTTCCGGACATGCCCTTTCTTCCGAGGTGGGCTCCGAGAATGCCACGTGTCAAGCAGCGCCGAACTTCCTTTCTCCTCAGAGACGAGCTCTGAGGTTGACACGTGTCCAACCGCGTTGGACCTCCTGAAGACGAGCTCCGAGATCGACACGTGTCCAACAGTGTCGGACCTCCCTTAGGGCAGGACCTCTCGGAGGCGAGCTCCGAGGCTGACACATGTCCTGCAGTGTCTTCTCCTCGGAGGTAAGCTCCGAGGACGACATGTGTCCAGTAGGACCGGACCTCTCGGAGGTAAGCTCCGAGAGCGACATGTGTCCAATAGTGTCGGACCTCTCGGAGATGAGCTCCGAGGGTGACACATGTCTGGCAGGGCTGGACCTCTCGGAGGTGAGCTCCGAGAGCGACACGTGTCCTCCGCGGCTGGTCCTCGCTTCTCCGTAGTGACTAGCTACGCAGGCGACACGTGTCCTGCAGGGCTGGACTTCGTTTCTCCGCACAGACAAACCCCGGAGGCGACACGCGTCCAGCGGGTCGGACCTCACCCCTTCCACGGTGGCTAGATCCGAGGCTGCCACGTGTCTGGCGGTGCCGGACCTCACCCCACTCCGCAGGGATGAGCTCCGAATGCGCCACGTGGCCAGCAGGCCGTGGGAAGTGTCTACAGCGCTACTCGGCGAACTGGAATTAGCTCTTTTCGGCCATATTTCTGATTCTTTCTTCATTTCTACTTCCTTTTAAGATGTTTCTCTACATGAATTACGTATGCATGCATGATTACAAAATTGAGGGTGTTACAAATCTACCCCTCTTGAATTGAATCTTGCCCTCGAGATTTGATAGAGTAGAGAATAGATGAGGGAATTCCGTCTTGATGTCTTCCTCACGTTCCCATGTAGCTTCTGCTTCCGTGTGATGGCTCCATTGTACCTTGCACCAACGGATCACTTTGTTCTTTGTGACCCTTTCCTTTATGTCCAAAATTCATACAGGGTGCTCTACATTGGTCAGATCCTCTTGAAGCTCAAGTTCATCCATTGGTACTTGTTCTTCCGGTACCCTTAAGCACTTCTTAAAATTCTTGAACCACTGGAATGCTTCCCAATGTTGCTTCTTTGACGTGGTTCAATGTTGCCTTCTCGGTTGTTGGTTGAGCTGACTCGAACTCGATACGAGTACCGTGCTCGTTTGTCAACTGCACGCTCCTCTCAGCACATTGGATCACTCTGTTGTGCTTGCTTAACCAATCCATTCCGAGTATTATGTCAAGCCCTTAGGAATCCAAGACAATGAGGTTGGCAAGGAAGTCTACCCCCCCTTATTTTAAGATTTACTTTCGGACATACTATATTAGTCCTCATCTCTCCACAGGGAGAATTAACCAACATAGTATATTTCAAGTGTGATATGGGTAGATTATACTTGGCGACATACTTGGATGATATGAATGAATGCGATGCTCCAGAATCAAATAAAATGGTGGCTGGGTTGGAGTTGGCAAGGAACATACCAATCACGACGTCCTCATCCTGTTGCGCTTCCTCAATGGAGACATGATTCACGTTGCCACGAGCGTAGTTCTGCTGTCCACGGTTACCTTGCGTAGCTCCTCCGTTTGCCCGTGGCATCTGCTTGGACTCGTTGCTTGGCTGTCTAGGACCTTTCTTCGGGCACTGACTCACAAATTGTCCGGTCTCTCCGCATGCAAAGCATGCCTTGTTGCCCAAGACAGCGGGGACCTTAGGGCGAGGGTTTTGAGCATAAGCGCCCATGTTGGGTCGGGGCGCAGGAGGCAAAGGCACATGAGGTGCTTGCATTATAGTACGTTGCTGTGGTGGTTGATTAGGGAGAAAAGTAGGGGTGGACGAGCCATGCTGCGGTGCAGCTGGGGGCATGAAACGGGGACGTACATTGCTCCCTTCTGGCTGGTATGGCATCTTTCTCTTGCCCTCTTGCTCGATCTCCCGGATCTTGCTCTCAACCACTATAGCTTTGTCAACTAGCTTCTGGAAGTTTGCATAATCATTGTTGAGAATTTGAACTTGGATCTCATTGTTCAACCCTCTCATGAACAGGTATTGCTTCCTTTGGTCCGAGTTGATATCTTCGGGGGTAAACCTTGACAGTTGCGTGAATTTGTTTAGGTACTCATTCACGCTATTCTTTCCTTGGTGGAGACCTTCAAACTCTTGCCTTTTGAGCATTATGACACCAACAGGGATGTAATGAGAGCGGAAACTCTCCTTGAACTCAGCCCAAGTCATAGTCTCTAAGTCGACATGAGCATTGCACAAAGCGTCCCACCAGTCAGTAGCTGCTCCCATGAGTTGGTGCGATGCGAAGAGAACTTTCTCTCGGTCATTGCACAGAACTATGGCAAGCTTCTTCTCCATGGACTTCAACCAGTCATCGGCCTCCATGGGATCATTAGCTTGTGCAAAAGTGGGTGGTCGAGTCCTCATAAACTCTCCCAGTCTGTTGTCAACCGGCGGTGGTGGCGGTGGTGCAGCAATGGGGTTGTTGTTGTTGTTGGCTTGCAGCTGACCCAAAGTTTGGATCATGGTTTGCATGAGCTGGTTCTGCATAGCCATCAACCGTTTAAGGTTGTTTGCACCAGCCTTAGGGTTGACATTCTTAGGAACCTCAATGTGGTCATCCTCTTGGTTTCCATGGACGTTCCTCCTTTGTCGGACGGTGTTTTCTCTCACCATCTGTGAGAGAGAGTTGGGTAGAAGAGAAGTTTAGATTGATCCCCCCGACTATATGCATCAAGGCTGATGGACTATATATCATCCTATATGACGATGTGAACACTTGCTGAAGCATCTCACATCTCTCTACTATGTGTGGATATGGATAACGCTGAAGCGTCCAACAACTCACACTAAGCACTCAAACACAAGCAATCATCACAAAAGTTTCAACACACAACTCCTATTCAAGCATATTCAATGGGAGTCCTATGTGGTTTTGGGTGATACCAATCTATGATCAATCTGTGACTTCTACCTAGGCTTGCATCCTATGGTCAAGGTGGTTTGATGCCAATCTATGCATTCTACCTAAGCTTGCGTCCTATGGTCTGCGTGGATCTCTGATACCAATCTGTAAATTCTATCTAGGCTTGCGACCTACAGTTAACCGTGGTAGCTCTAATACCAATCTATGATCTTATCTAGGCTTGTGACCTACAGTCAACCGTGGTAGCTCTGATACCAATCTGTGACGCCCGAATTCCGTAGAAAACCACGGAACCCTAGCTGATGCATATGTGTGCCCAGGATGTTCATCGCACATACACATATAATCCACAAACTGAATTCAGAATATAACCACGAATAATAGGGTTTTATTACAATGTCTCTTGAGTCTCTAACTCATTCTAGTAGCGGAAGTCTTATTCTAGCAGTGGAAGTCTTCTAAACTATTGTGGAAGCAACTAAGCAGCAGCAGCGGCTCCATCTCCTACTCCATTCCATTCCCACAGGCAAGTTGACAGTAGATCACGCGCCTAATACTCCACATGGTCTTCAAAGTATTCCTCTCCTGTTGCTGATGATGTATGATAATGCAAGGGCGAGTACATGACGTACTCAGCAAGTGCGGGAAATACGACATGTAGCTTACTTCAAGGTAGGTATAAAAAGGCTCATTGCATAAAGCAAAGTTTATTTCTCAAAACATGATAAAAACGGCAAGTAGCTTTAAGTGAATGTAATCCCAACATGTATTTAAACATCAACATACCTCTTTCATGAGTCACCACTTTTCATATCTCATCCGAACATTTATCTTTCTCAACTTTTTCTTATGGTAATGAATACCATCTCGTATTTATTACCATCTCATCTCATATTCAATTCCATCTCATAACTGAGACCAAATCTCATTGTCATGACTCAACAGTCACGAAACCAATCTCATTACCAGGACTCAACAGTCCTGAAACCAATTCCAAAGACCAAACCATATCCAAACCAATAACCATCCCAAAAACTATCCCATCTAATCATGGAAGTTGGCCAGGCGCTTGTGACGTAAGCACGGCTATCACGATAATTTTACACTCTACAGAGGTGGAACCACTTTACCCACAAGTTTGTGATTTTGTCACCCGTCGACGACTGCAGAACCTCCATTATACCAGTACACAACCATCGGTGTATGGTCAAGAGATCACAAAATAGCCTTTACAAAGGGGCTACTAGATGTATGGACTCACTAAAGTTTCACCAGCGGGGCCCCTCTTGTGCCATGCAGTTCCCAGGGCAGTCCTCTCTCGACTCCCATTCCCCGCGCCTTCCACGGTCCATAACAATCTAGTAACTTACCTAATTAATAAGCTAAGCCGCACCCATACTTGGCCTTGTGGTGGCACTGTATTCCTGGCATGTGCTCGCATGAACCGGTCCTTAGATCTACGACAAGTAAACCACCATCTCATTCTACCTCATCCACAAACCAAACTTGCCTAGATCTCCCCCGATTCATGTTCATTATCAACATCAGGTTCTCATTATTATCATTCATATGAGTTGCAGTATCTAGACACATTCTATCGCTTCTCATATCCCGTGGACTCGGCGAAGCAAAAATCAAAAGACCATACCTGACTCATCAACTTTCCCGGCGACAAGGGTGGTTAACGAAACTAGTAAACTCCTATGAAAGGGCTTCCCATCAAGTTTACTCAAGCACATACACGTTTTCGCAAACAAAACAGTTTCAAAAACATGGGATCAATATGGTCAAGGGGCACTTGCCTTGTTCCTGTGGCTTTGGTTGCTCATGGATCTCGAAGTCTTGTTGTTGTAGTTCATCGTAGATAGCTCCCTGAGATTGTCCTTCTATTTACAATCATGCACATACAAGATTCACAACAATCAATTATCATGCACAGACTTTACTTAAGATGCAACGATGCATATGCATGTTAATCCTATGGTGCTGTTTTTTTAGATCAGTTTGTACGTGTTCTTGCATGGGTTTTATAATGAAAGGATCAATGTGGACGTGGTGATGATCTTGTCTCAAGATCTAGATCAAACCGATCAACACGTGATCTATCCACACGAAAAAGAACTTCTGTTCGAAGGGATCGACGGAACAGATGCGAAGAAAACCGCGATGATGTAGTAAGGTGGTAATCTGAGACCTACCTCAACTTCTCCTAGGTGTCGGGGTCTTTCTCCTAGCAATGGTAGATCGTCGGCTCTCTTCCGGTGACGGCGAGTGTGTGGCGAGGCTTCAACAGCGGCTCACCGGCGGCTAAACTCCGGCGAAGGGGGTTAACTCAGCGAGTTGGGAGCTAGGGCCTCTAAGTTGTCGACTTGAAAAGATGTTACGGCCAAGGGGGTGTTTCGGGTTCTATTTATAACAAGGAAACGAAGAGTCCTACTCTGATTGGATTTCGAATAAGAATCCTATTCAAATTGTTTTTGGATCTTAACAACTTATCTTCAATTGATTTGGTGCGGTAGCAACGTGGAATTCATGTCGGTTTCCTCAGTACCGGGTATTCCCGCGCGTACAGGAGAAAAACCGCTTCAGATCTTGTCACCTCCGCGGTGATGAGTTCCAGAGGCTCCACGTGTCCAGCGGGGGCTGGGCTCCCCTTTTCCGCAGAGGCGGGCTCCTGTTGTGCCGCGTGTGAGGTGGGCGGGACCTCCCTCTCCTCAGAGGTGAGCTCCGCGTGCGCCACGTGTCATGGCGGGTCGAGACCTCCCTCTCCCTCAGAGGCGAGCTCCGCGTGCGCCACATGTCCTGGCGGGTCAGAACCTCCCTCTCCCCCAGAGGCGAGCTCCGAGAGTGCCACGTGTCAGTTCTGGACCTCTCCTTTCTTCAGAGGTGGGCTCCGAGAATGCCACGTGTCAAGCAGCGCCAAACTTCCTTTCTCCTCAGAGACGAGCTCCGAGGTCAACACGTGTCCAACCGCGTTGGACCTCCCGGAGACGAGCTCTGAGATCGACACGTGTACAACAGTGTCGGACCTCCCTTAGGGCGGGACCTCTCGGAGGCGAGCTCCGAGGCTGACATGTGTCCTGTAGTGTCTTCTCCTCGGAGGTAAGCTCCGAGGATGACACATGTCCAGTAGGACCGGACCTCCCGGAGGTAAGCTAAGAGAGCGACATGTGTCCAATAGTGTCGGACCTCTCGGAGATGAGCTCCGAGGGTGACACGTGTCTGGCGGGGCTGGACGTCTCGGAGGTGAGCTCCGAGAGCGACACGTGTCCCGCGCAGCTGGTCCTCGCTTCTCCGCAGTGAATAGCTCCGCAGGTGACACGTGTCCTGCGGGGCTGGACTTCGTTTCTCCGCAGAGACAAGCCCCGGAGGAGACACGCGTCCAACGGGTCAGACCTCGCCCCTTCCACAGAGGCTAGCTCCGAGCATGCCATGTGTCTGGTGGTGCCGGACCTTACCCCACTCCGCAGGGATGAGCTCCGAACGCGCCACGTGGCCAGTAGGCCGCGGGAAGTGTCTACAGGGCTCATCGGCGAACTTAAATTAGCTCTTTTTGGCCATATTTCTGATTCTTTCTTCATTTCTACTTCCTTTTAAAATGTTTCTCTATATGAATTATGTATGCATGCATGATTACGAAATTGAGGGTGTTATAGAACTAAGCAGCAGCGGCTCCATCTTCAGCTCCACAGGCAAGTTGATGGTAGTTCGCACGCCTAGTACTCCACATGATCCTCGAAGTACTCTTCTCCTGTTGCTGATGTTTGTATGATAATGCAAGGGTGAGTACATGTTGATGAGGACATCTCTCCTTTGCATACAATGCAAGGACCGATCACTAGAGCACGTGCACGACAATTGGATCTCCAGGTACGTTCTAACCTTGTCAATTGTTTTTCAGAACTTACGCTTGTTTCCATGCATGTTTTATTGATTAGGAACAATGGAGAGGACCAGAAAGGGACGGGAGGAGTCCAAGGAGTCAAGGAGGAGGAGATAGGACGTGCACACCAAGGAGGAACCCAAGTACAACTCGACTTCGCCTCCATCTCGGGTTCCAGGAGCTGCCTTCACCAAAACTGACGTCACGGACACATACGGAGTCGGATTTGGATGTTCTATATATGGTTGGAACCGTGATTTCATATAGCTTCCAATGGAACCAGTCCCACCTCAAAATTCCTTCTAAGTTGACGGGAATCAGCGAAACAAGTGGGCGTCCAGAATCTGTCCGGTGCTGGGCCACCGCCTTTTGGGCTGCTGGCCCGTGTAACGTGTGGAAGCCCATTAGGGTTGCGTCCAGGGGTATTGCACGCCCCTAAACTCCTTTTTATACAGCAGCCGTCACCACATTAGGGTGGGTTTTTGCTTAGTTACAATCTGTCATTGAACAGTTCGCCGATCATCGGTTGTGAGACCCCAAATTCGTGATCAATTCAGTTTTGATTGCAACTTCTCTGTTCTTGCTTGTGTTCTTGATTGCGCTTGCAGGGATAAGCCTTCATGGCGAGGTCATTTGTGTGACACGGGTTATAACCAATGGAGCAGTGGTGTAGTGATTGTGGGGTTTCGTTCGTTCGGAGCCTTGGATCATCAACGTCGAGATCTCCACCCAATCAAGTTTACCCTACCTCTCGGAAGATCGGGACTCATCCTCCTATCAACTGGTATCAGATTTCCAGGTTCACCATGAGGTATACTTGTGTGCCCTTTAGATTTATTTTGTTTCAGTCCTATCGTCCACAAAAAGCCACAAAAAATTTTTAGTTTCCCTGACCTACAACCCCCGCTCAACCTTTTGCACAATTTAGTTTTGGAGTCCGTAGTTCTGAGTTCGTGTCCTAGGTTGAGTCTGGTTGCTGGTTTAGATTTGTTTTAGTTCAGTTTTGTTTCTTCCATCCGCTGCCATCTACAAAAAATTCCATCCACCGATTCGTTTCTGTTGCAGTTTCCATCACCACCAAAACCTGATTCGGGGTATCCTCCTTAAAACGGGCATAACTTTTCGCTCGTAACTCCGATTGAGGCGCATTTTTTCCCGGAAAGGTCTCTAAAAAGTACACATACGATACACCAGCTAAGCCGGTCATGGCATTTTCAAAAAAATGAAAAAAAATTAAGAAGGCCCTCGTTTCGAACTACGAAGTTCCAGCACCAGTTTTTCCAATCGCTCCTGAATTTGTGCCAATCTCATCTTTCATCGATTTGAGCTAATACTTGGTGCTGTTTCTATTCTTGTGCCCCTGGTTGAGAAAAATATCAAAAAAATAAAGAGAAAGAAAGAAGATTTTGATTTCTACTAGTGCTTCAAGACAAAAACAGGAGGCTAAGGGGTTTTCTAGTTGTGCTATTTCTTTGTGAGTGCTGGATACTTGCTGATATTATCCTTGTTGTTCATCATCATTCATCCTTGTCCTTGCTTGTTGCCACAACTGTTCTAATACATTCTTAGACCAGCAACTAGGTGAAATTCTTTGGACACTTATTCAGCATTGCTATCTGTTACTAACTTGTGTGCCACATACATATACTGCATTTGAGCATTCCAAGCTCCACCTTCTCTCGAGCAGAACAGGTAACCTTTGCAATCACACCCACTCTCTGCTTGCTTCACACCGGTCACCGTTGGCCACCTGCAGTGCTGATAAGAAACTTGTAAGAGCGGGGTAAGACGCATCTTACTGATCGATTTTCCACCCACTTCGGAGAGCGTAGTAATAGGGTTCTTCACGATCTTTTTGTCTTCGTTTCTGTTTTGTACTAACAATGACAGGAAAGAAACATATGGATAAGACCTCTGGTTCTACACCTCTGGATGATGATGAGTGCGTGTCCCATATGGAACTAAGGGACATGATGCGGGCAATGACCAAAGCTTTAAACAATTACCAGACCACTACAACAACCACCTTTCAGAGGCTCCATACTAGTGTTGCTGGTCTGACCACACGGTTGGACGAGATGGAGACTCGTCTTCCTCAACAAGCTACACCCTCTATCATCCTTGATGGTGATGCACATGCTCACTACAACACAGAGGATGACTTCAATAACGATGAGGTTGATGCACAGCAGCGCCGTCGCCCTCGACGAAATCGTCAAGGTATGGGAGGTAGACCTCGTCCACATGCTCCTGAACAAGATAATGATCCTTATGCTAAGATTAAGTTTTCTATTCCACCATTTTATGGATCTTATGATGCTGAGACTTACTTGGATTGGGAGATGACGGTAGAACAAAAATTTAGCTCTCATCTTGTTCCTGAGCAACATAGAGTTAGACAAGCCACTAGTGAGTTTAAATATTTTGCTATAATTTGGTGGAATGGACTTGTCAATACACGTAATGCACCACATACATGGGCTGCGTTAAAAGAAGAGATGTGCACTAGGTTTGTTCCTCCTTCATATAGACGTGATCTTCTTAAGAAATTGCAACGCTTTGATCAGGGTGACACGACTGTCCAAGAGTACTACCAAGAGTTGCAGAAAGGTATGCTTCGTTGTGGGGTAGTTGAGGATCAGGAAGACCAAATTGTTAGGTTTTATGGGGGCTTGCGGCGTGAGATCCAGGACATAGTTGACTACAAGGAATATCATTCTATTCAACGTTTATTTCAACTTGCTATGTTAGCAGAAAAAGAAGTGCAGGGTCGCCAACAGCAGCGGCGGAACAACACCTTCACGCCACGACAAGTTCCGGTGCCATCCAAAGCAGCACCCTCCTCGAGCGTACGTGTTTCTACACCACCCTCCACGGGTGTTGTACGCAGCAGCATCACACCTTCTACATCACGGGGACAAGATAACAGCAAGTCCCAGATGCCTCTAGGTGTTGCAGCAAAGGCGGCTGCACCCAACACTTTGACAAGTCGCAGCTCCGACATCAAGTGTCACCGCTGCCAGGGACTTGGCCATATGCAACGATATTGCCCCAGCAAACGGGCGATCATTGCCACTGCTGATGGTGGGTATGTTAGTGCTTCTGATATTGAAGATGAATTGCAACTAACATTTCAGGTTCGGACGATGGTGCTGAGGAGGTTCTTGGTACATCTGCGACAAACAACTATAGGACTTTGATTGTGCAGCGAGATTTGAGTGCCACGGTTCGAGAGGACGACAACCACCAACGTCACAACCTTTTCAACATGTTTCTCGTCGTCAAAGACTGCCGTGTACATACCATCATTGATGGTGGTAGCTGCAACAATTTGGTGAATGTTGAGGTGGTCAAGAAGCTTGGCTTGACCACACGGGAGCATCCCCACCCTTATCACATTCAATGGTTTAACAACAATGGTAAGGTAAAGGTAACACAAACAGCAAGGATACATTTTTCCATTGGTTCTTATCATGATTTTGCTGATTTTGATGTGGTACCTATGGATGTTTGTTCTCTTTTGTTGGGACGTCCTTGGGAGTTTGATACTGATGCTATTCACCATGGTCGATCTAATAAGTATACTCTCATGCATAAGGGCAAGAAAATTGTGTTGCTTCCTATGAGTCCCACTGAAATTGTACAATTTGAGCAGGAGAAAAAGAATAATGCTAAGCAAAAGGGTGTTTTCAATTCTGAAATTCAGCAACCTATTAAGTTGAAAAATCCTATTTTGCTTGCAACTAAATCTGATCTTGATGATTTATATGCCTCTAATTGAACTTGCTATGCTTTAGTGTGCAAACATGCTTTATATTCCATTGAGGATACATCCATTGTCTTGCCACCTGCTGTTGCTAACCTTTTGCAGGAATATATGGATGTTTTTCCATCAGAGATACCCCCTGGATTACCACCTGTGCGAGGCATTGGGCACACGATTGATTTGGTTCCAGGGGCGATCTTGCCAAACCGTGCTGCCTACAGGACCAACCCCGACGAGACTTAAGGAAATTCAGCGACAAGTCCAAGATCTTCTGGACCGCGGGTACATTCGTAAGAGCCTTAGTCCTTGTTCTGTTCCTGTTCTTTTGGTTCCAAAAAAAAGATGGCACTTGGCGCATGTGTGTTGATTGTAGAGCCATCAATAACATTACCATTCGTTATTGCTATCCTATTCCTAGATTGGATGACATGCTTGATGAGTTGAGTGGTTCTGTTATTTTCTCCAAGATTGATTTGCGTAGTGGGTATCATCAGATTCGTATGGCTTTAGGTGATGAATGGAAAACTGCTTTTAAAACAAAATTTGGACTTTATGAATGGTTAGTCATGCCATTTGGTTTAACTAATGCACCCAGCACTTTCATGAGGTTGATGAATGAGGTTTTACGTGCTTTCATTGGTAAATTTGTGGTGGTTTACTTTGATGATATCCTTATTTACAGCAAGTCATATGATGAGCATCTTGAACATTTGCGTGCTGTTTTTAATGTCTTGTGCGATGCACGTTTATATGGTAACCTTGAGAAATGCACCTTTTGCACCGATCGTGTGTCATTTCTTGGGTATGTTGTTACTTCGCAGGGCATTGAGGTGGACGAGGCAAAGATTGTTACCATCACAAGCTGGCCACTTCCGACTACGGTCACACAGGTTCGGAGTTTTCTTGGTCTCGCAGGTTTCTACCGGCGTTTCGTGCGGGATTTCAGCACAATTGCGGCACCTCTCCACGAGTTGACAAAGCATGGAGTGCCGTTTCGATGGGGACCAGCACAACAACAAGCTTTTGATGTTCTCAAGTTGAAGCTCACACAAGCACCATTGCTGCAACTTCCTGATTTTGAGAAGACCTTCGAGCTTGAATGTGACGCGAGCGGCATTGGCATTGGAGGAGTGCTAATTCAAGGAGGTAAACCTGTTGCCTTCTTTAGTGAAAAATTGCATGGGCCTTCGCTGAATTATTCTACATATGACAAAGAACTTTATGCTTTAGTGCATGTCTTGCAAACTTGGCAACATTACCTATGGTCTAAAGAATTTGTCATACATTCAGATCATGAGTCTTTGAAGTATCTTAAAAGACAAGCTAATCTGAACAAACGTCATGCTAAATGGATTGAGTTCATAGAATCATTTCCTTACATCATTAAACAAAAGAAAGGGAAAGACAATGTGATTGCCGATGCTTTATCTAGACGTTATACCATGCTGTCCCAACTTTCTCATAAAATCTTTGGTTTGGAAACCATAAAGAGGTTATATTCTACTGATTTGGACTTCAAAGATGCCTTTGAAAATTGTAGAGAGAGAAGAACGTGGCAAAAATTCCTGCTGCGTGAAGGCCTTCTCTACCGTGCTAACAAGCTATGTGTTCCAGCTAGCTCCATTCGTCTTTTGTTGTTGCAGGAAGCGCATGGAGGTGGTTTGATGGGACATTTTGGTGTTAAAAAGACAGAGGATGTGCTGGCCGCTCACTTCTTTTGGCCACGAATGAGGCGTGATGTGGAGCGCTACATTTCACGTTGCACGACATGCAACAAAGCTAAGTCTCGACTTAACCCACATGGTCTTTATATGCCTCTTCCGGTTCCTAGTGCACCTTGGGAGGATATTTCTATTGACTTTGTTTTAGGATTGCCTAGAACAAAGAGGGGGAGGGATAGTGTCTTTGTGGTTGTTGATCGTTTCTCTAAAATGGCTCATTTATACCCTGCCACAAGACCGATAATGCTTCACATGTTGCTGATTGGTTCTTTGATGAGGTTGTGCGTTTGCATGGTGTTCCCAATACTATTGTTTCTGATAGGGATGCTAAGTTTTTGAGTCACTTTTGGAGAACTTTATGGTATAAATTGGGAACAAAGTTGCTGTTTTCTACTACTTGTCATCCACAAACTGATGGGCAAATGGAGGTAGTTAATCGTACCTTATCTACTATGTTGCGGGCTGTTTTGAAAGACAATTTGAGGTTGTGGGAGGAGTGTTTGCCACATATTGAGTTTGCTTATAACAGGTCTATTCACTCCACAACTAAGTTAAGTCCGTTTATGGTAGTCTATGGTTTCAATCCTCGTGCTCCAATTGATTTGCTATCTTTACCACATACTGAAATTGTGAACTTAGATGCTACACAACGTTCTGAATTTATTCTTAAGTTGCATGAAACTACTAAGTTACAAATTGAAAAAATGAATGAAAAGTATCGCATTGCTGCTAGTAACGGTAGGAAGGAGGTAAAATTGGAACCCGGTGATTTGGTGTGGGTTCATTTGAGAAAAGATAGGTTCCCGGATTTGAGAAAGTCCAAACTCATGCCACGTGCTGCTGGACCTTTTAAGGTTCTTGAGAAGATAAATGACAATGCATATAAACTTGAGTTGCCTCCCGAGTTTGGGGTTAGTCCCACATTTAACATTTCAGATTTGAAGCCATACTTGGGTGAGGAAGATGAGCTTGAGTCGAGGACGACTCCAATTCAAGAGGGGGAGGATGATGAGGACATCTCTCCTTTGCATACAATGCAAGGACCGATCACTAGAGCACGTGCACAACAATTGGATCTCCAGGTACGTTCTAACCTTGTCAATTGTTTTTCAGAACTTACGCTTGTTTCCATGCATGTTTTATTGATTAGGAACAATGGAGAGGACCAGCAAGGGCTGGGAGGAGTCCAAGGAGTCAAGGAGGAGGAAATAGGACGTGCACACCAAGGAGGAACCCAAGTACAACTCGACTTTGACTCCACCTCGGGTTTCAGGAGCTGCCTTCACCAAAACTGACGTCCCGGACACATACAGAGTCGGATTTGGACGTTCTATAGAAGGTTGGAACCGTGATTTCATAAAGCTTCCAATGGAACCAGCCCCACCTCAAAATTCCTCTTAAGTTGACAGGAATCAGCGAAACAAGTGGGCGTCCAGAGCCTGTCCGGTGCTGCGCCACCGCCTTTTGGGCTGCTGGCCCGTGTAACGTGTGGAAGCCCATTAGGGTTGCATCCAGGGGTCTTGCACGCCCCTAAACTCCTTTTTATACAGCAGCCGTCACCACATTAGGGTGGGTTTTTGCTTAGTTACAATCTGTCATTGAACAGTGTCGCCGATCATCGGTTGTGAGACCCCAAATTCATGATCAATTCAGTTTTGATTGCAACTTCTCTGTTCTTGCTTGTGTTCTTGATTGCGTTTGCAGGGATAAGCCTTCGTGGCGAGGTCATTCATGTGACATGGGTGATAACCAACGGAGCAGTGGTGTAGTGATTGCGGGGTTTCGTTCGTTCGGAGCCTTGGATCATCAACGTCGAGATCTCCACCCAATCAAGTTTACCCTACCTCTCGGAAGATCGAGACTCATCCTCCTATCACATGACGTACTCAGCAAGTGCGGTAAAAGTATGACATGTAGCTTACAACAAGGTAGGAATAAAAAGGCTCATTGCCAAAAGCAAAGTTTATTTCACAAACATGATAAAAACAGCAACTATCTTTAAGTGAATTTAATCCCAACATATATCCAATTAAAACAGCAACATACCTCCATCATAGTTTACCACTTATCATGTCTCATCCAGCCATAAGTCTTTCTCAACTTTATCTCATGCTCATAATAACCATCTCATATGTATATCCATCTCATATGTATATCCATCTCATAACCATATAACCAAAAACCAGCACTCATTGTCATGACTCAACAGTCCCGAAACCAATACCAAAGACCAAACCATAACCATACCAATAACCATACCGAATAACCATCCCAAACCTTCCCTCTAATCATGTGAGTTGGCCAGGCACTTTTAACTGTAACCACGGCTATCATGATAGTTTTACACTCTACAGAGATGGCACCACTTTACCCACAAGTTTGTGATTTCGTCACCCGTCGGCAACTGCAGAACCTCCATTATACCAGTACACAACCCTCGGTGTATGGCCAAGAGATTACAAAATAGCCTTTACAAAGGGGCTACTAGATGTATGGACTCACTAAGGTTTCACCAGCAGGCTCAAATCACCATTCTCCCACCTACGGGCCCCCTCTTGTGCCATGCAGTTCCCAGGGCAGTCCTCTCTCGACTCCCATTTCCCGCGCCTTCCACGGTCCATAACAATCTAGCAACTTACCTAATTAGTCAGCAAAGCCGCACCCGTATTTGGCCTTGTGGTGGCACTGTTTTCCTGGCATGTGCTGGCATGAACCGGTCCTTAGATCTATGGCAAGTAAACCACCAGCTCATTCTACCACATCCACGAACCAAGCTTGCCTAGATCTCCCCCGATTCTATGCTCATTATCATCATCAAGTTCTCATTATCATTATTCATATGAGTGCAGTACTTAGACATGTTCTACTTCGCTTCTCGTATCCCATAAGCTAAGCGAAGCAAAAAGGAAAAACGACCATACCCGACTCATCAACTTCCCCGGAGACAAGGGTGGTTAACAGAACTAGTAAACTCCTATAAAAGGGTTTCCCATCAAGTTGACTTAAGCACACACACATTTTCGCAAACAAAACAGTTTTAAACATGGGATCAATATGGTCAAGGGGCACTTGCCTTGTTCTTATGGCTTCTGTTGCTCACGGATCTCGATGTCTTCGTTCTGTAGTCCTTTGTAGATGGCTTCCTGAGATTGTCCTTCTACTCACGACCATGCATATACAAAATATAAAGCAATCAAACATCATGCAAAAACTTTACTCAAGATGCAATGGTGTAGATGGATGCAAATCCTATGGTGTTGTTTTATTAAAACCAGTTTGTACGTGTTCTTGCATGGGGTTTTACGGTGAACAAAGGTGTAAGGATCAAGTGTGGACGTGGTGATAATCTTGACTCAAGATCTAGATCAATTCCACCGTAAAAAACTGATCAACACGTGATCTGTCCACACGAGAAAGCTTCTGTTCAAAGAAACAGATGCTTAGAAACCACGGTGATGTCGTAAAGTGGTAACGAAGACCTACCTCACTTTTCTCTGGTGGCAGGGCCTTCCTCCAAGCAGTGGCAGCAGCGACGGCGAGCATGACGGGGCTCGTCGGCGGTCTCACCGGTGGCTGAACTCCGGCGAAGGGGGTTAACTCGGTGAGTTGGGAGTTAGGACCTCCAAGTCACCGACTTGGGAGGGGAAAATAGGTACATGGTTGCGCCCAGGAGGTTTTGGGTTCAATTTATAAGGGAATAAGGAAGAGTCCTACTCCGATTGGATTTCAAAAAAGAGTTTTATTCAATTTGTTTTGGATCTTAACAACTTATCTTCAATTGATTTGAGTGCGGTATCAACGTGGAAGAAATCGTGTCGGTTTCCTCAGTACTGGGTACTCGCGCACAGGGGAAAAACCGCTTAAGGATCTCGTCCTTCCACAGGGTTAACTCCGGAGGCTTCACGTGTCCAGCGGGGGTCGGGCCTCCCTTCTCCTCAGGGGCGAGCTCCAGGTGCGCCACATGTCTGGCGGGCGGGACCTCCCTCTCCCTCACAGGTGAGCTCCACGTGCGCCACGTGTCTGGCGGGCGGGACCTCCCTATCCCTCAGAGGCGAGCTCCGCGTGCGCCACATGTCAGTGCCGAACCTCCCCTCTCCTCAGAGGCGAGCTCCGAGAGTGCCATGTGTCCAGCAGCGCCAGACCTCCATTCTCCTTAGAGACGAGCTCCGAGGTTGCCACGTGTCCAACAGCGTCGGACCTCCCTTCTCGGAAGTGAGCTCCGAGGTTGACACGTGTCCCTTAGTGTCGGACCTCCCTTCTCCTTGGAGGTGAGCTCCGAGGACGACACGTGTCCAGCGGAACTGGACCTCACTCCCTCCGCAGGGGTGAGCTCCGAGAGCGACACGTGTCTAGTGGGGCTGGGCCTCGCTTCTCCGCAGAGACTAGCTCCGGAGGCGACACGTGTCCAGCGGGTCCGGACCTCGCCCCTTCCGCAGAGGCGAGCTCCGAGCCTGCCACGTGGCCGGTGGTGCCGTACCTCACCCCCTCCACAGGGATGAGCTCCGAAGGCGCCACGTGGCCAGCAGGCCGTGGGAAGTGTCAATGGCGCTCCTTGGTGACTTGGAATTGGCTCTTTTCAGCTATCTTACTCCCATACCCCACCATTTTTATGATTCTTTCTCCCGTTCCACTTCTTTTAAAATGTTTCTCTATACGAAATATGTATGCATGCATGGATACAAAATTGAGGGTGTTACAAACCTATCCCCTTAAACTGAATCTCGCCCTCGAGATTCGATAGAGTAGAGAATAGATGAGGGAATTCTGCCTCGATGTCTTGCTCACGCTCCCATGTAGCTTCGGCTTCCGTGTGATGGCTCCACTATACCTTGCACCAACGGATCACTTTGTTCCTCATGACCCTTTCCTTCACGTCCGAAATTTGGACAGGATGCTCTACATAGGTCAGATCCTCTTGAAGCTCGAGCTCATCCATTGGTACTTGTTCTTTCGGTACTCTTAAGCACTTCTTGAGTTGGGATACGTGAAACACATAATGCACGTCGGAGAGGTGCGTTGGGAGCTCTAGTTGATAGGCTACCTCTCCTCGCTTGCCCAAAATCTTAAATGGCCCGGTGTAACGAGGTGCTAACTTGCCTTTGACGTTGAAATGTCGTTGGCCTCGGATAGGTGATACCTTAAGGTACACGAAGTCTCCTACTTTAAAAGTCAACTTTCTTTGCCTATTGTCCGCATGACCTTTTTTTGTGATTGAGCAGCCTTCAAGTTCTCCCGTATCGTTTGGACTTGCTTCTCAGCTTCTTGCAGCACTTCAGGTCCAAACACTTGGCTCTCTCCGGTCTCGTTCCAGAACAGCGTCGTTCTACACCGTCTACCGTACAATGCTTCGAAAGGTGACATCTTCAAGCTGGCTTGATAGCTGTTATTGTATGAGAACTCAGCATACGGCAAACTCCTATCCCAAATACGTCCATGTTTCAAGGTGCAGACTCTCAACATGTCCTCCAAAATTTGATTTGTCCTCTCAGTTTGCCCGTCGGTCTGCGGGTGATAAGCGGAGCTAAAATCCAGTCGTGTACCCATAGCCTTATGCAGCTTCTTCCAGAACCTAGAGGTAAATTGGGTACCCCGATCTGAAACCATCCTCTTCAGAACACCATGACGGCACATGATTTGCTCCATGTACAGCTCGGCTAGTTCTGCGACGCGGTACGTGGTTCTACAGGAAGAAAATGGGCTGTTTTCATCAATCGGTCCACAATAATCCAGATGGAGTCGTAACCCGATCGAGTACGTGGTAATCCGATGATCAAATCCATGCTGATGTCTTCTGACTTCCACTCGGGTACTTTCAATGGTTGCAACTGTCCATCGGGTCTTTGATGGCCTTCACCCGTTGGCACATCTCACATAAGGCAACATACTCAGCTATGTCCCTTTTCATACCATCCCACCAATAACAAGTCTTCAGGTCCTTGTACATCTTTGTACTGCCGGGATGTATGGAATAAGGTGAGTCATGTGCCTCCTTTAATATCGTGTCGCGGATGTGCTTCACGTTAGGCACACAAATCCTTTTTCCTAACCAAAGCGTACCCTTCTCGTCTTCCTTGAAGTCCTTTTCTATGCCTTGTCGGATCCTTTCCTTGATCTCCTTGATTTCCTCATCCATTGCTTAGCCATCTCTTATCTCTTGTTCCTGCGAAGAATGGAGTTCCATCACTTCCATTTCGTTCAAGAACCCGAGATGTAACCGTTCGAACTCCTTGCGCAGCTCGGGCGGTAGCTCCCGAACCGTGAGTTGGTGACATGCTCCCTTTCGGCTCAATGCATCAGCTACTACATTGGCCTTTCCGTGGTGATAGTTGACTCCAACATCATAATCCTTGATGAGTTCCAACCATCGACGTTGCCTCAAATTCAATTCCGTTTGGGTGAATATGTACTTGAGGCTTTTGTGATCCGTATAGATCTCACATCGGTGGCCAAGGATGTAATGTCTCCAAATCTTTAAGGCATGTACCACGGCTGCGAGTTCCAAGTCATGTGTGGGATAATTCAGCTCGTGTTTCTTTAGTTGTCTCGACGCATAGGCTACCACTTGTCCTTCTTGCATGAGCACACATCCAAGCTCTTGTCTTGATGCGTCACAATATATATGGAAACTCTTGCTCACGTCCGGCAATACCAAAACCGGCGCTGTGGTTAGCCTTTTCTTGAACTCCTCAAAGCTTTCTTGGCACACTGGTGTCTACTGAAATGCTTTTCCCTTCATTAGCAATTCAGTCATAGGCTTTGCTATTTTGGAGAAATCCTTGATGAACCGGCGGTAGTATCCAGCCATCCCAAGGAAACTCCGAATATCTCTCACATTCTGCGGTTGGTTCCACTTCAGAACATCTCCCACTTTTCCGGGATCAACCGATACTCCTTCTTCGGAGATGATGTGGCCTAGGAACGATAGCTCCTTTAGCCAAAATTGACACTTGCTGAGCTTGGCATACAATTGATGCTCTCGCAGTTTTTGCAATGTCAATCTCAAATGTTCTTCGTGTTCTTCCTTACTTTTTGAATACACCATGATATCGTCGATGAAAACCACGACGAACTTGTCCAAGTACTCCATGAAGACTTTATTCATGAGGTACATAAAATATGCGGGTGCATTCGTTAACCCAAATGACATAACGGTATATTCATACGAACCATACCGTGTTCGAAAAGCAGTCTTGGGTATGTCGGAGGGCTTAATCTTCAGCTGGAAATATCCCGACCGAAGATCAATCATGGAGAAAATTTGGGCACCTTTCATTTGGTCAAACAGATCCTCTATACGGGGCAGCGGGTATTTATTCTTGATCGTCACCTCATTGAGAGACCTATAATCCACACACATCCTCTGGGTCCCATCCTTCTTGTCTATGAAGAGCACGGGGGCTCCCCATGGTGACAAGCTTGGGCATATAAAACCCTTTTCTAGCTGCTCCTGAATTTGCTTCTTGAGTTCCACTAGTTCATTAATGGGCATCCTATAGGGCCTTTTCGCTATAGGTGCAGTTCCAGGTACCAAATCAATGCCAAACTCAATGTCCCGGTCAGGTGGCATACCTGGAAGTTCTTCCAGGAACACGTCCAAAAATTCTTGAACCACCGGAATGCTTTCCAATGTTGATTCTTTGACGTGGTTCAACGCTGCCTTCTCGGGTGCCGGTTGGGCTGACTCGAACTCAATACGAGTATCGTGCACGGTCCTCTTAGCACATTGGATCACTCCGTTGTGCTTGCTTAACCAATCCATTCCAAGTATTATATCAATCCCTTGGGAATCCAAGACAATGAGGTTGGCAAGAAAGTCTACCCCCCTTATTTTAAGGTTTACTTTTAGACATACTATATTAGTCCACATCTCTCCACCGGGAGAATTAACCAACATAGTATATTTCATGTGTGATATGGGCAGATTATACTTAGCAACATACTTGGATGATATGAATGAATGTGATGCTCCAGAATCAAATAAAACAGTGGCTGGGGTTAGAGTTGGCAAGGAACATACCAATCACGACGTCCTCAGCCTGTTGCGCTTCCTCAGCGGAGACATGATTCACGTTGCCCCGAGCGTAGTTCTGTTGTCCACGGTTACCTTGCGTAGCTCCTCCGTTTGGCCATGGGTTCTGCTTGGGCGCGTTGCTTGGCTGTCCAAGGCCTTTCCTCGGGCACTGACTTGCGAAGTGTCCCGTCTCTCCGCATAAAAAGCATGCCTTGTTGCCCAAGACAGCAGGGACATTGGGGCGAGGGTGATTTTGAGCATAAGCGCCCATGTTGGGATGGGGCGCGGGAGGCAAAGGCACACGAGGTGCTTGCATAACAGGACGTTGCTGCGGTGGTTGATTAGGGCAAAAAGTATATGCGGACGAGCCATACTATGGTGCAGCTGGGGGCATGAAACGGGGACGTACATTGCTCCCATGTGGCTGATATGGCATATTTCTCTTGCCCTCTTGCTCGATCTCGCGGATCTTGCTCTCAACCACTATAGCTTTGTCAACTAGCTTATGGAAGTTTGCATAGTCATTGTCGGTACCCTCAATATGGGGTACCCCCGCGCACAGGGGAAACTGCTTAAGGACCTCGCCCCTCTCCGCGGGGAGAGCTCCGAGGGCGCCACGTGTCCCGTGGGGCTGGACCTCCCTCTCCTCAGAGGAGAGCTCCGGGCCCGCCACGTGGCCAACAGAGTCGGACCTCCCCCCTCCGCAGGGAGAGCTCCGAAGGCTCCACGTGTCCAGCGGGGCCGGACCTCCCTCTCCTCAGAGGAGAGGTCCGGGCCCACCACGTGGCCAGCAGAGCCGGACCTCCCACCTCCGCGGGGAGAGCTCCAAAGGCTCCACGTGTCCAGCGGGGCCGGACCTCCGTCTCCTCAGAGGAGGGCTCCGGGCCCGCTACATGGTCAGCAGAGCCGGACCACCCCCCCTTCGCGGGGAGAGCTCCGAAGGCTCCACGTGTCCAGCAGGGCCAGACCTCCCTCTCCTCAGAGGAGATCTCCAGGCCCGCCACGTGGCCAGCAGAACAGCGCTACCTGCCCCCGCGCGGTAGGCAGCAAGAGTAAAGACACGCCATGCCTTGTCCGTACAAAGCATTCAAGACCCGCGTCTTCCCGAGACGCGGAGACACGGAGCACGCCTCTATCAGGTGCCGTTGCACCCAGTCACATCACAGTGAAGACTGGTGTGCCGCGTCAGAGGCTGTACGCCAATAAACACAGCGACAAGACATCCCCTGCCGCCCCTGCCATCATCAGCCACTACGACTAGCTTGCGGCGTGGGCATGGTGGCAGAAAGAAGACTCAGAAGCCCTCGCTAGAGACAACTACCGGCGTAACTGCAGGATACGGTAGATGGCAGGCAATCTCACCGGGACCACCTGTCGGGTCCCGAGCCCACCTTGTAAGCCGCCCGAGCCGTGGACTATAAAAGGCTCGGGTAGGCGACGTTAGCAAGGTTTCGGCTCTCTACAGACTCTCACGCAGGGTTCGACATTTGGCTGAACACCCGCTAGACTCAGGTCATCCCCAAGCTCAGAACTCCGGTTCTGAGCACCGAGCAATACAATGAGCACCTCTGCTCACCGTGGACATAGGGTTTTACGCTCCGGCGGCCTGAACCACGTAAAAATCCCTGTGTCAAGCTTCTCCTTCCATCATCCCTAACACGTAAGCTCTCCGTGAGTGACTAGCCCCTCCAAAAAAGAACCTCCGCGGGCTGCCCAGAGCAGGCCGGGGGAAGTGTCGACGGCACACTTTGACAGTCATTGTTGAGAAGCTGAACTTGGATTTTGTTGTTCAACCCTCTCATGAACAATTATTGCTTTCATTGATCCGAGTTGACATCTTCGGGGGCATACCTTGACAGTTGTGTGAACTTGTTGAGGTACTCATTCACGCTCTTCTTTCCTTGGCGGAGAGCTTCAAACTCTTGCCTTTTAAGCTTCATGACTCCAGTAGGGACGTAATGAGAGCGGAAACTCTCCTTGAACTCCGTCCATGTGATAGTCTCCTGGTCGACATGAGCATTGCAAAGAGCGTCCCACCAGTCAGCGGTTGCTCTCATAAGTTGGTGCGATGCAAAAAGAACTTTCTCTCAATCATTGTACTGAACAATAGCAAGCTTCTTCTCCATGGACTTTAACCAATCATCAGCCTCCATGGGATCATTAGCTTGTGAAAAAGTAGGCGGTCGAGTCCTCATGAACTCTCCCAACCTGTTGTGAACCGGCGGCGGTGGTGGTGGTGGTGGTGATGCAGCAACGGGGTTAGGGTGGTTGTTGTTGTTGGCTTGCAGCTGTCCCAAAGTTTGTATCATAGTTTGCATGAGCTGGTTCTGCATAGCCATCAACCGTTCAAGGTTGTTTGCACCAGCCCCGGGATTAGCCTTTCCAGGAACTTCAATGTTGCCATCCTCTTGTGGTTCAGGGTGGCCATGAACGTTCCTCCTTTGGCGGTCAGCGTTTTCCCTCACCATCTGAGAGAGAGAGTTGAGTAGAATAGAGAGTAGAAGTTTAGATTGATCCCCCCAACTATATGCATAGAGGGTATGAACTAAATATCTTCTTTTATTAATATTAGCCTATATGAGGATGTGAACACGTGCCGAAGCATCTCACATCTCTCTACTATGTGTGGATATGGACATTCGCCGAAGCGTGCCATAACTCACACCAAGCACACAAACTCAAGCAATCATCACAAAAGTTTAACACACCACTCCTATTCAAACTTCTATGGTTTAAACGCTCATAATGGGAATCCTAAACTTAATCATGTGAACCGGTGTTGTTCCCACCTTGTGACGGGGTGGTCCACCAGACACCTCAGTTGGGTTTAGTGCACTCCCGCGTGGTGGTGAACGAGTACTTATGTGTGTCGTGCTCCCGATCACTGGCATCTAAAAATAGGACATGAGAAACTCTAAAAAAGGAAGAAATAACTCCAAAACTCAGAAGTTATGGAGCAAGAAAGCCAAAGTGTTGTTGTCCAAAAGAAGGGAAAAGGAGGGCTAGAAATAGCACTTTGTGGTGGCTGAATTGACAAGAAAAGTGTAGCAGCAAGCAATTTTTTTTGAAAATAGCAGTTTAGAGGAGTGTTCCTATGTATTCTAGAGTGTCCTTTCTACCTAAGCTTGCATCCTACGGTCAATGTGGTTCTGATGCTAATCTGTGCATTCTACCTAGGCTTACGTCCTACGGTCAACATGGCTCTGATACCAATCTGTGACGCCCGGTCCTGTAGAGCACGGAACCCAGCTAATGCATATGTGTGCCCAGGATGTTCATCACACATACACATGTAATCCACAAACTGAATTCAGAATATAACCACAAATAATAGGGTTTAAGTACTTTATTACATCAATCTCTAATTTATTCTTGCAGCGAAAGTCTCTAACTTATTCTTGCAGCGGAAGTCTCTAACGATAGCAGAAGCAACTAAGCAGCAGCGGCATCTTCAACTCCACAGGCAAGTTGACGGTAGTTCGCACGCCTAGTACTCCACATGATCCTCGAAGTACTCTTCTCCTGTTGCTGATGTTTGTATGATAATGCAAGGGTAAGTACATGTCGTACTCAGCAAGTGCGGGAAAAGTATGACATGTAGCTTACAACAAGGTAGGAATAAAAAGGCTCATTGCAGAAAGCAAAGTTTATTTCACAAACATGATAAAAACAACAACTATCCTTAAGTGAATTTAATCCCAACATATATCCAATTAAAACAGCAACGTACCTCCATCATAGTTTACCACTTATCATGTCTCATCCAGCCATAAGTCTTTCTCAACTTTATCTCATGCTCATAATAACCATCTCATATGTATATCCATCTCATAACCATATAACCAAAAACCAGAACTCATTGTCATGACTCAACAGTCCCGAAACCAATACCAAAGACCAAACCATAACCATACCAATAACCATACCGAATAACAATCCCAAACCTTCCCTCTAATCATGTGAGTTGGTCAGGCGCTTGTAACCGTAAGCACGGCTATCATGGTAGTTTTACACTCTGCAGAGGTGGCACCACTTTACCCACAAGTTTGTGATTTCGTCACCCGTCGGCGACTGCAGAACCTCCATTATACCAGTACACAACCGTCGGTGTATGGCCAAGAGATCACAAAATAGCCTTTACAAAGGGGCTACTAGATGTATGGACTCACTAAGGTTTCACCAGCAGGCTCGAATCACCATTCTCCCACCTACTGGCCCCCTCTTGTGCCATGCAGTTCCAATGGCAGTCCTCTCTCGACTCCCATTCCCCGCGCCTTCCACAGTGTGACGCCCAATCCCGTGAAAACGGAACCCAGCTGATGCATATGTGTGCCTAGGATGTTCATCACACATACACAAACTGAATTCAGAATATAACCACAAATAATAAGTGTTAAGGTACTTTGTTACAATGTCTCATAAATCTCTAACTCATTCTAGCAGCGGAAGTCTCTAACTTATTCTAGCAACGGAAGGCTCTAATGATAGCGGAAGCAACTAAGCAGCAGCAGCGGCTCCATCTCCAACTCTAACTCCACCCCCACAGGCAAGTTGACGGTAGATTGCACGCCTAGTACTCCGCATGATCTTCAAAGTACTCTCCTCCTGTTGCTGATGTTGTATGATAATGCAAGGGTGAGTACATGTCGTACTCAGCAAGTGCGGGAAGTATGACATGTAGCTTTCAACAAGGTAGGAATAAAAAGGCTCATTGCAGAAAGCAAATATTATTTCACATACACGATGAAAACAGCAGCTATCTTAAGTGAATTTAATCCCAACATATATCCAATTTAAACATCAACATACCTCCTTTATGATTCACCACTTTTTATGTCTCAACCGTCCATAAGTCTTTCCCATTTTCATCTCATGCTTATGGTATCCATAACCATCTCATATTTATGATATCCATGACCATCTCATATTCATAACCATCTCATATTCATCTCATATTCACATATTCCAAACTCATTGTTACGATCCAACAGTCCCGTAACCAATACAAAAGACCAAACCATAACCATACCAATAACCAAACCAATAAACATCCATCCCAAACCTTCCCTCTAATCATGGAAGTTGTCCAGGTGCTTGTGACCGGAAGCACGGCTATCATGATAGTTTTACACTCTGTAGAGGTGGCACCACTTTACCCACAGGTTTGTGATTTCGTCACCCGTCGGCGACTGCAGAACCTCCATTATACCAGTACACAACCGTCGGTGTATGGTCAAGAGATCACAAAATAGCCTTTACAAAGGGGCTACTAGATGTATGGACTCACTAAGGTTTCACCAGCAGGCTCGAATCACCATTCTCCCACCTACGGCCCCCCTTTTGTGCCACGCAGTTCCCAGAGCAGTCCTCTCTCGACTCCCATTCCCCGCGCCTTCCACGATCCATAAAAATCTAGCAACTTACCTAATTAGTCAGCTAAGCCACACCCATACTTGGCCTTGTGGTGGCACTGTTTTCCTGCCATGTGCTCGCATGAACCGGTCCTTAGATCTACGGCAAGTAAACCACCATCTCATTCTACCACATCCTCAAACCAAGCTTGCCTAGATCTCCCCTGATTCAAGTTCATTATCAACATCAAGTTCTTATTATCATTGTTCATATGAGTGCAGTAGCTAGATACATTCTATCTTGCTTCCCATATCCCCTGGACTCAGCGAAGCAAAAGCAAAAACGACCATACCCGACTCATCAACTTTCCTGGCTACAAAGGTGTTAATCAAAACTAAAAAGGGTTTCCCATCAATTTAACTCAAGCATACATAGTTTTCGCAAAACAAAACAGTTTCAAAACATGGGATCAATATGGTCAAGGGGCACTTGCCTTGTTCCTGTGGCTTTTGTTGCTCACGTGTCTCGAATTCTTGGTGCTGTAGTCCTTCGTAGATATCTCCCTGAGTTTGTCCTTCTACTCACAACCACGCACATACAAAATTTATAGCAATCAATCATCATGCACAATCGTTACTCAAGATGCAATGGTGCATATGCATGCTAATCCTATGGTGCTGTTTTTATTAGATCAGTTTGTACATGTTCTTGCATGTTTTAATGCCTTGCATAGGGTTTTATGGTGAACAAAGGTGTATGGATCAAGTGTGGACGTGGTGATGATCTCGACTTAAGATCTAGATCAATACCACCGTCAAAAACAAATCAACACGTGATATGTCCACACGAAGAAGCTTCTGTTTGAAAAACAGATGCGTAGAAACCGCGATGATGTCGTAAGGTGGTAACGAAGACCTACCTCAGCCTTCCTCCTAGCAATGGAAACAACAATAGATCGTCGGCTCTCTTCTGGCAATGGCGAGGCTCAACGGAGCTTCAACGGCGGCTCACCGGTGACTAAACTCCGACGAAGGGGATTAACTTGGCGAGTTGGGAGCTAGGACTTCCAAGTCGCCGAGTCAGGAGGGGAAGAATAGGTACGTGGTTGCGGCAGGGGGTTTTGGGTTCTATTTATAAGGGGTCAGAAAGAGTCCTACTCCGATTGGAAATTCAAATAAGAGTCCTATTCGATTTGTTTTGGATCTTAACAACTTATCTTCAATTGATTTGGGTGCGGTATCAATCGTGGAAGAAATCGTGTCAGTTTCCTCAGTACCAGGTACTCGCGTACAGGGAGAAACCGCTTAAGGACCTCGTCCTTCTGCAGGGATGATCTTCGGAGGCGCCACGTGTCCAGCGCGGGCCTGGTCTCCCTTTTCCGCAGAGACGAGCTCCGGGTGCGCCCTGTGTCTTGCGGGCGGGACCTCCCTCTCCCTCAGAGGTGAGCTCCGCGTGCGCCACGTGTCTGGCGGGTGGGACCTCCCTCTCCCTCAGAGGCGAGCTCCGCGTATGTCACGTGTCAGTACCGGACCTCCCCTTTCCTCAGACGCGAGCGCCGAGATTGCCACGTGTCAGTTATGGACCTCCCCTCTCTTCAGAGGCGAGCTCCTAGAGTGCCACGTGTCAGTCTCGGATCTACCCTCTCTTTAGAGGCGAGCTCCGAGAGTGCCATGTGTCCAGCAGCTCGGACTTCTTTTCACCTCAGAGACGAGCTCCGAGGTTGACACGTGTCCAATAGTGTCGGACCTCCCTTCTCCTCGGAGGTAAGCTCCGAGGACGACATGTGTCCAGTAGTGTCGTACCTCCCTTCTCCTCGAAGGTAAGCTCCAAGGATGACACGTGTCCATCGGAACCGGACCTCACTCCTTCCGCAGGGGTGAGCTCCGAGAGCGACACGTGTCCAATAGTGTTGGACTTCTCGGAGGCGAGTTCCGAGGGTGACACGTGTCTAGCGGGGCCGGACCTCTCGGAGGTGTGCTCCGAGGGCGACATGTGTCCCGCGAGGTTGGGCCTCGCTTCTCCGCAGTGACTAGCTCCGAAGGCGACACGTGTTCTGCGGGGCTGGCCTCGCTCCTCCGCAGAGGCTAGCTCCGGGGGCAACACATGTCCCACGGGGCCGCACCTCGCCCCTTCCGCACAGGCAAGCTCCGATCCTGCCACATAGCCAGCGATGCCGGACAGCACCCCCCCTCCGCAGGGATGAGCTCTGAAGGCACCACGTGGCCAGCGGCCGCGGAAAGTGTCTACAACGCTCTCGGTGGATTGGATTTGGCTCTTTTCAGCTACCTTTCACCTCTTCTACTTCTTTTAAAATGTTTTCTCTATATGAAATATGTATGCATGCATGAATACAAAATTGAGGCTGTTACACATGGTCCATAACAATCTAGCAACTTACCTAATTAGTCAGCTAAGCCGCACCCATATTTGGCCATGTGGTGGCACTGTTTTCCTGGCATGTGCTGGCATGAACCAGTCCTTAGATGTACGGCAAGTAAACCACCATCTCATTCTACCACATCCACGAACCAAGCTTGCCTAGATCTCCCCCGATTCTATGCTCATTATCATCATCAAGTTCTCATTATCATTATTCATATGAGTGCAGTACTTAGACATGTTCTACTTCGCTTCCCGTATCCCGTAAGCTAAGCGAAGCAAAAAGGAAAAACGACCGTACCCGACTCATAAACTTCCCCGGTGACAAGGGTGGTTAATAAAACTAGTAAACTCCTATAAAAGGGTTTCCCATCAAGTTGACTCAAGCACACACACGTTTTCGCAAACAAAACAGTTTTAAAACATGGGATCAATATGGTCAAGGGGCACTTGCCTTGTTCCTGTGGCTTCTATTGCTCACGGATCTCGATGTCTCGGTGCTGTAGTCCTTCGTAGATGGCTTCCTGAGCTTGTCCTTCTACTCGCGACCACGCATACACAAAATTTATAGCAATCAAACATCATGCACAAACTTTACTCAAGATGCAATGGTGTAGATGGATGCAAATCCTATGGTGTTGTTTTATTAAAACCAGTTTGTACGTGTTCTTGCATGTTTTAATGTCTTGCATGGGGTTTTACGGTGAACAAAGGTGTAAGGATTAAGTGTGGACGTGGTTATGATCTTGACTCAAGATCTAGATCAATTCCACCGTCAAAAACTGATCAACATGTGATCTGTCCACACGAGAAAGCTTCTATTCAAAAAAACAGATGCGTAGAAACCGCGATGATGTCGTAAAGTGGTAACGAAGATCTACCTCACTTTTCTCTGGTGGCAGGGCCTTCCTCCTAGCAGTGGCAGCAGCGACGGCGAGCGTGACGGGGCTCATCGGCGGTCTCACCGGTGGCTGAACTCCGGCGAAGGGGGTTAACTCGGTGAGTTGGGAGCTAGGACCTCCAAGTCGCCGACTTGGGAGGGGAAAATAGGTACGTGGTTGCGGCCAAGGTGTTTTGGGTTCTATTTATAAGGGAATAAAGAAGAGTCCTACTCCGATTGGATTTCAAATAAGAGTCCTATTGAATTTGTTTTGGATCTTAACAACTTGTCTTCAATTGATTTAGGTGCGGTATCAACGTGGAAGAAATTGTGTCGGTTTCCTCAGTATCGGGTACTCGCACACAGGGGAAAACCGCTTAAGGATCTCATCCTTCCGCAGGGATGAGCTCCGGAGGCTCCACGTGTCCTGCGGGGGCCGGGCCACCCTTTTCCTCAGGGGCGAGCTCCGAGTGCGCCATGTGTCTGGCGGGCGGGACCTCCCTCTCCCTCAGAGGCGAGCTCCGCGTGCGCCACGTGTCTGGCGGGCGGGATCTCCCTCTCCCTCAGAGACGAGCTCCGCGTGCGCCATGTGTCAGTGTCGGACCTCCCCTCTCCTCAGAGGCGAGCTCCGAGAGTTCCACGTGTCCAGCGGCGCCGGACCTCCTTACTCCTCAGAGACGAGCTCCGAGGTTGCTACGTGTCAAACAGCGTCGGACCTCCCTTCTCGGAGGTGAGCTCCGAGGTCGACACGTGTCCCTTAGTGTCGGACCTCCCTTCTCCTCGGAGGTGAGCTCCGAGGACGACAAGTGTCCAGCGCAACCGGACCTCACTCCCTCCGCAGGGGTGAGCTCCGAGAGCGACACGTGTCCAGCGGAGCTCGGCCTCGCTTCACCGCAGAGACTAGCTCCGGAGGCGACACGTGTCCAGTGGGGTCGGACCTCGCCCCTTCCGTAAAGGCGAGCTCCGAGCCTGCCACGTGGCCGGTGGTGCCAGACCTCACCCCCTCCGTAGGGATGAGCTCCGAAGGCGCCTCTTGGCCAGCAGGCCGCGGGAAGTGTCGATGGCGCTCCTTGGTGACTTGGAATTGGCTCTTTTCAGCTATCTTACTCCCATACCCCACCATTTTTATGATTCTTTCTCCTGTTCCACTTCTTTTAAAATGTTTCTCTATACGAAATATGTATGCATGCATGGACACGAAATTGAGGGTGTTACAAGTGTAAGCATTGGAGCGACGGGAGCGGAGCAGAGCTAGCCATTCTACTTTCTTTTTTTGCTTGCTTGCCTGCTTAGCAGCGGAGTGTTGTATCCTAGAGGCTGTTGTCGACACGCTATGGTGATGGTGGTGGTGGAGGGCCGAAGAGGTAGGCCCTCTCCCCACTCTTACCAGGTTTTTTTACTAGGCTTAGTGTTACGGTGGGTTGGGATTTGGGGATTTTTATTGGAGTTTTCCTTGTTGTGGAGTTAATTCCAAGTAGGATAGCTATTAGGCTGGCTCTTGATACCATTGTTAGATTATCCAAGTGTTACTAATGTCTTCTACCGGGCTCTAAGAGATTAGGTGATAATCAATTCAGATTTGATAAACTAAGAGATTAGGGAGAGAGATTTAAGGTGTACCTTTACAGTTGGAGGACAAGAAGACCATACGACGAGGTAGCACTAGCGTCGGAGGTCGCAAGGGAGTGAGGTCGGTGTAGATCTATGGCAGCCACTTATAGGGCGATGAAAATCCAAGGCGAAGTTCTTCCCTTCACTTTTGTGCTATGATTAATCGGATCAGGAGTTAATTTGGGGCACCGATAAAGTCTAATATTAGACAGTTGGTGTGCACCCCTTTATAGGTAGCACAGTGTGAGACGTTGACTTTGGTACAACTCAAGCTGGCACTCCCCATAGCCAAGATGTGCATGACCCAGAATTCGCCGGTGATTTAAAAATGTTGTTTGTTTAGTTCAATATTCTCGTAAAGAAGCTTTTCTGAGACTGGTAGTTGTTTCTGGGTTTTTGGTTCTCGCTGGTTGGTTATGTTTACTGTATCTCTTGCTACAGATTGAAAAAAACCCAAATCAAACGAGTATGGCTTGGCTGGATATGCCACCACCACCAAGTACATGAAACGTATATATGTTACTAGTTTGTTGTATTAGTTTCAACAGTTGTCTTTGAAGTGTTATCCCAAAATGATACAACTCCTGCGCTGCACATTAGTGTCATTCCTGGATGTTAGAAGATTTCTTTTTTTTTGAGATGAATGTTGGAGGAATTAATTGTTTTTTAGGGATTGGAGGATTCAATTGTTGTTTATAGGCTAAAGAAAGAGGAAAAAGAAAAAGAGAAATAAATCAAGAAAAAAACATTGAGTTGCTGTCAACATGGGCCAACGTATAGGCCCATACCCAACTTCAACCCGTTAAGGCCCAGCATTAGAGTAAGAATTTCGTTTTTAGCCTTATTACCACTACTTCCAATGAAATTCTTGCCGACCCATACGGCTCCCAGTTCACGCCTCAGTGATGCTGCGATCGACCTTCCCGCTCGTCTCCCACCTCACACCAAAGAAGCCGCCCCCAATCGGCCCACGCCCATCACCTGTTCGCCGATATGCCGCCTCGGCCGCTGCCAGGCCAAACCTCCCCGCTTCCCCGCCGACACCGCCTCTACCGCCGACCTCCGCCTACGTCCACCTCCCCTTCTGCCGCAAGCGCTGCCACTACTGCGATTTCCCCATCGTTGCGCTCGGCTCCTCTTCTCCTTCCCCCTCCCCGTGCGGCGAGGGGACGGAGGACCCGCGGATTACCGAATACGTGCGCCTCCTTCTGCGCGAGGTCGCCGCCACCAGACCCGTCCCCGACGACGACGCCGTCCCGCTCGAGACCGTCTTCTTCGGCGGCGGCACGCCGTCGCTGGTGCCGCCACGGCTCGTGGCGGCGGTGCTCGACGCGCTGCGCTTCCGGTTCGGCCTGTCGCAGTGCCCCGAGGTGTCCATCGAGATGGACCCCGGCACGTTCGACGCCGCCAGTCTGCGGGACCTCGTGGGCGCCGGCATCAACCGCGTCTCGCTCGGCGTGCAGGCGTTCCAGGAGAACCTGCTCCGGGCCTGCGGCCGCGCGCACGGGCTCAGGGAGGTGCACGAGGCGGTCGGGATCGTCACGGCCTCTGAGGGGCTGCAGAACTGGAGCATGGACCTCATCTCCTCGCTGCCGAACCAGACGGAGGAGATGTGGGAGGAGAGCTTGAGGTGCACGGTGGATGCCCGGCCCACGCACGTTTCCGTCTATGACCTGCAGATTGAGCAGGGTACCAAGTTCGGCCAAATGTAAGGCTTATTCCTTCTGCATCCTCAATTCTACCGTGCTTTACTTGAGCGACGACAAATTTATTAGGGACAACCTTTACCTGTACCATCAGCTTCTGTTTATAGTTCGATTGCCATTCCTTGCTAGTGAGTTGACCACATGAACACCTTTGTTAGAGCATGTTTAATGCTAGATTATGTAATTTTTATGTATAGTATTTGCAATGCATGTAGATGCAACCTGTAACAAGGATTCCTCTGTATGAGTCTTCTCAATCATTGTGGTTGAGTTCAAGCGGTGATTGATGGCAACACTTCTAAACATATTTGACTTGTGGCAGGTATACTCCCGGTGTGCATCCTCTTCCGAGTGACACTGAGTCTGCAAATTTCTACAAGATTGCTTCAAAACAGCTTTCTGAAGCCGGATACCACCATTATGAAATCAGTAGCTACTGCAAGCCTGGATATGAGTGCAAACACAATGTAACATATTGGCAGAACCGATCGTTCTATGCGTTTGGTCTTGGGTCAGCAAGCTACATCAATGGTGTCAGGTTTTCCAGGCCTAGAAGAATGAAGGGATATGCTGAGTGGGTTCAAAACCTAGAAGATGGAACCTGGAGCCATGAGTCTATAAACTCTGATCTGAAGGAAATGGCAATGGACGTGGTGATGCTATCATTGAGAACAGCTTGGGGGCTTAATCTGCGAAGTTTCAGTAAATCCTTTGGAACAAGTCTGACACTATCGCTTTGTAACACATTTAAGCCTTTTGTAGAGAGTGGCCTTGTAGTTGCCATGGATATGCAGCGACAAGCCTTGTCACCTAGTGATTTTGAGATGGACCTGAGAAGTGAGTGTGATTTTGGAGGCAGAGCTGCGTTCATTCGTCTTAGTGACCCAGATGGATTTTTGTTGTCCAATGAGTTGATTTCACTTGCTTTTGGGATTATCTCACCATAAAAAGTGGACATTTTTAACATAATTAACTTATGTTTCTGGTTCTTTTTATTTGGCCATATCAAGATCTTTGCCCTACTTATCTGTCTAGTGTTGATTGTTAGTATTTGAAGTCTTACTCTCATGGAGAGGATGACATTAGGAGTTGGTAAAAAAATCGATTTATTTCTCACACAATGGCATGCTTTGTATAGGGGTTGGGGTTACATATTGATAGCCTAAGATAGTTGTCAAGATGCTTTCCTATGTTGTGCTAACAAAGGATTGAGATGTTGTCCTAACAAAGGACTAACATGTTGTTCTAACAAGGACTAAGATGTTGTCCTAACAAGTACTAATATGTTGTCCTCACTAGGGGGCTACAAAGACCAAGAGTACTAGACTTATTTCATCATTCTCCCTCTAAGTTTTGTGTGTCATTTTGTGAGAAAGTTGGACCATCCTGATCCTGGACCAAAGCTCAAGGAACTTGATCCTTCCAAGGGGCTTGGTGAGCAAGTTCGCAAGTTGGTCCTTGGTGTTGATGTAGCACGTTTTGATGCTCTCTTCCTCCAAGCACTCTCGGAGAAAGTGGCACCTCACTCGGTTGTGCTTGCTCCGTTCATGGAAGACGGTGTTCTTTGTCCGAGCCAGAGTGGACTTGTTGTCCACCATGAGTTCCACCTCTTCAGTGTCTAAGATCACCAAGCAGTCGAACAATCTAGAGCGCCTGAGTCGAAGCGGTAGAGGTCGCTATGTACTCAGCCTCGCGGCTAGACATGGCCACCACCTGCTGCTTGACCGACTGCTAGCTAACGAGGCACTTGCCGAGGAAGAAGAGAATCCCGCTCGTGCTCTTGCTAGTGTCGATGTCGCCGGCGTGGTCACTGTCACTATATCCGAAAAGGTGTGCATCCCTAGGGCACCTCGGATAGTAGAGGCCGTGGTCGAGAGCCCCGCAACATGACGGATGATCCTCTTCACAGTCGGCTGGTGCTCCGTCGTAGGTCGCTGCATGAACCGACTGACGTAGTCGACAGAGAATGCCAAGTCCGATCGTGTGTGGGCGAGGTAGCGAAGGCTCCCCACAAGACGTCGATACTGCATAGCGTCCACCTTTTCCGTCGTGTTGTCGCGGCTCAGCTTTAGTCTCTCATCCATCGGAGTGAGAGCTGGGTTGCAGTCTGTGAGCCCAGCCAGCTCAACAACACGCTTGGCGTAGGCAGTCTTTCAAAGCATGATCACGGAGTTGCCCTGGTGCACCTAGATCCCTAGGTAGAAGGAGAGAGATCCCAGATCACTCATCTGGAAGTTGGCTTTCATCTCTTTCTTGAACGGTGCCACCTCCGCATCCTTGGTGTCGGTGATCACCAAGTCGTCGACGTAGACACCCACTAGTAGGGTGTTTCCTCCATTGCCCCGCCGGTAGATGTCCGCCTCATGCGGGCTTTGCCGGAAGCCCATCCACTTGAGCGTGGAGTCCAACTTGGCAATCCACGCCCTTGGTGCCTGCCACATGCCATAGAGGGCCTTGCGCAGGTGCAACACCTTGCCCTCCTTGCTAGGAATCGCAAATCCCGGTGGCATGTGCACGTAGACCTCCTCCTTTAAATTGTTGTTAAGAAACGCTAACTTGACGTCCATGTGTTGAACCCCCCAAACTTCCTTGGCAGCCAGCGCAAGGAGGAGTCGCACAGATTCCATCCGCGCCACGGGTGTGAAGGCATGTCGATGTCCATCCCCTCCTATTACATGATACCGCGTGCAACCAAGGGAGCCTTGTGCTCGACGATGATACCGGCTTCGTCCCTCTTCAGCTTGAACACCCACTTAACGGTGATCGCGTGGTGACCACGAGGGAGGCTAGAAAGCTCCTAGGTGCGGTTGTTCTCAACCGCATCCATATTCGACTGAATTGTGGCACGCCATGTCGCGTGTCTCTCAACCTCCACAAAAGACCGAGGCTCGCAGTCATTGCACGCAAGATGCAACCGCGCCTCCAAATCGTGAGGGACTAGTCCCGGCACCGGCTGGTCGCCGAGAAGGTCCTCCACCGTATGATATCGCAACGGCTGGCCGTCGTGGTACGCGTCGATGCGCTCCTCGTCGTGGGAGAGCGGAGTAGCGAACTCCACCGGGTTGTGCTCAACACGAGCAGGTGTCAGAGTGGACGTGCCCGGAGGGGTGGCCGTCGGTGCTGGAGTGCGTTGGGTCACCGACTGTGGTGGTGGTGGCGAAGAACTCATCGCAGCCGAGGTCGTGATTGGAGAGCGTGACGCTGAAGTTGGTGGAGGCTCGGGGACTGGGGTAGACATGCTCAGTGGATAAGAGCTGCCGACTCCCGCAGTTCCCTTTAAGTGGACGTACTCGACAGTGGAGTTGTCGTACGTTGGAGTCGAGTCGTCGTCCACTACCTTGTCTCATGCCCATCCTCGCCCTTCGTTGAACACTACATCGCATGTCGTGCGCACGCGTTGTGTTCCTGGTTCAAGAATGCGGTAGGCCTTCGTGCCCTCCGTGTAGCCGATGAACACCCTCGGAGTGCTCCTGTTGTTGAGCTTGCCGATGTCGCCAAGCTCCTTGGCGAACGAGAGGCAGCTGATGACCCGTAGATGAGAGATTGTCGGCTTGCGCCCATGCCAAGCCTCGTACGACATCTTGTCATTGAGAGACTTGGTGGGTGAGCGGTTGAGGATGTAGATCACCGTCATCACCGCCTCTCCCCAGAAGACAACCGACATTCCCCTCTTCTTGAGGAGGGCCCGAGCCATCCCCACAACCGTCTGGTTGGCACTGCTCGACGACGTCATTCTGATGCCGGATGTATGACACGGAGTAGTGGCGCTGAACAACCTCATCCGCACAGTACGACACAAACTCATCTGCCGTGAATTCGCCGCTGTTGTTGGTGCGCAACACGCGCAGCTTGCAACCGCACTCCGCCTCCGCAGTGGCCTACGCGCGCTTGATGGCGTTTGTAGCCTCTCCCTTGCTGCCGAGGACCATCACCCACATGTAGCAGGAGAGGTCGTCGATGATCAGCAGGAAGTAACGTCGTCCTCTCGGTGTAGCCGATGTCACGGGCCACACAAGTCCCCGTGCATGAGGTCAAGCCGCTCCTTGGCTCGGAAGTTCAACTGCTAGGGAAAGGGGAGCCGCCTCTGCTTTGTCAACATGCAGACGTCGCAGAACTTCTCCACGTGGCCAAGGCAAGGCAGGCCCCGTACCATCTCCTTGGCACTGAGCCGCTTTAGGGCCTCGAAGTGAAGGTGCTCGAAGCGCTCGTGCCACTGCCATGCCTCGTCATCCCGACGAATAGCAAGGCAGAGGAGTTGTGCTACCTACACGTTGAGGAAGTAGAGTCAATTGGTGCCTCTGGTTACCTTGGCAAGAAGGTGACGATGGCGATCAATCCTCATGACTCCATCCTTGATCTCCAAGCGCGAACCGTTCTCATCCAGCTGTCCCAGGATGATGATAGAGTTCCTCAACGCGGGGATGTAGTAGGCTCCGATGAGCAGCCTATGCTCACCAGACTCGACGGTGAGGATGATAGAGCCGACGCCCTTGATCTCCACACCGGAGGTGTCCCCAAACTTTTACGGAGCCTTGGACATTAGGGTCAAACTCAGTGAAGAACTCCTGTCGATCTATCATGTGATGGATGGCGCCGGTGTCGAGGCACCACCCGTCAGTCTTGTCGTTGTTGGAGCCATCGCCGAGGAAGGTGTGTGCTCTCGGCTCATCAAGGTGGAGGAGAGCCGCTGTGGCTGATGCCACTAGAGGTGGCTCGATGCTTGCGTGTTCCAGGAGCAGAGAAGGCTCCTCCTCCTCTACCTGTGCGACGTGGGCCTGGCCGCGTCGTGGCTGCCAACACTCCTTGGCCTAATGACCAAGCTTGCCACAGTTGTGTCATGCGTTGTCTCGTGCTGGCTTCCGGTTGCCGGCGACGCTTCCTTGGGCGCCTCCGCGGGCGCCACCCTCGACACGTCTCCTCGCCCCGGTCTATGCACCTCCGCGCACCTTGCACGGCTTGCCGCGCTTGCGGCCGCCTGTCGTGGAAGAGGTATTCCCCTTCTTCCCGTCACCTTGGCAGGCCTCCCACTGCTCCTAAGTGTGATGTAGCTTCCCGCTCATGGTGATAAGCCCCAAGAAAGGTCCAACAGAGACTCGATCGACATCGTGGAGAGGTCTAGCAGAGATTCGATTGAGCGAGTGATATGCTTGTACTTCTCGGGAACACAACGGAAGATCTTCTCGACGACTCTCTCCTCATCGTAGGTGTTGCCAAACTGCACCATCTTCTGCAGCAGGGTGTTGAGATGGAGAGCAAAGTCATCAACGTCCTCACCTGGTTTGAAGGCCAGGTTCTCCCACTCCTTGCGGATTGCTTGTAATGTGGTCTTGCGCGCACGGTCGCTGCCGATGCGTGCCGCAGCGATGGCGTCCCAGGCCTCCTTGGCAGTTCGCTTCTTGGAAAGCGAGAAGTGCATCACGGGTGGTACTGCAGCAAGGAGGGCATCCAGTGCACGTCGATCCTCGTAGTAGTCGACGTCACAGTACCGAACTACTTCCCACATGTGCCGCACTTGGAGCCGTATCCTCATCACCGCGGCCCACTCGACGTAGTTGGTCTTGGTGTGGGTAGGCCACCCACTGCTGGGACCGACGTCCCTGACAATGGCCTGGATCCCGTGGTGACCATGGTACATGTCTGGAGAGGGAGAGTCGTGCCGCCTGTAAAGGCCGCGATCTCTGTCGACCCAGCCACCCCAGCCAGGAGCGCTGCCGACGCGTCCGCATTCGTCTGGGCTGCTGCCAACACACCCATGGGGGTGCGCGACTGCCCACTACATCGCCTATGGTTGTGCGACCTCCTTCGCCAGCTTGAGGTCATTGTTGGTGCCGCCGTCGGTAGAAACAGAGCCTCTGGCGCTACTGCCACGCAAAGCCTCAAGCTCTGCTGCAACCGCATGTAACACCCTCAAATTCATTTCCATGCATTGCATACATTTTTCATGTAGAGAAACATTATAAAAGAAGTAGAAATGGAGAAGGATCTATAGAAATGGAGAAGGAACTATAGAAATGGAGAAAGAACCATAGAAATGGAGAAAGAACCATAGAAATGGAGGAAGGAACCATAGAAATGGAGAAAGAACCATAGAAATGGAGGAAGGAAATATAGAAATGGAGAATGGGGCATGTAAATGGAGAAGGATAATGTAGAAATGGAGAATGGGACATAGAAATGGAGAGGGGAATGTAGAAATGGAGAATGGGACATAGAAATGGAGAGCGGAATGTAGAAATGGAGAATGGGACATAGAAATGGAGAGGGGAATGTAGAAATGGAGCAAGTGACATAGAAATTGTGAGGAATGGGAAAAAGATAGCTGAAATGAGCTATTCCCAAATTTCCCCCAAAAATTTCTAAATTCCCCAATTGCCAAAAAGGGGAATTTTCCCCACATTTTGGGGATAAAATCCCCATTGCTGCCGCACCAAATCAAAAGGGGAAAAGTTTGTTAGGATTTAGTTCCAATTGGAGTAGGATTCTTCCCTCTCCCACCTTATAAATAGAACCCAACCCCCCCTTTTGGCCGCAGCCCCTCCTCTCTCCCCCTCATAAGTCGGCGACTTGGAGGCCCTATCCCCCAACTCACCGAGTTGGCACCCCCCCTCGCCGGAGCTCGGTCGCCGGTGAGCCTCTCCGACGAGCCCCGCTGTCGAGCCCCGTTGTCGAGCCCCGTCGTCGAGCCCCGCCAGCCAGCCCCGCCGTCGAGCCCCGTCGTCGAGACCTGCCGACGAGCCCCGTCACGCCTCGCCGTCGCCGGAAAAGAACCGACGATCTGTCCTGCCCTAATCATCCATAGAAAAATTCTCCGCTGCTGCCATTGCTAGAAGGAAGACCCTGCCACCAATAGGAATTGAGGTAGGTCTCCATTTCCCATCTTACGACGTCGCCGCTGTTTCTACGCATCCGTTTTATTCGCCCCATTCGAGTAGAAACTTTTACGTGTGGACAGATCGTGTTTTGATCAATTTTTGACAGTGGAATTGATCTAGATCTTGAGTAAAGATCATCACCACGCCCACACTTGATCCCTACACCCTTGTTCATCACAAAACCTCATGAAAGCCCGTTAAAACATGCAAGAACACATACAAACTGGTTTAATAAAAAAGCACCATAGGATTTGCATTCATCTACCCCATTGCATCTTGAGTAAAGTTTGTGCATGATGTTTGATTGCTGTAAATTTTCTATGTGCGTGGTCGTGAGTAGAAGGACAAGCTCAAGAAGCCATCTACGAGGATCTACAGCACCAAGACTTCGAGACGCTTGAACAGCAAGAACCACGGGAGCAAGGCAGTGCCCTTTGACCATATTGATCCCATGTTTTGAAACTGTTTTCTTTGCGGAAACTCGTATGCTTGAGTCAACTTGATGGGACACCCTTTTATAGGAGTTTACTAGTTTTTTTAATCATCCTTGTTGCCGGGAAAGTTGATGAGTTGGGTATGGTCGTTTTTACTTTTTGCTTCGCTTAATTCACGGGATACGGGAAGCTGAAATAAAACATGTCTAGCTACTGCACTCGTATGAATAATGATGATGAGAACTTGATGATGTTAATGAGCTTGGAATCGGGGAGATCTAGGCTAGATTGGTTTGTGGATGTTGCTGAATGAGATGGTGGTTTACTTGCCGTAGATCTAAGGACCAGTTCATGCCAGCACATGCCAGGAAAACAGTGCCACCACAAGGCCAAATATGGGTGCGGCTTAGCTGACTAATTAGGTGTGTTGCTAGCTTGTTATGGACCGTGGATGGCGCGGGGAATGGGAGTCGAGGAGGACTGCCCTAGGAACTGCATGGCACAAAAGGGGGCCCGTGGGTGGGAGAATGGTGATCCGAGTCTGCCGGTGAAACCTCAGTGAGTCCATACATCTAGTAGCCCCTTTGTAAAGGCTATTTTGTGATATCTTGGCCATACACTGACGGTTGTGTACTGGTATAATGGAGGTTCTGCAGTCGCCGACGGGTGACGTAATCACAAATTTGTGGGTAAAGTGGTGCTACCTTTGCAGAGTGTAAAACTATCATGATAGCCGTGCTTCCGGTCACAAGCACCTGCCAACTCACATGATTATAGGGAAAACTTGGGATGGATATTCGGTATGGTCATTGGGATTGGTTTTGGGACTGTTTTGAGTCATGAAAATGAGTTTGGCTTCGGTTATATGAATATGAGATGGTTATGAATATTTATGAGTATGAGATGAACTTGAGAAAGACTATTGGCTGGTTGAGGCTTGATAAATGGTGAATTATGATGAAAGAATGTTGCTGATTTACTTGGATATATTGGGCTTTAACTCACCTAGAAATAGTTGCTGTTTTTATCATGTTTGTGAAAGAAAATTTGCTTGCTGCAATGAGCCTTTTTATTCCATACCTTGTTGAAAGCTACATGTCATACTTTTCCCGCACTTGCTGAGTACGACATGTACTCACCCTTGAATTACCACGTAAACATCAACTACAGGAGATGAGTACTTCGAGGACCATGTGGAGTACTAGGCGTGCCAACTACCGTCAACATGCCTGTGGAGATGAAGATTGGAGCCTGCTGTCCTTAGTCACTTTCCACTGTCGTTAGAGTCTTCTGCTGCAAGAATAAGTTAAGAGATTCATGAGTGAGACAATGAGTCGATGTAATAAAGTACTTAAACACTATTTATTCATGGTTATATTCTGAATTCAGTTTGTGGATTACATGTGTATGTGTGATGAACATCCTGGGCACACCTATGCATTCACTTGGTTCTATTTTCGGAACCGGGTGTCACACCGCACACGCTGCATCTGTAGCCGCTGCTGCTTCTACTTCTGCCGTCGCCGCTGCCGCCAGCCTCGCCACTCTCGCTGCCATTGTTGCAGTCTCTGCCGCCGCTTGCTCGCGTCTTCCGCCGCGGTGACCTCGGCCTCCTTCCGATGTCGCGCGCTTGAAGCGACCGCGCGCTGAGACTGTCCTTCGGACATGGCGTGCTAGTGGGGGGGTGCTGTGTGGGGAAGAGGCTGGCTTAGACAAGCTGTTACTCGTCTGTGCAGGAGAGGAGGGATGAGCTGGAACAGCCGGTGTTCTTGTTGCCGACTGACGACAAATAGAGGTATGGGGAGAAGATGAGCAGGAGATGTTTAGGCCGCGGGATAGAACGGCTCTAATACCACTTGTTAGTATATGAAGTCTTACTCTCATAAAGAGGATGACAATAGGAGTTGGGGAAATTTTTTTCGGTTTATTTCTCATACAATAACCTAGGTTGGGGTTACATATTTATAGCCCAAGACTCAGCCTGGGCATCCGGTTAACCAAAACTGATCGGTTCGGTTTTCTGGTTGTTTTGAAAGTTTGGTTATTGGACAATGAAAACCGAAGTATAGTCTGAGAAAGAGAAAACCGGGACTCTGGTTAACCGCAAACTTCGGTTTGGTTTTCGGTTAAACCAAAAAATCAAGATTGTCACGGTGGGGACTGGGGAGCGGCGCCACTCGTGGCGAGGCGCGGGAAGACATTGAGCGCGGCGGCGGGCGAGGCGCCGAGACGGCATCGGGCACGGCGAGCGGCGCCACCGCAGTCGGGCGAGGCAACGGGCGGCCTCGGGCGCGGTGAGCGGCGCTAGCGCGGTTGGGTGTGGCAGGCGGTAAGCTGTGGGGCGGCGGCGGTTTGCGAGATGGCAAGGCGCGGCGGCGGCTCACGCGAGGCGGCGAGGCGCGGTGGGGCACGAGGCTGGCGACCGGCGCATTGCGCGAGGCGGCCGATAGCACGGGGCGTGAGGCGGCAGCCGGCGCGGGCCGTGAGGCGATGCGACAGGTCAGCGCGGGGCGCGAGGCAAGGCCATGTGGGGCGGTGGGTCAGGCGTCGGAGCCTCAGCGGTGCGGGCGTGGGGCAAGGAGGGCTGGGGTGGGCCGTTGGGCCGTGGGGATGGGCCAGAAGCCAAATTTGCTAAGTTCATGGGCCAAATATCGGTTAACCTGGTTAACTGAAAAAAAACTGAAACCAAAAAAATCGGTTACCTCAAAATACTAACCGAAATTTGAGCCGCTTTAGCCAGTTTGATTAGTTCGGTTTCAGTTCTGGTTTATTCGGTTTTGGTTTTCGGTTTCCGGTTTTTTTGCCCAGCCTGACCCAAGACAGCTGCCGAGATGCTGTCCCATGCTGTCCAAACAAAGGACTAAGATGCTGTACTAACAAGGACTAAGATGTTTGTGGCGGACCGGGGTCCGCTCATCCAGGATCGCAGAGGGTGGTGCCGCACGTTGCGACACCTGACAGCACACGTCACAAGAACACAATATATTACATGGGAAAATAACTGAACTGTACAAAGTAGTACACTACTCAGTTACAAACTACTATTTATGTTACACAGCGGAAGTCTACACTATACAAATCACGCCCGTCTATCTAGCAAAAGTCGGCTGCCCAGCCCTAGGACAGCCAACACTGGCTACACTCCTCAGCTCAGCGCGGCGTGTACGGCTCTCACTCAGCCGTGGTCCCCGACGGAGGGTAACCCTCGTCGGTGGTCTCGTACTCTGAGTCCGTGGGTGGCTCCTCACCTGAAAAACACTTAAGCAGCAACCGTGAGCACGATGGCTCAACAAGACTTAACCGACTCACCTAGGCATGAAACTCTACATGAGGTGTACAATGAACATAGGATAACAATATTGCAGCAAAGGGACTCGCCTATAAGTTCCTCCTTAATTCATCTTTTAGCAACAAGTTAGCAGTTTGGGAATCTGAAATTTAGTAAGCAATATTTGGTGGCACACATGTAGCAATACCATTATATCATGACAGCAATATTAAAGGATAACATTCCATAAATTATCTATGTTACGATGCAGTGAACAAGCGGTACTCGTCACCGCGAGGGATGGCGAATCGACTCGATATACACCTGCAGGGAAACCCAAAGAGCACGTCACGTACGCCCACCCGTGGAGCTGCACAGCACGCTCACTCGGTGTCGTACGGGACAACCTTTCACCCAACAGCCCAAACGTCGAACCAGTTGCACCAAAACGGACAGGAGGTTCCCTACACGGAGCATCTCTCTATGCCCGTTAGCAGATTTCCACCTTGCTGCCCTCAACCTACACCTATAAATCGGTGTGCTAGGCCTCGACGCCCGGAGGTTTAGGCTACATCGGTTTATCGGGGCCCATATATCCGATATGCCTTCGGTACGTTCAATACTTGTTCAGCAGGGCCGCACACGGATCGGTCCTCAATCGACACGGACAGGGCTGCGCACACAAGACTTCCTCTTGTTGCGCCCTAGCCCTGCCTAGTCTCATTTTCATTACTAAAGTGATCTCACGTCACTCGAACCAACCCCGTGTGTCCCAAACCTAAACTCACGAGTAGATTCCAACTACTCGACTTGTACCGAGGTCCTATGAATCATTAAGCATAGCTTGTCTACTCGAGGTCTTAGACACTACCCTCACTCTTATGGAAAAATTCTGGTCATGCAAGTGGGGTTCCATCCATCCTACACCCAATGCACATTTATACTTCATACTAGACATGTGAACAAAGTAAAACTTTATAAAAGAGATTAATGCAAACCGGGGCTTGCCTTGTTGCTGCTGGTCAGGTTTTAGGTCTTCTTCCGGAAGGAGGAAGTCCAGCACTTCCGGAGTCTCTTCGCCTTCAGCGACTACACGTTAATGAAATACTACATGTCAATTTAAATGCAATGTGTGAACTTGAATACTTAATTACTAATAACTCTAGCTAGCCCTCCCCTTTGGTTCCGAAATTTTTATGGTGGCTTGGTAGGGTCCTAACCAGGGTATTGACCAAGTTTCATTTGAAACAAAGTTCATTTGAACCTTGTACAAATAAAAGCCCATTTGGTCAATATTTGAGCCTCTAAGTAATTCCAGGGTTCTTCATGGCTCCAACCAATACTTTCTGGAAACTAGAATTTAGGATGGTTCTAATGGAATTGGTTTCATGTTGTTTGAAGAATTCTACTGAAAGTTATGCCCTAATTAAGATTTGAGAAAATCTGAAAAATGTTTCTGTACATTTTTCTATTTTCTCAGGGAAGTTCTCTTAATCACCCCATTAGGGTAACTAAATAAAATTGGATGGGTCTGAAAATTTTACTGGGATTCAGGGATTTTCCAGTGAACCTCTCAGACAAATTTCAGAATTTTTCATAAAGTAGTTCTCCAGATAAAATTCCCAACAGTTTAAACTTTAGGGATTTAATTCTGGAAAACTATTCACTTTCATGAGCTGAATTTGGTATTGATGGAAAGTACTCAGAATTCTGAGTTCAGCAAAATTTGGTTCATCAAATTTGGAGTTTCCTAGCCAAAGTTCTATTCATTTGAAGTTTGAACTAAAACTGGAAATTCGAATAAAGTTTAAACTGTCGGGTGGGGTCCCCCGGGCTACGTGTCAGCCTCCCAGCTAACCCACACCGGAGCCCGCAGAATCACCCGCACAGCCGCACGGGATCCCGGTGCCGCAGCAAATCCCGAGTGCTCTCAGCAGAGACCGATACGCGGGGCCCGCAAGGCTTCTTCAACCTCGCGCTCCCGCGGCTCCCCGCCGCCCACCTCGCCGGAATACTCGCCGCCGGGTGTTCTGCTGCCCGACCTCCGACGAAACTCGCCGCCTGTGCCTATCTCGGCCTGGGGAACACGGTGGTGCCCTCACCAGAGCTTGACAACGGCCGGAACAGTGCTCCTGCCGGTAACAGCGGCCGGGAGCTCACCGGCAACGTCGAACTTGGCATCCCCTGCACCTTTTTCGATGCGGTTTGCTCGGGGAGCTCCGCTGACGCCTGCTGATCGCGGACATGGGCACCGATCCCCGTGAAGAGGGCTGCAACTACGACCTCACCGGCGACCTAGGCCAGATATCGGCTGTGCTCAGAAAACTTTGAAAAACCGTAACCCTAACCCATGGTTCTTTCTGGTTTTTGATCCTAGGTGGTCGTGTACCAGTGCAGAACGTGTGTGTAGCTCGGAATCCCTGGTGGTGAACTATCTACTCCGAATTTCCTCGTTTTGCATCCTTCGGTATTTTGAACACCGAATGGATAAATGGCCAAATACTAACCCGACGACGTACGAGAGGAGGAACGGTCGGCACTAGCGTGTCACGCACCTTGTAGCGGACCTGTTTCGTATAGCTCGCCGGGCTCTAGCTCTCGGACGCCGGGGATCAACGGAGGTCGGCGCTCTGTTCTTGCGCGGAACCGAAGAAAGAGCTCGGGTGGTGGTCGTTCTCGTTCGGGAAACAGGAGAAAGGGCGGCGTGGGGTGTGCACTGGCCTTTGAGCCGCGACTTTGGCACCGTGAGGTGGCCGTTCGATGCCTCGGTGGCTCGCCGCCTCTCCCGTGCCTTGCGCGCGAAGCAGAGGCCGGCTGCAGCAACCGACTGAAACACTCGTATGTGCAGCTGACATGTGGGCCTCCCCTTTAATCCTTTTTTTTTCCAATTTTCCTTTTCTGTTTTTGCTGAATATCCCCCCCAGCTACTCACAATTTAATGTGAGACTTAGCCCCCAAGTTTTTGTTTGAATTTGAGTTCTCCCATTTGAATTTTTGTTTGGCTGAATTTGCCTCATGTTTGAACTGAAATTCAAATTCAGTTTTGAATTCTTGCAAATTTAGCTCTTGACAAAATGAACTCCAATGGGGGTGAAAATTGGTGAGCTTACTCAGAAAAATGCACTGAGTTTGGATATGAAGCTAACTTTTGAATTTGAGGGATGAAAGTTGCTGCAACTTGAATTTACATTCAAATTGGCCTCTTTTTCAAATACCTCCAAAAGTGCCTCAAAAGTTGTTGGATTTACATGAAACTTGGCCTGAACCTTCCCAAGACTTTTCAAGTCCTAGGGGTGAGCTCAACCTCTCATGTTCATGTGTAGAAATCCCACTTTGTGAAAGTGTAGGCTTTCCCCTCTAATCACTCTTTTGATGGAGGTTACTTGCTCTTCACAATTTTTCACAAGCAATCCACAACAAAAACTGTGGTGTTGTGAGGTGATGAAAAGTTTTTGCAAGTCCCTTTTCTTGGGCTTTTACATCCCTCCCCCCTTAAAAGAACCTCGTCCCGAGATTATAAAAGAAGAGACAGCGATGTAATAGGGACTTACCCGTGTTGAGATGCCATGAACTCCGGGTAATTTGAGCGAAGGAATTCCTCGCTCTCCCACGTCGCTTCTTTGGCGGTGTGGTTGCTCCAGAGTATTTTGTAGAACCACAACGTTCTGCTACGCGTGGTTCTGGCTTTCTCATCAAGAATTGCCACCGCATATTCATCATATGTCAAGTCCGGTTGCAACTCGCCAATGTCTTCGGTAGTAACAGCAGCGGTATGTTTGAGACATTTTCTCAGCTGCGAGACATGGAAAATGTCATGTACACCAGCAAGAGATGCCGGTAGCTCCAATCTATACGCCGCTGGTCCACACTTCTCGGTGATAACATAAGGTCCAATGAAACAGGGAGCGAGCTTCCCCTTGACGCTGAACCGGTGCACGCCCTTCATCGGAGACACGCGGAGGTACACGTGTTCACCGACGTCAAAGTGCAACAGTCTACGCCTCTTATCAGCGTAGCTCTTCTGCTGGGATTGAGCGGCCTTCAAATTAGCTTGGATCGTCCGGACGCGCTCTTCGGCGTCGTTCACCACATCAACCCCGAATGTTACCCTTTCACCGGACTCGCACCAGTTTAACTTCGACCGTAGAGAGCTTCGTAGGGTGCCATCTTGATACTCGCCTGATAGCCGTTGTTGTACGAGAATTCCGCCAACGGTAGGTGATCATCCCAGTTCCTACCGTGATGGATGGCACATGCTCTCAACATGTCTTCTAATACTTGGTTCACCCTCTCGGTTTGCCCATCTGTTTGAGGGTGATAGGCGGAGCTCCTGATCAGCTTAGTACCCAATGCAGCGTGTAGCTGCTCCCAAAAGCAAGATACAAATAATGCACCTCGATCCGAGATGATGGTCTTGGGTACCCCGTATAAGCACAAAATCTTTGCTATGTACAGCTCCGCATATTTGCCGGCATTGTAACGTGTATTCACCGGGATGAAGTGAGCCGTCTTGGTTAACCGGTCAACGATTACCCAAATGGAGTCATGTTTGTTGGAAGTTAGGGGCAATCCCACAATGAAATCCATGCTCAAATCTTCCCATTTCCATGCCGGGATCTTCAGGGGTTGCAGCAGCCCTGATTTCTTCATATGATCAGCTTTCACTCGTCTACACGTATCACACTCGGATACGTACTGCACTACCTCCCGCTTCATCCGTGTCCACCAAAATTTCTTTTTCAAATCTTGGTACATTTTGTTGCTGCCCGGATGAATGGAGTACTTAGACAAGTGAGCTTCATCGAGGATCTTCCTCCTCAGTTCCATATCTCGGGGTACAACTCTTCGGTCATTGAACCATAGTGTCCCCTCATCATCCTTCCGGAAACATTTGATCTCCCCGTTGTCTATTCGTCTCCGGAGATGTGCCATGCCTTTATCAGTATTCTGAGCTGCAATGATGTCCTCCCTAATAGTAGGGATGAGGGCAAGGTTGTACAGTGACCCATAAGGAACCAAGTATAAACTTGGCTCTTCCTCCTCCACCGGTGTAATGGTGAGGTTATGGACATGTGATTTCCGACTCAGCGCGTCGGCAACCACATTCGCCTTGCCGGGGTGGTAATGGATCTCAATTTCATAATCTTTGATTAGTTCTAACCACCTCCTTTGCCTCATGTTCAGCTCCTTCTGGGTGAAAATGTATTTCAAGCTCTTGTGGTCGGTGTAGAGATGCACCAGATTCCCCAGGAGATAGTGCCTCCACATTTTCAGCGCCAAAACCACTGCAGCAAGCTCAAGATCATGAGTCGGGTAGTGCTGCTCATGGTTCCGAAGTTGGCGTGAGCCATATGCGACCACACGTCCTTCCTGCATCAACACGCAGCAGAGCCCAATACCGGACGCGTCACAATACACGTCGAAGGGCTTTGTTGTATCCGGCTGAGCTAAGACCGGAGCTGTTGTGAGATGCTTCATCAATGCTTGGAACGCTCCTTCTCACGCCGTGTTCCAACCATATTTCGTCCCCTTCTTCAGCAATTCTTTCATCGGTTTAGCTAGCTTGGAGAAGCTTGGAATGAATCTCCGATAGTATCCCGCTAACCCGAGGAAGCTTCTGACTTCATGAACTGAAGTGGGAGCTTTCCATTTCAGCACTTGCTCTATCTTGCTTGGGCCAACCGCAATGCCTTCTGCTGAGATGATATGTCCCAAGAATGGCACTTGGCTGATCCAAAACTCGCATTTGCTAAACTTGGCGTAGAGCTTGTGGTCTCGCAATCGTTGAAGAACGATCCTCAAGTGTTCGGTATGTTCGGCTTCTGTCTTGGAGTAAACCAAGATATCATCGATGAACACTACCACGAACTTGTCCAGCTCCGGCATGAACACCGAGTTCATGAGATACATGAAATGGGCTGGAGCATTTGTGAGACCAAAGGACATGACGAGATATTCATATAATCCATATCTCGTCGAGAAGGCCGTCTTCGGGATATCCTCCGCCCGGATCTTGATCTGATGATATCCAGAACGAAGGTCCATCTTGGAGAACACACTTGCACCCACAAGTTGATCAAACAATATGTCGATGCGGGGCAGTGGGTACTTATTCTTGATGGTGACAGCGTTGAGCGGCCGGTAATCCACACACAGCCTCAAGGTTTCATCCTTCTTCTTTACAAACAGCGCCGAGCATCCCCAAGGCGAGGAACTCAGCCTAATGAAACCCTTGCTCAACAGATCATTGAGCTGTTCTTTTAATTCAGCCAGCTCGTTTGGAGCCATTTTATATGGTCTCCGTGATATGGGCGTAGTCCCGGGTGCAAGTTCAATCTTGAACTCGACATCCCGCTCAGGTGGCATGCCCGGAAGATCATCCGGGAACACGTCGGGGTACTCCCGGACTACGGGGATGTCCTCTAACTTGAGAGCTTCAGCATTATTAATTGCTGAAATTTCCCGGACTGGCGTGTCTAACACCATGGAATGTGGACGGTGAAATGGATAGTTTAAATGAACCATCCGTGTCCGAGTCTCCAGGACAGCACCATGGTATTGTAGCCATGACATCCCTAAGATTGCATCGATCTTTTGCCCCATAAGGATTATCAAGGTGGTGGGATATAGTTTCCCACCTAAGCACAGCGGTGCCTTTGGGATCATCATATTTGCTGAAATCTTCCCTCCCGTGGAGCAGATCATATAGGTGCAGTCGGTTGGGAAGACTTGCATTTGATGCTTAGCCACATAGGATGCACTTATAAAGCTGTGGGTTGCACCAGAATCAAACAGTATGATGATGGCTTGATTGTTGAGAGTAAACGTACCCGCCAGCACGTTGTCTCCCTCTGCGGCGTCCTCATTGTCGAGGTTGCGGACGCCCCCAGTCTGCTGACCAATCTTCTTCACCGGAGGTCGGCCGCGAGCACCGCCCTGGAACTGGGCTTGCCCGCTGCTCTGCTGCCCCTGGGGACAGTCCTTCGCGAAATGGCCTGCCTGGCCACAAGTGAAGCAAGTGAAACGGGGCGGTCCCCCGCTGATCGGTGGACGGAAACCCGGGGCGCGTTGTGGCGGTGGAAACGCCCGGGGTACCGTCTGCTGCTGCTGCTGCTGCTGCTGCTGTCTTGGTGGTGGCATCGGCGGACGGAATGGAGGTGACTGAAAAGGACGTCCCCCGAACCGTTGAGGTCGCGCCTGTGAATGCCACTGCTGTCCGGATGGTGTCCGATACACCATACGGTATGTGAGGCCCGGCCCGGGAATCGCAGTGGGTGGTGTCGTGCGATGCGGCACCCAACAGCAAGCACGAAAAGAGGAGTAAGAACATAACGGAACAATTTTGTTACTCAAGATAATTTCTTTTACAACATAATGTACACACGCAGCGGAAATTAAAATTTGCTGGACAAACTACTCACTCTCGACCCTAACTACGCCGAAGAGAAGTCGTTCAGCCCGTGAACGCTTCCCACTAGCTTCACCAAAGAAAGGCAGCGGCTAGGTTTCCGATGAGTTGAACGAACCGTGAGGTTCGTCGTCTCACCGAACAACCCTCTTCATAGCAGGCATCCTGCTACCTGCAAAAACAACTCAGAAGCAACCGTGAGCACTAAGGCTCAGCAAGACTTAACCGTCACTCCTAAACATGTAACTCTAAATGCAGGGGTAGTAAGACAGTAGGAACAGGAATTTGCAAAATGCAGCTTGACTAAACTTGATCCTTATATTCAGATTATTATAGCCTTCATTTTAGTGGTCCTCACGCCTCACAACATCGGAAGTCCACAATCAAACAAGAAACGCTTATCCCGATGTTGCTAGCCTAAGGTGGAAATGAAATTTAGTTGGCTCTATATCTACTTCAGTCAAGGTTCCAATACAGTGATTAATCTACAAACAGCAAGTTAAGAGACTTAGTTCCTCTTCTTACTAAGTCACGGCGCAGTGGGCAAGTATGCTCAATCCTCTTCCGCGAGCGATGGTGATTCGAATCAATAATAACCCGGAATACACGACACATACACCCGCCTCGAAAGACTCTCTCAAGAGCTCTTTTTACGTTGTATGCAGCAACCTTTCACACGACACCCCGACATAGAAAAACGCTTCGCGCCGAGCAGGATGGTCCTCTATGCGGACACGTCGAAGTTGCCCGCTAAAGGATTTACACCTCCCGCCTTCTCAACGCCATTCCCACGCGAAGGATGAGTTTCTATATCACGGTCCATCGAGTTACATCGGTTTCATGGGTCCCATACCCCACTATATATCCGGTACAGCTCAATCTTGTCCAGCAGGGCCGCATACATACGGTCCTTAACCGACACGGACGGGGCTACAACCAACCTCCACATTTGCCTTACCATCCCGGTCCAGGCCAAATGTGGTCTCAAGCATTGTCACATCCATCGCAGGTTGAGACCAACCTTGAGCGCTCCATCCTACAGGAACATCCCCGTACCCATCTCATTTTCATGAGGGTGCTCTTATCATTAACCTCTCGTGAGTAATTCCATTACTCGAACTTTTCTCGCGAGTAGCTTTTTACTACTCGACTTCTACATAGCTAGCTACAACATTAGACTAGCATCTACGACGAGGCAAAGACTACACTAAACCTTCTACTCAGGGATGTAATAGCCATGCAAGTGGGTTTCAATCATCCTAGACATAATGCACAATATCAAGTCTAATAAACATGATGTGAAGTAAAGCAAAATTTAAAACGGTAACGATATGCAAACCGGGGCTTGCCTTGCTCAACGGTTTTGTTAGAAGCTAGGAGTTAGTCTTCCTCCGGAGAATCCGCCAAACTCGTCACGAGATGGAGATCCTCGCTGCAGAGTCGAGTCCTCGTCGAACGGCGACGTCACGTGCTATTAAGATGATTTATGCACATGTATTCAAAAGCAATTTAGAAAATGATTCAAAGTTGTTGTACCAGTTAACTCACACCTAAAAGGGACAAACAACAGCAAGGTTTCTGTTGTTGGATCTAAACCTTAGAGATGATGAAAGCTAGGTGAAAAGGGATACTAGTAATCACCATGTGATTAAGTCCATTATATGAACACTTAAACCTAAAAGATGGTAGCTCAAGTTCCAGAGGTCCAATGAAGCTGATAATTTAACCACAGCATCTATGGATGGTATTTAGGCAGTGTGCAAAAATTGAGCTCCAGAAATAGCTTCATGTGAGCACAACAAATCCTTATGTGGTTTTCACTAACCTGCCTTTACCCCCTAGATATTAAGCTTTCCTATGCTGCAAAGTAGACTTTTTGTGAAGTAAAAAATGTCCTGAATCCATAGGAATTGGTTTACCATTTTTGGAGTTTCCTACATGGAGATATGGATTTTTCAAAGAATGGGGAAAAGCTGAAATTGTCTCTGTTCATTTTCCTATTTTTCAGAGACATAAGGAATGAACACATCATTTGACCAAGCAAATGAGATCCAATGCCTCTGAAATTTTTACTGTAGTTCAAGGAATTTTGGATAAATGTCCTGTCAAAATTTGGGAATTTTCTAATAAACAGAACTCCTGTAAAAATTCATACAAGGTTTTAATTAAATGAATTAATGAGCCAAATTCAGGGATTTTCATAAACATTGGGCTGCACCCCTGGATAGTACTCTTTGAGAGGAATCCAACAAAATTTGTTTCACAATTTTTTGACACTCCCACACAAAGTTATGGCTCCCCAAAGTTTGAACTAGAGTGAGAAAATCTGGAAAATGTTTAAATGCTGACAGTGGGTCCCACCTGTCATCCCTAACCTCCAGACTCGCGCCAAACACACCAGTGGCGGCCCCCTCCGGTGAGGTCGCCGGAAAACCAGTTCCCAGTCACCTCCAGACCCCCTGCTGGCCGCCCCCCCCCCCCCCCCCCCCCCATATTTCCCCACACTGAACACGTTGGTGAGGTCGCCGGCGGCTGAAACTCGCCGGAAAACAGGGCGCACCGGCCACAGCAAACCCTAGGGCTCCGGCGAGGTCTTGCACGGTGAATTCTCCACCAAATGGTCGGTTCTTGGGCTCTACAGCACCAGGGGATAATGTAGAAGACCGGCATGAGGTCTAAACAAGCTGGAGAGGGCTCTAAACCTATCGGCACCGTGCGCCCGATAGGGTCCAGCGGCATACCCTCTAAAAGAGCTCGGATTGCTCACTCTACACTCAATTTCTTGGTCTAAAATCCATGGAGGAGGTGTGCTAGGCAGTTAACAACCTGTATGTGAAGTTTGAGACCCAACAAACACGATTTGAGTACGAATTTTACAATTCCTTACCTCAAGGTTCGTTTCTGCCGCCCGGGAGAAAAACTTGAAATTCTCCCTCTGTGATCAATGGCTAGGGCTGAGCTTTGGAGGTGAGCAACTAGACTTGTTGGTGCACAGATGGGGTGGCTTGCTTGGACGTGATCCCTCCTGGTTTGGGCTGTCCACGGCGTCCAGTTCCGGTTCCTTCAGTTTGAGCTCGGGAGCAGAGGAAACCTCACTGTTTCGAGGCGCCAGCAAGCATGGAACAGCGGAGGAAGGGTGCTAGCCGGCCAGAGCACTCATGGGCGAAGGTCTTTGCTGTGGAAAGCTCGGACAAAGGTTGCTGGATGGCTCTGATATGGTCAGACGAACAGAGCACGGCGGCTGTTCGTGTTTCACGGGAGCACCCCAGAGGCTGAGCTTGAGCTGGGAGAAGCAAAACGGGTTTGTTGCCCTCGTGTGTGGAGGATCAGAACGAGTAGGAGGCGAGCAAGCAGGAGCTGGCGCCGGCAGTACGTCGGTAGCACTGCACCGAGCGGTGGCGCACAGACAACAGTGGCTGGAGTTGGTTGCAATTTTGTGAGACTGACCGGTGGGGTCCACAGCCACAATTCTCCCTCTTATCCCCCATTTCGATTTAAAATAGCAAACGAGCTCCGAATTTGATCAAACTTGGAGGATAGGTCAAAAGAATTATGAGGAACGCAAATCTGAAATCAGATTTTTAAATTGAGTTTGTTTGGTTCAAAATTCAAATTCAAGTTTGAATTTGAATGTGCCCTCATTTAATTCTCAGAATAAATAGTATATGAAACCTAAAATTCTCCAAATTTGAAACTTAGGCTCTTGAATACATGAGAAATGCATTTAAGCTCTCACATATAGGCCTTTGGACAACCTGAATAGGAATCCTTTCAAAAGATCCAAAATGGTGTTTAAATTTCCTCCACTCTCCTCATAAAGAAGGTGCACATGAGTTAGAGTTTTGGGAGTGTAATTATTTCCCCTAGGTTAACATGTGTTGAGCATGGGCTAGAGAAAATTTTGAACTCCCTCACATGTCCATTTGTGTGTTCATCATTTCACGTGGCACAACTATAGTCTTTTATCGCCTTAACTTTGTTTCATGAGTTGACATCAAACTTTACAAAAGTTAGGGCTGTTACATTCCTCCCCCCTTAAAAGAATCTCGTCCCTAGATTACAAAAAGAAAGAAGAAGGGAGAATGACTACTGGACACATGGTACAAACAAGTCAGGAAATTTAAACGGAGAAAATCCTCGCTTTCCAACGTGGCTTCTTCAGCAGTGTGGTTGCTCCACAAGACTTTGTAAAATTGCAATGTCCGATTTCTTGTGGCGCGAGTCTTCTCGTCAATAATCTGTATCGGATACTCAGAATAGGTGAGATCCGGTTGTAGATTCTCAATGTTTTCCATATGACCCGCGGTCGGGTACTTAAGACATTTCCGTAGTTGAGAGACATGGAAAACATTGTGAATACCCGAAAGCGACGTCGGTAACTCCAGACGATAAGCCATGGGTCCGCATATCTCAGTGACAGCAAACGGCCCGATGAATCGCGGAGCGAGCTTTCCTTTCACTCCAAAACGATGAACCCCTTTCATCGGAGAGACACGAAGATAAACGTGGTCCCCGATGTCGAAGTGAAGAGGTCGACGTCTTTTGTCTGCATAACTCTTCTGCCGAGATTGAGCAGCCTTTAAATTGGCTTGGATCACTCGCACTCGTTCCTCGGCTTCATTCACAAGATCAATCCCGTAGACCACCCTCTCGCCGGACTCACACCAACTCAGTGGTGTGCGGCACTTCTGGCCATAAAGAGCTTCATACGGGGCCATTTTGATGCTGGATTGATAACCATTATTATATGAGAATTCTGCTAACGGTAGATGGTCATCCCAATTCTGCCCATGATTGATGACACATGCCCGTAGCATATCCTCCAGAATCTGATTTATTCTCTCTGTTTGACCATCAGTTTGCGGATGATACGCTGAACTCCGAATTAACTTGGTTCCCAAGGAAGCATGCAGTTGCTCCCAAAATCTGGATACGAACAACGCACCTCGATCTGACAGGATGGTGCGGGGAACCCCGTGTAAACACACGATTCTTGAGATGAACAGCTCCGCATACTTCTTTGCCACATATTTGGTATGGACTGGAATAAAATGTGCTGTCTTGGTCAAACGATCGACGATTACCCAAATAGGATCATGCTTGTTGCTGGTCATGGGTAAACCGACGATGAAGTCCATACTTATGTCTTCCCACTTCCATGCTGGAACCTTCAGCGGTTGAAGTGGTCCGGCTTTCCTCATATGGTCGGCTTTAACCCGCCGACACGTATCACACTCGGATACGTACTTCGCAATCTCTCTTTTCATCCGTGTCCACCAGAACTTAGATTTCAAGTCCTGGTACATCTTATTGCTTCTCGGATGAATGGAGTACTTGGATAAATGCGCTTCATCCAATATCTTCCTTCGTAATTTCATATTTCGGGGTACAACTATACGGTTGTTAAACCATAGAGTACCCTCTTCATCCTTGCGGAACATTTTCAATTCACCGCTGTCCACTCTCCTCCGATATGAGACATACCCCTGTCTCTCTTCTGAGCCTCTACAATCTCATCTCGGATTGTAGGAATAAGAGCGAGGTTGAACAACGATCCGTAGGGAACTAAGCGTAAGCTTGGTTCTCCTTCTTCATGTGCAGCCATGGCTAAATGGTGAATGTGGGCTTTCCGACTAAGTGCGTCGGCAACCACATTCGCTTTGCCCGGACGGTAATGAATTTCAAGTTCATAGTCCTTGATCAATTCTAGCCATCTTCGCTGCCTCATATTCAGTTCTTTCTGTGTGAAGATGTACTTCAAGCTTTTGTGGTCAGTGTAGAGATGTACTAGATTGCCTAGTAGATAATGTCTCCACATTTTCAATGCTAAGACCACTGCAGCTAGTTCAAGGTCATGCGTCGGGTAATTCTGCTCATGACCCCTGAGTTGTCGGGATCCATACGCGACCACACGTCCTTCTTGCATCAACACACAACCCAAACCAATGCCGGATGCATCACAATAGACATCAAAAGGCTTCGTGGTGTCCGGTTGGGCCAAAACTGGAGCTGTAGTGAGATACTTCACTAAAGTTTGAAAAGCTTGTTCGCAGGAATTGCTCCAATCATACTTGGTGCTTTTCTTTAACAGCTCCGTCATAGGTTTAGCGACTTTGGAGAAGTTTGGAATGAATCTCCGGTAATAACCCGCTAGACCTAGGAAACTCCTCACTTCATGAACAGATGTTGGAGACTTCCAATTCAGCACTTGCTCGATTTTACTTGGGTCCACAGCGATGCCTTCCGCTGAAATAATATGCCCAAAAAACGGCACTTTGCTGATCCAAAACTCGCATTTACTGAACTTTTCATATAGCTTGTGATCCCTCAAGCGTTGGAGTACAATACGCAAATGTTCAACGTGTTCTTCTTCTGACTTTGAATAGACCAAGATGTCGTCGATGAAAACCACGACGAACTTGTCTAACTCCGGCATGAACACAGAGTTCATGAGATACATAAAATGAGCCGGAGCATTGGTCAACCCAAAGGACATGACAAGATATTCATAAAGACCATATCTTGTCGAGAACGCCGTCTTAGGTACGTCTTCTGCCCGGATTTTTATCTGGTGATACCCAGACCGAAGATCCATCTTGGAGAATACCTTAGCACCCACTAGTTGATCAAATAAAATATCAATGCACGGTAGTGGATACTTATTCTTGATAGTGACAGCATTCAGTGGACGATAATCTACGCATAGTCTCAAAGTCTCGTCCTTCTTCTTCACGAAGAGTGTGGAACAGCCCCAAGGTGATGAACTTGGGCATATAAAACCTTTGTCCATGAGGTCATTAAGCTGCTCCTTCAATTCTGCTAGCTCCTTCGGTGCCATTTTGTATGGTCGCCGAGAAATAGGTGTTGTTCCCGGTGCTAGTTCAATCTTGAACTCTACATCACGTTCGGGCGGCATGCCCGGCAAGTATTCAGGAAACACATCTGGATATTCACATACCACTGGAATATCCTCAAGTTTAGGAGCTTCAATCTGATGCACTGCTGCAACACGTTGTGATGGATCCACAAGATTCAATGTGTTGCAACTGTGTATTGGGGAATTCAGTTGGACAGTCCGAGAGCTGATGTCAAAGATAGCTCCATAATGTGTCAACCATGACATCCCCAAGATAATATCGATCCTTTGGCCTTTGAGTATGATAAGGCTCGCAGGATAGATGTTTCCACCCAAACATAAAGGTGCTCATGAGACCATCTCATCTGTTGATATCTTGCCTCCGGGTGAGCTGATATGAAGCAGATGCTTAACGGTGCTAAATGGAAGATTATTCTTCAGCACATAGTCTCTGCTAATAAAATTGTGGGTGGCCCCGGAATCAAACAAAATAAAAGTGGGCTGTTCATGTAACATGAACATGCCCGCTAAAACTGGTTCGCCTTTTGCAATGTCCTCAATAGCAGTGTAATTAATCCTGCCAGCTTTTGAAAGATGCTTCTTTGAAAGTTCATGATGCTGATCTGAGCATTGACGAGACAACACACGAGTGTGACTCTGCTCAGCACCACGACGGTTTCGTGTTGTAGAAATCTTCAGCTCTCTACTAAAACGAGGTGGAGATAATTCGTGCGTAGCTGGTTGCGGTAGGGTTGCACGAATAATTTCTGTCCGCTGCTGTTGAGGTGGAGGCTCATAAGTGATCAACTCCAGCCATGGTTGTGAGAGTTGCACCACTGGCTGAATTTGTTGCCTAACTGGCGAGTAATATCGCACTCGATAGTTCGGACGAACCTCGATATCGCTGTCTAGCGGTATACTTCTTTTAAGCTCCGCTTCACGACGAAGATGCATGTCTTCCTTAATGATAGCGGCATTTACCAACTCATTGTAAATACCGTTATTAAACAAGGTCACTTGCTCCTTAAGTTCGACATTCAAACCTCGGAAGAAATACTCGCACTTCAACGCTTCCGAGTCAACCATATGAGTTGCGTATTGCATCAAGTCTTCAAACTCTTTGAAGTACTCGTACGCACTCCTTTCTCCTTGCTTTAACTCCAGAAAGTCTTGATACTTTGTTCGTAGAATTCCCGAACAAATGTGACGTGCCCGGAAAACATTCCGGAATTCATCCCACGTCACTCGATGACCTTCAGGAAGAGTAGCGATGTACTCCGCCCACCAAGCTCCAGCGGCTCCGTGGAGTTGTTGAGCGGCAAATAGAGTCTTCTGATATTCATCGCAGCATATCGAATTTGGCTTCAATACATTGGAGCCAATGAGCCGACTCCAACGGTTCTTTCGCTTCCGAGAAAACCGATGGTTGTCTTGCTAAGAAATCCAGATAAGTACTTGGCGGGGGATTTTGCTGTAGTGTCTCCTGTCGTATGCTTTGTAGCACCAACAGATCCAGAGACTCAGCCATCTTTGCCAAGATTCCTGCCAATCCGGTTGATGATGTCGGCACTTCTTGTCGCGGCGAATTACTTTCGCCGTGACTCGACTCACCAACCTCACTCCTTGAATGAGCACGATCCATGCTGCAAGAGTGAGCAATTTACGGTTAAAATTCAAAGTTTAAACTCAACTTGAATTGAAAACATAACCGTAAAAGCATCACATTAATATTGCAACATTACACAAGCTAACTAGGGTTTCGACAATTCTGAAATCTACCAAACTTGAGCAAGTTTGTCCAAACCCTTAATTCCAACAGTAGGACAAACTGGAAAAATAACTCAAGAATATGCTATAGAACATAGAGAAGTCTAAGACATTCCTGTCCACAACAAGTCTTAAGTTACATAGGCAATAAGCACTACTCTGTTCAGAATGACCAATTGGTCTTAACCCCAGAATTTGAATATGAAGCTGGCAATTTCATGTCTCAAGTTGAATATCAAAGTTATAGTTAACTTCAATATCTATCCAACGAGTATTAATTTGCCTTCATATCAGTTCTGGATCAAAAGTTGCGATATTTCAAAGTTAACAGAAATCTGGATCAATTTTGACAGCACCTCCTCTGGAAGTGGCTGTTTTGTCCGCAAGATTTCATACAATTAAACTCCAAATTTGAGAGAAACTTTGAACTACAAAGCCATAGCATATATCACAAGCTTTCCAACGGTGTATTACATGACCTTTAGAAATTTTCCTATAGAAAGTTATGGTTGAAATACAGAAATTTCCAGAGAGCAATTTGTGTCTGCCCTGTTTTTGGACAGTTCACACTCATCTGAGAATTTGATCAATTTGGAGGGTGATTATGATCTGGATTCTACTGAAGAGTTGTAGAAGACTTCAATAGCTTTCCAGAAATGTAGCACTCACCTCCATTGGTTCAATCAAACAAAATTTATGTCCTGTTCAACTTCAGCAAAATTCTGCCAAAAACAGGGGAGGTTTATTCCTAAGTCTTTGTGAATAAATCTATACTCCTAATTGACTCTTAATTCAATATAAGAGTTCATTAACCCCTAATAGAATCCTAGACTCAAAATTTACTCTTTTTCTTTTCGAAACCTTCTTTTTCATGCAGTTCAAAACACATCACGGTACTATGTTTCCTCACCAAATTAAATCCTAACCGGCTTTATACCGGCATATACATTTCAAATGGTGGCACTAAAACGATCACTCACAAACGTTGTCTACACGACATGTACGAACGTGGTTACGGTACCTGCAGAAAACCACTCAATAATGATGCACACATTGGTTTATCATTTCAGGCAGGTCCATATCATAGTAAAAACATACGCCCCGTATCATTGCCATACGGGCCGTCCTTGAGTCAAGCCACGTCTCAAGGTACATGATCGGGTTATTCACCACCCGACGGGGGCTCCACACCTTTGCAATAAAGCACACCGGTGGAACAGCGGTTTCGTATGCCTCATAGGACATGAAGAGTCCTAGAGAACACACTTCGTGTTACAAACCACACGATGGGGTCTCCTCCTCTTGCCCCTGGGTTTGCGCACTGGAGGCTAGTGCCATTCATATGTCTCTAAGACATGAAGAGTCTTAGAAAACATATTCACTTCCCGTCCATTGCTGAACGGAACATCCCACACTACTTTCCTCGTATGGGAGAGCTAACCGAAATTGATCCGCTTTCGGTGGCGTTCCTTACCGTTCTTACCTCCACGTAGGTGCGTCGTTACTGAATTAAAATACTGAAGAGTAACACACTGTTAGCTTGCCACCTTAAGTAACTATGCTATTTATAATCCTTATGTGGGCATACTATACGTTCCTCACTCTTATACTCCTAAGTTTTCAAAAATATGCTCTTATCATGCGTGCTATTCCCAATGCGGCTCTGATACCACGTCTGTGAGGCCCAGCCCGGGAATCACAGTGGGTGGTGCCGTGCGATGCGGCACCCAACAGCAAGCACGAAAAGAGGAGTAAGAACATAACGGAACCATTTTGTTACTCAAGATAATTTCTTTTACAACATAATGTACACACGCAACGGAAATTAAAATTTGCTGGACAAACTACTCACTCTCAACCCTAACTACGCCGAAGAGAAGTCGTTCAGCCTGTGAACGCTTCCCACTAGCTTCACCAAAGAAAGGCAGCGGCTAGGTTTCCGATGAGTTGAACGAACCGTGAGGTTCGTCGTCTCACCGAACAACCCTCTTCATAGCAGGCATCCTGCTACCTGCAAAAACAACTCAGAAGCAACCGTGAGCACTAAGGCTCAGCAAGACTTAACCGTCACTCCTAAACATGTAACTCTAAATGCAGGGGTAGTAAGACAGTAGGAACAGGAATTTGCAAAATGCAGCTTGACTAAACTTGATCCTTATATTCAGATTCTTATAGCCTTCATTTTAGTGGTCCTCACGCCTCACAACATCGGAAGTCCACAATCAAACAAGAAACGCTTATCCCGATGTTGCTAGCCTAAGGTGGAAATGAAATTTAGTTGGCTCTATATCTACTTCAGTCAAGGTTCCAATACAGTGATTAATCCACAAACAGCAAGTTAAGAGACTTAGTTCCTCTTCTTACTAAGTCACGGCGCAGTGGGCAAGTATGCTCAATCCTCTTCCGCGAACGACGGTGATTCGAATCAATAATAACCCGGAATACACGACACATACACCTGCCTCGAAAGACTCTCTCAAGAGCCCTTTCTTACGTTGTATGCAGCAACCTTTCACACGACACCCCGACATAGAAAAACGATTCGCGCCGAGCAGGATGGTCCTCTATTCGGACACGTCGAAGTTGCCCGCTAAAGGATTTACACCTCCCGCCTTCTCAACGCCATTCCCACGCGAAGGATGAGTTTCTATATCACGATCCATCGAGTTACATCGGTTTCATGGGTCCCATACCCCACTATATATCCGGTACAGCTCAATCTCGTCCAGCAGGGCCGCATACATACGGTCCTTAACCGACACGGACGGGGCTACAACCAACCTCCACATTTGCCTTACCATCCCGGTCCAGGCCAAATGTGGTCTCAAGCATTGTCACACCCATCGCAGGTTGAGACCAACCTTGAGCGCTCCATCCTACAGGAACATCCCCGTCCCCATCTCATTTTCATGAGGGTGCTCTTATCATTAACCTCTCGCGAGTAATTCCATTACTCGAACTTTTCTCGCGAGTAGCTTTTTACTACTCGACTTCTACTGAGCTAGCTACAACATTAGCCTAGCATCTACGACGAGGAAAAGCCTACACTAAACCTTCTACTCAGGGATGTAATAGCCATGCAAGTGGGTTTCAATCATCCTAGACATAATGCACAATATCAAGTCTAATAAACATGATGTGAAGTAAAGCAAAATTTAAAACGGTAACGATATGCAAACCGGGGCTTGCCTTGCTCAACGGTTTTGTTAGAAGCTAGGAGTTAGTCTTCCTCCAGAGAATCTGCCAAACTCGTCACGAGATGGAGATCCTCGCTGCAGAGTCGAGTCCTCGTCGAACGGCGACGTCACGTGCTATTAAGATGATTTATGCACATGTATTCAAAAGCAATTTAGAAAATGATTCAAAGCTGTTGTACCAGTTAACTCACACCTAAAAGGGACAAACAACAGCAAGGTTTCTGTTGTTGGATCTAAACCTTAGAGATGATGAAAGCTAGGTGAAAAGGGATACTAGTAATCACCATGTGATTAAGTCCATTATATGAACACTTAAACCTAAAAGATGGTAGCTCAAGTTCTAGAGGTCCAATGAAGCTTATAATTTAACCACAGCATCTATGGATGGTATTTAGGCAGTGTGCAAAAATTGAGCTCCAGAAATAGCTTCATGTGAGCACAACAAATCCTTATGTGGTTTTCACTAACCTGCCTTTACCCCCTAGATATTAAGATTTCCTATGCTGCAAAGTAGACTTTTTGTGAAGTACAAAATGTCCTGAGTCCATAGGAATTGGTTTTACCATTTTTGGAGTTTCCTACATGGAGATATGGATTTTTCAAAGAATGGGGAAAAGCTGAAATTGTCTCTGTTCATTTTCCTATTTTTCAGAGACATAAGGAATGAACACATCATTTGACCAAGCAAATGAGGTCCAATGCCTCTGAAATTTTTACTGGAGTTGAAGGAATTTTGGAGAAATGTTCTGCCCAAATTTGGGAATTTTCCAATAAACATAACTCCTGTAAAAATTCATACAAGGTTTGAAATGGAGGCCCCTGTATGATTAACTCCTCAGAGGTTGATTGCTGGTCAAGTACCACAAATTGCACCACCTCCACAGCAGCAGCATCAGACGGTCGTTTGTGCTCCATCGCTGTAGCTATATGTATCTAGCTTCCAACCTCAAGTTAGCAAAGAGCCGGAGAGACATCCGTGCTCTACTTATGGTCGGATAGGCCATTATGCTCGGTATTGTCTGGAGGGAATTCAAGGGTGTGGGTCATCATACTCAAAATGTGCAGACCCGTACCGATATCAGCAGAAAAGAGGGCGGACAAGGGGCAACATTCACTACACAGTGAGTGATGATGTTCCAGAAGGAGAAGCCGAGTTAGCAGAGATGTTTTCTCTGAATCAGCTACCGGTATTAATTCTCTTTGACTCCGGTGCCACACCTAACTTTGTTAGTCAATCTTTTGCGGCTCAACATCAGCTCCAAACCACTTTTACAAAGAGGCAATACCTCATATATTTGCCGGGGCAGCATTACAAGAAGTGATATTGTCTTCCGAGCACCTCTTTGTATGGGGGTTAGATTATAACCCATGACCCTCCTTATTCTTGGGGTCTGAAGATCGACATTATTGTGGGGATGTCGTGGTTGAATTACCACAATGCGGTTCACAACATTAGTTTTCGAACCGTTAAGCTCAACACCCCACAGCACGGTCTTCATACATTATTTCTGGGGGCCAGTCGGCAATAGATGACAATATTGAACCACTCGGAAACTGTTAAGATAGAGGACAGTCTGGTGGTATGTAAATTTCAGGAGGTGTTTCCCAATTGTTTACCGGGCATACCGTCCGAATAGGACGTAGCGTTCAAGATTGAACTTGCGCCGGGAACGCCACTGAGTTCACGAAGGCCGTACCAAATGGCACCCAATGAATGGGCAGAGTAGAAGACGTTGCTGAATGACCTTATGAGCAAAGGTTTTATTCGACTAGGTTCGTCACCTTGGGATTATTCAGTACTATTTGCAAAGGAGAAGCACGAAACACTATAACTTTGTGTAGTGTTCGTCTGCTTAACACTGTGACAATCAAGAACAAGTACCCGGCACCACAGATCGACATACTGTTTGATCAGTTGGTCAAAACAAAGATCTTTTCCCAGATGGACCTAAGATCAGGGTACCATCAGATTGAGATACGGGCTGAGGATATTCCGAAGACAGCTTTTCGACGAGGTACGGGCTTTATGAGTACCTTGTCATGTTCCTTGGTCTCACCAACGCTCCAGCTCAGTTCATGTACTTGATGAACTCGGTATTCATGTCGGAGTTGGACAAGTTTGTCATGGTCTTCATTGACGACCTACTGGTTTATTCCAAGTCAGAGGAAGAACATGAGAAGCACCTGTGTATAGTCTTGCAAAGGCTGCGGGATCATAAGCTATACGCGAAATTCAGCAAGTGCAAATCCTAGATATCGCAAGTACTTTTTCTCGAGCATATTATCTCAGCGGAGGACATCGCTGTAGACCCGAGTAAGATCGCACAAGTGCTGCATTGGAAGTCCCCGAGGTTTATTCACGAGGTACGGAGTTTCCTCGGACTCACAGGATATTATTGGAGGTTCACTCCAAACTTCTCGAAGATTGCCAAGCCTATGACGGAGCTGCTGAAGAAGGCTACCAAATATGTTTGGAGTCCAACATGTGAAGCAGCATTCAAGGCTTTAGTGAAGCACCTAACATCAGCACCGGTTTTGGCGCATCCAGACACAACAAAACCGTTCGATATGTACTGCGAGGCATCCGTCATTGGGCTCAGATGTGTGCTGATGCAACACCGAAAGGTGGTCGTGTATGGATCACGGCAACTCAGGAATCACGAGCAACACTATCCAGCTCATGATTTAGAGCTCGCTGCCATGGTACTCGCACTAAAAAATGTGGAGGCACTACCTACTCGGTAATGTAACACCGTCAAATTCACTCCATGCATTGCATACATTTTCATATAGAGAAACATTATAAAAGAAGTATAGATGGAGAAAGAATCATAAAAATGATGGGGAATGGGAAAAAGATAGCTGAGATGAGCCAATTCCAATTTATCGAAGTGCGCTGTCGACACGTCCCCCGGCTGACGCCCTCGGAGCTCATCCCTGCGTAAGGGATGAGGTCCGGCCTCACCGAACACGTGGCGCCTTCGGAGCTCATCCCTGCGGAAGGGATGAGGTCTGGCCTCGCGGGACATGTGGTGCCTTCGGAGCTCACCCTGCGGAAGGGATGAGGTCCGGCCCCGCCAGACACGTGTTGACTTCGGAGCTCACCCCTGCGGAAGGGATGAGGTCCCGCCCCGCGGGACACATGTCACCCTCGGAGCTCTCCTCTAAGGAGGAGGGAGGTCCGGCTCGCTAGACACGTGTCGCCATCGGAGCTCGTCTCTGAGGAGAGGAGAGGCCCCAGCCTGCTGGACACGTGTCGCCACCGGAGTTCGTCTCTGAGGAGAGGAGAGGCCCCGGCTCGCTGGACACGTGTCGCCACCGGAGCTCATCTCTGAGGAGAAGGGAGGTCCGGCCCTGCTGGACACGTGTCGCCACCAAAGCTCGTCTCTGAGGAGAGGAGAGGCCCCGGCCCGCTGGACATGTGTCGCCACCGGAGCTCGCCTCTGAGGAGAAGGGAGGTCCGGCCCTGCTGGACACGTGGCGTCCCCGGAGCTCGCCTCTAAGGAGAGGGGAGGCCCGGCCCCGCTGGACACGTGGTGCCTTCGGAGCTCACCTTGGCAGTGGCCAGGTGGCAGATCCAGAGCTCGCCTCTGAAGGGAAGCAAGGACCGGCCCCCGCTGGACACATGGCGCCTCCGGAGCTCACCCTGATGGAGATACGAGGCCCTTATATGGATTTTTTCTCCTGAACGCGAAGGTGCCCGGTACTGAGGATACCGATGCAATCTCCCAAAAAAATTCTAAATTTCCCATATTGCTGCCGCATCAAATCAATTGGAGATAAGTTTGTTGAGATCCAAAGTTGAGTTGGACTCTGATTTGAGCTCCAATTTGAGTAGGACTCCTCTTTTTCAACTTATAAATAGAACCCGAAAATACCCCGTAGCCGTAAACCCCTTTCTTCTTTTTTCCTCCTCCCAAGTTGGCGACTTTGAGGCCCTAGCCCCCGACTCACCGAGTTAGACCCCCTCGCCGGAGTTTAGTCACTGGTGAGCCCCCGCTGCTGCCGTTGCTAGGAGGAAGGCCCTGTAATCAAAGGGAAGTGAGGTAGGTCTTTGTTACCATCATACGACACCATAGCTGTTCTACGCATCCGTTCTCTTAGCTCCCTTTGAGCAGAACTTTTTCGTGTGGACAGATCATGTTTTGATCGGTTTTTGATGGTGGAGTTGATCTAGATCTTGAGTCAAGATCATCACCACGTCCACACTTGATCCCTACACCCTTATTCATCATAAAACCCCATGAAAGCCCGTTAAAACATGCAATAACACGTACAAACTGGTTTAATAAAACAGCACCATAGGATTTGCATCCATCTACTCCATTGCATCTTGAGTAAAGTTTGTGCATGATGATTGATTGCTGTAAAATTTGTATATGCGTGGTCGTGAGTAGAAGGACAAGCTCAGGGAGCCATCTATGAAGAAATACAGCACCATGACTTCGAGACGTGTGAGCAACAGGAGCCACGGGAGCAAGGCAAGTGCCCCTTAACCATATTGATCCCATGTTTTGAAACTGTTTTGTTTGCAAAAAACATGTATGCTATAGTCAACTTGATGGGACACCCTATTATAGGAGTTTACTAGTTTTGTTAACCATCCTTGTCGCCGGGAAAGTTGATGAGTCGGGTATGGTCATTTTTCCTTTTCGCTTCGCTTAATCCTCGGGATACGGGAAGCTGAATTAAAACATGGTTAGCTACTGCACTCATATGAATAATGATAATGAGAACTTGATGTTGATAATAAACATTGGAATCGAGGGAGATCTAGGCAAGCTTGGCTCGTGGATGTTGATGAATGAGATGGTGGTTTACTTGCCGTAGATCTAAGGACCGGTTCATGCCAGCACATGCCCGGAAAACAGTGCCACCACAAGGCCAAATGTAAAAGCCCAAGAAAAGGGACTTGCAAAAACTTTTCATCACCTCACAACACCACAGTTTTGTTGTGAATATATTGTGAAGAGCAAGTAACCTCCATCAAAAGGGTGTTGGTTTAAACTCTCCACACATGTGATAACACATGAGAGGTTATTCTAAAACCAACTTAGAGTCATTCACATGTTTGGACCCTAGTTGGATTAAGACCACTGAGTTGAAGTACTCAAGTGCAATGGGAGGGTTTGAAAATCAGAATTTGAACTAATGTCCAACTCAAAATTAAAATGAGGGGAGGTCACAATGGTGATTCAAAACTGTTGTATTCAATCTCATGGTTGCAGCAGCTAACACAAGAATCAGAGTGCATATTTGGATTCCTTAGGTCCAAATTAGTGGGTAGGCAAAGTTTCAGTAATTTTTGAAAAGGTTTGCTACCCATTTTTCCAAAAAGGATCCAATGTGCAAAGAATTCAAATATACATTTGAATTTGGGGAAAATTTGCTCAACCATACAAATGTAGCTCAGTTTGAGACTCCAAACATTTGAATTCATCACTTGCCAAGTTTTTGGAGATCTTTTGAGGGATGGGGGAGCACTGACAAGTGGGTCCCACATGTCATAGGGGGGGAGCCGGACGCCACCTCCTTATGAATCTTATGCGCTGGCGAGCTCCTCGTGGGGGGGGGGGGCTTAACTCTCAGCCGTGCCTCAGCGAGCCACAGCACCGAGAGAACCCTGTTTCCCTCACTCTCACCGCCAGAGAACAGAGGCGCCGCCGCCATCGTCAAATTGCTCGGGAGCGATCTCAGATCGCGTGCAAGCGTCGGCAGCCCAGCAAAACAACATCACCAGACATCCCACGGCCTCCCCGCACCAGTTCCAGTCGAGCTAGGCCACCACAACCCGAGTAAACAGTGTTCTTTCACGGCGGCTGGGAAGAACCGAGCAAAGGTGCTACCGTGGGTAGCTCGGCAGAGGGCTTGTCACGACCAAGCAAGAGCGGGTTTGGACGCGCCCAGCCTCCATGCTGCTCAACCCCAAAGCCTGGAACAAGTGACCGATCATCGCCGGTGAATTTCGCAAAACACTTCCAGCCGGTGCAGAACCACCTTCTGGTAAGAAACCCACAAATTCCCGACGTATACTTGCTTAGAGCACATCATACTGCACTCACAGGAGCTAGACTTGACGGCGCCCAAGTTCACTTCGCAACCCTAGCTTGATTTTGGCGGTAGCCGGCGTATTTCCCGGTTTTCCAACCGCGGTTATGGCGGGAAAGGATCGGGCTCACGGTGACAGCTAGGTTAGAGCTCTCCCCGAGCCTTTGCATGGCCCTGTTGACCTTCCCTGAGATCCCCCGGTGCTGAAGAGCCCTTCCACCGAGGTTTTGGCGGGCTAAGTTGGCCGGGTGACATAGCCGAAGTGACCCCGAGCCGCTGCTCCGTCGCCGGCTAGATTAGGGCCACCGCCGGCCGGAGAAGTTGGTGCCATCGTGTTCAGCGCACGAAATTAGGCCCAGGCGGCGAGTTTCCGGCTGAGAGGTGGCCGGGAAGCCTGGTCCGGCGAGCTTCAGTGAGGTGCCGGCAAGGGGGCGGCGCGGGAAAAGGAGCTGGCGTGAGGAAGAAGACGAGTCGGCCGGGCCTGCTCGTCAGTCGCTCAATACACAGTGTGGGGATTTTCTGTTACACCGGATCATCTGTGACAATGCGGAGAACAGTCTTGTGGCCCCGTGTGGTGTAGCCGTGGTGGTGACACGTGGGGGCCGGGCCCGCTGTCAGGGATTTGAACTTTTCCCGGTTAATTCGAATTCCAAAATTTCCCCAAACTTTAGAACCCCATAACTTTTGCTAGGAAGCTCCAGATTTAGTGATTCAAATTGGGTTGGATTCATATTGCATAGCTCTATCCAAATATGCGACCCAATTTGTATGAAACCCATTATTTAATTCTGGAAAATTCTTTAAATATTTTCAGCAAAAGAATTTTAGAGGGAGTTTGGTTCATCCAAAAATCCTCAAATTTTGCCAGAATATTATGTAGGATGTTAGTGAACACCTGTAAAAGTTTAAGACCAATTGGAGTTGATTTTATCAGGGCAATTCAGATTTGAAGGTGCTGTGTTCAATTGAATACAGAAACATTTTCAGAGAATTTCCAAAACTTGGAATTTCAGTTATGGACAAACCTTAGCTACATAAATACTAGAAAAATTCATGCAAACTCTATGAGCTATAATTGAAATGGTAGTTCACTAAGTTTTGCATGAACAGGGGTGTTATCTCAGAATTAATTCTTCTTTGCATATTTGCTTAGAAAATTATTCTGAACAAACCACACAATGAAAAGTGCTAATTTTTGGTCCAGAGGGTTTTCTTGTGACAAGGAACTCACACAAAAATTCTCAACTCCGTTGGATCTCTGGATAACCCCTGTTCTGTTTAACCACTTGAGGTGATCAATATGAAAGAGGGGGAAAACCACTTAGCACTTAATCATGTGCTTAGGTCCAAGCCCAAACCACTAGCCCCAGTTCTATTTTAAATTCTTGAACAGAGTTCCAGTTGTTAAAAACTTGTTATTAGAACATGTAGCAGAAACATTACAATAAACTCATGTGCATATATATTAACATGCAGTATTTTATTAACGTGTAGTCGCTGAAGGCGAGGAGGCTCCGGAAGTACTTGACTTCCTCCTTTCGGAAGAAGAACTAACTACTGACCAGCAGCAACAAGGCAAGCCCCGGTTTGCATTAAGCCTTTTATAAAATTTTACTTTGTTTACATACGTAGTGTGAAGTGTGTATGTGCATTAGGTGTAGGATGGATGAATACCCCACTGCATAACCAGAATTCTCCCCAAGAGTGTGGGTAGTGTCTAGGGCCTCGAATAGACAGGCTATGCTTAATGATTCATAGGACTTTGGTACAAGTCGAGTAGTTGGAATCTACTCGCGAGTTAGGTTTGGGACACACGGGTTTGGTTCGAGTGATGTGAGATCACTTTAGTAATGAAAATGAGACTAGGCAGGGGCTAGGGCGCAGCAAGAGGAAGTCTTGTGTGCGCATCCCTGTCCGTGTCGATTGAGGACCGATCCGTGTGCGGCCCTGCTGAACAAGTATTGAACGTACCGAAGGCATATCGGATATATGGGCCCCGAAAAACCGATGTAGCCTAAACCTCCGGGCATCGAGGCATAACGCACCGATTTATAGGTGTAGGCTGAGGGCAGCAAGGTGGAAATCTGCTAACGGGCATAGAGAGATGCTCCGTGTAGGGAACCTCCTGCTCGTTTCGGTGTGATCGGTTCGACGTTTGGGCTGTTGGGTGAAAGGTTGTCCCGTACGACATCGAGTGAGCGTGCTTTGCAGCTCCACGGGTGGGCGTACGCGACGTGCTCTTTGGGTTTCCCTGCAGGTGTATATCGAGTCGATTTGCCGTCCCTCACGGTGACGAGTACCGCTTGTTCACTGAGTCGTGACGTAGGCTAATGTATGAAATGTGATGATTCAATATTGCTGTTATGATATAATTGTATTGCTACATGTGTGCCACCAAATATTGCTTACTAAATTTCAGATTCCCGAACTGTTAACTTGTTGCTAAAAGATGAATTAAGGATGAACTTGTAGGTGTGTGCATTTTCTGCAATGTTACTATCCCATTTTCATTGTACACCTCATGTAGAGTTTCATGCCTAGGTGAGTCGGTTAAGTCTTGTTGAGCCCTCGTGCTCACGGTTGCTGCTTAAGTGTTTTTCAGGTGAGGAGCCACCCACGGACTCGGGTTACGAGTCCACCGGCGAGGGTTACCCTCCGTCGGGGACCACGGCTGAGTGGGAGCCGTACAAGCCGCGCTGAGCTGAGACGTGCAGCTAGTGTGGGTTGCCCTAGGGCTGGGCAACCGACTTTTGCTAGATAGGCGGGCGTGAGTGGTGTAATGTAGACTTCCGCTGTGTAATATAAACAATAGTTTGTAACTGAAGTTTGTACCTGTTTGTACAGTTCAGTTGTTTTTCCCATGTAATATAATGTGTCCTTATGACGTGTGCTGTCGGGTGTCGCATCGCGCGGCACCACCCTCTGTGATCCTGGATGAGCGGACTCCGGGTCCGCCACACCAAATATGGGTGCGGCTTAGCTGACTAATTAGGTGTGTTGCTAGTTTGTTATGGACCGTGGAAGGCGCGGGGAATGGGAGTCGAGAGAGGACTGCCCTGGGAACTGCATGGCACAATAGGGGGCCCGTAGGTGGGAGAATGGTGATTCGAGCCTGCTGGTGAAACCTTAGTGAGGCCATACATCTAGTAGCCCCTTTGTAAAGGCTATTTTGTGATCTCTTGGCCATACACCGATGGTTATGTACTGGTATAATGGAAGTTCTGCAGTCGCCGACGGGTGACGAAATCACAAACTTGTGGGTAAAGTGGTGCCACCTCTGCAGAGTGTAAAACTATCATGATAGCCGTGCTTACGGTGACAAGCACCTGGCCAACTCACATGATTAGAGGGAAAACTTGGGATGGTTATTCGGTATGGTCATGGTATGGTCATTGGGATTGGTTTGGGACTGTTGAGTCATGACAAAGAGTTTGGCTTTGGTTATATGAATATGAGATGGTTATGAATATTTATGAGCACGAGATGAGTATGAGAAAGATTAATGGCTGGTTGAGACTTGAGAAAAGGTGATTTATGATGAAAGAATGTTGCTGTTTTACTTGGTTATATGGGAATAAATTCATCTAGAACTAGTTTCTGTTTTTACCATGTTTACGAAATAAAATTTTCTTGCTGCAATGAGCCTTTTTATTCCTACCTTGTTGTAAGCTACATGTCATACTTTTCCCGTACTTGCTGAGTACGACATGTACTCACCCTTGCATTATCACACAAAATATCAGCTACAGGAGAAGAGTACTTCGAGGGTCATGTGGAGTACTAGGCGTGTGAACTACCGTCAACTTGCCTGTGGTGTTGCAGATGGAGCCGCTGCTGCTTAGTTGTTTCCGCTATTGTTTAGAGACTTCCACTGCAAGAATAAGATAGACAATCATGAGTGAGACAATTAGTTGAGATCAAGTACTTAAACACTATTTATTTGTGGTTATATTCTAAATTCAGTTTGTGGATTACATGTGTATGTGTGATTAACATCCTGGGCACACATATGCATTAGCTCGGTTCCGTGTTTTACGGGATTGGGTGTCACAGATTGGTATCAGAGCCACGTTGACCGTAGGACACAATCCTAGGTAGAATGGACCCTCTAAAACACATAGGCACACCCCTCTAAACTGCTATTTTCGGAAATTGCTTGCTGCTGCACCTTTCTTGTCAATTCAGCCACCGCAAAGTGCTATTTTCAGCCCTCTTTTCTCTTCTTTTGGACAACCACACCTTTGCTCTCTTGCCTCACAGCTTCTGAAGTTTTGAAGTATTTTCTTCCACCTCTAAAAGTTTCTCATGTCCTATTGATAGATGCCGGTGATCCGGAGCACAACACGCATAAGTACTTGTTCACCACCACGTGGGAGTGCACTTAACCCCATTGAGGTGTCCGATGGACCACCCACGTCACACGACGGGAACAGCACCAGTTCACATGATTAAGTTTAGGATTCCCATTAAATAAGCTGTAATAGGAATGTTTAAATCGTAGTAGCGTGAATATGAGTGGTGTGTTGAACTTTTGTGATGATTGCTTGTGTTTGTGTGCTGGTGTGAGTTGTGGGACGCTTCGGCGAATATCCACATCCACACATAGTAGAGAGATGTGAGATGCTTCGGCATGTATTCACATCCTCACATAGGCCAAAATTAATGAAAGAATATATTTAGTTCATGCACCTTGATGCATATAGTTGGGGGGATCAATCTAAACTTCTCTTTTCTATTCTACCCAACTCTCTCTCACAGATGGTGAAGGAAAATGCCAGCCGTCAAAGGAGGAATGCTCGTGGTAACCATGAACCACAAGAGGGTGACCACGTTCAAGTTCCTGAAAATGCTAACCCCGGGGCTGGTGCAAACAACCTTGAACGGTTGATGGCTATGCAGAACCAGCTCATGCAAACCATGATACAAACTTTGGGACAGATGCAAGCCAACAACAGCAACAATCCTAACCCCGTTCCTGCATCCCCACCACCACCACCACCACCACCACTGCCGGCTCACAACAGGTTGGGAGAGTTCATGAGGACTCGACCGCCTACTTTTGCACAAGCTAATGATCCCATGGAGGCTGATGATTGGTTGAAATCCATGGAGAAGAAGCTTTCTATTGTTCAGTGCAATGATCGGGAGAAAGTTCTCTTTGCATCGTACCAACTTATGGGAGCAGCCGCTGACTGGTGGGACACTCTTTGCAACGCTCATGACAACCAGGAGACTATCACTTGGATTGAATTCAAGGAGAGTTTCTGCTCTCATTATGTCCCTGCTGGAGTCATGATGCTTAAAAGGCAAGAGTTCGAAGGTCTCCGCCAAGGAAGGAAGAGCGTGAAGGAGTACCTCAACAAGTTCACGCAGCTGTCAAGGTATGCTCCCGAAGACGTCAACTCGGATCAAAGGAAGCAATACTTGTTCATGAGAGGATTGAACAATGAGATCCAAGTTCAGCTGCTCAACAACGATTATGCAAGCTTCCAGAAACTTGTTGACAAAGCTATAGTGGTTGAGAGCAAGATCCGTGAGATGGAGTAAGAGGGCAAGAGGAAGATGACATACCAACCACAAGGGAGCAATGTACTTCCCCGTTTCATGCCCCCAGCTACACCGCAGTATGGCTCGTCCACTTCTACTTTCCGCCCTGCAAACCCACCTCGCCCTAATCAACCACCGCAGCAATGTCTTGTTGTGCAAGCACCTCGTATGCCCTTGCCTCCTGCACCCCGTCCCAACATGGGCGCCTATGCTCAAAACCAGCCTCGCCCTAACGTTCCTGCTGTGTTGGGCAACAAAGCATGTTTTTCATGCGGAGAGGCGGGACACTTTGCAAGTCAATGCCTGAGGAAAGGCCTTGGACAACCAACCAACGCACCAAAACAGAACTCACGGCCAAGTGGAGGAGCTACACAAGGTAACCGTGGGCAGCAGAGCTACGCTCGTGGCAACGTAAATCATGTCTCCACTGAGGAAGCGCAACAAGCTGAGGATGTCGTGATTGGTATGCTCCTTGCCAACTCCAACCCAGCCACTGTTTTATTTGATTCCGGAGCATCGCATTCATTCATATCATCCAAGTATGTTGCCAAGTATAATCTGCCCATATCACACATGAAATATACTATGTTGGTTAACTCTCCCGGTGGAGAGATGAGGACCAATATAGTATGTCCGAAAGTAAACCTTAAAATAAGGGGGGTAGACTTTCTTGCCAACCTTATTGTCTTGGATTCCCAAGGGATTGATATAATACTTGGGATGGATTGGTTAAGCAAGCACAATGGAGTAATCCAATGTGCTGAGAGGAGCGTGCAGTTGACAAATGAGCATGGTACTTGCATTGAGTTCGAGTCAGCCCAACCGGCAACCGAGAAGGCAGCCTTGAACCACGTCGAAGAAGCAACATTGGAAAGCATTCCGGTGGTTCGAGAATTTTCGGACGTGTTCCCGGAAGAACTTCCAGGTATGCCACCTTACCGGGACATTGAGTTTGCCATTGATTTAGTACCTGGAACTGCACCTATAGCGAAAAGGCCATATAGGATGCCCGTTAATGAACTAATGGAACTTAAGAAGCAAATTCAGGAGCAACTAGAAAAGGGTTTTATACGCCCAAGCTCGTCACCGTGGGGAGCCCCCGTGCTCTTCGTAGAAAAGAAGGATGGGACCCAAAGGATGTGTGTGGATTATAGGTCTCTCAATGAGGTGACGATCAAGAATAAATACCCGCTGCCCCGTATAGAGGACCTGTTCGACCAAATGAAAGGTGCTCGAATTTTCTCCAAAATTGATCTTCGGTCGGGATACTTCCAGCTGAAGATTAAGCCTTCCGACATACCCAAGACTTCTTTTTGAACACGGTATGGTTCGTATGAATATACCGTTATGTCTTTTGGGTTAACGAATGCACCAGCATATTTTATGTACCTCATGAATAAGGTCTTAATGAGTACTTGGACAAGTTTGTCGTGGTTTTCATTGATGATATCATGGTGTATTCAAAAAGCGAGGAAGAACATGAAGAACTTTTGAGATTGACCTTGTAGAAAATGCGACAGCATCAATTGTATGCCAAGTTTAGCAAGTGTCAATTTTGGATAAAGGAGATATCGTTCCTAGGCCACGTCATCTCCGAGAGAGGAGTATCGGTTGATCCTGGAAAAGTGGGAGATGTTCTGAAGTGGAACCAACCGCACAATGTGAGAGATATTCGGAGTTTCCTTGGGATGCTGGATACTACTGACGATTCATCAAGGATTTCTCCAAAATAGCAAAGCCTATGACTGAATTGCTAATGAAGGGAAAAGCATTTCAGTGGACACTAGTGTGCCAAGAAAGCTTTGAGGAGCTCAAGAAAAGGCTAACCACAGCGCCGGTTTTGGTATTGCCGGACGTGAGCAAGAGTTTTGATATATATTGTGACGCATCAAGAAATGGGCTTGGATGCGTGCTCATGCAAGGACAAGTGGTAGCCTATGCATCGAGACAACTAAAGAAACATGAGCTGAATTACCCCACGAATGACTTGGAACTTGCAGCCGTGGTGCATGCATTAAAGATTTGGAGACATTGTATCCTTGGCCACCGATGTGAAATCTATACGGATCACAAAAGCCTCAAGTACATATTCATGCAAACGGATCTGAATTTGAGGCAACGTCGATGGTTGGAACTCATCAAGGATTATTGTTGGAATCAATTATCACCCCGGAAAGGCCAATGTAGTAGCTGATGCGTTGAGCCGAAAGAGAGCATGTCACCAACTGACGGTTCGGGAGCTACCGTCCGAGTTTCGCAAGGAGTTCGAACGGTTACATCTCAGATTCTTGAACGAGATGGAAGTGATAGAACTCAACTCTTTGCTGGAACAAGAGATACGAGATGGCCAAGCAACGGATGAGGAAATCAAGAAAATCAAGGAAAGAATATGACAAGGCATAGAAAAGGATTTCAAGGAAGACGAGAAGGGCACGCTTGGTTAGGGAAAAGGATTTGTGTGCCTAACAAGAAGCACATCCGCGACACGATATTAAAGGAGGCACATGACTCACCTTATTCCATACATCCCGGCTGTACAAAGATGTACAAGGACCTGAAAACTTGCTATTGGTGGGATGGTATGAAAAGGGACATAGCTGAATATGTTGCCTTATGCGACACGTGCCAACGGGTGAAGGCCGAAAATCAAAGACCCGCTGGACTGTTGCAGCCATTGAAAGTGCCCGAGTGGAAGTGGGAAGACATCAGCATGGATTTCATAGTCGGATTGCCACGTACTTGGTCGGGTTACGACTCCATTTGGGTTATTGTTGACCGATTGATGAAAACAGCCCATTTTCTTCCCGTCAGAACCACGTACCGCGTCGCAAAACTAGCCGATCTGTATATGGAGAAAATCGTGTGTCGCCATGGAGTCCCAAAGAGGATAGTTTCAGATCGGGGTTCTCAATTTACCTCTAGGTTCTGGAAGAAGCTGCATGAAGCCATGGGTACACGGCTCAATTTCAGCTCTGCTTTTCACCCGCAAACTGACAGGCAAACCGAAAGGACAAATCAAATTTTGGAAGACATGTTGAGAGGTTACACCTTGAAACATGGACACAGTTGGGATAGGAGCTTGCCGTATGCTGAATTCTCATACAACAACAGCTACCAAGACAGCTTGAAGATGTCACCTTTCGAAGCATTGTATGGTAGACGGTGTAGAACGCCACTGTTCTAGAATGAGACCAGAGAGAGCCAAGTGTTTGGACCCGACGTGCTGCAGGACGCCAAAAAGCAAGTCCAAACGATACGAGAAAATTTGAAGGTGGCTCAGTCATGACAAAAAGGTTATGCGTACAATAGGCGAATAAGATTGACCTTAAAAGTAGGAGACTTCGTGTACCATAAGGTATCGCCTATCCGAGGCTAAAGACGGTTCAACGTCAAGGGCAAATTAGCACCTCGCTACATCGGCCCATTTAAGATTTTGGGCAAGCGAGGAGAAGTAGCCTATCAACTAGAACTGCCACCTCTCCGACGTGCACGACGTGTTTCAGGTATCCCAACTCAAGAAGTTCTTAAGAGTACTGGAAGAACAAGTACCGATGGATGAGCTCGAGCTTCATGAGGATCTAACCTATGTGGAGCACCCCGTCCAAATTTTGGACATGATGGAAAGGGTCACGAGGAACAAAGTGATCCGTTGGTGCAAGGTACAATGGAGCCATCACACAGAAGCCGAAACTACATGGGAGCGTGAGGAAGACCTCAAGGCAGAATTCCCTCACCTATTCTCTACTCTATCGAATCTCGAGGGCGAGATTCAGTATAAGGGGGGTAGGTTTGTAACACCCTCAAATTCACTCCATGCATTGCATACATTTTCATATAGAGAAACATTATAAAATAAGTATAGATGGAGAAAGAATCATAAAAATGATCGGGATTGGGAAAAAGATAGCTGAGATGAGCCAATTCCAATTTGTCGAAGTGCGCTGTCGACACGTCCCCCGGCTGGCGCCCTCGGAGCTCATCCCTGCGTAAGGGATGAGGTCCGTCCTCGCCGGACACGTGGCGCCTTCAGAGCTCATCCCTGCGGAAGGGATGAGGTCCGGCCTCGCGGGACACGTGGCGCCTTCGGAGCTCACCCCTGCAGAAGGGATGAGGTCCGGCACCGCCAGACACGTGTCAACTTCAGAGCTCACCCCTGCGGAAGGGATGAAGTCCCGCCCCGCGGGACATGTGTCACCCTCGGAGCTCTCCTCTGAGGAGGAGGGAGGTCCAGCTCGCTGGACACGTGTCGCCACCGGAGCTCATCTCTGAGGAGAGGAGAGGCCCTGGCCCACTGGACATGTGTCGCCACCAGAGCTCATCTCTGAGGAGAGGAGAGGCCCCGGCTCGCTGGACACATGTCGCCACCGGAGCTCGTCTCTGAGGAGAATGGAGGTCTGGCCCCGCTGGACACGTGTCGCCACCGGAGCTCGTCTCTGAGGAGAGGAGAGGCCCCGGCCCGCTAGACACGTGTCGCCACCGGAGCTCGCCTCTGAGGAGAAGGGAGATCCGGCCCCGCTGGACATGTGGTGTCCCCGGAGCTCGGCTCTGAGGAGAGGGGAGGCCTGGCCCCGCTGGACACGTGGTGCCTTTGGAGCTCATCCTGGCAGTGGCCACGTGGCAGGTCCGGAGCTCGCCTCTGAAGGGAAGCAAGGACCGGCCCCCGCTGGACACATGGCGCCTCCTAAGCTCACCCTGACGGAGACACGAGGCCCTTAGGCGGATTGTTTTCTCCTGAACGCGGAGGTGCCCGGTACTGAGGATACTGACGTAATCTCCACAAAAATTTCTAAATTTCCCATATTGCTGCTGCATCAAATCAATTGGAGATAAGTTTGTTGAGATCCAAACTTGAGTTGGACTCTGATTTGATCTCCAATTTGAGTAGGACTCCACTTTTTCCCCTTATAAATAGAACCCGAACCCCCCCCCCATAACCGTAAACCCCTTTCTTCTTTTTCCTCCTCCCAAGTCGGCGACTTAGAGGCCCTAGCCCCCGACTCGCTGAGTTAGACCCCCTCGCTGGAGTTCAGTCACCGGTGAGCCCCTGTAAGGGCCCAAGTTTTGGCACATATCCAAAGTGTTCCTCACCACACACACACACACACCACATTTGAAGAAAGTTGATGAACATCTTTGAAGAGCTAGTAACCACCATCAATATGATCGTTAGAGAACCAACTCACACAATGCAAAAGTGGCATTTCCCACATGCATCATCTAGGGCTGGGCATATGAAAACTCCTACACCTTGCTAGGAATGCCCATGCCAAGTTTCACCCAAATTAAAGACCTTTTGAAGTTCTTTTGGGTATAGCTAGAAAGAGGGTGGTTTGAACTCAAATTCAAATTCAAACCATTTTCATCCCATGAATTCAAAAGTGGGAGGCATATTCTTACTCAGCACATTTTTGTGAGCTCACCCACCAATTTTCACTCCATTTGGAGTTGATCTTGCCATGAGCTAAGTTTAGCAAATTCAAACTTTATTTGAATTTCAAACTGAATATGTGCTGAAATTTAGTGAAACCAAATCCAATTTGAATTATAACCAATTCAAATGGCTCAGGGGTAGATAATTCAAATCACCATGGTATAAGAGAGATTACTGTTTACAACAGTAAAAGGGAGTTAAGTTCAGAGGTTAAAAGGGAGATGGGACCCACATGTCAGCCACTGGAGAGAATTCAACCGACTGAAGACTGATCTCGGTTTCTTGCGCCCGACCGAGCTACCGCCATGGCAAGGAAACGGCGAGGACAGCAGCTGCTTGCCGCCCTCGGCCGCTGAACCACGTCTCAGGGCCTTTATCTATGCGCCCAAGCGGTCTCCGGTGCTCCTCACCGCTGTCCTGACGCGTTCTCGTCCAGCAACCCAAAAGCCCTCGCCGCTCGGTTGAACCCTCGGTCCCTCGTCGCCCGGCCGACCCTGAGGCTGTGGCGGACCGGAATCCGCTCATCCAGGATCGCAGAGGGTGGTGCCGCGTGATGCGACACCCGACAGTACACGTCATAAGAACACATTATATTACATGGGAAAACAACTGAATGTACAAAATAGTACACTTCTCAGTTACAAACTAGGGTCTTTTATTACACAGCGGAAGTTTCTTTTATACAACTCACGCCCGCCTATCTAGCAAAAGTGGTTGCCCAGCCCTAGGGCAACCCACACTAGCTGCACTCCTCAGCTCAGCGCGGCGTGTACGGCTCCCACTCAGCCGTGGTCCCCGACGGAGGGTAACCCTCGCTGGTGGACTCGTACTCCGAGTCCGTGGGTGGCTCCTCACCTGAAAAAAACACTTAAGCAGCAACCGTGAGCACGAAGGCTCAGCAAGGCTTAACCGACTCATCTAAGCATGAAACTCTACATGAGGTGTACCATGACATAGGATAGCAATGTTGCAGCAAATGGACACGCCTACAAGTTCATCCTTAGTTCAGCTTTTAGCAACAAGTTAACGGTTCATAAAGCTGAAATTTAGTGAGCAATATTTGGTGGCACACATGTAACAATACAATTATATCATAACAGCAATATTGAATCATAACATTTCATTCATTAATCTACGTTACGACGCAGTGAACAAGCGGTACTCGTCACCGCGAGGGACGGCGAATCGACTAGATATACACCTGCAGGGAAAACCCAAAGAGCACGTCACGTACGCCCACCCGTGGAGCTGCACAGCACGCTCACTCGATGTCGTACGGGACAACCTTTCACCCAACAGCCCAAACGTCGAACCGGTCGCACAGAAACGAGCAGGAGGTTCCCCACACGGAGCATCTCTGTATGCCCGTTGGCAGATTTCCACCTTGCTGCCCTCAACCTACACCTATAAATCGGTGTGCTATGCCTCGACGCCCGGAGGTTTAGGCTACATCGGTTTATCGGGGCCCATATATCCGATATGCCTTCGGTACGTTCAATACTTGTTCAGCAGGGCCGCACACAGATCGGTCCTCAATCGACACGGGCAGGGATGCGCACACAAGACTCCCTCTTGCTGCGCTCTAGCCCCTGCCTAGTCTCATTTTCATTACTAAAGTGATCTCGCGTCACTCAACCGAACCCGTGTGTCCCAATGCCTATCTCGCGAGTAGATTCCAACTACTCGACTTGTACCGAAGTCCTATGACTCATTAAGCATAGCCTGTCTACTCGAGGTCCTTGACACTACCCTCACTCTTTTAGGAACCTTTGGTTATGCAAGTGGGGTTTCATTCATCCTATACCTAATGCACATACATACTTCATATGACACATGTAAACAAAGTAAGACTTATAAAAGGTTAATGCCAACTGGGGCTTGCCTTTTTGCTGCTGGTCAGGGGTTAAGTCTTCGTCCGGAAGAAGGAAGTCCAGCACTTCTGGAGTCTCTCCTTCAGTAACTACACGTTTATGAAATACTACATGTTAATTAATATGCATACAATTGTAAGGTTACTGCTATTAGTTCTAATAACTAGTCTCTAACACCTGGAACTCTGTTTAAGAATTTAAAGATGAACTGGGTGTGGGTGGCTTGGGCCTGGACCTAAGTACATGGTTAAGTGCTAAGTGGTTTTTCTCCCTTTCCATATTAATCCCTCAAGTGGTTAAACAGGACAGGATGGTCCACAGCTCCAATGGAGCTGAGAATTTTTGTGTGAGTTCCTTGTCACAGGGAAACCCTCTGGACCAAATATTAGCACTTTTCACTGAGTGGTTTCCTCAGAATAATTCTTTTAGCAAATAAGCAAAGAAGAACTAATTCTGAGGTCATACCCCTGTTCATGTCCAACTTAGTGAACTACAATTTCAATTATAGATCATAGAGTTTGCATGAATTTTCCTAGCATTTTTTGGAGTTAAGAATTTCCCAGAATGGAATTTCCAAGTTTTGGAAATTCTCTGAAAATGTTTCTGTATTCAAATGAACACAGCACCTTCCAAATTGAATTGCTCTTACCAAATCAACCCCAAATGGTCTGAAATTTTTACAGGGTTTTACTAATGTCCTAAAGAACCTTCTGGCAAAATTTGGGAATTTTTGGATGAACCAAACTCCCCCTAAAATTCTTTTGCTGAAAAGCTTTAAAGAATTTTCCAGAATTAATTATTGGGTTTCATACAAATTGGGTTGTATATCTGGACAGAGCTAGGCAACATGAATCCAACCCAATTTGAATCACTAAATTTGGAGCTTCCTAGCAAAAGTTATGGAGCTCTAAAGTTTGAGGAATTTCTGGAATTCGAATTAACCGGGGAAGAGTTCAAATTTCTGACTGCGGGCCCGGCTCCCACGAGTCATCACCTCGGCTGCACCACACGGGACCACAGGATTGGTTTCCGCGTGTTCACAGCTGATCCGGTGTAACAGAAAATCCTCATCCTGTGCCACGAGGGACTGACGAGCGGGCCCGGCCGGCTCGTCTTCTTCCTCGCGCCCGCCCTTTTTCCCGCGCCGCCCCCTCGCCGGCACACTTCTGAAGCTCGCCGGACTTGGTATCCCGACCGCCTCCCGGCCGGAAACTCGCCGCCTGGGCCTACTTTCGCGCGCTGAACACGCTGGTACCGCCTGCTCTGGCCGGCGATGGCCCTAATCTAGTCGGCGACGGTGCGGCGGCTCGGCAACCCTTCGGTCACGTCGCCCGGACAGTTTAGCCCGCCAAAACATCGGTGGATCGGCGCTATAGCACCAGTGGGTGCTAGGGAAGCTCATCATGGTGGTGAGACTGCCCGGAGAGGGCTCTATCCTAGGTCTCATCGTGAGCCCGACCTTTCCCGCCATAATCGCGGCTAGAAAACCGGGAAATACGCCGGCTACAGCCAAAATTAAGCTAGGGTTGCGAAGCAAACTTGAGCGCCGTCAAGTCTAGCTCCTGTGTGCACAGTTTAGTGAACTGATGACGAGAAGGGAGTGGCAATTCGGGGGTCTCATACCGGAAAGTTGTTCTGTGGTCGCCGGCGGAGTTTCTCCAAATTCTCGCTCAGCGGTTCACGGTTGGTCCTGTGGTTTGGGTGGGAGCAGCAGTGCTCACCGGCGCGTCCGAGACTGTCCTTGCTCAGCCGTGAAAGGCCCTCTGTTGGGCTGTCACCGTGAGCCGAGTGGTGGCGGTTTCTCAGGTGTTGCTCGGAAACGTGGAGCTAAGGCTGGGGAAGGGCCGAACTCGACTGCTCTCGTGCCGAGGAGGTAGAGGACGACCAGCTGGTGTGGTTTTGTGGCTAGGAGAGGCGCTGCTCGCGGTGAATTTTCCGGGTTTTGATCGAACGAAGACGGCGGCGTACGCTCGGTCGTTTCTTGGGAAACAGAACACGGCACCTCTGTTCAGTGGTGTAGGTGCGTGATGATCGGCGGAAGCAGCTGGCCAGCGCGAGGGAGGAAGCAGGAGCTGGCTGCGTCGCTTCACGCGGGGGCGTCCGAAGGATCGGCTCGGTGGCACGCCGGGAGCGTTTGCTTCGGTGAGAAGCCGAACCCGTTCAGCTGAAACCAATTTCCCCCACTGACCTGTGGGTCCCTCTCCCCTCTAATCCCCTTTCCAATTCTTTTTATTTCTGTTGGCACTCAATTATCTCCAGCTACTCACAATTTAATGTGAGACTTAGTCACCAAGTTTCTGTCTGAATTTGGATTCTCAAATTCAAACTTTGTTTGGTTAAATTTGCTTCATATTTAAACTGAAATTCAAATTCAGTTTTGAATTCTTGCAAATTTAGCTCTTGACAAGATGAACTCCAATGGGGATGAAAATTGGTGGGTTTACTCAGAAAAATGTGCTGAGTGTAGATATGAAGCTAACTTTTGAATTTGGGTGATGAAAGTTGCTGCAATTTGAATTTACATTCAAATTGGCTTCTTTTTCAAATACCCCCAAAAGTGCCTCAAAAGTGTTGGATTTTTCATGAAACTTGGACTGAACCTTTCCAAGACTTTTAAAGTTCTAGGGTGAGCTCAATCTACCATGTTCATGTGTCCAAATCCCACTTTGTGAAAATGAAGGCTTTCCCCTCTAATCACTCTTTTGATGGAGGTTACTTGCTCTTCACAATATTTCCTAAGATATCCATAACAAAAACTGTGGTGTTGTGTTGTGATAAAAAGTTTTTGCAAGTCCCTTTTCTTGTGCTTTTACAGAGGCTTCCATGGCGATCTGAGACCAGCACCAGGTGCGCCAAGTCTTCCTTGACGCCCTCGCGCCGGTTCCAGGCCCTGAGCAATCCTACCCGAGCTCCACCGCGACGACCTTTCCCTTTCCGGTTCAGCTCGAGCTACCGTCACGGGAATGATCCGTCCGGCCACCACAGCCTGCCGTTCGCCGAGCCGTGAACAGCAAAAAGGTTCGCCTTCAGTCCCTCTTTCATTACCACAAGCTCCGGCGGCGTGACATAAACTGCTCACGCCGGAATTTTATGATTTTGCGACGGTGTGCAAAAGGGATGCCTGGACCGATCCACAAAATTCATAGTCCACACCGCACCACTCATCCTCTCGTGGAGGGGAGCACTCCTAGGTGTCCGTACGAGTCCATAGGAGCACAAACCACGAAGAACCGTTGAGGGAAACAGCTGTTCTTCGAGTTTTAGAAGAATTCCCGATTTCCGTCCTAGGTCGCACGGTGACAGCCTAATACAGTCATCTCTGAGCTCCGTGGAGCTCATGTCGATCCTTTCTAGGGTCCACTGGTGCTCGACGACCTTTTATTCGATCGGATGAGGTGCTAGGAAGGCCGGCCGACACGGCCGAAGTTCTTCCGAAGCTACCGCTTGTCGCCGACCGTGTGCCGGCCATTTTCAGGACAAGGTGAGCCCAGAATCATGTTCCCCGAGTGGATTTAGGCAGGGGCGGCCAGAATCATGAAGTTTGGAGCACCATAGAGGCCGCCGGCGAGCTCTCCGGCGAGGTGTCGCGGCGGCAGAGCGCGGGACGCGGGAGGAAGACGAAGGGGGCGGGTCCCGGCTGTCAGCAGCAGATATTTTAAAACCGGAATCTGCTGTGGCCCGGATCGAGTGCAGCTGCACGTGAAGGAATCTGTAGCCGCTTGTGTCATCCGACGAGGAGCCGACACGTAGCCCTGGGTCCCACGTGCAGTGATTTGAACTTTTCCCAATTTTTAGATTTCATTCAAACTTCAAATTCTCATAACTTTAGCTAGGAACATCCAAATCGAGTGAATCGAATTTTGTTGGATTCAGCTCTCTTAGTATTTCCAGAAAATCAAGTTCACTTCATGAAAATCCCTAATTCTCTAGAATTAGTTCTTCAAAGTTTAGAATAGTAGAATTTTAACTGGAGAACCCTTTGGGGGAAATATCTGAAATTTTGCTGGGATATTCACCAAAATATCGCTGAGCTACCATAAAAATTTCAGATCCATTTGAGCTAATTTGATCCACCTAATGGTGTGATTAATCAAACTGTTCCAGAGAAAATAGAAAATGTCCAGAAACATTTTCAGAATTTCTCTGAAATTATTTAGCTCATATCTCTAGCTAGGAACCTTCAAATTAAGTGAAACCAACTCCATAAGAACCCTATGAAAATCTAGTTTTCAGAAAGTCATGGCTTGCTCCATGAAAATCCCTAGAACACTCTAAAGGCTCCAATTAAGGTCAAGTACATAATTATTTGTGGAGGGCCCAAATGAGCTTTGCTGCAACTAAATCTTGACCAAGTCTATGTTTAGGTTGTATCCAAACCACAGTAAAAATTTCAGAGTCATTGGGTCTGTCTAGTAAGACTTGTAAGCTTCACAAGTTTAAATTCAATTCAAATGCATTTAAATTAATACATGTACTTGTTATCTCATGTAGTTGCTAAGGTCGAGGAGGAACCCAAAGTCTTAGACTTTGTTACTCCGGAAGAGCAGCTAGCCTACGACCAAGAGCAGCAAGGCAAGCTCCGATTTGTATTAACCTATTTACAAACTTTTATTGTTTTGAGAACTTACTTTGAGTACCATTTCTTCATGCATTCGAGTCTTGTTTGAAAACCCAAATGCATAACCAAGAAAACCATGGGTTGGGATTAGGATTGAAACCCCGCTAGCTACTGCAATGCTAAGATAGTGATAGTGTAGGATTCGGTACAAGTCGAGTAGTTGGAACTACTCGCGAGGATAGGCTAGAGGCACTCGACTCGGGTAGAGATAGCACATGATACACATGGCAAGAAAAATGAGACCGAGCGAAGAGTAAGGGCTGCAGGACTTTGGGGCCTGTTTGCTATAGCTCTACTTGTGTCGATTGAGGACCGAGCCGTGTGCGGGCCTGTTGAACAAGCTAGAACAGTACCGAAGACCTACCGGCTATATGGGAACCGGGAAACCGATGTAACTCAGGTAGCTGGGTATTGAGGCATTGCTTGTCGTTCAGAGGGTAGGTTGAGAGCTTGAGGTGTAAATCGGCTGGCGGCACTGAGATGCGCATGCAGAGACCTCTTGCTCGGGATGATAGGACCGGTTCAATACTTGGCTGACGGGTGAAAGGTGGTCGCGTATGACGTCCGTGATGGTTTCTGTAGGCAATATCGAGTACGGGCGTACGTGACGGGTTATTCGGGTAACCCTGCAGGTGTAAATCGATTATAATCGCCGTACCTCGCGGTCAGTGAGTACCACTTGTTCACTGTACCATGACGTAGAAAGAACAGGCTAGTCACATGTTAAAAATGTTGCTAATTGAAAGATGGACTTTGATTGTTAATGGTTTGCTATAGTTTAGAGCTAATTAAAGTTCCTTTCAACTTTGGCCAAAGTACATGAGAGAAATGTGTTTCTTGTTTGATTGCGGCTCTCTCATGTGTCTTAGCGTAAGGTTCTCTATGACCTGCTGCTAAAACTTGAAAGTAAGGTTCCACTAATTAGGCGAGTCCTTTGCAACTTGTTTTATCTCATGTACCTATCACCCCTCATGTAGAAGTTTCATGTTTAGGAGAGACGGGTCAGTCTTGCTGAGCCTTCGTGCTCACTACTTGTGTTTGATGCTTTTGCAGGGTTCTATGAGGAAGGGACTCCCGAGGAGGAGACGGAACCCCAGGAGGGGAACCCCGTGGAGTCGGAGTCATGCACGCCACCATCTTAGTGTGTGTGCGTGCTAGCGGGGACACGTTCACGGGCTGAGCGTGAACTCGATGCGTAGTCTACGCCCGTGAGTGTAGACTGAGCATATTTTGTTGTACATATGTTCATAAACCTCTTTATGTAATAAAACTTTGCTTCCGCTTTGTACCTTTGATGTGTGTTATCCGGTGCTGTGCAACGCAGCACCCCTCAGCGTGATCCTGGCTCGACAAGACCGTGGGGTCGTGTCACCCCCGCTGCTGCCGTTGCTAGGAGGAAGGCCCTGTCATCAAAGGGAAGCGAGTTAGGTCTTTGTTACCATCTTACGACACCGTAGCTGTTCTACGCATCCGTTCTCTTTGCTCCATTTGAGCAGAACTTTTTCGTGTGGACAGATCACGTTTTGATCGGTTTTTGACGGTGGAGTTGATCAAGATCTTGAGTCAAGATCATCACCACGTCCACACTTGATCCCTACACCCTTGTTCATTGTAAAACCCCATGAAAGCCCGTTAAAACATGCAATAACACGTACAAACTGGTTTAATAAAACAGCACCATAGGATTTGCATCCATCTACCCCATTGCATCTTGAGTAAAGTTTGTGCATGATGATTGATTGCTGTAAAATTTGTATGTGCATAGTCGTGAGTAGAAGGACAAGCTCAGGGAGCCATCTACGAAGAAATACAGCACCAAGACTTCGAGACGTGTGAGCAACAGGAGCCACGGGAGCAAGGCAAGTGCCCCTTGACCATATTGATCCCATGTTTTAAAACTGTTTTGTTTGCAAAAAACGTGTATGCTTGAGTCAACTTGATGGGGCACCCTCTTATTGGAGTTTACTAGTTTTGTTGACCATCCTTGTCGCCGGGAAAGTTGATGAGTCGGGTATGGTCATTTTTCCTTTTTGCTTCGCTTAATCCTCGGGATACGGGAAGCTGAATAAAAACATGGTTAGCTACTGCACTCATATGAATAATGATAATGAGAACTGATGATGATAATAAGCATTGGAATCGGGGGAGATCTAGGCAAGCTTGGTTCATGGATGTTGATGAATGAGATGGTGGTTTACTTGCCGTAGATCTAAGGACCGGTTCCTGCCAGCACATGCCAGGAAAACAGTGCTACCACAAGGCCAAATATGGGTGCGGCTTAGCTAACTAATTAGGTGTGTTGCTAGTTTGTTATGGACCGTGGAAGGCGCGAGGAATGGGAGTCGAGAGAGGAGTGCCCTGGGAACTGCATGGCACAAGAGGGGGCCCGTAGGTGGGAGAATGGTGATTCGAACCTGCTGGTGAAACCTTAGTGAGTCCATACATCTAGTAGCCCCTTTGTAAAGTCTATTTTGTGATCTCTTGGCCATACACCGACGGTTGTGTACTGGTATAATGGAGGTTCTGCAGTCGCCGACAGGTGACGAAATCACAAACTTGTGGGTAAAGTGGTGCCACCTCTGCAGAGTGTAAAACTATCATGATAGCCATGCTTACGGTCAAAAGCACCTGGCCAACTCACATGATTAGAGGGAAAACTTGGGATGGTTATTCGGTATGGTCATGATAGGGTCATTGGATTGGTTTGGGACTGTTGAGTCATGACAAAGAGTTTGGCTTTGGTTATATGAATATGAGATGGTTATGAATATTTATGAGCACGAGATGAGTATGAGAAAGATTAATGGCTGGTTGAGACTTGAGAAAAGGTGATTTATGATGAAAGAATGTTGCTGTTTTACTTGGTTATATGGGAATAAATTCATCTAGAAATAGTTGCTGTTTTTACCATGTTTACAAAATAAAATTTGCTTGCTGCAATGAGCCTTTTTGATCCTACATTGTTGTAAGCTACATGTCATACTTTTCCCGCACCTTCTGAGTACGACATGTACTCACCCTTGCATTATCACACAAAACATCAGCTACAAGAGAAGAGTACTTCGAGGATCATGTGGAGTACTAGGCGTGTGAACTACCATCAACTTGCCTGTGGTGTTGAAGATGGAGCCGCTGCTGCTTAGTTGTTTCCGCTATCGTTTAGAGACTTCTGCTGCAAGAATAAGATAGACAATTATGAGTGAGACAATTAGTCGATGTAATCAAGTACTTAAACACTATTTATTCATGATTATATTCTGAATTCAGTTTGTGGATTACATGTGTATGTGTGATGAACATCCTGGACACACATATGCATTAGCTCAGTTCCGTGTTTTACGGGACTGGGTGTCACTGGTAACCTCGTGCATTTATATACTGACTACAAAAGCCTCAAGTACATAATCACTCAGAAAGAGCTGAACATGAGGCGGCAAAAATGGTTGGAGTTGATAAAGGATTACGAAATAGAGATCCATTACCACCTCGGCAAGGCTAACGTAGTGGCGAATGCGCTGAGTCGCAAGTCACACGTTCACAATCTAACCATCACCCCGTTGGAAGAGAGTGAGCCACCATTAGGTGTGGTTCCCCATAGAGCTCTCTACAATTTAGCTTTTATCCCTACCATCCATGAAGAAAGGGTGGCAGCCCAGAAACATGACAAGGGCATGTCACATTTGCGGATACGTATAGAAAGTAGGAAGCAAAAATGTTTCCGGAAAGATGGAGACGACGTCCTGTGGTTTAAGGACAGAATCATTGTACCCCGTAATTCAGAATTTAGGAAGAAATTTTTTGGATGGGGTTCACTTGTCAAAGTTTCTGTTCACCCCGATTCATTGGTCAATTCCAGGTTTTGGAAAGATGTGGCTCCGTTGCATACCGGCGGGAATTACCAGTGATATTCACCGGTGTGTACGACATCTTCCACATTTCTCAGCAGAGGAAGTGCCTCAAGTGTTCAACCACCATTCAGCTGGGGAATATCGAGGAACTGAAACCAGATCTCACACATTAGGGGGGGACTGGTTCAGATCATCGACATAAAGGACCGAACCACACGCGACCATACGTTGTGGTTCTATAAAGTTTTATGGAATGGTTACTTTAAGGATGAAGCGACATGGGAGAGCGGAGGATTTCTTCGCGCCAATTATCCTGACTTTTGACGTCACACATCCTATAAGTTTTTCATCATCCTCTCTCTCATTTTTACCTTATAATCTCGGGACGAGGTTCTTTTAGGGGGGAGTGTCGGTACCCTCAGTACCGGGTACCCCCTCGCACAGGAGAAAACCGCCTAATGACCTCGCCCCCTCCGCGGGGGTGAGCTCTGAAGGTGCCACATGTCCAGCAGGGCCAGGGATCCCCCTCCTCAGAGGAGAGCTCCAGGCCTGCCACGTGGCCAGAAGAGTCGTACATCGCCCCCTCCGCGGGGGTGAGCTCCGAAGGCGCCACGTGTCCAGCAGGGCCGGGGCTCCCCCCTCCTCAGAGGAGAGCTCCGGGCCTGCCACGTGGCCAGAAGAGCTGGACCTCGCCCCCTCCACGGGGGTGAGCTCCGAAGGCGCCACGTGTCCGGCAGGGTCAGGGCTCCCCCCTCCTCAGAGGAGATCTCCGGGCCTGCCACGTGGCCAGAAGAGTCGGACCTCGCCCCCTCCACGGGGGTGAGCTCCGAAGGCGCCACGTGTCCAGCAGGGCCGGGGCTCCCCCCTCCTCATAGGAGGGCTCCAGGCCTGCCACATGGACAGAAGAGCCGGAGACCTCACCCCCTCCGTGGGGGTGAGCTCCGAAGGCGCCACGTGTCCGACAGGGTCAGGCCTCCCCTCTCCTCAGAGGCGAGCCCCGAGCCTTCCATGTGGCCAACAGAGCTGCGCTGCCCACCCCTGCTTGGTAGGCAGCAGGAGTAATGGCATGCCATGCCTTGTCCTTACAAGACATTCAAGACCCACGCCTTCCTAAGACGTGGAGACGTGGTGCACGCCTGTCAGGAGGCACTGTGACCAGTCACAGTCAAGACAGGCTCACCATGTGAGAAGCTGTTGGCCAATAACTACAGCGACAAGACATGCCCTGCCGTCCCTGCCACCGCCAACCACTACGCCTAGCTTGTGGCAAGGGCAGGACGACGACCAAGAAGCCATCGCCAGAAGACAGTTACCAGCATTCACGACAAGACATGGTAGATGCCAGGAAATCACCCTGGGGCCAACTGTCGGGCCCCGGGGCCCACCTTGTAAGTCGCCCGAGCCTTGGAGTATAAAAGGCTCGGGTAGGCAACGTTGCAAGGGGTTCGGCTCATTTCGACCCCGGCTAGGCATCTAGGGCAACTCAGCTCATCACCAAGCTTAGAACTCCGGTTCTAAGCTCCAAGCAATACATCGAGCAACACAGCTCCCGTGGACGTAGGGTTTTACGCTCCGGCGGCCCGAACCACGTAAAAATTCTTGTGTCAATCCTCCTTCATCCAACGCCACCCTCTCGAGAGGACTAGCCCCTCCGTAAAAGAACCTCCGTGGGCTGCCCCTGAGCAGGCCCGGGGGAAGTGTCGACGGAACAATTCGACATTTGGCGCGCCAGGTAGGGGGCTTTTCTCCCTCGACACGGGTATGTGCCAACAAAGATGACCGAGCTTCCGCCAGCGGCAAGCTCTTCGCGCCATCATTCCTGGCGAGCTCCTTCAACCTCAAGATCTGCTGCAGCGCAGAGTGTTACTCAAGCAAGTGCACTAGCCGCCGCACAAGCGCTCCTGGATAATCCGCCGGCTGAAGACGCTCCCCAGGGGGCCGCCCAGCAGTGGATCCGTGACGTCAACCACCTCGTAGCTGCTGCCGTCAACCCTCCGCTGCGGCAGGGATGACGCCCCGGTCAACCAGATGTGCTGCTGCCGCGCACACCAACGGTTGACAGGCGGACGGCAGACTCCCGTTCTACCAGGCTCTCAACGGCAGACCAGAGGATAGAGCTGGAGCGACGTCGCCAGGGAGAAGATGCTCGCATGACCATCGAGCAACAGCGGTAAAGGCGTCACATCCACGAGGCCGACTACAGAATGTCGACTGCCTCGACTCAGCCTGGACCTCAGACGTTCGCCATGCGACCTCTGCCCCAGGCGTACGCCATGCAGCATATGCAGCAGCCATATGCCCTGCAGTTGTTGCCCCTGGTGTATGGTGCACCATTGCCCATGCCGGGGTACACCGTGCCAGCAGCGGGCCAAGCGTTCGCGGACCAGGATCTGCAGCAGCAGGGACGGGGTGTGCGGCCCTGGTGCCAGACCTCCACTTCGCAGTGTGGCCACGCAAATTCCGGCCACACCTGCCGGAGAAGTACGACGGAAGCGTCAACCCAGCGGAGTTCCTGCAGATCTACTCCACTGCCGTCCTCACGGCAGGAGGGGGACGAGGCCATCATGGCCAACTACTTCCACGTCGCCTTGACCGGCACGGCTCGGTCATGGTTCATGAACCTGCCCCAGGGTTCCATAACTTCCTGGGGGGAGCTATGCCGACAGTTCACGGCAAACTTCAGCAGCTCCTACATGCGTCCCGGCACAGAGCTGGATCTCCACGCCATGCGACAGCAACCGGGGGAATCACTGCGCTCCTTCATCCAGCGATTCTCCCAAGTACGGAACACCATCCCTCACATCCAGAATGCATCAGTTGTGGCCGCATTCTGACAGGGTGTGAGGGACAAGAAGATGCTCGAGAAGTTGGCCACCAGGGAGATGCGAGACGTCTTGGAGCTCTTCAACCTTGCGGACAAGTGCGCCAGAGCAGCAGAAGAGCGTAACTAGCACTCACAGCTAGCCTCCGAAGCAGGAGGGCAGCCCGAAGATGGCGGAGTTCAAGCTGGACTTCCTACCACATCATGCAGTCAAGAGCCAAGCACTGGATGGCTTCGTGGCCAAGTGGACGCCATCACCAAGCAGCCCAGGGGGCCCTGAAGGTGGAGAACCAAAGCCCCGGGCACCGGCCTTCACTAAGCCCCACAGGACGTTCTATATCGACGGCTCCTCGCGGAAGCAGGGGCCAGAGTCGGCGTGCTGCTCCTCATGCCAATGAGGGAGCAGTTCGGGTACATGGTGCGCCTCAACTTCAAGGCAATCAACAACATGGACTTGGACATGTACCATGTACCGCGCGCTTACAATACCGTTGCCAACGACCTGTCAATGAAGGCCTCCACCGGAGCAAGAAGAAGCCTTCGAAGGGACGTCGCCACGACCCACAGCCCGGCCTGCCGAACCGGGCGAAGGGGGCGAGACCAGCACCTCGAAGCTGGCAGTCCCGGCGGCCCTGCAGCCATGGTACCCGCCAAGGATCATATGCACCATGGGGACTCCATGCTACCCAGCGCCCAAGATCCAGAAGCTCAAGTAGCCCCGATGCATGGACCACGGAGGTCCGGGACTACCTGAAAGACAATATCCTTCCTGATGAACGTGCGTCCGCTGAACGGATTGTGCGGATGGCTAAGAGCTACATGCTGGTATCTTTACTGGCGTGGCGCCAACGGCATCCTATTGCGCGGCATAACCCAGGAGGAAGGCTGTGACCTGCTCGCAGCAATCCATGGAGGCGAGTGCGGAAACCGCGCATCGTCCCGCACGCTGGTCGGTAAAGCCTCCCGGCATGGCTTCTACTGGCCGACAGCCTCCTGGACGCCATCAAGCAGGTTAAGAGATGAAATGCGTGCCAGTTCCATGCCAAGCAGATCCACACACCGGTGCAGACGCTGCACCCCGAGCCGTCGGGAGACACCGACTCCTCTACGTCGAGGGCCAGCCGGACGTCCCAGGGCCGGGTCACGGGAATCACCCTTCTTCATGGTATGCGGGGCCAAAGCCGTGCTTCCCCCGGAGATCACCGTGGGGGTCCCCTCGTGTCCGAGCATACGACGAAGCCACACAGGACTAGCTCCTGCGTGAGGACATCGGCCTCGTCGACGAGGCAAGATGGCAAGCAACGCTCCAAATCGCACGGTACCGGCGGGAGATCCGGCGCTACCACCGCAGGTACTTGCATGGGAGCTCAAGGCAGGTGCTCCGGCGCCACCTCTGTAAGTTCTACCCTTAGAACAGTGGTAGGACAGGACTATTCTTTCTGTAACAGATCCCATAGAGCCTAGGAGCAGCGCTCGAAGCAGCTAAGCCCCAGGGGGTGGTCCAGAACTACGTCCGGCTTAGCCTGGTCCTGTACCCTAAGCGTGTAGGCTCTGCCCCCATTCACAATGGGGTGGGTCATTGCCTCCATGTACGGCCTATTTTCCTCATATGGACTTGCATGAATGAAAAGAACCCTGTCCTACCATGCTTACTTACGTGTTCATTTAAATTACGCATTAATTTTTATGATCACCTCGTGCTCTAGACAGTTAGGCCCATCGTACACTCGGCTCTCCTTTCCCACTCTCATGCCTAGTCGACATTTGCCATCCTGCCAAAAGAGGTTGTGCTTGAGGTACCTGCCAAAGGCACGGGGGCCTCTCAGAACCCCCCTGTTAGGGTACCGTAGCGCCAGTTGGTCTCCTCCAGGAAAAGACCTACGCTAGAGCGGGAGGTCCAGGAGCCTGCTTTGCCTGGTCCTACACCCAAAGCATGCGCACTCTGCCTCCCTAGCGCTACAGTCTAAGTACTAGGGGCCGAACGGTTACACCCTGACCTAGGAGGGAGCCGGACCTCCGGGACCAAGTGCACTTGATTGCCCAAGACATGTGTATTGGCCCAGGACTGTAAGCCAAATAAGACTAAGAGGCAGGAAAGGGAGGACCTCTAAGCAGGATTACCATTTCCTACTCGTGTACAGTGCCGGACTTCACCCCCTCCGTAGGGGTGAACTCCGAAGCCGGACCTCACCCCCTCTGCAGGAGTGAGCTCCGAATGCGCCACGTGTCCAACAGGGCCGGGCCTCCCCTCTCCTCAGGGGCAAGCCCCGGACCTGCCACGTGGCCAGTAGTGCCGGACTTCACCCCCTCCATAGGGGTGAACTCCGATGCCGGACCCTCACCCTCTCCTCCGAGGCGGGCTCCGATGCCAGCCCTAACCTGTCCTCAGAGGCTGAGCCCTGATACCGGACTTCACCCCCTTTTGCAGGGGTGAACTCCGATGCCGGACACTTGCCCTCTCCTCAGAGGCGGGCTCCGATGCCAGACCTCACCCTCTCCTTAGAGGCTGAGCTCTGATACCGGACTTCATCCCCTCCGCAGGGGTGAACTCCGATGTCGGACCATTGCCCTCTCCTCAGAGGCGGGCTCCGATGCCAGACCCCACCCTCTCCTTAGAGGCTGACCTCTGATGCCGACTCCACCCCCTCCACAGGGGTGAACTCCGATGCCGGCCCTCGACCTCTCCTTAGAGGCGAGCACTGATGGCGGATCTCACCCTCTCCTCAGAGGTGAGCTCTGATGCCAGACCTCACCCTCTCCTCAGAGGCTGAGCTCCGATGCCGGCCCTCGCCCTCTCCTCAGAGGCGAGCCCTGATGCCGGACCTCGCCCTCTCCTCAGAGGCGGGCTTTGATGCCGGACCTCACCCTCTCCTCAGAGGTTAAGATCTGATGCCAGACCTCACCCTCTCCTTAGAGGCGAGCACTGATGTCGGACCTCGCCCTCTCCTCAGAGGCGGGCTCTGATGCTGGACCTCGCCCTCTACTCAGAGGTTGAGCTCTGATGCCGGACCTTACCCTCTCCTCAGAGGATGAGCTCTGATGTCGGACCTCACCCTCTCCTCAGAGACGGGCTCCGATGCCAGCCCTCGCCCTCTCCTCAGAGGCGGGCTCTAATGCCGGACCTCACCCTCTCCTTAGAGGCTGAGCTCCGATGCCGGCCCTCGCCCTCTCCACAGAGGCTGAGCCCTGATGCCAGACCTCCCCCTTCCGCAGGGCTGAGCTCCGAAGAAGACAAGACCCTACAAGCACAGGGAACACTCAAGAAAAGAAAGTGCACGGGGTAGACAAGGAGAAGGCCCCACCCCAGGATCGTTATCTCCCCCGAGATGGGCCCGGGGGCCACTGTCGGTACCCTCAATACCAGATACCCCCGAGCATAGGAGAAAACCGCCTAAGAACCTCGCCCCCTCCGTGAGGGTGAGCTCCGAAGGCGCCATGTGTCTAGCAGGGCCCGGGCTCCCCCCTCCTCAGAGGAGAGCTCCAGGCCTGCCACGTGACCAGAAGAGCCGGACCTCGCCCCCTCCGCGGGGGTGAGCTCCGAAGGCGCCACGTGTCAAGCAGGGTCAGGGCTCCCCCTCCTCAGAGGAGAGCTCCGGGCCTGCCACGTGGCCAGAAGAGCTGGACCTCGCCCCCTCCGTGGGGGTGAGCTCCGAAGGCGCCATGTGTCCAGCAGGGCCGGAGCTCCCCCCTCCTCAGAGGAGAGCTCCGGGCCTGCCACGTGGCCAGAAGAGCCAGACCTCACCCCCTCCATGGGGGTGAGCTCCGAAGGCGCCACGTGTCCGACAGGGTCGGGCCTCCCCTCTCCTCAGAGGCGAGCCCCGAGCCTTCCATGTGGCCAACAGAGCCGTGCTGCCCACCCCGACTCGGTAGGCAGCAGGAGTAAAGGCACGCCATGCCTTGTCCGTACAAGACATTCAAGACCCGCGCCTTCCCAAGACGTGGAGACGCGGCGCACGCCTGTCAGGAGGCACTATGACCAGTCACAGTCAAGACAGCTGCACCATGTCAGAAGCTGTTGGCCAATAAATATAGCGACAAGACATGCCCTGCCGTCCCTGCCACCGCCAACCACAACGCCTAGCTTGCGGCAAGGGCAGGACGATGACCGAGAAGCCATCACCAGAAGAAAGCTACCAGCATTCATGGCAAGACATGGTAGATGGCAGGAAATCACCCCGGGGCCACCTGTCGGGCCCTGGGGCCGACCTTGTAAGCCGCCCGAGCCTTGGAGTATAAAAGGCTCTGGTAGGCAACGTTGCAAGGGGTTTGGCTCATTTCGACCCCGGTTAGACATCTAGGGCAACTCAGCTCATCACCAAGCTTAGAACTCCGGTTCTAAGCTCCAAGCAATACATCGAGAAACACAGCTCCCGTGGACGTAGGGTTTTACGCTCCGGCGGCCTGAACCACGTAAAAATCCTTGTGTTAATCCTCCATCATCCAACGTGACCCTCTCGAGAGGACTAGCCCCTCCGTAAAAGAACCTCCACGGGATGCCCCTGAGCAGGCTCGGGGGAAGTGTCAACGGAACACTTCGACAGGGAGGAATGTAAAGGTCCCAAAATTTTGAATACAAAGGGCCTGAAGTGAACAAATTTGGTTTCAATTTATGAAAATTTGGACTTGTTTAAATTTTTCCACATGTGATGACACAAATGAGTGTCCCACCACTCTAGCCTAGGATCAATTGAGTGTTGGGGGACAAAGTTATTTTAAAACCCATGTGTAAGCTCTCATGTGCAAGGGGAAATGGAATTCAGATTTTTAAACTAAAATTTAAAATGAGGGCAACAATAGGGATGCAAACTGTTGTGATCAAAACCTCATTTGCAGCAGCCAAACCAAAGATCAGGTTTCATATTTAAATTCTTTAGGTCCAAATTAGGGGGTAGGCAAAGTCTCATGAATTTTTTAAGACATTTGCTACCCATTTTTCCAAATAGACCTAAATGTACAATGAATTCAAATACATATTTGAATTTGGATGAATTGTGCCCAATTCTCCAAAGGAAGCTCAGTTTTCAACTCCAAACAATTTAAGTTCATCATTTGCAATCTTTGGAGATATTTTGGAGAGTTTGATTTCAACATGCAAACAAAGTTAAGGATAGGAATTGCTTGATCATGTGTCACATGAAATAATGAACCCCAAAATGGTCATGTGAGGGAGTTAAAAATTTTCTTTAGCCCATGCTTAACACAGGTCGACATGAGGAAAGAAATTCACTCCACCAATCTCATTCATGTGCACATCCTTTGTGAGTAGAAGATGAGGGAGATTTAAACACAAATTTGAATCGTTTAAAAGGATTCATGATCAGATTTCCTAAATGCATTTGAGTGAATTCACCAATGCATTCCTCAAGTATTTGAGAGTTGAAGTTCCAAGTTTGGAGAATTTTGGAGCTCATATACCATTTATTCAAAGGAACATTTGCGAGCACATTCAAATTCAAATTTGAATTTGGAAACTGAACCAAATGTGCTCAATTTTGAAATCAGATTTTATATTCAAATTCCTCACATTATGTTTGGCCTATCCTCCAAATTTGGTGAGATTTAGACAACGTTTGCATGGGAATCTCAAAGCACAGTGAGGTAGAAAATTTGAGAAGGCTGGACCCCATCTTTCAGCTACTCAACACAGAGAACCGACTCTGTTTTCTCCAGGACGCGCGCGCACTCGACAGCAGCTGCTCGGAACTCGCTTGGTGGCTCAACAACGCCAGCTCCTGCTCTCCCGAGACTCACTGCTGCGCTTATCTCCGACACGGTAGCACAACTGAAGTTCCTCTCCTCACTCGTAGCTCAGCTCCCGGTGTTTTCTCTCCCACGTGAGTAGCAGCCGGTGCCGCTCGCCGTGTTCCGATCACCACAGCCCACCCGAGCACCGGCTACTCAAGCTGTCCACACAAAAAAGTAGTGCCCGCTTGTTCTCTACTGTGCCATCTCCACCACACTGACGTTCCTAGCTCGTGGTGCTCACAAAACAAGGATCGGCACCGAGAACCGAAGCTCACCGGCGGAAGTTCTATTCGGTTCACCGTGGGCAGCACGCCACGGCCGTCCCTGTGTCAAACTCGCTGCACAAGAAAGGTGTGCCATCCTCCCTAGCTCGTGTAACTACAAGCCGTATAGCAATTGATCAACTGGGTGAGGAGAATTTCCAGATTTCCCGAAACATAGTGTATTCGGATAGAGCTCGGTCTACCCCGAAATTCAAGTTACTCGAGTAACTAATGCCCGAGCAAGCTTGCAAGTATCTTCCTCACATCCTAGCGCTCCTCCTCGACCAAGAATCGAGCAAAATGATCCAGAAACGACTGAGTTCTTGCTGTTTATTGGGCCGACATGGAAAAGCACCTCGGGTCACTGTGGAGCCCTAGGTTGCCGGCCGTTTCACCGGTGTTAGAGTCCATGTCTAGCTTCTCCAAGTTTCCCTGGTGCTCTAGAGCCTGAGAGACGATCATTTGGTGGAGAAATGAAGGAACCCGACCTCGCCAGAGTCTTAACTCTCGCTGTGACCGGTGCGCGCTATTTTCCGGTGAACCTCGGCCTCCGGCGACCCTCTAGCTGAGTTCAGCGCCGCAAATTAAGGGGGGGGGGCGAATTTGAGGTTGGGAGGTGGCCGGAAAGTGGGTTCCGGTGACCCTCACCAGAGGGCACCGCCGCTCGGGTCTCTGGCACGAAGTTGAAGAAGATGGCTGGCGGGTGGGACCCACAGTCAGCGTTTAAACATTTTCAGAAACCAGTTTTCGGTTTAAACTTTCGAGAGCCACAACTTTGTGTAGGAATGTCCAAAAATTGTCAAATAAATTTTGTTGGATTCCTCCAAGAGAGTAATATCCAGGGGAGCAGCCCAATATTTATGAAAATTCCTGGATTTGGCTCATTAATTCATATAAAAAATTTGTAGGATTTATTCCAGGAGTTATGTGTATTAGAAAATTCCCAATTTTGGGCAGGGCATTCTTCCAAAAATTCTTGAAATCCATTAAAAATTTCATAGGCATTGGACCTCATTTGCTTGGCCAAATGTGGTGTTAATTCCTTATGTCTCTGAAAATTGGAAAATAGAACAGAGCTCATTTTCAAATTTTCCCCAATTCTTGTATAGATCATATCTTTGTGTAGGAACCTCCAGATTTAGTGATTCAAATTTGGTTAGATACATATTGAAATACTCTATCCAAATATGCAACCCAATTTGATTGAAAATCAATAATTAATTCTGGAAAATTCTTTGAAGCTTATTAGTAAAAGAATTTCAAAGGGAGTTTGGTTTATCTAAAAATCCTCAAATTTTTCCAGAGTAATCCTTAGGATGCTATTGAACTCCTTTAAAAATTTCAGATCATTTGGAGTTGAATTGTGTGGGAGAATTCAAATTTCAAAGTACTGTATTCAAATGAATACAGAAACCTTTCAGAAAATGTCCCAGAGTTGGAAAATTATTTCTGGGCAATTCTTAGCTCCAAAAATCCTAGGAAAATTCATGCAGACTATATGAACTATAATTGAAGTTGTAGTTCACTAAGTTGGGCATGAACATATGAGTTAATTCAGAATTAATTTCTATTTGCTTAATTGCTTAGGGAATTGTGCTGAATAAAACACTCAATGAAAAGTGTTCATTTTTGGTCCAGAACACTTTCATGTGACCAGGAATTCACATGCAAACTTTCAGCTAAAATTGAGCATTGGATCTTCCTGTCCTTGTTCTCTAATATTTGTCAAGCTAAGTCTCTGTGTAGTGTATGACTTCCTGTAAAATTTTCGAAGTCATTGGAGATCAGGATCTTTAGTTATGTCCAAATCATTAGAGCTCATCTTATATGTCATTAGAAACTTAGCTAGGGATGTAATGAAACATCTAAGGCGGATTTAGTTCCGTTGAGTTCTTTGCACAACAGGGGCAACAATATCATCTTAGGATCTCCACACAGCCTATGTTCTTAAGAAGTTTTAATCTCTAATGTATTTAAGTTGCATTATAAAAGATTATGCATATACATGTCGATAGGGTTCATGACGAAGGACTTCAACAGAGTCATCCCTTGGCATGTGGATTAGTTGAGGAAATTCAGAAAGATCAAGGGATTGAAGATCACTAACTTCTATTATATACAACTACCCTGCAAAACAGGCAAGCTCCGGTTTGCATTAACCCTTTTTAAAAATTTTATTGTTTTGAGAACTTACTTTGAGCACCCACTTAATTTTTGCGTTAGAGTCTTGTTTGAAAATCCAAATGCATAGGCAAGAAAACCGTGGGTTGGGATTAGGTTTGGAAACCTCGTTTGCTAAGATAGTATAGGATTTGGTACAAGTCAAGTAGTTGGAACTGCTCGCGAGGATAGGCTAGAGGCACACCACTCGGGTAAAGATAGCAAATGAAACACATGGCAAGAAAAATGAGACCGAGCGGAGAGTAAGGGCAGCAGGACTTTGGGGCCTGGGTTCATAGCTCCGCTTGTGTCGATTGAGGACCAAACCGTGTGCGGGCCTGTTGAACAAGCTAGAACAGTACCGAAGGCCTACTGGCTATATGGGAACTGGGAAACGGATGTAACTCGGGTAGCTGGGTGTTGAGGCATTGCCTGTCGTTCAGAGGGTCGGTTGAGAGCTCGAGGTGTAAATCGGCTGGCGGCACTGCGGATGTGCGTGCAGAGACCTCTTGCTCGGGATGATAGGACCGGTTCAACATTTGGTTAACGGGTGAAAGGTAGTTGCATACAACGTCCGTGATGGTTGCTGTAGGCAATATCGAGTACGGACGTACGTGAGGGGTTATTCGGGTAACCCTGCAGGTGTAAATCGATTATAATCGCCATCCCTCCCAGTCAGTGAGTACCACTTGTTCACTGTACCGTGACGTAGAAAGAACAGGCTAGATACATATTAAAAGTTTGCTGGTTTGAAAACTATACATTGCTTGTTAATAATTTGTTGTAGCTAGAGCTAATTAAAGTTCTTTTCAACTTTGGGCAAAGTACATGAGAGAAATGTGTTTCTTGTTTGATTGCGGCTCTCTCATGTGTCTTAGTGTAAGGTTCTCCATAACTTGCTGCTAAAACTTGAAAGTAAGAGCAAACTAAATAGGTGTGTCTTTTGCAACTTACCTTCCTATTTCACATTGCAATTCTAGCATATAGAGTTACATGTTTAGGTGAGACGGGTCAGTCTTGCTGAGCCTATGTGCTCACGCTTGCTATATGAGTGGTTTTGCAGGTTAACCTCGGTGCTTATAAGAAGGTTGTCCGGTGAGACCGGAGACTTCCGAGTCATTTAGCACGTGGAGAACCCGGCCGCTGCCGTATGACTTCGTGTTGCTAGCGAGAAGAGTCCACCGGCTGGATCTCTTCTCAAGTGCTTAGTAAATATGAAACGTTAGATAGACTAGTCTTCCGCTGTAGTTATTTGATGTAAATTATTTACAAAGAAACATTTGTAAGCTTCCGCTTTTGATTTTTGTAATACATGTTACCTTATATGTGTGCTGTTGGGTGCCGCGTATCTACAGCACCACCCAATGCGATTCCCGGGCGAGTGGCACGACCCCGTGCGTGAACGGGCGGCATGGTCCCTCTCAACAGCCATCATCATCAGGTGGTATGCCGCCACCTGCTCAAGTCAATACAACAGCATTACAATCTAGGAGTGTGCAACATCTTTCTATTGAGGATGTCCTGGAGGGAGCACTGGTGTTAGCGGGCATGTTTACTCTCAAAGACGTGCCCGTGCTCATACTTTTTGATACCGGTGCAACTCACAATTTTATCAGCAAAACCTGCGTGGATCAGCACCAATTATCCACCAATACCCCCACAACGAGTTATCTTATACGTTCACTGGGAGGAAATATCTCTGCTAATCAGATTGTGTCCCGAGCAGCTTGTTTCTTAGGAGGAAAAATTTACCCAACATCGCTGATTATGTTGGATAGGCAAAAGATAGACATAATATTGGGGATGTCTTGGTTAAATCATCACGGTGCCATTCTTCAATATCGGTAACCGGACTGTTCAGATTGACTCGCCGATTCACGGACAGCACACGCTGTTTTTAGACAGCGAAGACCCAGATATGGTTGAGTCCTACCAAACAGAAGCACTTAAACTTGAATATATTCCGGTGGTACGTGATTATCCCGATGTGTTTCCCAATGATTTACCAGGCATGCCGCCCGAACGGGACATCGAGTTCAAGATTGAACTGGCGCCCGGAACGACGCCTATCTCACGAAGGCCTTACAATATGGCACCTAACGAGCTAGCGTAGTTGAAGGAGCAACTGAATGAACTCATGAGCAAGGGTTTCATACGACCAAGTTCTTCACCTTGGGGTTGCTCTGCACTGTTCGTTAAGAAGAAGGACGAAAACTGCAGCTATGTGTTGATTATCGTCCTCTAAATGCTGTCACTATAAAGAACAACTATCCTTTGCCCCACATCGACATATTATTCGATCAACTTTGGGTGCAAAGGTATTCTTGAAGATGGATGTTCGGTCTGGATATCATCAAATCAAAATCCGACTGGAGGACATACTGAAGACAGCTTTCTCGACGAGATACGGACTCTATGAGTACCTCGTCATGTCATTTGGGTTAACCAACGCTCCGGCACACTTCATGTACTTGATGAATTCCGTGTTCATGCCGGAGTTAGACAAGTTCGTCGTGGTATTCATCGACGACATATTAGTTTACTCCAAATCTGAAGAAGAGCACGCTGAACATTTGCGTATCGTGCTACAATGGCTGAGGGAGCACAAGTTATATGCCAAGTTCAGCAAGTGCGAGTTCTGGATTGATCAAGTGCCTTTTCTAGGCCATAATATTTCAGCAGAGGGCATTGCCATGGACTCCAGAAAAATTGAACAAGTGCTGAAGTGGGAACCTCCCAAGTCTGTCCACGAGGTCCGAAGTTTCCAAGGTTTAGCGGGGTATTATCGGAGGTTCATTCTGAGCTTCTCAAAAATTTCTAAACCAATGACGGAACTGCTGAAGAAGGGAACGAAGTACATGTGGAATGCAGCATGTGAAGCCGCATTCAAAACTCTGGTGAAACATCTCACAACAGCTCCAGTTCTTGCTCAGCCGGACACGACAAAGCCATTTGATGTATATTGTGATGCATCCGGCATCGGTCTTGGCTGCGTTCTGATGCAAGAAGGGTGTGTAGTCGCCTATGGGTCGCGTCAACTACGAAACCATGAGCAGCATTATCCAACTCACGATCTCGAGCTTTCTGCTGTGGTGTTGGCGTTGAGGATGTGGAGGCATTATCTACTGCATGATCTTATTCATCTCTACATCGACCATAAAAGCTTGAAGTATATCTTCACGCAGAAAGAGTTGAATATGAGACAACGGAGATGGTTGGAGCTCATAAAAGATTATGAAATTTAGATCCACTACCATCCGGGATAAGCCAACGTGGTTGCCGACGCGCTTAGTCGAAAAGCCCACGTTCACAACTTGGCGATGGCTGGGTTGGAAGATGAAGAACTAGGTCTCCGTGTCATTCCGTATGGCGCGCTTTATAATCTTGCACTCATTCTAACGATCCGTGAAGAGATTGTTGAGGCTCAAAGAAGAGACAGGGGTATGTCTCACATACGGAGAAGACTAGACAACGGAGAGTTGAAATGTTTCCAGAAGGATGAGAACGGTACGATATGGTCTAACAACCGTATAGTGGTACCACGTAATATGAAACTCCGGAAAAAGATCTTGGATAAAGCCCACCTGTCTAAGTTTTCCATTCATCCCGGAAGTAACAAGATGTACCAAGATTTGAAACAGAAATTTTGGTGGACGGGGATGAAGAGGGAAATTGCTAAGTACGTGGCCGAGTGTGATACGTGTAGACGGGTCAAGGATGATCACATGCGGAAAGCCGGACCGCTACAACCTCTGAAGATACCAGCATGGAAATGGGAGGATGTGAGTATGGATTTCATCATCAAATTACCGCTCACATCCCGGAAGCATGACTCGATATGGGTGATCGTTGACCGGTTGACGAAATCAGCTCATTTCATACCGGTGAACACTCCTTTTCGAGCCAAGCAATATGCGGAGTTATACATCTCCAGAATTATATGCTCACATGGTGTCCCGAAGACATCATTTCAGATCGAGATGTGCTGTTCGTTGCTCGGTTTTGGGAGCAACTGCATGCCTTGTTGGGCACCAAGCTGATTAGAAGCTCCGCATATCACCCTCCAACCGATGGACAAACTGAGAGGGTGAACCAAGTGCTTGAGGACATATTAAGAGCGTGTTCCATCCACCACGGTAAGAATTGGGATGATCACTTGCCATTGGTGGAGTTTTCATACAATAACGGGTATCAAGCGAGTATTAAAATGGCACCGTATGAAGCTCTCTACGGCCGGAAGTGTCGCACACCGCTGAATTGGTGTGAGTCCGGCGAAAGAGTTCTGTTTGGGGTTGATCTTGTGAACGAAGCCAGAGACCGAGTTCGGTTGATACAAGAAAATTGAAGGCTGCACAATCCCGACAGAAGAGCTACGCTGATCAAAGGCATAGGCCGTTGCATTTTGATGTCGGAGAGAACGTTTATCTTCGTGTGTCTCTGATGAAGGGAATTCACCGGTTCGGTGTAAAGGGGAAGCTTGCTCCCCGCTTTATAGGTTCTTTTGCCATCACGGAGAAGTGCGGACCCGTAGCCTACCGGCTGGAGCTACCGGCAAGTCTTGCGGGTGTTCATGATGTATTTCATGTGTCACAGCTGCAGAAGTGCCTCAAATTCACCGCTGCTGTCCGCACCGAAGAAATCGATGGGTTGAAACCGGACCTTACCTACACCGAGCGACCGGTTCAGATTTTGGATGAAAAGACCCGGGTAACCCGGAACCGGACGATCAAGTTTTACAAGGTGTTGTGGAGTAATCATACCGCGGAAGAGGCGACGTGGGAAAAATGAAGATTTCCTCTGCACCAACTATGCGGAACTTTTAGCTTTGTACAGCTTGTAATTAAGGGGGAGGAATGTAATTACCTCTCCCGTCTCGTTCTTCTTTTGTAATCTCGGGACGAGATTCTTTTAAGCGGGAGGAATGTAAAAGTCCCAAAAATGTATATGAATAAAAACCCAGGTTTGAATTCATATGTGTGACAAAGGCATGAAAAATGGGACTTGCTAAAACTTTTCTTCATGCAAAGTGATACATGGATGACCATCCAAAATGAGGCTCACATTTTTCTTTGAAGGTGTTGAACCAATAAGGATTTAAATACATCTTTGCATGAACGTTTAAAAATCAGATTTAAAAATTCAAAGTTCACCCAAAGTGTGGCCAAAAACTTTGAATGCTCATGCAGCCATATAGTTTGGAAATTGTGGAAAAAGGTTGGAGGACAAACTTGTCATTGTAGGGTGGGCCCAAAAAGGAGTTAAATAGAAGCATTTTCAAATTTCCACCAAATTCAAATTTGCTATGCATATTCAAACTGAATTTGGGGAAAAGTTCAAATGCTAGTCCACATTTAAACTTCCAAACTTTGGAATTTGAGAGATCAACATGAGAAGATATTTGGGAGGAAAATGTGGGGTGGGACCCACATGTCATTGTATTGCAAAGGATGACTTGCACCTAAAGCAAAGGAGTTACTGTGCTCTGGTTTCTCAAACCGACCGAGAGCTGCCCGGGCGCCCCGAGAAGCGGCTACCGCCACCTCCTGCTCCCCTCTTCTGGTTGCTGAAGCCCTGTGAATGGTTCCCTTCGTGCTCAATGTGATCCACTGCCCTCAGTCCGAGCAAAGACTCCTTTGCCTTCTCCTCCTCGCGAGCGCACGAGCAGAACCTCCTCTCCTCTCTGCTCCTCGGCTTGATCGGGAAACTGGCAGAAACAATCGTGCCCACTCTCCTCAGAGATGCTAAACAGCACCCCACGGCCGTTGCTCACCTCCCCGACCAAGAAACTAGCAAGCTCCGGCCTCTTTTCCCCGTGATCAGCATCACCTGCCGTGACCTAACTCAAGCCGGCGATCGGCTTCACGTGGACAGAACACCACGGTGGTTTTCAGCCTGAGCGAGCACGGCAAAGGGAGCGCACAACCACCGTGCTGCTCTCACCCAAAGCTTGGAGCAAACTGTGGAGCATAACCGACGAATTTTAGAATTTTGCTCCGACGAGTGCAAACCGAACGTCCGATATGAGTTCTGCAAATTCCCGCTCTCTAATCCTCCATAGGTCATCAAACTTGGCACATAGGAGCCGGACTAGCCGGCGATCATTTCTCCTTTAGCAACCGTTGCATGAAACCACCTCGGGGCGGCGTATTCCGAGCTCTTCCGAGGGTGTTCTTCACGGAACGAATCGTTCGCACGATGAAACCCCCTTTGCTGCCATTCCCGAGCCAGTTAAAGGCCTTGCCGAGCCTTGCGATCACCTACTGGTGCGGTAGAGCTAATTGGTCAAGCTTTTGGCGGGCTAGAAACCTCGGCCGACGGCGCCGAACTCCAACCAAGGTCGCCACACGTCGCCGAGGTATTTCCGGTCACTGGCAGTCCTAGCAAACCCCAGAGTCGTGTTCCCTGGCCTCCATAACCCCCTGGCGGCAAGTTTCAGCTCGAGCGGTGGCCGGTAGCGGCAATCCGGCGAGCTGCAGTTTGCTCCGGCGAGGGGGGACGCGCGGGCGCAGGAAGGCAGCCGGAGGAAGAAGAAAACCGGGTGGGTCCCGGCTGTCAGCGACTCGAGTTTAAATCTGGGATCAGCTGTGGCTCGCGGATTTCCTGTGGCTGCGCACCAAAACACCGTGGCCCGGTGTGGCCCATTTCCTATTGGCTGCCGTTTAAACAGTGGGACCAACTGAATTTCAGTAGGGAAAATAATTCCAGAGATTGCCACAACTTTGGAAAATCATATATTTGTGAAGGAACAAATTGAGTGATTCAAATTGGGTTGGATTCCTTTTGCAAAGATCTATACAAATATGAACTCCAATTCGTATGAAAGTCAATATTAAATTCTGGAAAGTTCTTTGACGGTTTACTGGAAAAGAATTATTGATGGAGTTTGGTTTATCCAAAATTCCTCAATTTTTCCAGAATATTCTTTAGCATATTGTTGACCTTCTAGCAAATTTTCAGATCATTTGAAAATCTTTTGAGTAGGAATTTGCCAAATACAAAATGGTGTGTCCATAAGAGTCCAGAAACATTTTCAGAAAATGTTGCCCACTTGTAAAATCTATTTTGGGCAAATCATAGCTCCAAAAATCATAGGAAAATTTAGGCAAGCAATTTGGCAAGCTAAATCTCTAGGTAGTATAGAACCTATTGTAAAGTTTTGAGGCCATTGGAGTTCTTGTTCTTCAGTTGCATTAAATCTTTTCAGCTCATCTATTATGTTCATTAAGGAAAATAGTTAGTGTATAGCTAAAACATTAAGGCCAAGTTAGTCATTCCTGTTTCTTTGCACAACAGAGGCAAACCAAGCCATTCTTGGCTTTTCCACAACCTCTGTTCCTAAGAAATCCATAATATAATTCTTTCCGTTGCATTCTATAAAAATTGTGCATATACATTTCATTAGGATTCACGACGAAGGGATTCAAAGGAGCGATTCATTGAAGTGGGTCAAACTCCGGAGAGTCAAGGGTTGATCAACCAAGATCACTAACTGAGTATATACTACTACACTGCAAAACAGGCAAGCTCCAGATTGCATTTAACAGTTTTTAAGTTTTTACTTTGTATTCACTTTCGGTTAAGATATGAAATGTGCATTAGGTCTAGTTGTTTGATACTCCTCTTGCATGACCAAATGAACCCATGGAGTATTGGGTAGGTGTACTTCACCGAGTAGAACTGTCATGCTTAAGTAAGGTTCGGTAGAGGTCGAGTGGTGAGATGCTACTCGCATGATCAGGAACAACAGGGGCATACGGGATTGGTTCAGAAAATGTGTAGCAAGTTAAAGATGAGACCGGAAGGTTGTAGGAGCAGCAGGACATAGGGGCCTTGGTGCTATAGACCTGTCCATGTCGGTCAAGGACCGATCCGTATGCGGCCCTATTGAACAAGTTTGAGTTGTGTACCGGGCTCATGCTGCAAATATGGGACCCAGTAAACCGATGTACCTTGGGAAGCTTGCGTTAAGCCTTTTCTGGTCGCCTCAGGCGAGACGAACGGTGTGCAGTATGTGGATAACATTCTCATGACATCTCATATCGGTAGGTGCACCATGAGAGTGGCTACTGTACGGGGCAACTTGATCGATTCAACGGGGGTGAAACGGGAGAAAGGCTGCCACGTACAACGTCAGTGATGGTTGCTGTAGGCAACGTGGAGTGCGGGCATACGTGTCGTGTAGTCCGGGTGTTATTGATTTGAATCACCGTCGCTCGCGGAATGGACCGAGCATACTTGTTCTAAAGTAGTGATGTAGTAAGAACTTGCATGAGAAAGGAACTAATCACATTGGTTTGAAGTTTATACTATCTTTGTGATGTATCTTTGAGGAATAGCTAGTGCAAACTCGATTCTTTTATGCCGTGAGCAAATTACATCGGGGGAAAGCGTTTCTTGTTTGATTGTGGACTCCCGATGTGGCGTGCCCAAGGTTACTTAAATTGCTGCAAATAATACCTGAAAGTAAAGATTCACTTTTAGGCGAGTTTAATTATGCATTATGCAATCCTACTTTATGTCTATAACCTCATGTAAAGTTTCATGGCTAGGGTGACGGTTAAGTCTTGCTGAGCGTTATGCTCACGGATACTATCCAAGTGGTTTTGCAAAATTGACTTCGTGCTTATGAAGGGATGCCGATGAGACTCGGGAACCTTCGAGTGGTTACTCAAGAGCATCCTCCGCTGCAGATTGTTCTTCATATAGCTAGTAAGAAACATTCGCGGGCTGGACTGTTTCTTTGTTGCTAAGTTAGAAATGAGTCGTGAGAGTTATAGTCTTCCGCTGTAGCTTATTTTGAGATAAGTATTTGTAAAATACTCTTGTACGCTTCCGCAAATGATTTATGTAATGTGATGTGTTTCCTCGACCCGTGTGCTGTTGGGTGCCGCATATCACGGCACCACCCGACGAGGTTCTGTCCGGGGCGTCGCTCGGCGGCGGTCCCCCGCAGGTTGCAAATGATTTGTTAAGAAACATGGAAATCCTGATAAATTTAAACCTAGATCCGGTCATGGCATGTTTCTTTGTTACCCATCTCATACTAGAGGCTACCGTGTGCTTTTACATGACACTAACAAAATTGTGAAGACTTGTGATGTTTCTTTTGATCAAGCTAGCCCAGGTACTAGCTCTAATATTGCAGGACCAGACCCATATCTGCAGGGGAAGAGTACTTTCATCGAAGAGGATGAAGAAGTGATGCTTCTGCCCGAAAATTCAGGAGCTAATGATATTGTTCAAGCTCCTGATTTTGATTCACAACCAGCACCGACGATCACCATTGCTGGTCCAGATCGTCCTCAAGTCACAAGTTCTTCAATTTGTGATGAACATGAAGAAGAAGGAGCTTGTGAATTGTGTACTCCCCTCCGGGTCCTCAAAAGTCATCCTCCACAACAAATGATTGAAAGCTTGCACGAACGAGTCACACGGTCCAGGTTTTGTGATCCAAACTCTCACGTTCATTCTGCATTTGTTGCTTCTTTTGAACTCAAAGATATATCACACGCACTCACTAATGAATCTTGGATTATTGCCATGCAAGAAGAGTTAGAAAATTTTGAAAGAAATAATGTTTGAAAACTTGTACCTCCACCTCAAGGTCACACTCTAATCGGAACTAAATGGGTGTTTAAAAATAAACAAAGTGAGGATGGGGTTGTGGTTAGTAATAAGGCTAGGTTGGTTGCTCAAGGTTTCACACAAGTTGAAGTACTAGATTTTGATGAAACTTTTGCTCCTGTTGCTAGATTACAAGTCATAAGAATTTTGTTAGCATTTGCTGCATCTAAAGGTTTCAAGTTATATCAAATGGATGTTAAAAGTGCTTTTCTTAATGTCTACATAGATGAGGAGGTTGATGTCAAGCAACCACCGGGTTTTGAAAATCCAAATTTTCCTAATCATGTTTACAAACTGTCAAAGTCTTGTATGGTCTTAAACAAGCCCCTAGAGCATGGTATGATAGGTTAAAAACATTCTTACTTAAAAAGGGGTTTACCATGGGCAAGGTTGATAAAACTCTTTTTGTGCTTAAGCATGGCAATGACTCGTTATTCGTTCAAGTGTATGTGGATGATATTATCTTTGGTTATGCTTATCATGATCTTGTGTCCAAGTTTTCAGCTATGATGAGTTCAGAATTTGAGATGAGTATGATGGGAGAACTCACATACTTTTTGGGGCTGCAAGTCAAGCAAACCAAGGAGGGTACTTTTGTGCATCAAACAAAGTATACAAGAGACCTTCTTAAGCCCTTCAACATGGACAAAAGCAAGTCTCTTCGAACACCAATGGATACAACAACGACATTTGAACTTGATGAAGATGGTGAACCCGTGGATAAAAAAGAATATATAAGTATGATTGAATCACTTTTGTACCTCACAGCATCAAGACCAGAAATACAATTCAGCGTATGTCTTTGTGCAGGATTTCAAGCTTCCCCACGTGCTTCACATTGTCAAGCCGTCAAAAGAATTCTCAGGTACTTACATGGAACTCAAGAATTTGGGATTTTTCTTCTCCCTTCCTCAACCATTTGTAAAAGTCCCAAAACTTGTAAATAGAAAACTTGAGCTATGAATAAAGTTGAGTTTATATGCAAGAAATGGGACTTACAAAAACTTTTGTGTTACTCATGAAAGTGTTGGCATGAGCAATAAAAACTTTGAATTCAGTTTGAATTAAAGGGTGCACTTCAAAAAGAAGGAGGGCATGTTCAAAAGAGAAAATTCAAACTGTTGTTTGAAAAAGTGTATTTGCAATAGCCAACTCAAAGATCAAAGGATATATTTGAGTTTCTCAGGTCCAAATTATGAGGGAGCCAAGTTTGGAGCAAATTTGGAGGTGCTTTGATAGGAATATCAAAGGAACTTGTGAATTCCATACAAATTTGAATTTAAATTTGAAACTGAGGCAAAACTGGTCAAATGGCAAAATGACCTTTAAATTTGGATCCCTAATAGCTGAAGTTTACAATGTGCCAAAATTTGGATATTTAGGAGAGATGAGTGGGACCCAATTGTCATTGAGGAGAGGGGAAGAATTAGCACTTAAGCAATACTTTCCTCTGTTCAGACTCAAACCGGCTCTCTGTTTTTCGCTCGAAGGCGCTGAAGCACCGAGCACAGCATGCGCGCGCCACCGGGGCAGCGTTGCCGCCAGCTCCTGAGCAGCTCCAGAGGCGGTTTCCCCTCGCCCTTATCGTTCCCACCGAGTGAGTGTCGGCCACACAGCCAACCCCACTCCCACCGACACCATCACGGGTTTCTCCTCGCCGAGCGGCTCCCACGCGGAAGAAATCGTGCAGCTCGTCGACGCCCGGCCACCCTGACGAAGCAACCGCCGTGCTGAGCCTCTCCACAACGTCGCCAGACCCACTGAGCGTGGCCGATGAAAGAAACCGGAGCAAACCCCACGGGGACCCCGGCGTCAAGCTCAATCTTTCTCCACGGCACCGGGCGAAGTCGCCGCTGCAAGAATCCATCGCCCAGCCACAACAGAGCCTCTCCTCTCGAGTTGCAAAAGCAAAAAGGTTCGCCTATGCCTTTGCTCACTTCACCGCAACTCCGGCGGCCTGTCTTGGACGGTGCTCGCCGGAATTTCAATTCTTCCGACGACATACGATCATAACCGAGGGTAGAAACTTGGAAAATTCGTCGCACACGTCGAACTACTCATCACACAATGTAGCATACGTCTTCCAGACCTCCACGCGCGTTCATAGGATCAAGAACCACCGAGAACCATCGAGCAGAGCCGTTGTTCATCGAGTTTTTTGATTCTCGCCGGATTTTGACCTAGCCCGACGGTGAGGTCATGTTTCCGGCGAGTTCCAGCGAGATCGGCGGTTGGGTCCGTGTTCTCCTCGGTGCGGTGGTGCTGTACACGCAAATGGCTACGTGTTTAGTGTAGTATAACGCCTTAGCGACATCGCCGGAGTGGCCACCGCCGTTGTCGCCGTAGCACCTAGGTTTCCGGCCATCGTCGAGCTGAGATAAGCCCGGCAACATGTTCCTCGTACGAGAATACGTGGGGGCAGCGAGACCCAGCAAGTTCCGAGCACCGGAACCCACTCCCGGTGAGAGCTCCGGCGAGCTCAGCGGCGCGGGAGCGCGGACAGCCGGAGGAAGACGAAGACGGGGGCTGGCCCACGCGTCAGTTGCTGTTGCGAGGGAGCGGGATTGTCTGTGGCCTTGGATTGGTCTGTGACAACGCGTGGACAGGTCTGTGGCTCGTGTTTCAGCGGTTGACACGTGGCCCTGTGGCCCGCAGTCAGGGTTTAAACTTTTTCCCAAATTAATTTGAATTCCAGATTTGGTTCAAACTTTGGAACAGCATAACTTTTGCTAGGAAGCTCCAAAATTAGTGATTCAAATTGGGTTGGATTCAGGAGGTAAAACTCTATCCAAATATGCCACCCAATTTGTATGAAAATCAATAGAAAATTCTGGAAAATTCTTTAAAGATTTTCAGAAAAAGAATTTTAGAGGCAGTTTGGCTCATCCAAAATTCCCCAAATTTTGCCAGAATATTCTGTAGGATATTAGGAGACTCCTGTAAAAGTTTCAACTCATTTGGAGTTGATTTGGTTTGGGAAATTCTGGTTTCAAGTTTCTGTATTCAAATGAATACAGAAACATTTTCAGGAAAATTCCAAAACTTAGAAATTCAGTTCTGGCCATTCCTTAGCTCCAAAAATCCTAGGAAAATTCAGGCATACTCTCTGAACTATGCTTGAAATTGTAGTTCACTTGAATTTGCATTAAAGTGCAAATTTATTCAGAATTAATTCGTCTATGCCTAAATGCTTAGCGAATTGTTCTGGGTGATCCACTTAGTGAAATGTTCTGAATTTTGGTCCAGAGAACTTTCTTGTGACAAGGAACTCCCAAGGAAATTCCCAGCTCCATTGATCCCTGGATCATTAGTGTTCTGTTCAACCATTAGTTGATCCCCCACCCAAGTGATGAACCTCACTTCTCACTTGATGATAGTGCTTAAACACACACCCAAACCACCACCCGAGTGTCATTTTAAATTCTTAAACAGAGTTCCAGTTTTGAAACTTGTCTTTAGCACTTGTTAGCAAAGGTTTTATAATTAAACATGTATGCATATTCATAACGTGTAGTGATTAAACGTGGATACGTGAAGAGTGGATCAAGGAGCAAGAAGGGCAGACATTGAGCTGCAAGTCAGCAGAAACTAACTCCACAAACACCTGACTTTAGTCACCTGCAAAACCAAGGCATGCCCCGGTTTGCACTTAAGTTGTTTTTAAAGTTTTCCTTTTGTTCACTATTGTTGGTCAAGGTTTGTATGTGCATTAGGTCAAGGATGTTTTATAGTCCACTTGCATAACCAAACATGAACCCTGAGGTCAAGGGTAGAATGGTGTTATCGCTGTAGAATAAGGCCATGCTAAATAGACTAGGGCATCCGGTAGAAGACGAGTAGTTGGAATCTACTCGCGAGCTATAGTCCAGAATATCATAAGTGTGGTTGGGAAAGGAAGCAAACTAAAGTTTACATTTCTAAAGATGAGACCGGGCAGAGGGGTTAGGCAACAACAAGACGAGGTCTTGATCGAGTAGCTCTGCCTGTGTCGGTTAAGGACCGATGCATGTGCCGCGTCCAGGAGAAAGTATTGAGTTGTGTACCGGATGCTTACTGATATATGGGAACCAGGAAACCGATGTACCAGGTTCACTGGATTGTAGAGGCATACCACATCGTCTCGTTAGACCTATGAGCCCGAGACGGCGCGACCGGTTCTACAGTTTAGTGTCCTGAGAAAGGTTGCCACATACGACGTAATGAAGGATGCCAGAGTTGGGTGTTCAAAGGCGGGCATATGTGTCGAGTTATCCGGGTAGTGTTTGATTCGAATCACCGTCCCTCGCGGTTATTGAGTACCGCTTGCTCCCATGTTGTGACGTAGTAATCAACTTGTGTGGAAACAGTTTGCAAAAAGTATAATTGCTGCTATGATTATGTTAAGTTACATGAAAACCATGATTGAAGTAGAGATAGAGCAAAACTAAAGTTATTTTTCACCTTGGGACAAGTAACATTGGAATGAAGCGTTTCTTGTTTGATTGTGGAGTTCCAATGTTGCTGGGCGCAAGGTCACTACTAATATGGCTAAAATCTGAAAGTTAAGGATGAACTTGTAGGCGAGTCTTTTCGCAAATGACAGGCTTAAGTCTTAGGTTACTTTCATGTAGAGTTTCATGTCATAGGAGAGACGGTTAAGTCTTGCTGAGCCTTTGTGCTCACTCTTGCTATATAAGGGGTTTTGCAGGTAAACTTCGACGCTATAATGAAGGTTGTCCGGTGAGACTCGGGAACTCCCGAGTCGTGTGACACTTGGAGAACCTAGCCGCTGCCATGTCTTCGTGTTGCTAGCGAGAGGAGTCCGCGGGCTAGACCTCTTCTCGAGTGCCTCCTAGATATTCGACGTGAGCTGTTTATAGACTTCCGCTGTAGCTATTTTATGTAAAGTATTTACAAAGAACAGTTGTAAGCTTCCGCTTTGATTTATGTAATACATTGTTTCTTATATGTGTGCTGTTGGGTGCCGCATAACACGGCACCACCCAATGCGATCCCCGGGCGAGGCGGCACGACCCCGTGATGGAGGTCGAGCCCCCTCAGCGTGGTATCAGAGCCACATTGGTAATAGCGCACGGAATAAGGATGGTATTACGACAAAAACTTAGGATACGGTGAGGAAACGATATTAGGCCCACATAAGGACTATAGTAGTATAGTTACTTAAAGTGGCAAGACTAACATATGTGTTTTAATTCTGAATTTTCATTATGTAACGACACACCTACGTTCTGTTAAGCATGGTAAGGAACGCCACCGAAAGCGGTTCAATTTCGGTTAGCTCCCCTGACGAGGAAAGTGGTTCAGGGTTAGATCTCACAACTTGGTGTGAGATGTTAATATGAAACTCTTGAACTCTTCATGTTCCTGAGTTCATATGAAACACTGATCCCTAGCGTACATTAGGCAAGTAAGTGGAGACCCCATCGTGTGGTCAGTAACGCGAGAGTGTGTTCGTCTGGAAATAGCCCAGGAGGACATACGCAGCGCTTGCCATCAGAGTGCCCTGCAGGGCAGTAGGTGGTATCCGTTGGGTTGATAACATTCCCAACCGTGATGACCCGTTCATGACATACTCGGGTTCCCCGTCGTGTGGTGTTGAAACACGATCACGTACCTTGAGACGTGACTTAACTCAAGGATGGCCGTATGGCAATGATACGGGCGTTTGTATTTACTTTCAATTATGGAACTGCCTGAAATGAAACAACCTTTGAGTGCACCACTATTGAGTGTTCTTCTGCAGGTACTAACCACGTACGTATCTCGTGTAGTACACGTGTGCGAGAGACCGTCTTAGTGCCACTGATAAAACGGATATGCCGTTATAATCCGGTTTAGGATTTTCTTTTGGTGAGGCTACGTAGTGCCGACATGTTCTTACGGTGCATCGCCACCGTACTACACTTAATAATCTCTTTCCTCTGAAGAAAGGATTCATGAACTAATTTTCAACTAAAAATGGAAGTTTGAAACAAGTAGTAGATACTGAACTCTTATTTTGAGCTAAGATTCAAATGAGAGTATAACTAGGTATCAAAGTTTTCAAAAAACAGAGTGCTCTGTTTCGGGCAGGAATTCTTGCTGGACTTTAACAGAGCATAACTCTGAGTATCTTGACCCAAATAAGGTGTATGATACAGTTCTGGAAATATTTTCAAGTGCTCTACAACTTCTTTGTAGATCTCCAGAGCAAAATCACACTTTAAGTTGGTGAAAAGTCCAGTTCAAGGAAAACTGTTCAGAACCAGGACAGTAGCAAAAACCTCTCTGGACCCTTCTGTTTTTAAGCCATAACTTCCTGTAGAAAAATACTCAAGGAGCACATAAGTACTTGTTGGAAAGCTACTGAAGTTTACTAAAACTTTGGTATTGAACTCAAGTCAAGAATCTGTTGATAACTTGAGTAAAAATTGGAGTTTGTGTGAGCTGGTCAGGGTAGTCCCGCTGATTAGCTTAGCGTACATAAGATTTGTTTAAACATGAATGTGGTTATGCTTTCATAAAGTTCATGACATGATAATGTTTTACTTATCTTTACTTACTACTGAGATAGAATTTTGATTGACTCAAAATTTTGTTCGTGCAGTATGGTACGTACAAATTCTCAAATGGAGCTTGTAGGTTCAAGTCGAGGTGGGAATGACTCGACTTCATCACAAGAGCCATCGCCAACCGGATTGGCTGAAATTATGGCGAAGATGAATGAAACTCTCCAAACTTTAGTTCAGCAAGGCATAGATCGAGAAGCTCAACGTCACATGCCAACCCAGAGCACGTATCTGGATTTCTTGGCGACACAACCGCCGGTATTCTCCGAGGCGGCTGACCATTGTGAAGCAAATCACTGGTTACGTGTCCTTGAGTCCAAGTTTGGGTTGATCCAATGTGATGAATTCTCGAAGACTCTATATGCCGCTCAGCAGCTTCACGGCTTTGCTGGAGCATGGTGGGCAGAGTACCTTGCTGTCCAACCAGTAGGGCATCGTGTCACATGGGCGGAGTTCCAGGCTGCATTTCGTGCTCGTTTCATCCCTGCGGGCATAATGCAAACCAGTCTGGATGAGTTCTGGAGTCTGAAGCAAGGGGACATGAGTGTTATTGAGTATGCGAAGGAATTCAATCGCTTAGCTCAATATGTCCCTGACTATGTGAAGTCACCATCCATGAGGGGTTATCATTTTTATCGAGGGCTGACTGCTAGGCTGCGATGCGAACTGGCTCAAGTTAGCCAAGAGAATTTTGATGAGTTTGTGAGCTGTGCTATTGCTCAAGAATATTATTCCAACCTCTACCTCAAAGAAAAGAGGGAGAGGGACTCATCACAGGATGAAGACAATCGTCTGCCTCAGAAGTATCGGTTGGTAATCCGTTCACCTTCCGGTCGAGAGATTCCACAAGAGGTGCAATCATTCTGGGAGTGTGACGACTCTTCTACTCCACATAGGTCATATTCACCTCCACCGCAGCAGCAAATTATTTCTTATGCACCTCAGTATCAACAAGGTGCATCAGAATATTATCTCCCTCAAGAGGTTGAAGATGAGCAAGGTGATTTCTCAGCTAAGCCAAGTGCTGTCCCACTTCAGCTTGACAATGATCTTAAGGTCAATAAAGCAACTGAACCGAGCAGCAACAATGTGTCGGCGGGTCCAGTTCCACAGAGCGATCTTGGGCAGCAAAGAAAAGCTATGTCCAAAGTGGGGACAGTTAATTACGTGTCAGTCGATGATCTGCCAAAGGGAGGACCTGTTCTTGCCGGCAGGTTCACCTTAAATGACAAGCCGGTTGTCATTTTATTCGACTCTGGTGCGACACATAACTTCATTAGCAGGGCAACGGTGATCCGGGATCAGATCTCCACCACTACCACAAAAGGTTCCTACCTTATTCATTCGCCAGGTGGAGACATATCAACTAATGAAGTCGTCTCTCGAGCACCACTCTGCTTGGGTGGAAAAATTTATCCTACCACCCTCATCATTCTCGAAGACCAAGGGATCAATGCCATGGGAATATCATGGTTGACCTTCCATAAAGCTGTTCTGGACATCGAGAACAGGATTGTTCACTTGGACTCTCCACTTCACGGACGTCAAACATTGTACCTCGGCGAAGCGGTTTCTAAAGACCCGGAAGTATGTAATGCCGAGGCATGCAAGTTAGAAGATATTCCAGTAGTCCGTGAATATCCGGACGTGTTTCCCGAAGATCTTTCAGGCCTACCACCTGAGCGCGAGGTGGAGTTCAAAATAGAGTTGATACCGGGAACCACGCCGATCTCTCGGAGACCATACAAAATGGCTCCGAATGAATTAGCCGAGCTGAAGGAGCAACTCAAAGATCTGATGGACAAGGGGTTTATTCGTCCAAGTTCATCACCATGGGGTTGCTCAGCCTTATTCGTGAAGAAGAAGGATGAGACGCTGAGGCTATGCGTCGATTATCGTCCTTTGAATGTTGTGACCATAAAGAACAACTATCCACTACCAAGAATTGATATCCTCTTCGATCAGCTAGTGGGTGCTAAAGTATTCTCCAAGATGGACTTAAGGTCGGGATATCATCAAATCAAGATTCGAGCGGAAGATGTCCCGAAAACAGCATTCTCGACAAGATATGGTCTCTATGAATATCTTGTCATGTCATTTGGATTGACCAATGCTCCGGCTCACTTTATGTATCTTATGAACTCGGTGTTCATGCCGGAGCTGGATCAGTTCATCGTGGTATTCATCGACGACATCTTGGTCTATTCCAAATCTGAAGAGGAACACGCTAAACATTTGCATATTGTGCTTCAATGTTTGAGAGATCACAAGCTCTATGCAAAGTTTAGTAAATGTGAATTCTGGATCAACCAAGTGCCGTTTCTTGGACATATTATTTCAGCGGAAGGCATTGCTGTTGATCCAAGCAAGATTGATCAAGTGCTGAAATGGAAGTCTCCAACATCAGTCCATGAAGTTCGTAGCTTCTTGGGTTTGGCGGGATATTACCGGAGGTTCATCCCAGGCTTCTCAAAAATCTCCAAACTTATGACGGAGCTACTGAAGAAGGGCATCAAATATGATTGGAGCAAGCCATGTGAGGAAGCTTTTCAAGCGTTGGTGAAACACCTCACAACAGCCCCGGTTCTAGCTCAACCGAATACAACCAAGCCATTTGATATTTATTGTGATGTGTCCGGCATCGGACTTGGTTGTGTACTCATGCAAGGAGGACGCGTGGTCGCATATGGATCACGGCAATTACGGAATCATGAGCAACATTATCCAACTCATGATCTCGAGCTTGCTGCCGTGGTATTAGCTTTGAAGATGTGGAGACATTACCTATTGGGAAATCTGGTTCATCTCTACACCGACCACAAGAGTTTGAAGTACATATTCACTCAGAAAGAGTTGAATATGCGGCAACGGCGATGGTTGGAACTGATCAAGGACTATGAGATTGAAATCCATTATCATTCGGGCAAGGCAAATGTGGTTGCCGATGCACTCAGCCGGAAGTCTCATATTCATAACCTAACCATTACGCCGATAGAAGAGGAAGAACCAAGTCTCTACTTGGTTCCATATGGAGCTTTGCATAATCTAGCTCTCATACCCACAATAAGAGAAGAGGTGATGGAAGCTCAAAGGAGAGACAAGGGCATGAATCATATCAAAAGGAGGTTGAAGAACGGGGAGATGAAATGTTTCCGGTTAGATGATGAAGATACCTTGTGGTTCAAGGACCGGATAGTCGTACCCCGTGACATGAGGCTACGGAAGAAAATTTTGGATGAGGCTCACTTATCCAAATTTTCTATTCATCCTGGCAGCAATAAAATGTACCAAGACCTCCGAAAGAAGTTTTGGTGGACACGTATGAAACGTGAAGTTGCAAAATACGTTTCAGAATGTGATACGTGTCGAAGAGTTAAGGCCGACCATGTGAAGAAGTCGGGCCTGCTACAACCGCTACAAATACCGGCATGGAAGTGGGAAGACTTGAGTATGGATTTCATCGTTGGGTTGCCGATGACCTCCCACCACCATGACTCGATTTGGGTAATCGTTGATCGATTAACCAAATGGCACGTTTCATTCCGGTGCATACCAACTACAGCGCCAAGCAGTATGCGGAGTTATACATAGCACGAATCTTATGCCTGCACGGAGTTCCCCGTACTATTATCTCCGACAGAGGATCGCTGTTTGTATCCCGTTTCTGGGAACAGCTACACACATCCTTGGGAACTAAATTGATTCGAAGCTCCGCGTATCACCCTCAAACCGATGGACAAATTGAGAGGGTGAATCAAATACTTGAAGATATGCTGAGAGCATGTGTCATCCACCACGGTAAGAGCTGGGACGATCACTTACCATTGGCAGAGTTCTCATATAACAACGGGTATCAATCAAGTACCAAAATGGCGCCTTATGAAGCTCTCTACGGCCGGAAGTGCCGCACACCCTTGAACTGGTGTGAATCCGGCGAGAGAGTGATTTACGGGATTGACCTCGTAAATGAAGCTGAAGAGCGGGTAAGGCTTATTCAAGCAAATCTGAAAGCCGCTCAGTCCAGACAAAAGAGCTATGCGGATAGGAGACGTCGTCCTCTGAACTTTCAAGTTGGAGACCACGTATACCTCCGCGTATCTCCTATGAAGGGCATTCACCGATTCGGAGTGAAAGGGAAACTAGCTCCACGTTTTATCGGTCCCTTCGCCATCATTGAAAGGTGTGGACCCGTGGCATACCGTTTGGAGCTACCGGCAGCCTTAGCCGGAGTGCATAACGTCTTCCACATATCTCAGTTGCGGAAGTGTGTAAAAGTTCCAACGGAGATTCTCACGGATGACGTAGCAGATTTGAAGCCGGACCTCACCTATGTTGAGCATCCAACCCGGATAATTGATGAAAAGACTCACGAGACCAGAAGCCGGACGCTGCGATTTTTCAAGGTGCTATGGGAAAATCACACGTCCGACGATGCTACATGGGAAAGCGAGGAGTATTTGCAACACAATCATCCGGAGTTGTTAGAGGCTTATATGTAGTAGCTGTCCTCTCCACATTGTCCTTAATCATGAATCTTGGGACGAGATTCTTTTTAAGGGGTGAGGAATGTAAAAGTCCCAAAACTTGTAAATAGAAAACTTGAGCTATGAATAAAGTTGAGTTTATATGCAAGAAATGGGACTTACAAAAACTTTTGTGTTACTCATGAAAGTGTTGGCATGAGCAATAAAAACTTTGAATTCAGTTTGAATTAAAAGGTGCACTTCAAAAAGAAGGAGGGCATGTTCAAAAGAGAAAATTCAAACTGTTGTTTGAAAAAGTGTATTTGCAATAGCCAACTCAAAGATCAAAGGATATATTTGAGTTTCTCAGGTCCAAATTATGAGGGAGCCAAGTTTGGAGCAAATTTGGAGGTGCTTTGATAGGAATATCAAAGGAACTTGTGAATTCCATACAAATTTGAATTTAAATTTGAAACTGAGGCAAAACTGGTCAAATGGCAAAATGACCTTTGAATTTGGATCCCTAATAGCTGAAGTTTACAATGTGCCAAAATTTGGATATTTAGGAGAGATGAGTGGGACCCAATTGTCATTGAGGAGAGGGGAAGAATTAGCACTTAAGCAATACTTTCCTCTATTCAGACTCAAACCGGCTCTCTGTTTTTCGCTCGAAGGCGCTGAAGCACCGAGCACAGCACGCGCGCGCCACCGGGGCAGCGTTGCCGCCAGCTCCCGAGCAGCTCCAGAGGCGGTTTCCCCTCGCCCTTATCGTTCCCACCGAGTGAGTGTCGGCCACACAGCCAACCCCACTCCCACCGACACCATCACGGGTTTCTCCTCGCCGAGCGGCTCCCGCGCGGAAGAAATCGCGTGGCTCGTCGACGCCCGGCCACCCTGATGAAGCAACCGCTGTGCTGAGCCTCTCCACAACGTCGCCAGACCCCACTGAGCGTGGCCGACGAAAGAAACCGGAGCAAACCCCACGGGGACCCCGGCGTCAAGCTCAATGTTTCTCCATGGCACCGGGCGAAGTCGCCGCTGCAAGAATCCATCGCCCAGCCACAACTGAGCCTCTCCTCTCGAGTTGCAAAAGCAAAATGGTTCGCCTATGCCTTTGCTCACTTCACCGCAACTCCGGCGGCCTGTCTTGGACGGTGCTCGCCGGAATTTCAATTCTTCCGACGACATACGATCATAACCGAGGGTAGAAACTTTGCAAATTCGTCGCACACGTCGAACTACGCATCACACAATGTAGCATACGTCTTCCAGACCTCCACGCGCGTTCATAGGATCAAGAACCACCGAGAACCATCGAGCAGAGCCGTTGTTCATTGAGTTTTTCGATTCTCGCCGGATTTTGACCTAGCCCGACGGTGAGGTCATGTTTCCGGCGAGTTCCAGCGAGATCGGCGGTTGGGTCCGTGTTCTCCTCGGTGCGGTGGTGCTGTACGCGCAAATGGCTACGTGTTTAGTGTAGTATAACGCCCTAGCGACATCGCCGGAGTGGCCACCGCCGCTGTCGCCGTAGCACCTAGGTTTCCGGCCATCGTCGAGCTGAGATAAGCCCGGCAACGTGTTCCTCGTACGAGAATACGTGGGGGCGGCGAGACCCAGCAAGTTCCGAGCACCGGAACCCACTCCTGGCGAGAGCTCCGGCGAGCTCGGGGGCGCGGGAGCGCAGACAGCCGGAGGAAGACGAAGACGGGGGCTGGCCCACGCGTCAGTCGCTGTTGCGAGGGAGCGGGATTGTCTGTGGCCTTGGATCGGTCTGTGACAACGCGGGGACAGGTCTGTGACCCATGTGGCTCGTGTTTCAGCGGTCGACACGTGGCCCTGTGGCCCGCAGTCAGGGTTTAAACTTTTTCCCAAATTAATTTGAATTCCAGATTTGGTTCAAACTTTGGAAATGCATAACTTTTGCTAGGAAGCTCCAAAATTAGTGATTAAAATTGGGTTGGATTCAGTAGGTAAAACTATATCCAAATATGCCACCCGATTTGTATGAAAATCAATAGAAAATTCTGGAAAATTCTTTAAAGCTTTTCAGCAAAAGAATTTTAGAGGGAGTTTGGCTCATCCAAAATTCCCCAAATTTTGCCAGAATATTCTTTAGGATATTAGGAGACTCCTGTAAAAGTTTCAACTCATTGGAGTTGATTTGGTTTGGGAAATTGTGGTTTCAAGTTTCTGTATTCAAATGAATACAGAAACATTTTTAGGAAAATTCCAAAACTTAGAAATTCAGTTCTGGCCATTCCTTAGCTCCAAAAATCCTAGGAAAATTCAGGCATACTCTCTGAACTATGCTTGAAATTGTAGTTCACTTGAATTTGCATGAAAGTGCAAATTTATTCAGAATTAATTCCTCTGTGCCTAAATGCTTAGGGAATTGTTCTGGGTGATCCACTTAGTGAAATGTTCTGAATTTTGGTCCACAGAACTTTCTTGTGACAAGGAACTCCCAAGAAATTCCCAGCTCCATTGGAGCCCTGGATCATTAGTGTTCTGTTCAATCATTAGTTGATCCCCCACCCAAGTGATGAACCTCACTTCTCACTTGATGATAGTGCTTAAATACACACCCAAACCACCACCTGAGTGTCATTTTAAATTCTTAAACAGAGTTCCAGTTTTGAAACTCGTCTTTAGCACTTGTTAGCAAAGGTTTTATAATTAAACATATATGCATATTCATAACGTGTAGTGATTAAACGTGGATACGTGAAGAGTGGATCAAGGAGCAAGAAGGGCAGACATTGAGCTGCAAGTCAGCAGAAACTAACTCCACAAACACCTGACTTTAGTCACCTGCAAAACCAAGGCAAGCCCCGGTTTGCACTTAAGTGGTTTTTAAAGTTTTCCTTTTGTTCACTATTGTTGGTCAAGGTTTGTATGTGCATTAGGTCAAGGATGTTTTATAGTCCACTTGCATAACCAAACATGAACCCTGAGGTCAAGGGTAGAATGGTGTTATCGCTGTAGAATAAGGCCATGCTAAATAGACTAGGGCATCCGGTAGAAGACGAGTAGTTGGAATCTACTCGCGAGCTATAGTCCAGAATATCATAAGTGTGGTTGGGAAAGGAACCAAACTAAAGTTTACATTTCTAAAGATGAGACCGGGCAGAGGGGTTAGGCAACAACAAGACGAGGTCTTGGTCGAGTAGCTCTGCCTGTGTCGGTTAAGGACCGATGCGTGTGCCGCGTCCAGGAGCAAGTATTGAGTTGTGTACCGGATGCTTACTGATATATGGGAACCAGGAAACCGATGTACCAGGTTCACTGGATTGTAGAGGCATACCACATCGTTTCGTTAGACCTATGAGCCCGAGATGGCGCGACCGGTTCTACAGTTTAGTGTCCTGAGAAAGGTTGCCACATACGACGTAATGAAGGACACCTGAGTTGGGTCTTCAAAGGCGGGCGTATGTGTCGAGTTATCTGGGTAGTGTGTGATTCGAATCACCGTCCCTCGCGGTTATTGAGTACCGCTTGCTCCCATGTTGTGACGTAGTAATCAACTTGTGTGGAAACAGTTTGCAAAAAGTATAATTGCTGCTATGATTATGTTAAGTTACATGAAAACCATGGTTGAAGTAGAGATAGAGCAAACTAAAGTTATTTTTCACCTTGGGACAAGTAACATTGGAATGAAGCGTTTCTTGTTTGATTGTGGAGTTCCAATGTTGCTGGGCGCAAGGTCACTACTAATATGGCTAAAATCTGAAAGTTAAGGATGAACTTGTAGGCGAGTCTTTTCGCAAATGACAGGCTTAAGTCTTAGGTTACTTTCATGTAGAGTTTCATGTCTTAGGAGAGACGGTTAAGTCTTGCTGAGCCTTTGTGCTCACTCTTGCTATATAAGGGGTTTTGCAGGTAAACTTCGACGCTATAATGAAGGTTGTCAGGTGAGACTCGGAAACTCCCGAGTCGTGTGACACTTGGAGAATCTAGCCGCTGCCATGTCTTCGTGTTGCTAGCGAGAGGAGTCCGCGGGCTGGACCTCTTCTCGAGTGCCTTCTAGATATTCGACGTGAGCTGTTTATAGACTTCCGCTGTAGCTATTTTATGTAAAGTATTTACAAAGAACAGTTGTAAGCTTCCGCTTTGATTTATGTAATACATTGTTTCTTATATGTGTGCTGTTGGGTGCCGCATAACACGGCACCACCCAATGTGATCCCTGGGCGAGGCGGCACGACCCCGTGATGGAGGTCGGGCCCCCTCACCATTACTTTGAAAGCTTTTTTGGATGCTGATTTTTGGGGTTGTAGAATTGATAGGAGAAGTACTTCGGGTGCTTGTCATTTTCTTGGTAATTCACTTGTTGCTTGGTCCTCTAGAAAACAAAATTCAGTTGCACAATCCACAGCTGAATCTGAATATGTAGCTGCTGCTAGCGCTTGCTCACAAATTCTTTGGATTGTTCAAACACTTAAGAACTATGGGGTTGATCTAGATAGTGTTCCACTATCTGGTGATAACACTAGTGTCATTTGCATTGCTAAAAACACCGTGCAACATTCGAGAACAAAGCACATTGACATAAGGTAACACTTTCTCCGTGATAATGTTGAAAAAGGAAACATTGTGCTTCACCATGTAGAAACCTTTGGATTTCACTCATTTTTGTTTCATTCGTAGTGAAATAGGGGTTATTCATCCTCATGGCTTAAATTGAGGGGGAGTTTTGAAACTTGGGAAGTCTATGTGTGAATCTGAATTTAAAATAATATGAGCATAATATTTCATACATATATGACTTTGTCATTCCTTTTATATGCTGAAAGTTCTTACTACATTACTCATGTTATAGATTTTGTAGTTTTTGCCATGACTAGTAATTGGAATAATTATTTACACTAAATATGGTCATGATCGAACTTTCTTGCTGTTTTAAACTTGTTGCATGCTCACAAGTGCTTTTAATAATGAAAAAATAATCAATCAACTATTCACATGTTGAGCTTTTATGTTCAAATTAAAAATTGAGAAAAAGATCAAGAGAATATGCATGCCTCGCACTTCTTCTTTTGAGATGGCTTATTATTGCACTTAGATATGAACTTGGAAGAAGTTGTGTATGACTAAAACCATGTCCTTAAGCTTCTGGTTGTCAAATAACATAGGCTTGGCTTGGTTGGTTAGAATAAGGCTGATGCGGCATATAATCTCTTGCAAATGTCATATGATCTGAATTTGTGCTTTGAAAATAATTAAAATGTAGCAACAAGTGTCATGCTTTCAGGTCTTGACATAATTAAGTTTGTGAGATCATGATTTGCGTAAATTGAAAATTACACTTGATCTCTAGCATGGCTTACACTACTTTATGTATCTCATTGATGTGATAATGTAAGTTACTTGATAGTATGGCTTGGATGGGCTTTGTTTTATATGTATATGTTATAAATATGCTCACAACAATTAAAATTTCTCTTTTGAACCTTGCTGAATACGTTGTCAAAGGGGTAGATATTGATCTCACATTGCACGATTCACAAGTGTTTTGGCACGATTCTTCTGAGGGGGAGAATTTTTGTTTTTCTTCTCATTTTGTTTCTGATTTACGAAGGGGGAGAAATATGTATAGGGGGAGAAATTTTTGTTTTGAAATTTCTTTCTCATTTGATTGTTTTCAAAACTTTTCATGTGAATAAGCCAATGTTCGGATTTTAAATGGTTTTGCCAATTCATTCATCAAGGGGAGATTGTGAGACCTATGTGTACTGCATACATTGACTATGACGATAAAAGTTTTGAATTATGCCAAAACACTCTTTTTGTCAAGGTCCGACAATAGGTCCGAGCTCCAACAAGATCCGACGTAAGGTCCGACTTGCTATGGCTAGGTCCGGCATGTGTTTGGTTAGCTCCGGCGGTAGGTCCGACTAGCTTTGGTAATTTCTGGTGCTAGATTCTGCTAGCTTTGGTAAGCTCCTGCTCAAGGTCCGGTTAGTTTTGGCAAGGTCCGGAGCTAAATCGCAATGGTTTTGTTTTTACCATGCAAATGTTTTGAACTTGTTTTACATCTATAGAAAGTTTGCTTACTATTATTTTACTAAGTTATTGAAGTGTTATGGATGTTTACGGTGGTTAATATTTTGCTATGGTTTGCAACATGCTTATGTGAGGTGTTCACGTAAGGTGTTGTGGTTTTCAGAACTAACGTGAGTCAAGTCGCGGACTTGTGCTTGAAAGTATTAATTGTTTATTCATGTGCAGATGTTGCTTGAGTTCAAGATATGGCTGGTGATGGGATCCATTGAACTAGTCTTAGGGACAAGATGAGGTTCAACAACCAAGTTCAGAAGGAATTGTGGTTGAGTTGATCGGGAGGTCGTGTAGCATGTTTGAATCAAGAACAATGCATATGAAGGTATCGTGGACATCGTTGGAAGGTGTTTGCACGTGTACAAGGAGTGCATGGACGTGGCAACATGGTTCCAAGGCGTGATGAAGAGATGTGGACGCAAAGAATTAGTAGGAAAGGTCCAACCGGCTGGATTATGGACTCAGGCTGCGGCTGAGTCGGTTATGCCTCAAATATTGAAAGATTTGAGTTGGTTATGATAGGATTTCATGTGGGACACGAAGTTGAGTTGTTTTAGGAATGTGGGATACATTCCTAAGGTGTTTGGAAGTCTTAAGATTGCTTCTATCTGCTTATAGAAGAGTCTTGAGCAGTTATGGAAAGTTTCGATTCAGAAACTGAGTAGGATTAGAATCCTAGTTTGAATTGGGTTGGCCTCCGGGCTGGTTATATAAGCAAGGGAGGTCAGAGCTCATGGTAAGATGACCTTGGGCTGTTCCTCTTATGTTTTCATCAATAAAATTCGTAATTTAGAGGAGCTCTTGTGTCTTGTTCGTCCGACTTATTTTTGTCAAGTCTTTCTCGTCGAGTTTCGGGACGGCACGACAGTGCTTCAATGTTTTGATCATAACTCGAGTTTTACAGATCCAATTGACGTGATCCTTTTTGGGTTGTCTTCACAACTTGAGTAGTTGCATTTGCAGTTTCTGATCTACATGACTTTCTTTGCAGTTTTGCAGATCTGGTTTTTACTCGAGTAGAATAGATTTACCCTCGTTTGATCATTCGATCATAATTTGAGTTTTTCTTGACGGATTTCCGTGATTCTTGTTGTCGGGTCTTCGTGACTTGATTCTATATAATATATACCAGTTTTGTCATGGTTGAACTGTAAAAGCCCGAGAATGGACTTGCTAAAATGTTCTTCACATCACCACACCACAGCTTATTTGGTGGGTAGCTCATGAACATTTGTGAAGAGAAAGTAAACACAATCAAGAGGGTGATTAGAGGAAAACCCATAACTCCAAAAAAGTAGGAGCTCACACACATAAACATGGGAGGATGAGTTCACTATTTGGTCCTAAATACTTTTATGAATGCTCATACCAAGTTTCATGCAAATTCAAACTCTTTTGAGCCACTTTTGGAGACATTTGTAAAAAGGGCTATTTGAATGCAAATTCAAATTTCAGCTAGTTTTCATTACTTGAATTCAAAAGTTGACTTCATATTCAAACTCAGCACATTTTTCTGAGTTAGTCCACCAATTTTCATCCCCATTGGAGTTCATCTTGTCGGGAGCTAAATTTGCAATGATTCAAAACTGAATTTGAATTTCAAATTCAAATGTGAAGGGATTTGGCCAAACCAAATTCAAACTGATGAATTCAAATTCATCCCCTGAATTGGTGGCTAAGTCTTCCATTCAAGTTTGAGTAGCTGAGATATTTGCACCAACAAAGGAGAGGATTAGGGGGAGCATGGGCCCACCTGTCAGTCAAATGCACTGATCAAAGCACTCACACGGGCTCTGTTTCTACGGGACACTTCACCGAGCGCCACCGAGCAGCTGCCGAACAGCCACCGCGGCGAGGTGGTGTCGTGCTGGAGGCTAGTGCCGGGTTCTTTCTTGCCCATGAAGCCACCTCTCACAGCACACACGGGGACTCTGCCGGCTATCGCACACGCTTGACCAAAAGTATTGCAATTCGGCCGCCCTCTCGGTTCCTTGGTGCGCCGCCATTCTAAGCACGCTGGTGGCCGACGCTCAACAGCAACTAGACGCGCCAGAGGCTGCTCAAACTCACGGTGAAAACCCTACCCCCTTTCGTGCCCTGTCGGGGGAGAATTTCCCCGTTTATTTCTTGGTGTTCAAAGAACCGAGTCACTCAAAACTCCAAAATTCGTAATGGTTAGTCCACCACATAGGATTCTGAGCTACACACACATTCTGCACCTGTCCACGGCCACCTAGGATCAACAACTGGCGAAAACCATCGACTAGGGTTGCTGTTCTTCAAATTTTTCTGATCGCCGCTGTTTTAGCCCTAGGTCGACGGTGAGGTCCTAGTTGCGGCCGTTTTCATGATGATCAGTGCTCTATTCATGATCAGAAAGTCTCAGCGGAGCTCTCCGAGCAAACCACGTCGAAAAAGATGTAGATAACACCGAGTTCGACGTCGCCGATGAGCTCCCGACCGCTGTCACCGTCACGAGCACTGTTCCGGCCATCACCGAGCTCCGGTGAGTGCACCAACGTGTTCCTCGGGCGAAGATGTGCACAGGAGGCGAGTTTCGCTGAAGGTCGGGCAGTAGAACGACCGGCGGCGAGCTCTCTGGCGAGGGGGGCGGCGGTGGGCCGCGGGAGCGCGAGGAAGACGAAGCCTCACGGGCCCCACGTGTTGGCCTCTATTAAAACAGCACCGGATCTGCTGTGGCACCGGGATTTCATGTGACTACGTGGGAGATTCAGCGGACCCCCGTGTGGTTTGGCTGTAGAGCTGACACCTAGCCTTGGGACACACCTGCCGGTTTAAACATTTCTTTCAATTTCAGAATTTGGTTAAACTTCAACTAGCTATAACTTTTGCTAGGAAGCTCCAAATTTAGTGTACCAAATTTTATTGGATTCAGCTCTTCGATTACTATCCAGAAAAACAAGTTTCAGCTCATGAAACTTATTATTTTTCTAGAATTAATTCCCTAAAATTTAAACTGTTGGGAATTTTATCTGGAGAATTCTTTTATGGGAAATTCTGAAAGTTGACTGGGATGTTCATTTGAAAATCCTTGAGGCACAGGAAAAATTTCAGATCCATCCAAGTTCATTTAGTCTCCCTAATGGTGTTATTAAGTGAACTGCCCTGAGAAAATGGAAAAATGTACAGAAACATTTTTCAGATTTTCTCAAATCTTGTTTAGGGCATAAATTCTTCTAGGATTCTTAAAATGACATGAAACCAATTCTATTAGAACCATATCAAACTATAGTTTCCAGAAAGTAATGGGTTGAGCCATGAAAATCCCTGGAAGTCCATAGAAGCTCTAGTAATGACCAAATAGACTTTTATTTGTACAGAGCTCAAATGAACTTTGTTTCAGATGCAACTTGGTCAAGTCTCTGGTTAGGATCCTACCAAGCCACTATAAAAATTTCAGAGCCAAAGGGGAGGGATAGCTAGAGTTATGGTATTTACATATTCTGTTCCAAATATTGCATTTAAATTGACATATCGTTAATTTGCTTACATGTAGTCGCTGAAGGCGAGGAAACCCCGGAAGTGTTGTACTTCCTACTTCCGGATGAGACCCTAACCATTGACCAGCAGCAACAAGACAAGCCCCGGTTTACATTTAACAAGTTTTATAAAGTTTTGCTTTATATACACATAGCTTGAGGTATGTTTGTGCATTAGGTGTCGGATGGATGAAACTCCAAATGCATAACCAGATCATTCCAACAAGAGAGAGGGTAATGTCTAAGTCCTCGAGTAGTCTAAGATCTGCTTAATGTGTATAGACTTCGGTACAAGTCCAGTAGTTGGAATCTACTTGTGAGTATAGGCATCGGGACACACGGGATTGGTTCGAGTGATGTGGGATCACTTTAGTAAGAAAATGAGACTTGGCAGGGGCTAGGGCGCAGCAAGATGAAGTCTTGTGCGTGCAGCCCTGTCCATGTCGATTGAGGATCGATCCATGTGTGGCCCCACTGAAAAAGTTTTGAACGTACCGATGGCATATCAGATATATGGGCCCCGATAAACCGATGTAACCTAAACCTCCGGGCGTCGAAGCATAGCACACCGATTTATAGGTGTAGGTTGAGGACAGCCAGGTGGAAATCTGCTAACGGGCATAGATATATGCTCCGTGTAGGGAACCTCCTGCTTGTTTTGGTGTGACCGGTTCGATGTTTGGGCTGTTGGGTGAAAGGCTGTCCCGTACGACACAGGGTGACCGTGCTGTGTGCAGCTCCGCGTGTGGGTGTACGTGACGTGCTATTCAGGTATCCCTGCAGGTCTATATCGAGTCGATTCGCCGTCCCTCACATTTATGAGTAATTCTTGTTCACTGCATTGTAACATAGATAAATTATGGAATATTATGATTCAAGTCTGCTGATATGTATAAATTGTATTGCTACATGTGTGCCACCAAATATCGCTTACTAAATTTCAGATTCACGAACTGATAACTTGTGGCTAAAAGATGAATTAAGGATGAACTTGTAGGCGTGTCCTTTGCTGCAATGTGCCATCCCATGTTGGTTATGAACTGCATGTAGAGTTTCATGTTTAGGTGAGTCGGTTAAGACTTTCTGAGCCATCGTGCTCATGGTTGCTGCTATGAGAGTTTTGCAGGTGATGACTACCCCACGGACTCGGGGTACGAGTCCACCGGTGAGGGCTACCCCCGTCGGGGACCACGGCTGAGTGGGAGCCGTACACGCCGCGCTGAGCTGAGGAGTGGAGCTAGTGTGGGTTGTCCATAGGGCTGGACAACCGACTTTTGCTAGTTAGGTGGGCGTGAGTTGTAAAAATTAAGCTTCCACAGTTGTAGACTCTGTATTTAGATGTAAACTGAAGGCTTGTACTACTTTGTTCATATTCAGTTTGTTTCTCTATGTAATACAATGTTTGCCTTATGATATGTGCTGTCGGGTGTCGCATCATGCGGCACCACCCTCTGAGATCTTGGGCGTACGGATTTCGGTCTGTCACAGGCTGGCATCAGAGCTGCTTAAGGGATAGCACACTAATTAAGGACTGTATTACGGGAAAACTTAGGATTACGGTGAGGATTCGCTAGTATGTCCAAATAATGACTATAGTAGTATAGTTACTTAAAGTTGCATGACTAACATATGTGTTATAATTCTGAATTTTGATTATGTAATGACGCACCTACGCTCAGGTAAAAATGGTATGGAACACCACCGAAAGAGGTTCAGTTTCGGTTAGCTCCCCTGACGAGAAATGTGGTTCAGAGATAGGTCTCACAGCTTGCTGTGAGACGTTAATATGAAACTCTTGAACTCTTCATGTTCTTAAGTTCATATGAAACACTGGTCCCTAGCGTGCATTAGGAAAGAAAGTGGAAACCCCATAGTATGGTTGGTAACACGATAGTGTGTTCTTCTGGAAATAGCCTAGGAGGACATACGCAGCGCTTGCCATCGGTGTGCATTGCAGGGCACTAGGTGGTATCTGTTGGGTTGATAAAATTCCCAACCGTGATGACCCGTTCACGCACTACTCGGGTTCCCCGTCATGTGGTGTGAAAACACGATCACGTACCTTGAGACGTGGCTTAACTCAAGGACAGCCGTATGACAATGATACGGGCGTATGTATTTACTTTCAAATATGGACCTGCCTGAAATGACAACAACCTTTGTGTGCATCACTATTGAGTGTTATTCTGCAGGTACTAACCACATATGTATTCCGTGTAGTACACGTGTGCAAGAGACCGTTTAGTGCCACAATTGCGACGTATATGCCGGTATAATCCGGTTAGGATTTTCCTTTTTGTGAGGAACATAGTACCGCCATGTAATAGGCATTTGCATTATTGATAATGGTAACAAGGAACTAAAATAACCAAGCTTCAATATTTAGGACCTTGGTTGGGTACAAAATTCAACAGTGGATTAGTTTAGCTCAAAGGGATTGAAAAGCAGAGTGCTCTGTTTTGGCAGCAAGTTTGCTGAACTTTGACAGAGCATAACTCACAGATTATTTAGCCAACGGAGGTGTGGGATATAGTCCTCGAAAGAGGTTTAAGTCCTCTACAACTTTGTTGTAGACTTCCAGAACATGATCACACCTTAAACTGGTTGAAATTCCGGATGATTGGAAACTGTCCAGAACCAGGACAGATTGAAAGACTTTCTGGACTGTTCTGCTTTTCAATCATAACTTTCTGTAGAAAAATCTAAAATTATCATATGATACATTTTTGGAAAGGGTAGTAGATGTCGCATCACGTCCGGCTGGCCATGCTGTGGAATGGCAAGAGTTTCGGGAGGCGTTCCGCGCCTACCACATTCCTCCCGGAATAATGAAGAGGAAGTTCCAAGAATTCTTGGAGCTGAAGCAGAGCGGGAGGAGTGCCCACGACTACTCCCGTGCGTTCAACCATCTGGTGCAATATGCGTCAGATTATGTCTCCACCGAGGAGAGGAAGCGAGAGCACTTCTATCGGGGGTTAAATCCCGAGATGAAGACGCATCTTGTACAACGCAATCATGGCACTTTCAACGACCTCGTCAACGCCGCGATCATACAAGAGGATGCTCAGCGGGAATTGGCAGCTGAGCAGTGAAAGCAAAGCGCTCCACCAAGGAGCGGAGGTGGAGATCCTCAAAAATACCGTATGGTGTATTGGACAACATCCGGTCAGCAGCGGTATCCACCGGCGCGACCTCCGCAGTTCGGGGGTCATTCTTTTCAGCCACCCCCGTTCCGACAGCTGATGCCACCACCGCAACCGCAACAGAAGCAGCAGCAGATGGTACCCCGGGCGTTTCTGTGACGCCTCAATTCTGTGGAAAACCACGGAACCGAGAACTGATGCATATGTGTGCCCAGGATGTTCATCACACATACACATATGATCCACAAACTGAATTCAGAATATATATATCACCACGATTAACAGAGTTTACAATGTCTCATGAGTCTTGGACTCATGCTCACAGCGGAAGTCTTTATTTCTATGCAGCGGAAGTCTTTATTCTAATGCGGAAACAATCTAACTAATGCGGAAGCAAATCTAAGCAGCAGCGGCTCCATCTCTACTCCCTCCACAGGCAAGGTTGAGAACAGATTACGCGCCTAATGCTCCACTTGGTCTCCATAGAAATCTTCTCCTGTTGCTGATGATGAAATAATAATGCAAGTTTGAGCACAATGATGTACTCAGCAAGTGCGGGAAAATATGATATGTATCTCATAACAAGGTAGGTATAAAAGGCTCATTGCAGAAAGCAAAATTTATAAAACCACGATAAAAAACAACTTAACTTTAGGTGAATGTAATCCCAGCATGTATTAAATTACCAACATACCTCTATCACTTTCCATGTTCCGCCCGAACATTAATCGACTTCATTCTTGCTCACGAATACCTCCTTGTATTCGCTACCATCTCACGAATACCATCTCGTATTCGCTACCATCTCATCTCATAACCAACTTCGTCTCACACCGAGACCAATCTCGTTGCCATGACTCAACATTCATGCAACCCATCTTATCACTCGGACTCAACAGTCCCAAAACCAAACCATAATCATAACCATAACCAAGAACCATCCCAATAACCATAACCAAGAACCATCCCAACTAATCATGGAAGTTGGCCAGACGCTCGTGACCGTAAGCTCGGCTATCATGATAGTTTTAGAAACTCTGCAGAGTTTGCACCTCTTTACCCACAAGTTTGTGATTTTGTCACCCGTCGGCGACTGCAGAACCTCCATTATACCAGTACACAACCGTCTGTGTATGGCCAAGAGATCACAAAATAGCCTTTACAAAGGGGCTACTAGATGTATGGACTCACTAAGGTTTCACCGGCAGGCTAGAATCTCCAATTCTCCCACCCACGGGCCCCCTCTTGTGCCATGCAGTTCCCAGGGCAGTCCTCACTCGACTCCTATTCCCCGCGCCTTCCACAGTCCATAACAATCTAGCAACTTACCTAATTAGTCAGCTAAGCCGCACCCATACTGGCCGTGTGCCTTGTGGTGGCACTGTTATCCTGGCATGTGCTCGCATGAACCGGTCCTTAGATCTACGGCAAGTAAACCACCATCTCACGCTACCTCATTCACAAACCCAGTCTTGCCTAGATCTCCCTCCGATCCATGTTCATTAACAACATCAGTTTCTCATTATCATTACAAGTGCAGTTAGCTAGACACATCTATCTCGCTTCCCAATCCCCTGGACTCAGCGAAGCATAAAGCAAAAACCATACCCGACTCATAAACTTCCCTGGCGACAAGGGTGGTTTAACCAAAACTAGTAAAGTCCTATAAATGGGTTTTCCATCATGTTTGACTCAGCACACACACCTTTTCGCAAAACAAAACAGTTTTTCCCAAACATAGGATCAATATGGTCAAGGAGCACTTGCCTTGTTCTTGCAGTTCTGGTTGTTCTTGTATCTCGAAACCTTGTTGTTGCAGCTCGTCGTAGACAGCTCCCTGAGCTTGTCCTGCTATGTAGGATCACGCACATACCAGATCCACAGCAACCAATATCATGCTCAACCTTTAACTAAATGCGATGACGCATATGCATGCTATCCTATGATCAGTTTTATTAGATCGGTTTGTACGTGTTCTTGCATGGCTTGCATGGATTTTATAACGAAAAGAGGTGTTTGGATCAAAGGTGGACGTGGCGGTGATCTTGTCTTTAGATCAATCCGATCATCAAGTGATCTGTCCACGAGAAAGCTTCTGTTCGAAAGGAATCGAAGAACAGATGCAAAGAGAATATGGCGATGTCGTAAGGTGATATTGGAGACCTACCTTACGTTCTTCTCGGTCTCGAGGTCCTCCTCTGACCAGACAGATCGTTGGGGCTCTCTTCCGGCGATCTTCCTCGCTGAACCTCGGCAATGGCTTACTCGGCAGGTTGAGGCTAGGGCTCTAAGTCGTCGGCACAGGAGTTGGAAAAGAAGTTTGTGGTTTCGGCCAAAGGTTCTGGGTTCTATTTATAACCGGGAGAAGAAGAGTCCTAATCTGATTATATTCCGAACAGAAGTCCTGTTCAAATTTATCGTTGAATCTTAACATCTTATCTTTAGTTGATTTGGTGCGGTAACATTGTGGAATTTAGGTCGGTTTCTCCTCCGTACCGATATTTCTACATGTACAGAATCCAAAAACCGCTCCAGAACTCGTCACCTCCTCGGTGATGAGCTCCGGAAGCTCCACGTGTCCACCAGGTCCTGGTCTCTCCCTTTCTGCAGGGACTAGCTCCGGTTGTGCCGCGTGTCAGCGAGCGAGTCCTCCCTCTCCTACGGAGGTGAGCTCCGCGTACACCACGTATCCTGGCGGTCGGGACCTCCTCTCTTATTCGGAGGTGGCTCCGCGCACGCCATGTGTTAGTGTTGGTCTTTCCCTCTCTCCGGTGGTAGCTCCGGGTGTGCCACGTATTCATTTCGGACCTCCCCTCTCTTTGGAGGCGAGCTCCGTTAATGCCACGCGTCAATTAGCACCGGACTCCCTTTTTTTCCTCAGAGACGGCTCCGAGGTAGACACGTGTCCAACAGTGTCGGACCTCTCGGAGATAAGCTCCGGTGGCGACATGTGTCCTGCAGAAATGCTTTGCTTCTTCCGCAGAGGCTAGCTCCGGGGTAACACGTGTCCCACAGGGTCAGACCTTTCCCCCTTAGCGGAGATGAGCCCCGAGCCTGCCACGTAGCCAGTTTAGCGGCGGACCTCTCCCCAGTTCGCAGGGATGAGCTCCGAACACACCATGTGGCCAACGGGCCGCGGAAGTTGTCTTCAGCGTTCTCTGGAAACTGGATTCGGCTCTTATTGGCTATCTTTTGATATTTTTCTCTGTTCCTACTTCTTTTAAAATGTTCTCTCTTCATGAAACATGAATACATGCAGAAACCAGAGATGAGGGTGTTACAGTTTCCACCGCCACAACGCGCCCCGGCCTTCCGCCCGCCGATCAGTGGAGGACCGCCTCGCTACACCTGCTACACGTGTGGCCAGGCGGGCCATTTCTTGAAAGATTATCCCTAGGGGCAGCAGAGCAGCGGGCAAGCCCAATATCAGGGCGGTGCTCGAGGCCGACCTCCAGTCAAGAAGGGAGGTCAGCGAACTGGGGGTGTTTGCAACCTCGACAATGAGGACGCCCCAGAAGGAGAGAAGTGCTGGCGGGTACGTTCACTCTCAACGATCAAGAAATCATCATATTATTTGATTCAGGGGCAACCCACAGTTTCATAAGTGCATCCTATGTGGCTAAGCATCAACTGCAAGTCTTTCCAACCGAGTGCTCATATATAATCTGCTCACCGGGAGGGAAGATTTCAGCAAATATGATGATTCCAAAAGCACCACTGTGCTTAGGTGGGAAGATATATCCCACCACTTTGATAATCCTTACAGGACAGAAGATTGATGCAATCTTAGGGATGTCATGGTTATGCTATCATGGCGCTGTCCTAGAAACTCTATCACGGACGGTTCATATGAATTCTCCATTCCACCGTCCGTATTCAATGGTATTAGACAACCCTGTCCCAGAAGTTTCAGCAACTTATAACACTGAAGCTCTCAAGTTAGAGGACATCCCCGTAGTCTGGGAATACCCCGATGTGTTTCTAGATGATCTTCCGAGCATGCCACCTGAACGGGATGTGGAGTTCAAAATTGAACTTGCACCTAGGACTACTCCCATATCACGGAGACCGTACAAAATGGCTCCGAACGAGCTGTTTGAGTTGAAAGAACAGATCAATGATTTGTTGAGCAAGGGTTTCATTAGGCCGAGTTCCTCGCCGTGGGGATGCTCGGCGCTGTTCGTCAAGAAGAAGGATGAAACCTTGAGGCTGTGTGTGGATTACCGGCCGCTCAACGCCGTCACCATCAAGAACAAATATCCACTGCCCCGCATTGACATCTGTTTGATCAGCTTTGTGGGTGCAAGTGCGTTCTCCAAGATGGACCTTCGCTCCGGGTATCATCAAATAAAAATCTGGGCGGAGGATATCTAGAAGACGGCATTCTCGACGAGATATGGACTATACGAATATCTCGTCATGTATTTTGGTCTCACTAACGCTCCGGCACATTTCATGTATCTCATGAACTCGGTGTTCATCTCGGAGCTGGACAAGTTTGTTGTGGTGTTCATTGATGATATCTTGGTTTACTCCAAGACAGAAGCAGAACACGCCGAACACTTGAGAATCATTCTTCAACGATTGCGGGACCATAAGCTCTATGCCAAGTTCAGCAAATGTGAGTTTTGGATCAACCAAGTGCCATTTTTGGAACATATCATCTCAGCGGAAGACATTGCGGTTGACCCAAGCAAAATTGAACAAGTGCTGAAATGGAAAGCCCCCACTTCTGTCCATGAAGTCAGAAGCTTCCTCGGTTTAGCGGGGTATTACCGGAGATTCATTCCAAGCTTCTCCAAGCTTGCTAAGCCGATGACAGAATTATTGAAGAAAGGAACAAAATATGTTTGGATCTCAGCATGTGAAGGAGCGTTCCAAGCATTGGTGAAGCATCTCACGACAGCCCCGGTCTTAGCTCAACCGGATACGACCAAGCCCTTCGACATGTATTGTGATGCGTCCGGTATCGGGTTCGGCTGCATGTTGATGCAAGAAGGACAGGTGGTCACGTATGGCTCACGCTAACTTTGAAACCATGAGCAGCACTATCCGACTCATGATCTTGAGCTCGCTACTGTGGTTCTGGCGCTGAAAATGTGGAGGCACTATCTCCTGGGGAATTTGGTGCATCTCTACACCGACCACAAGAGCTTAAAATATATCTTCACCCAGAAGGAGCTGAATATGAGGCAAAGGAGGTGGTTAGAACCAATCAAATATTATGCTATTGAGATTCGTTACCACCCCGGCAAGGCGAATGTGGTTGCCGACGCGCTAAGTCTGAAATCACATGTCCATAACCTCACCATTACACCGGTGGAAGAGGAAGAGCCGAGTTTATACTCGGTTCCTTATGGATTACTCTACAACCTTTCCCTCATCCCTACCATTATGGAGGATATCATTGCAGCTCAGAAAGTTGACAAGGGTATGACACATCTCTGGAGACAGATAGATAGTGGGGATATCAAATGTTTCCGGAAAGATGATGAGGGGACGCTGTGGTTCAATGACCACATAGTCGTACCCCAGGATATGGAGCTGAGGAAGAAGATCCTTGATGAAGCTCACTTGTCTAAATTCTCCATTCATACGGGCAGCAACAAAATGTACCAAGATTTGAAAAGAAAATTTTGATGGACACGGATGAAGAGGTAAGTGGCTAAATACGTATCTGAGTGTGATACGTGTAGACGAGTGAAAGCAGATCACATGAAGAAATCAGGGCTGTTGCAACCCCTGAAAATTTCAGCATGGAAGTGGGAAGATGTGAGCATGGATTTCATTGTGGGATTACCCCTGACTTCTAACAAGCATGATTCCATTTGGGTAATCGTTGACCGATTAACCAAGTCGGCTCACTTCATTCCCGTGCATGCACGTTACCATGCCAGTAAGTATGCGGAGTTGTACATTGCAAGAATCTTATGCTTGCATGGGGTACCCGAGACCATAATCTCAGATCGAGGGGCACTGTTTGTGGCTCGTTTCTGGGAGCAGTTGCACGCTGCGTTGGGTACTAAACTGATTATAAGCTCCGCCTATCACCCTCAGACAAACGGGCAAACTGAGAGTGTGAACCAAATATTATAAGAAATGCAGCGTGTGCCATCCACCATGGTAGAAACTGAGATGATCATCTACCGTTGGCGGAATTCTCGTACAACAATGGCTATCAAGCGAGTATCAAGATGGCACCGTATGAGGCTCTCTACGGTCGCAAATGTCACACCTCATTGAACTGGTGCGAGTCCGGGGAAAGGGTCACGTTTGGGGTTGATGTGGTGAACGATGCCGAAGAGCACGTTCGGATGATTCAAGCCAACTTGAAGGCCGCTCAATCCCGGCAGAAAAGTTATGCTGATAAGAGGTGTAGGCCGCTACACTTCGATGTCGAGGAACACGTGTACCTCCGTGTATCTCTGATGAAAGGTGTGCACCGATTCGGCGTGAAGGGGAAGCTTGCTCCCTGATTTATTGGATCCTATGCTATCACCGAGAAGTGTGGACCAGTGGCGTATAGACTGGAACAACCAGCATCTCTCGCTGGTGTTCACGACGTTTTCCATGTTTCACAACTACGGAAATGTCTAAAGTATACGGCTGTTGTGCCCACTGAAGACATTGGCGAGCTGCGACCGGATTTGACGTATGCTGAATATCCGGTAGCGATTATTGATGAGAAGGCTCGGACCACACGTAACCGAACGCTGTGGTTCAACAAGATACTGTGGAGCAACGACACTGCTGAAGAAGCGACATGGGAGAGCGAGGAGTTCCTTCGCTCAAACTACCCGGACTTCATGGCGTCTCATCATGGGTAAGTACCTATTACATCGTCGTCTCTTTCTTTATAATCTCGGGATGAGATTCTTTTAATGGGGGAGGGATGTAAAAGCCCAAGAATGGACTTGCTAAAATATTCATCACATCACATCACCACACCACAGCTCATTTGGTGGGTAGCTCATGAACATTTGTGAAGAGCAAGTAAACACAATCAAGAGGGTGATTAGAGAAAACCCATAACTCCAAAAAGTAGGAGCTCACACACATAAACATGAGAGGATGAGTTCACTATTTGGTCCTAAATACTTTTAGGAATGCTCATGCCAAGTTTCATGCAAATCCAAACTCTTTTGAGCCACTTTTGGAGACATTTGTAAAAAGAGATATTTGAATGCAAATTCAAATTTCAGCTAGTTTTCATTACTTGAATTCAAAAGTTTACTTCATATTCGAACTCAGCACATTTTTCTGAGTTAGTCCACCAATTTTCATAACCATTGGAGTTCATCTTGTCAGGAGCTAAATTTGCAATGATTCAAAACTGAATTTGAATTTCAAATTCAAATGTGAAGCGAAATTGGCAAAACACAATTCAAAATGATGAATTCAAATTCATCCCCTGAATTGGTGGCTAAGTCTTCCATTCAAGTTTGAGTAGCTGAGATATTTGCACCAACAAAGGAGAGGATTAGGGGGAAGCATGGGCCCACCTGTCAATCAAATGCACTGATCAAAGTACTCACACGGGCTCTGTTTCTACGGGACACTTCACCGGGCGCCACCGAGCAGCTGCCGAATGGCCACCGCGGTGAGCTGGTGTCGTGCTGGAGGATAGCGCCGGGTCCTTTCTTGCCCACGAAGCCACCTCTCGCAGCACACACGGAGACTCTGCCGGCTATCGCACACGATCGACCGAAAGTATTTCTGTTTCGGCCGCCCTCTCGGTTCCCCGGTGCACCGCCGTTCTAAGCACGCTCGTAGCCGATGCTCAACAGCAACTAGACGTGCCAGAGGCTGCTCGAACTCACAGTGAAAACCCTACCCCCTTTCGTGCCCTGTCGGGGGAGAATTTCCCCGTTTATTTCTCGGTGTTCAAAGAACCGAGTCGCTCAAAACTCCAAAATTCGTAATGGTTAGTCCACCACAGAGGATTATGATCTAAACACACGTTCTGCACCTGTCCACGGCCACCTAGGATCAACAACCGGCAAAAACCATCGACTAGGGTTGCTGTTCTTCAAATTTTTCCGATCGCCGCCGTTTTAGCCCTAGGTCGATGGTGAGGTCCTAGTTGCGGCCGTTTTTATGATGATCAGTGCTCATATTCGTGATCAGCAAGTCTCAGCAGAGCACTCTGAGCAAACCGCGTCAAAAAAGGTGTAGAGAACACCGAGTTCGACGTCGCCGATGAGCTCCCGGCTGCTGTCACCGTTGCGAGCACTGTTCCGGCCATCGCCGACCTCCGGTAAGTGCACCAACGTGTTCCTCAGGCGAAGATGTGCACAGGCGGTGAGTTTCGTTGAAGGTCGGGCAGTAGAATGACCGGCGACAAGCTCTCCGGCGAGGGGGGCGGCGGTGGGCCGCGGGAGCGCGAGGAAGACGAAGTCTCGCGGACCCCACGTGTCGGCCTCTGTTAAAACAGCGCCGGATCTGCTGTGGCACCGGGATTTCGTGTGACTACGCGGGAGATTCAGCGGAACCCCGTGTGGTTTGGCTGTAGAGCTGACACCTAGCCCTGGGACCCACCAGCCGGTTTAAACATTTCTTTAAATTTCAGAATTTGGTTCAAACTTCAACTAGCTATAACTTTTGCTAGGAAGCTCCAAATTTAGTGAACCAAATTTTGTTGGATTCAGCTATTTGAGTACTATCCAGAAAAACAAGTTTCAGCTCATAAAACTTATTATTTTTCCAGAATTAATTCCCTAAATTTTAAACTGTTGGGAATTTTATCTGGAGAATTCTATTATGGAAAATTCTGAAAGTTGACTGGGATGTTCATTTGAAAAGCCTTGAGTCACAGGAAAAATGACAGATCCATACAAGTTCAGTTAGTCCCCCTAATGGTGTGATTAAGTGAACTTTCTCTAGGATTCTTCAAATGACATGAAACCAATTCCATTAGAACCATATCAAACTCTAGTTTCCAGAAAGTAATGGGTTGAGCCATGAAAATCCTTGGAAATCCTTAGAAGCTCTAGTAATGACCAAATAGACTTTTATTTGTACAGAGCTCAAATGAACTTTGTTTCAGATGAAACTTGGTCAAGTCTCTGGTTACGATCCTACCAAGTCACTATAAAAATTTCAGAGCCAAAGGGGAGGGTTAGCTAGAGTTATGGTATTTACATATTCAGTTCCAAACATTGCATTTAAATTGACATATCGTCAATTTGCTTATGTGTAGTCGCTGAAGGCGAGGAGACCCCGGAAGTGTTGGACTTCCTACTTCCGGATGAGACCCTAACCACTGACCAGCAGCAATAAGGCAAGCCCCGGTTCACATTTAACAAGTTTTATAAAGTTTTGCTTTATATACAACATAGTTTGAGGTATGTTTGTGCATTAGGTGTAGGATGGATGAAACTTCAAATGCATAACCAGATCATTCCAACAAGAGAGAGGGTAAGGTCTAAGTCCTCAAGTAGTTTAAGATCTGCTTAATGTGTATAGACTTCAGTACAAGTCGAGTAGTTGGAATCTACTCGCGAGTATAGGCCTCAGGACACACGGGATTGGTTCGAGTGATGTGCGATCACTTTAGTAAGAAAATGAGACTAGGCAGGGGCTAGGGCGCAGAAAGAGGAAGTCTTGTGGGCGCAGCCCTGTCCATGTCGATTGAGGACCGATCCGTGTGCGGCCCCGCTGAACAAGTTTTGAACGTACCGAAGGTATATCGGATATATGGGCCCCGATAAACCGATGTAACCTAAACCTCCAGGCGTCGAGGCATAGCACACTGATTTATAGGTATAGGTTGAGGGCAGCCAGGTGGAAATCTGCTAACGGGCATAGATAGATGCTCCGTGTAGGGAACCTCCTGCTCGTTTCGGTGCGACCGGTTCGATGTTTGGGCTGTTGGGTGAAAGGTTGTCCCGTACAACACGGGGTGAGCGTGCAGTGTGCAGCTCCCCGTGTGTGCGTACGTGACGTGCTATTCGGGTATCCCTGCAGGTGTATATCGAGTCGATTCGTCGTCCCTCGCAGTTATGAGTACCACCTGTTCACTGCGTCGTGACGTAGATAAATTATGGAATATTATGAATCAAGTCTGCTGTTATGTATAAATTGTATTGCTACATGTGTGCCACCAAATATTGCTTTCTAAATTTCAGATTCACAAACTGATGACTTGTGGCTAAAAGATGAATTAAGGATGAACTTGTAGGCATGTCCTTTGGTGCAATATGCCATCCCATGTTGGTTATGAACTGCATGTAGAGTTTCATGTTTAGGTGAGTCGGTTAAGACTTGCTGGGCCATCGTGCTCACGGTTGCTGCTATGAGAGTTTTGCAGGTGATGACTACCCCACGGACTCGGGGTACGAGTCCACCGATGAGGGCTACCCCCCGTCGGGGACCACGGCTGAGTGGGAGCCATACACGCCGCATTGAGCTGAGGAGTGGAGCTAGTGTGGGTTGTCCATAGGGTTGGACAACCGACTTTTGCTAGTTAGGTGGGCGTGAGTTGTAAAAATTAAGCTTCCACAGTTGTAGACTCTGTATTTAGATGTAAACTGAAGGCTTGTACTACTTTGTACATATTCAGTTTGTTTCTCTATGTAATACAATGTTTGCCTTATGATGTGTGTTATCGGGTGTCGCATCGTGCGGCACCACCCTCTGAGATCCTGGGCGTACGGATTTCGGTCTGTCACATGAACACATTTAGATCAGTCGCATACATGGTTTCTTTAATAGATCGATTTTCTGCCAAGGGAATTTTTGTTGTCGGAAGTCTTATGTATGCTCAGGTTTGTGCTCGCCGTGACTTAGCATTTGTGACTGGAATGCTTGGAAGATATCAGGCAAATTTAGGAGTTGATCACTAGAAGGTAGTTAAGAAAGCATTAAGATATGTGCAAAACATAAAAGGTCTCATGTTAATGTATAGTAAGTCAGACCCACTTGAAGTAGTGGGATATTCAGACGCAGATTTCGTGTGTTGTGTAGATACTAAAAAATCCACATCAGGTTACATATTCACCCTCGCAAATGGATTCATTTCATGAAAAAGCTTCAAACAAACCATCAATGCATCGTCCATGATGTATGTTGAGTTTGTTACATGTTATGAGGCCACCGGGCAGGTTATTTGGCTTAAGAAATGTTTACCCGATCTTAGAGTGGTAGGCAACATTTAAAACCCACTTAAGTTATACTACGATAATGAGCCTGTAGTATTTTACTCTCACAATAATAAGACGAGCGGTGTTGCTAAACACATCGACATTAAGTTTTATGTTGTGAAACACAGAATTCAAAATCATACCATAAGTATTGAGCATATTAGTACTAAGAGAATGCTTGTGGATCTGCTAAAAAAAGGTCTTACACCCAACATGTTCAGTGAACACGTAGCTAGCATGGGTTCAAGGGAGAACCTATGATCACTGGATATTTAGGGGCCAAATGAAGAGTAAGGTCATTTTCTGAATGTAAGATGTATGTGGTCTTCGAGTCAAACAGTACGTAAATGACTATTTTGATGCATCGTGCCCTATATGTCAAGCATGAAGAGATCGACACTAAGTTTAGTATTAAATAAGTTGGTACGTTTAAGATCCGAGTTCAAGGGGGAGCATGTTAGTTGTGAACTCATGTTTAAGTTAGCTAATCATGTGATTAACTATAATTAAGCATATGTGCTAATTTTAAGGACACAATCCAACCGAATGGATGTGTCTCTGATCGGGGGACACATCTATTCCCAATGGTTGGAGGCCCCCTCTTGCGTCCTTTGGCAAACTATAAGTATGGGCTAAGAGTGTGGAAGAAACACACACACACAAACACCCTATTCTCTAAGTAACCGATCACAAGCCTTAGGAAAGCAAGGGGTTGGTCTCCTACTCTACAGCCTCACCATTCTTGGCTAATAGCTTCATCAAGCAATGTCAAGAACATAGATGAAGGGGGAGAAGGTGTGTTTTCGGTGTTCATGTGCTAATCATGTTGATTAGCACTAATAATGTTTTTTGTATTCGGATTTATTTATAATCCGAAGTGATTAGTGGCTAAATGTCTAGTTTTGGGATTTTGATTCAAACAAATGCTTGCCTTGTTGTACCGAATATTTCTTGTGAGGACCACAGTCCCAACATACAGGATCACACCACTGGATAGCATCACAAGTGAATTATAAAATATCTACAACAAAAGATAACATGTTTATATTACACTAATGTGCAAAATAACTACAATATACAACTCTATTATAACTAGGGTAAAGAGTTGTATCTACGTATCGTGCTCACTGGTAGTCACTTTACTGGCATACACCATTCTTACGGCAAGCTAGGTTCAATAGAATCGTATGGTGCCGCATGATGCGACACCAGATAGCACCATCCGATGTGATCCTGTTATCGGGACTCTGGTCCTCACATTTTTTAAGAATATGGTTGTTACATAAATGAGTCTATTATTAATAGAACCTTATTTTCCCTTGTGCAGTTGATTTCAAAAGCTTAGGATCAGATGTCTATGTTGCTTCTATATATGATAGCATCATATAAGATCAAATCCTTCGTATAGTTGATGCGATGATTGACATGGACAACAAATTTGTCCTGTTGGAGTAGATCTCCTACTCAAGAACGGTCCAACGACCAGTAACGAATCTCTTTCTAACCTCATGCCCTGATCGGGGGCACCAGCCACCTTTCGTCAGGGCCCCTTCTCATCGCACCACAATAAAAGGGGGCACGCTGGAGGCACGAAAACCAATGTTCATCGTGCCCATAATAGTGCCCCAACATATTAAGTCCCAACCTGATCAATAGGAACCTAGAGAGGAGGGAATACCCCATTGCCGCTAATCTACAACGCCGCCGCTGACCTACATCACCTGCACCTCAGCCACCGCCTCTTCCTCATCATCATTGCAATGTCTTCTTCCCCATCTAAACCCGAAGGTATGTTTCCAAATCAATCCCCTTTCCCCTCTGTTCTTGTACTTAATTATGAATTAGCACTTTGATTTACCACTTGATCCTAGATTATTCAAGTAACTAGTTGATCCTTAATACCTAACATGTCCAGCAGGAAAATCTGGGCACGGAAATCTTCGACGTTTACAACTTTGGAAATCATCAAAATAAAACAAATCCTCTACCCCGCTTGGCTTGCATAAAAAGATAGTCATCTATTAGAATGCGTTCAATAAAGATTTAACAGTAACTGTGAACAAAGTCTACATTGCCTTTCCCTGTAGCAGGCTACAGTGCCTTGAGAAAATAACTATATAAACATGCACTGGCTCATTCCGTTGGATAGAGAATGAAACATGATCGGGGACAACCTACATTTAATAGAGCGTACCCAATGCCAAAATCTCTCACATATTACAGGGTCTAAAAAAAGATTATTTATATATAGTTTTACTCCTACTTTTGGAGAGAAGCTGGTTCAAACCCGATACCCTAAGACAGAAGTGACACATTAAAGTTGCATCAGGTCCACCCTTCAACCTATATCTAACAGTGAAGTAAAAAACTATGGATCTGGAAATCAGGAGATTATGACACTGCAATTTTTTTTTGAATTTCACAAATTGCCATAGTTGTGTCATGTGTTTATGCAACCTTACAAAAATTATTCTGGCCACTGAATAGCCTACGTAAATGACTGAATCTAGGAGTTCCTGGACTGTATGTACAAGCTAAAATAGAATATTGTCCATTCTCTCACTGAAACCAATTGCATGACTAATATTCACAGGGTTAAATCAAATTGCATTACCATGAGGGGTATCATTCAACATATACTAAATCATAATTGAAAGTATGGCATAGTTATAGTACAGGAAGTGCCTCATGTGAAAAGATTTCATCTCAAAAAATTCTAATCAGTTAGGTACAAGAGTTAACGGTGTGGCCACAAACGAATTATAGCCACAGGCAGGAACAGACAAGAAACAATGTTTATATAAAGTGGAAAATTAAATCGTACTACGTAATACCATCCAATAAACCACAAGACTTGTGGTACTGTTTACTTGAACCGAGCAAACAAAGCTAAACAGGCCAGCCACGAGAACGGAGACGAATGGCGCGGGAGGCCATGGCTCTCAAATTGTCCCGGGCAGCGGACACAGTGTTCCGTGGCAGCCTCTCCTGAGTCTCCACCTCACTCTCAAAAACATTCATGAACTCCTCCTGTTGTAACCTGTACGCCAATGCAGCATCATCAGATGACCTCGCTGAGCTCCTGTTAGTGACCAGTTGTGAGGCCGGTATGAAGCCCCTCCTGGTGTTACTGCGCCGTGTGCTGCCATTTGCACTGATGAAGCCCCCACTGGTGGTGTTACTTGTTGTAGTGCTGCCATGTACCCTCATGAAGCCCCCACTGGTGTTACTGCTTGTTGTGCTGCCATTACTGATAAAGTTTCTGTAGCTGCTTCTGGTTCTGCCTTCTGTGATGAAGCCACCACTGCTGTTCCTAGTTCTTATGCCACCTTGTGAAAAGGTACTACTTCTTGGCGGGCTTTGGCTCACATCATCGTTGCACAATGAAGATGATGCCACCGAAGTCCTTCTCGTCTCAACTTCGTTGGGAAATAATAGCTGAATGGTGTTCCAGAGTACCGTGTTGACAGTGCATGATCTTGAATTGCTGCACAGTAACAACTATTTAGTGATGGTATGGAGTATAGTTACCATGAGTCCCCTAGTCCCAATTGATCCTCTTTGGGAAGGATGGGAAGCCTGGTACTTGCCTGATTAATTGCCGACATTTAGGACAGCGTTTCCCACACTTCATTGCAGCATGCTTTAAACATTTCAAGCAAAAGCTGTTAAACGGAGAGCACAACAATGATGTTAGAACCACAATGTTACAGACTAGCCAAAGAGATAATAAGCAAATATTTCAAATCCCCATGTTCCTCAATGAAAGGAATGTTCAATCCATTCTTCTTCTGATACCACGTAAGTAATTTGGACAAAAAATACTTTGGTGGATAATGCACGAATGAATTAGAACAGCAATCACTAAACTCAGATGAAATGGTACAAAGAAATGGCATATAAAGGATTCAGTGAATGATTCCATGAGTCAGATCTTCTATAATTCAGATGAACCAACTGAAAATTCTAGCGTCCAAAACATGATTTTTGAATGCATTTGAGGTTGCACTTTTTCAGTAAAACAAGATGTTTTACACTAATCAACAATAATGTTCATAGACCCATGTTGCTCTATGAAAATAATGTTCAGTTTCATTTTTTTCTATACAACTTATGTTTTTTTATTTTGAACCACGAACAGAGAAAGGGAGACCCCAAATGGAGCGAAAATTTGACCCTGTTAATAACCTACCATCGGGTGGGCATACCAATCATTAAACCATGATGAATATAGTAAAATTAATATGGTAAATCAAGTGTTGATGAATGATTATAACAGAATCAATTATTTTACAGTTTCAGATGACCGGACCTGAAAATTATAGTTCTAGGATACCAAATAATCTGTTTACATGAACTCAGAATACGAAAACATTGAAATGCACAAAAAGAATGCAGCTTTTAGGATAACAAACTTTTTGTACACTAATCAACTAGAATGTTCCTAATTCCAGGAAAAGAATGTTGAACTGCACTTTTAAGTTCCAACAACTGAGAAGATTTCACTGACCCCAGCAAATAAACTAAAAAAACTGCACAATTACAATCAGCATTCTATTACACATTCAAATTGAGCAAAGCAAATTTCGTTCTTTGTTTCCTGTTGCATACATGTTTTCTGAATTCAAGCAAAAGGACAGTTGAAAGTACCTGTGCCCACAAGGTGTGGTGCTCGGTTCAAAGCATATGTCCAAGCAAATCTAGGCAAAATAGATCACCTAAATTATTTTCCAACATCATCAAGAACGCAACCACAGATCTAACAACAACCAAATGAAATCCCCTCCGCTTACCGCACAAGAAAGTTCCTCCCGGAGTCGATCCATATACGGCAGCTTGTTCATCGCATCTTCCTTTTGGACAGACCCGGATGCCTCCTCTCCCACGATGACAACCTTCTCATCCACCTTCTCGTTCACGTCCTTCTTGCCATCTATAGATCCCCAGATCCAGAACGCCCAAACAGACTCATCAAGAATTCGCCCAGAAATCGGGCCAAGGAAGAAACGGAGGAACGGATTACAAACCTGCCGCGTTATCTGGCTTGTCTTCATCGTCGAGCACTAGAGTTACCGGCGGAATCACAGCCGAAGTCTGCCTCCGAACCCTCCTCTTTCTGCAAGAACGCGGCATCCGGACAGGGATCAAGAAACCGAGCAAGAGAAGGGGTGGGGGATTATGCCAGAAGAATAGAAGGGGGGAGCACCTGGTGTTGGATCCAGTGCCTCCGCCGCCGGTGGAGGTGGAGGACCGCCTCTTGCGGCGGGACTCCCGGACGGGGGTGTCCTCGACGACGAGCGCCGCGAGGAGGATGGACTCCTCGTCCCACCCGGCCAGCTCGGCGGCGGAACGGAACCGCGGGCTCAGAAGACCTGCGGCGCCGCTGTCCTTGGGCGCCGCCGCCGCTCCATTCCGGCGCAGCGCAGACCTAGGGCTCTCCGCCGCATCTCTGGACGCCATCTCCGCCGCGTCTAGATGTGGTAGCCGTTGGAGGAGAGGCAACGGTCGGGAATTTCGAAATGGGGCGCACGGATACGGGGTGTGGTGCTACGGTGTTATACAGTGATTGGCTGGCAGGTGGGGCCGCGAGGTTCACGCCATTATGAAACTTGTAAAAGGAGATTGCTTTTTTATCGCCGTTAACTGTTTTAATGAAAATGTTATACTATTCTACTAGGTAATATCATATAGTCATTGTTCCACAGTCCGAGATCTTTCCAAACAAGGCCTGCACAAGACAAAAAAACACATACATCTGACCTTGATTCCTACAGTCTACGTGACCTTTGACAGGGTTCCCCACCCCGACCTCCAATGGGAGCGACGACCCTCTCTCTCGATGCCCAGACGACGAACATATAGAAGAGAAGGTCCGAGCCCGAGCTCGAAAGAGGACCAGGTAGTCTTCAATGCGGAGCAGACCCCGTCACAATCAAATGGGGAGCACTCGAGTGCCTCCCTGCACATTGAAGTCCCATCTCATCCGATGGAACGAAAGAGGAGGAGTGCGCAGGGTGCGTGTGCGTCCCGGTATGGATCACCCCGATGACAATACGGGAGCAGATAGAGCAGCGAACTCCCAATATGGCCTCGTCGAGCACCCTGTCTGACATATGATAGGACAACCATCACCGTAACCACGTCTCCCCCTAATTGCAAAGAGTTAAGAGCGAGTCAGCGGAACGAGTATAAAAGGGGGATCGGTCATCCCCTTCAAGGGCAACTCTCGCTTGTAAAAGAACCACCCCCATTTTCAATATAGAGCAGTGAGACACTCAAACTGGACGTAGGGCACCTTGCCCGAACCAGTATAAACCCTTTTTGTTCATAGCTAGGCCACCTCGAGGACGAGCGCGCGGTGCAATCAATACTAGTTGGAAATCAAAACGCTAAAAGTTGGCGCGTCAGGTAGGGGGACTGTCGCGCGTTCCATTTTCTGCTTCCTCAATGGCTCCACCACGATTGACCTTTGTGCCTGATATGAAGATGTTCTACAGCGACTTAGAGTTCATCGCCGACAACGGTGGTTGGCTGAAATATGCCCCCCATTCGTTTCCAGGGCCAAGCCGCACGTGTAGGGAGCCTGGACTTCTTCACCAGTGATTCAAGCGCCCTCTAGATCTCCGGTGCGCAACCGGTCATCTCACCCTCGACAGGCGGGCTGACCATGACTTCGATGGGAGCGCTGCCGACGGCCTCTCGCCCTCCTACGTTGGGAAGATCGAGCCCGCTCCATCACCTTCCCACGACGCCCTGGAAGTCGATGTTGCCGTGACGGTTACATCAACCCCCCTCTGATGGTCCGGAATGGAGATCATGTTCAATCGGTATGACCATCGCGACCATCTCACGCAAGCTGGGCACCTTCCCCTAATCGTAGACCCAATAGTCGAGCCCAAGCGCCTGACCAAGGTGATGATGGACGATAGGAGTGGTCTCAACGTCCTATATGCTGGGACCCTCGACGCTATGGGGATATCGCGCTCTCATCTCCGCCCAGCTCGAACGACCTTCTACGGCGTCATTCCTGGCAAGCAGGTGGTGCCACTCGGAGAGATTGACCTCCCCATCACCTTCGGGGATGAAGCAAACTTCCGCATGGAGACCCTCATGTTTGAAGTCCCCGAATTTGATGGCCCTTTTCACATAAAGTCTAGAAAGGCATCCAGCCTCATCGCTGACCTCCAGGAAACCTTTAGCAATCTCCACAACAACATCAGGCTCAACTCGGAAATGTGTGTGCTCGGTGTTCCCCAAGGTAAACTGCTTTGGTAAATCATCTCGAAGCATGGCATCGAAGCCAACCCCGAGATGATTATGGCCCTCACCAACATGGGTCCCATCAGTGATGTCAAAGGCGTACAGAGACTGATGAGCTACCTCGCGGCCCTGAGCCACTTCGTCGCATGGCTCGAGGAGCGGGGGCTGCCCCTCTACACGATTTTGAAGAAGTTTCGACCCTTCTAATGAGCCGAGGATGCTCAAAAGGTCCTCAACTATCTAAAGGCCTTCCTCACCAATCTTCCAATACTAGTGTCTCCCAAGACGAACAAGTCGCTCCTTCTCTACAATGCTTCCACCAGCCAAGTGGTCAGCACCACCCTTGTTGCAGAGCGGGAGGAGCCCGAGCACGTCCACCGGGTCCAAAGGCCGGTCTACTTTGTCACCAAAGCATTGTCTGACTGTGAGATGCACTACCCTCATGTGCAGAAGCTCCTGTATGTCACACTCATAACAAAGCGGAAGCTCCTGCACTACTTCCAACGCCACCCGCTGTGCATGGTGACCACGCATGGGCTCGTCGCAATCATTAATAGTCTGGACTCGTCCGGAAGAATCACCGCGCGCTAGAGAGAATTGACCTCCTGTGACGCGGCGCTAGGGGACTTCATAACCACATGAGGCCCGAAGACTCATACCGAGAAGACTTGCCCTTCCCAAGTCATGTGACCCACAGCTAAGGGGCAATGAAAGCCTTGAACAAAGCTACGGTCCGAACGAGACAGGGAAGGCAACCACTCAAAAGCACAAGACGCGAAGGCAAAGTATCGAGGACCTCCTCTTCCCAAGTCACGCAACCAACGGCTAAGGGGGGTAATGAAAGCCCCAAAAGAAGCTATTATTCAAGCGACAGGGGAGGACGAACAAGACAAGTCAAAAAGCTAGTTTTTTTTTCATTCCTTAAAAGCTCCTGAAGGCTTTGTTACAAGAAGAAAAGAGAAAATACAAGACTATGGTCAAACTATCCTAGCCTCTACCTCTCCATCCCCTCCATCTGTTGGATGGACTCGTCAGGGACCATTTCCTACAAAGCCCGGGCCGCTGGCTCGACCCTCCCAAGGAACTCCTTGAGTTTCGCATCAGACGGGCCATCGACGAAGCCCTCTCCCAAAGCTTTGAGGTCGACACTGGGGTAGTGCAATAGCACCACAGCCAGGGCCATCCGAGCTCCGTAGATGGCCCCGATGCTCCCATAAGATTATAGGCGGGCCGCTAGCCGGTCCGCAACCGATGACAACTCCGCCCCGAGCCTCTCCTCCAAGAACTCCCCGAGCACTGAGCAGCACACGGAGTGCCCGATCCCGAAGGTTCTTGAGGCTCGACCAAAGCACGTCAAACTTCTCGGAGACCTTCCCGAGTCGAGCCCCGATGGAGGTTTTCTCGAGGAGGCCTCCTTGTGCGAGCCCAGGACCTGCTCGCAGGCCGCGGTCACTACAGCGTGAACCTCTTGCAGATCCCCTTGGACCTCGAAGAGCCAAGAACGAAGGCCCGCGAGCTCCTCGTCCTGATCGCGAAGCTTCCTCTTCTCCTCGGCTAGCAGGTTCCTCGCCTCTAAAAAGGACATCACTGGACTAAGTGTTGAGACGCCATAGGAAATTGCAAAGATGAAAATAAGACCTACCGGAGAGCTGACGATCCACCGCAACCACGGCGTACCGAGCTATCCGAGTCTCCTTGGCACTGGCGTCCACAACCACCTGCCCTTAGCCGTCTCATTCAAAGCAGCCCGGGCTTCTTTCCGAGCTCCCGCAAGCTCGACAGTTGCTTCCTTTGCCTCGGCGGCCGCAACTACCTCCACTTCAGCAGTCCACGTTGCCTCCTCGCAGACTCTGGCAAGCTCCGCCTAAACTGCCGCTAGCTCGGTCTCCGCCTATGTCAGACGAAGCTCGTTCCACCGGGAGCCGCCCTCTAAAGTCGGTCAAACGTACTGCCCACACGCTCGTACCAGGTGACAAGGATCGCCTAAGAGGCAGCAAGCTCGGCGCAAGAGCTCTTGACATCTTCATAAGCCCGCTCTCACGTCACGAGCTTGGACGACGAGGTGTCTAGGGTAAGGGCGGGGCCATCTCGGTCAGCCCTCACCGCCGGCTCCTCGACGCCGGGAGCAGGAACCTCATGAGCAGGACCAGAACTGTCCAAGTGGGATCCAACGACTGGCGACCCATGCTCGGAGGCCGAGCTCGAAAGGGGAAGGACGGGCCCCTCCCGAACAACACTCGGGACCGGTCCTTTGGCGGACTCGGGCCCGACCTCCCTATGGTTGGCAAGGGGCTCGCCTCCAGAAGCCCGAACGAAGCCGCAATGGACCCCTTGCCAGTCGCCCCGCCATCAGGCACAAATGACGAAAGGGAACCCGAGCCCCTTGGCACCGTCTCGGTTTCAGTGGAAGCAGGAAGCGGCAGCGCCGAATTGACGGCTGACCCAACGGCATCAACAGTTAGGGCCTCGGCTGACTCTGGACCCACAGGGATGGACGCAGGCTAGGGCAACCGATCCCTCCCCGCGACTGCCGCCAGACGAACCTCCTCCGACGGGTTCTTGACTAGAACGCTGACGCTCGGGTCCAACCTCCTGCATCAAAAGAAATAGTAAGAAGAACGCACGTCCTCACCACCGAACGCTAACACAACTCGAAGAAGGTTTGTACCTCTTGGAATGGCGCAGTATTGCACCGACCTCAACCTCCACGGTCGAGTTCAGGCCCGAGGCCATGGGCGGCGTGCCTGTCACCTTCCTATTCCTCAGCACCAGGTCGGGGGCGCGCCTGAACGCCCGCTCTCGGGAGGCGCGGTCAAGCTAGGGACGACCTTGGAGGGTCGATGCAAGGACGAGCAAAGAGCGGGTCCACGGTAAAGGGAGGCACGGGAAGACGTCATCATCTGCCAAGGCCACCCCCGAGATTTCCAGCATCCTCGCAGCCATCTCCGAGGAAGAGAGCTCCACGTTTGACCCCTCGTCGGGTCCGCCGGGCCAAGGTACTCCGACATCGGATGGCCACATACCCGAATGGGCTGAATCCGCTGCTCCACGAAGACACAAAGAATAGCCACGCGGTGAGGCCTCTTCCTTGAAGATCCTCCAACTAGGCGAGAAGCAGTGCCGGCGTGGCTGTCTCACCGTCGGAAACGCCTTCACGCGCTAGGACTCCTTCAGTACTGGAGGATTGCCGGTAAAACGTGGAAGCTTGGGCGTTGCATTCCGAATGTAGAACCATTCCTGATGCCACCCTTTGAATAACGACAGGAGAGGGATGGTAAAGTAGCGCGTCTGCTGCACACGGAGTTGGACGGAGGCATGACCAAAGTTGGGGAGCGAGGAGTCGTTCGTCAAAGCCCACGCCTAGAAGAATAACCTCCACAGGTTCAAATCTGGCTCCAACATCAGAAAAAACTCAAACAGGGTGACAAACACTGACATGTTGAGGATGTTGTTCAGTGTCAGCTAGTGGAGCTCGACGTCGTACTCCTCAGGGAGCCGCCGAAAGAAGGGATGCACTGGTATCTAGAATCCCCGTGCATTGGAATGCGAAGAATGACACAACCTCGTTGCCGCGTGGCGTGGGCGTGTTCTCTCCTTCGGCAAGATGGACGACGTGAGCCTCCCTCGACGAGAGTAGCCATGCATGGCGTACTCGGAGATATGGCTAGAGCTTGCACGGGAGGTCATCCACGTAGACATGGCGGCTGGAGAAGAAGAGGAGGAAAGAATAAGCGCTCTGTTTACTCGAGTTAGTCGAGATAGGGGACCGCGAGGGAGAAAGTGAAAGGCGTATCTGGGGGGGTGTCCCGAAGAAAAGGTATAAAGCTGCCGAATTGATGCGAGACCTGACAGCCGTCAGGGAATAGGGGACCATTCATGTCTCCTTGGAACAGATGCCACTTCGGCTTGCTCAAATGCCCCTGAAGATTAATACCACCCCTGCGGCGTGGAAACAGAGTTGAGCGGTGCCTCCTCAATCCCCCAAATTAAAACTGCCGCCGCGGCGCGGGATCGAGTCGAGCGGCGTTTCCTCCACTCCTTGAAGCATAGGCGCGAGTTCAACCAAAGCAAGGGAGGTAAGTTTTCGGCCCACTTTTGAAGCCCGAAAAGTTGCGGGATCGAAGGTCGACTCCACACGGCTCCAATGCTGCTTGGGGCGCCCATGAGTAAGGGGCGGATGATGCGAGGCTGCCCATGATAGAGAATATCTCAAGAAGCGTGAATCCTCCTGACGCCTCTAATTCCATAGCCGAGTCCCAGCCCCACAAGCGCTGAGGTGGTCCTTCGAGGGGTCGGCATCAAGTCGCCCGAGCCCATGGCTCGGGAACCACGTGCTTTCCTCGACCAGGGATCTAATGAAACGCGGGCATCAAGCCCTGACCAGGAAGCCCCCCGCAAAGTAGGGTAAATGGTTCCAACTGCTCAGACGAACAGGGCGAGCGAGTTTCACTCGGTTCTACCCGATAGTGAACTCACCGGGCCAGCGGCTCGACCGCCAAGGAGCGAACTCGCCATAACAACAACCTGACCCCTAAAAGGAGGCTCGGGGGCTCGCCACAGAACCCTGGTAGGAGCAACCGAAGGTCGTGATCGACCACTGGAAGTCCGTTCGTCGTGGCCGTAATGTTCAAAATGAGCACTAACAATATTTTCTTCATTTCTTAACTATACAAGAACGGAGCCAACCACTCTTCATCCCCTAATCGATCATTACAATCGACTAGAGGCTTTGGGGCTACTGATGGGTTCCCGACCCCGACGTCCAGGGGGAGCAACGACCCTCGCCCTCGACGCCCAGGCGACAGACCATCTAGAGGAGAAGGCCCGAGCCCGAGCTCGGAAGAGGACAAGGCAGGTAGCCTTCAATGTGGAGCAGACATCACCACAATCAAGTGGGGAGTACTCGAGTGCCCCCACTTGACGTGCACATTGAAGCCCCATCACATCCAATGGAAGAGAAGACGAGGAGTGCGCAGGGCGCGTGTGCGCCCCAGTATGGCTCACCCCGATGACAAGACGGGAGCAAACAGAGCGGCGAACTCCCAATACAGCGGCCTCGTCGAGCACCCCAGCCGACGTACGATAGGACAACCATCCCTGTAACCCCATCTCCTCCCACTTGCGAAGAGTTAATAGGGAGTCAGCGGGAACGAGTATAAAAGGTGATCGGTCATCACCCTCAAGGGCAACTCTCGCTTGTAGGAGAACCACCCACATTTTCAACAAAGAGGAGCGAGACACCCAAACTAGACCTAGGGTACCTTGCCTGAACAAGTATAAACCCTTTGTGTTCGTAGCTAGGCCACCTCGAGGACGAGCCCGCGGTGCAATCGATACTAGTCAGAAATCAAAACGCCGACAACCCTAAAAAAGTATATTCTCAAATTTTAGTGCGAATAAAAAGTAACATAAAGCACTCTATAAGTGGGTGGAATTATGCTATGATTTTTGAAATTTTATAGCAAACCAGTTCTTACATCTCTAAATTCAGCACAGATTCTCACACTACAAAAATCGGACTGGATTTTGTACTAATGTGATCAAAGAAAGATGAAGTGACACATGTGGCATATGAGCATGAGCCATATTTTAAGAGAAAAAAAACTTAAGTGTGAGAGGAACAGATGAATGCCATGAGAGATTCATGGGGTTATTACAGTTATCAATGCTTTAATTCGAGGTAATTTGATTCTCATAAGTTTTTCCTGACATATTCTCAATGTATTAGGTGACCTGAAATTATTATATTTATTTTTATATTTTTCAAAGCCCGGTATTTTACTATCTGTGGTCCCATTTTAGGTGCACTAGTTTTTGTTAAAGTAAAAACAAAATATTGAAATTCGGAGACTCCACAACATGCATGTATGTACGCATGCCTTGCCAATGTATACGACTGGCTGGATACAGCCAGTAAATCAAATTAATTTATTTTACTTTCTCCTCCTAAAAGTTTGATGGTCCAGATTTAGGGTTTGGCGAGAAGAAACATTTCGGATTCTATGTTGAATCAGTTGAAACGGTAACAAATAGTAAAAAAGTGAACATTTCAGCAGTGAATCCATGAAAACAATTCACATTTTTCCCTACAAACCTGAAACAGCTGGAAAGGTGTTCCACACCCTGAATCACTTCATATTATTGTACCTTCCCTCCAGTTTTATAATCATTTACAGTGATTTGCCATCATCTACCCTTATTTTCAACTCGTCGTCGTCGTTGCGGCAAAACAAAGATTTTATCCGTGCATGTAGATAATGACATGTATTTTACAATGAAACTTATAAATAATTTATATTATAAGAATTTATTATATATTATACTATGATAAAAACAGTATAGTCCATCCAAGGATAAACAGGTCATTTTAATCCTACTCCTCTCTATATTGAAACTGAATCACTACAGGAAACGGCGCACCTTATGACAGCCACTGTAATTTACGATGGCTAGCCGTCGTAAGTAAACTAACTTACGACGGTCGCCCTGGGCCGTCATAAGTAAACTAACTTACGACGGCTACGGGCCCATGGCCGTCGTAAGTTAACTGGCCATCGTAAGATAACCATTACTTACGACGGCCGCAACTCTAAGCCGTCGTAAGTTACGCCACCATCGTAAAATAAGCGTAACTTACGACAGCCATGACCTAGGCCGTCGTACGTAGGTGGGTTTAACCGCCGCCCCGGCCCTTAGCCCGAGCACCGCAGCGCCGCCCCCCCGCTGCCGCCACCGTCACCCCGAGCCGCCGCCGCTGCCTAGCCGTCGCCTGGCGCCGTCTGCACCGCCCGGTGCCGCACCCGAGCCGGCCGGCGCCGCCCCCAAGCTGCCCGACGCCGCCCAGCGCCGCCCGAGCCGCCCTGGCCCACCTCGGCCCCGCCCCGAGCCGCCGTCTCCGTCGCCGCCACCATCGTCGCACCTTACGAATCAAGTAATTTTTAGTTTTTGTAATTAGTTGTTAGTTAGATTAGATAAAATGTTTATTACTTAATCAATTTGTATGTATTTAGTAGATAATTAGTTTAGTTGTTAATTATTTGGTTTAAATTAGTAATTGTTTCTGATTTTAGTTATTTAATTTAGTTAATTGATTGATTAGTTGTTTAAGCACATTGTTTTTGCTTTACCCCCGGCCCCGCTGCCACTAGCCCCCACCGTTGCCGACAGCGTACCGACGCCTAGGCGTCCATTCGGTGGCGGGGGATGCCTGGGCGGCTCGCCTCGCCTGGCCGAGCGTCGCCGATGCCGGCGCAGCCTCCGCCCGCCGCCGTCGCTGCATGGCGCCGCCGGCCCCCCGCCGTGCTCTGGAGAGAAGAGAGGGAGGGGGATGAAAATGAGTGTATTAGGGTTGTGGGCCGTTTTTCAAGACCCTTATAGAACGCGTGGATCGTCGGATTAGATCCGACGGTCGTGGGCACTTGGGCTGCTCAGCCCGAGCCCGAGAGCCAGACTCTCAGCCCGAGCCTGAGCTAGACTCTCAGCCCTGCCCCGGGCTGACCTCCGCCGCCACCTCCATCGCCGCCCCGCCACCACCTCCACTCTACATCTCACGGGCCGCGCGCACGGCCCACTCATGCCCGCGCCTCGCCCCGCCCTGCCGCAGCCGCCGCCGTCCCGCCCCAAGCCCCGCCTGGCCGCCCGTGCTCGCGCCGAGCCCCGGCCGCGCCTCGGCCGCCGCCGCTCGCCCCGCCCTGCTGTGCCGCCCGACCCGCCTCGCCCGGCCCCTGGTCGCCGCATCACCTGGAGCCCCTGCTCGCCACGCCTGGAGCCGCTGCCACCAGCCCCCGTTGTCGCCGACAGCGTACCGACGCCTAGGCGTCCAGTCGGTGGCGGGGGGATGCCTAGGCGGCTTGCCTCGCCTGGCCGAGAGTCGCCGATGCCGGTGCCGCCTCCGCCCGCCGCCGTCGCTGCAAGGCGCCGCCGGCCCCCCGCCGTGCTCTGGAGAGGAGAGAGGGAGGGGGATGAAAATGAGTGTATTAGGGTTGTGGGACGTTTTTCATGACCCTTATAGAACGCTTGGATCGTCGGATTAGATCCGACGGTCGTGGGCACTTGGGCTGCTCAGCCCGAGTTCGAGAGCCAGACTCTCAGCCAGAGCCCGAGCTAGACTCTCAGCCCTGCCCCGGGCTGACCACCGCCGTCACCTCCATCGCCGCCCCGCCACCACCTCCACTCTACATCTCACGGGCCGCGCGCGCGGCCCACTCATGCCCGCGCCTCGCCCCTCCCTGCCACAGCCGCTGCCGTCCCGCCCCAAGCCCCGCCTGGCTGCCCGTGCTTGCGCCGAGCCCTAGCCGCGCCTCGGCCGCCGCCGCTCGCCCCGCCTCGAGCCCCGCCCTGCTGCGCCGCCCGACCCGCCTTGCCCGGCCCCTGGTCGCCGCGTCGCCTGGAGCCCCTGCCACCAGCCCCCGCCGTCGCTGACAGCGTACCGATGGCTAGGCGTCCAGTCGGTGGCGGGGGGATGCCTAGGCGGCTCGCCTCGCCTAGCCAAGCGTCGCCGATGCTGGCGCCGCCTCCGCCCGCCGCCATTGCTGCAAGGCTCCGCCGGCCCCCTGCCGTGCTCTGGAGAGGAGAGAGGGAGGGGGATGAAAATGAGTGTATTAGGGTTGTGGGCCGATTTTCATGACCCTTAAAGAACGCGTGGATCGTCGGATTAGATACGACGGTCGCGGGCACTTGGGCTGCTCAGCCCGAGCCCAAGAGCCAGACTCTCAGCTCGAGCCCGAGCTAGACTCTCAGCCCTGCCCCGGGCTGACCTCCGCTGCCACCTCCATCGCCGCCCCGCCGCCACCTCCACTCTACATCTCACGACCCGACACCGTGTGTATGTGTGACCTAACACCGTGTTTATGTGTGATTACATGTTTAATTTGATCTTAGTTGATTAATTATTTAATTAGTATTGTAATTGATTATTGTTGAATTAATACTTTGATTGATTGCGTGATTAGTTACTATATGTAAATAAATGGGTTTCGGCCCGGTCCGGCCTCACACGACCCATTTCAGGTCTGTCATGGCCCATTTAGTGGTAATGTATTAGTCGAGACAGGCACGGAGGACGGCAAGCTCCCGCGCGTGGACGGCGGGCCCCGACGGGGCGGTTTCATCTTTGACCCACTTACGACGGGGCATAACGTACGACGGCTAACCACTAAAGGCGTCGTAAGATAATGGCAGGCCCCAATGGGCATAACTTAGGACGGCTGACCCACTTTTTTGTCTCTCTCTCGTTCTTTCCTTCTCTCTCATTCTTTCCTCTCTCTCTTTTAAATGACTCAAAAATGAAAGATTGACGTAAACCTATACAACATGCGTCACCCGTTTCGAACCGGCCCATCTCACATGTGTTACGCATGTGAGGCGTGGAGGTTTAGAATTGTCCCTTTTTGGACAGCCCGGGAGTGATCGAGGGGGCGTGGCTTGTGATGGGACGCGGGTTTAGATCTAGACGAGGTTTCGGCGGCATAACCCTGTTGTTCTCTGCTGCACCATTTTCGGGCGTGCAGTGGAGAACAGCGGGGTAATGCTGCCGAAATTTCGTTCGGATCCAGACCACACGTCTCGTCATGAGCACGCTCCGCTCGGTCACTCTTGGGTGGGTTTAGGACCTATACTTTCCAATAGATGTAGGGCCGTGACATAAATAAATCATAAAGTGATTATAATTTCCTTGACATTAAACTGCAGATTCAAACATGGGTGAGGACCGTAGTTGGATGTATACCGGTTGGAAGAACAGTTCTGGTGGTCACTAGGATGAGTGGTTCGCCAAGACAGATGCTTTTGTAGATCGAGCTTTTTCATTGTCAAAGATCGATAAGGTGCGGTTCCCATGTACGAAATGTCGAAATACCAAGTTTTTGGACAAAATGACGGTCTCGATACACTTGTGTCGAAACGGTTACACGCCACATTATGAGGTGTGGACCTTCCACGGCAAGACAACTTCTAAAACTGTACAAGAAGTGGAAGAGGAAAATGATGATAACACGGGGGTTGATAGGATGGATGAGATGCTTGAAGCTATACAACCAGAGTTTACGGAGGATCCTCCTACAACGGAGGTTGAAGCGTTCTTCAAGCTTCTCAAAGCTTCAGAAGAGCCGCTGCATGAACACACTGAAGTGACACTCCTCACTTTCATGACTAGACTTATGGCAATTAAGTCTAAGTACTTCTTTTCTAATAACTGCTACAACGACCTCATCAAATTGATCAGCGACATCCTTCCACAGCCTCATAAAGTACCTAAAGATATGTATCAGGTGAAGAAATTGCTTTCCGGTCTTGGTATGAAATATGAGAAGATTGATGTGTGTCCATATAATTGCATGCTTTTCTGGAAAGAGCATGCAAAAGAGAAGAAATGCTTAAAATGTGGTGAATCAAGGTTTGTCGAAGTTGTAAATAACGATGGTGATAATGTGATGACAGAAGTCGCAAGTAAGCAACTTCGTTACTTACCCGTGACACCTCGGTTGAAGCGGTTGTTTCTATCAAAAAGAACGGCCGGACACATGAGATGGCACAAGGAAGGTGTACGTGAGAACAATGCAGTCATGATACACCTGGCCGATGGTGAGGCATGGAAGACGCTTGACCGGTTCGATCCAAACTTCAGTCGTGATGTGAGAAATATTCGCATCGGGTTGGCGACAAATGGATTCTCGCCGTTCAGTACAAACGCCACACCATACTCCTGTTGGCCTGTCTTTGTCATTCCGTACAACCTACCACCAGTTATTTGCATGAAGTACGAGTTCTTGTTCCTTAGCCTCATTATACCTTGGCCGGATCATCCTGGGCCACGTCTCAACGTGATGTTGAAACCGCTGATCGAAGAATTGAAAATGTTGTGGACAGGAGTCGAAGCATACGACTGTTACAAAAAGCGGAAATTCAACCTTCGAGCTGCTTATTTATGGCCCGTCCATGATTTCCCGGCATACGGTATGTTTTTTAGATGGAGCACTCACGGTCGTTTGACTTGTCCGATATGTGTTTCTGACACGAACTGTTTTTGACTTACTCATGGAGGAAAGATATGCTACTTCGATTGTCACAGACGTTGGCTGCCTCCGAATCACATGTTTAGGCAATAGAGAAATGTCTTTAAAAAAGACACCGTTGTCACTAAAGGACCATTGAAACGTCTAAATGGATCTGAAATATCTGATATGCTGGGCAAGCTGGTGACAGATAAAGGACGTCCTGGTTATTTTATCGGTTACGGAGAGGATCACAATTGCACTCATATATGTGGACTATGGGAGCTACCATATGTGAAGTCATTGATACTAATGCATAACGTTGATGTAATACATCAAGAGCGTAATATGGTCGAATGTAAACGGAAACGAAATCCAGTTCAGACGCTCACGAAAGAAGATCGATGGTCTGGTTTAAGGAGTAGGGTACATGATCATGACATTGATGAATTTTGAAATTGATGATGTAACGTTTTATTCACTAACTTAACATGAATTTTGTCGTCATCAAAGGGGAGAGACAATATTTATCAATTATTCCTTGCAACAGGATGTCGTCATCAAAGGGGAGCGGGAAAAAGGGGACACGAGGGTTCCTCAGTCGGTCACAGGACCTCTTCTCAGGTAGCTCGTCAGGTGCGAGCAGACGCTCTCAGCTGATGAAGCACCTACCAGACTTTGCGGGCCGACCTCTAGCCTTACAGCGCATAGAGGAAAATTTCAGTTGTCAATCATGTTATTTTAAATTCCACTTATAAATAATTTATTCTTATTATCAATCCTTTAATTTTGTAGTCTGACTCACAGTCGTCAGATTTAGAGTCAGAGGTTAGGCCGCCGCCACAGGCTAGCCAGCCCTCGGAGCCGGCTACCCTACCTTCGGAGCCGGCGAGCGTGAAGCCTTCGGGCTCTAGTGGTGACTAGCCTTCCGGGTCACCGAACGTGGTGCCCGCGTAGAGACGACGGACGAGGAGGACCCACTTTGCGGCTCCTCCTCCTGTTCCTCGTGAGCGGGTCACTATTCGTCCAGTTGGAAACAGGTAAAAAAATCATATATTGGTACATATTTCATGATGTCTACAGATACTTACCGAGATAAAAAATTTTGCAGATCTTGGTACGACTGTGCGTTCACGGGCCAGGGACACCACAGGCAGGTTAACGGTGTCATCGGGGTTTTAGTGCGTTTGCACTATCCCGGTGTCATCGATGGTGTCCTTGCTTTGTCGTGGTACGACTAGGCTCGTGTCTCGCACGAGGTGCACGACACTCTTCAGGGGGCCGTGTGGAACGATTTTATGGTAAGTTTAAATGTTTACATTCTTCAACTTATTTTATTTGTTAATGCATATTGATTAAATGTTTGTTTGCTTAAAGCTGAGGTACCAGTTAGAGGAAACGAGCGAGAGCATGATGGAGCACGCGACACTCGTGTTCCACACAAACGCTCGGAAGGTCGTGACGCAGGCGTTGTCGTACGCTCGCAAACAGGCCGTTAACGACTACCAGAAACAGCATCAGCAGCAGCAGGAACGGAGTCCATTTAGAAGGGACTCCGACACGTATTTGACCGAGGATCAATACGCAAAGGTATGTTCTAATTGTTAAAAAACTTAATAGTTACTTATGTTAACAGTTAATGATATACTACATATGTGCAGGTTAGTATTTCCTGGTTAGAGGGTCAACCCGACGCATACCGAGCTCTCTGTCGGTATTGGGCTAGCGATGACTTCAAAGCTGTCCATGAGGGCTCAAGGATGCAGAGGGTCCGACAGGAAGCACACCTATGGCGCCGATGATCATTTGCGTTTGGCTAAACGCATGGTAAGTGTATTATAAGTTCGTTTATGTGTTCATAACATATTTATCCTACTAACACGCATCTACAGGAGCGAGAGACCGGCCAGGAGCCTAGCGCGATCGAGGTTTGGAAGAGAGGTCACAGGGGAAGTGACCCATCGCAGCCGGGGCAGTGCAGTCAGGTCGCGACCGATCGATTGGTAAGTTTACAGAATTATTCAGTTTAATTGTAACTAATATTATTATTGACACACTAACACCATTTCTATGTTTTTTTAGGAAAAGTACGGGCAGGAAGCCATCAAAATACACGGTGAAGGGTACGATTGGGAAAACACGCCAATTGACCCTCAAGCCGTGTATGCAAGCGGCGGCGGAAAGGCCTATGGCCGGTGAGTTGGTTTCTTTGATTTAGGTTTTCTAATCTTTCTTCTTTTACTTATTATTTTTCTTTCTTTTGTAGTTTTGCCATTTTCGATAGAGTTGTCGACTCGAGATCGCCGCGACCTGCGAGAGGCACTTCATCAACGCAGGCTTCGTCGGTTGGTCTGTCGAGTGGCCGTCTCTCGCAGAGGGACATGGAGTTCTGTGCCATGCAGGAGAGGTTGACGCGGACCCAGGAGGAGCTCGACAGGACGAGGGCCATCAAGGAGTACCAAGCTAACTACATGGCCCAGATGCAGGCAGCGGTGGAGGTAAGTAATTTCAATTACTGTAGTTTGCTGTCATAACATTTCAGTAATACATATGTTCTAATATTTTTCAATTATAGGCCTTAGCTCGACAGAACGGCCAACAAATCACGATTCCTGCGTGGCAGCCGCCACAAGTGACCCCGTCACAGGAGCCCGCAGCCCAGGTGCCTCCGGTACAGGTAATAAACTCTTTAATATTGTATTTTTCATCTAACATAAGAAGAGATGGAGAATTAGAGTGGTACAGAAGGGAGAGAGGGAGTGCGAGAGAAAGTGAGAGTGATATGGAGAGATCGAGTGTTGCAATAGAGGGAGAGAGAGAGAGTGCGAGAGAGGGTGTGAGTGAGAATAACATAAAGAGGGGATGAACAGTACAGAGAGAGGAAGAGAGTGAGAAAAAAGAGAAAGGCAATGATATCTGAATCCAAACGTCGTAACTACGCATGTGTTTTGTAGGGTTCGGAGACGAAGGCCTCTACTCCAGTGCCACAGCTACCGGTTCCAAGAGAGACGCGTGGAGATGATATCTTCGGCTCCGGAGGTAGTTAGTTTGTAATTTGCGTTGTGTGTGATGCATATGAACTATTTTATAACTGTTTACTCATAACTATTTTTTCTGTGAGCTGGCCATCGTGCCAGGTTAGTGCGTTTCTGTTTTTTTAAAAAATACAAATATAACTTACGACGGCTACTGCACAGAAGCCGTCGTAAGTTAGCCTCTGTGACTTACGACGGTTCTGGTGACCGTCGTAAGTTAGCCTTTGTTACTTAAGACGGTCACCAGAACCGTCGTAAGTAACGTGCCTTGGGCTACCACGTGGCCTGGGCCGTTACTTACGACGGATGCGCGACGCCGTAGTAAGTTAAGTTATTTACGACGGTAGCCGTCGTAAGTTACATTATTTACGATCTGGTAATTACCTCGGCTGTATACCGTCGTAAGTAAAGAAATACCGTCGTAAGTAGCTAACTTACGACGGTTTATGACTTAATTACGACGGCCTTAGCCGTCGTAAGTTTCTCGAATTCCTGTAGTGAATTCAGAAAACTAGGCAAACGGTTTCTAATGTGATTCTGTTTTGGTTGAGAAATATTTTTGCGTTAAAACTGAAATATTTTTTATTCTCGGAGAATCTACAATTTTAACGGGGCCTTAATTCTTATATTCCACCCTCGGGTGTAAGAGAAAAGAGTTGGAACTACGTTAAGAAAGCTCCTATATATCATAACTATCGATCTAAAAGTAAATCGATTCAGTCTTTTATGGTGTCAGCATGTATGTGTATATACACCTTAGATAACTACTCTTTCTGTCCCAACGGAGCTCTATTTCTGGGTTTGTCAGACCTATCCTCGACCAATGATATTTTATAAATTCGAACAATTTCTATAACATGCAGATTGTATATTATAAAAATATTTTTCATGATGAATTTAAAAGTACAATTCTTGTATTGTTAAATTTGATTAAATTTATAGAAATTGTTGGTCAAAGAGAGATTTGACCAAACTAGAATAAGGTCTTATTGGGACAGAGTGAGCAGTCAATTAGTTATACATGAGTAAATTGTGTTACAAGTACAACAACTTGTATGGTGGACCCAAATATATCAATGAACTTTGACAATTTATTATATAGATCACACGACTTGTTTATGTTGTCTATAGAATATCAGAATCACCATGTGGCAATTTTCGGAGCATACAGTTTACTAGGACGCCATATCACTGCCCCATAATCTTCTTTTTATTTTCTCTATCTGGAAACTCCTTCCTTGCCCTTCTCAACCATAGACTGTGACAATCCAATGCGCCAAAGGCACGAATCGGATATTTTCCGGACTATCTGTTACTGTTTTCAAAAATATTCGATCGATATATCAGTTTGTCAGATATTTTTTAGATTCAGATATTTAAGCTCGTATATCAGATCAAAAACGGATTGGATCAATATCCGACCGAATAGTCGGATATCTATATTTATTTGGATATATTTGAATTTTTGACCCGGTTAAAATCCCCCATACACTCGACGAATTGCTAAGTCTACACAACAATTGCACATAAGATATTATAAAACACATTTCTTGCATACATAAAATTATAGAAAAATCTTTAAAAATAATATCTAATCTCCAGAAAGTAATGCAAGTAATAATTGTCAAAATAAATTGTGGATAAATATAACTATTCAAAATCATTTAAATAACAAAACTTAAGAAAATTACATGCAAGCTCAAAATTAAATAATCTCTTGACCAAAAAAATTTATTGTAATTTTGAGGGACTAGAATGAACTGTATGTCCATGAAGTCTATTCACTATTCTATTGCTTGTTTATTTGTGAAGTCTATTTTATTGGCCATACCATTCAAAATTAGCTCTTGTGGATTTGGTCCATGGACTATGTCTTAGTCACAAATTTTAATTATATGTGTTATGTGTGGTTGTGTGAAATGTGGAATGTACTATGTGTTAGTTTTTAGAAATTCTAATTACATTTGTTATTGTGGTTGTGTGCATGTACAATATTAATTGTTGATTCACATATATTGGACTCTATTATTTAATATGCTGAATTTTGATATTATGTTCTAATATAACGTTGTATGTGAAAAGTTTTTGAAATAAATTTCTGAGTCCGTCCGATATTGACATGTTTCCGATCTGATTGATCCGTTTTTGATATATCGATATCAAACCCGTTTCTAACAATACCGTATCCGACTCTGATTCCCAAAAATTGATGTATGAATATAAAAACGATTTATCCTTTTATTCGACCGTATCCGATCATTTTCATCCCTATATCCATATGAACAGTAAACGATTCCCTACTGTTCATGAATATATGAATAGTTAACGATTCCCTCCTAGATTTCTTGTTACGAATGGGTAATGGAGATCAAGCGGAAGGCTGGGAGTAATTAGCCGGTTAATTTTGTAGGAGAAGGGCTAGAGATTGGTGGTGAACCTTAAGGCTGTTAGCATCAAATTTTTTCTTACTTCGTGGTGCTTGTACCATAATTTTGTTAATGATTAGTTTAAATTTATATGGCTTTTACAGCATGATTTGAGAGAGATTCTAGCGGCGGGTCATGTAAGGCTGCCCGCACCGGCAGCCTGTAAAGGGCCCTGGCCGCCGAATGTAGCGGTGCCGGGCCCTCTGGCCGTCCGCAGCAGCAGCGGTAAAAGCGCCGCTAATTCGCAGGTTTGTACAGTGCGGCTCCAAACATAGAGGCGACTGTAGCGCCGGTAGAAGAGGAAAAAAAGAGAAAGAAAGAAAAAGAAAAAAGGAAAGAAAAAAAGAAAGAAGAGAAGTAAAAAGGAAAAGAAAAAAGGAAAGAAGTGAGGAAAAAGAAGAAAAGAAAGAAAAAGGAAAAAATAAGAAGAAAGGAGAGGAAAAGTAAGCAAAAAATTTTTGGTGATTTTTTATAAGTTGTTAATATAATATTATTATCATAAAAGTAGTTATATGCAATAAAATAAAATATGAGTTAGTTATATTATATAATAGAAAATAGATGATAGTTGATATAGAGATCTAATTTAGAGGTGAACGAGTGCAGAGAATTGAACTCTAAAGGTAGGAATCTTTTAGAGATGACTATAAAAGGGTAGGAATATTCTTTTAAAGGTTCAATATAGAAGTCCACGAGTGCGGGCAGTCTAAACTTCTCACACTGAAAATGAGGTGAGCATTTGTAGTTGCATACTGTGTGGTGAAATTTGGAGTGTCCGTCACTGTAATTTCGGCCAGTGTCACTGTAAACTCCGCCGTGTACCACATGCTTGTTGGCATATTTCCGACAATCCATCTATTTTAGTACTATCTCCATCCTCCAAATAGCTTCTTCTAAATGATTAATTAAGCTTCTTCTCAAATGAAAACTGTTGACAATGAACACATATAGAGCATGTAGTAATGCTCAGAGGGATCAGATGTATTAATTTCAGATTTGATTTTTTAATAATTTTATTCTATATACAACGATACGCTTGGACACACACAAAAATAAGATAGAAAAAAAAGATGGTTACACCCGTCCCCCAATTGTTATTGTACACTATTGAGAGAAGCAGTAGCATGCAAACACGTCTCTGGTGTTGTCGAAGCGTCTGCGGTCGACACTTCCCTCGGGCCTGCTCTGGGCAGCCCGCGGAGGTTCTTTTTCGGAGGGGCTAGTCCTCTCGGAGAGTCTAAGCGTGTTTGGACGAAGGAAGGAGATGAACACTAGAATTTTTTATGTGGTTCGGGCCGCCGGAGCGTAATACCCTACGTCCACGGTGAGCAGAGGTGCTCGTTGTATTGCTTGGTTCTCTAGGGTGTGAGTGTGCAAAGAGTAGAACGGAACCCCTTGCAACATTGCCTACCCGAGCCTTTTATAGTCCAAGGCTCACGCGACTTACAAAGGGGTCCCCGGGACCCAACAGGTGGTCCCGGGGAGATTGCCTGCCGTCTACCATATCTCGCAGTAATGCCGGTAGTTGTCACTGGCGAGGGCTTCTGAGTCTCCGCCCTGTCGCCCTGCCCACGCCGCAAGCTAGGCGTAGTGGTTGATGATGGCACGGGCGGCAGGGGATGTCTTGTCGCTGTGTTTATTGGTGTACAACCTCTGTCATTGTGTAAGGGCCTTAGTTTTTGACATATATTTGAGGTGTTCATCATCATACACACACACCTCATTTGAGGAAAGTTGATGAACACAAATGAAGAGCAAGTAACCACCATCAACATGCTCATTGGAAAACAAACTCACATATTGCAAAAGTGGTATTTCTCACATGTGATATAGGTGGGCTGGGCATATGAAAACTCCTACACATTGCTAAGGATGTCCATGCCAAATTTCACTCAAATTCAAAACCTTTTTGAGGTCATTTTGGGTATAGCTAGAAAGAGGGCAGTTTGAAACCATATTCAAATTCAAACTGTTTTTATCCCATGAATTCAAAAGTGGGAGGCATATTCTTATTCAGCACATTTTTGTGAGCTCACACACTAATTTTCACTCTATTTGGAGTTCATCTTGACATGAGCTAAGTAGGGCAAATTCAAACTTTATTTGAATTTCAAACTGAACATGTGCTGAAATTCATTCAAACCAAACCCAATTTGAATTCTAACCAATTCAAATGGCTCATGGGTGCATAATTTGAATCACCATGGGTATTTTGGGGCTCACTATTTACAACAGTGATTAGGAGTAAATTTCAGAGGTTAAAATTGGAAGTGGGACCCACATGTCAGTCACTGGTTCAAAACAAACCGACTGAAACTCAGCTCACTCGGTTCCCGGGTGCAGTGCGCGCGCGCCACCGGGGGGCAGCCGGCGCCAGCTCCTGCTGCGTGCCCCAAGCCGGAGACCAGTCGCCGGGCTTCTTATCCCCTCCCCGGTGTGCTCCCATCACTTATTCCCCGAGCTACCGACGCACTCGGCCTATTCTTCCATCCGAGTTCCACTGCAACCTGCCGCCGCTCGAGCTCGCGCTTGATCAAGTCCGATCACTCGCGAGCACAGCCTCCTCCACAGCAAAACGGCACCGGGAGATCATGAGCAACCTCCTAGACCCCGTGTTGGCCAGTGAGCAAGCGTCCTCGAGCTATACCGAAACGTTTCTCCGGTGAACCAAGCATCGCCGCCGATCGGGCTCTCGTGGATAGCACAACACAGCCGTTGTCACGTCCTCTTCTCTACACAAGAAAGGTGCGTTATTGTATGTAGATGGAGTAGCCGAAAGCCGTTTGGCGATTGATTGACCCTCGGCCGAGAATTTCCAAATTTACTCTCGATCAGTTCATAAGGACCGAGCTCACCTTCGGGTGAAATTCGTGCTCTATACACGAGGGTTGGGCAAGCCCGTTACCTAGTAGCTTCTACGCACGTTAGCACCCACGCTCGAACTGGAATCAGAGAAAACCATCAAGAATCGGCCATGATATGGCCGTTTTCCCCGCCGCTGTGGCTGAGCACCTCGGCTCACCGTCGAGAGCATAGTTGCCGGCATTTCTAGCTTCCACCCAGCCCTGGTTCGTGTTCCCTATGCTCTACTGATGCTCTCCGCCCGATTCCTGATCGATTTGGTGCACGGGAGAGCAGAACCGACCTTACCGGAAACCTAGCAGGTGCTGTCACCGGTGCGCACGGGTTTCCGGTCATCGCCGGCGGCCGGTGATCCCACCATCGAGTCCAGGGGGTCAGTAAAGGGGCAGGCGGTGAGTTTCGGGCCGGAGGGTGGCCGGGAACTCAGTTCCGGTGAAGGTTGCCAGAGACCGCCGCCACCGAGCAGTTGGCGCGAGGAGGGAGACGATGCACTGTGTGCGGGGCCCACAAGCAGGAGTTTAAACTTTTCCCCAAATTTCAGTTTCAGTTCAAACTTCAAATCCTCATAACTTTAGCTAGAAAGCTCCAAATCGAGTGAACCAAATTTTGTTGGATTCAGCTCTCTGAGCACTTTCCAGCAAATCAAGTTTCACTTCATGAAAATCCTTAATTCTCCAGAATTAATTCCTCAAAATTTAAAATGTTTGGAATTTTATCTTGAGAATCCTTTGGAGGAAAATCCTGAAATTTTGCTGGAATGTTCACCAAAATATCCCTGAACTACCATAAAAATTTCAGATCCATTTGAGCTCATTTGATCCACCTAATAGTGTGATTAGTGAAACTGTTCCAGAGAAAATAGACAATGTTCAGAAACATTTTCAGAATTTTCTCTGAAATGGTTTGGCTCATATCTTTAGCTAGGAACCTTCAAATTAAGTGAGATCAACTCCATTAGAACCCTCTGAAAATCTAGTTTTCAGAAAGTCATAATTTGTTTCATGAAAATTCTTAGAACATCCTAAAAGCCTTCAATTAAGGTCAAGTACATAATTAATTGTGGAGGGCTCAAATGAGCTTTGCTGCAACTAAAACTTGACCAAGTCTCTGTTTAGGTTGTAACCAAGCCACAGTAAAAGTTTCACAGTCATAGAGTCTGTCTAGTGGGACTAATAAGCTTCACAAGTTCAAACTTAATACAAATGCATTTAAATTGATACATGTACTTCTTCTATCATGTAGTCGCTAAGGTCGAGGAGGAACCCGAAGTCCTAGACTTCGTTACTCCGGAGGAATAGCTAGCCTATGACCAAGAGCAGCAAGGCAAGCTCCGGTTTGCATTAACCTTTTACAAATTTTTATTGTTTTGAGCACTTACTGGAGTATTATGATTCTTTGCATTAGAGTCTTGTGGGGAAACCCAATTGCATAGCCAAGAAAACCATGGGTTGGGTTTAGGATTGCAAACCCCGTTAGCTACTGCAATGCTAAGATAGTGTAGGATTCGGTACAAGTCGAGTAGTTGGAACTACTCGCGAGCATAGGCTAGAGGCACTCGACTCGGGTAGTGATAGCACATGAAACACATGGCAAGAAAATGAGACCAAGCGAAGGGTAAGGGCAGCAGGACTTTGGGGCCTGTGTTCTATAGCTCCGCTTGTGTCGATTGAGGACCGAGCCGTGTGCGGGCCTGTTGAACAAGCTAGAACAGTACCGAAGACCTACCGGCTATATGGGAACCGGGAAACTGATGTAACTCGGGTAGCTGGGTGTTGAGGCATAGCTGGTCGTTCAGAGGTTAGGTTGAGAGCTCGAGGTGTAAATCGGCTGGCGGCACTGAGATGCGCGTGCAGAGACCTCTTGCTCGGGATGATTGGACCGGTTCAACATTTGGCTAACGGGTGAAAGGTAGTTGCGTACGGCGTCCGTGATGGTTGTTGTAGGCAACATCGAGTACGGGCGTACGTGACGGGTTGTTCGGGTAACCCTGCAGGTGTAAATCGATTATAATCGCCGTCCCTTGCAGTCAGTGAGTACCACTTGTTCACTGTACCGTGACGTAGAAAGAACAGGCTAGTTACATGTTAAAATGTTGCTGATTGAAAGACAGACTTGATTGTTAATGATTTGCTGTAGTCTAGATCTAATTAAAGTTCTTTTCACCTTTGGGCAAAGTACATGAGAGAAATGCGTTTCTTGTTTGATTGCGGCTCTCTCATGTGCCTTAGCGTAAGGTTCTCCACAACCTGCTGCTCAAACTGGAAAGTAAGGTTCTACTAATTAGGCGAGTCCTTGCAAATGATTTTTACCTCATGTAACCCATCACCCCTCATGTAGAAGTTCCATGTTTAGGTGAGACGGGTCAGACTTGCTGAGCCTTCGTGCTCACTGCTTGTGTTTGAAGCTTTTGCAGGGTTCTATGAGGAAGCGACTCCCGAAGAGGAGACGGAACCCCAGGAGTGGAACCCCGTCGAGTGGGAGTCGTGCACGCTGCAGAGTTAGTGTGCGTGTGTGCTAGCAAGAACACGTTCAAGGACTGGACGTGGACTTGATGCTTAGTCTACGCCGTGAGTGTAGACTGGACTTATTTTGATGTACAAATGTTCATAAACCACTTTATGTAATAAAAGTTTTGCTTCCGCTTTGTACCTTTGATGTGTGTTATTCGGTGCTGTGCAACGCAACACCCCTCAGCGTGATCCTTGCTCGACAAGACCGTGGGGTCGTGTCAGGGCTAGTATCAGAGCTCGCTTGAGGTTTATTGCACTACAAAGGTCATCTTTTTCAAAAAAATCCAGTGAGGAACGAGTTAGTAGCCCGTATAAGGATGTTATTAGCATATAGAAAGTGGCATACTAACCTATTTGTTTATGTCAGAAAATTGTGTATCTCGGGACGTGTATGTCTTGGGGGGTGCACGTAAGCGCTGTCCACCAGTGCGCACAAGCTGAAGGGTGGAGCCCCACGGGTGGCAGGTAACCCGGCCCGCTTTAGTATCCTCTACGACTCTTCATGTCGTTTGGGGTATTCGAGCAACGTCTGTGCTTTGGCGTGCGTGGTGCAACCCTGGAGACCCCGTCACGTGGTCTGAAACGTGAACACGTAACTCAAGGCGTGTTTGGCTTGAGAACATCCGGACGAGTGATGACGGCCGGGTGTACGAACTGTATGGATTTCGGGCTCGGTGTGCAGCCAAGTCTGATGATTGCTTGAGTTTCCTGCAGGTAGCCTGATCACGAAACAGTAGACATGTAGCATCCGTGTGCGAGTGACATTTAGTGCCACTGAATTAACGAAGCCGGCTAAGTCCGGTATAGGTTTTTCTTTGTGAGGACGTAGTACCGACATGCTCTGGTGACGCATCGACGTCACACCCAACTAAATGAACAACTTCATTATAAAAACTTGAAGGTTTTGATCCAAAGCAGTAAAACTTTGCTGTAACCTCTTCCCTTAATCAGGATATTCAAAGTAAACAAGTTTTCAACTTATAGGTTGTTAAGGACAGAGTACTCTGGTTTCAGCTGAATTAGGGCTGAAGTTGATCAGAGGTTAGAGGTTGAGTTCTTTCGAGGTTGGGGTCATATGATATATTTCTGGAAAGCTTTGGAAGAGCTTTATAACTCTTCTGTTGTGGTCCAGAGGTGTTTCATCCCTTAACCACTCGAAAAATGCAGTAGAGTTGAAACTGTCCAGAAAACAGGACAGAGTAAAGACTCTCTGTAAACTCTCTGTAAATTAAGCATAACTTCCTGCTTAAAAATCCAAAAATATAAAATGAGGTAGTTCTGGAAAGCTTATGAGAGGGGTTACAACTTTGTAACAGAAGTTTTGTCAGATTAGGAATATAATTAACTGGAATTCTTGGATCAAATCAGTACCTAAAGCAGGGAGGTGCTGTCCAATTGTCTCCAGAAATTCTGTTAACTTTGACCTCTCATAACTCTTGAACCAGGACAGATCTTAGGCCAAGCAGATACTTTCTGGAAATATTTTGAAGTTAGCTTTAACTTTGATTTTGAGCTCCAGAATTGGTTTTGCTTTTAACATGGCCTAAATCAGGTTGAAATGGAAACTGGTCAGGGCTGTCATGTTGGACAGCAGATCAGCAGTCAAGTTTGCTTACAAATTTGAACTGATTCCAAATTTTATGGGTTCAATGACATGTCTTATGTTATAACTCAATGGTTTACTGTTTAAATAAATATTTGACATTTCTCAAATATATTTTTACAGATGACAGCAGATAAGCAGTTGGAGAACGGGTGGGTGGTGTCCCACTGTTCTCACCGCAGCGGCTATCCGGAAGCATTGAGGCATATGCTTCAATATTTCGGGTACAACCAGATGCCGCAGTACTTCGCCAAGGAAGAGGGCGAAGAGGGGAACAAGACGTGGACAATCCATGTCGAAGTCCCTGCAGGACCCACGCCATCCGGTTGGGTGCCGTTCACCGTTACGGTGAGAGGTAGGCAACCGGAAGGGATGTGGCAAGTGGCAGCCCGTGACACCATGTCATGTTTCTGCCGACTACACGTGCAGGCTATGGAGGGCACTCCATATGCGCTCATTCCGGTGGAGGGACGGGCTCAGCATGTGTGGGAAGAGAGGTACCTGGAGGCAACGGACCCGAGTTGCCCAAGGTACAACCCCGTGGAGGCAAATCTCAGCCTCCAGAGAGGGCGGGAAACGCCGTGATGGACAGCCAAGCTGTTCATACAGAGCATCTCGCCACAAAGCTCAAGGAGAGCACGAGCCGTGGAGACCATTTCGAGAGTGCTCACAGCGCACTCTGTAATGTGCTCCTTCCGACGATCAAGCGACTGAATGAACAGCACAATCAGTTGCATCGTCTGAAGAAGGCAAAGAAGAAGAGCCATGTCGACCGGTGTTGCAAGAACTGGTACATAATCTGACCCAGCAGAACGAGGAACTTACTCAAGAGCCGTACGACGCTATTGAGGAAGGGCAAGGCTGGGAAGAAGATTACAACCAAGCCATGGACGAGGTGCATGCATTGCAGGACCTCGTACCTTCGGTGTTAGGCGTACCGGTAGTCTTGGGCCTTCCAGCAATGGGAGAACCCGAGATGGGCGAAGAGGTGGTGGATCCAGAGCCACCAGCAGAGGTACCGGAGGAGGACGACCCGCAGGAGGTCGAATTCTACTCTGAGTAGGGGGGTTACAGTTGCCAAGTAGGGCAGCTAGGGTAGTGTAACCCAACTTTTGTAAATCGGTGACATGTCGTGTAAGCAGTAGCGTATGTATAGGTAGTGACGACATGAGCACGACTTCTCGGAGACCCGAGAATGATGTATCTTGTATAAAGTTTATGCTTTATCAATATATGTGAATGTTATGCAAGTTATTCATCTGTCACTTCAATACCTACTGTTACATGTGGAATATTAAGTATGACAAGTCCTAATCGCTGCTGTTTTTAATTTCAGAATGACGCGTACTCGTGCCAACCCGGACGTTGGGGGTACCAATCAAGGGGGAGAGACCTCCCAACCACCTCCCGAGGACTCCTCGGGACAGCAGCAGCAACAGCAACAGCAAACACCACCACCGCCACTGCCAACGGTTACATTGGCCGACATCGTCGCGGCAATGGCGGGTTCACACCAGCAGCACATGGAGTTGCTGCAAACTCTCATTGCGAATACATCTCGCCCAGAGAGACGTCAAGATCGTGAGAAGCGTCAACAGAGCTCCTACTCCGACTTCATGGCGACTCATCCCCCAGTATTCTCAAGGGCGGATGAACCTCTTGACGCGGACAACTGGCTCCGCGCCATAGAGATGAAGTTCGGGCTGCTCCAGATAAGCGAGCAGCGCTAGACTCAGTTCGCGGTCCAGCAGCTCCAAGGATCCGCAAGCGCGTGGTGGGCCAACTTCTGTGCTTCACAGCCCACCGACCGAGTGATGACCTGGACGGAGTTCCAGACGGCCTTCAGGGCCTATCACATACCGCCAGGTCTAATGAAGAGGAAGACGCAGGAATTCTTACACCTGCAACAAGGGAGCCGGAATGCGCTGGAATACTCCAGGGCGTTCAACGATCTCGCGCTCTACGCGTCGTATCACGCAGATACTGACGAGAAGCGGCAGGACCACTTTTACCAGGGGCTTAACCCGCTCCTGAAGGACAAGTTGGCGATGTTCAATCGCGACAGCCTTAACGACATCATTGATGCTGCGATTGTTCAGGAGGACTCTGACAAGGAGTTAGCGGCGGCGGAGAGAAAGCGAAGCGCGCCGCAGAGTAGCGGAGAAGGAGGTGGTCCTTCTCAGAAGTTTCAGGTGGTGAATCGCCCACCATCAGATCCACGCTGGTAGCCACCACAGCGGTCGATGCCGTTCCGCAGTCGGCCGTACTCTTCACCGGCATTCAGGCCGGCACTGCCAGTACCACCTCCGCAACAACAGCAGCAGCGGGTGATGCCGCGTGCGTATGCACCTCAGCAGCGCATGCAGGGCTTTCGTCCCCCGAGCACTACACCAGCAGTGGCCACATGTTACAAGTGTGGTCGTCCAGGACACTTCGCGAGCAGTTGCCCGGAGAGGCAAGGCGGCGGAGTGGCACCGCAGTTTCCGGGGAGGAATCAACCCCGGAACCCTACTAATGCGCGGCGGGCAAACCCTAGGCCCGGCACCGTCCACCAGCTTGCCATAGAGGACGTGCCGGAGGGCGAGCCAATCCTTGCGGGTATGTTCCAACTCCACCAGCATCCCGCTATAATATTATTTGATTTAGGCGCCACGCATAGCTTCATTAGCCAAGCTTTCATTGATAAACATAGCTTGCAAATACTACCCACCGATGGTCCTTACGTGATCTGTTCACCGGGTGGGAAAAATTTCAGCAAGCATGATGGTCCCAAAAGCGCCATTGTGCTTAGAGGGTAGAGTTTACCCTACGTGTCTCATAATCTTAGAGGGACAAAAGGTCGATGTCATCTTAGGGATGTCGTGGTTAACCCGCCATGGCGCTGTTTTAGACACCGTCCTCCGAGTTGTGCACTTGAACTCAGAAGTGCACGAGTCTCACTTATTATTTCTGGACAGTCCAGAAATAAAACTTTCAAGTGTCTATCAAGCCACAACCATCAGATTAGAAGATATTCCAGTGGTCCGAGAGTTCCCTGATGTATTCCCAGACGATTTGCCGGGGATGCCACCCGATAGAGAGGTGGAGTTCAAGATTGAACTTGCACCGGGAACCATGCCAATATCCCGAAGGCCGTACAAGATGGCGCCCAAAGAATTGGCTGAATTGAAGACCCAGCTGACGGACCTGCTGGAGAAGGGTTTTAGTAGGCCGAGCTCCTCACCATGGGGCTGTTCGGCATTATTCGTGAAGAAGAAGGATGAGACGTTGCGGCTTTGCGTGGACTATCGTCCATTAAATGCCGTAACCATCAAGAACAAGTACCAGTTGCCACGGATCAACATGTTGTTTGATCAGTTGGGCGAAGCAAAGATCTTTTCGAAAATGGATTTAAGATCCGGGTACCATCAGATTAAGATAAGGGCTGAGGACATTCCAAAGACAGCTTTTTCGACAAGGTATGGGCTTTATGAGTACCTGGTCATGTCCTTCGGCCTCACCAATGCTCCAGCTCACTTCATGTACTTGATGAACTTGGTATTCATGCCGGAGCTGGACAAGTTTGTCGTGGTCTTCATCGACGACATCCTGGTATATTCCAAGTCGGAGGAAGATCACAAGAAACATCTGCGTATAGTCTTGCAACGGCTGCGGGATCACAAGTTATACGCGAAATTCAGCAAATGCGAGTTCTGGATATCGCAAGTGCCTTTTCTCGGGCATATCATCTCAGCGGAAGGTATCGCTGTAGACCCGAGCAAGATCACTCAAGTGCTGAATTGGAAATCCCCGAGGACTGTTCATGAGGTACGGAGTTTCCTCGGACTCGCGGGATATTATCGGAGGTTCATTCCGAACTCCTCAAAGATTGCCAAGCCTATGACGGAGCTGCTGAAGAAGGCTACCAAATATGTTTGGAGTCCAACATGTGAAGCAGCATTCAAGGCTTTAGTCAAGCACCTGACATCAGCACCGGTTTTGGCGCAGCCAGACACAACAAAACCGTTCGATGTGTACTGCGATGCATCCGGTATTGGGCTTGGATGTGTGCTGATGCAAGACCGAAGGGTGGTCGCGTATGGATCGCGGCAGCTTAGAAACCATGAGCAGAGTTATCCAACCCACGACTTGGAGCTCGCTGCTGTGGTACTTGCACTCAAGATGTGGAGGCACTACCTACTCGGTAACCTTGTACATCTATATACCGACCACAAAAGCCTCAAGTACATATTCACTCAAAAGGAGCTGAACATGAGACAGCGAAGATGGTTAGAACTGATAAAGGATTACGAAATAGAGATCCATTATCACCCCGGCAAGGCAAACATAGTGGCAGATGCGCTGAGCCGCAAGTCACACGTCAACAATCTGACCATCACACCGTTGGAAGAGAGCGAACCACCGCTACATGTGATTCCACACGGAGCTCTCTACAACCTAGCTTTGATCCCCACCATCCGTGAAGAAATAGCGGCAGCTCAGAAACATGACAAGGGCATGTCGCAATTGCGGAGACGTGTAGACAGTGGGGAGTTGAAATGTTTCCGGAAGGACGGAGACGGCGTCCTATGGTTCAAGGACCGGATCGTCATACCCCGTAACCCGGAATTACGGAAGAAGATCTTTGATGAGGCTCACTTGTCAAAGTTTTCTATTCACCCCGGCAGCAACAAAATGTATCAAGAACTCAGAAGCAAGTTTTGGTGGACACGGATGAAGCCTGAGACTGCAAAATACATGTCTGAGTGTGGTACATGTCGAAGGGTGAAGGCAGACCATATGCGGAAACCGGGACTGTTGCAACCGCTGGGCATTCCTGCCTGGAAGTGGGAGGATGTGAGCATGGACTTCATCGTAGGTTTACCCACCACTTTTCAGAAGCATGATTCTGTGTGGGTGATCGTCGATCGGCTCACCAAAGTTGCCCATTTTATCCCGGTCAACACAAACTACAACGCCAAGAAGTACGCTGAACTGTACATCTCACGGATCCTATGCTTGTACGGCGTACCCCGTACCATCATATCGGATCGGGGCACTTTATTTGTGTCCCATTTTTGGGAGCAGCTGCACGCTGCCTTGGAGACGAAGCTGATCCGTAGTTCAGCCTACCACCCGCAGACGGACGGGCAAACGGAGCGGGTAAATCAGATCTTGGAAGACATGCTACGAGCTTGCGCTATCAACCACGGCAAGAATTGGGATGATCATTTGCCGTTAGCCGAGTTCTCGTACAACAATGAGTACCAAGCTAGCATTAAGATGGCGCCCTACGAGGCGCTATACGGAAGAAAATGCCGCACACCATTGAATTGGTGTGAGTCTGGCGAAAGGGTTACCTTCGGGATTGACCTTGTCAACAACGCGGAAGAAAAGGTTCGACTAATTCAAGCGAACCTGAAAGCCGTCCAATCCCGTCAGAAACAATATGCGGACCGGAGAAGACGCCCATTACAATTTGAAGTCGGGGATCACGTATACCTACGTGTGTCTCCAATGAAGGGCGTAAACAGATTTGGGGTTAGAGGAAAGTTGGCACCCCGATTCATCGGTCCATTCCAGATTACCGAAAGATGTGGATCAGTGGCATACCGGCTGAAATTACCAGAAGCACTTTCCGGTGTGCACGATGTCTTTCACATTTCCCAGCTGAGGAAGTGTCTCAAGCTATCAACTACCATTCATCTGGAAGACATTGAAGAACTGCAACCGGATCTCACCTATCGAGAGGAACCGGTGCAGATTATTGATGAAAAGGCCCGAACCACACGCCACCGTACGTTGTGGTTCTACAAGGTTCTATGGAGTAATCACTCTGTGGACGAAGCTACATGGGAGAGTGAAGGCTTTCTTCGCGCCAACTACCCCGACTTTTTCACGTCGCATATCCGGTAATTTTCCACCGTCCTCTCTCTCATTTTCACCTTATAATCTCGGGACGAGATTCTTTTAAGGTAGGAGGAATGTAAGGGCCTCAGTTTTTGACACATATTTGAGTTGTTCATCACCATACACACACACCTCATTTGAGGAAAGTTGATGAACACAAATGAAGAGCAAGTAACCACCATCAACATGCTCATTGGAAAACAAACTCACACATTGCAAAAGTGGTATTTCCCACATGTGATATAGGTGGGCTAGGCATATGAAAACTCCTACACATTGCTAAGGATGTCCATGCCAAATTTCACTCAAATTCAAAACCTTTTTGAGGTCATTTTGGGTATAGCTAGAAAGAGGGCAGTTTGAAACCATATTCAAATTCAAACTGTTTTTATCCCATGAATTCAAAAGTGGGAGGCATATTCTTATTCAGTATATTTTTGTGAGCTCACATACCAATTTTCACTCCATTTGGAGTTCATCTTGACATGAGCTAAGTAGGGCAAATTCAAAATTTATTTGAATTTCAAACTGAACATGTGCTGAAATTCATTCAAACCAAACCCAATTTGAATTCTAACCAATTCAAATGGCTCATGGGTGCATAATTTGAATCACCATGGATATTTTGGGACTCTCTGTTTACAACAGTGATTAGGAGTAAATTTTAGAGGTTAAAATTGGAAGTGGGACCCACATGTCAGTCACTGGTTCAAAACAAACCGACTGAAACTCAGCTCACTCGGTTCCCGGGTGCAGTGCGTGCACGCCACCGGGGGCAGCCGGCGCCAGCTCCTGCTGCGTGCCCCAAGCCGGAGACCAGTCGCCGGGATTCTTATCCCCTCCCCGGCGTGCTCCCATCACTTATTCCCCGAGCTACCGACGCACTCGGCCTGTTCTTCCATCCGAGTTCCACTGCAGCCTGCCGCCGCTCGAGCTCGCGCTTGATCAAGTCCGATCACTCGCGAGCACAGCCTCCTCCACAGCAAAACGGCACCAGGAGATCATGAGCAACCTCCTAGACCCCGTGTTGGCCAGTGAGCAAGCGTCCTCGAGCTATACCGAACCGTTTCTCCGGCGAACCAAGCATCGCCGCTGATCGGGCTCTCGTGGACAGCACAACACAGCCGTTGTCACGTCCTCTTCTCTACACAAGAAAGGTGCGTGATTGTATGTAGATGGAGTAGCCGAAAGCCGTTTGGCGATTGATCAACCCTCGGCCGAGAATTTCCAAATTTACTCTCGATCAGTTCATAAGGACCGAGCTCACCTTCGGGTGAAATTCGTGCTCTATACGCGAGGGTTGGGCAAGCCCGTTACCTAGTAGCTTCTACGCACATTAGCGCCCACGCATGAACTGGAATCAGAGAAAACCATCAAGAATCGGCCATGATATGGCCGTTTTCCCCGCCGCCGTGGCTGAGCACCTCGGCTCACCGTCGAGAGCATAGTTGCCGGCATTTCTAGCTTTCACCCAGCCCTGGTTCGTGTTCCCTATGCTCTACTGATGCTCTCCGCCTGATTCCCGATCAATTTGGTGCACGGGAGAGCGGAACCGACCTCACCGGAACCCTAGCAGGTGCTGTCACCGGTGCGCACGGGTTTCCGGTCATCGCCGGCGGCCGGCGATCCCACCATCGAGTCCAGGGGGTCAGTAAAGGGGCAGGCGGCGAGTTTCGGGCCGGGGGGTGGCCGGAAACTCAATTCCGGCGAAGGTCGCCGGAGACCGCCGCCGCCAAACAGTTGGCGCGAGGAGGGAGACGACGCACTGTGTGCGGGGCCAACGAGCAGGAGTTTAAACTTTTCTCCAAATTTCAGTTTCAGTTCAAACTTCAAATCCTCATAACTTTAGCTAGAAAGCTCCAAATTGAGTGAACCAAATTTTGTTGGATTCAGCTCTCTGAGCACTTTCCAGCAAATCAAGTTTTACTTCATGAAAATCCTTAATTCTCCAGAATTAATTCCTCAAATTTAAACTGTTTGGAATTTTAACTGGAGAATCCTTTGGAGGAAAATCCTGAAATTTTGCTGGAATGTTCAACAAAATATCCCTGAACTACCATAAAAATTTCAGATCCATTTGAGCTAATTTGATCCACCTAATGGTGTGATTAGTGAAACTGTTCCAGAGAAAATAGAAAATGTTCAGAAACATTTTCAGAATTTTCTTTGAAATGGTTTGGCTCATATCTTTAGCTAGGAACCTTCAAATTAAGTGAGACCAACTCCATTAGAACCCTCTGAAAATCTAGTTTTCAGAAAGTCATAATTTGTTTCATGAAAATCCTTAGAACACCCTAAAAGCCTTCAATTAAGGTCAAGTACATAATTAATTGTGGAGGGCTCAAATGAGCTTTGCTGCAACTAAAACTTGACCAGGTCTCTGTTTAGGTTGTAACCAAGCCACAGTAAAAGTTTCACAGTCATAGAGTCTGTCTAGTGGGACTTATAAGCTTCACAAGTTCAAACTTAATACAAATGCATTTAAATTGATACATGTACTTCTTCTATCATGTAGTCGCTAAGGTCGAGGAGGAACCCGAAGTCCTAGACTTCGTTACTCCGGAGGAATAGCTAGCCTACGACCAAGATCAGCAAGGCAAGCTCCGGTTTGCATTAACCTTTTACAAATTTTTATTGTTTTGAGCACTTACTGGAGTATTATGATTCTTTGCATTAGAGTCTTGTGTGGAAACCCAATTGCATAGCCAAGAAAACCATGAGTTGGGTTTAGGATTGCAAACCCCGTTAGCTACTGCAATGCTAAGATAGTGTAGGATTCGGTACAAGTCGAGTAATTGGAACTACTTGCGAGCATAGGCTAGAGGCACTCAACTCGGGTAGTGATAGCACATGAAACACATTGCAAGAAAATGAGACCAAGCGGAGGGTAAGGGCAGCAGGACTTTGGGGCCTGTGTGCTATAGCTCCGCTTGTGTCGATTGAGGACCGAGCCGTGTGCGGGCCTGTTGAACAAGCTAGAACAGTACCGAAGACCTACCGGCTATATGGGAACCGGGAAACTGATGTAACTCAGGTAGCTGGGTGTTGAGGCATAGCTGGTCGTTCAGAGGGTAGGTTGAGAGCTCGAGGTGTAAATCGGCTGGCGGCACTGAGATGCGCGTGCAGAGACATCTTGCTCGGGACGATTGGACCGGTTCAACATTTGGCTAACGGGTGAAAGGTAGTTACGTACGGCGTCCGTGATGGTTGTTGTAGGCAACATCGAGTACGGGCGTACGTGACGGGTTGTTCGGGTAACCCTGCAGGTGTAAATCGATTATAATCGCTGTCCCTCGCGGTCAGTGAGTACCACTTGTTCACTGTACCGTGACGTAGAAAGAGTAGGCTAGTTACATGTTAAAATGTTGCTGATTGAAAGACGGACTTGGTTGTTAATGATTTGCTGTAGTCTAGAGCTAATTAAAGTTCTTTTCAACTTTGGGCAAAGTACATGAGAGAAATGCGTTTCTTGTTTGATTGCGGCTCTCTCATGTGCCTTAGCATAAGGTTCTCCACAACCTGCTGCTAAAACTGGAAAGTAAGGTTCTACTAATTAGGCGAGTCCTTGCAAATGATTTTTACCTCATGTAACCCATCACCCCTCATGTAGAAGTTCCATGTTTAGGTGAGACGGGTCAGACTTGCTGAGCCTTCGTGCTCACTGCTTCTGTTTGAAGCTTTTGCAGGGTTCTATGAGGAAGGGACTCCCGAAGAGGAGACGGAACCCCAAGAGTGGAACCCCGTCGAGTGGGAGTCGTGCACGCCGCAGAGTTAGTGTGCGTGTGTGCTAGCAAGAACACGTTCAAGGGCTGGATGTGGATTTGATGCTTAGTCAATGCCCGTGAGTGTAGACTGGACTTATTTTGATGTACAAATGTTCATAAACCACTTTATGTAATAAGAGTTTTGCTTCCGCTTTGTACCTTTGATGTGTGTTATTCGGTGTTGTGCAACGCAACACCCCTCAGCATGATCCTGGCTCGACAAGACCGTGGGGTCGTGTCACATTGCGTGCCTGTCTTCACGTCTTGGGAAGGCGCGTGCTGTCTTGACTGGCCACAGTGGCACCTGGAAGACGTGCGCCGCGTCTCTGCGTCCTGGGAAGGCGCGGGTCTTGAATGTCTTGTACGATAAGGGCATGGTGCGCCTTTATCTTGCTGCCTACCGCACCGGGTGGGTAGCGCTGCTTTGCAGGCCACGTGGCGGGCCCGGAGCTCTCCTCTGAGGAGAGGGAGGTCCGGCCCCGTAGGATATGTGGAGCCTTCGGAGCTCTCCCCGCGAAGGGGGGAGGTCTGGCTCTGCTAGCCACGTGGCGGGCCCGGAGCTCTCCTCTGAGGAGAGGGAGGTCCGGCCCCGCAGGACACGTGGAGCCTTCGGAGCTCTCCCTGCGGAGGGGGGAGGTCCGGCTCTGCTGGCCACGTGGCATGCTCGGAGCTCTCCTCTGAGGAGAGGGAGGTCCGGCCCCGTAGGACACGTGGAGCCTTCGGAGCTCTCCCCGCGGAGAGGGGAGGTCCGGCTCTGCTGGCCACGTGGCGGGCCCGGAGCTCTCCTCTGAGGAGAGGGAGGTCCGGCCCCGCAGGACACATGGAGCCTTCAGAGCTTGCCCCTGCGGATGGGGCAAAGTCCTTAGACGGTTTTCCCCTGTGCGTGGGGGTACCCCATATTGAGGGTACCGACAGTGGCCCCCGGGCCCATCTCGGGGGAGATAACGAGCCCGAGGTGGGGCCTCCATCTCTTCTACCCCGCGCACCTTCTCGGAGACTCCCTTTGACCGTTGCTGGGGCATGAACGGTCGTGGGATCATGGCGACGTGAGCCCTGCTTGATGGCTGCTTTTACTGCGGTGGTTCCCAAGGCTGCCACTACTGCACGTCGCAGCGCTTCATCGGGAATAAACGAATTGACCCGCCGGGTTGCCTGCCTGGGGGGACTGACTTCTTGGACCACCGCTTCTGCAGGATGGCCTGGGCCCGCTTGTCACGAACGCCAGGGCTTGGAGTTGGGGCGCCTGCCTTGAGCAGCGCATTCAAAGCATTTTGAATCGCTTCTGGGAAGTTTAAAAGGGGATCTCATCTGCATCGCAGACTTCACTTTACACACTTCCCTGCACTTGATCCCCCCAGAATCCTCTGAGCACCCAAGCCTTCTTCGTCCTCCAAGCACTCGCGCCTTCGTCTCTGATGGCTTCATGCCTGCCTCCGTCGCGCCTTGCCTGGATGAAAGACCTCAGGCCGATGCGCAAGTTGCTAGGGTGGCATTCGGAGGAGCAGCGGCGCTGTCTCCGGCGAGGATCTCTTCCCCTACGTCTGGAGGCGGGGGAGATTGTCTTCTTCGCTGCCTACGGCTTGGCGGGGTTCGTCCCGCCAATCTCTTCATTCTTCGTGACACTCCTGGAGACATACGGCCTCCAACTTCATCACCTCTCCCCCAAATCCTTCGAAATGGCCGCCGTCTTCGTCCAGTTCTGCAAAATGTTCGTGGGAGTGCGCGCTTCGTTGACGCTCTTCCGCCACTTCGTGTTGTGGACGACTGGGCGCGGATCAAAGAACCAGTTGGGCGCCTACTACTTCCAGCATCGCTGCAAGGACCCGAAGGTCTCTGGGTACCTTCTGCCCTTCAGCGCGGCGAGGTAGGAAGGCTGGAGGGACAACTGGGTGATTGTGAAGACTGATGAGCACGATCACCTCCAGTTGCTGACCGATGCTTCAACCACCGAGCGTAGCTTCTGGGAGGAGAGCCCGGTGCTGGAGCCCGAATACGCGCCAGTCCTGGAGCAGATTCTGTTCCTGGCGGAGCAGGGACTGACATCCTTGATGGTGCTGGAGAGCTTCCTGTCACAGCGTCTTGCACCGCTGCAGCAGCGCAACCGCCCAGTGTGGTACTACACCGGCATCCATGATTGCACCAGGCTAGAGACAGGCTTGGAGTCAGTCCCTTCTGAGGAAGTGATGAGGGGGATGTTGATGAGCTTTAGCAGCGACTTCCTTGATGACGACTCCCTCACGGTCCTAGCTTCCTGCCTCCCCCTCTCCATGGAGCCGTTACTGTAGGATCGAAGAGCACGTGAAAAGCTACCAGAGGGGGTGAATGGTAGATTAAAACTTTTCGCAGCGGAAACAACAAAAACCCCTCAGCAAAAACCAATCGGTTAAAGAAACCGTGTGTGCAAGTGTTTTCAAACGTGTTCAACCATGACAAATCAAGTAGAGAGGTATATAATCAAGTCACGGATCTAATGCAACAAGAATCACTTGAAAACACGAAGTAAAACTTGAGATACGATCAAAACAATAAACGAAGATCAATCTGTTCTACCCGATATAAAACAGATCTGCAACGCTGCAAAGAAACTCGTGTATCTCAAAAACTACAGATCCTAAGCTCGTGAAAATTTCACATATGATAGATAATTGAGTTGTGAAGACAACCCAAAAAGAATCACGTCAATCGGATCTGTAAAACTCGAGTTATGAACGAAACACCGAAGCAACGTCGGTCTGTCCAGAAACTCAGCGAGAAAGACTTGACGAAAAAACAAGTCGGACGAACAAGGCACAAAAGCTCCTCGAAACTATGAACTTTATTCAATAGAAATACAAGAGGAACAGCCCAAAGTTCTCTGCCCATGAGAGCTCTGGCCTCCCTTGCTTTTATAGCCAGCCCTCAGGCTAAACAATCCAATCTAGGACTCCTACTCCTAATTGGACTCGTATCCTAACTTACCATAACTGCTCAGGACTCTCCTATTCGCAGATAGAAGCAATCGTGAGACTTCCAAACACCTTAGGAATGTCCTAAACATTCTTAAAACAACTCAACTTCGTGCCTAGCATGAAATCCTATCATAACCAACTCAAATCTTCCATATTTGAGCCATATCCGACTCAGCCTCAGCCTGAGTATGCAATCCAGCCTGTTGAACCTTTCTGACCAATTCTTTACGTCCACTTCTCTTCATCACACCTTGGAACAATGTTGCCACGTCCATGCACTCCTTGCACACGTGCAAACACCTTCCAACGACGTACACGCAACCTTCATATGCACTGCCCTTGATCCAAACATGTTGCGCGACCTCCCGATCAACTCAACCACAGCTCCTCCCGAACTTGGTTGTTGGAACCTCATCTCCTCCCTGAGACTAGTCCAAGGATCCCGTCACCAGCCATGTCTTGAACTCAAGCAACACCTGCACATGAATAAACAACCAATTTTTCCGAGCACAAGTCCTCGAGTTGACTCACGTTAGTTCGAAAACCACAACACCTTACATGAGCACGTCACATAAGCATGTTGCAAACCATATCAAATGATAACAGCCATAACCACCAAAACACACCAAAAACTTAGCAAATTAATACTAAGCAAACCTTCCCATAAAGCAAGTTTGAAACATTGCGAGTTAAAAGCAAAAACAAGACGCTGCAGTTCTACGAGTTGAACTTCACGGGAGCTCCCTAAAACCAAGCTCCGGACCTCACAGAAGCTCTCCGGACCTTGCAGGAGCTCTCCGGACCTTGCGTCGGACCTTGCCAACACTTGGCGGTCCTAACAAAGAACTTGTCGGACCTTGCCACAGAAGAATGTTTTGGCAATATTCAAAACTTTGAATGCTAATGCTAACTTTTATCCTAATTGCCAATGTATTCAGCACACATAGGTCTCACAATCTCTCCCTTGATGAATGCATTGGCAACACCAATTAAAATCCGAACATTGGTTTATAAAAAGTTTTGAAAAGCTTTGAAAACTCATTTCTCCCCCTTTATTAATTTCTCCCCATTTTTTAAAATCAGAGAAGGAAGAAAGTGTATAACATATGCAAAGTGTAAAAAAATCTCTCCTTATACATATTTCTCCCCCTTTGACAATGTATTCAGCAAGGTTCAAAAGAGAAATTTTTAAATGTTATGAGCATATTATAACATATACATACAAAACAAAGCTCATCCAAGTCATACTATCAGGTTACTTACACTATCACATCAATGAGATACATAAAGTAGTGTAAGCCATGCTAGAGATCAAATGTACTTTTCAGTTTAAGCAAGTCATGATCTCCCTTACTCAACTATTTCAAAACCTGAAAACATGACACTTGTTGCTGCATTTTTATTATTCATAATCATTTAAGGCACAAAGTTGATCATATGATATTTGCAAGAGATTATATGCCGCATCAGCCTTATTCTAACCAACCAAGCCAAACCTATGTCATTTGACAATCAGAAACTTAAGGACATGGTTTTAGTCATACACAATTCCTTCCAAGTTCATATCTTAGTGCAATGATAAGCAATCTCAAAAGAAGAAGTGTGATGCATGCATATTCTCTTGATCTTTTCTCAATTTTTAATTTGAAAACTCAACATGTGAGCTGATCACTTGATTAATTTTTTATGATTAAAAGCACTTGTGAGCACGCAACAAGTTCAAAACAGCAAGAAAGTTCGATCATGACCAGATTTAGTGTAAGTAATTATTTCAATTACTAGTCATGGCAAAAACTACAAAATATATAACATGAGTAATGTAGTAAGAACTTTCAGCCTGTAAAAGGAATCACAAAGTCATATATGTATGAAATACTATGCTCATATTATTTTTGTTTCAGATTCACACATAGACTTTCAAAGTTTCAAAAACTCCCCCTCAATTTAAGCCATGAGGATGCATAATCCCTATTTCACTACGAATGAAACAAAAACGAGTGAAATCCAAAGGTTTTGTAAAAATATCAGCCAATTGTTGTTCGGTATCGACATGGTGAAGCACAATGTTTCCTTTTTCAACATTATCACGAAGAAATTGATACCTAATGTCAATGTGCTTAGTTCTAGAGTATTTCACGGGGTTTTTAGCAATACAAATTGCACTAGTGTTATCACAAAACAGTGGAACACTATCTAAATCAACCCCATAGTCCTTAAGTGTTTGAACAATCCAATGAATTTGTGAGCAAGCGCTAGCCGCAGCTACATATTCAGATTCGGCCGTGGATTGTGCAACTGAACTTTGTTTTCTAGAGGACCAAGCAACAAGTGAATTACCAAGAAAATGACAAGCACCCGAAGTACTTTTCCTATCAATCCTACAACCCCCAAAATCAGCATCCGAAAAAGCTTTCAAAGAAACGGTTGAGGAAGAAGGAAGAAAAATGCCAAATTCTTGAGTTCAATGTAGGTACCTGAGAATCCTTTTGATGGCTTGGCGATGTGAAGCACGTGGAGAAGCTTGAAAACGTGCACAAAGACATACGCTGAATTGTATGTCCGGTCTTGACGCCGTGAGATACAAAAGTGATCCAATCATACTTCTGTATTCTTTTTTATCGACCGGGTCACCATCTTCGTCAAGTTCAAGTGTTGTTGCTGTTCCCATTGGTGTCCGAAGAGGCTTGCATTTGTTCATGTTGAAGCGCTTAAGAAGGTCCTTTGTATACTTAGTTTGATGCACAAAAGTTCCTTCTTTTGTTTGCTTGATTTGCAGCCCCAAAAAGTATGTGAGTTCTCCCATCATACTCATCTCAAATTCTGAACTCATCATAGCTGAAAACTTGGACACGAGATCATGAGAAGCACAACCAAAGATAATATCATCCACATACACTTGAACGAAAAATGAGTCATTGCCATGCTTAAGTACAAAAAGAGTTTTATCAACCTTGCCCATGGTAAACCCGTTTTCAAGTAAGAATGTTTTTAACCTATCATACCATGCTCATGGGGCTTGTTTTAGACCGTACAAGGCTTTGGACAATTTGTAAACATGATTAGGAAAATTTGGATTTTCAAAACCCGGTGGCTGCTTAACATAAACCTCCTCCTCTATGTAGCCATTAAGAAAAGCACTTTTAACATCCATTTGATATAACTTGAAACCTTTAGATGCAGCAAATGCTAATAAAATTCTTATAGCTTCTAATCTAGCAACAGGAGCAAATGTTTCATCAAAATCTAGACCTTCAATTTGAGTGAAACCTTGAGCAACCAACCTAGCTTTATTCCTAACCACAACCCCATTCTCACTTTGCTTATTTTTAAATACCCATTTAGTTCCAATTAATGTGTGACCTTGAGGTGGAGGTACAAGTTTCCAAACATTATTTCTTTCAAAAATTTCTAACTCTTCTTGCATGGCATTAATCCAAGATTCATTAGTGAGTGCGTGTGATATATCCCTGGGTTCAAAAGAAGCAACAAAAGCAGAATGAGCATGAGAGTTTGGATCGCAAAACCTGGACCGAGTGACTCGTTCATGCAAGCTTCCAATGATTTGTTGTGGAGGATGACTTTTAAGTACTCGGAGGGGAGTAGACACTTCACAAGCACCTTCTTCTTCATGTTCGGACCTTTGATTAGGAGAGCTTGTTGATTGAGGAAGGTCCGAACCAGCAGTAGTGACTGTTGGTGCTGGTTGTGGTGCAAAATCAGCAGCTTGATCGTTATTTACTTCCGAGTTTTCGGGCAGCAGCACCACTTCTTCATCTTCTTCAATAAAAGTACTCTCCCCCTGCGGATATGGATCCGGATCTGCAATATCGGAGCTAGTACTTAGGCTAGCTTCATCAAAAGAAACCTCGCAAGTCTCCACAATTTTGTTAGTGTCAAGTAAAAGCACACGGTAGCCTCTAGTATGAGATGGATAACCAAGAAACATGCCATCAACAGATCTAGCTTCAAATTTATCAAGATTACCATGTTTCTTAACAAAGCATTTGCAACCAAAAACCCTAAAGTGTGTAACACTAGGCCTATGTCCAAACCGGAGCTCATATGGGGTTTTTCCAAGCTTAGCATGCAAGAAAACACGATTTGAGACATAACAAGCGGTTGCAATTGCATCAGCCCAAATTTCCTAGGAGTTTGATATTCATCAAGCATAGTCCTAGCCATCTCAACTAAGGTCCTGTTCTTTCTTTCTACGACACCATTTTGTTGTGGTACATAGGGTGAAGAGTATTGATGATCTATTCCATTTTCAGCACAAAAGTGATCAAAGGATTGGTTTTTAAATTCAGTTCCGTTATCACTTATAATTGCTTTTAATGATCCTGGGTGATCAATAGATAATCTAAGAAATAAAGTTCTAAAATCACTAAAAGCTTCATTCTTAGATGCCATAAAATAAACCCAAGAATATCTGGAATAATCATCAACAATCACAAGAACATACCATTTACCTCCGAAGGATTGAACACGTGCCGGACCTACTGTGTCAAGATGTAAAAGTTGTCCCAGTTCAGCTGTCATGGTCATTGTGAGAGGAGCATGTGAACCTGCAACAAACTTAGCATGTCTACAAGAAGAGCACACAATATCATTGTCCTTTTTAAGCTCCGGCAGCCCACGTATGCGATCGAGAGCACTAACACGAGTGAGATGATCAAAGCCTATGTGACCAAGTCTACGATGCCAAAAATATAGATCCTTTGTATCATTAGCAACTAGACACCGATGCTTAGAAGTTGACAAATCAAAATCAGCTTTAAAAACTCTTCCAAACCTAGACATGTTAAACAAAAGCTCACCTTTTGAATCTACAACCTTGCAGCAATTTTTGGCAAAGCTAACCTCTAGATTTTCATCTAGCAATTGTGAAACCGAAAGCAAGTTGTATTTCAAATTTTTAACAAGTGCCACATCTTTCAAAGTGTAGAGATTGTTTACTCTAACCGAACCTTTAGCAATTATGGGAGTAGAAGAGTTATCGGCGAAAGTAACATTTTCTACACGTGACACAAAAGAGAGAGAGGAGAACCATTCTTTGTTACCAGTCATGTGGCGTGAGCAACCTGAATCCACAATCCAAATGTTCTCCTTCCTCAAACGTGAAACCTACACAGCAGCACAATACGTCGATGACTCAATACTGGGGTCAGTTAAAAGACTTTTAGGAATCCAGTACTGAGTCACACGATGTCCAGCAGGAATAACACGCGAAAGCTGAGAAGGTACAGCAGGTTTATGAGCCAAACATCGAAAATTTTTGTTCCCAACTACTGACTTAGAAGATGTGTTATGTGTAGCACAAAAAACAGTAGGTCCGGGAGCAAGTTTTTGACTCATTACAGCAGGTTGCAAGCTCCGAACATTCGGTCTAGCAGATTTTGCTTGGTTGTTATGTGATCTAGCAAGTATTCTTTGTTTCTTATCGTGTTTAGCTAGTCTATAACAAAAATCCATGACATGACCATCTCTACCACAGTAGGTACAATGAAAAATAACCTTATTATCATGTCTAGATGAGCAAGCAACACGTTTATTAGAACCCGAATGGGACAGTACTCCTGCAGATTTGAAAATCACCTCTTTTTGTCTAGGAGCTGTTTGAATCAAACCGCTTCCTAATGACTTTACAACTTTAGGTGGGTGTGCCTTAGCATGAGCATGAGAATTAAAACCTAAACCAGTTTTATCATTACAAGACTTGGAAGAATTCAGCAGCAAGTTTAGGTTCTTATTTGCATTAGAAAACCGATCTAGTGTCCTATACATGTCATCAAGTTTATTGGACAGATCAAAGCAGTTTTCACATGAAGTTTTTCCTTTTAGTTTGCAATTTGAACAATATTTAACTTCATGCGCACGTAAAGCATTGTTCAAAATAGAAATCTCATTCATAGCATCATTTAGTTTCTTATTCAGATCATCACATGAAGAACAATGCAAATCAATTGTAGAACAACAAGCATCTTTGAAATTTTTATCATTAAGTGCAGCAAGCTCTTTGTTCTTTTCAATTTCAAGTTCAAGTTTATCAAGTGTAGATGCGTGTGCACTTCTTAAAGAGGATAATTGTTCATAAATCAAATCACATGAGGAACAAGAATCATCACTAGGAATCAAAGTTTTTAAACGATTAATTTCAGATTCTAGTGATTCAATTTTAACAGCATTGTTCCTAAGTTTTTTATCTTTTTTCTTTAATATAACAGTGGCACGAGAAATAGCATCACACATTTCTTCGCAAGTGGGACATACCTCTTCATCGTCGCTGTTGTGTTCTGCCTCCTCGGAGCTTGAACTTGACTTGCTCGCCATGCAGCACATATTTGCCATAGCTTCTTCATCTTCATCACTACCGGTGTCCACATCACTTGAGCCGAAATCTTGAAGTGCATAGATCATACTATGCACTATGTTGCGCATTGATAAATCTTTCTTCTTCTTATTCTTTGCAAACGATTTCTTCGGCCTTGTTTGCTTTTCTTCACGTGAAGTCGGACCTGAAAGGTTAGGGCACTCCGTACGAAAATGTCCTGTCTTACCACATTCAAAACATCGTTGAGGTCCGGAGCTTCCTCTCCTTCTAGTTCTCACATTTTGCAATGCTTTTGAGAACCGAGTAGAGATGAGTGGAAGCTCCTCCTCTGGAAACTTTTCAATCTGTTCAAGGTTAGAGAGGACAGCAAAGAGAGCGCACCACTAGATGATGATTGACTAGAACTAGACATGTCACGTTGCGAAACAAATGCAATAGACTTGTTGGGGTTTTTACGTGAGATGATGTCAATTTCATGAGTTTTCAATTTAGAATAAAGCACGTCTAAAGTAAGAGAACTCATGACAGTAGATTCACGAATAGATGTAACTTTCATCTCCCAAATTGACGTATCTAATGCTCTTAACAATTGTCTAGCATTTTCAGCATCTGAAAAGTTAACATTGACACTACGCAAGTTGCGGAGAATTTTATTAAAGCAAGCAAAAAGGTCGTCAATTGACTCACTGGGTTGCATCTCAAAACGCATGTATTCTTTCTTGAACATATCTTGCCTTACCTCCTTGATCGTATTGGATCCTTCATGGTAGTCACAAAGAGCTTTCCAAACATCATATGCAGATCGGAGGTGTGCAACACGGTCGAAGTCGCTTTGAGTCAATCCTTGGATGATCAAGTTGCGAGCCTTGTTGTTGTTGTCAACATCTCTCATGTTCGCAGCCGTAACTTGATCGTTGGGTGGTACATTGAAGTTCCGGTAGACCTTTTTCCCATATGGCGAAGCCTTGCGCCTGTATGTAGGCCTCCATCCGCGCCTTCCAAACCTGAAAATCGATGCCATTGAACACACAAGGTTTTGCGGATATTTCTCCATGATGGTTAGTCAAAACACGTGCAAATCACAAAGATTAGAGCACCTTGGCTCTGATACCAATTGTAGGATCTAAGAGCACGTGAAAAGCTACCAGAGGGGGGTGAATGGTAGATTAAAACTTTTCGCAGCGGGAACAACAAAAACCCCTCAGCAAAAATCAATCGGTTAAAGAAACCGTGTGTGCAAGTGTTTTCAAATGCGTTCAACCGTGACAAATCAAGTAGAGAGGTAGAGAATCAAGTCACGTATCTAATGCAACAATAATCACTTGAAAACACGAAGTAAAACTTGAGATACGATCAAAACATTAAATGAAGATCAATCTGTTCTACCCGATATAAAACAGATTTGCAACGCTGCAAAGAAACTCGTGTATCTCAAAAACTACAGATCCGAAGCTCGTGAAAATTTCACAGATGATAGATAATTGAGTTTTGAAGACAACCTAAAAAGAATCACGTCAATCGGATCTGTAAAACTCGAGTTATGAACGAAACACCGAAGCAACGTCGGTCTGTCCAGAAACTCGGCGAGAAAGACTTGACGAAAAACAAGTCGGACGAACAAGGCACAAAAGCTCCTCGAAACTATGAACTTTATTCAATAGAAACACAAGAGGAACAGCCCAAAGTTCTCTGCCCATGAGAGCTCTGGCCTCCCTTGCTTTTATAGCTCAGGCTAAACAATCCAATCTAGGACTCCTACTCCTAATTGGACTCGTATCCTAACTTACCATAACTGCTCAGGACTCTCCTATTCGCAGATAGAAGCAATCGTGAGACTTCCAAACACCTTATGAACGTCCTAAACATTCCTAAAACAACTCAACTTCGTGCCTAGCACGAAATCCTATCATAACCAACTCAAATCTTCCATATTTGAGCCATATCCGACTCAGCCTCAGCCTGAGTATGCAATCCAGCCTGTTGGACCTTTCCGACCAATTCTTTACGTCCACTTCTCTTCATCACGCCTTGGAACAATGTTGCCACGTCCATACACTCTTTGCACACGTGCAAACACCTTCCAACAACGTACACGCAACCTTCATATGCACTGCCCTTGATCCAAACATGTTGCGCGACCTCCCGATCAACTCAACCACAGCTCCTCCCGAACTTGGTTGTTGGAACCTCATCTCCTCCCTGAGACTAGTCCAAGGATCCCGTCACCAGCCATGTCTTGAACTCAAGCAACACCTGCACATGAATAAACAACCAATTCTTCCGAGCACAAGTCCTCGACTTGACTCATGTTAGTTCGAAAACCACAACACCTTACATGAGCACGTCACATAAGCATGTTGCAAACCATATCAAATGATAACAGCCATAACCACCAAAACACACCAAAAACTTAGCAAATTAATACTAAGCAAACCTTCCCATAAAGCAAGTTTGAAACATTGCGAGTTAAAAGCAAAAACAAGATGCTGCAGTTCTACGAGTTGAACTTCACGGGAGCTCCCTAAAAACAAGCTCCAGACCTCACAGAAGCTCTCCGGACCTTGCAGGAGCTCTCCGGACCTTGCGTCGGACCTTGCCAACACTTGGCGGACCTAACAAAGAACTTGTCGGACCTTGCCACAGAAGAATGTTTTAGCAATATTCAAAACTTTAAATGTTATTGCTAACTTTTATCCTAATTGCCAATGTATTCAGCACACATAGGTCTCACAGTTACGGAGGGCGAAGCTGTTGCGGGAGCTGCCGACGTTGGACGATATCGGCATCGCCATGCGTCAGGTCGGAGATGCCTTCCAGGGAATCTCGATCCCTGGGGTTGAGCGCTCCGGAGCGGAGCGTGAGGCGTCGGCCGATGCCCAACCCGTGCCGAAGGTCGACAGAGCCCAGACCGCCGATAAGGGGAAGGGGAAGGAGCCGGCCTCTGGCTTGCCGGAGAAGAAGCTCGCCCGGTCCCCTCTGAGGGCGTCGTTTGCGCCAAGCCAAGGGACCGGAGCACCCCTGCGCCCTCCTTCTAGAGGCATTGGTTTGTCGGGCGGTGACCCCAAGAGGCCTCGGGTCCTCCGCGCCGACGGGACTCCCCTCGGACAGCGGCGGCCCGAGGAGCCCCTGGCGTCCCACCCTCCCTCCACAGGTGGTGGAGCTCCAAGGAGGGACGTCAGTGCTGCGATGTCTGGGGGTGAGCCGAGGGCTCAGGCGCCCCGGTTAACGAGCGTCCCGGCTGCAGGCTCGGCAGGCGGTGGCGCTGGAGGGAGCAGCGCCAGGACTCATCCAGGGACGCAGGCGCCCCGGGCTTCAGGGGCTGGATCGGCGAGTGGAGCCAGGAGAACTGCTGGCGGGAGCCCTGCTGCTCCGTCTCCCAGGGGGGCTCCGGATGTACCCTCTGTTATGCCGGTCCGGGTGCCTTCAGCGTAGGCCGCGGTGGTGATGCTAGGCTTTGGCGGTCCTGCCCCGGCTCGGAAGCCAGGGCTCCATGCCTGCTGGAGTGTTCGAGTTCCTCGGTAAGTTCGCACTCACCGGATCTCGATACTTGTGTATTTCTTTTCCTCTTGTCTTGAGGGGTCCCCGTGCTTGCAGGGACTCATCTGCAGCCGGGAACGTGTCTGTTCCCCGGCCACCTTCGGCTAGCGGAGGTCCTGCACCGCAGTGTCTAGAGGCTGCAGCGGCTTCCCCGGCCCCAGAGATGGTGCAGGCGCCTCCTCCTTCTTTGTCGGCAGAACCGGTTCCTGCGGCGGAGGCGGCGCCTGTTCGTCCTCCTTCGCCAGCTCGGGAGCTGGCGGCTGTTGAGGACTCGGCGGAGCTGGCTGGTGGCGTCCAGCCCTCCGGTGTTGAAGCGGGAGGAGCGGATGCAGGTCCCCCGGCGGGCGGCAAGCAGGGACATGTCGTCAGCGCCCCTGCTTCGGCGCTGACTTTTCCAGATTGGCGCCTTGTTGCGGTCTCTGTGGATGCTGTGGTGCCGGCGTCTCCTCCGTACGACGACGTCATGGAGGAGATCTGTGGCGCGGCTTCGGCCTCTGCCGCCCCGCTGCCCTCTGCGGACACCCTGGAGCTTGCCCAGGCCAGCGTCCGGCAGGTCCTGGCCGCGCTCGAGCACGAGCGGGAGGCCTTGGCAGACGAGAGGGACCGCCTCCGCGGCTGGGGGTGGCTCTTGAAGCTGCGGACACAGGAGGTCGAGGAGGAGCTCGATGCAAAGCGGTCGAGGCTCGATGCTGAGGATGCGCTCCTCGACATCCAGAAGAGGGCCGTCGACGGCCTGGACTCCGAGACCTGACGGCTCTTGCAGGAGACTCGCGAGGCCAACGCCAGTGTCCAGGCCCATGCCGATGCCAACGAGGAGCTGCGGCTGCAGCTGGCGCGCCGCGAGTGCGCCGTCGTGGACCGGGAGCGCGCCGTGGCGACCAAGGAGAAGAAGGTCGCCGAGAAGCTGGAGGCCAGTGAGGGTGACCTGAAAGCCCGGGCCGAAGAGCTGGAGCTTCGGGAGGCAGCTCTAGCCGAGAGGTATGAGCAGGCCTCCCGGGAGTGCCAGGCGGTGCTGGACCGGGATCTGGCTGCTGACTTCCGAGCTTCGGAGTTGGAGCAGCTTACCCGGGACCTCGAGCTCCGGGAGAACTCCTTGGCGGCCAAGGAGAAAGAGTTCCCCGAGGAAGGGCCCGACGCCCTGCTGGCGGCTCGCCAAGAGGTGGAGAAGCTTCAAGCTTCGTGGTCCGTCGAGGCTCGAGCGGTCTGGAGCTTCGTCAGCCAGGCAGGATCCGCCATGGTACCCCTTGGCTTCAGCCCCGTGAGGACGGGGCTCCGGCGCAAGAGGTGGCCGAGGCACTTCCAGCACTCGTGTCCATCGGCGCCAAGCTGGATAGGCTCGGGGCTGTGATCGTCGACGAGCTTGAGACGGAGGGACGGATCTTGGCGGAGGAGGTCACCACGCACGTGCCGGCATGCTTCCGGAGCCGGGATCCCTCCCTCTCTCTAGAGCCGGTGAGGCAGGGCTCCGGCATCGAGTGGGAGGAAGCCGCCAGGGACGGAGTCGGGGACGTGGCCACCCTCGTAGCGTCTAGGTTCCAGTGGGAGTCCGGGGACTCTTAGGCATCCGCCCTTGTAGCCGAAGGGCTTTGTATCTTTTGTTTTTGTTGTGTCTGTAGTCCAGCTCATGGAGCTTTGAATGAAAGAACGGACTTGTGTATTTGTGTGTCTTGTTCTTTTAGCTTGCTCTTGGCTTGCCCTGCCCGAGTCCTTAGCTCCGCAAGGGCTCCGAGAGGTTTCTACTGATCTTGAAGCTTTGCACAGACACCTTCCTCGGGTCCTTGCTGTCCTAAGGACCCAAGGGGTCTTCGGAGCCCGCCCCGTGAGGACGGGGGGAGGTCCGGCTCTGCTGCCACGTGGAGGACCCAGAGCTCTCCTCTGAGGAGAGGGAGGTCCGGCCCTGCTGGACACGTGGATCCTTCGGAGCTCTCCCTGCGGAGTGGGGAGGTCCGACTCTGCCGGCCATGTGGAGGGCCCGGAGCTATCCTCTAAGGAAAGGGGAGCTCCAGCCCCGCCGGACACGTGGGGCCTTCGGAACCCGCCCCTACGGAGTGGGCGAGGTCCGGCTCCTCTGGTCTTGTTGTTGGAGTCAGGAGCTCCAGTGCCGCCGAGTGCTCCGGCCTTCCCTGGTGCGGTCCCCCTAGTGACCCCCTGGTAGGTGTGGCCAATGGTTTGGGCACACCTACCATATTCCTATGGGGGAGCTAAGGCCAGGGCCCCCCTCTTCGCCCTGAGCGCAGCGGTGCTGGGACCCTGGCTCCGGAGGTCCGGGAGGCCTCTCAGGAGGTCCTACACACAAGTAGGGGAACCGTAATTCTCCTCGGGGGCTCTCCCTTCCCTGTCTCTTAGTCTTATTTGGCTTACGGTCCTAGACCGATATACGGGGCTTGGGCAATTCAGTGCGCCCGGCACCGGAGGTCCGGCTCCCTCCAAGGTCAGGGTACGACCATCCGGCCCCTAGTACTGGACCGTAACGCTGGGGAAGCAGAGTGAACACGCTTTGGGTACGGAACCAGGCAAAGCAGGCTGTACTCCCCTGGACCTCCGAAGGGCAGAGTGTGCATGCTTTGGGTACGGAACAAGGCAAAGCAGGCTACGCACCCTGGACCCCCTGTAACCGACACTTCCCCCGGGCCTGCTCTGGGCAGCCCGCGGAGGTTCTTTTTCAGAGGGGCTAGTCACTCACGGAGAGCTTACGCGTTAGGGACGATTGAGGGAGCAGCTTGACACAGGGATTTTTACGTGGTTCAGGCTGCCGGAGCGTAATACCCTACGTCCACGGTGAGCAGAGGTGCTCGTTGTATTGCTTGGTGCTCTGGTGTGAACCCTGCGTGAGAGTGTAAAATGTCCAACCTAAGGGTGCAAATGGCTGGAGTGCGAACCCTTGCTAACGTTGCCTACCCGAGCCTTTTATAGCCAAAGGCTCGGGTGGTTTACAAGGTGGTCCCGGGGAGATTGCCTGCCATCTACCGTATCCGCAGTTACGCCGGTAGTTGTCTCTGGCGAGGGCTTCCGAGTCTTCGATCTGCCGCCCTGCCCATGCCGCTAGCTAGTCGTAGTGGTTGGCAGGGGCGGCAGGGGATGTCTTGTCGCTGTCTTTATTGGCGGGCAGGCTCTGACACGGTGCGCCAGTCTTCACTGCGATGTGATTGGGCACAACGGCTCCTGACAGCGGCGTGCTCCGCGTCTCCCCGCCTTGGGAAGGCGCGAGTCTTGAATACCTTGTACGGACAATGTATGGCGTGTCTTTACTCTTGCTGCCTACCGCGCGGGGCCAGGCAACGCTGTTCTGCTGGCCACGTGGCGGGCCCGGAGCTCTCCTCTGAGGAGAGGCAAGTCCGGCCCCGCTGGACACGTGGAGCCTTCGGAACTCTCCCTGCAGAGAAGGGAGGTCCGACTCTGTGGGCCATGTGGCGGGCCTAGAGCTTTCCTCTGAGGAGAGGGAGGCCCGACTCCGCTGGACACGTGGAGCCTTCGGAGCTCTCCCCGCGGAGGGGGAAGGTCCAGCTCAGTTGGCCATGTGGTGGGCCCAGAGCTTACCTTTGAGGAGAGGGTTGTCCGGCCTCGCTGGACACATGGCGCCTTCGGAGCTCTCCCTGCGGAGAAGGGTGAGGTCCTTAGGCAGTTTCCCCTATGCGCGGGGTACCCCATATTGAGGGTACCGACACCCCCCATGCATAGCGTAGGTTTTTCCTGGAGGTGACCAACTGGCATCGCAACACCCGACTGAGGGAGGTCCGAGAGGCCCCCTGGCCATCTGCAGGTACCTCAAGTGCGACCGTCTTTGGTAGGATAGAAAATGCCGATTAGGGATGAGAGTGGGAAAGGAGAGCTAAGTGTACGATGAGCATACACTGTGTTTGATATGGAGGTGTGATCATAAAAATTAATGCGTAATTTAAATGAACATATAAGTAAGAGTGTGGTAGGACAGGGTTCGTTCCGTATAAATGCCCATAGGAGCAAGGCAAGCTATACATGGAGGCAACAACCCGCCCTATTATGAAGGGGAGCAAGATCCTATGCGCTTAGGGTCGGAACCAGGCCAAGCTGAACATAGTCCTGGACCGCCCCCTGGGGCTTAGTTGCTCCGAGCGCTGTTTCTGGACTCTATGGAATCTATTACAGAAAGAAAAAGACCTGTCCTAGTACTGCTCTAGGGATAGAACTTTTGGAGATGTTCTATGTTCCAAGGGTTCGGGAGCGGGTCCCCATCCTCGGTGGAAAGGCGTACGCACCCAGGGCGGCATACTTTTGTGACTCGAAAGGGACCTTCCCAGCTGGGGAAGAGTTTGTTGGTCCCTTCATGAGAAAGTATGCGCCGCAGCACCAGGTCACCTTATTTGAGCTCCCGGACACGCACGGTCCTTTGGTGGTAGCGCCGGAGCGCCTGCCGGTACCGTGCGTCGCGGAGCGTTGCTTGTAGCCGAGCCTCGTCAACGAGGTCGATGTCGTCACGCCGGAGCTGGTCCTGTGCGGCTTTGTCGTAAGCTCGGACGCGGGGAGACCCCATGGTGATCTCTGGGGGAAGCACGACTTTGGCCCCGTACACCATGAAGAAGGGTGTCTCCCCGGTGGCCTGGCTCTGGGATGTCCGGTCAGCCCACAGTGTGCTCGGAAGCTCATCCACCCGCTTGGCGTCATGCTTCTTCAAGCTGGCATAGGGTGCGAGTCTTGAGGCCCCGAAGGATTTCGGCGTTGGCCCTCCCGACTTGCCCGTTGCTCTTTGGATGAGCAACAGAGGCATAGCACACCCGGATGCCAAGGTCTTCGCAGTAGTCTTAGAATGCTGCGCTGGTGAACTAGATCCCGTTGTTGGTGATGATTCTGTTCGGGACCCCGAACCTGCAGACGATCGATTTGATGAACTTGATTGCAGATTGCTTGTTGATGGTGATGACGGGTGTAGCTTCTGGCCACTTGGTGAACTTGTCGATGGCGACGTAGAGGTACCGGAATCCCCCGACGGCTTTGGGGAATGGCCCCAGGATGTCCAACCCCCATACCGCGAACGGCCACGAGGGCGGGATCATCTACAGTGTCTGAGCCAGTGTGTGGATCTGCTTGGCATGAAACTGGCACGCCTTGCATCTCTTGACCAGCTTGACGACATCCTGGAGTGTTGTCGGCTAGTAGAAGCCATGCCGGAAGGCTTTACCAACGAGCATGCGTGAGGAAGCGTGACTCCCACATTCGCCTCCAAGGATCTCAGCGAGCAAGTCGCAGCCTTCTTCCTAGGTTATGCACTGCAATAGGACGTGGTTGGCGCCACGCCGGTAGAGATCCCCTTCTACCAGCGCGTATCTTTTAGGCATGCGCATGATCCGTTCAGCGGATACACATTCATCAGGAAGTATATTGTCTTTCAAGTAGTCCCGGATCTCCGTGATCCATGCATCGGGTCTGACTTGAGCTTCTGGATCTTGAGCGCTGGGTAGCACGGAGTCTCCAGTGACGCTTACGATCCTTGGCAGCGTCCATGGTTGCTGGGCCATCGGGACCGCTAGCTTTGAGGTGCTGGTATTGCCCCCTTCGCCCGGCTTGGCAGGCTGGGCTGTGGGCGGTGGCAATGTCCTCTCGAAGATTCCTTCGGGCACCGGGGCTCCGGTGGAAGCCTTCGTTGAGAGGTCATCGGCTGCGGCGTTGTCGGCGCACAGTACATGGCACAGGTCCAAGGCGAGGAAGTCTTTCTCCAGCATCTGTACGTAGAGAAGATAGGCAGCTAGTTGCGGGTCATTGTAGGAGCATTCACCCTTGACTTGCTTGATGACTAGCTGGGAGTCGCCCTTTGCCAACAACTGGTGAGCGCCGAGAGACAGCGCCGTCTTCAGGCCGAAGATGAGGGCTTCATACTCCGCCATGTTGTTGGTTGCGTTGAAATTGAGACGCACCATGTACCCGAACTGCTCCCCTGATGGCATGAGAAGCAGTACGCCGGCACCGGCCCCCTACTTTCGTGAGGAGCCGTCAAAGAAGAGCGTCCATTGGGGCTCGGTGAAGACCGGAGCTCGGAGTTCCGGTTCACCGTCTTCGGGGCCCCCTGGGTTGGTTGTCGATGGCGTCCACTCGGCCATGAAGTCAGCCAGTGCTTGGCTCTTGACCGCGTGTCGGGGTAGGAAGTCCAGCTTGAACTCCGCCAGCTCCGCTGCCCACTTGGCGATGTTGTCGGTCACGTTAGGGCTGTGGAGGATGGTCTTCAGCGGGTAGTAGGTGACCACCGAGATCCGGTGGGCTTGGAAGTAGTGTCGGAGCTTCCTGGACACCACGAGCACTGCATACAACAGCTTATGGACCTCCAGGTACCTTGTCTTGGCGTCGTGGAGGACTTCGCTGATGTAGTATATAGGCCTCTGGATGGTCTGAACCCTCCCCCCGGGGCCTGAGATGTCTTCCTCCATTGGCTCAGGCCGACAGGAGGTAGACGAGTCTGGGGGGGCTCCGGGAGCTGGGACCCAGGGCTTTCTAGGCCGTCTTGGACCACCGGGAGGTCCCTCTGGACCTTCGGGAGGTCGTCTTGGACTCCCGAGAGGTCCCGCTGGACCTACGGGGGGTTGTCTTGGACCTCCGGGAGATCCCGTTGGACCTCCGGGAGGTTTTCTTGGAGCTTCGAGAGGTCGTCTTGAACCTCCGGGAGCTCCTGGTGCTTGTCTTCTGCTGCCGGAGCAGGTTGCGATGATGAGGGGTCCGGCCGCTCTGCGACGAAGACCATGCTCACCACCTCTGCTGTCGCCGCGATGTAGAGTAGCAGGTGCTCTCCGAGCTCTGGGGCTACCATGATGGGTAGGGTCGTCAGGAGCTGCTTCAACTCCTGGAATGCTCTTTCTGCTTCATCGGTCCAAGCAAATGGACCCGATTTGCGCAGGAGCTTGAAGAAGGGGAGGGCCCGCTCCGCTAGCCTCGGTATGAACCGACTCAGCGCAGCCAGGCATCCCGTAAGCTTCTGGACATCCTTGACGCGAGCGGAGGGTCGCATCAGCTCGATGTCCTTGATCTTCTCTGGGTTAGCCTCGATTTCTCGGTGTGAGACCAGGAATCCGAGAAGCTTCCCAAAGGATACACCGAACACACACTTGTATGGGTTCAGCTTGGTGCGCATGGAGCGCAGCTTGTCAAAGACTAGAGCTAGGTTATCTAACAAGGATGAGCTCTGTCTAACTTTAACAACGATGTCATTGACATACACCTCGACCAAGTCTCTTATTAGCTCTCCAAAGGTTTTGTGCATAGCACGAACAAAGGTGGGGAAAGCATTCTTTAGACCATAAGGCATGGAGACATAACAGTACAGGCCATCTACTGTAATAAAAGCAGTATGTTCTTCATCTTCTCTAGACATAGGGATTTGGTGAAAGCCTGAGTAGGCGTCTAAGAAGCATAGCATATCACAGCCTGATGTATAGTCTACTATTTGATCTATTCTAGGGAGAGGGAATGGGTCTTTGGGACATGCCTTATTGAGACTGGTGTAGTCGATGCACATCCAGAGCTTCCCGCCGGCCTTTGGGATGACGACAGGGTTCGCCAACCACCGGGGGTGGTGTACTTCCCATATGAAGCCAGCGTCCAGCAGCTTCTTGATTTCTTCACGGATGAAGTTCTGCCGCTCGATGGACTGCTTCCGAGGCTTCTGCTGGATTGGCCAGGCGTCGGGGAAGATCTTCAGATGGTGCTAGATCACCTCCCTAGTGATCCCCGGCATCTGCGATGGTTGCCATGCAAACACGTCGACGTTGTGCCGGAGCAAGGTGATGAGCACGCCTTCCTATTTGCTGTCCAGGCCCCCGGCAATCCAGGTGGTCTGGGCAGCTTCGGTGCTGACTTGGACGACCTTCAGGGGGACGTCGTCCTCGTCGTGGGGTTGCACTCGGGGTGCAGAGGCTGAGGCACGGTGGCGTGCACTCGGGTGGAGCTGGCCCGGTTCCGCACCGCCAGGGGCTGGTGCTCGGTCTGCTGCAAGTGCTTGGAGCTTCTCCAAGGCTGGCACTGCAGCAGTGCGGTCTCCACGGATCTTGAGGACACCAGCTGGTGTAGGCATCTTCAAGACAAGGTAGCCATAGTGGGCTACCGCCATGAACCGGTATAGGGCTGGTCTGCCGATGATGGCGTTGAAGGGGAGGTCGACCTCCGCCACGTTGAACAGAATGTATTCTGTCCGGTAGTTGTCCGGTGCTCCGAAGGTCACCGGTAGGCTGATGTTGCCGCAGGGGACGACTTGTCCCGACCCTAGCCCTGAGAACGGGCTTGAGGGGGCGAGCTTGGCCATCGGGATCTACAGCTTCTGGAAGGCTGCACGACTAATGAGGTTGAGGTCGGCCCCGCCATCCACCAGGATGTGGTACATCTTCACGTTGGCGATGGTGGGAGCTACCAGGAGCGGTAGCTGCTTGGCCCGAGCCATATTCTTGGGGTAGTCGGTGGCGTCGAAGGTGATGGGGGTCCCTACCCACTTGAGGTGCGGTGTTGCGCTTGGGACTGGGGCCAACGACACCACTGCTCGACGCAGGGTCTTGACTAGACTCCGGGACGAGGGGTCCGAGGACCCTCCGTAGATGCCGTGGAGCATCTTCCGGCGCTCGTCGTCGCTGGAGGTGGAGCCCTCACGGTGATGGACCATCTTCAGGGTGCACTGGGGCTCCTAGAATCCCATCTCTTGGTTGTCGTTGTCCCGGGGGTTGACCTTCTGCTTGTCCTCCCTCTAACGGAAGGAAGGGGCATCCGCGCGCGGTTGCTTCCCCTTGTGGAAGCGTTCCGTGAGCTTCTGGATCTCCCGGCACTCTGCAGCAGTATGGCTGCTGGTGTTGTGCACGAGGCACGGCTACCTGTGGTCACCGCCAGAGGCTGGTGACTGCCGCGGCCTCTGGTCGGGGCGTGGCCCCCGAGCTCCGGTGGGCGCTGCAGCAGCAGCAACGGGAGCTCCGGTCGGCAGCTTGATCTTGCCGCCGCCCTTCTTGATCTTCTTTCTGCTCCCATGGGAGCAGCGCTAGGTCCGGGCTGTCCTCCAGCTTCAATGGCTGGCTATGAGTGCAGTCGCGCCCTTCCGCCGCTCTGGCGCACTTGTCTGTCAGGCTGAAGAGCTCCGAGACGTCGCACACCTCTCTAGTGGCGAGCTTCTCGAGCATCTTCTTGTCTCTTAAGCCCTGTCGGAACGCCACCACCACAGAAGCATTTTGGATATGGGGGATGGTGTTCCGTACCTGGGAGAACTGCTGGATGAAGGAGCGCAGCGACTTTCCAGGTTGTTGTCGGATGGCATGGAGGTCAAGCTCTGTGCCGGGACGGGTGTAGGAGCTGCCGAAGTTTGCGGTGAACTGTCGGTAGAGCTCTCCCAGGAGGTTATGGAACCCTGGGGGAGATTCATGAGCCAAGACCGTGTTGGGCCGGTCAAGGCGACGGGGAAGTAGTTGGCCATGACGGCCTCATCCCCACCTGTAGCAATGATGGCGGTGGAGTAGATCTAGAGGAACTCCGCCGGGTTGACGCTGCCATCGTACTTCTCTGGCAGATATGGCTGGAACTTGCGTGGCCACTTTGCAAAGCGAAGGTGTAGCGGCAGGGCCACACACCCTGCTCCTGTTGCTGCAGGTGTTGGTGCCGCGAACGCTTGGTCCGCTGTTGGCACGGTGTACCCCGGCATGGGCAAAGGTGCACCATAAACCGGGGGCGCCATTTGCAGGGCATATGGGTGGGGCATATGCTGCGTGGCGTACGCCTGGGGTAGAGATCGCGTGGCGAACGTCTGCGGCCCAGGCTGGGTCGAGGCGGTCGACATGCTGTCACCGACCTCGCGGTTGCGACGCTTTTCTCGTCGTCGCTCGATGGTCATGCGGGCATCTTCGCCCAAGTGACGTCGCTCCAGCTCCGACCTCAGGTCCGCCGATGGGAGCCTGGTGGAGCGTGAGTCTGCCGTCTGCCCGTCAACCGTTGGCGTACGCGACAGCGACACATCCGGTTGGCTGGGGCGTCGTCCCCGCCGAAGTTGAGGGTTGACGGTGGCGACGACGAGACGGTCGACGTCGCGAATCCACTGCTGGGTCACCGCCTGAGGCGCGTCCCAAACAGGTGGATTGCGTAGAAGCGCTCGTGCTGCAGCTAGTGTACTCCCATGGGTGACACTCGGCGGTGCAGCAGATCTTGGGCTTACTGGAGTACGCATTGCTAGAGTCGGCTGCTGGCTTCCAGCTTGCCCCGACACACTCCGTCCTGAGTGCGTCGAGACATAGGCTTCGCTAGTCATCGTTCGCCAGGAACGAGGGCGAGGAGAGCTTGCCGCTGAAGGAAGCTTCGTCATCTTCGTTGGATTAAGCTCATCGCGAGAGGGAAAAAAAAACCCTACCTGGCGCGCCAAATGTTGAAGTGTCTGCGGTCGACACTTCCTCCGGGCCTGCTCTGTGCAGCCTGCGGAGGTTCTTTTTCGGAGGGGCTAGTCCTCTCGGAGAGTCTAAGCGTGTTTGGACGAAGGAAGGAGATGAACACCAGGGTTTTTTACATGGTTCGGGCCGCCGGAGCGTAATACCCTACGTCCACGGTGAGCAGAGGTGCTTGTTGTATTGCTTGGTTCTCTAGAGTGTGGGTGTGCAAAGAGTCGAACGGGACCCCTTGCAACGTTGCCTACCCGAGCCTTTTATAGTCCAAGGCTCGGGCGGCTTACAAAGGGGGGCCCTGGGACCCGACAGGTGGTCCCGGGGAGATTGCCTACCATCTACCATATCTCGCAGTAATGCCGGTAGTTGTCACTGGCAAGGGCTTCTGAGTCTCCGCCCTGTCGCCCTGCCCACGCCGCAAGCTAGGCGTAGTGGTTGGTGATGGCAGGGACGGCAGGGGATGTCTTGTCGCTGTGCTAATTGGTGTACAGCCTCTGTCATTGCGTGCTTGTCTTCACGTCTTGGGAAGGCGCATCCTGTCTTGACCGTGACTGGCCACAGTGGCGCCTGGCAGACGTGCGCCGCGTCTCCGCGTCTTGGGAAGGCGTGGGTTTTGAATGTCTTGTACAATAAGGGCATGGTGCACCTTTACTCTTGCTGCCTACCGCACCGGGTGGGCAGCGCTTCTTTGCTGGCCACGTGGCGGGTCTGGAGCTCTTTTCTGAGGAGGGGGAGGTCCGGCCCCTTAGGACACGTGGAGCTTTCAGAGCTCTGCCCGCGGAGGGGGGAGGTTCGGCTCTGCTGGCCACGTGGCGGGCCCGGAGCTCTCCTCTGAGGAGAGGGAGGTCCGGCCCCGCAGGACACGTGGAGCCTTCGGAGCTCTCCCCATGGAGAGGGGAGGTCCGGCTCTGCTGGCCACGTGGCGGGCCTAGAGCTCTCCTCTAAGGAGAGGGAGGTCCAGCCCCGCAGGACACGTGGAGCCTTCGGAGCTTGCCCCTGCGGAGGGGGCAAAGTCCTTAGACGGTTTTCCTCTGTGCATGGGGGTACCCCATATTGAGGGTACCGACAGGTGCGATTATGCAAAAAATCTGTTTTAGACCATACCATCTTCATACTATAGTCATTGTATTTCTACATTTTAGCCCTCCCACCTTCACACTTTATTTTTTAATTGATGTTGTCAGGTGGAAGGGCGGAAATGTAAAAATACAGTGACGGTAGGATGAAGACCGTATAGTCTAGAAAAGATTTTTGCACAATTGCACCATAAAGTTGTTTGCATTCTAGCCGTTCCTCACTATTGCAACAATAATCAGATCTGTTGACAAAAAGTTATAATCAACTTAGGCAGGTAGAAGCCTGTTTGTATTCATAGGACTAATTATTAGCTGACTAACTATATGAGCGAGCTTGTTAGTCCGAGCTAACAATCAGTTCTCTATTACATCCAAACAGAGGCAAGCATATCAATGCATGACCGGCAGTTTAGACGCGAATGCACACTTGGTCTAGGGGAAACCAGTGGCGGATCCGGGGCAGCAGGGGGCTCGAGCCCCTAAAGCGTATATTCTTGATTTTTTCAGCTATGAAAAGAGATTGATGGGAAGGGCTGAGGTTGAAGAAGACCTGTTCGTGGAAGAGACGCGAGGGGCGACCGGCAGCGTATGTGTAACACCCCACTTAGACTCATATTGATTGAGAAATTTAAAATTTAAATCATGTTAGAACTTGTTTGAATTCGGATTTAAAATGTGAAATAAAGAAAAATCAAACTAAAAATAAAAATGAAAACCCAGGCAATTGGGCTGAAACCCATATGATTTCATAGTTAGCCCAGCCCAACTGCGCCCTAGGGTTCCCTCTCTACGCTCTATGACACTTAGGACCCACATGGCAGGCAGAACATTTTTTCTTTTTTATTCTCCCTCCTTCTCTTCCCCGCCACCCCCTCTCCCCCACCTCCCCACTCCCGGTCACCCCACGCCTGCAGCCGCAACCGCCGCGCCATCGCCTCCCTCTCCTCCCGAGGCCGCAGCGCCCCCTTTCCTTCCTTCCTCACCCCCGCGACCACCGACCTCCACCTCACCAAAACCCTCGCCTCCTTCCTCGTCGGTCTCTCCCGCGCCCCAGCCGCTCGAGCCCTCACCCCCGCCGGTCTTCGCCCGATCCTCCTTCGTCCAGGCGCCAAGCGCTGCGCTCGCTGACCTCCCGCGCCGAGGTGCTCCTCCGCCACCCACTGCACTCTCCTCCACCCCCGACCTCCTTCCCCATGGTGCTGCCTCCTCCCTCCGTATCCGGCCATCGCTGCGAGCGCCTGCCGCCCCTGGCGCTGCGTCGAGCGCCGCTTCCGCGGCTGCCGACCGAGCCCCCTGTCAGTGCGCATGCTCCCGCGCCGCCGCCCCCAACCAGCCAGTGCCCCCGTCCTATGAGCACCTCCCCGCCTCCTTCTCCTCAGTGCTGGTGCCCACTCCACTCCGCCGACCCCGCTCTCCCCACCCCCAGCAGCTCTCCCTAGCCTCCCTGCTTGCGCGCCGCCTCCTCCACCCGCCGGTGCCGCTCCCCCGTGCCCCTGTAGCGCCACCGTTCCATCCGGCCTGGAACAGCTCAAGAGGTTGTTGCGACTCCAGAGTCCATGGCGCTGGACGCGCCTGTGCCGGACACCGAGCCAGCCGAGGTGATGCACCGGACAAGGACCGTCGTCTTCCTCGACCACCACACGCCCATCGTCTACCAGAATGACAACGGCTCCTGCCCACTCCTAGCCATTGGTAATGTCCTGCTGCTGAACAATGTGATCAGCCTGAACCCGGACGCCAGTGAGGTGTCGCAGTAGAAGCTGCTATCGCTCTATACCATGGATGGATAGTGGACCCTCAGGATATTGAAGTTTCTACAGCTATTAGGTTGAAATCCTATAATGTTTTTGCTTCTGGGCTTGCTGAGTTTAAATCAGGGAAACCAACAAAACAGAGTAAACATGCTGAGGAAGAAGAGGAACTGATGAGAGTCCTTAACCTATATATGATATTGTAGACAATGTTGTTGATGGATCTGTTTCCTTTGATGCTTTCCAAATCCATCCACCCTCCAAAATAGAGGAAACTTCATGTCGTCAGAGTTTTCAATCAGAGGCACATGATACAGTGAGAGCAACAAATAAAGAGGAACAAGACAACCTTGTTGTTAGTGATGATGGTCCTGTGATACAGGACACAAATAGTGTTCCTAATGGCAGTGGAGATTATGCGTGAAGAATGCCAAGAAGCTTTGACATCTCAGGAAGTAGTACATGACACAGATTGTCTCGCTAGTGGCAGTCAAGTTATGCCTGAAGAATCCCATGAAGCTTTAACATCTAAGAAAACCAGAGGATTTTGATATGCATTTCCAATGATCAGAATTGGCTCCTGCCTTTTCTTATGAATCTGATGCTCCCAGTGGGCAACCTGCTGCTCCTGTTATAGGTGAGGATGATAAATATAAGTGCAAAGGAAACAAAATCTAGGGGTGCTCCTCCGCAAGATTCTGTCCCCTCCGCCTGCCCGCTTGAGTTGTTGGAAAGCTCTCCCGAAAACTCCTCGGCGTGGATCAACACCCCAACCCCGTCTTTGCCGATCGCCGATGAGTTTCTCCGCCCTTGCTAATGTCCTCTTGTTTCATTCGTCTCTCCTAGCCCCTGACGACGCTAATGTCTTTGCCATTCACCGCAACACGTCTCGAACCTGAAGAACGCACGAGAAGGACATCCAAACGGTGATCTCGACGATGCCCGAAGAACGTCGCCGCTCTACCACGCCGCGAGTCTTCTTCCTATCCTTCCTGTGCCGCACAAACCCTCTAGGGAATGCGTGTACAAGTGGCGATCAAGAAACAACACGAAGACTTTGAAGATCAAGAGTTCATACCGTGGATTGAGCAACGATATAAGAAAAAGGCAAGTGTCCTTGACCACTTTGCACCTAAGCTACGATGTGTAGCTAGAACTATTTGCATTATCAATTGAACTATGAAACCCATGCTAGGAAGTTTCCCTAGATTTTCATTATCTTGTTTCCTTGTAGCTTGGGTTGGCAGTTATTTATTATGTTCTTTATCTATACTACTCATGCTTAGCCATGCTTAGAATGGGATAAATGGGATATGAGATCATCACCTTGATTATTTACCCTTGAATGGAATATTATGAATTATGTTAGAGATAGGAATCTAGGCAAGCTGGATGCTTTGGTTGGTGCTGCATGCACGAGACTCGGGTTTGTGTTTAGTGCTTGCCTGGGTTCTAAGGACCGGTTCATGGAGCATGTAACCTGACTTTACCGTGCCAACCACATGCTGAGATAGGGTAGCTTGGCCAACTAATTAGGTGTATTTCTGACGTAGTGTGGGTGTTTGGATGGTGCGGAGAATAGGTGCCAGCTGGACTACCATAGAAACTGTAAGGCTCAAGAGGGGCCCACTGCAGCGGGGGTTGGAGCCTTCTGGATGCTGTTAGGGGTGAAACCTCAGTGGATTCATACTCGTCGAGAATCCCTTTGTAAAGGCCTCGTAGTGATCTCCTAGCTACACACCTAGAAAGTGTGAACGTGGTTCGCGGCCACAGGCATAATAGAGGTTTTTAGTCCACTCGACAACGGGGGATGAAAACACTATATATGGGTACAATGGTGCAAACTCTATAGAGTGAAAACTGTCTAGATAGTCATGCTCACATTCAAGAGCGGCTTGGACTTATTCATAATTAGAAGATGGTGAAGTGAGAGGTTGAGGATGTTAAGCAGGGAGCTTAACAATGGAAATGAGGTTATGGGTTTGAGACTACTTCACATTTGTAGTAAAATAGGTGCTTAATAAGCTAAGGTGATAGGATTTAATTTGCGTAGTGCATTAACTTAAGCCTTTCCTTGATCTAGCCTGCATAACATTACTTTACCACACTTGCAAAGTATTTTATGTACTCATGAGTTTTCCTTTTTCTTTTATTTTAAATGTTGCTCAGTGAAAAAAAGATCAGATGAAGACGGTGTGAAGGTCATGTTGCTGCCAGTCGATTTGTCCTGTGGACGGCCCTATAAGATTTCCCTCTTTCACTGCTATTTCAAACTAATTTAAGGTATAAATGCTGTTTATATTCGATATAGAACTGTTTTATCACTATTTGTCCTACATGTATGATTAAACTGATCCTGGCATACATGCAGATTTCGACCGGTTTTACTTTATATAAAACCGGACGTGACAGTGTGACTGCAGGAGAGCGTGAGCGGGAAGCGTGGGGCGGGCAGCACCCACCGACAAATGACCTGCGACGGGCGTGTGCAAGCGGCAAACATGCGAGCAGAAAGCCAACCTGTTTGTCAAATAGTTAGATGGAATTTAATAGTTTGACTCATTGGTATACTACAAAATCTAATCTGATTCAAATATTTCATATCTCCTTGTCAGGACAATTTGAGCAGAAAGCTCATATCTATTATTTATTTTTGAGAATAAAATTATTCTGTGTCTTTGCTATTTCATATTGTCTTTTGTTATGAATTTGTAGATTTCCAATATGTCTGGAGTAATATTATTCAAATATTTTTCATGTTCAACCAATATCATGTTCAGCCTCCCCTATAATTTCTGTCTAGATCCGCCACTGGGAAACAACTGGTATAGAACATTGACAATTCATAATTTTGTGTCTTTACAGAACAAAAAAGATGTTGCTCAAAGGCAAAAGGAAAACACAAATATGTACAAAGTATTTCGGTATTTACACATGGAAGCATATGTCGACAAGTCTATGCACATGCTCCAGCCGACCTGAAACGGAGGAAGCAAACAAGTTTACGTCGTCAGCGTAGAAAATAGAAGCTTCTATTTCGAACTTTTGCTTACATCAGCAAGGTTCTGTTTAACTGAACAGTAATAATAAATTATCGGCATAAAGGTGAATATCATACAATCTGGCTCTAATTTATTTAACATGAATCGTAATAATATTGACATATAGATTTGGTGAATATTAATTGATTTCTCAACTACCACATCACAACATCAAACAAAATAGAAAAGCTTGCTATTAAAAAACAAACTCGTGATCAACGGGCTACCTAACTGACGTTGACAGCTCTAGTTGACAACAGGCATATGTGATCTCTTTGAATTGAAGCGCCACTTGTTGGAAAGGTAATGGCCGCAAGTTTAAGCTTTTCTGTGTTTGAATGCAGCAACTGCAAACATTGATAGTTTAGCGGTGAAAGCTGTCCCACCATCTTGTCAATTTGATCCTAACTAACATGGAAATCTAGATACATCGCCAGAGATCGAAATGTTGTTATTGATGATTACGTACTGAAGAGTTCAGATACCTTTGATCATAAGAGCTCAATGGACGCCATATGAATTGCATACGCAAATTCGCTCCGCATTCGTTCAAATAATCCAAAACGAAAAGGAGATCAATCCAACTGATATACAACATCTTAAAAAAGTCGAAACCCAAGATGAAAGAAAATTGGAACTAAACATCAACAGGGACGAGCTTGGCTGCGCAAGCTTTGAACGATCACTGGGTGGCCGAGCGGAGCAGGCGCGCGGCCTCGTCGGCGGCGAGGACGCACGTACAGACCCAGCCGTCGAGCAAGACAAACACGTTGTGCGCGATGCTCGCCGCCGTCTCCCACGGCATCGCCATTGGCAGGGCAATTCCTCCGCAGCCAACTTTCTTCTTCACAGCTGGACAACCACCTGACACAGTCACAGGGATAAACACCATGAGCGCACAATAGATGTGCTCCGGTTTGTCTATATACTTATAGACAAGCGCAGGAGAAGTGGACAAGCTCGGTACTCGGTGAGTGAGAGAGCTGGTGGCTTCGGGAGGCTTGCAATAGGAATCTGCCACGATCAACGCAATGAAGCGATCCTACCAGCTTGACATGGTGACATGTCACCACATGGCTGCGTAAATGATTGGTACACCTGCTCGGGTACGGAGATCAATGTGGATTTTCTTTCTTTTTATTGTCTTGAATTCGGGACGGACAGCGAAGTAGGTTGAGACTGATTTTGGATGATCAACCTGTCCGTGACAAAGAACCATCCTGATAGTCACAATCGGCGCCACATGCTAGTCTAGATCGATCACTTTCTAGAAGTGTACGGCGAGTTGAATATACGTATGTATACCTGTTAGATGCGCGCGGTAAACCTCCATAGATATTCAGCTGTCTTGTCCTTGTCTCCACACCGCTGCCGCCACCCGCGTACACAAACATAGCACAAATGACAACCACTGGCTAATCTCTTCTCAATATTAAAAAGGGGGTAATTATGTTCATACCCCCCCCCCCCCCCCGGTCCTGTGTTGCAACTGTGGTTTTATCCTTACTTTGTAAGATTTAGACCATTGGCACTAGAGTAATACTCTACTTTTATGGTGGTATAATTTAAACTATACTCTAAAATAGAGTACAAACGATAATGCCCTAAATTCATAGTGTTACTATATGCATACTCTAAAACAATCTCGCATAATAGTGGGTTCATATCTTATTTTGGTAGTATAGAGTATGATTACTGTGAGGACCAGAGTCCCGATATTCTAGAAATTGCATTAGGTGGTGCCATGTGATGCGACACCCAACAACATACATCAAAAGACATTCATATTACATCACATAAGCTTGAAACTAATAAGATCAAGCGGAAGATATATTACATTTTTAACATAAGTACAACGAAAGTCTTATTTCTACTCACTGCTTACAAAACTAACTAAGCAGAATAATGAACGGTCTAGTCCTCGGACCATTCACTCTAGCACCAGCTCCTCACAGCATTGTGCAGGGCTCCCATTCAGCCATGTACCCCGACGAGGGTGTGGCCTCCCAATCGAGCCCTTCATCCGATGGGGCCATAGATGGCCCCTCACCTGCAGCAAGAGCTTATATAGCAACAAGAGCACGAAGGCTCAGCAAGTTTTAACCGACTCATCCTAAACAGGAAACTCTACATGATGAAGAGGTCTATCATAGACTAGTCATTGCATAAAAGACTCATCTAACAATGGTTTCTTAACTTCAACTTTTTAAGCAACAAATTAATCCCCAGGTGCTACACAACATCGTGATTTCACAATCAAATAAGAAACGCCTCATCCCGATATTGCTTACCTCACGGGGAATGAACTTTAAGTTTTAGTTTGCACTAATCTTACTTCACACAAGATGGTAATGCAATATCAACTCATATTATCATTGCTATTCCTACTCCATCTACTCTTTCTTACTAGGTCATAACATAGTGAACAAGCGACACTCAAATAATCGCAAGGGATGGTGATTGCAATCAAAAGACACCCGGTAATACACGACATGTACGCCCATAATATAAGCTGCCAGAGGCACGCTCTCTTTCTGCCATACACGGCCACCTTTCACGAGGACACTCAATAGTTGAACCGGTTCTACCATCCCGAGCAGGAGGTCCCTACATGGAGCAAGCGTCCTGGACGCTGCCCGCTAGCAAATTTACACCTTGTTGCCCTCAACCAACACCTTTAATATGGCGAGAAATGCCTCAAAGATCAAGTTAACCAAGCTACATCGGTTCCCTGAGGCCCATATATCCAGTATGCTACCGGTACTATTCAAACTTGCTCAGCGGGGCTGCACACGGCACGGTCCTTGATCTACATAAGAAGAGCTACGCACACAAGACCTTCATGTCTTGTTGCATCCTACATCTTTTCCACGTCTCATTGTCAATTGAGTGGGACATGTTCAGGAATCCATCTGTGTGCCGTATTCTTTCTCTCGCGAGTAGATTCCAACTACACGACTTCTACTGAATCCATTCTATGACTTAAGCCTAACCAGAGTCTACACGACAGGATACTAAGCTACCCTTGAAGTAAAAAGGATTATTTGGTCATGCCATTGGGGTTTCAATCATCTTAACCTAACGCACATCCTACCACTACTAATCATATGTTATAAAGTAAAAGGTTATAAAAGCTTGTTAAATGTAAACCGGGGTTTGCCTTGCTGCTACTCTGGTTCCCAGTCAGTATCCAGAGGAAGACTTGCAAGTGGCTCCGAGTCTCCTCGAGTTCGGAAATTAAACGATATGAACAAGATGCAAAATTTGTGTTAATTATATGAATATGATTCATCTGCTTAATTAAATGTATTATAAATGAACTCCAATGCCCCTCAGATCTCTATAGTGGCTAACATGGATTATCTTTGATTTGCTAGCCAAGTTTCATGATTTAATTCTTAGTTATGTGTTTATAATAAATTCTTAAGGCTTTAATCTTCTCTGAATTTACACAGAAAATTTGGGGCTATGACATGTATCAGAATATCTTATTCATATAGAACAAGTCATAAGGAGTCCAACAAAATTGGTTTCATGATTTTCGAAGCTTTCTACAAAAAGATATGGATTTTACAAGTTACTAACAATTTCTGAAATTGCTTTTATGATTTTTGAGAATTTTTAGAGACATATGATAAATTTCCACTATTTTTGCCACTTACAAACATCCACTAAAGCTGAAATTTGGCCTGAAATCAAAGGTATTATTAAGGAGGTTCTGGCCAAATTTGGGACTTTTCCTAATATAGGATCTCCTGTAATCTATTCCTAAAGATTTAATTAAAGGAATTATTAAGAAAAATCCAGAGACTTTAATACCAATCAGCAAAAATTTGTTTGAGGAATTTTTGAGAATCCTACTGAAACTTATGAATTTCCAAGCTTTGCCCTCAAACTGGAATTATTTTCCTATTGAAAATCCCTCCAATAGTCGCGTGGGTCCACCCATTTAAAATGGGCCACTCAGAACACAACCACACCTTGCTACGGAATTAAACCACGCTGCCACACCGGATCCCGGCTGCAAACTGATCCCGGACGCTGCTAACACGTGGGCTCGCTGGGTCATCTTCTTCCTCCCACCTCTCGCGGCAGAGCTCGCTGCAGAGCTCACCGTTAGGGCCTTCCTAGCCACCAAACTTCATGAAACTCGCCGCCCCCATATAATTTTGTTTACTGAATATGCTGCTAGCTTCAGCCCTATCGAAAACTCGGCGCTGGAGATGGCTGTGCGGCGGTGGAGGCGGCTTGGTGAATTCCAGTGATGTGGTTCTAGCTACTCTGAGCCTTATGTTACTTTCTGTTTGTCTCTAAAGCATCACTGAGTCATGCGGAGCATGAAAAATGAACCAAAGATCCGATGACAACGGCCGAAAACTAGAGTTCACTAGTGAACCGAGAGCTTTTCGCCACCAGAGACAAACACTCGGTGAACTCCTCGGTTTCTTAGGCAAAACATGCTCTAATTCTTCCTACAACTTCGTATGGGTGTCTAGATCATGTCCTTAAAACGCGCACGATCACTAATGGATCGTGTGAGGTGAATTTCATCTCGAAACCCACTCGGCTCAAATGAGCACACCGAGGGAAAAGCTAGAAATACTTGACACCCGATGAATGAAATGGAGAACGGCTTTCACCGTAAGCAAGAGTGATCTCTAGACAAACTGAATATGAAGAATCCAATGGTGCAATTCAATTTGAATTTGGAAGAAGTTGAATTCAGAATCTGATGTTTTGAATTTAAATTTGGATTCCCACTTTACCTCATTGAAATAAATAGCAAACATAGCCCAAATTCAATGAAATTTTGCAGGGATACTATTTAGACTATGGAGAACCTAATTGTGAAATTAGATCTCCATGTTTTGGCAATGTTGTAAGTAGAATTCAGAATTTAGTGGGGAACTCTACTAAACAATACTTCCTCTTGTACTAAAATACTTAGCTCCAAATTTAGAGAAATGCTATTTATTCGGGTTGAACCTAATGATTTGAAATGTGAGATCATATGAAGATTTTTAGGTGCTATGTTCCTGTTTTTGGTTCCCACTTTGAGCTCACATCATTGTGTTCAAAAAATTTTAATTCCTCCCGTTTTTACTAAGTGTTTACGAGCTGAACTTCACTTGCTGGATTCTTGGGATTTCACAATTAGTGTAAAAAACTATAATACGGAGTATAAAATTCTTTTAGACGTGTTGTAAATAATTAGGAATTTATTTTAGAGTATAGGTTTAGAGTATATCGAGCGCAGATGATCTTATGATTTTGGGCTCACTTTTGCGAAAAGAAGCTATATTTTACTTGTAACCGTTAGATGTATTGAATGTGCTGTAAAAAGATATAAGTATACCCTAGCAATTTTGCTTGTCATAGGAGTTCATGAATTTAACCCTATTTCGACGTAGTGAAAAATCATTTTAACACATTTGAAATATATGTCCTTGAAAATTTGAACAAAGTATATTAGATGCCTTGTCAACCATTTAATTTCAAAAATTGATAAATATAGATAAGATATAGTACATATGTCCGTGCATAGCTAATAGTGTAGATTTCAAGACCGGGTACACAAGGCTGTGCGTGAACGGAAGCTGTATTCATCACCTTAGTTAAAACCAAACTGCATTACACTATGGTTCCTTACACGAGCACTTTGAATACAAAGTTTTCTTTGGAGTTTTCAACAAACACTATGGTTTCTTAAAAACAACATGGCATTAAAAATCTTCGTGGTGTTTGGACACAATAAAAAAAATATAGTTTTCAAGACCGCAGTTTTAAAAATTTAAGATTTTTTTATTAATTCAAGAAAATAAATCAAGATAGAAACGCTAATCAACACGAACAATAGCAATACACATGCAACTATATACAATTATATTAAATTAATAGATTTGATCACGTCACCCATTTATATTAGAGGAGATCACCATAATTGATGCAGCGATGATGCAGTCGATAATGATGTTGGTGTAGATCGATGGACCAAGACAATGACTGAGATGGCGTGAAGTAGCGCTGCCAGACTTGAACGAAAGATGACTCATAAAGAACACGAGTAGTTGCATGGAGCTCTTACCAAAAACCTTATTCGTCCGCTCCAGGTGTACGATCGTAAGAATGAGTGGTTCCGAAGACATACTCTCATGATCGTCGCTGCACAGGATGAAGTACACCATGATGGTGGCGCACGTAGCGAGAGAGACAAACCTAGTTCACAATATATTATGTATTTTAGGGTAAGTTGCATGTCTCTTTATATAGAGTCAATCCAGGAACCTTAGTCGTGTATGACCTGGATACCTTGTGTGAGTCGGTTCTAACAACCGACTCTAAGTCCAATTCAAGTTGACTGTCGACTTTGACTGCATGTCGAGTCAATTACAAACTCTGACTGCGCATGTCGAGTCGACTACTGACTCTGATCGAGTCCATAACATATTCGCGACAGTTCGACTCTGGCTCCATGTCATGCTCGAGATGATTCGGTGGTAATCCGAATCGACTTCGACTCCAATGTTCCAATCAGCAAAAAATAAAGATTGATTCAGCTTGAGACTTTTGATTCACGAAATGGTGCGCAAGCGAGCAACGAGGAGTAAAATGCTAGAACATTTCTACTTGCAAGTGGGTCTCACTCATACTCTCGATGTGGTACTAATATTTAGCATCAATCCTTACCATACATGAGCTTTTAAGATTTCACTACAGGAAAAACGGTCATTGACGACGACCAAATTTATTGACGACGGGGTCGTCGTCTTTAGTATTATTGACGACGGCTTTACCTAGCCGTCATCAATAACGTAGTTATTGACGACGGCTAGACGAGCAACGTCGTCAATAAATTATTGACGACGGGGCCGTCGTCTTTAACTTAATCTAGGCCCACCTGAGGAGTAATTGACGATGGTGACCTAGCACCGTCGTCAATCACGGCACATATACCCCGTACACGAGCCAGGAGGCGGCCAGTGCCGCCTCCGACTTGCGTCGGCCGTCCTCGTCGCCGTCGCCCGTCCCCGGCCCGAGGTAAGTCTCCCTCCCCCTCCCCCTCTGGCCTCTCCCCCGCTTTCCTCGCCGCCCGGCCGCGCCGCCCCCCCCTCCCCGTCCGGCCCCTCCCCCATCCCCCTCCAGCCCGGCCCCTCTCCCTCCGACCCTGCTAAACGGATGGCTACATGCGCCTTGCTAAACAGATGGTAAGTGATACTCGGATTTTATTTTAGTTAATTTCTATCGCTATCATTGTGCTAACACGTATCGATAGGAGCGCGAGATCGGTCAGGAGCCGACCGCTATCCAGGTGTGGAGGAGGGGTCACATGGGAAGTGACCCCTCGCAACCTGATCAGCTGTCTTCTCAGACGGAGGTGGAGACGTTGGTGAGTACTTTAGTTAACTTAATTGTATTCTTTTTAAAACTTCTGAGACTTCAATTTTCTGTATTTTCAGGAAAAGTATGGGGAGGAGGTGCGGAGGCTTCGAGGCGACGATTACGATTGGCAGAACTCGCCGATCGTACCTGAAGCCGCCTATGCAAGCGGTGGCGGTAAACCTCACGGCCGGTGAGTTCTGTTGTTTTTCATTTACTTTCATGAAATTCGAGACACGAAACTTTAATACTCTTACTTCGTTGTGTAGGTTGGCCATCTTCGATGGAGTAGTCGACTCGAGTGAGGCGCGGTCTTCCTCGAGGGCCTCTTCATCGTAGGATGGATCCAGTAGGCGTGGCAGCCGAGATCTGGAGCTCCAGAGTGTCCAGGAGGAGCTCCAGAGGACGCAGGAAGCGCTGAGACTCACGAACGAGAGGCAGGCAGCCGAGCTCCAGGCTAGGGACGAGTATCAACACTCGTACATGCTACAACTGCAAGCTGCCATGCAGGTAAGTTCAGATCGTTGTACTCAACGTTTCTAATATATGAATGACATATATAATAATTTACTTCATATTTGCAGGCTATGGCCGCAGGACAGCCGGCTGTCTTTCCTCAGTGGGCGCCGCCACCGATACAGCTACCACAGGGGCCGACGTTAGGAGCACATGTACAAAATTTCTCATAATAGCTGCAACTAGTTAAACTTGCTCAAATTTAGTTGAATTTGATCAAACTTACTCAAACTTAGAGAAAACTAGTTAAATATCCTTAAACTGAGTAAAATATGGTATAACTTACTCAACCATAGTCAAATATGAGCAAACTTACTCAAACATAGCCAAAACTAGTAGAACTAGCTCAAACATAAACACTACTAGTCCATACTTCTTAAACTTAGTAAAATATGAGCAAACTTACTCAAACATAGCCAAATCTAACTAACTTGCTCAATTCTAACTTGTAATGAGTTTATTTAGTCATATACACATTTGTGAATTTCTAATTTGTCTAACTATACATGTACATCACAGAGATCAGCGACGCAGGCTCAGGAAACTCCATCACCTCAGCATCCGACGTTTGGACGAGCACGCGACGACTTCCTGGACTCCGGTGGTAGCGGTCGGGGTAGCGTAGGGTAGTGTGGCGTGCGTATAGTGTTTTTGTGCCTGCCTGTGAGTATGTTTTGATTGCCTGTGATCTGGCCATCGAGTCAGGGCTGCCCTCGAAGCCAGGGCAGGATTTTCTGTTTCTTAAAAAAAATTGCAAAGCTTATTGACGACGGTTTCTGGTACTTGGCCGTCGTCAATAAGCCATTAGTATTGACGACGGCCAGGTACTAGAAACCGTCGTCAATAAGCCATTGTTAATGACGACGGTACAAACGGACCGTCGTCAATAAGTTGGCTATTGACGACGGCCAGGTACCAGAAACCGTCGTCAATAAGCTATTGTTATTGACGACGGTACAAACGAACCATCGTCAATAAGTTGGCTATTGACGATGGCCAGGTACAAGAAACCGTCGTCAATAAGCCGTTGTTATTGACGATGGTACAAACAAACCGTCGTCAATAAGCTAGCTTATTGACAAGAGCCGAACCCTGGCCGTCGTCGATAAGCTATTATAGTTTATTGACGACAACCAACTTTAGTTGTCGTCAATAAGCTTATTGACGACTAATAATTGACGACAACCATAAACCGTCGTCTATAATAGTTTACCGTCGTCAATAAGTTATTGACGACGATACTGTGCTTATTGACGACGGTTTTTGACCGTCGTCTATTGTCGGGATTCCTGTAGTGTTTATTTAGAATTTTATTTTGGGTTTTTAAATGTTAGGACCATAATCCCAACATGTAGTATACCAAATACCATGGTATTTTGGAGTTTTAAAAATCCACTCTCCACCTCTTTTTTCCAAAACCGAACTGTCACCTCCCTCCGACAATCGTTGGTGACCGCATAGGTTTCCTTTCATTATGTTGAATATCATGCATGTACTATTCTCATCCCATCTTTATGTACACTGTGTCTTTTATATAATTTTTCCCTCCAAGAGTTGACTTTAAATCGATCAAACTGTTAGTCTGTAGAGCATAGACGATACATGCATGGCATCAACCATACCTTTATAATATATGCCAAACAATATAACATATGGAAAAAATAATTGTTTCTTTGTTTCTCTGCCTGTCAAGTATTCTCTATAACCATTTATATATAATAATATTGAAAACTGCAATTTGTCAAATATGCCTGGGTTTTTCTCGATACTATAAAATACTGCAGTGATCTCGTACACTCTGGTACTTGTTATCTGGTTAACAAAAAACTGTAGTTTCATAATACCGTGGTCTTCAAAAACTACAATAGCCAAACAGGGCCTGTCTGAATTGCAACCTTGACATTCTCAAGAAAAAAGCAAAAGTGCACTAGCAGTTTTACCATTACACATATACCGCCGTAAGTAATCTGTATGTCAAATGTCTACGTACTCTATGGTTCTTAATGAAGAAACAAATAATCAGTCAATTAATGATCCCTTTTCCAATATTTTGTTACTTTAAATCTTTTTCACTTTTCATATAGGGTGTAATACCTCAGTACTAATTAATTAGTGTCACATAGTTTAAGACATGCCACAGTGCCAGCTTAAATTCAAAATTTTGGGATGGCACGCCGAAAAAAATACAAAGTGCGTCATTCCGAAGCCATAGCTTGAAAACAGTTTGGTAGTTATTACTTCGAAGTTCGAACGCGTGGATTTCACAACTTATGCTTCTGACCCAATAACAGAATGGACTCATGGTAATTGTTAGATAAGCCTTGTACGTAGGACATTAGTTAGTTCTGTTTTCAGATGCATGCACTCCTGGTAATGAGCAGAATAATTAGCTCGTGCATGCACTGCATGGCGAGCGCGTAGTGAGTCTGGCGAGCAAATCTCACGATCAGTTGAGATCGTGCGCGAGTGCCGGAGAGCTCGGCCTCTCCTAACGTTCATTCTGTTGTCTTTGTTATTATGGTTAATGAAAAAGGCAGGCCCGGCGGCTACAGCTGATTAGCGCTGCCAGAATACATCTTCTGTCTCCTACTACGTGCATCACCAGCCACAAAGGCAACGAAAACTCACGCTACCCAGGAGCCAACATTTGGTACCAGAGCCACCGAGGGAGATGGCCGGAGATGGATCGCGGTCACCGGCTGCTGATGGACGTCGGGGACGTTCCCTCTCGCGCAGGCCGAGAGGATCGCGTGCCGGCGGTGAGCGTGTAGTGGAGAGGATCGTCGAGAAGATGGCGCCGGCGGGGCCGGCGAACTATCCCATTCTGACGAAGACCAACTACAACGAATGGTCCCTGCTCATGAAGATCAAACTTGAGGCTCGGTCGCTGTGGGAGGCAGTGAACAAAGGTGACGTTGATTTCCAGCAGGACCGGATGGCATTGGATGCCATTTGCAGCGCGGTGCCGGCTGACATGATCTCAACACTGGCGGTCAAGCCCACGGCGAAGGAGGCGTGGGACTGCATCAAGACCATGCGCATCGGTGATGATCGCGTGCGCAAAGCAACTCTGCAGAAGGTCCGTCGTGAGTACGAGCTACTCGCATTCCGGGAGAAGGAGTCCATCGAAGATTTTGCGATGCGTCTGAACGGCCTCACAAATCAGCTCGCAACGCTCGGTGATCCGGAGCCTGAAGAAAAGGTTGTCGACAAATACCTTCGCATCGCACGGACGAGGTACAAACAACTGGTAATCTCTATTGAGACCCTGCTGGATTCTGCCAGTTTATCCGTTGAGGAGATTACAGGGCGTCTGAGGGCAGCCGAGGATGATTGTGACGCCAGTGAGCCACGAGAAGAGGGAAAATTATATCTGACCGAAGAACAGTGGCTTGATAGGTACAAACAGAAGGAGAACACCGGTTCAAACCAGTCTGGAAATTCAGGGAACCGAGGAAGGAGTAGCCGGAACGGGCGATCTAACCGGAGCTCTGGGTGGTCCGGCCAAGGTGATGGTACATCCAAGCAAAACCGCAGCAAAGATAAGTGCCACAACTGTGGTAAAATCGGCCACTGGGCACGGGACTGTCGCAGCAAGCCAAAGAGGGAACAAGTGAAAGAACAAGTCCACCTTGCACATGATGAAGAATCAAGCCTTCTACTGATGGAAGGAATGGTGACCAGGCCGAGACAGGCATTGTCACCAGCAGTTGTGAGCCCAGCAACACAAACTGACACACTGGTTATTTCCTCACGGGCGAAGTCTGCAAAGGCAGTTGAACTCGTAGAAGAGACCGTGTTCAATGTCGTCGACGATGTGGAAGACCGGAGTGCCCGACGATGGATTTTTTGATACCGGTGCGTCGAACCACATGACCGGGGCACGTGGAGCATTCAGCACTCTGGACACCAGCGTGACAGGGACAGTGAAGTTTGGTGACGGGTCGGTCGTGCAGATTGAAGGCTGCGGAGCCGTTCTCTTCAATGGCAAGAATGGAGCACACCACGCTCTGCCTAAGGTGTACTTCATACCTAGGCTCACTGCAAACATAATTAGCTGTGGACAACTAGATGAAGCAGGCTATCAGATCTTGGTGCATGGAGGTTTCATGCAGGTACGGGATGACAATCTGCAACTTGTAGCCAAAGTACAACGAACACCAGGAAGATTGTATGCGCTTGAAGTGGAGCTGGCCCGTCCGGTGTGTCTGAACGCCGTGGCGGGAGACGGTGCTTGGAAGTGGCATGCACGTTTCGGACATGCAAACTTTGGGGTACTTCGCAAGATGGCACGAGAGGAACTAGTCCGGGGATTGCCGCTCCTGAAGCAAGTAGACCGAGTTTGTGAAGCATGCTTGGCCGGGAAGCATCGTCGAGCGCCGTTCCCAGCTCAAAGCACTCATCACGCTACTAGTGTACTGGAACTTGTGCATGGTGACATCTGTGGACCGATCACTCCTTCAACCCCAAGTGGTAAAGCCTACTTCCTACTACTTGTGGATGATTACACACGTTACATGTGGGTTGCGCTCCTCTCTACAAAAGATGAAGCACCACAGGCAATTAAAAGGATTCAAGCTGCAGCAGAACGCAAGAGTGGCAAGCATCTCGGTGCACTACGCACTGATCGGGGTGGGGAGTTTACTGCAAATCAGCTCAACGACTACTTTGCAGAGTTGGGAGTCCGTCGGGAGCTGACAGCGCCGTATACCCCACAGCAGAACGGCGTCGTGGAAAGAAAGAACCAGACGATCGTTGGAACCGCCAGGAGCATGCTGAAGGCAAAGAATCTTCCCGGAGTGTTCTGGGGGGAAGCCGTGGTGACAGCGGTTTATATACTAAACCGCACGGCGACAAAGGGGAACGGTGGGAAAACCCCACACGAAATGTGGGAAGGAACACCCCCTGCAGTGCATCATCTACGCACTTTCGGGTGCATCGCCCATACCAAGACCACGGGTCATCTGAAGAAACTTGATGACAGAAGCGTCCCGATGATATTTGTAGGGTATGAGCCTGGATCAAAGGCTTACCGCATGTATGATCCTCGCACTAGGAGGGTGAAAATCTCAAGGGATGTTGTGTTTGATGAAGATGCAGCATGGAAGTGGGATGAGGGAGATTCTGTCAATGACTTCGTCATCGACTATGTGACAGTATCACATGATGCAGTGGCAGCTGCACACCCGAATGAGGCCGGGGCGTCACCGGCAGAGCATCGAGCATACCGATCGCCAAACCCACCTGTGGCAGCTGTGCCCGAGCAAGAAGGGAGGTCGGCATCCCCTCCATCAAGTATGTTTGACGCCGACCATGATGATGCTCCACTTCGATACCGTGCTATCCGTGATATCATGGAGGCCACGGACCCAATGCACCTCGATGAGATGGAACAAGGTGAGGATCTCCTGCTCCTCAATACTGATGAACCTACTGCCTTTGAGGAAGCACAGAAGTTCGATTGTTGGAAACAAGCAATGCTTGATGAAATGACTGCGATTGAGGCAAATGATACATGGGAGCTGGTGGAGTTACCAACTCATCAACGCCCCATCGGACTGAAGTGGGTGTTCAAGACTAAACGAGATGCCAAGGGGGTGATCAGCAAGCACAAAGCACGTCTGGTGGCGAAGGGATATGTGCAACAGCAAGGCATAGACTTTGAGGAAGTTTTTGCACCGGTGACACGTCTTGAGACAGTGCGACTGCTGTTAGCATATGCTGCACAAAAGGGCTGGACAGTTCATCACATGGATGTTAAATCGGCCTTTCTCAATGGCGACATTAAAGAGGAAGTCTATGTATCTCAGCCGCCTGGTTTCGTGATTGTGGGGGAGGAGGACAAAGTGCTGAAGCTCAAGAAAGCGCTATACGGCCTCAGGCAAGCCCCACGCGCTTGGTATGCAAAGCTGGATCTATCTCTGGTTGAACTTGGTTTCAAGCGTGGGGAGGCTGACCATGCTGTGTACACCCGCGGCTGTGGTGAAAAACGACTAATTGTCGGTGTTTACGTCGATGACTTAATCATCACCGGAGGAGATGCAGTAGAGATCAAGAGGTTTAAGGGAGAAATGATGGGGGAATTTAAGATGGCAGACTTGGGAAAACTCAGCTTCTATCTTGGGTTGGAAGTGAATCAAACTGGTCAAGGCATTGAGGTTAGTCAGGGTGCATATGCAATCAAAATACTGGAAGCAGCAAATTTGCTCCATTGCAACCCAAGTCATACTCCCATGGAAACTCGTTTGAAGCTGAGCAAAACTAGCAATGCACCTGCTGTTGACCCAACAGAGTACAGAAAGTTAGTTGGAGCTCTTCGGTACCTTGTAAACACAAGACCAGACCTGGCGTATGCTGTGGGTTTTGTGAGCCGGTTTATGGAAGAGCCGAAGACAGAACACTTGTTGGCTGTAAGAAGACTGCTGAGGTATGTTGCCGGCACCATACATCTAGGGTGTGTTTACAAGAAACAGGAGAAGGGGCTTGAGCTGATCGGATATAGTGACAGTGATCTCGCCGGAGATGTTGATACCCGTCGCAGCACCACCGGAGTCCTGTATTTCCTTGGTGGAAATGTCGTGTCCTGGCAGTCACACAAGCAGCGCGTGGTGGCATTATCGAGCTGCGAGGCAGAATATATAGCTGCGGCAACCGCCGCATGTCAAGGAGTCTGGTTGGCACATCTTTTGTCTGAGATCAAGGGAGAACAAACCGGTATGGTCACACTCAAGATTGATAACTTGTCTGCAATTCAGCTCACAAGAAATCCTGTCTTCCATGATAGAAGCAAACACATTGACACTCGGTTTCACTACATCCGACAATGTGCTGAAGAGGGTGTGATCAAGATTGAGCCAGTGGGAACAGAAGATCAGCTTGCGGACATGCTCACCAAGTCACTTGGACGCGACCGATTCGTTGAGCTCCGAACAAGAATCGGCGTTCGTGACGTTGAGAAGACGTACAAGACTTAGGGGGAGATTTGTTAGATAAGCCTTGTACGTAGGACATTAGTTAGTTCTGTTTTCAGATGCATGCACTCCTGGTAATGAGCAGAATAATTAGCTCGTGCATGCACTGCATGGCGAGCGCGTAGTGAGTCTGGCGAGCAAATCTCACGATCAGTTGAGATCGTGCGCGAGTGCCGGAGAGCTCGGCCTCTCCTAACGTTCATTCTGTTGTCTTTGTTATTATGGTTAATGAAAAAGGCAGGCCCGGCGGCTACAGCTGATTAGCGCTGCCAGAATACATCTTCTGTCTCCTACTACGTGCATCACCAGCCACAAAGGCAACGAAAACTCACGCTACCCAGGAGCCAACAGTAATCAGCTAGCACGTCCCGACATCCGCCCATCGTTACACAGGCGAAGGAGCAGTTGCATGAGACTGGAGAAGAGAGATAAAAAGAACAGAAAAAACAAGATGTTGCCTTATCATCTGTTGCCCGAACGATCAGTCCGTGACCGCGCGGAGGAGGCGGGCGGCATCGTCGTCGGTGAGGATGCAGGTCGAGACCCAGACGTTTTAACACCCACACGTTGCGGGCGATGGATACCGCCGTCTCCCATGGCATCGCAATTTCAGCTCGCTCGCCGGAACTCTGCAATCTCGACCAGCTGACAAGGGCACATGCATCCACAATATTGCAACGGTGATCTGTGATCTACCGGTTAAATGGTGTGGCGAGCGAGGAGAAGGCAGCCATGCAGACATAGGTGGCTATCGGAAAAGTGATTTGGCATGTCTTAGATGATCCAGGGCTCCAAGCCATCGAGTGATCCTACCAGCTCCACGCGGCGACGATGCGTCACCCACTGCTGATGACCAAATCATTGCCAGTTTGGTACAGAACAGAACGTGTCTTGTCTTTAGGTTTGGTCCAAACTCACATCAACGGTATAGATTGTGTTTTGACCATAGTTTTTTAAGTCTAATTGCGATATAGATCCTGATTTTGAAATTTTACGTTTCTATCATAACTTTTTTCATCCGAACCCACCATTTACCACAATTTTCTAACACTGTTAGTTGAAGTAGAATAAACAGAAAAAAAGAAAAAATGTTTGGAAACTGAAAAAGACCAAAATGCCCCTCACCTCTTTCCGTTCCACCTGATCTATCCTGCAACCCAATGTCAAAGAAAAAGTATTTTTTGTTGAATTACATGCCAAAACAATGGTACAAACATAATGTTTAACATCGCCAAAACTGTGTAAAATCATAAAGGGTAAATTTGTCTTTCAACATCAAAATTAACACTGTTATGTTCACTAAGTGGACTTGTGGTAATCTAGAGGTTCGGGTGAAAAAATTGTGGTAAACACGCAAAATTTCAAAATCAGGGTCTATATCATAATTAGACTAAAAAAGTATGATCAAAACGCCAATGTCCCATATATATATATATATATATATACATACATATACATATATATATATATACACATATATTTGCTTTTGCTTATCTTGTCTTATGAGGTTAATTCTTGCTCTTATTTTGGTTTATGTCTGTTTATTAGCCATGTCATCATTGTTGTCCTAGAATTGGCAAGTGGATTAAGTGGTGAGCAAGAGTTTTGTTCCTATAGGATAAGATAAGAATATTTGCTACATAGATAAGATAAGAGCCACATGGTATGTATTTTTGTTAGAAATATAGGCCATTTACCGATTAATTCCGGAAAATAACGCATGAAAAATAGTAATCAGCATGAGGAGCAACACAAATAGTAGTAACACAAACGGAATTACTGTGATATTACAAAAAACAGATTGGAAGCGAACAAATTGCTCCTACTGGTCTATGTTGACGGTCGTTAAATACCAATTTTGACCATCAATATAACTCTTATGTGAAGGGGTAAACATTTCTTGCACACATTATCTTTAAAAATAATGTAGTTCTGACTTGGAAAGAATTGTGCATGCAGGGAATATATGCAGAATTTAGTGGAGCAATCCTAAATTATACACTTTCAGCCAATCAGAGGACGACACGTGGTAGTCCATGGATCCAGTGGCCCACCTATAGGGGTATCCGAGGGAATCAAACGGTGTATCATCTAGGAAACACCTTAGGGCCCACCTGGCAGCCACCCGGAGGAAACACATCGAGTCTGGGCCCACCCTAGGGTCGGCCGAACCAGATCACTCCCCTAAACTCGGTCATATTCCACGTGTCAACTCCCTGTGGCTCCCTGAAGGAGGTTCTGAATGCTTCGCGTGCAATTAGTGACGGGAACCGACCTCAACTTGTGTATAAATAGGACCCTATACCCCTCACTTCACCACACACCACTTGAGTAATCACTCTTTTGCATACACACTCTATCAAAGTCCTTAGTGGAGTAGGCTATAGGAAGGAGCATCTAGTTCCCAAGTTGAAGTTGGGAAAGGTATGGCCCATGTATCATTTCTTTTATTTGTGACTTTATTCTTATTTATATTATTAGTCTTCTTTTATTCATATGCTTGGGTGAAGCGTTTCTTGTTTGAATGTGTAATCCATGCATGTGTAGGTTTAGTTGTTCTTATGGTAGTATAGTAACTATGTTATTATGTTATCATAAGCATCATAGGCCTCCACTATAGTCTAATTAGGTATTATATGAATATGTTAGTATGAATAATATAATGTTTGGTCCATGATAATTGTATTGTAGCTCCTAAGGTATTTCCTTAGCATGCAAGCGTAGTGCTTGGATAGTTAAGTAGCGTTGGATGTCTTGTTGACCCACGGATTGTAGGGGTAGGCGGCAGGTGATGACAACTCTGTCCATCCTCTGTACCCCCCCCCCATGTTGAGCTATGCCACAGGCTCTTAGCAAGAGTCTCTCTGGTAAACCAGGGATAAGCTCATGTCCGATATATTAGACCACTAAGCTCTAGTGTTCACTACTAGCGTACCCATATATACACTATTAGGCTATGCATACGTATATTAGAAGCACATTAAGAATAACCCTTACCTTAGCTTAACTCTCACTAAGACTATCTCACCCTTAGGAGTAGATTGCTTAAGTATGTGTCGCACTACCCTTTGATATCCTTTTATCCATCCTACTTAGATTCCTATTAGAACGTCCTATTCTATCCATGACCTTGCTACACTTCACCTTCCTTGGATAATAGGATACCCAAGGAAATACTCTTGGGTGGAATTCTACAATGGTATTTTTCATGTGCTTGCGTAACTCATCTTGCTTTGGCCCTAGGTTAGCCTAGTTGCCACAAGCATTGCTGGCATCCATTGCTAGGATGAACTGTAGACATCAAGAAATACTAAAAAACATTTCTTGCGCCGTTGCCTGGGAAGGCACAAAAGTACTACAAGATTGATTATGATAGATTAAGATTCTTACAGATCTAGTAGGATAACACAACTTGTTTTCGCATTCCTTTGATGTGAAAACAGGGTAGTGTATGACCGGTTTCCACTTGCCGACAAACTAAGTTGAAAATCCCGAATCACTTTTGAGAAGAGTTTGACCTTGTGTCATTCCTCCTCAAATGATCCTTTCGGAAAGACAACCAGTCATTTCGGCACCATCAAGTTTTACGCCAATGGCTCAGAAGACCCTTCATGAGTTTTCAGCTCCCTCTACTGACAATGTGCCTGTTGGGCCCACTGTCAACACGGAAGACGCAAAATTCAAAATCAAGACGAGCCTTTACTATGGTGCAGGCTAATCCCTCCTATGGGAAAGTCAATGAGGACGCAAGTGCCCATTGACGACAATTCTTGGAGATTTGCAGAACTTTTAAGATAAAGGATGTCACTCAAGATGCCATCCGTCTTAGACAGTTTCTGTTTTGCCTCCTTGAGAGAGCGAAACAGTGGTTCTACGCGAACTGAAGTGGTGTAGATACTTGGGAAAAGTGTTCTACAATGCTCCTCACAAAATTCTCCCGTTGGGCAAAACCAATGCCTTACGTGGAAGAGTTTCAAGCTTCTAGCAAGGGCCCAAGGAATCCATTCCCGAGGCTTGGGAAAGGCTTCAGAAATACATCCTAGCCTGTCCTCACCATGGGATGGATGATTGGCTCATCATCCATAATTTCTACAATGGGTTGACCCTGTCAGCCCGTGATCATGTGGATGTTGCTGCTAAGGGTGTCTTCTTCTCGCTAACGGTTCCCAAGGCTAAACAAATGATCGAGAAGATGTTTGCTAATATGGGTTGGAGCGATGAACGACTCCAATCCCGTCATCAAGGCATGCACACCTTGAAAGAGGTGAACTTGATCACTGCCAAACTACACCTCATGAAAAAATTTGATTGCCAAGCCAATGTAAAGTGTATGGCAACGCCTAGGCTTTGGATGCTAACATGACATGTGATGTCTGTGGCAACACGGGTCATATGGGGAGTGATTCCTCTGAAACCCATGAGGATGCGTTATAGTTGGGCAACAATGGAAACTACAACAATGGCTACCGTCCGGGAGGTCAAGGGAGGGTGGGGCCAACCATGCCCTTTCCTTCAAGGGGGCTACAACAATGGCAACAATGCAAATCAGCCCAACTTGAAGGAACTTGCCATTAGCTAGCTGAAGGTTAGTAAAGCTATGCCAAAGAAGTTGTCGGCTAATGACAAGACCCTAGAAAGTATCAACCAGTTGAGCTTCAATAAAATGCTGGAAACTAAACTAGCTCAACTCGCGACTGCAGTTGCACTATTGGAAAATGAGAAGATTCCAGGGCATTGCCCTGAAGCTCCCATAGAAAATGTCAATGCGGTAACCACGAGAGGAGGAAAAGCCACTTGTGACCGACCATACCCTCAATAAGAAAAGGAAGCAGCTAAACAAGATCCAAGGTCTCCCACCATATCATGTTCAATTGGGAATCAACACATTGACAAGGACCGTGACCTTGGAGAAAGTTTGAGTGTCATACCAAAGGTGGTTTCTGACAAGCTCAACTTCACAACTGTTGGTATTTCTTAACATCTACAGTTCATCCTGGCAATGGATGCCAACACTGCTTGTGACAACTAGGCTAACCTAGGGTCAAAGCAAGATTAGTTCCGCGAGCGCACGAAAAATACCGTTGTAGCATTTCTCTGTAGAGTATTCCCTAGGATATCGTATAATCCCAAAGGAAGGTCTAAGTGTGGCAAGATGATGGATAGGATACGGTGTTCTAATAGGAAGCCAAGTAAGATAGATAAAAGGGATAGCAAGGGTAGTGTGACACACACTAAAGCAATCTACTCTTAAGATAAGATAGTCAAATTGAGTATTAGGATAAGGTAAGGGGTTGTTCCTAATGTGCTTCTAGTATACATATGCATAGCCTAATAGTATACATAAGGTTATGCTAGTAGTGAATGTTTAAGCTTAGTGGTCCAACATATTGGGCACGGGATTACACTACAGGAAAGTATCAAATTAACGACGACCAAAGTTATTAATGACGGCACCATGGTTAATAAATATATTCACGACTGTGTATTTTGGCCATTGTGAATAATGCCCTTATTCACGACGGTCGACCTAGACCGTCGTGGATAAGTATGTTATTCACGATGGCAGGCTCTCACCGTCGTGAATAATGAGCTTATTAACGACAGGGTCTGGTCCCGTCATAATTAAAGACTTATTTACGATAGCCAGACCCTAGCTGTTGTAAATAAGCGGTTTATACCCGCCCGGGCCGGGGTCGACGCGAGCATTCACGCCAGCGCCGACCCTGAACCGTTTCGCCGCTGCCCCGGCCGCACCCCTACCGGCCCCCACCCCCGGCCGACCCTCCGCCGCTGCCCTGCCCGCCCCGACCTGGCCCGTTAAGGTTTGTTTGTAATTAGTTATTTAGTGTAATAAGTTATTTAGTTATGTTTGTAATTAGTTTAAATTAAACAGTTTAGTCTAGTTTGTAATTGTTTCATTAGATTGTAATTAGTTTGTTTAATTAGATTAGATTATTTAATTATTTTGTAATTATTTACTTAGATTTTAATTGTTTTATTATAAATTAATTAGACTATTTAATTATTTTAAATTGTTTAATTAATTATTTAGTTTAATTTGTAATTGGTTTGTTTAACTTGTTTGTAATTGTTTAATTAGTTTTTTTATTGATTAATTAGTTTCATAAGTTAATTAGTTTGAAGTATTTAATTGTTTATTTAGTTTTGAAATATTCGATTAGTTTTGAATTAGTTAATTAATTGATTGTCAGTGTTTAATCATTATACGTATATTAACGGGTTTCGGGCCAACCCGGCATGGCACGGCCCGACGTCCCGGCAACGGCCCAACCCGGCACGGCCTGACCCTGCACGGCACGGCCCGACTCGACACGGCCCAACCCGGCACGGCCTGACCCTCTAGGCATGTCCTTTGCTGCAAATTGACCTCCGATTTTTGAGCATGACTCGCATGTAAAGTTTCATGTGTAGAAGAGTCGGTTAACACATGCTGAGCCATCGTGCTCATAGTTGCTGATATGAGTGTTTGCAGGTGAGGAGTACCCCACGGACTCGGAGTATGAGTCCACCGGTGAGGGCTATCCTCCTTCGGGGACTACGGCTGTGTGGGAGCCATACACGTCGCGGTGAAGCTGTGTGTAGCTAGTGTGGGTTGTCCATAGGGCTGGAAAACTAACTTTTGCTAGTTAGGAGTAGCGTGAGTTGTATAAATACTTTCCACTGCAGTAGACTGTAAATTAGATATAAACTGAAAGTTTGTGCTACTTTTTTACAAATTCAGTAAGTTTCAATGTAATACTATGTTTTCCTAAATTGTGTGTGCTGTCAGGTGTCGCATCATTGTAAAGGTCCCAAAAATATGAATACAAAGAAACTCTTGTTTACAAAAGTTGGTTTCATATGAATGAAATTTGGGACTTGTTAAAACTTTTTCCACATGTGATAATACACATGAGGGTTTTCTTCACACAAGTTCAAATGTCTATTTGAAGGCTTGGAAAACCAAGAAGGATATAAAACCAAGGTGGGAAGTTCCCATATGTGTGAGAAAAACTAAAGTCAGATTTGGAACAAACTTGTTCAACTCAAAATTCAAATGAGAGCAACACTATGAATTTCAAAACTGTTGTGCGACAAATCTATTTTGCAGCAGCCAAATTAAAATTCAGATTTCATATTTGAATTCCTTGGGTCCAAATTAGGGGGTATGCAAAGTTTCATAATTTATGGAAATGATTTGCAACACATTTTCCAAAACGGACTTTAAATAACAAAGAATTCAAATGCATATTTGAATTTGGATGAAACTTACCCAATTGTCCAAATGCCTCTCAGATTTAAACTTCCACAATTGAATTACATCATTTGCCAATTTTGGGAGATATTTTAGAGGATAAGGGGGCTCTGAATTGTGGGACCCACATGTCATTGGGGGAGCTGAAAAGAATGCAAAAGATCTTCACAGAGCAGTCTCTGTTTTGCTTCTTAAGCGAGCTCGACAGCAGAGGGCGTGGCCGACAGCGGTACTCACCGCTCGGTCGACCGCCTCCCACGCGAACTGCCTCAGCTGGGGCTTTTATACCCTCTGCCGTGCTCCCTTTCGCTCTCATCACCGAAGCCTCGGCGCTGCTCTTTCCCTGCCTCCCGCAAAACACTGGACAGTGCTGCCGCTGCCTTCTGATCGATGAGCCGCACCGAGAGCTCACGTGCGAGCCTCATCCGAGCAGCAAAACCACACCGCAGAACTCCCCACGATATCCTCGAGCCATCACCGAGCGGGTCCGTACTCCCTGCACCGAGAACGGCCAGTTCCCGCGGCTGCCACCATAGAACCGAGAGCAAGTGCTCTCGTAGACAGCCTCAACCGCGGCTTGTCACGGCCGAGCTAGGCCACTGCTTGATGCGCACAACGTCCACGAAGCTCACCCCCGAAGCTCAGGGCCAACCGCGGATCATTGACAGGGAACTTCGACATTTTCTTCCGATCGGTGCAAACCAACCTTCGGGTATGATTCCGTGAAATTCCTGATTGATTTTTGTTTAATTACCACGAAACTTCACACACACGGGCTGGACTTGAGGGCGCACCAGTTTGCTTTTGAAACCTAGCATGACACACACTGTGCACAGCACAATTTCAATCTTTCCGACGGCGGTTATGGCGGGACGGTTCGGGCACACGATGAACCCTAGTTTGGAGCCGTTCCCTAGCCCATGTGCGGCCATGCCGAGCTTATCCAACCTTCACTGGTGCTGTAGGGACTTTCCAGGGAGCTTTTGGCGGGCTAGCTCATCGGGGTAAGGCCGCCGAACTTCATCCGAGCCGCTGCACCGGTGCGAGATGGTTTAGGGGCTTCGCCGGTCCGTGGAAGTCACACCAGCATGTTCCTCACACGAATTTAGGGCTTAGCGGCGAGTTTAAGCACCGGAGGTGGCCGGACGACCGGGTTTGGGATTGCTCCAGCAAGCCCCGGCGGCGCGGGCGCGCGGGCGGCTGGAGGTTGAGGAAGACCGCTGGGCCCGCGTGTCAGTGAGGGAGAGGGGCTGGATACTCTATGGCGCCAGATCAACTGTGACAGCGCGGGAAACATTCCTGTGGCCCCGTGTGGCGCTCTCCCGACACCCGACACGTGTCGCACGGACCCACAGTCAGTTTTAAACTTTTCCCGGATTTATTCAAATCCCAGATTTTCCCCAAACTTTAGAAGAGCATAACTTTTTCTAGGAACCTCCAAATTTAGTGACTTAAATTGTGTTAGATTCAGATTGACAAGCTCTATCCAAATATGCAACCCAAGTTGTACGAAAGTCTTTATTTAATTCTGGAAAATTCTTTAAAGCTTTTCAGAAAAAGAATATTTGAGAGAGTTTGGTTTATCCTAAAATCCTCAAATTTTGCCAGAATATTCTTTAGGGTGTTCTTAGACTCCTGCAAAAGTTTCATCTCATTTGGAGTTGAATTGATCAGGAGAATTCATATTGTAAATTACTGTGTTCAAATGAATACAGAAACATTTTCAGAGAATTTCCAAAACTTGTAAATTCAGTTCTGGGAAATTCTTAGCTCCAAAAATCCTAGGAAAATTCATGTAGGATCTATGAACTATAATTTAAATTTTGGTTCACTGAGTTTGACATGAACATGGGTGTTACCTCAGGATTAATTCTTCTTTGCTTAATTGCTTAGAAAATTTTTCTGAATAAACCACTCAATGAAAAGTGCTAATTTTCGGTACAGATAACTTTATTGTGGTCAGGAACTCACATGAAAATTTTCAGCCTCATTAGAGCTCTGGATCCCCACTGTCATGTGCAACCTCTTAAGGTGATCAACACTTAAGTGGGAAAGGCACTCAACATTTGATCATAGTGTTTAAACCCAACCCAAACCACTAGCACCTGTGTCATTTTAAATTCTTAAACAGAGTTCCAGTTTTAAAACTGTCATTATATCTTAGTAGCAAAAGCTTTTCAATTAAATACATATGCATGATCATATCGTGTAGCATCTACGTGAAGAACGTGAGAAGGACTTAAAGTGAAGATCAAGGAGGAAGGAAAGCAAGTGATCAAGCTCCAAGTGATCTTCACTAACTGATTGTAATCTTAGCCACCTGCAAAACAGGCAAACCCCGGTTTGCATTTGAACAGTTTTATAAAGCATCTTCATTTTAGAGATCATAGCTTTGCATCGTTGATTGAATTAAGTCTAGTTGATATTGAAAACCCCAGTTGCATGACCAAAATACCTAAGAGAGAAAGGGTAGAATAGCACCTCCTCGAGTGGATTTGGCTACGCTAAATGTTAGTAGGAAAGGTCTGGTAGAAGTCGAGTAGTTGGAAGCTACTCGCGAGTTTAGGGCTGGTTTACTCAGAACGAGTTAAAAGTTAGAAGTGATGAGGAAAGTTCACACATAAGAAATGGAGACCGGGCAGGGAGGTTTAGATGCAGCAGGCTGCGGACCGTTCGTGCATAGCCCTGCCTGTGTCGGTTAAGGCCCATCCGTGCTTGGCCCGGTTGGACATGTTTGAGTTGTGTACCAGGCACTACTGGCTCTTTGGGACCTAGGAAACCGATGTACCTTGGGAGATCCATAGTGGAACTTTTCCAACTGCCTTAGGCTTTCGGCGTCAGGGTAGCAAGAGGTAACTCTCTTATAAACATACCACTGCAGGTATGTACCTTGAGGGAGCTTGCGTACTCGGGGCAGTTGGACTGCGTCCAATGTGGAAGATCTTGGAAAGGTGGCCGCGTACAACGTCGGTCGAGGTTGCTGCCGGCAACTCGGAGTACGGGTGTATGTGTCGTGTAGTCCGGGCGTGTACTGATTTGAATCACCGTCGCTCGCGGTTATATGAGCATACTTGCCCACTGCGTCTTGACGTAGTAACAACTGGAACTGTTTGTCTTTTGAACTTGATAAGACTGTGATGTAACTTGTATTGCAACTATGATTGATAGAGATAGGCTCAGTAAACTTTACTTTCTCCTTGTGCAAGGAGCATCACAACAAAGCGTTTCTTGTTTGATTGTGGAGTTGTGATGCTTTTCGGCTCAAGGTCTGCACAATGAGGCTTAAAATCTGAAAGTTAAGGATCAACTTTAGGCGAGTCCTTTATGCAAATCTAGCTAACCCAATTGCAACCATCGTGCATGTAGAGTTTCTTGTTTAGGAGAGACGGATTAGTCTTGCTAAGCCTATGTTCTCACGCTTGCTATATAAGTGGTTTTGCAGGTTAACATCGATGCTATAAAGAAGGTTGTCTGGTGAGACTCGGTGACCTCCGAGTCGTTTAACACGAGGAGAACCCAGCCGCTGCTGTTGTCTTCGTGTTGCTAGCGAGAGGAGTCTGTGGGCTGGACTTCATCTCAAGTGCTCTTTAGTTAGTCAACGTGAGTTGTTGTAGACTTCCGCTGTATTTACTTGATGTAAATTATTTACAAAGAAAAACTTGTAAGCTTCCTCTATTGTTTTATGTAATACATTGTTCCTTGTATGTGTGCTGTTGGGTGCCGCACAACACGGCACCACCCAATGCGATTCCCGGGCGAGTGCCCAATCCCCGTGACTGAACGGGCGGCGTCGGGGCCGTCTCAGTGTGGTATCAGAGGCGCATTGGTAATAGCGCACGGAATGAGGAAGGTATTACGACAAAAATTTAGGTTACGGTGAGGATACGGTACTAGGCCCACATAAGGATTACTATTAGCATAATATGAAGGTGGCAAACTAACTTATTTGTTATGTCGGAAAGTCGTGCATCTCGGGACAATCTATGTCTTGGGGGGTGCATGTAAGCGCTGTCCACCAGTGCGCACAAGCTGAAGGGTGGAGCCCCACGGGTGGCAGGTAACCTGACCCGCTTTAGTATCCTCTATGACTTTTCATGTCGTTTGAGGTACTCGAGCAACGCCCTTCCCTGGCGTGCTACGGGCAAGTTTGGGAAACCCCATCACGTGGTTAGTAACGTGAACACGTAGCTCAAGGCGTGTTTGGCTTGAGAACACCTATGTGAGTGATGACGGACAGGTGTAAGAACTATATGGATACCGGGTTCGGTGTGCAGCCGGACCTGACGATTGAGTGTGACTTATGCAGGATTAACCACGAAACCGTAGTACGAATAGAACACGTGTTCGAGTGACTGTTTTAGCGCCAACTAAGATATGTTTATGCCGTTATAATCCGGTTAGGATTTTCTTTTGGGAGGCTACGTAGTACCGACATGCTTCTTACGGTGCATCGAAGCCGTACTAAACTTAATAATCCCTTCCCTTTGAAGAAATGGCTCATGAACTAACTTTCTAATAAAAATGGATGTTTGAAACAAATATTGGTTACTGAACTCTTATTTTGAGCTAAGATTCAAATGAGAGGAAGACTAAGCTTCAAAGATTTCAAAAGCTGAGTGCTCTGTTTTCGGCAGGAATTCTTGCTGGACTTTAACAGAGCATAACTCTGAGTAGCTTGACCCAATTCAGGTGTATGTGGAAAGATTTTCAAGTGATCTACAACTTCTTTGTAGACCTCCAGAGCGAAGTCACACGCTAAATGGGTAGAAAGTTCAGAGGAAGGTAAACTGTCCAGAACCAGGACAGCAACAAAACCACTCTGGACCTTTCTGTTTTTAAGCCATAAATTTCTGTAGAAAAACCCTTAAGAAGCCTATGATACACCATTTGAAAGGTTATGAATGGTGCAACGTTGTTGTAGTTTAAAGTTGGTTCAAATTCCTATTCATATACAACTGTGATAAAATCAGCCACACACAGAGGAGGTGCTGGCAAATTTTATCCAGGAATCCTGTCAAATATGGAAAATCATAACTTTTAATATAGAGATGATATGGAGGCATATGAGTACTCGTTGGAAAGATACTAAAGTTAACTTTAACTTTGGTATTCAACTTGAGTTATGAAAATGCTTTTAACTAGATCAAAATCTAGAGATAGTGCATAGAGGTCTGTTCTGTACAGATAGGCTGGATAGCTATGCCTACTAAGGAGTGGTGTAAACATGGATCTTGTTACTGCTTTCATAAAGTTTTGACATAATCATGTTTTTATTAGTCTCACATACTGCTGTGTTCGTGTTTAACGCATTTCGAATACATTTTTGCAGTATGGTTTGTACTCACTCTAGGAGTAGGGCCGGGAGTTCTCGACGAGGCGGTGATGCTTCTATTCCACCGTCGGAACCACCATCCACGGGATGGATGGATCTTATGACTCGAGTCGTCAAGTCTAACCAAGAGAACACTAGGCTACTCCAGGAAGCAACGTAAGAATACACACGCTTACTCCAAGCTTTGGTACAGCAAGGTGTACTCCAAAACACGCAACAAGTCGTTCCGCCTCGGAACGCTTATCTGGACTTCTTGGCGACTCAACTGCCAATCTTTACTGAAGCCACCAAACCTGTGGAAGCAGATCAATGGCTTCGTGTCATGGAGTCAAAATTCGGAGTATTCGAGTGTGATGATGTGCAAAAGACAAAGTTTGCCGCTCAGCAACTCCATGGAGCCGCCATAAACTGGTGGGTTAATCATCTTGCCTCCATTCCGGATGACCATCAAGTAACATGGAGTGAGTTTTGTGAAGCCTTTCATACTCATTACATACCACTTGGTATTGTCAAGGCAAAGAGGGAGGAATTTTTGGGTTTGAAGCAAGGGGACATGAGTGTCCTCGAGTATGTCAGAAGGTTTCATCTTTTGGCCCAATATGCTCCCGAATATGTGGCGAAAGAAGAGGCACGGTGTGACCTATTCTTCCATGGCCTGAGTGCCATATTACAGGAGAAGTTGGCCGTACACAATAACGGTAGTTACACCGACATGGTCGATGCGGCTTTCATCCAAGAGAAGCCGACACTTGAGTGGCAAGCCGAGAAGAGAAAGATGAGTGAGATCGAGCAGACCAGCACAAGTTATGTGCCTCAGAAGTACCGTTTGGTGTATCAAACGCCACCCGGTGAAATATGGAGGTCACTTGTACGATCAACTCCTCAGAGATTTATTGCTGCTCAAGTTCTACAACTTGCACCACCTCCACAGCCGCAGCATCAGACGGTGGTTTGTGCTCCATCGCTGCAGCCATGTGTACCTAGCTTCCAAACGCAAGTCAACGAAGAAATGGAGAAACATCCGTGTTTCACTTGTCGGCGTATGGGCCATTATGCTAGGCATTGTCCGGAGGGAACTCGAGGCTGCGGATCATCATATTTACAACAATATGACCCGTACCTCAATCTGCAGACAGGAGGGCAGATAAGGGGCAACATTCACTATACTGTGATTGATGATGTTCCAGAAGGAGAAGCCGCTTTAGCAGGGATCTTTTCTCTGAATCAGCTACCGATTTTAATTCTCTTTGATTCTGGTGCCACGCATAATTTCATTAGCCAGTCTTTTGTGGCTCAACATCAGCTCCAAACAGTTTATACAAAGAGGCAATACCTCATATCTTCGCCCGGGGGCAGCAGTACCGCAAGCGAGGTTGTCTTCCGAGCACCTCTTTGTTTTGGGGGTAGAATATACCCTACGACTCTCATTATTCTTGAGGGTCTGAAGATTGACATCATTTGGGGGATGTTGTGGTTGAATTACCACCACGTGGTTCTTAACATCAGCTCTAGGACCGTTGAGCTCAACTCCCCACAGCACGGTCTTCATATATTAATTCAGGGCGCCAGACGGCAACAGATTGCAACAGTGAACCACACGGAAGCTGTTAAGATAGAGGACATTCCGGTGGTACGTGAGTATCCGGATGTGTTTCTCGATGATTTACCGGGCATGCCGCCCGAGCGAGACATTGAGTTCAAGATTGAACTTATACCGGGAACAACACCGATATCACGAAGACCGTACAAGATGGCACCTAATGAACTGGCATAATTGAAGACACAGCTGAATGACCTAATGAGCAAGGGCTTTATACGACCGAGTTTGTCACCTTGGGGTTGTTCAGCCTTGTTTGTCAAGAAGAAGGATGAAACACTAAGGCTTTGTGTTGATTATCGTCCTTTGAATGTCGTTACCATCAAGAACAAGTATCCACTACCTTGCATTGATGTGATCTTCGATCAATTAGTGGGTGCAAAGGTATTTTCGAAGATGGATCTTTGGTCCGGATATCACCAGATTAAAATCCGGGCAGAAGATATCCCGAAGACGGCATTCTCAACGAGATACGGGCTGTATGAGTATCTCGTTATGTCTTTTGGTTTGACCAACGCCCCGGCACACTTTATGTAGCTGATGAATTCAGTGTTCATGCCGGAGTTGGATAAATTCGTCGTTGTCTTCATCGACGATATCTTGGTGTACTCCAAGTCGGAGAAAGAACATGCTGAACATCTGCATATTGTGCTACAAAGATTGCGAGATCATCAGCTCTATGCAAAATTCAGCAAGTGTGAATTCTGGATTAATCAAGTACCTTTTCTCGGACACATTATTTCAGTGGAGGGCATCACTGTAGATCCGAGTAAGATTGTCCAGGTATAGAAATGGGAGTCACCAAAGTCTCTGCGTGAAGTCCGTAGTTTCCTCGGTTTAGCGGGGTATTACCGGAGGTTCATCCCGGGTTTCTCCAAGATTGCTAAACCGATGACGGAATTATTAAAGAAGAATACCAGATTTATGTGGGGTGCAGCGTGTGAACAAGCTTTCAAGATTTTAGTGAAGCATCTCACAACAGCCCCAGTTCTTGCTCAGCCGGATACGATGAAGCCATTCAACGTTTATTGCGATGCATCTGGCATCGGTCTTGGCTGCGTGCTGATGCAAGAAAGACGAGTGGTCGCTTATGGATCTTGTCAACTCAGAAATCACGAGCAGCATTATCCAACTCATGATCTTGAGTTAGCTGCCGTGGTCCTTGCTTTGAAGATGTGGAGGCATTACTTGCTCGGAAATCTTGTACACCTCTACACCGACCACAAGAGTTTGAAGTACATCTTCACTCAGAAAGAATTGAACATGAGGCGACGAAGATGGCTAGAGCTCATTAAAGATTATGAACTTGAGATTCATTATCATCCAGGAAAGGCGAATGTGGTCGCCGATGCGCTCAGTCGTAAGGTGCATATCCATCATCTAAGTATTGCTGAAATGGATGATGAAGAACCAAGCCTCCGTGTTATCCCGTATGGAGCTCTCTGTAATCTCGCTCTCATTCCTACCATCTGAGAGGAGATCATTGAAGCTCAATGAAAAGACAAGGGTATGTTTCACATACGGCGAAGGATAGACAACGGAGAAATGAAATGCTTCCGGAAGGACGATGAAGGTACTTTGTGGTTCAACGACCGGATTGTAGTACCCTGGGATATGGGACTACGGAAGAAAATTTTGGATGAAGCTCATTTGTCCAAGTTTTCCATTCATCCGGGCAGTAATAAAATGTACCAAGATCTCCGGAAGAAATTTTGGTGGACACGTATGAAACATGAAGTTGCAGAGTACGTTTCAGAATGTGATACGTGTCGAAGAGTCAAGGCCGACCATGTGAAGAAGTCAGGCCTGTTGCAGCCATTGCAAGTACCGTCATGGAAGTGGGAAGACTTGAGTATGGACTTCATCGTCGGGTTGCCGATGACCTCCCACAACCATGATTCAATTTGGGTAATCGTTGATCGGTTAACCAAATAAGCACATTTCATCCCTGTACATGCTAGGTATAACGCAAAGCAGTATGCAGAGCTGTACATAGCACGGATCTTGTGCTTACATGGAGTTCCCCGCACCATTGTGTCAGATAGAGGGTCACTGTTTGTAGCCCGTTTCTGGGAATAGCTACACGCATCCTTGGGGACTAAACTGATTAGAAGCTCTGCGTATCACCCTCAAACCGATGGGCAAACTGAGAGGGTGAATCAAATACTAGAAGATATGCTAAGAGCATGTGCCATCCACCACGGTAAGAGCTGGGATGATCACTTACCGCTGGCAGAGTTCTCGTACAACAACGGATATCAGACGAGCATCAAAATGGCACCATATGAAGCTCTATACAGCCGGAGGTGCCATACACCATTGAATTGCTGTGAGTCGGGTGAACGAGTAACGTTTGGGGTTGATCTTGTCAATGAAGCCGAAGAGAGAGTTTGGATAATACAAGAGAACATCAAAGCTGCCCAATCTCATCAAAAGAGCTACGCGGACCAGAGACGTCGACCGCTGCATTTCGATGTCGGAGAGCACGTGTATCTTCGTGTGTCTCCGATGAAAGGGATTCACCGGTTCGGTGTCAAGGGGAAACTTGCTCCCCGATTCATCGGTCCGTTTGCCATAACGGAGAAGTGCGGAACTGTAGCCTACCGGCTGGGACTACCGGCAAGCCTTGCCGGTATTCACGACATATTTCACATGTCCCAGCTGCGGAAATGTCTCAAATTTACCGCTGCCATCCGTACCGAAGACATCGACGAGTTGAAGCCGGATCTCACCTATGTCGAGCAACCTATACAGATTATCGACGAAAAGACCCGGATCACCCAGAACCGGACTTTGAGATTTACAAAGTCCTGTAGAATAATCATACCCCAGAAGAGGCGACGTGGGAAACCGAAGATTACATCCACAAGAACTATCTGGAGCTTTTGTCATAAACTTTGTAATTACCTCCCATCTCATTCTTCATTTGTAATCTCGGGACGAGATTCCTTTTAAGGGGGGGAATGTAAAGGTCCCAAAAATATGAATAAAAAGAAACTCTTGTTTACAAAAGTTGGTTTCATATGAATGAAATTTGGGACTTGTTAAAACTTTTTCCACATGTGATAACACACATGAGGGTTTTCTTCACACAAGTTCAAATGTTTATTTGAAGGCTTGGAAAACCAAGAAGGATATAAAACCAAGGTGGGAAGTTCCCTTATATGTGAGAAAAACTAAAGTCAGATTTGGAACAAACTTGGTCAACTCAAAATTCAAATGAGAGCAACAGTATGAATTTCAAAACTGTTGTGCGACAAATCTCATTTGCAGCAGCCAGATTAAAAATCAGATTTCATATTTGAATTCCTTGGGTCCAAATTAGGGGGTATGCAAAGTTTAATGATTTATGGAAATGATTTGCAACCCATTTTCCAAAATAGACTTTAAATAACAAAGAATTCAAATGAATATTTGAATTTGGATGAAACTTGCCCAATTGTCCAAATGCCTCACAGATTTAAACTTCCACAATTGAACTCCATCATTTGCCAATTTTGGGAGATATTTTAGAGGATAAGGGGGCTCTGAACTGTGGGACCCACATGTCATTGAGGGAGCTGAAAAAATTGCAAAAGATCTTCACAGAGCAGTCTCTGTTTTGCTTCTTAAGCGAGCTCGGCAGCAGAGGGAGTGCCGACAGCGGTACTCACCGCTCGGTCGACCGCCTCCCACGCGAACCGCCTCAGCTGGGGCTTTTATACCCTCTGCCGTGCTCCCTTTCGCCCTCATCACCGAAGCCTCGGCGCTGCTCTTTACCTTCCTCGCGCAAAACACTGGACAGCGCTGCTGCTGCCTTCCGATCGATGAGCCACACCGAGAGCTCACGTGCAAGCCTCATCTGAGCAGCAAAACCACACCGCAGAACTCCCCACGATATCCTCAAGCCATCACCGAGCGGATTCGTACTCCCTGCACCGAGAACGGCCAGTTCCCGCGGCGGCCGCCATAGAACCGAGAGCAAGTGCTCTCGTGGACAGCCTCAACCGCGGCATGTCACGGCAGAGCTAGGACACCGCTGTACGTGCACGACGTCCACGCAGCTCACCCCCGAAGCTCAGGGCCAACCGCAGATCATTGACAGGGAATTTCTAGATTTTCTTCCGATCGGTGCAAACCGACCTTCGGGTATGATTCCGTGAAATTCCTGATTGATTTTTGTTTAAATACCACGAAACTTCACACACAGGGGCTAGACTTGAGGGCGCACCAGTTTTCTTTTGAAACCTAGCATGACACACACTGTCCACAGCGCAATTTCAATCTTTCCGACGGCGGTTATGGCGGGACGGTTCGGGCACACGATGAACCCTAGTTTGGAGCCGTTCCCGAGCCCATGTGTGGTCATGCCGAGCTTCTCCCACCTTCACTGGTGCTGTAGGGCCTTTCCAGGGAGCTTTTTGCGGGCTAGCTCATCGGGGTAATGCCGCCGAACTTCATCCGAGCCGCTGCACCGGTGCAAGATGGTTTAGGGGCTTCGCCGGTCCGTGGAAGTCACACCAGCATGTTCCTCACACAAATTTAGGGCTTAGCGGCGATTTTAAGCACCGGAGGTGGCCGGACAACCGGGTTTGGGATTGCTCCGGTGAGCCCCGGCGGCGCGGGCGCGCGGGAGGCTGGAGGTTGAAGAAGACCGCCGGGCCCGCGTGTCAGTGAGTTGGGAGAGGGGCTGGATACTCTGTGGCGCCGGATCAACTGTGACAGCACAGGAAACATTCCTGTGGCCCCATGTGGCGCTCTCCCGACACCCGACACGTGTCCCCCGGACCCACAGCCAGTTTTAAACTTTTCCCGGATTTATTCAAACCCCAGATTTTCCCCAAACTTTAGAAGAGCATAACTTTTGCTAGGAACCTCCAAATTTAGTGAGTCAGATTGGGTTAGATTCATATTGACAAGCTCTATCCAAATATGCAACCCAAGTTGTAGGAAAGTCTTTATTTAATTGTGGAAAATGCTTTAAAACTTTTCAGAAAAAGAATTTTTGAGGGAGTTTGGTTTATCCTAAAATCCTCAAATTTTGTCAGAATATTCTTTAGGATGTTCTTACACTACTGTAAAAGTTTCATCTCATTTGGAGTTGATTTGATCAGGAGAATTCAGATTGTAAGTTACTGTGTTCAAATGAATACAGAAACATTTTCAGAGAATTTCCAAAACTTGTAAATTCAGTTCTGGGAAATTCTTAGCTCCAAAAATCCTAGGAAAATTCTTGTAGACTCTATGAACTATAATTGAAATTGTGGTTCACTGAGTTTGACATGAACATGGGTGTTACCTCAGGATTAATTCTTCTTTGCTTAATTGCTTAGAAAATGTTTCTGAATAAACCACTCAATGAAAAGTTCTAATTTTTTGTCCAGATAACTTTCTTGTGACCAGGAACTTACATGAAAATTTTCAGCCCCATTGGACCTCTGGATCCCCACTGTCATGTGCAACCTCTTAAGGTGATCAACACTTAAGTGTGAAAGGCACTCAACATTTGATCATAGTGTTTAAACCCAACCCAAACCACTAGCACCAGTGTCATTTTAAATTCTTAAACAGAGTTCCAGTTTTAAAACTTTCATTAGATCTTAGTAGCAAAAGTTTTTCAATTAAATACATATGCATGATCATATCATGTAGCATCTACGTGAAGAACGTGAGAAGGACTTAAAGTGAAGATCAAGGAGGAAGGAAAGCAAGTAATCAAGCTCCAAGTGATCGTCACTAACTTATTGTAATCTTAACCACCTGAAAAACAGGCAAGCCCCGGTTTGCATTTGAACAGTTTTATAAAGCATTTTCATTTTAGAGATCATAGCTTTGCATCGTTGATTGTATTAAGTCTAGTTGATATTGAAAACCCCAGTTGCATGACCAAAATACCTAAGAGAGAAAGGGTAGAATAGCACCTCCTCGAGTGGATTTGGCTACGCTAAATGTTAGTAGGAAAGGTCCGGTAGAAGTCTAGTAGTTGGAAGCTACTCGCGAGTTTAGGGCTGGTTTACTCGGAACGGGTTAAAAGTTAGAAGTGATGAGGAAAGTTCACACATAAGAAATGGAGACCGGGCAGGGAGGTTTAGATGCAGCAGGCTGCGGACCGTGCGTGCATAGCCCTGCCTGTGTCGGTTAAGGCCCGTCCGTGCTTGGCCCTGTTGGACAAGTTTGAGTTGTGTATAGGGCACATACTGGCTATATGGGACCCAGGAAACCGATGTACCTTGGGAGATCCATAGTGGAACTTTTCCAACTGTCTTAGGCTTTCGGCGTCAGGGTAGAAGGAGGTAACTCGCTTAAGAAACATACCACTATGGGTATGTACCTTGAGGGAGCTTGCGTACTCGGGGCAGTTGGACTGCGTCCATTGTGGAAGATCTTGGGAAAGGTGGCCGCGTACAACGTCGGTCGAGGTTGCTGCCGGCAACTCGGAGTACGGGTGTACATGTCGTGTAGTCCGGGCGTGTACTGATTCGAATCACCGTCGCTCGCGGTTATATGAGCATACTTGCCCACTGTGTCTTGACGTAGTAACAACTGGAACTGTTTGTCTTTTGAACTTGATAAGACTGTGATGTAACTTGCATTGCAACCATGATTGATAGATATAGGCTCATTAAACTTTACTTTCTCCTTGTGCAAGGAGCATCGCAACAAAGCGTTTCTTGTTTGATTGTGGAGTTGCGATGCTTTTCGGCTCAAGGTCTGCACAATGAGGCTTGAAATCTGAAAGTTAAGGATCAACTTTAGGTGAGTCCTTTATGCAAATCTAGGTAAACCAATTGCAACCGTCATGCATGTAGAGTTTCTTGTTTAGGAGATACAGATCAGTCTTGCGGCTCACGCTTGCTATATAAGGGGTTTTGCAGGTTAACATTGATGCTAAGAAGAAGGTTGTCCGGTGAGACTCGGTGACCTCCGAGTCATTTAACACGAGGAGAACCCAGCCGCTGCTGTTGTCTTCGTGTTGCTAGCGAGAGGAGTCTGTGGGCTGGACTTCATCTCAAGTGCTCTTTAGTTAGTCAACGTGAGTTGTTGTAGACTTCCGCTGTATTTACTTGATGTAAATTATTTACAAAGAAAAACTTGTAAGCTTCCTCTATTGTTTTATGTAATACATTGTTCCTTGTATGTGTGCTGTTGGGTGCCGCACAACATGGCACCAACCAATGCGATTTCCAGACGAGTGCCCCGTCCCCGTGACTGAACGGGCGGCGTCGGGGCCGTCTCAATCATGCGGCACCACCCTCTGTGATCCTGGAGTGTACGGATTTCGATCCGTCACAAAATACATGGAGAACAGGAACAATGAAGTGTTCAAAGAAATTATTGCTGTTTGTGAGTACCATGGGATTAAAGACTTTATGGCTATTAAGTATGGATGGAACATGGAGGTAATCCATCAGTTTTATGCCACGGTTTTCTTCCATCCTGAGGGGGAGTCTAGGATCACGTTGATGACAGACAGTGAGAAATATACCGTCATGTACAATGAGTTTGCCAAGATCCTAGGGATCCAAAGGACATTGAAGTTTAATTACAAGATTCACGAGGAGCTCATCTTGAAGAACAATGAGATAGACTTCCTGTATTACACTCACTTCTACTTCAACCCTCCTCATACCCAAGGCCTTCTTCTTTTCTTCCAAGTTCTCAACCGGATTACTAGGAAGACCTTGGCACTGAAGGATGGAGATGCAACTCGAATCAACTCCAATTCCAGAAATTTGCTAAAGTGGCTCTTAGGGGAGAAGAGGTTCAACGTATTTGACTTCATCTACATGGAGATTTACTCGACATATGAGACTCCTTCGAGGTCGTGCATCTATGCACCCTACATCATGAAGATGATCAAAAAGGATTCTGGGAAGACATTTGTGAAGGATGTACCCCATAAGAAGCTACAACCTCAGGCAGCAACACATGAGCTCCACCCCTCTGACAGGTTCCGTGCTAGTCACGCTCGTGCGGTAGCTTCCTTTGCCCCTCCTCCAGCACGGACCGAGAGGGCCCCTGCCTCCTCCAGTGGCCTTCTAATGGTACTTTGCTCCATTTTTACCATCTGCAGGAGTACCCATGTGAAAGTCCAGAAGAATGAAAAAGCCATCAAGAGCTTGAGGAGGGACATGAATGAAGTAAAGGCAAAACTCGAGCTTCCCACTGGATTTCATATTTCTGAGGACTGCAAGGACGATGTCCCCCTGGAGTTTCTAGAGCTTACCTCCGTTGAGTTAGCATTCTTTGGAGACATCGGTGCGAGTACGAGTGCTGCTCCAGCTGCTCCTTCTACAGAAAATGACGACGATGACGAGGAGTACGAGGATGAGGACGACGATGCTTAGCTTCATCTTTCTCCTTGCTCTATTTCCCTTTTTGGTGTCTCCACGCCAAAGGGGGAGAGAGAGTAGCAGTAGTTCATTGCTCGTTTACTAGCTAGTTTCTTATGTTAGTTTTCATTTCCTAAGCAATGTGTAAGGGCATATGGACCTATTATATGTATGACACTATGATGATCATGAGTATGACTATTATTATGGTGTGATGACCGTTATAGTGATATGTATGTGTTATTGAGATATATGATATTGTGATGTGTTATTTTCATATGTGTTATGTCATCTTCATGCATATATCTCTCGCATGACACATATTTGTCACTTTGTTTCACATTACACTTAGGCACCCCACGATCATGACAGATATATGAAAACCCCGCTTTCATAGATCATATATTCAGGGGGAGTTCTTTCATATAAATATCATGATAAAAACTCATATTTTACTCTCTTATCAAAAATTTTAATTAGTTGTCATCAATCACCAAAAAGGGGGAGATTGAAAGTGCATCTAGGTCGCCGTGTGGATTTTGGAGGATTGATGACGAACAATGAAAACACTAATGAATTTAAATGAGTATATGTGCAGAAAGGTTTTATGGCAAGAATAGATTGAGGGCTTTTCAAAAAGGGAAATGAAGAAGACAGCGTGAAGCTGCACAATAGAATTCGAGTTTTCATCTCTTTTAGTGTAGGAACGCCTCACTATTAAGAGGGACACAACACGCAGCAAAAGAAAAGCAAGCTCAATCTCATAAAACAACCCTTAGTGTCGAAAAGAGTCGTTAGGTCAAAAACCTCAAACATGTCAGAAAGAATTGGAAAAGTGTTCTCTGTTTAGATTCGGACATGTCCGAAGGATTCGGAGAAGTACCTTCTGTATCGATTCAGACATATCCGAAGAAATTCGGACATGTCTGAAGTCTAGAGTTTCTGGGATTTCCTAAGTCCAGAAGGTCGGAAATGTCAGAAAAAGTCTGAAATGCACCTTCTGTTTAGGGTCGGACATGTCCGAAGAAGTCGGACATGTACCCTCTGCGTTGGTCCATATATGTCCAAAGTGTTCGGAGATGTACCTTCTGTTTAGGGTCGGACATGTCCGAAGTGCAGTTCGGACATGTCCGAAGTGGAATCAGAAGTACAGTCTGACTTAGTGTAAGATGAGGACGTCATTTTACTGTTGATGGTCCCCAATCTCGGACATGTCCGAAGTTGAGTTCAGACATGTCCGAACTTTAGTGATTGGCAATAGTCATATTTTGGGGAGCCCTATAAAAGGAGGGATCTCGTCCCCATTTGAAAGAGGATGAACCCCAGAGCGTTCAAAGGTGTTCTTGAGCATTCCTAGACCTCTCTCACACCCTCTAGAATTCAATCTTGAATCTTGTGAGGATTTGAGACTTTGTGAGGATATTCAAGAAAAAGGGAATCTTAGGTTGAGCTTGTTGAGCTGCACACCTACTTGCTGCGTGATTTGTGTTTACTACTCTTGGAACATTGTTCCTAGGAGGCTAGGTGTTTCACGGTGACTCCCAACTTGTTTTGAGACTCGGGAAGTTTTTAATCACCTTGGCTTGATAGTGGAACAACCAAGTTTGATCTTTGTGATCACTTGGCGAGCGTTAGGATTGAAAGAGACCCGGTCCTTTATGGACACCTCAACAGAGACGTAGATTCCTGTGAGGAACCAAACTTCAATAAACAAATCTTCGTGTCCACTTCTGTCTATTTACTTATTCGTCAACTTCATATCATTGTTCTTGCTTGTGATTGATCAAACCCTAGAATTGGAATACTTTGGCATTTAGATTATCAAGGTTGTTTAGTAGGCTGCTAGACTTGTTTTACAACTATCTCTAGACCATATTGCTTGTACACATGATCTAGAACTGGTCAGATTTATTTCCGCTGCGACTGACTTTGGACAAGTCTGATTTCATCAGACTTATCCAAAAATTCCGGGACTTGTCCGAAATATTTTCGGACTTGTCCGAACCTGACAGAACAAGTCAGTTGATGTGCTTTAAATTTTAATTAGCCTATTCACCCCCCCTTTAGGCAACTTTCAATATGTTCAAATCACCTTAGTGGTTGTTGGACTAACTTCTCTTCAATCGGTGTCACCCCTACCCTATCACGAATCGCCCCGTTCCTTATTCGGTCTCTTCTTGTGTGCCCGCACATCCCCCATAGCGTGCGCATCTCTGCGACACTCATTTGTTGGACATGTTTCCTTTTAGTTGGCCAACATTCTGCCCCATATAGCATCGTGGGTCTAATCACCGTCCTATAGAACTTGATCTCACACCCATTTGATTTAAAATTTTTAATCCCTCCCCCACATTTTGAACTTCCCTAAACTTGTTGAATGTTGTGGGATTTCATAGTGAGTCAAGGCTCGACAAATTCTTTTCATTGGGCAACACCATTGCCTTTTTGCAGAAGAAATCCAGCTTCCAGCATGAGACATTGGCATGAAACTTGATGGTATGGAAATGACTGGTTGCCTTGCTGAAAGGATCACTTAAAGAGGAACAACACGAGGCCGAACTCTTCTCAAAATTTATTCATGATTTTCAACGTAGTTTGTCGGCAAGTGGAAACTGGTCATACCCTACCCTATTTTCTCATCAAAGGAATGCAAAAACAAGTTGGGTTATCCCAACAGGTTTCTACTAGAATCCTAATCTATCGTAAGCAATCTTACAATACTTTTGTGCCTTCCCCGGCAATGGCGCCAGAAATGCTTGTTGGTATTTCTTAATGACTGCAATTCATCGTGGCAGTGGATATCAGAGATGCTTGTGACAACTAAGCTAACCTAGGGCCAAAGCAAGATGAGTTCCCAAGCGCACGGAAAATACCGTTGTAGCATTTTACCGAAGAGTATTCCCTAGGGTATCGTATTATCCCAAAGGAAGGCGAAGTGTTGCAAGATCATGGATAGAATAGGGTGGTTTAATAGGAAGTCAAGTAGGATGGATAAAAGGATATCAAGGGGTAGTGTGACACACACACTTAAGAAATCTACTCTAAAGGTAAGATAGTCCTAGTGAGAGTTAAGCTACGGTAAGGGTTGTTCGTAATGTGCTTCTAATATACATATGCATAACCTAATAGTGTGCATATGGGTATGCTAGTAGTGAATACTAGGGCCTAAGGGTCCAACATATTGGGCACGGGCTTACCCCTGGTTTACAAGAGAGACTCTCACTAAGAGCTTGTGGCATAACCGAACGTGGGGGGTACAATGGATGGACAGGGCTGTCACCACCTGCCGTCTACCCCCTATAATCCGTGGGTCTACCAGACATCCAACGCTACTTAACTATCCAAGCACCACACTTGCATGCTAAATAAATACCTTAGGAGCTGTAGTACAGTTACCATCCTAAGGCAATGACTATGTAACACCCTCAATTTCACTACCATGCATTGCATACATTTTTCATATAGAAAGTATTTTAAAAGAAGAAGAAATAAATAGAGGAATATAGAAGCTAATAAAACAATAGAAGGAAATAGAAATGGAACATAATGAAAATAAATAGAAAAGGAAAAGAAAAAAAAAGAAAAAGAAAAAATAAATAAAATAGCCAAATTGGGCCACCCCAATTTTCCCCCGAAATTCCCCAATTTTCCTCCAAATTCCCCTATCCCCTAACTTTTCGCAAATTTTTCTCGATTTTCCCCAAAATTCCCCTAGGGGGTTTCCCCCCACATTTGGGGGCATTTCCCCCAATTTGGCCGCACCAAATTAGGGGGAACCCTAATTGGGCCCCACCCCTCTTGGCTGTAGCACATTAGGGGGGGAAACCCTAGACCCCCCCTTTGGACACTTGTGGACTTTTATTTTCTAATTGAATCCTAGCCATTAGATGAAAATAAATAATAAACTCTTATCCCCGAGCTCCCACCTCTTTTAAAATTAAATTTCAGCCATTGGATATTTGGGTTGCTAAAATCCTAGCCACCCTAGCCCTTTCCCCCCTTATAAATATAACTCTCCCCCTAGCCGCTCCACCCCTCTCTCTTTTTTTTGCCGCCGCCCCCCCTGCCAGAATTTGGCCACCGTTGAGCTCAGTCATGCCTCGCCGTCGTCAGAGAAGAAGCCCCCGACGCCCTGCCCTAGCCGCAGCCTCATAATTCTCCACGGAAAAACCTCCGCTGCTGCCATTGCAAGGGAGGAGGTCCTACCGCCAGGAAGAGAGGAGGAACAAGTGAGGTAGGGTTCCGTTACCCCTCTTACAACGTTGCCGCTGTTTCTACGCACCCGTTTTCTCCACCCCCTGCGAGCAGAAAATGCAGCGTGTGGACAGACCATGTTTTAGTCAATTTTTTATGGTGGAATTGATCTACACACTGTGTCAAGATCATCAACATGTCCACACTTGATCCCAGTAACCTTGATCATCATAAAACCCCATAGAAGCCTATTAAAACATGCAAGAACACGTGCAAACTGATTTTATAAAACTGCACCATAGGAATTGCATTCATTCACCTCATTGCATCTTGAGTAAAGTTTGTGCATGATAATTGATTGCTGTAAATTTCGTATGTGTGTGGTCGTGAGTAGAAGGACAAGCTCAAGAGGTCGTCTACGAGGAGCTACAACACTAAGACATTGAGACGCTTGAGCAACAAGAGCCACGGGAGCAAGGCGAGTGCCCCTTGACCATATTGATCCTATGTTTTCGAAATTGTTTTGCTTGCGAAAACTCGTATGCTTGTGTCAACTTGATGGGACACAGTTTTATAGGAGTTTACTAGTTTTGATAATCATCCTTGTCACCGGGAAAATTGTTGAGTCGGATATGATTGTCTTTCCTTTTTGCTTCGCTTAACTTACGAGATACGGGAAGCTGAAATAAAACTTGTTAGCTACTGCACTCATATGAATGAAGAGGATGATAACTTGATGATGTTAATGAGCATGGAATCGGGGAGATCTATGTGAGCTTGGTTCATGGATGTTGCTCATGGAGATGGTGGATTGCTTGTAGTAGATCTAAGGACTGGATCTGCAAGCACATGCCAGGAAAACAGTGCCACCACAAGGCCAAATATGGGTGCGGCTTATCTGACTAATTAGGTGTGTTGCTAGCATGTTATGGACCGTTGGATGGTGCGGGGAATGGGAGTCGAGAAGGACTGCCCAATGAACTGCATGGCACAAGAGGGGGCCCGTGGGTGGGAGAATGGAGATTCAAGCCTGCCGGTGAAACCTCAGTAGGTCCGTACGTCCTAGTAGCCCCTTTGTAAAGGCTATTTTGTGATCTCTTGGTCATACACCGACGGTTGTGTACTGGTATAATAGAGGTTCTCTCTAGTCACCCATGGGTGACGAAATCATGAACTTTTAGGTAAAGTGGTGCCACCTCTGCAGAGTGTAAAACTATCATGATAGTCGTGCTTCCATTACAAGCACCTGGCCAACTTCCATGATTAGAGGCAGAACTTGTGATGTTTATTCGTGTACGGTTATGGTATGGTCATTGGGATTGGTTTTGGGACTGTTTGAGTCATTACAATGAATTTGGTTTTGGATATATGAAAATGAGATGGTTATGAATAATTATGAGTATGATATGAACTTGAGAAAGATTAATGGCTGGTTGAGACTTGATATATGGTGAATTATGATGAAGGAATGTCGATGATTAACTTGGTTATGATAGAATTTAACTCACCTAGAAATAGTTTCTGTTTTTACCATGTTTGTGAAATAAAATTTGCTTGTTGCAATGAACCTTTTTATTGCCTACCTTGTTGTAAGCTACATGTCATACTTTTTCCACACTTGCTGAGTATGACATGTACCCATCCTTGCATTCCCACATACACATCAGCTACAGGGGAAGAATAGTTTGAGGAACAGGTGGAGTACTAGGCGTGCGCACTACCGTCAACGTGCCTGTGGAGTCAGAGTGGACCCCATCGTCTATAGTTTATTTCCACTGTCGTTTAGAGTCTTCCGCTGCTGAATAAGTTAGAAATTCATGAGTGAGACAAATGAGTCAATGTAATAAAATACTTAAACACTATTTGTACATGGTTATATTCCGAATTCAGTTTCTGATAAAGTTGTGTATGTGTGATGAACATCCTGGACACACATATGCATTCACTTGGTTCATTCTCGGAACCGGGTGTCACAAATTGGTATCAGAGCCACGTTGACCATAGGACGCAAGCCTAGGTAGAATGGTGTAAAAGTCCAAGAAAAGGGACTTGCAAAAACTTTTCATCACCTCAGAACACCACAGTTTTTGTTGTGAATATCTTGTGAAGAATTGTGAAGAGCAAGTAACCTCCATCAAAAGGGGATTGGCTCAAACTTTCTATACATATGATAACACATGAGAGGTTGTTCTAAAACAAACTTAGAGTCATTTGCATGCATGGACCCTAGTTTGATTAAGACCACCGAGTTGAAGTACTCAAGTGCAATGGGAGGGTTTGAAAATCAGAATTTGAACTAAATGTCCAACTCAAAATTCAAATAAGGGGAGGACATAATGGTGATTCAAAAACTGTTGTATTCAAACTCTTGGTTGCAGCAGCTAACACAAGAATCAAATTGTATATTTGGATTCCTTAGGTCCAAATTGGTGGGTAGGAAAAGTTTCAGTAATTTTTGAAAAGGTTTGCTACCCATTTTTCTAAAAAGGATTCAAATGTGCAAAGAATTCACATACACATTTGAATTTGGGGGAAATTTGTCCAACTATACAAATGTAGCTCAGTTTTAGACTCCAAACATTTGAATTGATCACTTGCCAAGTTTTGGGGTTCTTTTGAGAGATGAGGGGGTACTGACCAGTGGGGCCCACATGTCATAGAGGTGGTTAAATGGAGAAATATCACAGTGGTTGGTCTCTGTTTTCTCTCCTCCACACGAAGCAACCTCGGCTTCCACCGTGCGCCACCGAGAAGCACCGGACGACAGCTCCTATTTTCCTCTCTCACGCTGGCAACCGGGCAGCAGCTCACCCCTCCTCTACGTGACCCCCTCTCCACGCAGCTGAGCCATACGCGTTTGCTTCCTCTGCACGAACAGCACCGCACCGGGCTCTGTTCGCACCACCGGTGCCGCTCCTCCAACTCCCACCGCACACCGGCGCCTGCTCGGCCTTTGCCCGAGACACCAACACAAAAAGTGAGCACCAACACGTGCTCTAGCTACCTACCCCGCTACTTCGCAGCGTTGACGCCTCGGTTGGTCGCAATTCGACGATCGCCGCCGAGAACCGCAGCCCACCGGCGGGAAACCGAAGTTGCTCTCCGTGGACAGCACACCACAGCCGCTTTCACCGCCCATTCTCTACACGAAAAAGGTGTGCCTTAACCTCCAGATTGTGTAGCTACAACCCTCATGGCACTTGATCGATCGAGCATGGAGAATTCCCAAGATTCCTGAAAGCTAGTGTATGCGGGTAGTGTTCGGTCTACTCCAAAATTAGGATTTCACGATCCACCCCAGCTCAGGCAAACTTGCACACACCTTCCTCAATTCCTAGCGGCCCTCCTCGACCAAGAATCGAGTGATATGGTCCAGAAATGACCAGGTTCTTTTTGTTTTTTGGGCCGCCATGGAAAAATAGCTCGGGTCACCTTGGAGCTCCATGTTGCCGACCTTTTCACAGGGTTTGGCGGCCATTTTCGACACCCTCGAGCTCCCATGGTGCTCTCCGATCAGTTCCTGACCATTTTGATGCGGTGTAGCATATTCCCGACCACATCGGAACCCAAACAGCCGCTGTTACCATCGGGCACCCTGTTCCGGCGATCTACGGCCGCCGGCGACACCCGAGCCGAGTTCAGCGTCGCGAGTTAGGGTGGGGCGGCGAGCCTGAGGTCGGGAGATGGCCGGGAAAGCTATTCCGGCGACGCTCACCGGAGGGCGCCGCCACGGGCCCTGTTTGTCGTGAGGAAGAAGAAAGCCTGCCGGGTGGGACCCACTGACAGGCATTTAAACTTTTCAGGGATTTCAGTTTCTAGTTTAAACTTTGGAGGGCCACAACTTGGTGTAGGAGAATCCAAAGATTGTGAAACAAATTTTGTTGGATTCCTCTAATATATTATTATCTAATTATGAAACCCAATTTGTATGAAACACATTATTTAATTCTGGAAAATTCTTTAAAGCTTTTCAGCAAAAGAATTTTAGAGGGAGTTTAGTTAATCCAAAAATCCTCAAATTTTGCCAGAACATTCTCTGGGATGTTATTGAACTCCTGTAAAAGTTTCAGATCATTTGGAGTTGATTTGATCAGGGCAATTCAGATTTGGAGATGCTGTATTCACTTAAATACAGAAACATTTCCAGAGAATTTCCAAAACTTGGAAATTCAGTTCTGGGCAAATTTTAGCTCCAAAATTGCTAGGGAAATCCATGCAAACTCTATGAGCTATAATTGAAATTGTAGTTCACTAAGTTTGGCATGAACATGGGTGTTATCCCAGAATTAATTCTTCTTTTCTTAATTGCTTAGAAAATTATTCTGAACAAACCACTCAATGAAAAGTGCTAATCTTTGGTCCAGTGGGTTTTCTTGTGACAAGGAACTAACATGAGAATTGTCAGCTCCATTGGAGCTCTGGATCACCCCTGTTCTGTTTAACCACTTGAGGTGATCAATATAGAAGAGGGGGAAAACCACTTAGCACTTAATCATGTGCTTAGGTCCAAACCCAAACCACTAGCCTCAGTTTCATTTTAAATTCTTAAACAGAGTTCCAGTTTTTGAAAACTTGTTAAGTAGAACTTGTAGCAGAATCTTTAAAATTAAACTTATGTGCATATTCATTAACGTGTAGTCGCTGAAGGCGAGGAGACTCCGGAAGTGCTCGACTTCCTTCTTCCGTACGAAGACCTAACCACCGACCAGCAGCAACAAGGCAAGCCCCGATTTGCATTAAGTTTTTTTTTAAGTTTTACTTTGTTTACATACGTAGTGTGAAGTGTGTATCTGCATTAGGTGTAGGATGGATGAATACCCAACTGCATAACCAGAATTGTTCCCCAAGAGTGAGGGTAGTGTCTAGGGCCTCGAATAGACAGGCTATACTTAATGATTCATAGGACTTCGGTACAAGTCGAGTAGATGGAATCTACTCGCGAGTTAAGCTTGGGACACACAGGATTGGTTCGAGTGATGTGAGATCACCTTAGTAATAAAAATGAGACTTGGCAGGGGCTAGGGCGCAGCAAGAGGAAGTCTTGTGTGCGCAGCCCTGTCCGTGTCGATTGAGGACCGATCTGTGTGCGGCCCACGATGATCAAGTTTGAACGCACTGAAGGCATATCGGATATATGGGCCCCGATAAACCGATGTAAACTAAACCTCCGGGCGTCGAGGCATAACGCACCGATTTATAGGTGTAGGCTGAGGGAAGCAAGGTGGAAATCTGCTAACGGGCATAGAGAGATGCTCCGTGTAGGGAACCTCCTGCTCGTTTCGGTGTGACCGGTTTGACGTTTGGGCTGTTGGGTGAAAGGTTGTACGTATGACTTCGAGTGAGCGTGCTGTGCAGCTCCACGGGTGGGCGTACGTGATGCGCTCTTTGGGTGTCCCTGCAGGTGTATATCGAGTCGATTCACCGTCCCTCGCGGTGAAGAGTACCACATGGTCACTGAGTCGTGACGTAGGATAATATATGAAATGTGATGATTCGATATTGCTGTTTTTATATAATTGTATTGCTACATGTGTGCCACCAAATATTGCTTACTAAATTTCAGATTCCCGTACTGTTAACTTGTTGCTAAAAGATGAATTAAGGATGAACTTGTAGGCGTGTCCATTTGCTGCAATGTTACTATCCTATGTTCATTGTACACCTCATATAGAGTTTCATGCCTAGGTGAGTCGGTTAAGTCTTGTTGAGCTCTCGAGCTCACGGTTGCTGTTTAAGTGTTTTTCAGGTGAGGAGCCACCCACGGACTCGGGTTACGAGTCCACCGGCGAAGGTTACCCTCCGTCGGGGACCATAGCTGAGTGGGAGCCGTACACGCCGCGCTGAGCTGAGGAGTGCAGCTAGTGTGGGTTGCCCTAGGGCTGGGCAACCGACTTTTGCTAGATAGGCAGGCGTGAGTTGTATAAAAGAAACTTCCGCTGTGTAATAAAGACACTAGTTTATAACTGAGTATTATACTAGTTTGTACAGTTCCAGTTGGTTTTCCCATGTAATATAATGTGTCCTTATGATGTGTGCTGTCAGGTGTCGCATCGTGCGGCACCACCCTCTGTGATCCTGAATGAGCGGATCCCGGTCCTCCACAGCCTGGTATCAGAGCCGCATTGGGGATAGGACAGTACTTAAGGACTGTATTGGAAAAACTTAGGTTTACGGTGAGGATTCGGTAGTTTGCCCAAGTAAGGACTATATTAGCATAGTTAATTAAAGTGGCAAGCCTGACATATGTGTTATAATTCTGAATTTTAATTATGTAACGACGCACCTACGCTCTGGTAAGAATGGTAAGGAACGCCACCGAAAGCAGTTCAATTTCGGTTAGCTCCCCTGACGAGGAACGTGGTTCATGGCTAGGTCTCACAGCTTGGTGTGAGACGTCAATATGAAACTCTTGGACTCTTCATGTTCCTGAGTTCATATGAAACGCTGATCCGTAGCATGCATTAGGCAAGTAAGTGGAGACCCCATCGCGTGGTCAGTAACGTGAGAGTGTGTTCGTCTGGAAATAGCCCAGGAGGACATACGCAGCGCTTGCCATCGGCGTGCCCTGCAGGGCAGTAGGTGGTATCTGTTGGGTTGATAACATTCCCAACCATGACGACTCGTTCATGATCTACTCGGTTTCCCCGTCGTGTGGTGTTGAAACACGATCACGTACCTTGAGACGTGACTTAACTCAAGGACGGCCGTATGACAATGATACGGGCGTTTGTATACTTTCAAATATGGAACTGCCTGAAATGAAACAACCTTTGAGTGCATCATTATTGTTTGGTCTTCTGCAGGTACTGACCACGTATGTATTCCGTGTATTACACGTGTGCGAGAGACCGTTTAGTGCCATAATTGAGACATATATGCCGGTATAATCCGGTTAGGATTTTCTTTTTGGTAAGGAATGTAGTACCGATATATCATAGGCATGTGCATGAAAGATAATGATAACAAGGAATTAAAATCACTAAATTTCAACATTTAGGATCCAGGTTGGATAGGAAAATGTGATAGTTTCTCTGTGTAGTTCCAAAGGATTGAAAAACAGAGTGCTCTATTTTGGGCAGCAAGTTTGCTGAACTTTGACAGAGCATAACTCACGGGTCTTTTAGCTCAGGGAGGTGTGGTATATAGTTCTGGAAATGTATTTAAGTACTCTACAATCTTGTTGTAGGCTTCTAGAGCTGAAACACATCCTAAGATGGCCTAAGTTCCAGAGGGATGTAAACTGTCCAGAACCAGGACAGAGTTAAACACTCTCTGGACTGTTCTGTTTTTCAAGTATAACTACGAGTAGAAAAATCTAAAATTGTCATATGATACATCTTTAGAAAGGGTAGAAGATGGGTTACATCTTTGTAATTCAAAGTTTCTGAAATTTCAGCACAGAATTCAGTGGAAATCAGAGTTGAAAACAGCAACTTCCCAAAGGAGGTGCTGTTGAAATTTTCCAGAAATTCTGCTGACCTTGAATTCCCATAACTTCTAAACTATAGCTGATATTAAGGCAAATAAGTACTCGTTGGAAATATACTTAAGTTAACGTTAACTTTGGTATTCAACTTGAGTCATGAAAACGCCTAGAACCAGATCAAAATCTGGGATATGAAGAAACTGGTCATTCTGACAGAGGAATGACAGTTGAACTCATTTGAGAGATTGTTGTACCCTAGAGGGGGTTTGAGTACTTCCAATGGGGTAGAACATACTCATGAGAGGTTATATTCAACTAGTGAAAGATTTGAGTATAGGTCTCACTCAAGTTTCTTTTACTAGAGACCATGTATGTGTCGTATTGAAGGTAAAAGGGTGGTATACGTGATGACAAAGCGATAGTAACGTCTTGTAGCGACCAAACCTAGTTGTGATGAACTTCCAAAGAGGAAGTCCGTCAATTTGGATGTAAACTAGCTTGTATTTGGTCTGGTAATGGTGTAACTTGTGCAAAGTTATTACATTATCTGTATACGAGATGTATCACATGAATTTATTGTCATTATGTTTTTACGCCTATTTCATTTGACTGCATGAAATATGTTGTGGGACTGATGTTTATTGTCGTATGGTTGTAGATGGTTCGCACTAGGACCACACACGAGGTTGGTGGCTCTAGCCAGCAGGGAGGCGATGACTCCCAGCCACCTGCCTACGACAGCAACCCGCAGCAGCAACCACCACCGCCGCCTCCGCTTCTAGCAGATGTGACAGTGGCACTGGTGGGGGGTCGTGAGGAGCAGACCGACCTGCTCCGCACGATCGTGCAGAATACGTCCCAGCACGGGGGGGGGGGGGGGCTCAAGAGAGGGAGCCCCGTGAGCCCCGTGATGTGTCGTACTTGGACTTCATGAGTACGCACCATCCGGTGTTCACAGAAGCAGAAGAACCACTGGAGGCCGACAACTGGCTGCGGACAATCGAGTCCAAGTTCGGGCTGCTCCAATGTACGGAGCGGCAGAAGACTCTATTCGCGGCGCAGCAGCTTCACGGTGCCGCTGGTGCGTGGTGGGCGAACTATGTCGCCTCACGTCCAGCTGGCCATGCCGTGGAGTGGGAAGAGTTCCGGGAGGCGTTGCGCGCCTATCATATCCCTCCCGGGATAATGAAGAGGAAGTTCCAAGAATTTTTGGAACTGAAGCAGGGCGGGAAGAGTGCCCATGACTACTCCCGTGCCTTCAACCATCTGGCACAATATGCGTCAGACTACATCTCCACCGAGGAGAAGAAGCGGGAGCACTTCTATCGGGGGTTACACCCCGAGATGAAGACACATCTCGTTCAGTGGAATCGCGTCACCTTCAACGACCTCGTCAATGCCGCGATAATGCAAGAAGATGCTCAGCGGGAGTTGGCGGCTGAGCAGCGGAAGCGCAGCACTCCACCCAGCAGTGGGGGTGGCACTCCCCAGAAGTACCGCATGGTGTATCGGACACCATCCGGACAGCAGTGGCATCCACCGGCGCGACCTCAGCGGTTCGGGGGACGTTCTTTTCACTCACCCCCGTTCCGACCGCCGATGCCACCACCGCAACAGCAGCAGCAGCAGCAGCAGCAGACGACACCCCGGGCGTTCCCACCGCCACAACGCGCCCCGGGTTTCTGTCCGCCGATTAGTGGAGGACCGCCCCGCTTCACTTACTTCACGTGTGGCCAGGCGGGCCATTTCGCGAAGGACTATCCCCAGGGGCAGCAGAGCAGCGGGCAAGCCCAGTTCCAGGCGGTGCTCGAGGCCGACCTCCAGTCAAGAAGGTTGGTCAGCGGACTGGGGGCGTTCGCAACCTCGACAATGAGGACGCCCCAGAGGGAGACAACGTGCTGGCGGGTACTTTTACTCTCAACGACCAAGCCATCATCATATTATTTGATTCTGGTGCAACCCACAACTTCATAAGTGCATCATATGTGGTTAAGCATCAACTAGAAGCCTTTCCAACCGAGTGTTCTTATATGATCTGCTCACCAGGAGGAAAGATTTCAGCAACTATGATGGTTCCGAAAGCACCACTGTTTTTAGGTGAGAAGATATATCCCACCATTATGATCATTCTTGAGGGGCAGAAGATTGATACAATCTTAGGAATGTCAGGGCTAAGCTACCATGGCGCTGTCCTGAAAACTTTATCACGGATGGTTCACCTCCACTCCCCACTACACCGTCCGCAGTCCCTCCTATTAGATAATCCAGTCCAGGAGGTTTCAGCGATCAATAATACTGAAGCTCTCAAGTTAGAGGACATCCCCGTAGTCCGGGAGTACCCCGACGTGTTCCCGGATGATCTTTCAGGCATGCCACCTGAGCGGATGTCGAGTTCAAGATCGAGCTTGCACCCGGGACTACTCCTATCTCCTGGAGGCCATACAAAATGGCTCCGAACGAGCTGGCTGAACTGAAGGAGCAGCTCAATGATCTCTTGAGCAAGGGTTTCATTAGGCCGAGTTCCTCGCCTTGGGGATGCTCGGCGCTGTTCGTGAAGAAGAAGGATGAAACCTTGAGGCTGTGTGTGGACTACCGGCCGCTCAACGCCGTCACCATCAACAATAAGTACCCACTGCCCCGCATCGACATATTTTTTGATCAACTTGTGGGTGCAAGTGTGTTCTCCAAGATGGACCTTCACTCTGGATATCATCAGATAAAGATCCAGGTGGAGGATATCCCGAAGACGGCTTTCTCGACGAGATACAGATTATATGAATATCTCGTCATGTCTTTTGGTCTCACAAATGCTCCAGCCTATTTCATGTATTTTATGAACTCGGTGTTCATGCCGGAGCTGGACAAGTTCATTGTGGTGTTCATTGATGATATCTTGGTTTACTCCAAGACATAAGCAGAACACGCCGAACACTTGAGAATTGTTCTTCAATGCCTACAGTGCCATAAGCTCTACGAAAATTCAGCAAATGTGAGTTTTGGATCAGCCAAGTGACATTCTTGGGACATATCATCTCCGCGGAAGGCATTGCGGTTGACCCAAGCAAAATAGAGCAAGTGCTGAAATGGAAAGCTCCCACTTCAGTTCATGAAGTCAGAAGCTTCCTCAGGTTAGCGGGATATTATCGGAGATTCATTCCAAGCTTCTCCAAACTCGCTAAGCCGATGACAGAATTACTGAAGAAGGGAATGAAATATGTTTGGAACACGGCGTGTGAAGGAGCGTTCCAAGCATTAGTGAAGCATCTCACCACAGCCCCGGTCTTAGCTCAACCGGATACAACCAAGCCCTTCGACGTGTATTGTGACGCGTCCGGTATTGGGCTCGGCTGCGTGTTGATGCAGGAAGGACGTGTGGTCGCATATGGCTCACGCCAACTTCGGAACCATGAGCAGCACTATCCAACTCATGATCTTGAGCTTGCTGCCATGGTTTTGGCGCTAAAAATGTGGAGGCACTATCTCATGGGGAATTTGGTGCATCTCTACACCGACCACAAGAGCTTGAAGTACATCTTTACCCAGAAGGAGCTGAATATGAGGCAAAGGAGGTGGTTAGAATTAATCAAGGACTATGAGATTGAGATCCATTACCACCCCGGCAAGGCAAATGTGGTTGCCGACGCGCTGAGTCGGAAGTCATATGTTCATAACCTCACCATTACCCCGGTGGAGGAGGAAGAGCCGAGTTTATACTTGGTTCCTTATGGATCGCTGTACAACCTTGCCCTCATCCCTACCATTAGGGAGGACATCATTGCAGCTCAGAAGATTGATAAGGGTATGGCACATCTCCGGAGACGGATAGACAACGGGGAGATCAAATGTTTCCGGAAGGATGATGAGGGGACGCTATGGTTCAATGACCGCATGTTCGTACCCCGGGATATGGAACTGAGGAAGAAGATCCTCGATGAGGCTCACTTGTCTAAATACTCCATTCATCTGGGCAGCAACAAAATGTACCAAGACTTGAAAAGGAAATTTTTGTGGACGCGGATGAAGCGGGAGGTAGTGCAGTACGTATCCGAGTGTGATACGTGTAGACGAGTGAAGGCTGATCATATGAGAAAATCAGGGCTGTTGCAACCCCTGAAGATCCCGGCATGGAAATGGGAAGATGTGAGCATGGATTTCATTGTGGGAATACCCCTAACATCCAACAAACATGATTCCATTTGGGTGATCGTTGACCGACTAACCAAGTCGGCTCACTTCATTCCCGTGCATACACATTTCCATGCAAACAGATATGCGGAGTTATATATTGTCAGGATCCTATGCTTGCATGGCGTACCCAAGACCATAGTCTCAGACCGAGGTGCATTGTTTGTATCTCGGTTTTGGGATCAGTTGCACGCTGCTTTGGGTACTAAACTGATTAGAAGCTCTGCCTATTACCCTCAGACAGATGACCAAATAGAGAGGGTGAATCAAGTACTAGAAGACATGTTGAGAGCATGTGCCATCCACCATGGTAGGAACTGGGTTGATCACTTACCGTTGGCGGAATTCTCGTACAATAATGGTTATCAGGCGAGCATCAAGATGGCACCCTACGAAGCTCTCTACGGTCGCAAATGCCGCACCCCATTAAACTGGTGCGAGTCCGGTGAAAGGGTCACATTCGGGGTTGATGTGGTGAACGACGCCGAAGAGCGCGTTCGGACGATTAAAGCTAATTTGAAGGCCGCTCAATCCCGGCAAAAGAGCTACGCTGATAAGAGACGTAGACCGCTGCACTTTGACGTCGGGGAACACGTGTACCTCCGTGTGTCTCTGATGAAGGGCGTGCACCGGTTCGGTGTGAAGGGGAAACTCGCTCCCCGTTTCATTGGACCCTATGCTATCACCGAGAAGTGTGGACCAGCGACGTATAGACTGGAGCTACCGGCATCTCTTGCTGGTGTCCATGAAGTTTTCCATGTTTCACAACTGAGAAAATGTCTGAAGCATACCGCTGCTGTTCCTACCGAAGACATCGGCGAGCTGCAACTGGATTTAACATATGATGAATATCCGGTGGCGATTATTGATGAGAAAGCCCGAACCACGCGTAGCCGAATGTTGTGGTTCTACAAAATACTCTGGAGCAACCACACCGCCGAAGAAGCGACATGGGAGAGCAAGGAATTCCTTCGCTCAAATTACCCGGAGTTCATGGCGTCTCAGCACGGGTAAGTCCCTATTACATCGCTGTCTCTTCTTTTGTAATCTCGGGACGAGATTCTTTTAAGGGGGAGGAATGTAAAAGCCCAAGAAAAGGGACTTGCAAAAACTTTTCATCACCTCACAGCACCACAGTTTTTGTTGTGAATATCTTGTGAAGAATTGTGAAGAGCAAGTAACCTCCATCAAAAGGGGATTGGTTCAAACTTTCTACACATATGATAACATATGAGAGGTTGTTCTAAAACCAACTTAGAGTCATTCGCATGTTTGGACCCTAGTTGGATTAAGACCACCGAGTTGAAGTACTCAAGTGCAATGGGAGGGTTTGAAAATCAGAATTTGAACTAAATGTCCAACTCAAAATTCAAATGAGGGGAGGACATAATGGTGATTCAAAAACTGTTGTATTCAAACTCTTGGTTGCAGCAGCTAACACAAGAATCAAATTGTATATTTGGATTCCTTAGGTCCAAATTGGTGGGTAGGCAAAGTTTCAGTAATTTTTGCAAAGGTTTGCTACCCATTTTTCTAAAAAGGATTCAAATGTGCAAAGAATTCACATACACATTTGAATTTGGGGGAAATTTGTCCAACTATACAAATGTAGCTCAGTTTTAGACTCCAAACATTTGAATTGATCACTTGCCAAGTTTTGGGGATCTTTTGAGAGATGAGGGGGTACTGACCAGTGGGGCCCACATGTCATAGAGGTGGTTAAATGGAGAAATATCACAGTGGTTGGTCTCTGTTTTCTCTCCTCCACACGAAGCAACCTCGGCTTCCACCGTGCGCCACCGAGAAGCACCGGACGACAGCTCCTATTTTCCTCTCTCACGCTGGCAACCGGGCAGCAGCTCACCCCTCCTCTACGTGACCCCCTCTCCACGCAGCTGAGCCATACGCGTTTGCTTCCTCTGCACGAACAGCACCGCACCGGGCTCTGTTCGCACCACCGGTGCCGCTCCTCCAACTCCCACCGCACACCGGCGCCTGCTCGGCCTTTGCCCGAGACACCAACACAAAAAGTGAGCACCAACACGTGCTCTAGCTACCTACCCCGCTACTTCGCAGCGTTGACGCCTCGGTTGGTCGCAATTCGACGATCGCCGCCGAGAACCGCAGCCCACCGGCGGGAAACCGAAGTTGCTCTCCGTGGACAGCACACCACGGCCGCTTTCACCGCCCATTCTCTACACGAAAAAGGTGTGCCTTAACCTCCAGATTGTGTAGCTACAACCCTCATGGCACTTGATCGATCGAGCATGGAGAATTCCCAAGATTCCTGAAAGCTAGTGTATGCGGGTAGTGTTCGGTCTACTCCAAAATTAGGATTTCACGATCCACCCCAGCTCAGGCAAGCTTGCACACACCTTCCTCAATTCCTAGCGGCCCTCCTCGACCATGAATCGAGTGATATGGTCCAGAAATGACCAGGTTCTTGTTGTTTTTCGGGCCGCCATGGAAAAAACAGCTCGGGTCACCGTGGAGCTCTATGTTGCCAACCTTTTCACAGGGTTTGGCGGCCATTTTCGATACCCTCGAGCTCCCACGGTGCTCTCCGATCAGTTCCCGACCGTTTTGATGTGGTGTAGCATATTCCCGACCACGCCAGAACCCTAACAGCCGCTGTTACCGTCGGGCACCCTGATCCGGCGATCTACGGCCGCCGGCGACACCCGAGCCGAGTTCAGCGTTGCGAGTTAGGGTGGGGCGGCGAGCCTGAGGTCGGGAGATGGCCGGGAAAGCTATTCTGGCGACACTCGCCGGAGGGCGCCGCCGCGGGCCCTTTTTGGCGCGAGGAAGAAGAAAGCCTGCCGGGTGGGACCCACTGACAGGCATTTAAACTTTTCAGGGATTTCAGTTTCTAGTTTAAACTTTGGAGGGCCACAACTTGGTGTAGGAGAATCCAAAGATTGTGAAACAAATTTTGTTGGATTCCTCCAATAGAGTACTATCCAGTTATGAAACCAATTTGTATGAAACCCATTATTTAATTCTGGAAAATTCTTTAAAGCTTTTCAGCAAAAGAATTTTAGAGGGAGTTTGGTTAATCCAAAAATCCTCAAATTTTGCCAGAAGATTCTCTGGGATGTTAGTGAACTCCTGTAAATGTTTCAGATCATTTGGAGTTGATTTGATCAGGTCAATTCAAATTTGAAGATGCTGTATTCACTTAAATTTAGAAACATTTTCAGAGAATTTCCAAACTTGGAAATTCAGTTCTAGGCAAATCTTAGCTCCAAAAATGCTAGGAAAATTCATTCAAACTCTATGAGATATAATTGAAATTTTAGTTCACTAAGTTTGGCATGAACATGGGTGTTATCCCAGAATTAATTCTTGTTTGCTTAATTGCTTAGAAAATTATTCTGAACAAACCACTCAATGAAAAGTGCTAATCTCTGCGATCCTGGATGAACGGATCCCGGTCCGCCACAAATGGACACTCTAAAACACATAGGTACACCCCTCTAAACTGTTATTTTCGAAAATTGCTTGCTGCTGCACTTTACTTGTCAGTTCAGCCACCGCAAAGTGCTATTTTCAGCCCCTCCTTTTCTCTTCGTTTGGACAGAAACACTTTCTTGCTTCATAGCTTCTGAAGTTTTGAGTTATTTGATTCTTCTCTGAAGTTTCTCATGTCTTATTTATAGATGCCGGTGACTAGGAGTACAGCACGCATAAGGACTCGTCCACCTCCACATGAGAGTGCACTTAACCCCATTGAGGTGTCCGATGGACCATATTGGGAGGAGGTGAAGATAGAACCTCATGATGAAGATGAAGTCAGTAGCTCTATGCATGAGGAGGAGGAGGAGGATCTGGAATAGGTGGTGTAGGATCAAAAAGCACGTGAAAAGATATCAGAGGGGATGAATGGTAGATTTAAATTTTTTAGCGGAAGCAACAAAAACTCCCTCGGTAGAAAATCAATCTGTTAAAGAAACCATGTATGCAACCGATCTAAATGTGTTCAACCATGAAAAAAGTGGTATATATTATAGAGAATCAAGTCACGAAGACACGACAACAAGAATCATGGAAATCCGTCAAGAAAAACTCAAGTTATGATCGAAAGATCAAATGAGGGTCAATCTGTTCTACTCGAGTAAAAACCAGATCTGCAACACTGCTAAGAAACTCGTGTAGATCAGAAATTACAAATCCAATGACCGTGAAATCTTCGTAGATGATATACAATCAAGTTTTGAAGACAAACCAAAAAGAATCACGTTAATTGGATCTGTAAAACTCGAGTTATGATCAAAACACTGAAGCACTGTCGTGCTGTCCAGAAACTCGACGAGAAAGACCTAAAAAAACAAGTCGGACGAACAAGGCACAAAAGCTCCTCTAAATTACGAATTTTATTGGTCAAAACATAAGAGGAACAGCTCAAGGTCATCTTACCACAAGCTCTGGCCTCCCTTGCTTATATAACCAGCCCAGAGGCCAACCCAATTCAAACTAGGACTCTAATCCTACTCAGTTTCTGAATCGGAACTTTCCATAACTGCTCAAGACTCTTCTATAAGCAGATAGAAGCAATCTTAAGACTTCCAAACACCTTAGGAACGTACCCTACATTCCTAAAACAATTCAACTTCGTGTCCCATACGAAATCCTATCATTACCAACTAAAATATTTCCATATTTGAGCCATAACCGACTCAGCCGCAGCATGAGTCCATAATCCAGCCGGTTGGACCTTTTCTACCAATTCTTTACATCCACATCTATTCATAATGCCTTGGAACCATGTTTCCACGTCCATTCACTCCTTGCACACGTGCAAACATCTTCCAACGACGTCCACAATACCTTCATATGCATTGTTCTTGATCCAAACATGCTGCGCGACCTCACGATCAACTCAACCACAATTCCTCCTGAACTTGGTTGTTGAACCTCATCTTCTCCCTAAGACTAGTTCAATGGATCCCGTCACCAGCCATATCTTGAACTCAAGCAACACCTCCACATGAATAAACAACCAATACTTTCGAACACAAGTCCGTGACTTGACTCACGTTAGTTCCGAAAACCACAACACCTTACGTGAACACCTCACATAAGCATGTTGCAAACCATAGCAAAATGTTACCCATCGTAAATAGCCATCACACTTCAAAAACTTAGTAAATGAATACTAAGCAAACTTTCCATATATGTAAAGCAAATTCGAAATATTTGCGTGGTAAAAACAGAACCATTGCGATTTAGCTCCGGACCTTGCCAAAGCTAACCGGACTTTGAGCCCGAGCTTACCAAAGCTAGCAGAACCTAGCACCGGAACATACCAAAGCTAGTCGGACCTACCGCCGGACCTAAGTAAACAAATGTCGGACCTAGCCATAGCAAGTCGAACCTTATGTCAGATCTTGTCGGAGCTCGGATCTAGAGTTGGACCTTGACAAAAAGAGTGTTTTGGCAGAATTCAAAACTTCTATCGTCATAGCCAATGTATTCAGCACACATAGGTCTCACAGGTGGAACCAATTGAAGAAGACATGGAAGATGATCCAGAAGAACAGTATTGGTACGTACCTCAGGAGGAGTTTCACGTGGGATTACACCCAGCCTCATGAAGCTATGACAGAAAGAAATGAATCCGAAGAGGAGCCATGTGACACCAGGTTCAGAAAATGAACCAAGTGAATGCATATGTGTGCTCAGGATGTTCATCACACATACACCTGTATTCCACAAACTGAAATGCAGAATATGACCACATACGAATAGTGTTTAAGTATTTTATTACAATGACTCAATGTCTCACTCATGATATCCAACTTATTTAGCAGCAGAAGACTATAAACGACAGCGGAAAATGACTAAGATAGCAGGCTCCAATCTTCAACTCCACAGGCATGTTGACGGTAGTGCGCACGCCTAGTACTCCACATGTTCCTCAAAGTATTCTTCTCTTGTAGCTGATGTATATGTGGGAATGCAAGGGTGAGTACATGGCGTACTCAGCAAGTGCGGGAAAAGTATGACATGTAGCCTACAACAAGGTAGGGAATAAAAAGGTTCATTGCTGCAAGCAAATTTTATTTCACAAACAAGGTAAAAACAATAACTATTTCTAGGTATGTTTAATCCCATCATACCAAAGTAACTCAAAAACATTCCTTCATCATAATTCAACATTTATCAAGCCTAAACTAGCCAATGATCTTTCTCAAGTTCATCTTGTGGGGAACCCTTTCCGGGATCCACACTCCAGGATACACATTGGGTGGTGTCGTGCGATGCGGCACCGAACAGCATACACGAAAAGAACCATAAAGTATAAAGTCTTTTATTTCTCAAGATAATGTCATTTACAATATATTGTACCATGAGGGTACACGCAGCGGAATATACATACACACTTACTCTCAGTCCTGACTATGCAAAAGAGAAGACGTCCAGCCCGCGGACGCTTCTTACTAGCTTCCACAAAGATAAGTGCAGCGGCAGGGTTTCCGGTGACTCTCGGATGGCTCGCCGAACAATAATCTTCATAGCAAATTTTCTAACCTGCAAAACACTAATAATGCAACCGTGAGCACGATGGCTCAGCAGGACTTAACCGACACTCCTAAACATGGAACTCTACATGCAGGGATTACTAACATAGGAAAAATATGATGCAACAACGACACACCTAAATGTTGATCCTACTTTCAGGTTTATAGCAGCAGATTATTATGCCTTAGGCAGCCCTCACATCGGAAGTCCACAATCAAACAAGAAATGTTTTCCTCTGATGTGGTGATGCCCAAAGTGGAAGATAAACTTAGTGAGCTCTACACTATAACATACATGGTTTGCAATACAAGGAACTTAAGAACTTCACGACAGCAATGATTCATTTCACTTCATCTGGACGTTGTTACTATGTCACGATGCAGTGAACGAGGGACGGTGATTGAAATCAGGACACACCAGTAATACACGACACATACACCCGCCTCGAAAGACTCACGCGAGCTCTTTCTTACGTTGTATGCAGCAACCTTTCACCCGTCACTCCAATACCGAACCAGTTCCACCGACCCATCAGAAGGGCCACTACATGGAACACGTCGAAGTTGCTCCGCTAGCGGGTTTACACCTCTGACACCAACCCCCAAAGGACGGCCGTATAAGTTTTGACATGAGAGTGCCCGAGTTACATCGGTTTATCGGGTCCCATATATCCGATATTCATCCGGTACTGTTCAAACTTGCTCAGCAGGGCGGCATATGCATCGGTCCTTAACCGACACAAACAGAGCTACAGCCACACAGGCCCAACGTCCTGCTGCTCCTACTCTCTGCTCGGTCTCATTTTCCACTCCAGAACTTTCATTTTCTAGAATCATACCCCGCTGTACCCACATCCTAAACTCGCGGGTAGCTTCCAACTACCCAACTTGTACCGGATCCTATACAACTTTAGCTTAGCAGAAACTACACGAAGGTAACCTATTCTACCCTGTACTCCAACGGTTTGTGTGCTATGCATTTGGAGTATCAATCACCATGACCTAATGCACAATACATACTAGACCCATAAAAGTGATACAAAGCAAAATATAACTAAAAAGTTGTTAAATGCAAACCGGGGCTTGCCTTACGTTGCTGCAGGTTTATTTCTACTTGTAAGTCAGTAGCTTTGTGACGAGTAAAACTTCAAGTTTCTGTTCTGAGTCGAATGCCTCGTCAAGCTCCTTCGTCGTTTTTCCTACCGATATGAACATGCACAGTTTTATGTTGCAAGTAAAAATATTATAAAACAAAAATGTTTTATGACTTAAGAAGAGTTAATACTATCTAAGATTTGAGAATTTGGTTTGGCTATGTGCTGGAACAGAGAAAGGAATATTTTGAGTATTGGAGGTTTTTGGAACTAAAGTGCAAAGAACTACATAATGGACATAAGTATGAAGCTGGACATAATTGGCAGAAAACTGGAGAATATGATCTCAACATGTTCTGAAATTTTTACAGTGGTCCATAGATCATACAGAGGTATGTCTTGCAAATTTCAGACAAAGTTGATGCAATATGTGGTCTAGGGAATTTTCTTACTATTTGGCTTCTCTGAAATCCTATAGCAATTATAGTGTCTTGTCATGCTCCAAATTTGGTTTTTCAGAAACTTTAGAGTCTCATGAGTCCATAGGACTTGGTTTCACCATTTTTGGAGCTTCCTACACAGAGATATGAATTTTCCAAACTTGGTTAAAAGTCTGAAAATGTCTCTGTTCATTTTTCCATTTTTCAGAGACATAGAGGATTCAAACAACATTTTGCCAATCAAATGGGGTTCAATGCCTCTGAAAATTTTACTGGAGTTCAAGGATTGTTGGAAGAATGTCCTGCCCAATTTTGGGAATTTTCCAATAAACAGAACTCCTGTAAAAATTCCTACAATTTTTTTAAAATGAATTAATGAGCCAAATCCATAGATTTTCATAAATATTAGGATGCACCTCTGGATAGTACTCTTTGAGATAAATCCAAAAAAATTTGTTTCACAATTTTTGGACACTCCTACACAAAGTTATGGCTCTCCAAACTTTGAACTGAAATGGGAAAATCTGAAAAATGTTTAAATACCGACAGTGGGTCCCACTCATCATCCCTAACCTTCAGCCTCGCGCCAAACAGAGCAGTGGTGGCTCCCTCCGGCGAGGTCGCCGGAAAGGCACTCCCCAGCCACCTCCGGACCCCCTGCTGGCCGCCCCCCCATTTTCCCCCACGCTGAACACGTTGGTGAGGTCGCCGGCGGCTGAAACTCGCCGGAAAACGGGGCACGCCGGCAACAGCAAACCCTAGGGCTCCGGCGAGGTCGTGCACGGTGAATTCTCCACCAAATGGTCGGTTCTTGGGCTCTAAAGAACCAGGGGATCATGTATAAGACTAACATGAGGTATAAACAAGCCGGGGAGAGCTCCAAACCTATCGGCACCGTGCACCCGATATAGTTCAGCGGTATACCCTTGAATAGAACTCCGATTCCTTGCTCTACACTCAATTTCTTGGTCTAAAATCGATGGAGGAGGTGTGCTAGTCAGTTAAGAACTTGTGTGCGGAGTTTGAAACACAACCAACACGAATTGATGACTAATTTTGCAATTCATTACCTCAAGGTCAGTTTCGGCCGCCCAGGAGAAAAACTTGAAATTCTCCCTCTGTGATCAATGGCTAGGGCTGAGCTTCGGAGGTGAGCAACTAGGCTTGTAGGTGCACCGATGGGGTGGCTTGCTTGGGCGTGATCACTTCTGGTTTGGGCTGCCCACGGTGATCAGTTCCGGTTTTTCAGCGTTTACCCGAGAGCTGCAGATTCTTTGCTGTTTTCCGGTGCCAACGAGCTCGGGACCGTGGGGGAAAGTTGCTAGCCGGCTAGAGCACTCGGGGGCGCAGCTCTTTTCTGTTGGGGACTCGAGCAATCAGGCTCAGGTGGTGGCTGTGTGACGGGGAGAAGAACAGAGCGGCTGCTGTTTTGTTCTCGGGAGCAAAACTCACGGGAGCGCAGCAGACCGAGGAGGAAGCGAAGAAGCTTTGTTGCACTCGCTGTGGGGAAGATCAGACCAAGTAGAGAAGCAAGCAAAGCAGGAGGTGGCACCCAAAACTTGGCCCCAAAGTCCCTGCCGGTGTGCTGTCGGGAGCTGGAGCGAGGGAGGAAAGACAGAGTCGGTTCACTCCCTGTGTAGCTGACAGATGGGGTCCACCTCTCCCCCCTTATTCCCCAATTTCTGTTTTAAAAATAGCAAACGAGCTCAAAATTTGATCAAACTCGGAGGGTAGGCCAAATGAAATGTGAGCAACACAACAGTGCACTCAAATTTGAATTTTAGTGAAGTCAGAATTTGAAACTGAAATTTAAATTGAAATTCGAATTTTCTCCCGTTTAAATTCCAACAAATAGGAAATCCTTTTCAAATGCTCTGAAAATTTGCCGGGCTATTATTGGATGTGTGTAGAACCAAATGATAGCTTTAGATCTCTGTGTTCGGGAATTTTTGCATGTTCAAGTTTCGACTTGGAACTCACACCGTTAAATTCAAAAGTTTAAATTCCCTCTCGTTTTCTCGGTGTGACTTGTAGCTCCACTTGCTTGAGTTTTGGGATTTCACATCACTCCCCCCTTAAAAAGAATCTCGTCCTGAGATTCATAAAGAAGAGATGAAGCGGTAGAGAAGGAATTACCTTATATGAGCGGACATCAAGTCCAGGTAGTTCGAACGGAGGTATTCTTCACTCTCCCATGTTGCTTCCTCTGTGGTATGATTGCTCCATAATACCTTGTAGAATTGGAGCGTCCGATTCCTTGTCGACCGAGACTTTTCATCAATAATCCGGATTGGACGCTCGGCATAAGAGAGATCCGGTTGCAATGTCTCGAGATCTTCATTGCGGACAGCAGTGGTATTCTTGAGACATTTTCGAAGCTGGGAGACGTGAAATATATCATGCACTCCAGCGAGATTTGTCGGTAGCTCAAGCCGGTAAGCTATGGGTCCACATTTCTCCGTGATATCAAATGGACCGATAAACCGGGGAGCGAGCTTTCCTTTTACACCGAATTGGTGAACTCCTTTCATTGGAGATACGCAGAGATATACATACCCTCCGATGTTGAAGTTCAGCGGTCGATGTCGCTGGTCTGCATAATTCTTCTGTCGAGATTGAGCAGCCTTTAAATTTGCTTGTATGACCCGAACTCATTCTTCGACGTCATTGACAAGGTCAATCCCGAATGTCACTCTTTCACCGGATTCACACCAATTCAGAGGTGTGCGGCATCTCCGGCCGTAGAGAGCCTCATACGGTGCCATCTTGATACTCATTTGATAGCTGTTGTTGTATGAGAATTCCGCCAACGGTAGATAAGCATCCCAGTTCTTACCGTGGTGGATGGCACACGCTCTCAACATATCTTCCAAGACTTGATTTACCCTCTCAGTTTGCCCATCGGTTTGAGGGTGATATGGGAGCTTCTAAGCAATTTGGTTCCCAAAGATGCGTGCAGCTGTTCCCAGAAACGAGAAACAAACAGTGCACCATGATCCGAAACTATTGTTCTTGGAACTCCATGCTGGCATAATATCCGCTCAATGTATAACTCTGCATATTTCTTGGCATTGAATCTCACATTCACCGGTATGAAGTGTGCTGATTTGGTTAATCGGTCAACATTACCCAAACTGAATCATGCTTTCGAGATGTGAGTGGTAACCTGACAATAAAATCCATACTCACATCTTCCCACTTCCATGCCGGAATATGAAGGGGCTGCAGCAACCCAGATTTCTTCATGTGATCTGCTTTCACCCTTCGACACGTATCACACTCAGATACGTATTTAGCTATTTCCCGCTTCATCCGTGTCCACCAAAACTTGTTTCTCAAATCTTGGTACATCTTGTTGCTTCCTGGATGAATGGAAAATTTTTATAGATGAGCCTCGTCTAATATTTTCTTACGAAGCTCCATGTCCCTCGGTACGACTATACGGTTTTTGGACCATAGCGTACCATTCTCATCTTTCCGGAAGCACTTAGCTTCTTCTTTTTCTATTCTCTTCCGGATATGGGCCATGCCCTTATCTTTCCTTTGAGCCTCTACAATTTCATCACGAATTTTAGGAATGAGGGCAAGGTTAAACAATGACCCATAGGGAACCAAGCGCAGGCTCGGTTCTTCTTCTTCCATTGCAGCCATGGTTAGATTATGCACATGTGGTTTCCAGCTAAGTGCGTCGGCAACCACATTCCCTTTTCCAGGATGGTAATGAATCTCCAGTTCATAATCCTTGATTAACTCTAACCATCTTCGCTGCCTCATATTTAATTCTTTTTGTGTGAAGATGTACTTTAAACTCTTGTGGTCGGTGTAGAGGTGGACTAAGTTTCCAAGCAAATAATGCCTCCACATCTTTAGAGCAAGAACCACAGCAGCTAGCTCGAGATCATGTGTCGGATAATTCTTCTCATGATTCCGAAGCTGCCTGGATCCATATGCGACCACTTGCCCTTCTTGCATAAGCACGCAGCCAAGGCCGATGCCGGATGGATCGCAATACACATAAAAAACCTTAGTTGTATCGGGCTGCGCCAACACCGGAGCTGTTGTGAGGTGCTTTACCAATGCTTTGGACGCCTCCTCACATGCTCCACTCCACACATATTTGTTGCCTTTCTTCAAAAGTTCCGTCATCGGTTTAGAGACTTTGGAGAAATTCGGAATAAATCTCCGGTAGTACCCCGCTAAACTGAGAAAGCTACGGACTTCGTGGACTGATTTCGGTGAACTCCAATTCAGCACTTGGACAATTTTGCTCGGATCAACCGCAATGCCTTCCGAAGAAATAATGTGTCTAAGAAATGGCACTTGGTTGATCCAGAACTCGCACTTGCTGAATTTTGCATATAGTTTGTGATCCCGTAGGCGTTAGAGCACAATATGCAGATGTTCGTCATGTTCTTCCTCCGATTTAGAATATACCAAGATATCGTTGATGAAAACCACGACAAACTTGTCTAGCTCCGGCATGAAGACTGAATTCATCAAGTACATAAAATGAGCCGGAGCATTAGTGAGCCCGAATGACATGACGAGATACTCATATAACCCGTATCTCGTCGAGAATGCCGTCTTGGGTATGTCTTCCGCCCGGATTTTTATCTGGTGATATCCGGACCGAAGATCCATCTTTGAGAAAACCTTAGCACCCACTAATTGATCGAAAAGCATATCGATACGTGGTAGTGGATACTTGTTCTTGATCGTTACGACATTTAGCGGACAATAGTCCACACATAACCTCAGAGTCTCGTCCTTCTTCTTGACGAACAGCGCAGAGCATCCCCATGGTGATGAACTGGGGTGAATGAAGCCTTTGCTTAACAAATCATTCAGCTGCTCCTTCAGCTCCGTGAGTTCCTTCGGTGCCATTTTATACGGCCTCCGAGAGATAGGTGTGGTTTCCGGTGCTAGTTCAATTTTGAACTCCACTTCACGTTCGGGCGGCATGGCCGGTAGATCCTCGGGAAACATGTCCGGATATTCCCAGACCACTGGAACGTCCTCCAGTTTCTTAGCTTCAACGGTGTGTATAGCAGTGACTTCCAGTGCAACATTTCTAAGAATCAAAGTGTGTTGCCCGTGCTTCTTTGAATTCAGCTGCACAGTTCGTGAACTAATATCAAAGATAGCTTGGTGATGTGTCAACCAAGCCATTCCCAAGATAATGTCAATCTGCAAGCCTTCTAGAATGATGAGCGTAGTAGGATAAATCCGCCCATCCAAACATATAGGCGCTCGAGCAACGATTCTGCCCGCTGTCCTACTACCTCCCTGTGAATTAATCTGAAAAGATGCGGCCAAGGTAGTTGAAGATACTTGGTGCTTAACCACAGAATCTTTGCTGATAAAATCATGTGTAGCACCCGAGTCAAACAACACGAGCGTGGGCTGATCACGTAGGCTGAACATGCCCGCCAACACGGGTTCTCCTACCGGAACATCTTCAACTGCCATATAGTTTACGTTCCCCACTTTCAGTGTTGTCCTCCTTGGCTGACCATGAAATTTCTTTGCAGCTTGAGATGACATGTGACTGCTGCTTTGCTGGGTCGCTTGACCCTCTTGAGGAATATGCTCTACATCGCTACAACTGTCGTACGATGCAAGTTCAGGATCTTCACCATATGGAAGTGGTTGATATATTTGTGCACTTTGCTGAGGTGGGGGTGCACAAATAATCATTTGCTGCTGTTGCAGCAGTGGCTGAACATCCATGGTTGAATATGGATAGTATTGGATCTGAGGTGGTCCGTCAAAGGACTGAATTTCCACCCCAGATGGTAAGCAATATACCACCGGTTGTTCTTGATGATAATCATCCGTACTTGCCAGTGATAATTTTCTCTTCCTCTTACTTTCCTTGTGCTCGAGTTCAGCTATTTCTTGAATCATAGCGGCATTGACTAACTCGCCATAATTCCCTTTATTGCATTGTGCCACTTTTGTCCGAAGCTTCACATCGAGGCCTCGGAAGAAGTAATGACACTTCATCATCGCATTATGCACATAAGCGGATGCATATTGTACTAAACGGTTAAATTCTGTGAAGTACTTCATGACACTCATGCCTTCTTGTTTGAGTTCATAGAACTCTTCAATTCTGGTTTTGACAATGCCCTCACAAATATGACGTGCACGGAAAGCCTCACGAAACTCCGTCCACGTCACACGATGACCATCAGCGATCTTAGCAAGATATTCAGACTACCAAGGTCCAGCGGATCCATGAAGTTGCTGAGCGGCAAATAAAGCCTTCTCATATTCATCACACTGGAGCATTCCCAGTTTAGATTCAATCACCCGGAGCCAATGATCTGCCTCCAAGGCTTCTTTAGCTTCAGAGAATACCGGTGGTTGTCTTGCTAGAAAATCCAAGTAGGTGTTCAGTGTGGGGTTTTGCTGGGAGGTCTCTTGTCGGATGCCTTGCTGCATCAACATCTCAAGAGACTCAGCCATTCTTCCCAACACCTCCGCCAGTCCTGTTGATGATGGCGGTGATCGTCGCTGCGACGAATCATTTCCATCCCGACTGGAACCACCAACCTCATATCCGGAATAAGTATGATCATACTGCAAGAGTGAGCAATTTACAGTTAATATCCAAGAGTATACTCAGCTTTAACTCGAAATTATTAACCGCAAAAGCATCACATCAACTGTGCAGCATATAAAGAGGAAACAAGGTTTTTGACAATTCTGATATATGACCAATGATTGTTCAAGTTTGTCAAACTCTTAAATCAACAACAAGGAATGATGAAAGATAACTAATGAATATGTCATGGAACTTAGAGAAGTATAAAAACCTTCATGTTCACAAAAAGTCCTAAATTACATGGGCAATGAGCAATGCTCTGTTCAGTATGACCCTTGGACCTTAATCCCAGAATTTGACTATGAAAATGGCAGTTTCATGTCTCAAGTTGAATATCAAAGTTATAAATAACCTCAGTGTCCTTCCAACGACTATTTATTTGCTTTCATATCAATTCTGAATCAGAAATTATGATATTTCAAAGTTGACAGAAATCTGGAAGAATTTTGACAGCACCTCCTCTGAAAGTGTCTGTTTTGTCCGCAAGATTTCATAAAATTAGGATCCAAATTAGGAGAATCTTTGAACTACAAAGTCGTAGAAAATATCACAAACTTTCTAACGGTGTCTTACATGACCCTTAGAAATTTTTCTACAGGAAGTTATGGTCGAAATACAGACAATTCCAGAGAGCATTTTTGGTCTGCCCTGTTTTTGAACAGTTAACCCTCCTCTGAGATTTTCATCCATTTGGAAGGAGATTCTTTTCTGGAGTTCTACAGAAAAAATGTAGAAGACTTCAAAAAATTTCCAGAAATGTATCTCCCACCTCATTTGGTTCAACCAAACAACAGTTATGCCCTGTTCACGTTCAGCAAAAATTCTGCCAACACAGGGGAGGTTGTTTCTAATGGTTTGAAATGGAAACTATACTCCCAATTGACTCTTAGTTCAATATAGAAGTTCATTAACCCCTAATGGAATCCTAGACTCCAAATTTACTCTTTTATTTGAAAACTTTCTTTTTCATGCAGTTAAGAACATTTCACGGTACTACGTTTCCTCACCAAATCAAAATCCTAACCGGCGTTGTACCTGCATATACGTCTCAAGTGGTGGAACTAAAACGATCACTCACACACGTGTTCTAACGGAATGTACTACTCGTGGTTAAGGTACCTGCAGAAAAACAATCAATAATGATGCACACAATGGTTTTCCATTACAGGCAGGTCCATATCATAGTAAAAACATACGCCCCGTATCATTGCCATACGGGCCGTCCTTGAGTCAAGTCACGTATCAAGGTACATGGTCACGTTTTCACACCACATGACTGGGAACCCGAGTAGAGCGTGAACAGATCGTCACGGTTGGGAATTTTATCAACCCAACGGATATCACCTACTGCCTCATGACCGTTGAGGCACATCGATGGCGAGCGCTGTGTATGGCCCTTTGAACATTGAACATTCATGAGTTACATACTATCGTGTTGCTTACCACACGATGGGGTATTCTCACTTTTGCCTAAAGCACGCTGGAGATCAGCATTTTCATATGCTCTCAGAACCATAGAGATGTTTAGAGACTCATATTAACTACCGTGCCAAGCCATGGTATACCATTCCATACTATTACTCGTATGGCGAGTTACCGTAATTGATCCGCCTGCGGTGGCGTACCTTACCTCTTACCTCCACATAGGTGCGTCGTTACAAAATTGAAATACGTAATATTAGCACACTGTTAGCTTGCCACCTTAAGTAACTATGCTATTAATAGTCCTTATGTGGGCATACTATACGTTCCTCACTGGTATACTTCTAAGTTTTCGAAAATAAGCTCTTTTCATGTGTGCTATTCCCAATGCGGCTCTGATACCACTCCTGTGGGGAACCCCTCTCAGGATCCACACTCCAGGATACACATTGGGTGGTGCCGTGCGATGCGGCACCGAACAGCATACACGAAAAGAACCATAAAGTATAAAGTCTTTTATTTCTCAAGATAATGTCATTTACGATATATTGTACCATGAGGGTACACGCAGCGGAATATACATACACACTTACTCTCGGTCCTGACTATGCAAAAGAGAAGACGTCCAGCCCGCGGGCGCTTCTTACTAGCTTCCACAAAGATAAGTGCAGCGGCAGGGTTTCCGGTGAGTCTCGAATGGCTCACCAAACAACCATCTTCATAGCAAATTTTCTAACCTGCAAAACACTAATAATGCAACCATGAGCACGATGGTTCAGCAAGACTTAACCGACACTCCTAAACATGGAACTCTACATGCAGGGATTGCTAACATAGGAAAAATATGATGCAACAACGACACACCTAAATGTTGATCCTTACTTTCAGGTTTATAGCAGCAGATTTATTATGCCTTAGGCAGCCCTCACATTGGAAGTCCACAATCAAACAAGAAATGCTTTCCTCCGATGTGGTGATGCCCAAGTGGAAGATAAACTTAGTGAGCTCTACACTATAACATACATGGTTTGCAATACAATGAACTTAAGAACTTCACGACAGCAATGATTCATTTCACTTCATCTGGAAGTTGTTACTACGTCACAACGCAGTGAACAAGTGGTACTCATATAACCGCGAGGGCCAGTGATTGCAATCAGGACACACCCGGAATACACGACACATACACCCGCATCGAAAGACTCACGCGAGCTCTTTCTTACGTTGTATGCAGCAACTTTTCACCCGTCACTCCAATGCCAAACCAGTTCCGCCGACCCATCAGAAGAGCCACTACACGGAACACGTCAAAGTTGCTCCGCTAGCGGGTTTACACCTCTGACACCAACCCCCCAAAGGACGGTCGTATAAGTTTCGACACGAGAGTGCCCGAGTTACATCGGTTTATCGGGTCCCATATATCCGATATGCATCCGGTACTGTTCAAACTTGCTCAGCAGGGCGGCATACGCATCGGTCCTTAACCGACACAAACAGAGCTATAGCCACACATGCCCAACGTCCTGCTGCTCCTACTCTCTTCTCGGTCTCATTTTCCACTCCAGAACTTTCGTTTTCTAGAATCATACCCCGTTGTACCCACATCCTAAACTCGCGGGTAGCTTCCAACTACCCGACTTGTACCGGATCCTATACAACTTTAGCCTAGCAGAAACTACACGAAGGTAACATATTCTACCCTGTACTCCAACGGTTTGTGGGCTATGCATTTGGAGTATCAATCACCTTGACCTAATGCACAATACATACTAGACCCATAAAAGTGATACAAAGCAAAATATAACTAAAAAGTTGTTAAATGCAAACCGGGGCTTGCCTTATGTTGGTGCAGGTTTATTTCTACTTGTAAGTCAGTAGCTTTGCGACGAGTAAAACTTCAAGTTTCTGTTCTGAGTCGAATACCTCGTCGAGCTCCTTCGTCGTTTTTCCTACCGATATGAACATGCACAGTTTTATGTTACAAGTAAAAATATTATAAAACAAAAGTGTTTTATGACTTAAGAAAAGTTCAGACTATCTAAGATTTGATAATTTGGTTTGGCTATGTGCTGGAACAGAGAAAGGAACATTGAGTATTGGAGGTTTTTTGAACTAAAGTGCAAAGAACTATATAATGGACATAAGTATGAAGCTGGACATAATTGGCAGAAAACTGGAGAAGATGATCTCAACTTGTTCTGAAATTTTTACAGTAGTCCATAGATCATACATAGGTATGGCTTGCAAAATTTCAGACAAAGTTGATGCAATATGTGGTCTAGGGAATTTTCTTACTATTTGGCTTCTCTGAAATCCTATGGCAATTATAGTGTCTTGTCATGCTCCAAATTTGGTTTTTTCAGAAACTTGAAAGTCTCATGAGTCCATAGGACTTGGTTGCACCATTTTTGGAGCTTCCTACACAGAGATATGAATTTTCCAAACTTGGTTAAAAGTCTGAAAATGTCTCTATTCATTTTCCCATTTTTCAGAGACATAGAGGATTCAAACAACATTTTGCAAATCAAATGGGGTCCAATGCCTCTGAAAATTTTACTGGAGTTCAAGGATTATTGGAATAATGCACTGCCCAATTTTGGGAATTTTTCAATAAACAGAACTCCTTTAAAAAATTCCTACAAGTTTTTACTTAAATGAATTAATGAGCCAAATCCAGAGATTTTCATAAATATTAGGCTGCACCTGTGGATAGTACTCTTTGAGAGAAATCCAACAAAATGTGTTTCACGTTTTGTGGACACTCCTACACAAAGTTATGGCTCTCCAAAGTTTGAACTGAAATGGGAAAATCTGGAAAATGTTTAAATGCCGACAGTGGGTCCCACTCGTCATCCCTAACCTTCAGCCTCGCGCCAAACAGAGCAGTGGCGGCTCCCTCCGGCGAGGTCACCGGAAAGGCATTTCCCAGCCACCTACGGACCCACTGCTGGCCGCCCCACCCCCCATTTTCCCCCACGCTGAACACGTTGGAGAGGTCGCCGGCGGCTGAAACTCGCCGGAAAACGGGGTGCACCGGCAGCAGCAAACCCTAGGGCTCCGGCGAGGTCGTGCACGGTGAATTCTCCACCAAATGGTCGGTTCGTAGGCTCTAAAGCACCGGGGGATCATGTAGAAGACCGACATGAGGTATAAACAAGCCAGGGAGAGCTCCAAACCTATCGGCACAGTGCACCCGATATGGTTCAGCGGTATACCCTTAAAAAGAACTCGGATTCCTTGCTCTACACTCAATTTCTTGGTCTAAAATCGATGGAGGAGGTGTGCTAGTCAGTTAAGAACTTGTGTGCGGAGTTTGAAACACAACCAACACGAATTGAGGACAAATTTTGCAATTCCTTACCTCAGGTCAGTTTCGTCCGCCCGGGAGAAAAACTTGAAATTCTCCCTCTGTGATCAATGGCTAGGGCTGAGCTTTGGAGGTGAGCAACTAGGCTTGTAGGTGCACCGATGGGGTGGCTTGCTTGGGCGCGATCACTTCTGGTTTGGGCTGCCCACAGTGATCAGTTCTGGTTTTTCAGCGTTTACCCCAGAGCTGCAGATTCTTTGCTGTTTTCCGGTGCCAACGAGCTCGGGACCGTGGGGGAAAGTTGCTAGCCGGCTAGAGCACTTGGGGGCGCAGATCTTTGCTGTTGGGGGCTCGAGCAATCGGGCTCTGGTGGTGGCTGTGTGACGGGGAGAAGAACAGAGCGGCTGCTGTGTTGTTCTCGGGAGCAAAACTCACGGGAGTGCAGCAGACCGAGGAGGAAGCGAAGAAGCTTTGTTGCATTCGCTGTGGGGAAGATCATACCAAGTAGAGAAGCAAGCAAAGCAGGGGGTGGCGCCCAAAACTTGGCCCCGAAGTCCCTGCCGGTGTGCTGTCGGGAGCTGGAGCGAGGGAGGAAAGACAGAGTCGGTTCACTCCCTGTGTAGCTGACAGATGAGGTCCACCTCTCCCCCTTATTCCCCAATTTCCATTTTAAAAATAGCAAACGAGCTCCAAATTTGATCAAGCTCAGAGGGTAGGCCAAAAGAAATGTGATAAACACAATGGTGCACTCAAATTTGAATTTCGGTGAAGTCGGAATTTGAAACTGAGATTTAAATTCAAATTCGAATTTTCTCCCGTTTAAATTCCAACAAATAGGAAATTCTTTTCAAATGCTCTGAAAATTTGCCGGGCTATTATTGGATTTGTGGAGAACCAAATGATAGCTTTAGATCTCCGTGTTTGGGAATTTTTGCAAGTTCAAGTTCCGACTTGGAGCTCACACCGTTAAATTCAAAAGTTTAAATTCCCTCTCGTTTTCTCGGTGTGACTTGTAGATCCACTTGCTTGAGTTTTGGGATTTCACACATCTTATACTCATAAATATTCATAACCATCTCATTTTAATATAACCAAAACCAAACTCATTGTCATCACCCAAAACAATCCCAAAACAAATTCCAATGACCATACCCGAATAAACATCCCAACTTTTGCCTCTAATCATGGAAGTTGGCCAGGTGCTTGTAACCGGAAGCACAGCTATCATCATAGTTTTACACTCTGTAGAGGTGGCACCACTTTACCCACAAGTTTGTGATTTCGTCACTTGTCAGCGACTAGAAAGAACCTCCATTATACCAGTACACAACCGTCAGTGTATGGCCAAGAGATCACAAAATAGCCTTTACAATGGGGCTACTACGATGTACGAACCCACTGAGGTTTCACCGGCAGACTCGAATCTCCATTCTCTCACCCACGGGCTCCCTGTTGTGCCATGTAGTTCCCAGGGAAGTCCTTCTCGACTCCCATTCCCCGCACCATCCAACGGTCCATAACAAGCTAGAAACACACCTAATTAGTCAGTTAAGCCACACCCATATTTGGCCTTGTGGTGGCACTGTTTTTGTGGCATGTGCTCGCATGAACCGGTCCTTAGATCTACGGCATGCAAACCACTATCTCATTTAGCAACATCCACGTACAAAGCTCGCCTAGATCTCCCCGACTCCATGCTAATTAACATCATCAAGTTCTCATCATCATTATTCATATGAGTGCAGTAGCTAAACAAGTTTTATTTCAGCTTCCCGTGTCCCGTAAGTTAAGCGAAGCAAAAAGGAAAAATGACCATACCTGACTCATCAACTTCCCGGCGACAAGGATGGTTAACAAAACTAGTAAACTCCAATAAAAGGGTGTCCCATCAAGTTGACTCAAAAACATAGGATCAATCTGGTCAAGGGGCACTTGCCTTGCTCCCGTGGTTCGTGTTGCTCAAGCGTCTCGAAGTCTTGGTGCTGTAGCTCCTCGTAGGTGGCGTCTTGAGCTTCTCCTTCTACTCACGACCACGCACATACAAAATTTACAGCAATCAATTATCATGCACAAACTCTACTCAAGGTGCAATGAGGTGAATGAATGCAATTCCTATGGTGCAGTTTTATAAAACCAGTTTGTACGTGTTCTTACATGTTTTAGTAGTCTTCATGGGGTTTTATGATGATCAAGGTTGCCGGGATCAAGTGTGGATGTGGTGATAATCTTGACACAAGGTGTAGATCAATTCCACCATCAAAAATTGACCAAAACATGGTTTGTCCACATGCAGAAGTTTCTGCTCGAACGGGGCAAAGAAAACGGGTGCGTAGAAACAATGGCGACATTGTAAGAGGGGTAACGAAGACCTACCTCACTTTTTCCTTGCGGCAGGGCCTCCCTCCCAGCAATGGCAGCAGCGGAGGATTTCCCGTGGAGAATTATGGGGCTGCGGGTAGGGCAGAATGTCGGGGCTTCTTCTCCGACGACGGCGAGGCGTGACGGGGCTAGACGGTGGCCAAATTCCGGCAAGGGGGGAGTAGGTGACTTGGCAGCAGGGGGGGCGGCTGGCAGCGGGAGAGGGGGCAGCCAAAAGAAAGAAGAGGTGGGTGTCTAGGGGGGAGTTATATTTATAAGGGGGAAAAGAGTCCTTGGGGTGGGGAACAAAGAGTCCTAGAGGTGGAGGAGTAACCAAAGAGTCCTAGATGTTGGGGACTAACCATATAGTCCTAGAGGTGGGGGACTAACCAAAGATTCCTAGAGGTGGGGGACTAACCAAAGAGTCCTTGAGGTGGGGGGCTAACCAAAGAGTCCTATAGGTGGGGGACTAACCAAAGAGTCCTAGAGGTGGGGACTAACCAAAGAGTCCTAGAGGTGGGGGACTAGGGTTCACCCCCTAATGGGCTGCGGCCAAGGGGGGTGTGCCCAATTAGGGTTCCCCCCTAATTTGGTGCGGCCAATTTGGGGGGAAATTCCCCCCAAATGTGGGGGAAATTACCCCTAGGGGAATTTTGGGCAATTTGAGGAAAATTGGGAAAATTTTGGAAAGATTGGGGAAGGGGAAATTTTGGGGAAAATTGGGGTGGCCCAATTTGGCTATTTTCTTTATTTTTCTTTTTAATTTTCTTTTCATTATGCTCCATTTCTATTCCCTTTTATTATTTTATTTGCTTCTATATTCCTCTCTTTATTTCTTCTTCTTTTTAAATGCTTTTCTATATGAAAAATGTATGCAATGCATGATAGTGAAATTGGGTGTTACAAACCTACCCCCCCTAAAAATGAATCTCGCCCTCGAGATTCGATAGAGTGGAGAAAAGATAGGGGAATTCTGCCTTGAGATCTTCCTCACGTTCCCATGTAGTCTCAGCTTCCGTGTGATGGCTCCATTGTTCCTTGCACCAACGGATTACTTTATTCCTCGTGACCCTTTCCTTCACGTCCAAGATTTTGACGGGGTGTTCCACGTAGGTCAGATCCTCTTGAAGCTCTAGCTCATCCATCAGTACTTGTTCTTCCGATACTCCTAGGCATTTCTAGAGCTGAGATACTTGAAACACGTCGTGCACGTTGAAGAGGTGTGTTGGCAGCTCTAGTTGATAAGCTACTTCTCCTCGCTTGCCCAAAATATTGAATGGCCCAAAGTAGCGAGGTGCTAATTTGCCTTTAACATTGAACCGTCGTTGGCCTCGTATAGGCGACACCTTAAGGTACACGAAGTCTCTAACTTCGAAGGTCAATCTTGTTCGCCTATTGTCCGCATAACCCTTTTGTCGTGACTGAGCAGCCTTCAAGTTTTCACGTATCGTTTGGACTTGCTTTTTGGCATCCTGCAGCACTTGGGGTCCGAATACTTGGCTTTCTCCGGTCTCATTCCAGAACAGCAGCGTTCTACACCGTCTACCATACAATGCTTCGAAAGGTGACATCTTCAAGCTGGTTTGGTAACTGTTGTTGTATGAGAATTCAGCATATGGCAAGCTCTTATCCCAACTACGCCTATGTTTCAAGGCGCAAGCTCTCAACATGTCTTCCAAAATCTGATTTGTCCTCTCGGTTTGCCCATCGGGTTGCGGGTGATATGTGGAGCTGAAATTCAACTGCGTACCCATGGCTTTGTGCAGCTTCTTCCAGAACCTAGAGGTAAATTGAGAACCTCGATCTGAAACTATCCTCTTCGGAACTCCATGGCGACGCCCGATTTGCTCCATATACAGCTCGGCTAGTTGTGCCACGTTGTATTTGGTTCTAACAGGAATAAAGTGGGCTGTTTTCGTCAATCGGTCCACGATAACCCAAATAGAGTCGTAGCCGGACTGAGCTCGTGGCAATCCAACTATGAAATCCATATTGATGTCTTCCCACTTCCACTCGGGTATTTTCAATGGCTATAATAATCTGGCAGGCCTTTGATGTTCGGCCTTCACTCGTTGGCACGTGTTGCATAGGGCAACATATTCAGCAATATCCCTTTTCATACCATCCCACCAACAGCATGTTTTCAGGTCCTTGTACATCTTTGTACAGCCGGGGTGTATGGAATAAGGCGAGTCATGTGCCTCCTTTAGTATCGTGTCACGGATGTCCTTCACGTTAGGCACACAAATCCTTTTCCCTAACCAAAGCGAGCCATTCCCGTCTTACTTGAAATCATTCTCTATGCCTTGTCGGATTCTTTCCTTGATTTCCTTGAATTCCTCATCCATTGCTTGGCCATCTCGTATCTCTTGTTCCAGAGTTGAGTTCAGTTCTATCACCTCCATCTCGTTCAAGAACCCGAGATGTAACCGTTCAAACTCCTTACGCAGCTCGGGTGGCAGCTCCCGAACCGTGAGTTGGTGACATGCTCCCTTTCGGCTCAACGCATCAGCTACTACATTGGCCTTTCCGGGGTGATAGTTGATTCCAACATCATAATCCTTGATGAGTTCCAACCATCAACGTTGCCTCATATTCAGATCCGTTTGCGTGAATATATACTTGAGGCTTTTGTGATCCGTATAGATCTCACATCGGTGACCGAGGATGTAGTGCCTCCAAATCTTCAAGGCATGTACCACGACTGCAAGTTCCAGGTCGTGTGTGGGGTAATTCAGATCATGTTTCTTTAATTGCCTCGATGCATAGGCAACCAGTTGTCCTCCTTGCATAAGCACACATCCGAGCCCTTGTCTTGATGCATCACAATATATATCGAAACTCTTGCTCACGTCCGGCAATACCAAAACCGGCGCTGTTGTTAATCTCTTCTTTAGCTCCGCAAAGCTGTTTTGACATGCTTGTGTCCACTGAAATGCTTTTCCCTTCACCAGCAATTCCGTCATAGGCCTCACTATTTTGGAGAAATCCTTAAGGAACCGGCGGTAGTATCCAGCCATCGCAAGGAAACTTCGAATATCCCCCACATTCTGCGGTTGGTTTCACTTCAAAACATCTCTTAATTTTATGGGATCAACCGGTAATCCTCCTTCGGATATGATGTGGCCTAGCAACGATATCTTCTTTCGACAAAATTGACACTTGCTGAACTTATCATACAATTGATGCTCTCGCAGTTTCTGCAATGTCAATCTCAAGTGTTCTTCATGTTCTTCCTCGCCTTTTGAATACACCATGATATCGTCGATGAAAACCACGAAGAACTTGTCCAACTACTCCATGAAGACCTTATTTATGAGGTACATAAAGTATGCGGGTGCATTCATCAACCCAAATGACATAACGGTATATTCATACAAACCGTACCGTGTTCGAAATGCAGTCTTGGGTATGTCGGAGGGCTTAATCTTCAGCTGGAAGTATCCCGACCGAAGATCAATCTTGGAGAAAATTCGGGCACCTTTAATTTGATCGAATAAGTCCTCTATGCGAGGCAGCGGGTACTTATTCTTGATTGTCACTTTATTGAGAGACCTATAGTCCAAACACATCCTTTGGGTTCCATCTTTCTTGTCCACGAAGAGCACGGAGGCTCCCCACAGTGATGAGCTTGGGCGTATAAACCATTATCTAGCTGCTACTGAATTTTCTTCTTGAGCTCCACTAATTCATTAGCAGGCATCCTATATGGCCTCTTCGCTATAGGTGCAGTTCCGGGTACTAAATCAATGGCAAATTCAATGTCCCGGTCAGGTGACATATCTAGATGTTCTTCTGGGAACATATCTGAATATTCTTGAACCGCCAGAGTGCTTTCCAATGTCGCTTCTTCGATATGGTTCAGCACTGCTTTCTCCATTGTAGGTTGGGCTGCTTCGAACTCAATATGAGTACCGTTCTCACTCGTCAACTGCACGATTCTCTGAGCACATTGAATCACTCCGTTGTGCTTGCTTAACCAGCCTATTCAATGTATTATGTCAATCCCTTTGGAATTCAAGACCATAAGGTTGGCAAGAAAATCTACCCCCTTGTTTTAATGCTTACTCTCGGAATAGAATTCAGAATTGAAAGAAGAGATTTCCCAACTATATGCATCAAGGTGTATGAACTAAGCAACTTCTTTCATTAATATCAGCCTATATGAGGATGTGAATAAGTGCCGAAGCATCTCACATCTATCTACTATGTGTGGATGTGGACATTTACAGAAGAGTACCACAACTCATACCCAAGCACACAAACACAAGCAATCATCATAAAAATTTCTGCACACCACTCTTATATGACTTACTGCAATCTAAACGTTCCTATTACAGCTTATTTAATAGAAACCTAAACTTAATCGTGAGAACCGGTACCTTTCTCGCCGTGTGATGGGGGTGGTCCATACATGGGTGAACGCCATGGTGAATCGGCAGTCCTTGTAGGGATAGATGACGCTGATGCTCCATTTGCTCCCGTGTTGGTACGAGTCTCCTCCTGTTTTTCCAATAAGTACAACTTCTTGTGGAGGTAACGGATCTCTTCTTGTGTGCTTGCGTAGCGGTTTCCTAACTCCACGAGCAACCTCTGAGACTTGTCAGCAGATTGTGTGTTGGAAAGAGCTCCTCCATGGGGTCCAATGATCTCCCTTGTACCACTCTTCCGATACAGGTGCAGCCCAAAAGTAGTGTTCTCAACCTGCTCACGGAAGGCGTAGTGCAGTCCGGTGGGTGCATCCCATGCAGCATCATCAATAGCTTCTGCCCTTGTAGCTCTCCATGTGGGTGCGGATTGCCGAGTGACAACCCTACCGTTATATAGGATGATTACCTCAGCCTTCCACTCTTCATGTCCTAGACGAGGGACTTTCTTGAGGAGATATTGCTGGTATAAGCTGCAGCAATCCAGGAACTCTTTAAGCTCCTTGGATATGTGTCCTCCCTCCATTCCGTGGGATGGGAATTCTTGAACTGAACGGTTGGCTCATTCATCACCTTCATTCTCGTCCTCAGCAGTGGGTGGCTCCTCTTCGGATCCATCTCCTTCCGACACAGCTTCATGAGGCTCCGTTGGGTGTAAGCCCGCATGAAACTCCTCCTGAGGTGCGTACCGTTGCTGTTCTTGTGGATCATCTTCCATGTCTTCTTCGATTGGTTTAAAGTCTTCCATATCCTCTTCCTCATGCATGGAGCTACTGACTTCATCTTCCTCATGGGATTCCATCTTCACCTCCTCCCAATATGGTTAATTGGACACCTCAATGGGGTTAAGTGCACTCCCAAGTGGTGGTGGACGAGTCCTTATGCGTGCTGTGCTCCTAGTCAACGGCATCTATAAATAAGACATGAGAAACTTTAGAGAAGAATAAAATAACCCCAAAACTTCAAAATCTATGAAGCAAGAAAACAAAAGTATTGCTGTTCAAAAGAATAGAAAAAGAGGGTCTGAAAATAGCACTTTGTGGCGGCTGAATTGACAACTAAAGTGCAGCAGCAAGCAATTTACCAAAATAGCAGTTTAGAGGGGTGTACATATGTGTTTTAGAGTGTTCATTCTATCTAGACTTGTGTCCTATGGTCCACGTAGCTCTGATACCAATTTGTGACACCCGGTTCCGAAAATGAACCAAGTGAATGCATATGTGTGCCCAGGATGTTCATCACACATATAAATGTATTCCACAAACAGAAATTCAAAATATAACCACATACGAATAGTGTTTAAGTATTTTATTAGAGTGACTCAATGTCTCACACATGAATATCCAACTTATTTAGCAGCGGAAGACTATAAACGACAGCGGAAAATGACTAAGATAGCAGGCTCCAATCTTCAACTTCACATGCATGTTGACGGTAGTGCGCACGCCTAGTACTCCACATGTTCCTCAAAGTATTCTTCTTCTGTAGCTGACGTATATGTGGGAACGCAAGGGTGAATACATGTTGTACTCAGCAAGGGCGGAAAAAGTATGACATGTAGCTTACAACAAGGTAGGGAATAAAAAGGTTCATTGCAGCAAGCAAATTTTATTTCACAAACAAGGTAAAAACAACAACTATTTCTAGGTGAGTTTAATCCCATCATAACCAAGTAAATCATAAACATTCCTTCATCATAAGTCAACATTTATCAAGTCTCAACTAGCCAATAATCTTTCTCAAGTTCATCTCATACTCATAAATATTCATAACAATATCATTTTCATATAACCGAAATCAAACTCATTGTCATGACCCAAAACAGTCCCGAAACCAATTCCAATAACCACCCGAATAAACATCCCAAGTTTTGCCTCTAATCATGGAAGTTGGCCAGGTGCTTGTAACCGGAAGCACGACTATCATGATAGTTTTACACTCTGCAGAGGTGGCACCACTTTACCCACAAGTTTGTGATTTCGTCACCCGTCGGTGACTAGAAAGAACCTCCATTATACCAGTACATAACCGTCGGTGTATGGCCAAGAGATCACAAAATAGCCTTTACAAAGGGACTACTAGGATGTACAGACCCACTGAGGTTTCACCAGCAGTCTCGAATCTCCAATCTCTCACCCACGGGCCCCCTCTTATGCCATGCAGTTCCCAGGGCAGTCCTTCTCAACTCCCATTCCCTGCACCATCCAACGGTCCATAACAAGCGATCAAAGGATTGTGCAGTTGATGAGAGAACACGTTACTCGTATTGAGTTTGAGGCAGCCCAACCTGCAACTGAGAAGGCAGTGCTGAACCACATCAAAGAAGCGACATTGGAAAGTATTCCGGTGGTTCGTTAGTATTCAGATGTGTTTCTGGAAGAACTTTCGGGTATGCCTTATAACCAGGACATTGAATTTGTCATTGATTTAGTACCCGGTACTTCACCTATAGCAAAGAGGTCATATAGGATGCCTGCCAATGAATTAGCGGAGCTCGAGAAACAAATTCAGGAGCAGCTAGATAAGGGTTTTATACGCCCAAGATCGTCAGCGTGGGGACCCCTGTGCTCTTCATGGATAAGAAGGATGGAACCCAAAGGATGTGTGTGAACTATAGGTCTCTTAACAAAGTAACGATCAAGAATAAATACCCGCTGCCCCGCATCGAGGACTTATTCGATCAAATGAAAGGTACACGAATTTTCTCCAAGATTGATCTTCGGTCAGTATACTTCCAGCTGAAGATTAAACCCTTCGACATACCCAAGACGGCTTTTCGAACACGGTATGGTTCGTACGAATATACCGTCATGTCATTCGGGTTGACGAATGCACCCGCATACTTTATGTACCTCATGAATAAGGTCTTCATGGAGTACTTGGACAAGTTCGTCGTGGTTTTCAACGACGACATCATGGTGTATTCAAAAAGCGAGGAATAACATGAGGAACACTTGAGATTGACATTGCAGAAACTGCGAGAGCATCAATTATATGCCAAGTTCAGCAAGTGTCAATTTTGGCTAAAGGAGATATCATTCTTAGGCCACATCATCTCCGAAGGAGGAGTATCGTTTGATCCCGGAAAAGTGAGAGATGTTTTGAACTAGAACCAACCACAGAATGTGAGGGATATTCGGAGTTTCCTTGGGATGGCTGGATACTACCGCCGGTTCGTCAAGGATTTCTCCAAAATAGAGAAGCATATGACTGAATTGCTCATGAAAGGGAAAGCATTTCAGTGGACACAAGCATGTCAAGACAGCTTTGAGGAGCTAAAGAAGAGATTAACAACAGCGCCGGTTTTGGTATTGCCGGACGTGAGCAAGATTTTTGATATATATTGTGACGCATCAAGATAAGGGCTTGGATGTGTGCTCATGCAAGGAGGCCAAGTAGTAGCCTATGCATCGAGACAACTAAAGAAACACGAGCTGAATTACCCCACACATGACCTGGAACTTGCAGCCGTGGTACATGGCTTGAAGATTTGGAGGCATTACATCCTCGGTCACCGATGTGAGATCTATACGGATCACAAAAGCCTCAAGTATATATTCACGCAAACGGATCTGAATTTGAGGCAATGTCGATGGTTGGAACTCATCAAGGATTATGATGTTGGAATCAACTATCACCCCGAAAAGGCCAATGTAGTAGCTGATGCATTGAGCCGAAAGGGAGTTTGTCACCAATTCACGGTTTGGGAGCTGCCCCCTGAGCTGCGTAAGGAGTTTGAACGGTTACATCTCGGGTTCTTGAACGAGATGGAGGTGGTACAACTGAACTCAACACTGGAACAAGAGATACGAGATGGCCAATTAAGTAACGGACGAGGAAATAAAGGAAATCAAGGAATCCGACAAGGGATAGAAAAGGACTTCAAAGAAGACGAGAATGGCACGTTTTTGTTAGGGAAAAGGATTTGTGTGCCTAACGTGAAGCACATCCGTGACACGATACTAAAGGAGGCACATGACACCTTATTTCATACACCCCGGCTGTACAAAGATGTACAAGGCCCTAAAAACTTGCTATTGGTGGGATGGTATGATAAGAGATATTGCTGAATATGTTGCCCTATGCGACACGTGCCAACGAGTGAAGGCTGAACACCAAAGACCCACTGGATTATTGCAGCCATTGAAAGTACCTGAGTGGAAGTGGGAAGACATCAGCATGGATTTCATAGTCGGATTGCCACGTACTCAGTCGTGCTACGAATCCATTTGGGTTATAGGGGACCGATTGACGAAAACAGCCACCTTCATTCCTGTTAGAACCAAATACACCGTGGCACAACTAGCCGAGCCGTATATGGAGCAAATCGTGGTTCGCCATGGAGTTCGGAAGAGGATAGTTTCAGACCGAGGTTCTCAATTTACCTCTAGGTTCTGGAAGAAGCTGCACGAAGCCATGGGTACGCGGTTGAATTTCAGCTCCGCATATCACCCGCAAACCGACGGGTAAACCGAGAGGACAAATCAGATTTTGGAAGAAATGTTGAGAGCTTGCACCTTGAAACATGGGCGTAGTTGGGATAAGAGCTTGTCATATGCTGAATTCTCATACAACAATAATTACCAAGCCAGCTTGAAGATGTCACCTTTCGAAGCATTGTATGGTAGACGGTGTAGAACACCCCTGTTCTGGAATGAGACTGGAGAAAGCCAAGTATTTGGACCTGAAGTGCTGCAAGACGCCGAAAAGCATGTCCAAATGATACATGAAAATTTGAATGCTGCTCAGTCACGTCAAAAGGGCTATGCGGACAATAGGCGAAGGAGTTTGACCTTCGAAGTTGGAGATTTCGTGTATCTCAAGGTGACGCCTATCCGAGGCCAATGACGGTTCAACGTCAAAGGCAAGTTAGCACCTCGCTACATCGGACCATTCAAGATTTTGGACAAGCGAGGAGAGGTATCCTATCAAATAGAGCTACCAACGCACCTCTCCAACGTGCACGATATATTTCACGTATCTCAGCTCAAGAAATGCCTAAGAGTACCGCAAGAACAAGTACCAATGGATGAGCTAGAGCTTCAAGAGGATCTGACCTACGCGGAACACCCCGTCAAAATCTTGGACGTGAAGGAAAGGGTCACGAGGAACAAAGTCATCCGTTGGTGCAAGGTACAATGGAGCCATCACACGGAAGCCAAAACTACATGGGAACGTGAGGAAGATCTGAAGGCGGAATTCCTTCATCTCTTTTCCACTCTATCAAATCTCGAGGGCGAGATTCATTTTTAGGGGGTAGGTTTGTAACACCCTCAATTTCACTACCATACATTGCATACATTTTTCATATAGAAAAGCATTTAAAAAGAAGAAGAAATAAAGAGAGGAATATAGAAGCTAATAAACAATAAAAGGAAATAGAAATGGAAAATAATGAAAATAAGTAGAAAAGGAAAAGAAATAAAAATAAAAAGAAAAAAAATAAAATAGCCAAATTGGGCCACCCTAATTTTTCCCTAAAATTCCCCTCTCCCCTAATTTTTCCCAATTTTTTCTCAATTTTCCTGATTTTCCCCAAATTCCCCAAAATTCCCCTAGTGGGATTTGTCCCCCAATTTGGCCACACCAAATTAGGGGGGAACCCTAATTGGGCCCCATCCCCCTTGGTCACAGCCCATTAGGGGGCAAACCCAAGCCGCCCCCCTTTGGATTCTTGTGGGCTTTTATTTTCTAATTAAATCCTAGCCATTGGATGAAAATAAATAATAAAATCCCAGCCCCTAGCTCCCACCTCTTTCAAAATTAAATTTCAGCCATTTGATATTTGGGTTGCTAAAATCCTAGCCACCCTAGCCATTTTCCCCTTATAAATATAACTCTCCCCCCTAGCCACCCCACCCCTCTCTCTTTTTTTGGCCGCCGCCTCTCCCCTTGCTGCCAAGTTGCCGCCCCCCCTTTCCGGAATTTGGCCGCCGTAGATCTCCGTCACGCCTCGCTGTCGCCGGGGAAGAAGCCCCCGACGTCTTGCCCTAGCCGCAGCCTCATAATTCTCCACAGAAAATCCTCCGCTGCTGCCATTGCAAGGGAGGAGGTCCTGCCGCTAGGAAGAGAGGAGGAACAAGTGAGGTAGGGTTCCGTTACCCCTCTTACAACGTTGCCGCTGTTTCTCCGCACCCGTTTTCTCCACCCCCTGCGAGCAGAAAATGCAGCGTGTGGACAGACCATGTTTTGGTCAATTTTTGACTGTGGAATTGATCTACACATTGTGTCAAGATCATCACCATGTCCAGACATGATCCCAGCAACCTTGATCATCATAAAACCCCATGGAAGCCTATTAAAACCTGCAAGAACACGTGCAAACTGATTTTATAAAACTGCAACATAGGAATTGCATTCATTCACCTCATTGCATCTTGAGTAAAGTTTGTGCATGATAATTGATTGTCGTAAATTTCATATGTGCATGGTCGTGAGTAGAAGGACAAGCTCAAGAGGATGTATAAAAGGAGCTACAGCACCAAGACTTCGAGGCGCTTGAGCAACACGAGCCAGGGGAGAAAGGCAAGTGCCCCTTGACCATATTGATCCTATGTTTTCGAAATTGTTTTGCTTGTGAAAACTCGTATGCTTGTATCAACTTGATGGGACACCCTTTTATAAAAGTTTACTAGTTTTGATAACCATCCTTGTCGCCGGGAAAGTTGATGAGTCGGGTATGGTTGTTTTCCTTATTGCTTCGCTTAACTTACAGGATATGGGAAGCTGAAATAAAACTTGTTAGCTACTGCACTCATATGCATTAATAGGATGATAACTTGATGATGTTAATGAGCATGGAATCGGGGCGAGCTTGGTTCGCAGATGTTTCTGATTGAGATGGTGGTTTGGTTGCCGTAGATCTAAGGATCGGATCATGCGAGCACATGCCAGGAAAACAGCGCCACAACAAGGCCAAATATGGGTGCGGTTTAGCTGACTAATTAGGTGTGTTGCTAGCTTGTTATGGACCGTTGGATGGTGCGGGGAATGGGAGTCGAGAAGGACTGCCCTGGGGACTGCATGGCACAAGAGGGGGCCCATGGGTGGGGGAATGGAGATTCAAGCCTGCCGGTGAAACCTCAGTGGGTCTGTACACCCTATTAGCCCCTTTGTAAAGGCTATTTTGTGATCTTGGCCATACACCGACAGTTGTGTACTTGTATAATGGAGGTTCTCTGTAGTCGCCGACGGGTGATGAAATCACAAATTTGTCGGTAAAGTGGTGTCACCTCTGCATAGTTTAAAACTATCATGATAGCCGTGCTTCCGGTTACAAGCACCTGGCCAACTTCCATGATTAGAGGCAAAAGTTGTGGTGTTTATTCGTGTATGGTTATGGTATGGTCATTGGGATTGGTTTTGGGACTGTTTGAGTCATGACAATGAATTTGGTTTCGGCTATATGAAAATGAGATGGTTATGAATAATTATGAGTATGATATGAACTTGAGAAAGATTATTGGCTGTTTGAGACTTGATATATGGTGAATTATGATGAAGGAATGTTGATGATTAACTTGGTTATGATGGGATTTAACTCACCTAGAAATAGTTGCTGTTTTTACCATGTTTGTGAAATAAAATTTGCTTGCTGCAATGAACCTTTTTATTGCCTACCTTGTTGTAAGCTACATGTCATACTTTTTCCCGTATTTACTGAGTACGACATGTACTCACCCTTGCACTCCCACATACACACGAGCTACAGGTGAAGACTACTTTGTGGAACAGGTTGAGTACTAGGTGTGCGCACTACCGTCAACATGCCTATAGAGTCGCAGTGGAGCCCCATTGTCTTTAGTTTATTTCCGCTGTTGTTTAGAGTCTTCCGCTGCTGAATAAGTTAGATATTCATGAGTGAGACAAATAAGTCAATGTAATAAAGTACTCAAACACTATTTGTACGTGGTTATAATCTGAATTCAGTTTATGATAAAGTTGTGTATGTGTGATGAACATCATGGGCACACATATGCATTCACTTGGTTCATTCTTGGATCCGGGTGTCACATACTAACTTAAACATCATTGAATCAATGCTGGGACCAAGTACTATATTATTCATACTAACGTATTGATATAATACTTAACTAGACTATAGTGGAGGTCTATGGTGTTTATAATAACATAATAACAATGTTACTATACTATCATAAGAACAACTAAATGGGCCACATGTATGAATTTCACAATCATACAAGAAACACTTCATCCAATCATACGAATAAAAGAAGACTAACATTATCATAAAGATTAAAGTCACAAATAAAAGAAAAGATACATGAGTCATACCTTTCCCAACTTGGACTTGGGAACTACATGGTCCTTCCTACAGCCTATACTCCACTAGGACTTGGATAGAGTGTGTGTACTAGAGAGTGATTACTCAAGTGGTGTGTGGTGAAGTGAGGGGTATGGGGTCCTATTTATACATGAGTTGAGGTTGGTTCCCACAAGAATATGCGCGCGAATCCACCAGAACCGACTCCAGGGAGCCACAAGGAGTCAACACATGGAAGATGACCAAGTTTGGGGGAGTGACTGTAAAGGCTCAAGTTTTGCATACACTCAAAGTGTTCATCACCCCACACACACCTCATTTGAGGAAGTTTTATGAACATCTTTGAAGAGCAAGTAAACACCATCAACATAGTCATTAGATGATAAACTCACAAAATGCAAAAGTGGTATTTCCCACATGCATCACATAGGGGCTGAGCATATGAAAAACTCCTAAACTTTTCTAGGAATGCTCATGCCAAATTTCACCCAAATCTAAAACCTTTTGAGGTATTCTTGGGTATATTTAGAAAGAGGCTAATTTGAACTTGAATTCAAATTCAAACTCCTTTCATCCCATGAATTCAAAAGTGGGATTCATATTCACACTCAGCACATTTTTGTGAGCTCACACACCAAATTTCACTCCATTTGGAGTTGATCTTGACATGAGCTAATTTAAGCAAATTCAAATTCAATTTGAATTTCAAACAGCACATGTGCTTTAAATGGGACAACTCTCTAGGATGATAGACTAGCCCCACATACCAACACTAGTCTTTTCTGCACACTTTGTCCTCACTTGTGCGCACCCGGGAACACTTCGGGTCGGTCCCCCATCCCTCAAATTTCTCTGGGCCAAGCACGCTTAACCCTAGAGTTCTTTGCAGGTGGGCTTCCGAAAAAGAAGGTATACCTTGATGGTATGATTACTCTATCAATCCTATTAATCCGGGAGTCAGGATATCACACAATCCACCCCCCTTAGAAGACCGATGTGCTCGCCGGTCAGCGCCAAGACAGGAACGTCCCCTCTTAGCCACGTCCGTACGTTCAGTACTGGCATACGCATACCGTACGTCTAGTTAGCAGCATACGTACCATACCGTGTCCCACACAGAGGACCCACGCGTCATGCGTACGTACCCACGTCCCTGACCCGTACGCTACCGTATCCTTCTCACTGACCCGTACCTCCTGTGAAACTGCAAGGGTCGGCTCTGATAACATTTGTGACAGCACACGGATCGATGAAACACATCACATTACATAAACCATTTGCGGAAGCGTACAAGAGTATTTTACAAATACATATCTCAAAATAAGCTACAGCGGAAGACTATAACTCTCACGACTCATTTCTAACTTAGCAACAAAGAAACAGTCCAGCCCGCGGACGTTTCTTACTAGCAACACGAAGATAAACCGCAGTGGCGAGGATGCTCTTGAGTAACCACTCGGAGGTTCCCGAGTCTCATCGGCATCCCTTCATAAGCATGAAGTCAATACCTGCAAAACCACTCGGATAGCATCCGTGGGCATAATGCTCAACAAGACTTAACTGTCACCCTAGGCATGAAACTCTATATGAGGTTATGAACATAAAGTAGGATGGCATAATGCATAATTAAACTCGGCTAAAAGTGAATCCTTATTTCATGTATTATTAGCAGCAATTTAAGTAACCTTGGGCATGCCACATCGGGAGTCCACAATCAAACAAGAAACGCTTTCCCCCGATGTAATTTGCTCACGGCATAAAAGAATCGAGTTTGCACTAGCTATTCATCAAAGATGCATAACAAAGATAGTATAAACTTCAAATCAATGTGATTAGTTCCCTTCTCATGCAAGTTCTTACTACATCACCACTGTGAGAACAAGTATGCTCGGTCCATTCCACGAGTGACGATGATTCGAATCAATAACACCCGGACTACACGACACGTACGCCCGTACTCGACGTTGCCTACAGCAACCATCATTGATGTTGTACGTGGCAGCCGTTCTCCTGTTTCACCCCTGTTGAATCAATCAAGTCGCCCCATACAGTAGCCACTCTCATGGTGCACCTACCGACATGAGATGTCATGAGAATGTTACCCACATACTGCACACCGGCCGTCTGGCCTGAGGCGACCCGAAAAGGCTCAACGACAGTTTTCCGAGGTACATCGGTTTACTGGGTCCCATATATCCAGCATGAGTCCGGTACACAACTCAAACTTGTTCAACAGGGCCACATACAGATCGGTCCTTGACCGACACAGACAGGTCTATAGCACCCAGGCCCCTATGTCCTGCTACCCCTACAACCTTCCGGTCTCAACTTTAACTTGGTACACATTTTCTGAACCAATGCCGTATGCCCCTGTTATTCCTGATCATGCGAGTAGCATCTCACCACTCGACTTCTACCAAACCTTACTTAAGCATGGCAGTTCTACACGATGAAAGACATCTGCCCAATACTCCATGGGTTTATTTGGTCATGCAAGAGGAGTATCAAACAACTAGACCTAATGCGCATTTCATATCCTAACCGAAAGTGAATACAAAATAAAAACTTAAAGGCTGTTAAATGCAAACCGGAGCTTGCCTGTTTTGCAGGGTAGTCGTATATAAGCAGTTAGTGATCTTTCTGACAACCCTTGATCCTCCGGAGTATGATCCACTTCAATGAATCGCTCCTTTGAATCCCCTTCGTTGTGAATCCTAATGAAATGTATATGCAGAATTTTTATAGAATGCAATGGAAATAAGTTAAGACTTGATTTCTTAGGAACAGAGATTGTGTGGAAAATCCAAGAATGGCCTGGTTTGCCTCTGTTGTGCAAAGAAACAGGAATGACCAACTTGGTCTTAATGTTTAAGCTATACCCTAACTAATCCTCCCTAATGAACATAAAAAATGAGCTGAAAAGATTTGAACGCAACTGAAGAACAAGAACTCCAATGACCTTAAAACTTTTACAGCGGGTTCTATACTACCTATAGTTTTAGCTTGCCAAATTGCAGCTAATGTGGAGTACAAATGTGTTCTCCATAATTCCCACAATGCTCTTATGTATTTTTCCACATACACATAAGTATGGAGAATAAGAACAGCGAGTCCTAATGCTCAACTTGAGCTGATAATTTACATGTGAGTTCCTGGTCACATGAAAGTAATTTGATACAAAATTTGGACCTTTTACTTCAGTAGTTCCTCCAGAAAAATTCCTTAAGCATTTCTACTCAAAAGAATTAATTCTGAAGTAATGTGCATTTTTATGCCAAATTTAGTGAACTATAATTTCAAGTATGTCTCAGAGAGCTTGCCTAAATTTTCCTATGATTTTTGGATCTATGGATTGCCCAGAATAGATTTTAGAAGTGGGAAACATTTTCTGAAAATGTTTCTGGACTCTTATGAACACAGCAGTTTGTATTTAGCAAATTCCTACTCAAATGGTCTTCAAATGAGCTGAAATTTTGCTAGAAGGTCAACAATATTCGAAAGAATATTATGGCAAAATTTGAGGATTTTTGGCTAAACCAAACTCCCTCAATAATTCTTTTTCAGAAAACCTTCAAAGAATTTTCCAGAAACATATATTGACTTTCATACAAATATGAGTTCATATTTGGATATACCTCTGGAAAATTAATCCAACCCAATTGGAATCACTCAATTTGGAGGTTTCTACAAAGAGCTATGATTTTCCAAAGTTGGAAGCCACTCTGGAATTGTTTTCCTTACTGAAATTCAACTGGGCCCGCTATTTAAATTTCAGCCAATAGGAAATGGGCCACACCGGGCCACAGGTCTTCAGCACGCCAGCACACCGGATCCGACCACAACATATCACGAGTTTAAATTTCACAGCCGCTGACAGCCGGGCCCGGCCCCTTCTTCTACCTCCCGCCGGCTGCTTCGCGCGCGCGTCGCCTGTCCTCGCCGGAGCAAACTGATGCTCGCCGGCTGACCGTTTCCGGCCACCGCACGAGCTGAAACTCGCCTCCAGGGGGTTTTAGACGCCGGGGAACATGATGGTGAGTTGTTCTGCGACTGCCGGTGACAGGAAGATGGACGGCGACGTGTGGCGGCCTCGGTTGCCCTTCGGCGCCGTTGGCCGTGGGTTCTAGCCCGCCAAAATGTCGACCAAAACGCTCTACAGAACCAGGGCATGACTAGGAAGCTCGACAAAGCCTCAAACTAGCTCGGGAATGGCGGCAAAGGGGGTTTCATTGTGCGACCGATTAGTCCCGCCAAGAACACGCTCGGGAGACCTCAAAATCCTCTGCTCCGAGGTGATTTCATGCTAGGGTTGCTGAAGGGAATATGATCGCTGGCTAGTCCAGCTTCTATGTGTAAAGTTTGACGTGCTAAGAACAATTAAAGGTGAAGAATTCAGGGTTCCCGTACCGGATGCTCGGGTTGAAGCCGCCGGGACAAAATCTTCAAATTGGCCAGCGATGATCCACGGTTTGCTCCAAGATTTGGAGGAGAGCAGCACCACAGTAGTGTGCTCCCGTAGCCGTGATCGCTCGGCCGTGAAAACCCCTGTGGAGGGCTGTCGACGTGAAGCCGATCGCCGCTCTTCTGTGGGTCGCCGCTGAGACAGCTATTCCCGGGAAACAGAGGCCGAGGCTCAGCGGTTTGGGTGTCGGGGAGGTGTATACCGAGCTCGTTGTGCTGTCTAGCAGCTCGGGGAGGAGAGGGGCGTGAGCTTTCTTCGGTTTCCCGGAGGATCGCCGAGTAGCAGAGGTGAGGAGAGGCTTTGCTCGTGCGCTGGCGAGGAGGAGGAAGCAAAGGGGTCTTTGCTCGGACTGAGGGGTAGATCATGCTGAGGCACGAGGGCCAACCGCCTCTGGGCGCCAGGACGTAGGAAAGGGGAGCAGGAGGTGGCGTAGCAACCTCCTCGGTGGCACCCGGGTGAGAGTTCCTCGGTGAGCTGAAAACAGAGCACAATTCTTCCTGTGCAAGTCACAATTGGCTCACTAACATGTGGGTCCCACCCCACATTTTCCTCCCAAATATCTTCTCATGTTGATCTCTCAAAATTCCAAAGCTTGGAAGTTTAAATGTGGGCTAGCATTTGAATCTCCCCAAATTCAGTTTGAATTTGCATAACAAATTTGAATTTGGTTGAATTTTGAAAATGCTTCTATTTAACTCCTTTTTGAGCCCACCCTCTAATGACAAGTTTGTCACTAAACTTTTTCCACAATTTCAAAAGTATATGGCTGCATGATTATTCAAAGTTTTTGGCCACACTTTGAGTGAACTTTGAATTTGAAATCTGATTTTTAAACTTTCATGCAAAGAGGTTTTTAAATCCTTATTGGTTCAACACCTTCAAATAAAGATGTGAGCCTCATTTTTGGATGATCATGCATGTATCACTTTGCATGAAGAAAAGTTTTAGCAAGTCCCATTTTTCATGTCTTTGCCACACATATGAACTCAAACCTCGGTTTTTTTTATATGTATTTTTGGGACTTTTACATTCCCCCCTTAAAAGAATCTCATCCCAAGATTACAAAAGAAGAACGAGACGGGAAAGGTAATTTACAAACTGTACAAAGCTAAAAGTTCTGGATAGTTGGTGCGGATGAAATCTTCACTTTCCCACGTCGCCTCTTCCGCGGTATGATTACTCCACAGCACCTTGTAAAATTTGATCATCCGGTTCCGGGTTACCCGGGTCTTTTCATCGAAAATCTGAACCGGTCGCTCGGTGTAGGTAAGGTCCGGTTTCAACTCGTCGATTCCTTCGGTGCGGACAGCAGGGAAGAATTTGAGGCACTTCCGCAGCTGTGACACATGAAACACATCATTGACACCCACAAGACTTGCCGGTAGTTCCAGCCGATAGGCTACGGGTCCGCACTTCTCTGTAAAAGTCCTAAAAATGCAAAGTCAATAAAGTGAATGTTGATTTCCATTCGTGTTGGAATGCATGAAAATGGGACTTACAAAAAATTTTGTACACGTGAGGATGCACATAGGTGTCCAACCAAACAAGCTCTCATGTTCATTTGAAATGTGTTAAGCCAAGGTTGGATTAACACCCTGTGTAAAGTTCTCATGTGTAAGAGGGAGTCTAAAATTCAGATTTGAACTCATAACATTGAATTAAGGGAAATTCATGGTGGCCACATCCTGATTTCAGGGTGGGCTAAAAAGGAGTCAAATATGACCATTTCCAAATGTGGGCTGAATTCAAAGTTGAAAGTGAACTTCACACTGAATTTGGTTTATTCAAACTTTAGTCCACGTTTAAACCCCCGAAATATCAGATTGAGGGGATTTACATGAAGGAAGATCTTTTGGAAACATTTGGTGGATAAGAAGAGGAGTAGGGGGTAGACCCCACATGTCATTGGGCTGCTTTAACTTGCTCCCGAAGTCTTTCTCGGTTCGGTGTCGAACACCACCCGAGCCTCCTCAGAGCGCCACCGAGGGCAGCCACCTCCAGCTTCTTACATCGAGCTGGCGACCTGCTCGTGACTTCAACACCTCACGGCGTGATCCTCTCACTCACCAACTGAGCTGCAAGCAGAGGCCACCTCATCGCTGTTTCTGTCACGCTGGCGACCAGCTCGGGGGATTGAGTAGCTTCCGGCATAATATTTCGCTCACAAAAATAGCAACCACGGGCGTTATTTTCCCCTCGCACACGAACTGAACCGAGAGCTCCGATTTTAAAGTTTTGAACCTAACGGAAGGTTAACTCCCGGTAATCAAATTCAGTTTCTGGAATTTGCTGCAAATTTGAAATTTTAATTTGGGAGCCACTATTGTTTAGGAGGGAGACTGCCGGTGGGACCCGCATGTCATAGAAACAGAGAACCATCTGATTTCTCTTCTGTGTGGGCTTGCCACCGAAGGGGGTAGAGCTCCAACGAGCTGCCTGTTTGTTGGCTTCCCGAGTTGGTTCATGTCCCTGTTCTTATCTGCTTGCTAAAGGTCACAGGTTGCACACATCAAATGCTTCTTCTCTGCCTTACCCGAGCAAACCCAAGGCAGAGGAAGTCTTCTCACGCGCTCACTCGACTGAAAGAGCGCCGCTCCCTGCTGCCTCAGCCCGGCAACCTTCCAGTCACCGTGGAGTCCGATTGATGGCCCTAGGAGCTGCACCGGCGCCTCCTCAACGTTTTCCACCGTCCCTCAGCCGTTGGCAGCCTTCTACAGCCGGTGCCGAGCCGTGCTTCACCCTCAAAACAGAGAAGAAAAGCGCCTGCACAGATCATCGTCGCCCGACCTCCTCCGTGCTGCTCCGGCCCGACAAAACACCCATGAAGGTTAGCACGGACGTCTAGTTCATTCTCCCGACCTCCCCTTTCCCTTCCCCGTCACCGGCTAGCAGTAATTTGAGTTTTGGCGCCGGTACACGTGAAGAACCGATACAAACCAAAATTGTAAATTCGCCTAACGTGGTTGATCATCGGTTCTACAATTCAAGCCACAGAAACTAGTGATCCTAGCGCCCTCCCACACCAAATACCGCAGCAAACCATCCACCACACGCCCCGGGTGACGAGAAATCGCCGGCGGCGGCAAAAACGAGTCTGTCCTCCGGTGAACCCTATTTTCCGGACGTTTGCTGCAAGGTTTAGCACGCGTTCCATGTTCCCCGATCATTGGTGATGCTTTAGGGCAAGGTAGCTCGCCGAGAGAAGCTTCGGACGCGCCAGAACGCGTTGATTCCGAGCTCCCGAGCCACCCCACCGGTGCCGACCTGTTTTCGGCCGTTTTCATGTGTGGAAACCTTGCCCGGCAGCTGCACCATGTTCCCAGGAGCATGTAGGGCGAAACCAGAGCTAATTTGGTAGAGAAATGAGGGAGAAAGAGCCATGCCACGATCTGTGCTGGTGTGCACGCGCGTCTCTGGCGGGAGGTTGAAGGATGACCTGACGAGTGGGCCCCCCTGTTAAGTCCCAGTGTAGGTTTTAAACAGAGAGCTATCACAGTTTGAAAAATTCATAACTTTTTGTAGACAACTCCAACAAGGGTGAGACCAATTTTGTTTGAATCCTTAGGAGGAGTACTTCACACAGAAAAAATTGCGTGCTATGAAAATGCCCAGGAATTTCTGTAGAATTGTTTTTATTAAATACTTTAGGGATTTATTACAGGAGCAATTCTTTATGAAATATTCCCAAATTTGGGAAGCTAGTCCTTTTCATAGTGCCTGACCTCCATTAAAAAGTTTAGGATTTTTGGAGCTTATTTAGAGGGCTTAATCAGTAGGTTATCTCAGGATTAAATAAATTATCTAAAAATCATAGAATTGATTTCCAGAAAATCGTTCAACCTTCATACCTCCATAACTTTCTGTAGGGATGTCCAAAATTTGTGAAACAAATTTTGTTGGATTTATCTCAGTCAGTACTTTGCAGAAATGCAAAGAAGTTGATCTGAAGATCTCTGGATATTCTCCAAGATTCATCAAAGTTAAATATTTGGGAATTTAGTCCAGAATAATCTCTGTTATGGAATTTCTTCAAATTTGGCCAGGAAGTTCCTCATGACATTACTGATCTCCCGTAAAAAATTGAGCTTCATTGGAGTTCATTTGCTAGGTCAAATTACCTTCCAAAGTTCATCCTTTATTTGGAAATTCAAATTTAAACAGAAACTTTTCAGAACTCCTGTCCAACTTCAAAAATTCATATCTCTCTGATGGTAGCTCCAAAAATGGTGAAACAGATTTTGTTAGGACCATGAAGACTTACCCTAATCATATCTTCCACTATTAGCTATGTCAAAGCTCCTGAATTGGGCTCAAAATTCAGAGAAGCATTGTATTTGTAGGAATTTTAAAGACTACATTGTGCAATGACATGTCTCCAAATTTGGCTCAAATCATCCTTAGAGGGTCTAGTATCTACTGTAAAAATCCAAAAGCTAATTAAGGATCCTAAATAGCAGTAGCTATGAATAGAAGTTTAATTCTTATAATTCCTTAATATTTATACATATTTTGTTACATTTCATTTAGTGACCGAAGTTGAGGACGCACCGGAGCCTTTGGACGTCCTGCCACCTGAAGTTGACTTCCCATATAACTCGCAACCAGGCAAGCCCCGGTTTGCACTTAAGTACCTTTTATAAAGCTTTTTATTTGTATCACTTATGTCTAGGGTGAATGTTTGCATTAGAGTTAAGGTGATTGAAACCCCACTTGCATAACCTTTTAAATCTTATGAAGGGTTGGGTAGCTTACAGAGCCTACGAGTAGACAAGGCCCTGCTAATATGCTTAGGACCTCGGTAGAAGTCGAGTAGTTGGAATCTACTCGTGAGGTAAGGTTTATCACACGGTTTGGTCAGAATAGAAAATGGCTTAAGAATGGTGAAAAGGAGACCCAGCAGGGGGGATAGGAAGCAGTGAGCGGAGGTCTCACGTGCGTAGCCCTGTTGGTGTTGATTGAGGACCGAGTCGTGTGCGGGCCCGCTGAACAAGTATCGAACAATACCGGATGGCATACTGACATAAGCAGAAAACCGATGTAAATGGTTAACCTGGGTGCCGAGGCTTACCCAACCGTAAACAGGAGTGGGTTGAGGGTAGCAAGGTGTAAATCTGCTGGTGGGCACAGTCACGCTCCACGCGGGGACCTCCTACCCGTTGCGGATGGACCGGTTCGGCATTTGGATTGCCTTTGAAAGGTTGTTGCATACAACAGAATAATAAGGGGTGTGGAATCATGCTTCTGAAAGTGGGTGTCACACCCGGTTTTTCCGAAGATCAACCAAGTGAATATCACATGTATGCCAGGATCATTTTCTCATACATGTGATGACAAATAGTGAAGCATCATTTATTACAAGCCAGGTGTCGAATATAAGTAAGTCTTACATAGTAAATGTCTCGATGGACAATAATAAGTTCATCACAAGTAAATAAACTAGCAGCGGAATATTATTCTTTAGGGCTCCATCACAGGCGTTGCCCGGGGATCTTCATGAACCTAAAATCCTTCCTCGGGTCCAAAATCTTGGTCATTATACACCACCTCATTATCTTGATCTGAGCAGCAATATAAACCAACAAATATGCAAGGTTGAGTACCAATGGTACTCAGCAAGTGTAGGGAAATTATATCATGCATGGCTAGAACAAGGAGAGGTTGAACTCATGGTTAAAGCACTACGCAATTAATACCTATCACCTTAGCTTATTAAGCACCTTCATTACTACACAGGTGAAATGGTCCCAATCTCCCATCCCATCATCATAATCCAATAACCATAACCATCATTTCCAATGTTAAGCTCCCCGCTTAACTTCCAAAACCATCAATCCTCTAATCATGAATATGTCCAGGCCGCTCTTAACCGTGAGCACGGCTGTCAAGACAGTTTTGACTCTGCAGAGTTTGTACCACTGTACCCACAAGTAGTGATTTCATCCCCCGTTGTCGGGTGGACTAAAAGAACCTCCATTATGCCAGTGGCTACGATCCACATTCACACTTCCCAGGTGTGCGGCCAAGAGATCACTACGAAGCCTTTACAAAGGGATTCCCGACGAGCGTGGGCCCACTGAGGTTTCACCCCTAACAGCATACAAGAGGCTCCAACCCCGCTGCAGTGGCCCCCTCTTGAGCCTTGCGGTTCATATGGTAGTCCAGCTGACACCTACTCCCCGCACCATCCAACACACCCATACTACGCCGGGGATACACCTAATTAATTGGCCAAGCTGCCCCATCTCAGCATGTGGTTGGCACTGTAAAGCCGGGTTACATGCTCCATGAACCGGTCCTTAGGATCCAGGCAAGTACTAAACACAAACCCAAGTCTCGTGCACCCAGCACACAACCAAAACATCCAACTTGCCTTGATCCCTACCTCTACATAACTCACAATGTCTCACTCAAGAGTATGGTAATATAAACTGATGATCTCATATCCCAAATATCCCATTCTAAGCATGGCTAAGCATATGCATGTGTATAAATGACATGACAAAATAAATCCCAACCCAAGCTTCAAGGAAACAAGGTAATGCAATTCTAGGGAAACTTCCTAGCATGGGTTTCATATTTCATTTGACAATGCAAATAATTCTATCTACACATCCTAGCATAGGATCAAAGTGGTCAAGGACACTTGCCTCCTTCTTGCTGCTCTTGAAATTGGTAGTCCTGATCTTGGAAAGGGTTAACTTGCTCTTGAGCAGGTTCTACTTCATACCATCACACATAGCAAAAGAAAAACAACAATCATAAGACATAGTTTACACTTCTACTTCATACAAACCACACATTTCATATTTATGAAATTCATTCACCCTTATATGTGTTGTGGTTACTTTATGGGTGTTAAGTTGTGGCTTGCATGCACTTTTAACCATGCATATATATGATTCCTACTTTTGGTGTCCACATTTATACTTTCATACAATGTGCCTTCACAATTTCTATCAACCCTAAACTGAATTCTTTGTATTTTAGAAACTCCATTTATCATCTATTAGTTGCTATATTTTCAGACTTGTATTCCTATGCATAATTGTATATTTTATTATTAAATTATTAATACACATCACCTAAACAGATTAGGTTCTGGTCCTAAATAATTTGAAATCATATTTTGACCGTGGCTTATGATGTATACTATTTCATAATTATTTTCCCTATTTTTCTTTAACTATTCATTACTTAAAAATGTGTCCCTATACTAATAAAATGTGAATAATAGATAAAACAGATTTATTTCAGCCCAAAAATATATTTTTATCTCACTCCAAAGTTTTCTAAGTACTGAGAAAGTTTTTAATTAATTTTGACAATTATGTCTGTCCCCTTTTTAATTTTTAAACACTAGTTACATATTCAATTTTCTAAATTAAATACTAAACAAGGCTAAAATAATGAATTCACCCCATTACAGGGTCTATAATATTATTTTCATAATTTCCAGGGGTCTATCTACACTTATCAGAGGTGTTTTTCCTAATTTCTATTAAGTCCAGGGTTAAAACTGATTTTTAAATGGATTTACATGATTTTCTAGAGTTCCAGGGGCTAGATCTGAAGTTTCCGGGGCTAGCTCTCAATTCCAGAGAACCCCAGGGGGTAGCACGTAAGAACTCCAGTCTTTATAACGCGGGGTCGACGTGGACCGTCCGATTTTAAACCGACGGCTGAGATTATAAGATCGAACCGGTACGCGGGGTTTTAAAGTCTACCGTGCGATTTAAAATAAACGGCGCACAAGCAGCCACGTCGCTCTGATCGAGCGCGGGCGGCGCTGCCGGCGGCGCACGGCGGCGGGGAGCGGCGATCTCGCCGGAAACTTTCGGATCCTCGAGAATTCTGCCTAGAACTGTGATCTTATGGCCTAGATCTGTAGAGGGGAGGTCAGGGATCTCACCTCGGGGGTTTTCTCGAGTTCGGGGGTCCTGGAAAGTGATCGGCGGCGAGGTCCGAGGCAAAACCACGGCGAAGCTCGTCGGCGCTGCGTTTGCACCGTAACTCTCCGAGTTTTCTGCACCTGCAAAGTTCCCCGGAGGCGGTGGATCAAGACCAGCGAGTTAGATCAGAGTTTCCGAGCTTAGATCGGCCAGAATTCACCGGCGAAGTCTCGGTGCTCACCGGAGTAAAAATCGGCGATCACGTGGGAAAAACTGATCGGATCGGGTGTTTTTATAGCCGGGGGAGGGCGGTGGGTCTGTTGTGATCGAGTTGGAGTCCTCTGGGACCGGAATTCGGCTGTGGGACGCGGTTTCCAGATCGGTTGCGATCGCGCGCGCGGGAGAGAGTCCGGGGTCGCGGGGTTAGGGATGACATGTGGGTCCCACCCGTCGGTGAGAGGCAGCGCGGCGCGCGCGGGGGCGGGCTGGCGCGGGGGTAGCTGGGCCGGCTGGCGTTTTCGGCCCACTGGCCAGTTTTTTCCCGTTTTCCTTTTTCTTTTTCCATTTCTTTTCTGTTTTGAGTATAATTTGAATTCCAGTTTGAATTTGAATTTTTGCAAAACATGCAACACGTCCAAAAATTTTTAAATTCCCCTCTGAACATGGTTTTGGGTTTTGAATCAAAATTTGGGGTGTTACAGCTCTACCCCCCTTAAAAGAAATCTCGTCCTCGAGATGGGTGTTACTAAGAAAACAATTCCGGAAATTGTGCCTTGAGTTCATCTTCCCGTTCCCAGGTAGCTTCCTCTTCTGAGTGATGCTTCCACTGCACCTTGCACATCCGGATTCTCTTGTTTCTGGTGAGGCGTTCCATTGTATCCAAAATCTTGTATGGTTGTTCGGCATAAGATAAATCTTCAGCTACATCCACTTCATTCATGGGTAACACCTCCTCAGGCGTCCTCGGGCATTTCTTAAGTTGTGACACATGAAATACATCGTGCACGTCCGATAGATGAACCGGTAACTCTAGTTGATACGCCACTTCGCCTTTTCTTTCCAAAACTTGAAAGGGTCCGATGTATCGAGGTGACAACTTCCCTTTCACCTTGAACCGACGAAGTCCTCTGATAGGGGACACCTTGAGATAAACATAGTCTCCCACGTTGAAAACGAGTTCTCTTCTTCGTACATCAGCATAACTCTTCTGGCGTGTTTGTGCTATCCTCAAGTTGTTGCGAATCTCCCTCACCTTCGCCTCGGCTTCTTGTAGCACTTCTGGACCAAACACTTTGCTTTCTCCTGTTTGGTTCCAAAATAGGGGAGTTCTGCACTTCCTTCCATACAAAGCTTCAAACGGTGACATCTTCATACTAGCTTGATAACTGTTGTTATAAGAAAACTCCGCATACGGTAGGTTCTTGTCCCAACTCCTATTGTTTTTGAGTGCACATGCCCTCAACATATCTTCAAGGATCTGATTGGTTCTCTCCGTCTGCCCGTCAGTTTGGGGATGATAGGCAGAGCTGAAATTCAGATGGGTTCCCATGGTTTCATGCAACTTTTGCCAAAACCTTGAGGTGAACTGTGTCCCTCGGTCCGATACTATCTTCTTTGGCACTCCATGGTAACACACAATCCTTGACATGTACAATTCTGCCAATTTGGATCCGCTGTAGCTTTCTTTCACAGGAATGAAATGAGCTACCTTGGTTAGCCTATCAATAATGACCCATATTGAATCATACCCAGATTGGGTCCTAGGCAATCCCACGACAAAATCCATGCTGATTTCTTCCCACTTCCATTCAGGCACTTTGAGTGGTTGCAATAATCCCGCGGGTCGTTGATGTTCTGCTTTCACAAACTGACATGTGTCACATAGGGCAACATGTTCCGCGACATCTCGCTTCATGCCATACCACCAATACCTGCTCTTGAGGTCCTGGTACATCTTCGTACTCCCAAGATGAATGGAATAGTCGGAATCGTGAGCCTCCTTCAAAATTAATTCACGGATCTCTTTTACTTCTGGCACACCGATCCTTTTCCCGTGCCACACCGTTCCTTGTTCATCCTCTCTAAAACCAGGAGCTTTATTTTCCTTGATAAGCTGTCTGATCTCTTGTATCTTCTCATCATTCTTTTGGCCCTCGCGTATGTCTTGCTCAAGTGTGGAGTCCTCTTCCATGGCGATGGCTTCACCACTATTTACTAGACATAGATTGAGTCTTATAACCTCGTCCTTCAATTCTGCAGGCATGTCCTTCAAACTCAACTTATTGACCTGCACTTTCCGACTCAAAGCATCGGCCACGACGTTTGCTTTCCCGGGATGATAGTTGATGCCCACATCAAAGTCATTGATTAGCTCTAACCATATCCTTTGTCTGAGATTGAGATCTGGCTGTGTGAATATGTACTTCAAACTCTTATGATCCGTATATATCTCGGTCCTCTTCCCCATCAAATAGTGCCGCCAAATTTTCAACGCGTGTACCACTGCAGCTAGTTCTAGGTCATGTGTAGGATAGTTCTTCTCGTGCTTCCGAAGCTGCCGGGATGCATATGCCACAACATGTCCTTCTTGCATGAGAACACATCCCAACCCATTTCCAGAGGCATCGCAGTACACTGTGAAATTCTTCTGCATATCTGGCATAACCAACACTGGGGCGGTTGTCAATCTCTTCTTTAACTCCTGAAAGCTCGTATCGCACTGTGGCGTCCAGGTGAATGTGATTCCCTTTTCCAACAGTTTGGTGAGAGGTCTCGAGATCTTGGAGAATCCCTCAATAAACCGTCGATAGTATCCAGCCAATCCCAAAAAGCTTCGAACTTCCCCGACATTTTCAGGGGTTTTCCACTTCTGGATATCCTCGATTTTGGCGGGATCTACGGAGATTCCTCCCTCCGAGATTATATGTCCTAAAAAGGGAACTCTCTTCAGCCAAAACTCACACTTGCTCAACTTGGCATATAGTTGGTGTTCTCTCAGCCTCTGTAACACCAACCTTAGATGTTTCTCATGTTCTTCTTCATTTTTGGAGAAGACGAGAATATCATCTATGAAAACCACCACAAATTTGTCCAGATATTCCATGAATACCTTGTTCATGAGGTACATGAAATATGCCGGGGCATTGGTTAGCCCAAAAGGCATGACAGTGTACTCATACAGTCCGTACCGAGATACGAAAGTTGTCTTGGAAATATCTGATTGCCTTATCTTGAGTTGGTGGTACCCCGACCTGAGATCAATTTTCGAGAACACACAAGCTCCCCTCAACTGATCAAACAAGTCTTCAATGCGAGGCAATGGGTACTTGTTTTTGATGGTTACCTCATTCAAGGCACGGTAATCCACGCATAACCTTTGGGTTCCATCTTTCTTAGGCACAAATATCACCGGAGCTCCCCATGGTGAGGAACTAGGGCGAATATACCCCTTCTCCATCAATTCTCTCAAATGATCCTTGAGCTCTTCTAGCTGCTTGGAGTCCATTCGATAAGGTCTCTTGTATATCGGGGCTGTTCCCGGTACTAGCTCAATTGCGAATTCCACGTCACGGTCGGGAGGCATTCCTGGCAATTCCTCCAGAAAAACATCTGGATATTCCCTGATAGTCCTGATTTCCTCAACTTTCACCTCCACTTGATTTAATTTAATGTCCCTCCTAGGCTCGTGTATCGTTATGAACTTTACTTTGGTGCCACTGGGGTGAGTTAGTTCCACCGTTCTGGTCGAACAATGGATGATTCCTTTATGTTTGGTCAACCAATCCATACCCAAAATAATATCTATCCCTTGTGAATCTATCACTATGAGATTAGCCGTGAATACTACCCCATTAATGTCTAGGCTCACTTTGGGACACACTTGTCTTGTCCTTATTTCTCCACCTGGAGAATTTACAGCTAGCATATGGTTCATTTGTGTGGTTGCTAGGTCATGCTTCTTAACAAACCCTTGAGCAATGAACGAGTGGGTAGCACCAGAATCAAACAGCAGAGTTGCAAGGTGTAAATTGGCAGGAAACTTACCAACTACCACGTCGGGTGCCTCTTGTGCTTCCTCCATAGTGACGTGGTTCACCCGTCCTCTCACTACATTCTGCTGTTGTGGCGGCGCAGGCTTCTTCTTCGGGCATTTATGGGCGTAGTGCCCCACTTCACCACAGCTGAAACATTGCACCCCAACCTTAGGTGCTTGGCCTTTGTTGTCTTGGGGTTGGTTCGGGGGTCCTTGCACTGCTGGTCGAGGTGGATATGCGGGGCGAGGCTGCTGCACAAACTGACGTTGCGGCTGTGCTGGTGCTGCGGGAGGCCTGTAGTTTGGGTTGTACCCTCTTGGTGCTGAATAGGGTACCGCAGCACGGCTCATCTGCCCCGTAGGTTGCTGCATCATACGTGGGCGGGTGTTGCTCCCTGAGGCCTGATGTGACCACCCCGCCTTCCTCTTATTCTCATTTTCCAGGGCCTTTAGCTTCCTTTCCACCACAAATGCTCTGTCCACCATCTTTTGGAAGCTTTCATACTCATTTGAGGACATTGCACACTGCATCTCTGCGGTAAGTCCTTCCACGAAACAATCTTGTTTCTGCTCATCAGTCTCTATGTCTCGTGGAGCATAACGGGATAGTTGAGTAAATTTAGTGAGGTACTCCCTCACCGTCATGTTTCCCTGCTGCAGTCCCAGAAACTCTTTCCTCTTGTTTTTGAGTTCACCTCTTGGGATATAGTGGTTGCGGAAGCTACGCTTGAACTCTTCCCAAGTGATGTTCTCAGGATCATGATGGGCGGCCACGTAGGCGGTCCACCAATCAGCAGCAGGTCCCTGCAATTGATGAGAGGCAAACAGCACCCTCTCATACCCTTGGCATTGTATTATCCTCATCTTACTTTCAATGGTCTTCAGCCAATCATCTGCCTCCAGAGGTTCAGCAGCACTTGCAAACTTTGGAGGTTGAGTTCCTAGAAACTCACTCAACCTTGGTTGGCGTGGTGCCGCTTGGGGAGGTGGAACTTGATGCAAGTTGGCCACCACTTGAGTCAAGTTCTGGATAAGCTGATTTTGATTCTCCAGCATTTGGTGGAGAGGATCAACTTCTTCACGGCGACCACCCCTGTCCTGGCCTACAGAAAAATGAGGGTTGCATGCCTCATCATTGTTGTTGGCGGGGTTGGCAGCACGTCCTTTTCCTCTTCCGGCCATCTGGCAGAATCAACAAATGTTAATTTGATACCATTTAGTATCATCTTACTACTTTCATTTTTTGGTACTTTGAGGTGTTGAGGCTTTGTTAAAATTTTACGAGGGTTTATATCTCACACCAAATAAATGCACTATTATTTCCTGTGGGTTCACACACCAAAGCAAAACAATCTGAAGACGAGGCTGTGGACAATTGCTCATGGCTTCCACAACTCACGTCACACACCAAGCATTATCACACCATTAACTACATAACGACTCGACTACTCGACCTCTTGCTAGCTAGGGGAAAGACTCTACACTACTCGTCCTCTTGAGCTGGCTCCTCGGGATCTTCCTCCTCATTTCGGCTACCTTCTGACTCTGCTTTGGGTGGGGAGGCGGTTGGTGGAGAGGTGCGACGACGCCTGATCGCTCGGCGATCCGGGGAGTCAGGAGTCCATGGATCACTCACAGTGACACACAGTTCATTCCCATCTCCTCTTTCTCTCGCCTTTAAGCAAGCTCGCAGCAACGCCTCCGTTTCCTTCAGGGTGTCTCGGACATCCTGAAGCTCTTGTTGGCACTCCTGCAGTCGAGTGCTGAGCATAGCAGCATCCTCCAAGCACAAGTCCATGTGCTCATGGGAAGTCCCTTGCTGCACTGGTGGGTATTTGTACTCCGTGGTACCACTCTCACGTTGGAGGACATACATGTACTCAGTTTTGTCCAAGTGGCGACGATAGATGTGACTCTGGCAGGTGATGGCCTCCCAGGTGACATCTTTCTCCGCGTCAACTTGTGTTGCTCGACAAGCTGGAGAGTGGTGAATCTTAAGCAGCTGATTCTCGTGTATAATCCTCATCTCCGAACTCCATTCTTCCCTCTTCTCACGGATGGTCCTGGTGGAGTTATAGTGGATGATTAGCTTGCCCGTATTGCCGGCGGCTTCGAGCATACGTCGAAGACGGCGCAACAAGTCTCCTACTGCCAATCCGTAGGAAAGGTACGTCACGGGGCGACTCTCCTCTCTTTCGGCAAGGGCAACTACGGGAACTCTCCCTCCTGTGGACTTACGAGCGGTGCGAATCATGCGAACCATCTAAAACAAAAGAATTTAAAATTAGGTTAGATAAATTCTCAAACAAAAATCCTATTTTGAATGAAAGTTGGGGTAAGATGAATAAAATGACTCCTTTAATAACACTTTTCCACCCACACCTTGGAAAATAGTTTTTAAGAAAATAGGGCCCTTAAATACGTCCATTTCTACCTAGGTCCACGTTCCTACGGGCAACCATGGCTCTGATACCACCTCTGTCACACCCGGTTTTTCCGAAGATCAACCAAGTGAATATCACATGTATGCCAGGATCATTTTCTCATACATGTGATGACAAATAGTGAAGCATCATTTATTACAAGCCAGGTGTCGAATATAAGTAAGTCTTACATAGTAAATATCTCGATGGACAATAATAAGTTCATCACAAGTAAATAAACTAGCAGCGGAATATTATTCTTTAGGGCTCCATCACAGGCGTTGCCCGGGGGTCTTCATGAACCTAAAATCCTTCCTCGGGTCCAAAATCTTGGTCATTATACACCACCTCATTATCTTGACCTGAGCAGCAATATAAACCAACAAATATGCAAGGTTGAGTACCAATGGTACTCAGCAAGTGTAGGAAAATTATATCATGCATGGCTAGAACAAGGAGAGGTTGAACTCATGGTTAAAGCACTACGCAATTAATACCTATCACCTTAGCTTATTAAGCACCTTCATTACTACACAGGTGAAATGGTCCCAATCTCCCATCCCATCATCATAATCCAATAATCATAACCATCATTTCCAATGTTAAGCTCCCCGCTTAACTTCCAAAACCATCAATCCTCTAATCATGAATAAGTCCAGGCCGCTCTTAACCGTGAGCACGGCTGTCAAGACAGTTTTGACTCTGCAGAGTTTGTACCACTGTACCCACAAGTAGTGATTTCATCCCCCGTTGCCGGGTGGACTAAAAGAACCTCCATTATGCCAGTGGCTACGATCCACATTCACACTTCCCAGGTGTGCGGCCAAGAGATCACTACGAAGCCTTTACAAAGGGATTCCCGACGAGCGTGGGCCCACTGAGGTTTCACCCCTAACAGCATACAAGAGGCTCCAACCCCGCTGCAGTGGCCCCCTCTTGAACCTTGCGGTTCATATGGTAGTCCAGCTGACACCTACTCCCCGCACCATCCAACACACCCATACTACGCCGGGGATACAGCTAATTAATTGGCCAAGCTGCCCCATCTCAGCATGTGGTTGGCACTGTAAAGCCGGGTTACATGCTCCATGAACCGGTCCTTAGGATCCAGGCAAGTACTAAACACAAACCCAAGTCTCGTGCACCCAGCACACAACCAAAACATCCAACTTTCCTTGATCCCTACCTCTACATAACTCACAATGTCTCACTCAAGAGTATGGTAATATAAACTGATGATCTCATATCCCAAATATCCCATTCTAAGCATGGCTAAGCATATGCATGTGTATAAATGACATGACAAAATAAATCCCAACCCAAGCTTCAAGGAAACAAGGTAATGCAATTCTAGGGAAACTTCCTAGCATGGGTTTCATATTTCATTTGACAATGCAAATAATTCTATCTACACATCCTAGCATAGGATCAAAGTGGTCAAGGACACTTGCCTCCTTCTTGCTGCTCTTGAAATTGGTAGTCCTGATCTTGGAAAGGGTTAACTTGCTCTTGAGCAGGTTCTACTTCATACCATCACACATAGCAAAAGAAAAACAACAATCATAAGACATAGTTTACACTTCTACTTCATACAAACCACACATTTCATATTTATGAAATTCATTCACCCTTATATGTGTTGTGGTTACTTTATGGGTGTTAAGTTGTGGCTTGCATGCACTTTTAACCATGCATATATATGATTCCTACTTTTGGTGTCCACATTTATACTTTCATACAATGTGCCTTCACAATTTCTATCAACCCTAAACTGAATTCTTTGTATTTTAGAAACTCCATTTATCATCTACTAGTTGCTATATTTTCAGTCTTGTATTCCTATGCATAATTGTATATTTTATTATTAAATTATTAATACACATCACCTAAACAGATTAGGTTCTGGTCCTAAATAATTTGAAATCATATTTTGACCATGGCTTATGATGTATACTATTTCATAATTATTTTCCCTATTTTTCTTTAACTATTCTTTACTTAAAAATGTGTCCCTATACTAATAAAATGTGAATAATAGATAAAACAGATTTATTTCAGCCCAAAAATATATTTTTATCTCACTCCAAAGTTTTCTAAGTACTGAGAAAGTTTTTAATTAATCTTTACAATTATGTTTGTCCCCTTTTTAATTTTTAAACACTAGTTACATATTCAATTTTCTAAATTAAATACTAAACAAGGCTAAAATAATGAATTCACCCCATTACAGGGTCTATAATATTATTTTCATAATTTCCAGGGGTCTATCTACACTTATCAGAGGTGTTTTTCCTAATTTCTATTAAGTCCAGGGTTAAAACTGATTTTTAAATGGATTTACATGATTTTCTAGAGTTCCAGGGGCTAGATCTGAAGTTTCCGGGGCTAGCTCTCAATTCCAGAGAACCCCAGGGGGTAGCACGTAAGAACTCCAGTCTTTATAACGCGGGGTCGACGTGGACCGTCCGATTTTAAACCGACGGCTGAGATTATAAGATCGAACTGGTACGCGGGGTTTTAAAGTCTACCGTGCGATTTAAAATAAACGGCGCACAAGCAGCCACGTCGCTCTGATCGAGCGCGGGCGGCGCTGCCGGCGGCGCACGGCGGCGGGGAGCGGCGATCTCGCCGGAAACTTTCGGATCCTCGAGAATTCTGCCTAGAACTGTGATCTTATGGCCTAGATCGGTAGAGGGGAGGTCAGGGATCTCACCTCGGGGGTTTTCTCGAGCTCGGGGGTCCTGGAAAGTGATCGGCGGCGAGGTCCGAGGCAAAACCACGGCGAAGCTCGTCGGCGCTGCGTTTGCACCGTAACTCTCCGAGTTTTCTGCACCTGCAAAGTTCCCCGGAGGCGGTGGATCAAGACCAGCGAGTTAGATCAGAGTTTCCGTACTTAGATCGGCCAGAATTCACCGGCGAAGTCTCGGTGCTCACCGGAGTAAAAATCGGCGATCACGTGGGAAAAACTGATCGGATCGGGGGTTTTTATAGCCGGGGGAGGGCGGTGGGTCTGTTGTGATCGAGTTGGAGTCCTCTGGGACCGGAATTCGGCTGCGGGACGCGGTTTCCAGATCGGTTGCGATCGCGCGCGCGGGAGAGAGTCCGGGGTCGCGGGGTTAGGGATGACATGTGGGTCCCACCCGTCGGTGAGAGGCAGCGCGGCGCGCGCGGGGGCGGGCTGGCGCGGGGGTAGCTGGGCCGGCTGGCGTTTTTGGCCCACTGGCCAGTTTTTTCCTGTTTTCCTTTTTCTTTTTCCATTTCTTTTCTGTTTTGAGTATAATTTGAATTCCAGTTTGAAATTGAATTTTTGCAAAACATGCAACACGTCCAAAAATTTTTAAATTCCCCTCTGAACATGGTTTTGGGTTTTGAATCAAAATTTGGGGTGTTACAGTGGGTGTATGCAACGTGTTGTCCGGGTGTCTCCTGATTGCAATCACCATCCCTCGCGGTTATTTGAGTACCGCTTGTTCACTGTTTCGTGATGTAGTAAGAAGTAAAGTAAGCCAGTGGAATGATAATATGCTGTGATGATATACTAATGTATTGGAAACCATGTTTGTTGTACATGTAGAGCTAATTAAGTTTAGTTTCCGCTTTGGGCATCACCACATCGGAGGAAAACATTTCTTGTTTTATAATGGACTTCCGATGTGAGGGCTGCCTAAGGCACATGAATCTGCTGCTATAAAAACTGAAAGTAAGGATCAACTTATAGGCGTGTCTTTATTGCAAAGTCCTTTCCTACCTTACACATCCTTGCACGTAGAGTTCCATGCCTAGGGTTGACGGTTAAGACTTGCTGAGCCTTCGTGCTCACGGTTGCAATATTTGAGCTGTGTGCAGGTGAGAGTTATGAGGAAGGTTCCGAGGACGAGGCGATGCCCCCGTCGGGGTACACGGCCGAGCTGGAGCCCTGCACGCCGCCGTGATTCTTCGGTTCCTTGCTGCTAGCGTGTAGCGTCCACGGGCTGGACGGCTGCACTTTTGCATAGCTAGGATGAGAGGCCGTATATGTATATTGCTTCCGATGTATGAATAGGCTTTGTAAAAAGACTTCCACTGTTTTATATCAAATAAAAGTTTGTATGTTGTTCTTAATCCTTTTCGTGTGTGTTGTTGGGTGCCGCATCGCACGGCACCACCCTATGCGATCCTAGAGTGGGTGAACCATGGGGTGGTCCCCACAGACGTGGTATCAGAGCCGCATTGGGAATAGCACGCTCAAAAAGAGCCTATTTTGAAAATTTAGAAGTAGTCGAGTGAGGATTAGTCATTAAGCCCACATAAGGTCTATGATAGTAGTAGTTACTAAGGTGGAAAAGCTAACTTATGTGTTATACATTCTGTAACGACGCTCCGACGTCAGGTAAGAGGTAAGGTACGCCACTGCAGGCGGATCAATTGCGGTAACTCACAATACGAGTAATAGTATGGGATGGTATACCGTGGCTTGGCACGGTAGTTAATATGAGTCTCTGGACCTCTCAATGGTTCTGAGAGCATATGAAAACGCTGTTCTCCAGCGTGCCTTAGGCAAAAGTGAGAGTACCCCATCGTGTGGTAAGCAACATAATAGTATGCAACTCTTGAACGTTCAATGTTCAAAGGGCCATACGCAGCGCTCGCCATCGACGTGCCTCAACGGTCATGAGGCAGTAGGTGGTATCCGTTGGGTTGATAAAATTCCCAACCGTGACGACCCGTTCGCGCTGTACTCGGGTTCCCCGTCGTGTGGTGTGAAAACATGACCATGTACCATGAGACGTGGCTTGACTCAAGGACGATCCGTATGGCAATGATACGGACCGCATATTTTTAACTATGATATGGAACTGCCTGAAATGCTAAAACCTTTGTGTGCACCATTATTGTGTGTTTTTCTGCAGGTACACTAACCACGTTAGTGCATGACGTATAGAAACCGTTTGTGAGTGACGTCTTTAGTTCCACCATTTGACACGTATAAGCCGGAATACCGGTTTAGGATATTTCTTTGGTGAGGAAACGTAGTACCGACTGCATAAAAGTTTATTTTTAAAGAAAAGAGTCAAAATGAAATTTAGGAATCCATTTTGGGGTTAGTAAACTCCTATATTGAACTAAGAGTCAATTGGGAGTATAGATTCAGTCTCAAAAAAAAAACTTAGGAACAATCTTCCCTGTTTTTGGCAGAAATTTTTCTGAACTTGAACAGGGCATAACTTAGGATTAGTTGCACCAATGGAGGTGTGGGACCCTGTTCTGGAAAGGTTTTGAAGTTCTCTACAACTTTTCGTAGAGTTCCAGAACAAAACTCTCCCTCCAAAGGGATGGAAATCTCAGAAGAGTAGGTACTGTCCAGAAACAGGGCAGACCAAAATGCTCTCTGGAGTTTTCTGTATTTCGACCACAACGTTCTGTAGAAAAATTCCCATGGGTTAGGTAAGACATCTATGTAAAGGGCATGAGATATTATACAACTTTGCAATTCAAAGTTTTGCCAAAACTGGAGCAGAATTAATTGGAATTGTGGATTGAAACTAGGTACCTGTAGGGAGATGCTGTCAAAATCCTGCCAGAAATTCTGTTAACTTTGAACCATCATATCTTTTGATCCAGGAATGCAAATAGATCATATCAATACAATTTTTTGAGAGCTTTGGAAGTTCTTTACAATTTTTCTGTTCAACCCCAGGACATAATCCTCCTGTAAAGAGGTGAAATTCGCAGTACAAGTGAAACTGTCCAGAGCATCAAAGTCTGTGCATAGTTTCTATACTGAACTGGATTTTGCTTATGACTTCCTGTATAAGAATTGTAAAAAGTGAAATCTTACAATTCTAGAAAGCTTATGAATCATGTTCCAACTTTGTAAGTATGAGTCCGGTCCATACATGTTTGTAACTGTATGGAAAAAAATGACCCAAGGTGAGCACTTACAGGGGAGGTGCTGCTGAAATTCCTCACGAATTTCTGTCAACTTTAGAAGCTCATAGCTTTCGATCTAGAACTTGGTTGAATACAAATAAACACTCGTTGGAAAGATATGGAAGTCTTATCCAATTTTTCTGTTTACTGCCACAACAGTTCAAACGTTGAATTAGGATTTAAACCATCGAACAGAAGATGGTTCAGTTTCTGTACCTTGCTGTTGTTGGACCATAACTTCAGGTATACCGTGTTACCAAAGGCTGTGGGATATAGCTCTAGAAGGCTATGGCTATGCATTAACTTCCCATAAGATGATTATGGATTAAGTTTTCAATTTCCTACGTTGGAACTTAAGAGGGGAGGAGTGCATCCATGTAAACCATAGCATTGATAACCAAGGGGCTATACACCGAAGTATGACATTACCAAGAGACAAGAGGAAATTACATTTTTATGTAATCAAAGTTCAAGTACAAGATCCGTCATCATCAAGGAAGGTGTAGTTTTAGCGTCTTTACCACGTACACACAAATGCTCGTTAAAATCACAAGACTTGAGAGAACAAGACTAGGAGCTAGAACTAGTAGCTGGTGTTTCACGCTAAACAGGTATTGTGAAACCTCAGGAGAAAAGAGAAAGTGAAGTCACGTAAGAATAGAGATTTCCTAGGTTAAGTTATTATGGAGTATTTTCCAACGATCGTGTCAAACATTTGACCCACTCTTACTTAAACTTGGTCACCACATGAAAGTGGCATGCCTTGTTTAGCATTTTTCTTGACCAAGTTATCTGTACTTAGCAAGGTTTGAGATGCTTCTTAACCATGTTTGAATTATCGTACTAATTCTTGCTCAGACTATAAAAAGATGATGAACCATACCATATGCATATGCATTGCACCATATAACATGTGAAATACCAAAGTACTGAGCAAGATTGTGTACCTCTCTTCAAACCATTAAGCGGTGTCTAATGACCTTGTGTTATTGATCAAGCTGCTGATTCTACCTCATTGGACAATACAAGGGAAACCAATTAATCAACATTCCTTGTACCTAAGAAAGTTTTGAACTTTCATCTATGACTTGTTTAGCTCCGAGTGCCATAATTGTTGGAACTAAACTAATTTCTCATCGCGGGGCTTACCGATTGATTGCTCAACCTCGTGACAATCCTTGAACAGAATCTAAATTCTGGAGAGATCATATGGTGACTTTGACACCCTTGTGGTCACCATAGCTAGTTGACCTTTGCTATGTTGGTAACATAAGTAATTGACTTGTGCTGCTCTTATGTTCAAGCAAAGCAATCGGTGTTGACTAAAGGGTTGAGATGCCAATTCGAGGTGAGGTTTCCGATTCATTGTTTAATCCCACCAAACATCTCGATTCATGTTTGGGGAAGTACTATACTAAGTTTCTAAGGACTCAGTTAATGTAGACAAGTATTTGTTATCCACGTCAAGATTAGGACAGTAAAGGTTCCAGCCAATCGACCCGGTCGATATGGGTCTACAGAGTTTTATGGACTCGCCCTACCATCAAAGGAAGCACTATGGAAAAGATAGAAGATCGTTATATCCGTTCGGTGAGTGATCGTCATATTACCGATAACATTCCCTACTTTCCTCTTCTCGTTGGAATCTCGGGACGAGATTCTTTTAAGGGGGGAGGAATGTAAAAGTCCTAAAAATGCAAAGTAAATAAAGTGAATGTTGATTTCCATTCATGTTGGAATGCATGAAAATGGGACTTACAAAAAATTTTGTACACGTGAGGATGCACATGGGTGTCCAACCAAACAAGCTCTCACGTTCATTTGAAATGTGTTAAGCCAAGGTTGGATTAACACTCTGTGTAAAGTTCTCATGTGTAAGAGGGAGTCTAAAATTCAGATTTGAACTCATAACATTGAATTAAGGGAAATTCATGGTGGCCACATCCTGATTTCAGGGTGGGCTAAAAAGGAGTCAAATATGACCATTTCCAAATGTGAGCTGAATTCAACGTTGAAAGTGAACTTCACACTGAATTCGGTTTATTCAAACTTCAGTCCACGTTTAAACCCCCGAAATATCAGATTGAGGGGATTTACATGAAGGAAGATCTTTTGGAAACATTTGGCGGATAAGAAGAGGAGTAGGGGGTAGACCCCACATGTCATTGGGCTGCTTTAACTTGCTCCCGATGTCTTTCTCATTTCGGTGTCGAACACCACCCGAGCCTCCTCAGAGCGCCACCGAGGGCAGCCACCTCCAGCTTCTTACATCGAGCTGGCGACCTGCTCGTGGCTTCAACACCTCACGGCGTGACCCTCTCACTCACCAACTGAGCTGCAAGCGGAGGCCACCTCATCGCTGTTTCTGTCGCGCTGGCGACCAGCTCGGGGGATTGAGTAGCTTCCGGCGTAATATTTCGCTCACAAAAATAGCAACCCCGGGTGTTATTTTCCCCTCGCACACGAACTGAATCGAGAGCTCTGAATTTAAAGTTTTAAACCTAACCGAAGGTTAACTCCTGGTAATCAAATTCAGTTTGTGGAATTGGCTGCAAATTTGAAATTTTAATTTGGGAGCCACTGTTGTTTAGGAGGGAGACTGCCGGTGGGACCCGCATGTCATAGAAACAGAGAACCATCTGATTTCTCTTCTGTGTGGGCTTGCCACCGGAGGGGGTAGAGCTCCAACGAGCTGCCTGTTTGTTGGCTTCCCGAGTCGGTTCATGTCCCTGTTCTTATCTGCTTGCTAAAGGTCACGGGTTGCACACATCAAATGCTTCTTCTCTGCCTTACCCGAGCAAACCCACGGCAGAGGAAGTCTTCTCGCGCGCTCACTCGACTGAAACAGCGCCGCTCCCTGCTGCCTCAGCCCGGCCACCTTCCAGTCACCGTGGAGTCCGGTTGATGGCCCTAGGATCTGCACCGGCGCCTCCTCAACATTTTCCACCGTCCCTCAGCCGTGGGCAGCCTTCTACAGCCGGTGCCGAGCCGTGCTTCACCCTCAAAACAGAGAAGAAAAGCGCCTGCACGGATCATCGTCGCCCGACCTCCGTGCTGCTCCGGCCCGACAAAACACCCATGAAGGTTAGCATGGACGTCTAGGTCATTCTCCCGACCTCCCCTTTCCCTTCCCCGTCGCCGGCTAGCAGTAATTTGAGTTTTGGCACCGGTACACGTGAAGAACCGATACAAACCAAAACTGTAAATTCGCCTAACGTGGTTGATCATCGGTTCTACAATTCAAGCCACAGAAACTAGTGATCCTAGCGCCCTCCCACGCCAAATACTGCAGCAAACCATCCACAGCACTCCCCGGGCGACGAGAAATCGCCGGCGGCGGCAAAAACGAGTCGGTCCTCCGGTGAACCCTATTTTCCGGCCGTTTGCTGCAAGGTTTAGCATGTGTTCCATGTTCCCCAATCATTGATGATGCTTTAGGGCAAGGTAGCTCGCCGAGAGAAGCTTCGGACGCACCAAAACGCGTTGATTCCGAGCTCTCGAGCCGCCCCACCGGTGCCGACCTGTTTTCGGCCGTTTTCATGCATGGAAACCTTGCCCGGCAGCTGCGCCATGTTCCCAGGAGCATGTAGGGCGAAACCGGAGCTAATTTGGTGGAGAAATGAGGGAGAACGAGCCATGCCACGATCTGTGCTGGTGTGCACGCGCGTCTCTGGCGGGAGGTTGAAGAAGGACCTGACGAGTGGGCCCCCCTGTTAAGTCTCAGTGTAGGTTTTAAACAGAGAGCTTTCACAGTTTGAAAAATTCATGACTTTTTGTAGACAACTCCAAAAAGGGTGAGACCAATTTTTTTTGAATCCTTTGGAGGAGTACTTCACACAGAAAAAATTGCATGCTATGAAAATTCCCAGGAATTTCTGCAGAATTGTTTTTATTAAATCCTTTAGGGATTTATTACAAGAGCAATTCTTTATGAAATGTTCCCAAATTTTGGCAGCTAGTCCTTTTCATAGTGCCTGACCTCCAGTAAAAAGTTTAGGATTTTTGGAGCTTATTTAGAAGGCTTAATCAATAGGTTATCTCAGGATTAAATAAATTATCTAAAAATCATAGAATTGATTTCCAGAAAATTGTTCAACCTTCATACCTCCATAACTTTCTGTAGGGATGTCCAAAATTTGTGCAACAAATTTTGTTGGATTTATCTCAGTCAGTACTTTGCAGAAATGCAAAGAAGTTGATCTGAAGATCTCTGGATATTCTCCAAGATTCATCAAAGTTAAATCTTTGGGAATTTAGTCCAGAATAATCTCTGTTATGGAATTTCTTCAAATTTCGCCAGGAAGTTCCTGATGACATTACTGATCTCCAGTAAAAATTTGAGCTTCATTGGAGTTCATTTGCTAGGTCAAATTACCTTCCAAAGTTCAGCCTTTATTTGGAAATTCAAATTTAAACAGAAACTTTTCAGAACTCCTGTCCAACCTCAAAAATTCATATCTCTCTGATGGTAGCTCCAAAAATGGTGAAACAAATTTTGTTAGGACCATGGAGACTTACCCTAATCAGATCTTCCACTATTAGCTATGTCAAAGCTTCTGAATTGGGCTCAAAATTCAGAGAAGCATTGTACTTGTAGGAATTTTAAAGACTACATTGTGCAATGACATGTCTCCAAATTTGGCTCACATCATCCTTAGATGGTCTAGTATCTACTGTAAAAATACCAAAGCCAATTAAGGATCCTAAATAGGAGTAGCTATAAATAGAAGTTTAATTCTTATAATTCCTTAATATTTATACATATTTTGTTACATTTCATTTAGTGACCGAAGTTGAGGACGCACAGAGCCTTTGGACGTCCTGCCACCTGAAGTTGACTTCCCATCTAACTCGCAACCAGGCAAGCCCCGGTTTGCACTTAAGTACCTTTTATAAAGCTTTTTATTTGTATCACTTATGTCTAGGGTGAATGTTTGCATTAGAGTTAAGGTGATTGAAACTCCACTTGCATAACCTTTTAAATCCTATGAAGGGTTGGGTAGCTTACAGAGCCTACGAGTAGACAAGGCCCTGCTAATTTGCTTAGGACCTCGGTAGAAGTCGAGTAGTTGGAATCTACTCGCGAGGTAAGGTTTATCACACGGTTTGGTCAGAATAGAAAATGGCTTAAGAGTGGTGAAAAGGAGACCCAGCAGGGGGGATAGGAAGCAGTGAGCGGAGGTCTCACGTGCGTAGCCCTGTTGGTGTCGATTGAGGACCGAGTCGTGTGCGGGCCTGCTGAACAAGTATTCAACAGTACCGGATGGCATACTGACATAAGCAGGAAATCGATGTAAATGGTTAACCTGGGTGCCGAGGCTTACCCAACCGTTAACAGGAGTGGGTTGAGGGTAGCAAGGTGTAAATCTGCCGGTGGGCACAGTCACGCTCCAGGCGGGGACCTCCTACCCGTTACGGATGGACCGGTTCGGCATTTGGATTGCCTTTGAAAGGTTGTTGCATACAACAGAGTAGGAAGGGGTGTGGAATCACGCTTCTGAAAGTGGGTGTATGCAACGTGTTGTCCGGGTGTCTCCTGATTGCAATCACCGTCCCTCGCGGTTATTTGAGTACCGCTTGTTCACTGTTTCGTGACGTAGTAAGAAGTAAACTAAGCCTGTGGAATGATAATATGCTGTGATGATATATTAATGTATTGGAAACCATGTTTGCTCTAGATGTAGAGCTAATTAAGTTTACTTTACGCTTTGGGCATCACCACATCGGAGGAAAGCGTTTCTTGTTTGATTGTGGACTTCCGATGTGAGGGCTGCCTAAGGCACATGAATCTGCTGCTATAAAAACTGAAAGTAAGGATCAACTTATAGGCGTGTCTTTATTGCAAAGTCCTTTCCTACCTTACACATCCTTGCACGTAGAGTTCCATGCCTAGGGTTGACGGTTAAGACTTGCTGAGCCTTCGTGCTCACGGTTGCAATATTTGAGCTGTGTGCAGGTGAGAGTTATGAGGAAGGTTCTGAGGACGAGGTGATTCCCCCGTCGGGGTACACGGCCAAGCTGGAGCCCTGCACGCCGCCGTGATTCTCCGGTTCCTTGCTGCTAGCGTGTAGCGTCCCTGGGCTGGACGGCTGCACTTTTGCATAGCTAGGATGAGAGGCCGTATATGTATATTACTTCTGCTGTATGAATAGGTTTTGTAAAAAGACTTCCGCTGTTTTATATCAAATAAAAGTTTGTATGTTGTTCTTAATTCTTTTCGTGTGTGCTGTTGGGTGCCGCATCGAACGGCACCACCCTATGCGATCCTGGAGTGGGTGAACCACGGGGTGTTCCCCACATTCTCTGTGATAGCAAAAGGACCTATAAAGCGGGGAGTGAGTTTCCCCTTCACACCTAACCGGTGAATTCTCTTCATCGGAGATACACGAAGATAAACGTGCTCTCTGATGTCAAAATGCAATGGCCTACGCCTTTGATTAGCATAGCTCTTCTGTCAGGATTGTGCAGCCTTCAAGTTCTCTTGTATCAACCGAACTCGGTCTTCGGCTTCGTTGACAAGATCAACCCCAAACAGAACTCTTTCGCCGGACTCACACCAATTCAGCGGTGTGCGACATTTCTGGCCGTAGAGAGCTTCATACGGTGCCATTTTAATACTCGCTTGATACCCGTTGTTGTATGAAAACTCCGCCAACAGTAAGTGATCATCCCAATTCTTACCGTGGTGGATGGCACACGCTCTCAACATATCTTCCAGCACCTGGTTCACCCTCTCAGTTTGTCCATCAGTTTGAGGGTGATATGCGGAGCTTCTAATGAGCTTGGTGCCCAATGAGGCGTGCAGATGCTCCCAAAACCGAGCAATGAACAGTGCACCTCGATCTGAAATGATGGTCTTCGGGACACCATGTGAGCATATAATTCTGGAGATGTTCACCGGTATGAAATGAGCTGACTTCGTCAACCGGTCAACGATCACCTATATGGAGTTATGCTTCCGGGATGTGAGCGGTAATACGACGATGAAATCCTTACTCACATCCTCCCATTTCCATGCCGGTATCTTCAGAGGTTGTAGCGGTCCGGCTTTCTGCATATGATCAGCCTTGACCCGTCTACACGTATCACATTCGGATACGTATTTAGCGATTTCCCTCTTCATCCTCGTCCACCAAAATTTCTGTTTCAAATCTTGGTACATCTTGTTACTTCCGGGATGAATGGAAAACTTAGACAGGTGGGCTTCATCCAAGATCTTCTTCCGGAGTTTCATATTACGCGGTACCACTATACGGTCGTTAAACTATATTGTACCGTTCTCATCCTTCTGGAAACATTTCACCTCTCCGTTGTCTAGTCTTCTCCGTATGTGAGACATACCTTTGTCTCTTCTTTGAGCCTCAACAATCTCTTCACGGATCGTTGGAATGAGCGCGATATTATAAAGCGCACCATACGGAATGACACGGAGACTTGGTTCTTCATCTTCCAACTCAGCAATCGCCAAGTTGTGAACGTGGGCTTTCCGACTAAGAGCGTCGGCAACCACCTTTGCTTTGCCCGGATGGTAGTGGATCTCAATTTCATAATCTTTTATGAGCTCCAACCATCTCCGTTGTCTCATATTCAGCTCCTTCTGCGTGAAGATATACTTCAAGCTTTTATGGTCGGTGTAGAGGTGAACAAGATTACCAAGTAGATAATGCCTCCACATCTTTAACGCCAACACCACTGCAGCAAGCTCAAGATCGTGAGTTGGATAATGCTGCTCGTGGTTTCACAGTTGACGAGACCCATAGGCGACTACACACCCTTCTTACATAAGAACACAGCTGAGACCGATGCCGATGCATCACAGTATACATCAAATGGCTTCATCGTGTCCGGCTGAGCAAGAACTGGAGCTGTTGTGAGATGTTTCACCAAAGTTTTGGATGCGGCTTCACATGCTGCATTCCACATGTATTTCCTGCCCTTCTTCGGCAGCTCCGTCATTGGTTTAGCAACTTTTTAGAAGCTCGGAATGAACCTCCGATAATACCCTGTTAATCCTAGGAAACTTCGGATCTCATGGACTGATTTGGGAGATTCCCACTTCAGCACTTGTTCAATTTTGCTGGCGTCCATGGCAATGCATTCTGCTGAAATAATATGACTAGGAAAGGCACTTGATCTATCCAGAATTTGCACTTGCTGAACTTGGCATATAACTTGTCCTCCCTCAGCCGTTGTAGCACAATGTGCAAATGTTCAGCGTACTCTTCTTCAGATTTGGAGTAAACCAATATGTCGTCGATGAATACAACGACGAACTTGTCTAACTCCGGCATGAATACATAATGTGGCGGACCGGAATCCGCTCATCCAGGATCGCAGAGGGTGGTGCCGCGCGATGCGACACCCGACAGCACACATCATAAGAACACATTATATTACATGGGAAACAAACTGAATGTACAAAGTAGTATACTTCTCAGTTACAAACTAGGGTCTTTTATTACACAGCGGAAGTTTCTTTTGTACAACTCACGCCCGCCTATCTAGCAAAAGTGGTTGCCCCGCCCTAGGGCAACCCACACTAGCTGCACTCCTCAGCTCAGCACGGCGTGTACGGCTCCCACTTAGCCGTGGTCCCCGACGGAGGGTAACCCTCGCCGGTGGACTCGTACTCCGAGTCCGTGGGTGGCTCCTCACCTGAAAAACACTTAAGCAGCAACCGTGAGCACGAAGGCTCAGCAAGTCTTAACCGACTCACCTAAGCATGAGACTCTACATGAGGTGTACCATGACATAGGATAGCAATGTTGCAGCAAATGGACACGCCTACAAGTTCATCCTTAGTTCATCTTTTAGCAACAAGTTTCATGAAGCTGAAATTTAGTGAGCAATATTTGGTGGCACACATGTAGCAATACAATTATATCATAACAGCAATATGGAATCATAACATTTCATTCATTAGTCTACGTTACGATGCAGTGAACAAGCGGTACTCGTCACCGCGAGGGACGGCGAATCGACTCGATATACACCTGCAGGGAAACCCAAAGAGCACGTCACGTACGCCCACCCGTGGAGCTGCACAGCACGCTCACTCGATGTCGTACGGGACAACCTTTAACCCAACAGCCCAAACGTTGAACCGATCGCACCGAAACGAGCAGGAGGTTCCCCACACGGAGCATCTCTCTATGCCCGTTGGCAGATTTCCACCTTGCTGCCCTCAACCTACACCTATAAATCGGTGTGCTATGCCTCGACGCCCGGAGGTTTAGGCTACATCGGTTTATCGGGGCCCATGTCACACCCGATATTCCGTAAGGAACACCGAGCGTATACTCACATGTATGCCAGGATCAGTTGAGTCATACATGTGCCGACAAGAGTGAAATATCATTGTATTACAAGCCAAGTATATCATACAACGTAATATTACATCATAAGACATAAAGTATCAATTATGAGTACAAGCACACTAATAATATAACAGCGGAAGACTTCTAGCGGGGTGCTCCAGTTCCACAGGCGTTGCCCGGGGGTTACGCCAACCTAGAACAACTCCTCAGGGTCGAAGTACTCCTCGTCAAAGTCTACGTCTTCATTTACACCTGAGTCAACATATGATATCCAACAAAAGCAAGTTTGAGTACCGTAGGTACTCAGCAAGTGTAGGAAAGAATGTTATGAAGGCCAACAACAAGGGAAGGCTAACATGGTTAAGCACTATGCATTAATCCTAAGCCTTAGCTTTGATTAGCAACCTATGTTACTAAGTGATCATCCCACCATCATCATAATTAAGTCATTAATGTTAGGTTACACCACCCAACAACTTCTTTTGACTCACTTCCATGTTTCTCTAATCATGGACAAGTCCAAGCCGCTCTTGACCGTGAGCACGGCTGTCATGACAGTTTGGTTCTCTGCAGAGATTGTACCACTTTACCCACAAGTAGTGATTTCATCCCCTGTTGCCAGGTGGACTAAGAAACCTCCCTGATATCCGTGGTTGCAAGCCACATTACACACTTCCTTTGGTGTGCGATCAGGAGATCACTACATGGCCGTTACAAAGGGTCTACCGGCAAGTACAAGCCCACTGAGGTTTCACCGCTGTAGTTCCTGGGAGTAACCCTCCCCTACAGAAGCCCCCTCTTGAGCCTTGCAGTTCCCAGGGCAGTCAAAAATGGACTCCCATTCCCCGCACCATCCAAACACTCATACTATACCGGCAAACTCCTAATTAATTGGCCAAGCTGCCCCATCTCAGTCTTGTGGTGGCACTGTAAAGCCGGGTTAACTGTTCCATGAACCGGTCCTTAGAATCTAGGACAGGCACTAACTCATTCCCGAGTCTCGTGCATGAAGCACCAACCAAACAACCAGCCTGTCTAGATTCATAACCACATGACACATATACTTGTGTCTTTCATATAATCCCACAAGACATGTATCATCAATGTTCCATTCATTCTCTAAGTTCTAGGTATGCATAGCTAAGCACATAAAATGATAACCATTAAGTCCTATCTAATTCCCTCCATGGTTTTGCAAGGAAAGATAAAGCAATGAAACTATGGAAACATCCTACACTGGGTTTCATATTAAGGACATCATGCAAATAATCTAACTATTCATCCTAGAATAGGATCAAAGTGATCAAGGAACACTTGCCTTTGAGTGAAGTGGGATTTACTTCAAACTCTTGATCTTGAAGGTTATGGAATAGTTCTTGAGTTGGTTCTATCCATGCATTTGTACCCACAAAACAGTAATAAACATGCCATAAGAATCATACCAAGTCATTTCAATCACATATGTTTAGTTACACACATGCAACTATTGATTTCTTGTCATTTTATGTGAGTTAGGATGAAAATATGTTTCAATTGGCTACTTATATCCTTTGATTTGACATTTGCCACATCTAAACACTCATTTCCAGTTTGAAAGATGATTTGAATGAATTTTAGAATTTATTAATATATGTGTATTTATTATAATTAATTATATCCTAGGAATCATTATTATAATAATTTTCAGAGCTCATATTCCTAATTTTCTACACTTCAGAACTTATTTAAGCATTTGGAACAGTTTCCAAAATTTTATTTAATATATATATTATTTTTATCTATTTTTCAGTATTTATTTAATAACTAAAAATACATTTTCAGTTATTTAAATAATTATTCTGGACTACAGAAACTTAAAATGCATAAGAACACAAAAGCAGAATATTATTGTGCTGTTTAATAATTTCCTACAATTTTTCTGTTATTTATATTATTTTTATTGAAATTTTCAGAGTTAGTTATCACTATATAATTAATTTCAGTCCTTAAACTAATTACTTTCAATTTCAGTTTTAATATTCTGGTCAGAATGTTTATACCTGATTTTTAATAAGTTTTCTAATATTTTTCAGAAACTATTTAGCCCTAATTTGAATAATTACATAATTAAAACCAACTTTTAATCTATTTTGGGCCAATCTGTAATATTTTCAGACTTCCTAGGGTTCAATTTGAATTTTACAGAACTATATTATCAATTTCTAGAATATGCAGGGGCTGTTTAGTTATTTTAAATTGAATTTACAAATTTCTGATAGTCCTAGGGTTAATTCTGCAAGAATCAGTGGCCATTTCCTATTTGTTTGAATCCCCAGGGACCTAACCAGAAGATTTCCAACGTTTATAACTGTTTTAAATATGGGCCGTTAGATCTGAGATCAACGGCCCAGATTAGATTAACCGAACCGGTATCGGTTCTTTTATTTCTAACCGTCCACTTCTAATCCGAGGGTCCAGAGGCGGCCACGTCGCCTCCCCCCTCTTCTCCCTCGCGGCCGGCGGCTGCGCGCGCCGGCGAGCGGCGGCGCCTCGCCGGAGGTTTCTGTTTTTCGCCGTTTCTCCGCTATTTCTCGATCTACTCGCACCAGAAGAGAGAGGGGAGAGTGGGGAACTCACCTAGGGTGATTTTTGGACCTAGGAACGGCCGGAGAAGTGTGCTCGACGGCGACCGAAAGCAACTCCGGCGATCTTCGTCGATGACGATTTCCAGGCTCTTTCCCGCAGGGAATTTGATCGGGAATCCTCTCTGGGGGTGGTTGGAGCACGTAGGGTTCACTGGAATCGAAGATCTCCGAGCGTTTTCGAGGAATTCGACTTTGGGGCGGTTTTCCAATTCGGGGCGATCTGTGCGGTTTCTGTGGGAGAAATGGCCGGGGGTCGGGCTGGTTTTATAGAGAGGGGAATGGCGGCGGTTGTGCGGCGCCGGTTGGCGAAGGGACGCGCGAATTTGGACATGTGCCGGCGGTTTCCTCCACATGTGATAATAAGCGGAAATGAGAGGGAGGGAAGAAAAGGAGGTGGCGGTTTTGGAGGGAAAAGAGCCGACGGCCGGGCTGGGCAAGGAAGGGGGAGGGGGTTTACTCATTTGGTGAAAAGTTAGGGTATTACAATTCTACCCCCCTTAAGAAAAATCTCGTCCTCGAGATTGGATTTACAAAGGGAATAGATCAGGGAATTGTGATCTGAGTTCATCTTCCCTTTCCCATGTAGCTTCTGCCTCGGGATGATGTTTCCATTGCACCTTATGCATGCGGATTATCTTGTTTCTCGTGACTTTTTCCATTGTGTCAAGGATTTTGATGGGGTACTCGGTATATGAAAGATCCTCCTGTATGTCCAACTCATCCATTGGCAGATGTTCTTCTGGTGTTCTCAAACACTTCTTGAGTTGTGATACATGGAACACGTCGTGTACATCCGACAACTGAGAGGGTAACTCTAACTGATATGCTACCTCTCCTTTTCGTTCCAGTACCTTGAATGGTCCGATATACCGAGGTGCTAACTTCCCTCTTACTTTAAATCTCCTTAGTCCACGCATAGGTGACACTTTGAGGTACACATAATCTCCCACTTTGAAGACTAGTTCTCTTCGCCTTGTGTCAGCATAGCTCTTTTGTCTTGTTTGAGCTATCTTCAGATTATTACGAATTTCTCTTACTTTCTTTTCTGCATCTCTTAACACTTCAGGCCCAAACACCTTATTTTCACCTATTTGATCCCAAAATAGTGGTGTTCTGCATCTTCTCCCATATAAGGCCTCAAATGGGGACATTTTCATACTTGCTTGGTAGCTATTATTGTAGGAGAATTCTGCATACGGCAAATTCTTATCCCAACTCCTACTATTCTTGAGTGCACAAGCCCGGAGCATATCCTCAAGAATCTGATTGGTCCTTTCGGTCTGCCCATCAGTTTGTGGATGATATGCAGAACTGAAATTTAATCGAGTCCCCATAGACTCATGTAATTTCTGCCAAAACCTTGAAGTGAACTGTGTACCTCTATCTGATACTATCTTTTTAGGTACACCATGTAGGCACACTATTCTTGACATATATAGTTCTGCTAGTTTGGAACCGTTGTAATTTTCCTTCACTGGAATGAAGTGAGCAACTTTTGTCAATCTATCCACTATCACCCATATCGAGTCATACCCTGTCTGTGTCCTGGGCAAACCCACTATAAAGTCCATCCCTATTTCTTCCCACTTCCATTCAGGTATCTTTAGTGGTTGTAATAACCCTGCAGGTCTTTGATGTTCTGCTTTGACTAGTTGACATGTGTCGCATAATGCCACATGCTCTGCAACATCTCTTTTCATTCCATACCACCAATACCTTGTCTTAAGATCATGATACATCTTTGTACTTCCAGGATGGATAGAATAATCAGAATCATGAGCCTCTTTTAATATTAACTTCTTTATTTCTTTGATGTCTGGTACACATATTCTTTTACCATGCCATACGATACCATCCTCATCTTCTCTAAATCCCGGGGCTTTGTTTTCTTTGATCAACCGTCTGATCTCTTTGATCTTTTCATCGTTCTTTTGACCACTCCGTATATCTTGTTCCAAGGTTGAATTAACTTCCATTGCTATAGCTTCCGTATGATTCACCAAGCATAAGTTGAGCTTTGCGAACTCTTCACACAGTTGGGGTTGTAGATCTCTTATGGTCAACATATTGACATGTGTCTTCCTGCTCAAAGCATCTGCAACCACATTGGCTTTTCCAGGATGATAGTTGATCCCCACATCAAAATCGTTAATGAACTCCAACCATCTCCTTTGCCGAAGATTTAGATCCGGTTGAGTGAAGATATACTTCAAGCTCTTGTGATCAGTATAGATCTCTGTCCTTTTACCCATTAGGTAATGTCTCCATAGCTTTAATGCATGCACAACTGCTGCCAACTCTAGGTCATGGGTAGGATAGTTCTTCTCATGCTTCCGAAGTTGTCGGGAAGCATAGGCAATAACATGCCCTTCTTGCATAAGCACACATCCTAACCCTTGCCCTGATGCATCACAATATACAGAGAATGATTTTTCCATATCAGGCATAACCAAGACTGGGGCAGTTGTTAACTTCTTCTTTAATTCTTGGAAGCTTGATTCACACTCTTGAGACCATATGAAAGCAGCTCCTTTTTCCAACATCTTTGTGAGTGGCTTGGCTATTTTTGAAAACCCTTCAATAAACCTTCTGTAATAGCCTGCCAATCCTAAGAAGCTTCGGATCTCCCCAACATTCTCTGGTGTCTTCCATTTTTGCACACCAGATATCTTTTCTGGGTCGACTGCAATTCCTCCTTCAGAGATGATATGTCCCAGAAAAGCGACTTTCTTGAGCCAAAATTCACATTTACTGAATTTGGCATAAAGTTGGTTTTCCCTTAGCTTTTGTAAGACTATCCTCAGGTGCTCTTCATGTTCTTTCTCATTCTTTGAGTATATGAGGATATCATCAATGAACACTACCACAAACTTGTCCAAGTATTTCATGAACACCTTATTCATAAGGTACATGAAATATGCCGGAGCATTTGTCAGTCCAAAAGGCATAACTGTATATTCATACAGTCCATACCTAGAAACAAATGCCGTCTTCGGAATATCTGATTCCCTTATCCTTAGTTGATGATATCCGGAACGGAGGTCAATCTTGGAGAATACACATGCACCTCTTAATTGATCAAACAAGTCCTCAATACGTGGTAAAGGGTACTTGTTTTTGATTGTCACTTCATTGAGGGCACGATAATCTACACATAGCCTCTTGGTTCCGTCCTTCTTTGGTACAAATATGACCGGAGCTCCCCATGGTGAGGAACTGGGACGGATATACCCTTTCTCCGATAACTCTCGGATATGATCCTTGAGTTCTGCTAGTTGTTGGGTATCCATCCGGTATGGTCTTTTATATATAGGAGCAGTACCAGGTACTAGTTCTATAAGGAACTCTACTTCTCGGTCCGGTGGCATACCTGGTAACTCCTCGGGAAACACATCCTGGAATTCATTGACCACCTTTATATCCTCAATAACTACCTCAGTTTTGTTGAGTTGTACATTCCCAGAGGGTACTTGAACAGACGTGAACTCAACCTTAGTTCCATCCGTATGAGTTAGTTCCACTGTCCTTGTTGAGCAATGTATAACTCCTTTGTACTTGGTCAACCAGTCCATCCCCAAGATGATATCTATTCCTTGTGACTCTATCACAATAAGGTTTGCAAGGAATTCTACTCCATTGACTCCTAGCTTTACCTTGGGGCATATTTGTTTTGTCTTTATTTCTCCTCCAGGAGAATTCACTAATAACACTCGATTCATAGATGTAACTGGTAATTTGTGCTTGGTTAAAAATTCTTTGGCTATGAATGAGTGTGTTGCACCCGAGTCAAACAGAATGGTAGCAGGATGAGTGTTCGCGGAGAACATACCAATCACCACATCTGGTGCCTCCTGTGCTTCTTCCATCGTCACATGATTCACCTTGCCACGCACAAGGTGCTGTGCCTGAGGTGGCTTCTTGTTGGGGCACCGGTTGGCATAGTGTCCCGTTTCTCCGCAGTTGAAGCATTGTCCCGTGACCTTGTTCATGGGTGCCTTGTTGCCTGTTGGTGCATTTTGAGGGTTTGGCCCTGCAGGACGAGGTTGGAATGCAGGGCGTTGTTGCTGCACTTGTGGTCTCTGCTGTTGTGGTTGGAAAGTTGGGTTTCTAGCAGCAGGGTTGTAGTTCCTCTGAAACTGATTGGGAGCTATGGGTCGATTCATCGCTCCCGTCGGCGGTGATGAGAAACGGGGCCGACCGTTGCTGCTAGAAGCCTGTCCCTGCCAATTCATTTTCCTCTTTCGTTCTTCGACCAACTTCTGTCTTTTCCTTTCCACTATGAAAGCCTTGTTGATGAGCTTTTGGAAACTTTCATAGTCACTTGAAGACATAGCATATTGTATCTCTGAATTCAACCCTTCAATGAAACAGTCTTGTTTCTTCTCATCAGTATCTATGTCTCCCGGAGCATAGCGAGATAACTGTGTAAACTTAGTGAGGTACTCTCGCACGGACATGCTCCCTTGCTTCAGATTGAGGAATTCCTTCCGTTTGTTCTTGATTTCTCCGGCTGTAACATAATGGTTACGGAAGGCAATTTTGAACTCATTCCATGTGATACCCTCAGGATTCTCATGGGCTTCTTTGTATGCAGTCCACCAGTCAGCTGCAGATCCATAGAGTTGGTGAGAAGCAAAGAGCACTCTCTCACGTCCTGGGCATTGAATGATCTGCAACTTGTTCTCAATGTTTTTGAGCCAATCATCAGCTTCCAATGGCTCAATAGCGTTATCGAACTTTGGTGGTTGAGTGCTTAGGAACTCATTCAGTTTTGGTTGGCGGGGTGCATTCTGAATTTGTGGCTGCATGTTGGCCACCACTTGTGTCAGGTTCTGAATGAGTTGATTCTGCATGTTCATCATCTGTTGTATCACTTCTCCATCTGCCCTACGTGCAACTCGTGGCTGCCATCCAGGCAAAGGAAACTCTGCAGCCTCATTGTTGTTGTTCTCTTCATTGCGTCTCCTTCTTCCTGCCATCTGTTGTAAAAGTCTGTGTTTAAAATTAAGGTATAGATGTTCTCTTAGATGTATTGGGTTGTATGCTTACTTCATCCATTCTATACAAGAGTTACTAAAGTTTCTACTTCATTTATTAAATGGTCATGATTGAAACAAACTAAGCACTTATATTCCTTAATAGATAGTTACATACACTAACGTGGTTGTGAACATAAGCTTATGGCTTTCACAACTCACGTTCATCCACTAACATACATTACATCATTATTCTAAACAAGTTCACTAATCAACCATTACACTAGTCAATACATTACCATACACACGTACTACACGAGTTACTATATGAACAAGGACACCTATCTTAGTTGTCCCCTGGGTTCTGTGCACTTTCTTGTGGGTTCCCACCATTACCACCTGGGTTGCTAGCCTCGGACTCAGCTGTGGAGGCCTCAGGTGCTGGAGGAACATGAGGGCGTTTGGCTGCCCTGCGGTCTGGAGAGTCCGGAGTCCAGGTGTCTCCATCCGAAGCATAGAGATCACTTATCTCTCCATCCCTCATCCTCATCAGTCCACGCATGATGGCCTCCGACTTCTTCAAGAGATCCCGGACGTCTTGGAGTTCCTGTTGGCAGTTCTGTAGCCTTGCAGTGACGTCCACCCCTATCCGAAGACTCATGTCCATCTGCACTACATCACAACCTTCTTGGAGAGGCTCATAGTTGAATGTGGCGCTTCCACTTTGTCGCCGGGGAATGTACATGTATTGGGTCCCCTCAAGGCGGCCACGGTTGGTGTAGCTCTGGCAAGTGATAGCCTCCCAAGTGGCGTCCTTTTCAGCCTCTGCCATGGTGGACCTCCATGCTGGCGAGTTGTGTATCTTGAGCAGCTTGTTCTCATGGTAGATCCTCGCCTGCGACTTCCACTCGTCTCGCTCTGCGCGAGAGACTCGAGTGGTGTCGTACTGCACCTCTAGCTTGCCGGTATAACCAGCACAGCGAAGGAGGTGTCGGAGGCGATCCACCATGCCACTAGTGGACTCCCCGTGGGTCTGGTAGGTGGCGGGGTTGTCCACCTCCTCGGTAGTGCGCTCAGCCAACTGGTGTCGAGGAACTCGTCCTCCGGTGGACTTACGAGCCGTGAGACGTGTGCGTGCCATCTGTTTCAAGGAAAATTTAAAATGTGTTAGAAAATAAACAATATTATAATTTTGAGTATAGAAGAGGTTAGACAACATATATATACTTCAAATAATTCTCCTTTTAACAAAACACTAGTAAAAATAGTTTTTAATAAAATAGTGAGGTCTATCCCGTCCATTTCTATCTAGGTTTGCGTCCTACGGGCAACCTTGGCTCTGATACCACTTTGTCACACCCGATATTCCGTAAGGAACACCGAGCGTATACTCACATGTATGCCAGGATCAGTTGAGTCATACATGTGCCGGCAAGAGTGAAATATCATTGTATTACAAGCCAAGTATATCATACAACGTAATATTACATCATAAGACATAAAGTATCAATTATGAGTACAAGCACACTAATAATATAACAGCGGAAGACTTCTAGCGGGGTGCTCCAGTTCCACAGGCGTTGCCCGGGGGTTACGCCAACCTAGAACAACTCCTCAGGGTCGAAGTACTCCTCGTCAAAGTCTACGTCTTCATTTACACCTGAGTCAACATATGATATCCAACAAAAGCAAGTTTGAGTACCGTAGGTACTCAGCAAGTGTAGGAAAGAATGTTATGAAGGCCAACAACAAGGGAAGGCTAACATGGTTAAGCACTATGCATTAATCCTAAGCCTTAGCTTTGATTAGCAACCTATGTTACTAAGTGATCATCCCACCATCATCATAATTAAGTCATTAATGTTAGGTTACACCACCCAACAACCTCTTTTGACTCACTTCCATGTTTCTCTAATCATGGACAAGTCCAAGCCGCTCTTGACCGTGAGCACGGCTGTCATGACAGTTTGGTTCTCTGCAGAGATTGTACCACTTTACCCACAAGTAGTGATTTCATCCCCTGTTGCCAGGTGGACTAAGAAACCTCCCTGATATCCGTGGTTGCAAGCCACATTACACACTTCCTTTGGTGTGCGATCAGGAGATCACTACATGGCCGTTACAAAGGGTCTACCGGCAAGTACAAGCCCACTGAGGTTTCACCGCTGTAGTTCCTGGGAGTAACCCTCCCCTACAGAAGCCCCCTCTTGAGCCTTGCAGTTCCCAGGGCAGTCAAAAATGGACTCCCATTCCCCGCACCATCCAAACACTCATACTATACCGGCAAACTCCTAATTAATTGGCCAAGCTGCCCCATCTCAGTCTTGTGGTGGCACTGTAAAGCCGGGTTAACTGTTCCATGAACCGGTCCTTAGAATCTAGGACAGGCACTAACTCATTCCCGAGTCTCGTGCACGAAGCACCAACCAAACAACCAGCCTGTCTAGATTCATAACCACATGACACATATACTTGTGTCTTTCATATAATCCCACAAGACATGTATCATCAATGTTCCATTCATTCTCTAAGTTCTAGGTATGCATAGCTAAGCACATAAAATGATAACCATTAAGTCCTATCTAATTCCCTCCATGGTTTTGCAAGGAAAGATAAAGCAATGAAACTATGGAAACATCCTACACTGGGTTTCATATTAAGGACATCATGCAAATAATCTAACTATTCATCCTAGAATAGGATCAAAGTGATCAAGGAACACTTGCCTTTGAGTGAAGTGGGATTTACTTCAAACTCTTGATCTTGAAGGTTATGGAATAGTTCTTGAGTTGGTTCTATCCATGCATTTGTACCCACAAAACAGTAATAAACATGCCATAAGAATCATACCAAGTCATTTCAATCACATATGTTTAGTTACACACATGCAACTATTGATTTCTTGTCATTTTATGTGAGTTAGGATGAAAATATGTTTCAATTGGCTACTTATATCCTTTGATTTGACATTTGCCACATCTAAACACTCATTTCCAGTTTGAAAGATGATTTGAATGAATTTTAGAATTTATTAATATATGTGTATTTATTATAATTAATTATATCCTAGGAATCATTATTATAATAATTTTCAGAGCTCATATTCCTAATTTTCTACACTTCAGAACTTATTTAAGCATTTGGAACAGTTTCCAAAATTTTATTTAATATATATATTATTTTTATCTATTTTTCAGTATTTATTTAATAACTAAAAATACATTTTCAGTTATTTAAATAATTATTCTGGACTACAGAAACTTAAAATGCATAAGAACACAAAAGCAGAATATTATTGTGCTGTTTAATAATTTCCTACAATTTTTCTGTTATTTATATTATTTTTATTGAAATTTTCAGAGTTAGTTATCACTATATAATTAATTTCAGTCCTTAAACTAATTACTTTCAATTTCAGTTTTAATATTCTGGTCAGAATGTTTATACCAGATTTTTAATAAGTTTTCTAATATTTTTCAGAAACTATTTAGCCCTAATTTGAATAATTACATAATTAAAACCAACTTTTAATCTATTTTGGGCCAATCTGTAATATTTTCAGACTTCCTAGGGTTCAATTTGAATTTTACAGAACTATATTATCAATTTCTAGAATATGCAGGGGCTGTTTAGTTATTTTAAATTGAATTTACAAATTTCTGATAGTCCTAGGGTTAATTCTGCAAGAATCAGTGGCCATTTCCTATTTGTTTGAATCCCCAGGGACCTAACCAGAAGATTTCCAACGTTTATAACTGTTTTAAATATGGGCCGTTAGATCTGAGATCAACGGCCCAGATTAGATTAACCGAACCGGTATCGGTTCTTTTATTTCTAACCGTCCACTTCTAATCCGAGGGTCCAGAGGCGGCCACGTCGCCTCCCCCCTCTTCTCCCTCGCGGCCGGCGGCTGCACGCGCCGGCGAGCGGCGGCGCCTCGCCGGAGGTTTCTGTTTTTCGCCGTTTCTCCGCTATTTCTCGATCTACTCGCACCAGAAGAGAGAGGGGAGAGTGGGGAACTCACCTAGGGTGATTTTTGGACCTAGGAACGGCCGGAGAAGTGTGCTCGACGGCGACCGAAAGCAACTCCGGCGATCTTCGTCGATGACGATTTCCAGGCTCTTTCCCGCAGGGAATTTGATCGGGAATCCTCTCTGGGGGTGGTTGGAGCACGTAGGGTTCACTGGAATCGAAGATCTCCGAGCGTTTTCGAGGAATTCGACTTTGGGGCGGTTTTCCAATTCGGGGCGATCTGTGCGGTTTCTGTGGGAGAAATGGCCGGGGGTCGGGCTGGTTTTATAGAGAGGGGAATGGCGGCGGTTGTGCGGCGCCGGTTGGCGAAGGGACGCGCGAATTTGGACATGTGCCGGCGGTTTCCTCCACATGTGATAATAAGCGGAAATGAGAGGGAGGGAAGAAAAGGAGGTGGCGGTTTTGGAGGGAAAAGAGCCGACGGCCGGGCTGGGCAAGGAAGGGGGAGGGGGTTTACTCATTTGGTGAAAAGTTAGGGTATTACAGCCCATATATCCGATATGCCTTCGGTACGTTCAATACTTGTTCAGCAGGGCCACACACGGATCGGTTCTCAATCGACACGGGCAGGGCTGCGCACACAAGACTTCCTCTTGCTGCGCCCTAGCCCCTGCCTAGTCTCATTTTCATTACTAAAGTGATCTCACATCACTCAGCCGAACCCGTGTGTCCCAAGCCTATCTCACGAGTAGATTCCAACTACTCGACTTGTACCGAAGTTCTATGACTCATTAAGCATAGCCTGTCTACTCGAGGTCCTAGACACTACCCTCACTCTTTTAGGAACCTTTGGTTATGCAAGTGGGGGTCCATCCATCCTATACCTAATGCACAATCATACTTCATATGACACATGTAAACAAAGTAAAATTTATAAAAAGGTTAATGCAAACTGGGGCTTGCCTTGTTGCTGCTGGTCAGTAGTTAGCTCTTCGTCCGGAAGAAGAAAATCCAGCACTTCCGGGGTCTCTTCTTCAATGGCTACACGTTGAATACAATACTACATGTAAATTTAAATGCAATGTGTAAACTTGGATACTTATTTACTAATAACTCTAGCTATCCCTCCCCTTTGGTTCTGAAATTTTTATTGTGGCTTGTTAGGGTCCTAACCAGAGTCTTGACCAAGTTTCATTTGAAACAAAGTTCATTTGAACCTTGTACAAATAAAAGCCCATTTGGTCAATATTCGAGCCTCTGAATAATTCCAGGGGTTTTCATGGCTCTAACCATTACTTTCTGGAAACTAGACTTTAAGATGGTTCTAATGGAATTGGTTTCATGTCATTTGAAGAATTCTACTGAAAGTTATGCCCTACTTAAGATTGGAGAAAATCTGAAAAATGTTTCTGTACATTTTTCTATTTTCTCAGGGCAGTTCTCTTAATCACCCCATCAGGGTAAATAAATGAACTTGGATGAGTCTGAAAATTTTACTGGGATTCAGGGATTTTCTACTGAACCTCTCAGCCAAATTTCAGAATTTTTCATAAAGTAGTTCTCCAGATAAAATTCCCAATATTTTAAATTTAGGGATTTAATTCTGGAAAACTATTCACTTTCATGAGCTGAATTTGGTATTTCTGGAAATTACTCAGAATTCTGAGTTCAGCAAAATTTGGTTCATCAAATTTGGAGTTTCCTAGCCAAAGTTCTATTCATTTGAAGTTTGAACAAAAACTGGAAATTCGAATAAAATTTAAACTCTGCGGGTGGGGTCCCCCGGCTACATGTCAGCTCCTCAGCTAACCCACACCGGAGCCCGCAGAATCACCTGCGCAGCCACACGGAATCCCGGTGCTGCAGCAAATCCCGAGCGCCCTCAGCAGCGACTGACACACGGGGCCCGCAAGGCTTCTTCCACCTCGCGCTCCCGTGGCTCCCCGCCGCCGAGCTCGCCGGAGCTCTCGCCGGAGAGGGGTTCCAGCCCCTGGAGCTCCCTGATTCTTGCCGCCTGTGCCTAACTCGACTCGGAGAACACGCTGGTGCCCTTGCCGGAGCTTGACAACGGCCGGAACAGGGCTCCCGACGGCAACAGCGGCCGGAAGCTCACTGGCGACGTTGAACTCAGCATCCCCTGCACCTTTTTCGATGCGGTTTGCTCGGGGAGCTCCGCTGACACCCGCTGATCATGGATATGGGCACCGATCTCTGTGGAAACAGCTGCAACTACGACCTCACCGGTGACCTAGATCGGAAATCGGCGCCGATGCAAAAAGCTCGAAGAACATCGCCCCTACTCGATGAAACTCGATGATTTCTGATTCCAGAGACGCGTGGGCAAGTCTAGATCATGTCCTTAGCTCGGCCTAAGGAGTGGTGGCTTACTTGCTCCGAATTTCCGAATTCCTCACGGTTCGGTTCTAAACACTCCGACGCGCTAATCCCTCAAATACATTGCTGATCGTGCGAGATAGAGGGCGAGGTCAGTATGGTCGTGATCAGTACCTCGCGGCGGTCTTTTCTTGTGTTGCTCATCGGGCACGAGAGCGGCTGTGCTGGCCGGACGCCGGCGATCAGAGAGGGCGGCGTTTCTGTGCTCGCGCGGAATCGAGAAAGAAGCTCGGTCGGGGGGGGGGGGGGGTTCTTGTTTGGGAAACAGGAGGAAGGCGGCGTGGGCTGTGCGCTGGCCTTTGAGCTGCGGTTTTGGCACCGTGAGGTGGCCCTGTGCTGCCTCGGTGGCTCCCCGTTGCTCCCTGCCTTGCGCGCGAAGTCGAGCCCGGCTGCAACAACCGACTGAGTACTCGTGTGTGCAGCTGACATGTGGGCCTCCCCTTCTCTTCTTTTTCCAAATTTCTTTTCTGGTTTTTGCTAATTATCCCACCAGCTACTCACAATTTAATGTGAGACTTAGCCCCCAAGTTTTGGTTCAAATTTAAGTCCTCCAATTTGAAATTTGGTTGGTCCAATTTGCTTCATATTTGAACTGAATTTCAAATTCAGTTTTGAATTATAGCAAATTTGGCTCCCGACAAGATGAACTCCAATGGGGATGAAATTTGGTGGGCTTACTCAGAAAAATGTGCTGAGTTTGAATATGAAGCTAACTTTTGAATTTGAGTGATGAAAGTTGCTACAATTTGAATTTACATTCAAATTGGCCTCTTTTTCAAATACCTCCAAAAGTGCCTCAAAAAGTGTTGGATTTACATGAAACTTGGACTGAACCTTCCCAAGACTTTTGAAGTTCTAGGGGTGAGTTCAACCTCTCATGTTCATGTTTAAAATTCCCACTTTTGTGAAAATGAAGGCTTTCCCCTCTAATCACTCTTTTGATGGAGGTTACTTGCTCTTCACAATATTTCCTAAGATCTCCAATATAAAAACTGTGGTGTTGTGAGGTGAAGAAAAGTTTTTGCAAGTCCCTTTTCTTGGGCTTTTACATCTCTCCCCCCTTAAAAGAATCTCGTCCCGAGATTACAAAAGAAGAGATAGCGATGTAGTAGGGACTTACCCGTGTTGAGAAGCCATGAACTCCGGGTAATTTGAGCGAAGGAACTCCTCGGTCTCCCGCGTCGCTTCTTCGGCGGTGTGGTTACTCCAGAGTATTTTGTAGAACTACAACGTTCTGCTACACGTGGTTCGGGCTTTCTCATCAAGAATTTCCACCGGATACTCATCATATGTTAAATCCGGTTTCAGCTCGCCGATGTCTTCGGTAGGAACAACAGCCGTATGCTTCAAACATTTTCGCAGTTGCAAAACATGAAAAACATCATTGACACCAGCAAGAGATGCCGGTAACTCCAATCGATACGCCGCTGGTCCGCACTTCTCGGTGATAGCATAGGGTCCAATGAAACGGGGAGCGAGCTTCCCCTTCACACTGAACCGGTGCACGCCCTTCATCGGAGACACGCGGAGGTACACGTGTTCCCCAACGTCAAAGTGCAACGGTCTACGCCTCTTATCAGCGTAGCTCTTTTGTCGGGATTGAGCGGCCTTCAAGTTAGCTTGAATCGCCCGAACGCGCTCTTCGGCGTCGTTCGCCACATCAACCCCGAATGTGACCCTTTCACCGTACTTGCACCAATTTAATGGGGTGCGGCATTTGCGACCGTAGAGAGCTTCGTAGGGTGCCATCTTGATACTCGCCTGATAGCCGTTGTTGTACGAGAATTCCGCCAATGGTAGATGATCATCCCAGTTCCTACCATGGTGGATGGCACATGCTCTCAACATGTCTTCCAGAACTTGATTCACCCTCTCTGTCTGGCCATCTGTCTGAGGGTGATAGGCGGAGCTCCTGATCAACTTAGTACCCAATGCAGCGTGTAGCTGCTCCCAAAAGCGAGATACAAATAATGCACCTCGATCTGAGACGATGGTCTTGGGTACCCCGTACAGGCATAGAATCTTTGCTATATATAGCTCCGCATTTTTGCCGGCATTGTAACGTGTATTCACCGGAATGAAGTGAGCCGTCTTGGTCAACTGATCAATGATTACCCAAATGGAATCATGCTTGTTGGATGTTAGGGGTAATCCCACAATGAAATCCATGCTCACATCTTCCCATTTCCATGCCGGGATCTTCAGGGGTTGCAACAGCCCTGATTTCTTCATGTGATCAGCTTTCACTCGTCTACACGTATCGCACTCGGATACGTGCTTAGCTACCTCCCGCTTCATCCGTGTCCACCAAAATTTCTTTTTCAAATCTTGGTACATTTTGTTGCTGCCCAGATGAATGGAGTACTTGGACAAGTGAGCTTCATCGAGGATCTTCTTTCTCAACTCCATATCTCGGGGTACGACTATGCGGTCATTGAACCACAGCGTCCCCTCATCATCTTTCCGGAAACATTTAATTTCTCCATTGTCTATCCGTCTCCGGAGATGTGCCATGCCTTTATCCGTTTTCTGAGCTGCAATGATGTCCTCCCTAATAGTAGGGATGAGGGCAAGGTTGTACAGCGACCCATAAGGAACCAAGTATAAACTTGGCTCTTCCTCCTCCACCGGTGTAATGGTGAGGTGATGGACATGTGATTTCCGACTCAACGCGTCGGCAACCACATTCGCCTTGCTGGGGTGGTAATGGATCTCAATCTCATAATCTTTGATCAGCTCTAACCACCTCCTTTGCCTCATGTTCAGCTCCTTCTAGGTGAAAATATATTTTAAGCTCTTGTGGTCGGTGTAGAGATGCACCAGATTCCCCAGGAGATAGTGCCTCCACATTTTCAGCGCCAAAACCACTGCAGCAAGCTCAAGATCATGAGTGGGATAATGCTGCTCATGGTTCCGAAGTTGGCGTGAGCCATAAGCGACCACACGTCCTTCCTGCATCAACACGCAGCCAAGCCCAATACCAGACGCGTCACAATACACGTCGAAGGGCTTTGTTGTATCCGGCTGAGCTAAGACCGGGGCTGTGGTGAGATGCTTCACCAATGTTTGGAATGCTCCTTCACACGCCGTGTTCCAAACATATTTCGTCCCTTTCTTCAGCAACTCTATCATCGGCTTAGCGAGCTTGGAGAAACTTGGAATGAATCTCCGGTAGTATCCCGCTAACCCGAGGAAGCTTCTGACTTCATGGACTGAAGTGGGAGCTTTCCATTTCAGCACTTGCTCTATTTTTCTTGGGTCAACCGCAATGCCTTCTGCTGAGATTATATGTCCCAAGAATGGCACTTGGCTGATCCAAAACTCGCATTTACTGAACTGGCGTAGAGCTTATGGTCTCGCAATCTTTGAAGAACGGTCCGCAAGTGTTCGGCATGTTCGGCTTCTGTCTTGGAGTAAACCAAGATATCGTCGATGAACACTACCACGAACTTGTCCAGCTCCGGCATGAACACCGAGTTCATGAGATACATGAAATGGACTGGAGCTTTTGTGAGACCAAAAGACATGACGAGATATTCATATAGTCCATATCTCGTCGAGAAGGCCGTCTTCGGAATATCCTCCGCCCGGATTTTAATCTGGTGATATCCAGAGCGAAGGTCCATCTTGGAGAATACACTTGCCCCCACAAGTTGATCAAACAAAATGTCAATACGGGGCAGTGGGTACTTATTCTTGATGGTGACGGCGTTGAGCGGCCGGTAATCCACACACAGCCGTAGGGTTTCATCCTTCTTCCTTACAAACAGCGCCGAGCATCCCCAAGGCGAGGAGCTCGGCCTAATGAAACCCTTGCTCAACAGATCATCGAGCTGTTCTTTCAGTTCAGCCAGCTCATTTGGAGCCATCTTGTATGGTCTCCGTGATATGGGCGTAGTCCCAGGTGCAAGTTCAATCTTGAACTCGACATCCCGCTCAGGTGGCATGCCCGGAAGATCATCCGGAAACACGTCGGGGTACTCCCGGACTACGGGGATGTCTTCTAACTTGAGAGCTTCAGCATTCTTAACTGCTAAAACTTCCCGGACTGGAGTGTCTAATACCATGGAATGCGGACGGTGGAATGGGGAGTTTAAGTGAACCGTCCGTGTCCGAGTCTCCAGGACAGCGCCATGGTATTTTAGCCATGACATCCCTAAGATTGCATCAATCTTTTGTCCCATAAGGATTATCAAGGTGGTGGGATATAGTTTCCCACCTAAGCACAGAGGTGCTTTTGGAATCATCATATTAGCTGAAATCTTCCCTCCCGGTGAGCAGATCATATAAGTGCAGTCGGTTGGGAAGACTTGCATTTGATGCTTAGCCACATAGGATGCACTTATAAAGCTGTGGGTTGCACCAGAATCAAATAATATGACGATGGCTTGATTGTTGAGAGTATACGTACCCGCCAGCACGTTGTCTCCCTCTGGGGCGTCCTCATTGTCGAGGTTGCGGACACCCCAGTCCTCTGACCAACCTTCTTCACCGGAGGTCGGCCTCGAGCACCGCCCTGGAACTGGGCTTGCCCGCTGCTCTGCTGCCCCTGGGGACAGTCCTTCCCGAAGTGGCCCGCCTGGCCACACGTGAAGCAGGTGAAACGGGGCGGTCCCCCGCTGATCGGTGGACGGAATCCCGGGGCGCGTTGTGGTGGTGGAAACGCCCGGGGTACCGTCTGCTGCTGCTGCTGCTGTCTTGGTGGCGGCATCGGCGGATGGAACGGAGGTGACTGAAAAGGACGTCCCCCGAACCGTTGAGGTCGCGCCGGTGGATGCCACTGCTGCCCGGATGGTGTCCGATACACCATACGGTACTTCTGGGGCGCGCCACCACCGCTGCTAGGTGGAGCGCTGCGCTTCCTCTGCTCAGCTGCCAACTCCCGCTGAGCATCCTCTTGCATAATCACGGCATTGACTAGGTCGTTGAATGTGCTGCGATTCCACTGAACGATATGTGTCTTCATCTCAGGGTGTAACCCCCGATAGAAGTGCTCCCGCTTTTTCTCCTCCGTGGAGATATAGTCTGACGCGTATTGCGCCAGATGGTTGAAGGCACGGGAGTAGTCATGGGCACTCCTCCCGCCCTGCTTCAGCTCCAAGAATTCTTGGAACTTCCTCTTCATGATCCCGGGAGGAATGTGATAGGCGCGGAACGTCTCCCGGAATTCTTGCCATTCCACGACATGGCCAGCCGGACGTGAGGCGACATAATTCGCCCACCACGCACCAGCGGCACCGTGGAGTTTCTGCGCTGCGAACAGAGTCTTCTGCCGCTCCATGCATTGGAGCAGCCCGAACTTGGACCCGATGGTCCACAGCCAGTTGTCCGCCTCCAGTGGTTCTTCGGCTTCGGTGAACACTGGAGGGTGCGTACTCATGAAATCCGAGTACGACACTTCACGGGGATCACGAGGCCCTCTGTCTTGACGCCCCCCCCCCCCCCGCCTAGGACGTATTCTGCACGATCGTGCGGAGCAGGTCGGTCTGCTCCTCACGACCTCCCACCAGTGCCGCTATCACATCCGCTAGAGTAAGTGGAGGCGGCGGTGGTGGCTGCTGCTGCGGGATGCTGTCGTAGGCCGGTGGCTGGGAGTCATCGCCTCCCCCTTGGCTAGAGCCACCCACCTCGTGCATGGTCCTAGTGCGAACCATCTGCAACCATACGACATTAACATCAGTCCCGCGACAGATTGCATGCAGTACAATAAAAATAGGCTTAAAACATAATGACATTAATTCATGCGATACATCTCGTATGTAGATAATGTAATAACTTTGCACAAGCTACACCATTACCAGACCAAACACAAGCTAGTTTAATCCAACTTGATGAACCTCCACTTTGGAAGCTCACCATAACTAGGTTTGGTCACTACGAGATATTATTATCGCTTTGTCATCACGTATACCACCCTTAGGGTACAACACCCTCTCCAATGAGTTCAAACTGTCATTCTTCTGTCAGAATGACCAGTTTCTACCTATTCCCAGTTTTGACCTGGTTCTGGGCATTTTCATGACTCAAGTTGAATACCAAAGTTAAAGTTAACTTCTGTATCTTTCCAACGAGTATTCATTTGCCCCCAGATCAGCTTTGGTTAAAAAGTTATGCTAATTCAAAGTCAGCAGAGTTTCTGGAAGAATTTTAACAGCACCTCCCTTGGAAGTGGCTGTTTTGAACCCTGGTTTCCACTGAAATCTGTGCTGAAATTTCAGAAACTTTGAATTGCAAAGATGTCACACATCTTCTACTCTTTCTAAGGATGTATCATATGAAAATTTTTAATTTTTCTACTGGGAGTTATCATTGAAAAACAGAACGGTCCAGAGAATGTTTCACTCTGTCCTGGTTCTGGACAGTTTACATTTCTCTGGGAATTAAGCCATCTTAAGGTGAGTTTCAGCTCTGGAAGTCTACAACAAAGTTGTAGAATACTTCAATACCTTTCCAGAACTATATAGCACACCTCCCTGGGCTAAAGGACCTGTGAGTTATGCTCTGTTGAAGTTCGGCAACCTTGCTGCCAAAACAGAGCACTCTGTTTTTCAGTCTTTTGGAACTACACTCATCCCTTTTCAATTTGTCTACCCAACCAGGGTCCTAATTGTTGAACCTAATGATTTTAATTCCTTGTTATCATTATTTTCATGCATATGCCTACAATATCTCGGTACTACGTTCCTCACAACAGAAAATCCTAACCGGATTATACCGGCATATACGTCTCAAATGTCGCACTAAACGGTCTCTCGCACACGTTTACTACACGGATACTTACGTGGTTAGTACCTGCAGAAGACCACACAATAGTAGTGCACTCAAGGGTTTTGTTTCCATTTCAGGCAGTACCATATTTAAAAGTAAATACAAACGCCCGTATCATTGCTATACGGCCGTCCTTGAGTTAGGTCACGTCTCAAGGTACGTGATCGTGTTTCAACACCACACGACGGGGAACCCGAGTATGTCATGAACGGGTCGTCACGGTTGGGAATGTTATCAACCCAACAGATACCACCAACTGCCCGGCAGGGCACGCCGATGGCAAGCGCTGCGTGTGTCCCCCTGGGCTATTTCCAGACGAACACACTCTCGCGTTACTGACCACGCGATGGGGTCTCCACTTACTTGCCTAATGCACGCTAGGGATCAGCGTTTCATATGAACTCAGGAACATGAAGAGTTCAAGAGTTTCATATTGACGTCTCACACCAAGCTGTGAGACCTATCCCTGAACCACGTTCCTCGTCAGGGGGAGCTAACCGAAATTGAACCGCTTTCGGTGGCGTTCCTTACCATACTTACCAGAGCGTAGGTGCGTCGTTACAATAATTGAAATTCAGAATTATAACACATAGGTTAGTCTTTGCCACTTTAAGTAACTATGCTAATATAGTCCTTACTTGGGCAACTACCGATTCCTCACCGTAACCTAAGTTTTCCCATAATACAGTCCTTAAGTACTGCGCTATCCCCAATGCAGCTCTGATACCAGACTGTGGCGGACCGGAATCCGCTCATCCAGGATCGCAGAGGGTGGTGCCGCGCGATGCGACACCCGACAGCACACGTCATAAGAACACATTATATTACATGGGAAACAAACTTAATGTACAAAGTAGTACACTTCTCAGTTACAAACTAGGGTCTTTTATTACACAGCGGAAGTTTCTATTGTACAACTCACGCCCGCCTATCTAGCAAAAGTGGTTTCCCCACCCTAGGGCAACCCACACTAGCTGCACTCCTCAGCTCAGCGCGGCGTGTACGGCTCCCACTCAGCCGTGGTCCCCGACGGAGGGTAACCCTCGCCGGTGGACTCGTACTCCGAGTAAGTGGGTGGCTCCTCACCTGAAAAACACTTAAGCAGCAACCGTGAGCACAAAGGCTCAGCAAGGCTTAACCGACTCACCTAAGCATGAAACTCTACATGAGGTGTACCATGACATAGGATAGCAATGTTGTAGCAAATGGACACGCCTACAAGTTCATCCTTAGTTCATCTTTTAGCAACGAGTTTCATGAAGCTGAAATTTAGTGAGCAATATTTTGTGGCACAAATGTAGCAATACAATTATATCATAACAGCAATATGGAATCATAACATTTCATTCATTAGTCTATGTTACGACGCAGTGAACAAGCGGTACTCGTCACCGCGAGGGACGGTGAATCGACTCAATATACACCTGCAGGGAAACCCAAAGAGCACGTCACGTACTCCCACCCGTGGAGCTGCACAGCATGCTCACTCGATGTCGTACGGGACAACCTTTCACCCAACAGCCCAAACGTCGAACCGGTCGCACCGAAACGAGCAGGAGGTTCCCCACACGGAGCATCTCTCTATGCCCGTTGGCAGATTTCCACCTTGCTGCCCTCAACCTACACCTATAAATTGGTGTGCTATGCCTCGACGCCCGGAGGTTTAGGCTACATCGGTTTATCGGGGCCCATATATCAGATATGCCTTCGGTACGTTCAATACTTGTTCAGCAGGGCCGCACACGGATCGGTCCTCAATCGACACAGGCAGGGCTGCACACACAAGACTTCCTCTTGCTGCGCCCTAGCCCCTGCCTAGTCTCATTTTCATTACTAAAGTGATCTCACATCACTCAGCCGAACCCGTGTGTCCCAAGCCTATCTCGCGAGTAGATTCCAACTACTCGACTTGTACCGAAGTTCTATGACTCATTAAGCATAGGCTGTCTACTCGAGGTCCTAGACACTACCCTCACTCTTTTAGGAACCTTTGGTTATGCAAGTGGGGTTCCATCCATCCTATACCTAATGCACAATCATACTTCATATGACACATGTAAACAAAGTAAAATTTATAAAAAGGTTAATGCAAACCGGGGCTTGCCTTGTTGCTGCTGGTCAGTAGTTAGCTCTTCGACCGGAAGAAGGAAATCCAGCACTTCCGGGGTCTCTTCTTCAATGGCTACACGTTGAATACAATACTACATGTAAATTTAAATGCAATGTGTAAACTTGGATACTTATTTACTAATAACTCTAGCTATCCCTCCCCTTTGGTTCTGAAATTTTTATTGTGGCTTGGTAGGGTCCTAACCAGAGTCTTGACCAAGTTTCATTTGAAACAAAGTTCATTTGAACCTTGTACAAATAAAAGCCCATTTGGTCAATATTCGAGCCTCTGAATAATTCCAGGGGTTTTCATGGATCTAACCATTACTTTCTGGAAACTAGACTTTAAGATGGTTCTAATGGAATTGGTTTCATGTCATTTGAAGAATTCTACTGAAAGTTATGCCCTACTTAAGATTGGAGAAAATCTGAAAAATGTTTCTGTACATTTTTCTATTTTCTCAGGGCAGTTCTCTTAATCACCCCACCAGGGTAAATAAATGAACTTGGATGAGTCTGAACATTTTACTGGTATTCAGGGATTTTCTACTGAACCTCTCAGCCAAATTTCAGAATTTTTCATAAAGTAGTTCTCCAGATAAAATTCCCAATATTTTAAAATTTAGGGATTTAATTCTGGAAAACTATTCACTTTCATGAGATGAATTTGGTATTGCTGGAAAGTACTCAGAATTCTGAGTTCAGAAAAATTTGGTTCATCGAATTTGGAGTTTCCTAGCCAATGTTCTATTCATTTGAAGTTTGAACTAAAACTGGAAATTCGAATAAAATTTAAACTCTGCGGGTGGGGTCCCCCGGCTACGTGTCAGCTCCTCAGCTAACCCACACCGGAGCCCGCAGAATCACCCGCGCAGCCACACAGAATCCCGGTGCCACAGCAAATCCCGAGCGCCCTCAGCAGCGACTGACACGCGGGGCCCGCAAGGCTTCTTCCACCTCGCGCTCCCGCGGCTCCCCGCCGCCGAGCTCGCCGGAGAGGGGTTCCAGCCCCCGGAGCTCCCTGATTCTCGCCGCCTGTGCCTAACTCGACTCGGAGAACACGCTGGTGCCCTCGCCGGAGCTTGACAACGGCAGGAACAGGGCTCCCGACGGCAACAGCGGCCGGAAGCTCACCGGCGACGTCGAACTCAGCATCCCCTGCACCTTTTTCGATGCGGTTTGATCGGGGAGCTCCGCTGACACCTGCTGATCACGGATATGGGCAACGATCTCTGTGGAAACAGCTGCAACTACGACCTCACCGGTGACCTAGACCGGAAATCGGCGCCGATGCAAAAAGCTCGAAGAACATCGCCCCTACTCGATGAAACTCGATGATTTCTGACCCCAGAGACGCGTGGGCGAGTCTAGATCATGTCCTTAGCTCGGCCTAAGGAGTGGTGGCTTACTTGCTCCGAATTTCCGAATTCCTCACGGTTCGGTTCTAAACACTCCGACGCGCTAATCCCTCAAATACTTTGCCGATCGTGCGAGATAGAGGGCGAGGTCAGTATGGTCGTGATCAGTACCTCGCGGCGGTCGTTTATTGTGTTGCTCGTCGGGCACGAGAGCGGCTGTGCTGGCCGGACGCCGGCGATCAGAGAGGGCGGCGTTTCTGTGCTCGCGCGCAATCGAGAAAGAAGCTCGGTCGGGGGGTTCTTGTTTGGGAAACAGGAGGAAGGCGGCGTGGGCTGTGCGCTAGCCTTTGAGCCGTGGTTTTGGCACCGTGAGGTGGCCCTGTGCTGCCTCGGTGGCTCGCCGTCGCTCCCTGCCTTGCGCGCGAAGTCGAGACCCGGCTGCAACAACCGACTGAGTACTCGTGTGTGCAGCTGACATGTGGGCCTCCCCTTCTCTTCTTTTTCCAGATTTCTTTTCTGGTTTTTGCTAATTATGCCACCAGCTACTCACAATTTAATGTGAAACTTAGTACCCAAGTTTTGGTTCAAATTTAAGTCCTCCAATTTGAAATTTGGTTGGTCCAATTTGCTTCATATTTAAACTGAATTTCAAATTCAGTTTTGAATTATTGCAAATTTGGCTCCCGACAAGATGAACTCCAATGGGGATGAAATTTGGTGGGCTTACTCAGAAAAATGTGCTGAGTTTGAATATGAAGCTAACTTTTGAATTTGAGTGATGAAAGTTGCTACAATTTGAATTTACATCCAAATTGGCCTCTTTTTCAAATACCTCCAAAAGTGCCTCAAAAAGTGTTGGATTTACATGAAACTTGGACTGAACCTTCCCAAGACTTTTGAAGTTCTAGTGGTGAGCTCAACCCCTCATGTTCATATTTAAAATTCCCACTTTTGTGAAAATTAAGGCTTTCCCCTCTAATCACTCTTTTGATGGAGGTTACTTGCTCTTTACAATATTTCCTAAGATCTCCACAATAAAAACTGTGGTGTTGTGAGGTGAAGAAAAGTTTTTGCAAGTCCCTTTTCTTGAGCTTTTACACATAATTCATCAAGTACAAGAAGTCAGACGGAGCGTTGGTTAACCTATGACATGACGAGGTACTCATAGAGTGTATCTCATCGAGAAAGCTGTCTTCGGTATGTCCCCCGGTCGGATCTTGATTTGATGATAGCCCGACCAAAGATCCATCTTCTAGAATACCTTTGCACCCACAAGTTGATCGAACAAGATGTCGATGCGAGGCAAAGGATATTTGTTCTTTATCGTGATGGCATTTAGAGGACAGTGATCAACACATAGCCGCAGTGTTTCGTCCTTCTTCTTCATGAACAGCGAGAGTAACCCCAAGGTGAAGAACTTGGTCGTATGAAACCCTTGCTGATGAGTTTATTTAGTTGCTCCTTCAATTCCGCTAGCTCGTTAGGTACCATCTTGTAAGGCCTTCGTGAGATAGGTGTTGTTCCTGGCACCGGTTCAATCTTGAACTCGACGTCCCGTTCGGGCGGCATGCCCGGTAAATCATCGGGAAATACGTCGGGATAATCACGTACCACTGGAATATCTTCAAGCTTAAGCGCTTCCGTATGGTAGGCCTCTACCATATCTGGGTCTTCGCTGTCTAAAAACAGCATGAGCTGTCCATGAATCGGCGAGTCAATCTGGACAGTCCGGTTACCGATATTGAGAACGGCACCGTGACGATTTAACCAAGACATCCCCAATATTATGTCTATCTTCTTCCTATCCAACATAATCAGCGATGTTGGGTATATTTTTCCGCCCAAACACAAAGCTGCTCGGGAAACAATCTGATTAGCAGAGATATTTCCTCCCGGTGAACGGATAAGATAACTCGTTGTGGGAGTATTGGTGGATAATTGGTGCTGATCCACACATGTTTGCTGATAAAATTGTGGGTTGCACCGGAATAAAAAAGTACAAGCACAGGCACGTCTTTGAGAGTGAACATGCCCGCTAACACCGGTGCTCCCTCTGGGACATCCTCAATAGCAAGATGTTGCACGCTCCTGGATTGCAATGCTGTTGTATTGACTTGAGCAGGTGGCGGCATACCACCTGATAATGATGGTTGTCTGGTGTTCAACAACTTCTCCCGGCATTCTTCCCTAAAATTCCTAGAATGGTGGCAATAAGAACACAGGTGTTTCCCCGGTTCTTCGTTGACTTGTGGTTGAGAAGTTGATGTAATTGGCTGCAGCAATGATGCAACAGGTATCATTCGTTGCTGCGGCAATGGTGTTGCTTCAAGACATGATTCTTGAGCAGGAAATCTGTACTGAGTTGATCTTACTGGTGCTTCCCATAGTTCATCGGATGGTGTATGATACACCACACAGTATTTACTAGGAACAACTGGTGTGTCTTCTTGCACATCATCTCGGTCCCTCTTCTCTGCTTGACACTCAAGTGTCGCTTGTTCTTGCAGCAGAGCAGCACTGATCAACTCGGTGTAATTGCCTTGATTGAACAAAGCTAACTTATCTTTTAATACGGCACTCAGGCCATAGAAAAAGTAGTCACACCTTGCTGCTTCGCTTGTCGCATAAGCAGGAGCATATTGTGCCAAAAGGTTGAACCGTTTGACATAATCGAGGACACTCATGTCCCCCTGCTTCAAGTTCCTGAACTCTTGCTGCTGGGCCTTGATAAAACCCATAGGAATGTGACGTGCACGGAATGCTTCACGAAATTCCGTCCATTCCACTTGATGGCCTTCCGGAACGGCGGCGAGATAAGCGAACCACCAATTGCCGGCGGCTCCATGGAGCTGTTGAGCTGCAAACGAAGTCTTCTGATACTCATCACACTCAAACACTCCAAACTTGGACTCCATAATCTGAAGCCACTGATCAGCTTCCACTGGTTCGTTGGCTTTTGTGAAAATTGGCAGTTGTGTCGCCAAGAAGTTCAAATAGGTGTTCCGAGGTGGAACGACCTGTTGTGTATGTTGGAGTAAGCCCTGTTGATGGCGGTGCCCGTGGTGGAGTTGAGTCATCACCGTCTCGGCGAGAACCTTCCGCACTACTCAGAGAATGAGTACGCACCATACCGCAAAAGAATAATTTTGAGGGGAGTCAAAACTTGATCTCAGCAGTATGTGAAAGGATGTAAAACATGAACATGCTAAAACTTTATGAAAACAAAACAACATTTCATGTTTACACATCTTCCTAAAGCCAACATAATCAGTCCCCTATTCTGTACGGAAAAAAACCTTTCTGTACCTAATCCATATTTTGATCCGATTAGAAGCATTTTCATAACTCAAGTTGAATACTAAAGTGAAAGTTAACTTCAGTATCTTTTCAACGAGTACTCATATGCCCCCAGATCATTTTTGGATCAAAAGTTATGATTGTTCAAATTCGACATAATTTCTGGATAAAATTTGCCAGCATCTCCTTTGTATGTGGCTGTTTTCATCACAGTTGTACATAAAAAGGAAGTAAAAGTCTGAACAAACTATGAACTACAAAATTGGTGCAAATTTCATAACCTTTCCAGTGGTGTATTATATGACCCTTAGAGATTTTTCTACAGACTGTTATGGCTAATTTACAGAAACATCCAGAGAAGATTGCAGGTGTTCTGTTTTCTGAACAGTTTGCATTCATCTGGACATTCAACCAAGTTGGCGTCTGATTTTGCTCTGTAGATCTACAGAAAAGTTGTAGAGCACTTAAAAAACTTTCCAGAACTGTATCATACACCTCCATTGGGTCAAGATACTCAGAGTGATGCTGTGTCAAAATCCAGCAAAAAATTCTGCCAGAACAGAGCACTCTGTTTTTGGATCAAAAGAAGACTAGCAAGTGTCTTCTTTGATGCTTAGTTCAAATGAAGAGCTCAGTAACTAATATGTGCTTTCCAACATCCATTTGTAGTTTTAAAGTTAGTCATGAATGATTTCTTCATAGGAAAGAAAGCTATCTAGTGTAGTATGGTGGCGATGCACCGTAAGACATATGACGGTACTACGTTGCCTCACAAAGGAAAAACCTAACCAGATTACACCGGCATATACGTATCCTTAAGTGGCACTAAAACAGTCACTGGCAAACTTGTTCTACACGTACTAAGGTTTTTGTTGTTAGTACCTACATAAAACACACTCAATCATCAGGTTCGGCTGCACAGCGAACCCGGTCCCAATACAGTTGGTACACCCGTCCGTCATCACTCGCCCAGGTGTTCTCAAGCCAAACACGCCTTGAGCTATGTGTTCACGGTACTGACCATGTGACGGGATCTCCCATACTTGCCCGAAGCACGCCAGGGAAGGGCGTTGCTCGAATACCCCGAACAACATGAAGAGTCGTAGAGGATACTAAAGCGGGTCGGTTTACCTGCCACCCATGGGGTCCACCCTTCAGCTTGTGCACAAAGCGGGTCGGTTTACCTGCCACCCATGGGGTCCACCCTTCAGCTTGTGCACACTGGTGGACAGCGCTTACGTGCACCCCCCAAGACATAGAACATCCCGAGATGCACGATTTTCTGACATAACAAATAGGTTAGGTTGCCACCTTCATAATATGCTAATAGTAGTCCTTATGTGGGCCTAATATCGTTATCTCACCGTGTCCTAAGTCTTCAACGTAATATGATGCTCAATCCGTGCGCTATCCCGAACGCAGCTCTGATAGTAAATGCATTTCAAACACTCCACAATTTGAATCATTCAAATCGAAATCGACATTTGGTGAATTATTCAAATGGACAAGGGTATTAGGGACCTCAAAAATTCAGAGCAGTAGGAATTTAAGTTTGGAGGTTAAAATTTGGAAGTGGGGCCCTCTTGTCAGCCACACTAAACAGAGGATCCGCCTCAGCTCGGGTCTCCTTCGCATGGGCGAGCGCCAGCGTGCCGGCCGACCCGTTCCCGACGGGAAATCGGTGCCAGCTCCTGCTGTTCGACGTGTGACCCGCTTTTATCACTCCACAGGCTGACAAAGTCAAATTTCACTTCTATCTCGCGTTCCCTCGCTCTTTGCTCCGCTCCCACGAAGAACACCGCCACCGCCCGTGCTCTCGGTGTTTTGCTTGCCACAGTCGGTTGATCATCGATTGCTCGAGTTTCACACCGCAAGCATAAGCGCCTAAGCGTTCTCTAGCTACTCCCCTCGCCGTACCATAGTTTGGTAGCTCTGGGTGATCACAGTTCGACGAACACCGACGCCACGGTCACTTTCGCCTCTGCTTTCCTACACAAGAAAGGTGCGCTAGCTTCTCTAGGTCGTGTAGCTTCTCTCCGTTTAGCAAATGATTTACCGTATAACTGGAATTTTCCAAGTTTCTGAACCTTAGTACAAAACACCTGAGCTTGGTTGTGAGCCAAATTCGGTTCACCTGTACCACCAAAAGCCGAGCTCGTTGGCAAGTAGCTTGTACATCCCCTAGCACCTCTCCTCAAAGAAAAACCGAGGAAAATCATTGAGAATTGGCTCTGAGAGGGCAGTTCTTCGAGCCGCCTTGGAAAACGGTCTCGGTTCACCGTGGAGCTCAGTGTTGCCGGCCGTTTCACCGAGGTTGGCTGCCATTTCCAGCTTCCTTGTGGTTCCCTTGTGCTGTAGAGCCAAAAACCCGAAGCTCTGGTGAAGGACAGAGCCTAACCGACCTCACCAAAACCCTAGCAGGTGCTGTCGCCGGTGCGCACATGTTTCTGGCCATCGCCGGTGGCCGGCGAGTCCGCAGATGAGTTCAGGAGGTCGGAAAACGGGGAGGCGGCGAGTTTTGGCACGAGAGGTGGCCGGGAGACCGCCGCCGTCGGGCGTTTGGTGCGAGGAAGAAGAAGAAGCCGAGCACATAGGACCCACCAGCAGGGATTTAAACATTTCCCGAATTTTAGTTTTTAGTTCAAACTTCAAACCCACATAACTTTGGCTAGGAAACTCCAAAGCAAGTGAACCAAATTTTGTTGGATTCAGCTCTCTGAGTAATTTCTAACATATCAAGTTTCACTTTATGAAAATCCTTATTTCTCCAGAATTAATTCTTCAAAATTTAAATTGTTTAGAATTTTAAGTGGAGAACCCTTTGGTGGAAAATTCTGAAATTTGGCCAGGATGTTCATAATAATATCCCTGAGCTACCATAGAAATTTCAAATCCATTTGAGCTCATTTGATCCACCTAATAGTGTGATTAATGAAACTGTTCCAGAGAAAATGAAAAATGTCCAGAAACATTTTTCAGAATTTCTCTGAACTTGTTTAGCTCATATCTTTTGCTAGGAATCTTCAAAGGTGAAACCAACTCCATTAGAATCTTTGGAAATTCTAGTTTCCAGAAAGTCATGGATTGCTCCAGGAAAATCCTTAGAACACCCTAAGAGCTCCAATTAATGCCAAATACACATTTATTCATGGAGGGCTCAAATGAGCTATGCTGCAAATGAAAATTGGCCAAATCTCTGTTTAGGTTGTATAAAAACCACAGTAAAAATTTCAGAGTCATTGGGCCTGTCTAGCAGTACTTATGGTCTTAACAAATTCAACTTCAAATTCAAATGCATTCAGATTGACATATACATATATTTATCTTGTGTAGTCGTTAAGGTTGAGGAGCCAGAAGTCTTAGACTTCATAACTCCAGAGGAATAGCTAGCCTACGACCAAAAGAAGCAAGGCAAGCTCCGGTTTGCATTAGCCTTTTATAAACTTTATTGTTTTGAAAACTTTCATTGAGTATCCACTTTATTTATGTATTAGAGTCTTGTTTAAAAACCCAATTGCATAGCCAAGAAAACCCTGGATTGGGATTAGGTTTTTAAACCTTGATTAGCTACTGCAATGCTAAGATAGTGTAGGATTCAGTACAAGTCGAGTAGTTGGAACTGCTCGCGAGAATAGGCTAGTGGCACACCACTCGGTTAGAGATAGAAAATGGAACACATGGCACGAAAAATGAGACCGAGCGGAGAGTAAGGGCAGCAGGACTTTGGGGCCTGGATGTCATAGCTCTGCTTGTGTTGATTGAGGACCGAGCCGTGTGCGGGCCTGTTGAACAAGCTATAACAGTACCGAAGACCTACCGGATATATGGGAACCGGGAAACCGATGTAATTTTGGTAGCTAGGTGTTGAGGCATTGCTTGTCGTCCATAGGGTAGGTTGAGAGCTTGAGGTGTAAATCGGCTAGCGGCACTGCGAATGCGCGCGCAGAGACCTCTTGCTCGGGATGATAGGACCGGTTCAACATTTGGCTGACGGATAAAAGGTGGTTGCGTACGACGTCCATGATGGTTGCTGTAGGCAACATCGAGTACAGGCGTACGTGATGGGTTATTCAGGTAACCCTGCCGGTGTAAATCGATTATAATCCCCGTCCCTCGCGGTCAGGGAGTACCACATATTCACTGTACCGTGACGTAGAAAGAACAGGCTAGAGTCATGTTTAAAAGTTGCTGATTGAAAGCTATACCTTGGTTGCCAATGAATTGTTGTAGTTTAGAGCAAACTAAAGTTCTTTTCAACCTTGGGCAAAGCACATGAGAGGAATGCGTTTCTTGTTTGATTGCGGCTCTCTTATGTGTCTTGGCGTGAGGTTCTCTATAACTTGCTGCTAAAACTTAAAAGTAAGGTTCAACTATTCAGGCGTGTCCTTTGCAACTTACTTTCCTATTACACATTGCAATTCTAGCATGTAGAGTTACATGTTTAGGGGAGACGGGTCAGACTTGCTGAGCCATCGTGCTCACTGGTTGTGTTTGAAGATTTTGCAGGGTGTTATGAGGAGGAGACTCCCGAGGAGGAGACGGACCACCAAGAGGGCAACCCCTTCGAATGGGAGTCATGCACGCCGCCGTGTTAGTGTGCGTGTGTGCTAAAGAGAACACGTTCACAGGCTGAACATGAACTCTGTGCTTAGTCTACGCCCAGGAGTGTGGACTGACCATATTTTGTTGTAAACATGTCTATAAACTCTTTTATGTAATAAAACTTTGCTTCCGCTTTGTACCTTTTATGTGTGTTATCCGGTGCTGTGCAATGCAGCACCCCTCAGAGTGATCTAGGCTCATCGAGGCCGTGAGGCCCTCGCAGCGTGGTATCAGAGCTCGCTTGAGGTTTAACGCACATAAAAGGTCATCTTTTTCAAAAACTTGGTGAGGAACGAGTTAGTAGCCCATATAAGCATGTTATTAGTGTATAGAAACTGACAATACTAACCTATTTGCTTATGTTGGAAAATCAAGCCCCCTCAGGACGTCATATGTCTTTGGGGGGGGGGGGGTTCTTGCAAACGCTATCCACCAGTGCGCCCAAGCTAAAGGGTGGAGCCTCATGGGTGGCAGGTAACCCGGTCAGCTTTAGTATCCTATGCGACTCTTCATGTCGTTTGGGGTATTCGAGCAACGCCCTTCCCTGGCGTGCTACGGGCAAGTTGAGAGACCCCGTCACATGGTCAGTAACGTGAACACGTAGCTCAAGGCGTGTTTGGCTTGAGAGCACCCGTGCGAGTGATGACGGACGGGTGTATGAGTTGTATTGGGACCGGGTTTGGTGTGCAGCCGGACCTGACGATTGAGTGGTTTATCTGCAGGTAGTCTGACCACGAATCGGTATACGAGTAGCATCTGTGTGCGAGAGACGTTTAGTGCCACTCAACTAACGAAGCCGGCTAAGTCCGGTATAGGTTTTTCTTTGTGAGAAACGTAGTACCGACATGAACTGGTGACGCTTCGACGTCACACACCACTAAATGATCAACCTCATTGTGAAACTTGAAGGGTTTAATCCATAGCACTAAAACTTTGATGTAACTCCTTTCCTTAATCAGGATGTTCAAAGTAAATAAGTTTTCAACTTATAGGATACTAAGGACAGAGTCCTCTGTTTTCAGCTGAAATAAGGCTGAAGTTAAACAGAGGTTATAGGTTGAGTTCTTTCGAGGTTGGGGTAATATGATACATTCCTGGAAAGATTTGGAAGATATTTACAGCTTTCCCATTGATGTCCAAAGGTGTTTCATCCCTTAACCAGTCAAAAAAGACAGTAGAGTTGAAACTGTCCAGAAAACAGGGCAGAGCAAACACTCTCTGTAACTCTCCGTAAATTGAGCATAACATCCTGCATAAAAATCCAAAAATAGAAAATTAGGTAGTTCTGAAAAGTTCATGAGATGGATTACAACTTTGTAACAGAAAATATTGTCAAATTTGAGATAGAATTAACTGGAATTCTTGGATCAAATCAGTACCTCAAGCAGGGAGGTGCTGTCCAATTTTCTTCAGAAATTCTGTCAACTTTGACATTTCATAACTTTTGAACCAGGACAGATCTGAGGCCAAGCAAATACTTTCTGGAAAGCTATTGAAGTTATATTAAACTTTGATGTTGATCTCCATAATTGGTTTTGCATTTAGCATGGTCTAAATCAGGTTGAAATGGAAACTGGTCAGGGCTGTCAGTTTGGGCAGCAGACCAGCAATCAAATTTATTCTAAGTTTTAGTTGTGTTTCCAAATTTTATGAGTTCAATGACATATTTTATGTTATAACTCAATGATTTACTGTTGAAATGCACATTTGACCTTTTTCAAATATATTTCCACAGATGACAGTGGATAAACAATTGGAGAACGGGTGGGTGGCATCCCACTGTTCTCAACGCAGCGGTTATCCGGAACTGTTGAGGCTATTGCTTCAACATTTCGGGTACGTGGAAACGCAGCAGTACCTCACCAAGGAATAAGGTGAGGAGGGGAACAGGACATGGACCATCCATGTTGATGTTCCAGCAGGACCTACTCCACCCGGTTGAGCACCGCTCACCGTCACGGTGAGGGGTAGACAACCGGAGGAGATGTGGCAAGTGGAAGCTCGCGACACCATGTCGCGCATCTGCCAACTACACGTGAGAGCTATGGAGGGTACTCCATACACGCTTGTTCTAGTGGAGGGACGAGCTAATCACGTGTGGAGGGAGAGGTACTTGGAGGCAACAGATCCAGGTTGCCCAAGGTACAACCTAGCGGAGGCGAATCTTAGCCTCCAGCTGATGGCAGGAAGGACGATGATGGACAGCCAAGCTGTCCACACGGATCGACTTGCCGTGGAGCTCATGGAGAGCACCAGCCGTCGAGACCATTTCGAGAGTGCTCACAGCACACTCCTTAATGTTCTCCTTCCGGCAATAAAGCGACTGAACAAACAACACAATCAGTTGCGTCGTCTGAAGAAGGCAAAGAAGAAAAGCCGCGTCGACATCACGGCTTTACAACAGCAAGTACAAGCCTTGACCCAGCAGAATGAGGTCCTCACTCAAGAGCGTGATGAATCCGTTGAGGAGGGCCAGGGCTGGGAAGAGGACTACAACCAGGCCATGGACGAGGTGCACATGTTGCAAGACCTCGTGCCTCCGTCAGTGAGCCTATCCATGGTAGGTGTCATACCCATGGTTTTTGGTATCCCGGCGATGTGGGAACCTGAACCCGAAGAGGAGGTCTTGGACCCTGAGCCACTAGTAGAGGTAGCGGAGGAGGACGACCCACAGGAGGTCAAGTTCTACTCCGAGTAGTAAATTACCATTGCCTAGTAGGGTAGCGAGGGTGGTGTGTAAAAACTTTTGTAATCGGTGACATGTCGTGTAAACAGTAGCATGTGTATAGGTAGTGACGACATGAGCACGACTTCTCAGGGATCCGAGAATAATGTATCTTGTATACAGTTTATACTTTTATCAGTATATGTGAATGTTGTGCAAAGTTTATCCATGTGTCACTTCAATACCTACTGCTTCATATGGAATTTTGAGAATGACATGTGCTGATCGTTGCTGTTTTGAATTTCAGAATGACTCGCACTCGTGCCAACCCAGAAGTTGGGGGTTCTAGTCAGGGGGGAGATGCCTCCCAACAGCCTCCCCAGGATTCCTCGGGACAGCAACAGCAACAACCGCCACCACCACAGCCAACAGCAACAAGCGCTCTCATCACCAGCACACGGAGTTGCTGCAAACTTTAATTGCAAATATGTATCGACCAGAAAGGCGTCAAGACCGCGAGGAGCGCCAACAAAGCTCCTACTCCGACTTTCTGGCCACTCATCCCCCGGTATTCTCAAGGGCGGATGAACCCCTCGATACGGACAACTGGCTCCAGACGATGGAACGCGCTGGAGTATTCCAGGGCGTTCAATGATCTCGTGCTGTATGCTTCCTATCATGCCGATACTGATGAGAAGCGGCGGGATCACTTTTACCAGGGGCTTAATCCGCTCCTGAAGGACAAGCTGGCGATTTTCAATCACGGCAGCTTCAACAACATTATTGATGTTGCGATTGTTCAAGAGGACTCCGGCAAGGAGTTAGCAGCGGCGGAGAAGATGCTAAGCGCACCGCAGAGCAGCGGAGAGGGAGGTAGTCCTTCTCAAAAATACTGGATGGTATATCTCTCAGCATCGGGTCAACGCTGGCAGCCACCATAGCGGCCGATGCAATTCCGCAGTCGGCCATATTCTCCACCGGTGTTCCAGCCGGCATTACCAGCACCACCTCCACAGCAACAGCAGCAGCAGCCGGCGATGCCGTGTGCATTTGCACCTCAGCAGCGCATGCCGGGCTTTCGTCCTCCAAGCACGGGCCAGTCGTCAACCGCATGCTTCAAATGCGGTCGCCCAGGGCACTTCACCAACAACTGCCCCGAGAGGCAAGGTGGCGGAGTGGCATCACAGTTTCCGGGGAGGAATCAGCCCCGGAACCCCATTAGTGTGTGGCGGTCAAATCCTAAGCCCAGTACCATCCACCAACTCGCCATAGAGGACGTGCCGGAGGGGGGAGTCAATCCTTTCAGGTATGTTCCAACTCCACCAGCAACCCGCTATAGTTTTATTTGACTAAGGCGCCATGCATAATTTCATTAGCCAAGCTTTTATTGCTAAACACAGCTTGCAAATACTACCCACCGAAAGTCCTTACTTGATTGTTCACTGGGTGGGAGAATTTCAGCAAGCATGATTGATTTGAAAGCGCCATTGTGCCTAGGGGTAGAGTATACCCTACGTATCTCATAGCTTTAGAGGGACAAAAGGTCGATGTCATCTTAGGAATGGCGTGGTTAACCCGCCACGGCGCTGTTTTAGACGCCGTCCTCCGAGTCATGCGTCCACACCCAGAAATGCATGAGTCTCACTCATTATTTCTGGACAGTCCAGAATTAAAACTTCCAAGTGTGTATCAATCCACCACTATTTGATTGGAAGACATTCCAGTAGTCCGTGAGTTCCCATACGTGTTCCCGGATGATTTATCTGGGATGCCGCCCGACCGAGAGGTGGAGTTCAAGATTGAACTTGCACCAGGAACTATGCCAATATCCCGAAGGCCATAAAAGATGGTGCCAAAGGAGTTGGCAGAATTGAAAACACAGTTGACGGACCTGCTGGAGAAGGGTTTTATTAGGCCGAGCTCCTCGCCATGGGGATGTTCGGCATTATTTGTGAAGAAGAAAGATAAGACGTTGCGGCTTTGCGTGGACTATCGTCCACTGAACACTGTAACTATCAAGAACAAGTACCTGTTGCCACGGATCGACATGTTGTTTGATAAGTTGGTCGAAGCAAAGATCTTTTCAAAGATGGACATAAGATCCAGGTACCATCAGATTAAGATACGGGTTGAGGACATCCCGAAGACGGCTTTCTCGATGAGGTACGGACTTTATGAGTACCTGGTCATGTCCTTCGGCCTGAGCAATGCTCTAGCTCATTTCATGTACTTGATGAACTCGTATTTATGCCGGATCTGGACAAGTTTGTTGTAGTCTTCATCGATGACATATTGGTATATTCCAAGTCGGAGGAAGAACACACGAAGCATCTGCGTATAGTCTTGCAACGGCTGCGAGATCACAAACTATACGCTAAATTTAGCAAGTGCGAATTCTGGATATCGCAAGTGCCTTTTCTCGGGCATAATATCTCAGCGGAGGGCATCGCTGTAGACCCGAGTAAGGTCACACAAGTGCTGAATTGGAAGTCCCCAAGAGCTGTTCACGAGGTACGGAGTTTCCTCGGACTCGCGGGATATTATCGGTGGTCCATTCCGAACTTCTCAAAGATTGTCAAGCCTATGACCGAGCTGCTGAAGAAGGCTACCAAATATGCTTGGATTCCAGCATGTGAAGCAGCATTCAAGTCATTAGTGAAGCACCTAACATCAGCACCGGTTTTGGCGCAGCCAGACACAACAAAACTGTTCGATGTGTACTGCAATGCATCCGGCATTGGGCTCGGATGTGTGCTGATGCAAGGCCGAAGGGTGGTCACATATGGATCACGGCATCTCAGGAACCATGAGCAAAATTATCCAACTCATGACTTAGAGCTTGCTGCCATGGTACTCGCACTCAAGCTGTGGAGGCACTACCTACTCGGTAACCTCGTATATTTATATACCAACCACAAGAGCCTCAAGTACATATTCACTCAGAAGGAGCTGAACATGAGGCAGCGAAGATGGTTGGAGATGATAAAGGATTATGAAATAGAGATCCATTATCACCCCGGCAAGGCAAACATAGTGGCGGATGCGCTGAGTCGCAAGTCACACGTCAACAATCTGATCATCAGACAGTTGGAAGAGAGCGAGCCACCATTGCATGTGATTCCACATGGAGCTCTCTGCAACCTAGCTCTTATTCCCACCATCCGTGAAGAGATAGCGGCAGCTCAGAAACATGACAAGGGCATGTCGCATTTGCGGAGACGTGTAGACAGTGGGGAGCTGAAGTGTTTCCGGGAAGACGGAGATGGCGTCCTATGGTCCAAGGACCGGATCATCGTACCCCGTGACCCAGAGTTATGGAAGAAAATCTTTGATGAGGCTCACTTGTCAAAGTTTTCTATTCACCCCGGCAGTAACAAGATGTATCAAGAACTCAGAAGCAAGTTTTGGTGGACACGGATGAAGCGGGAGATCGCAAAGTACGTGTCCGAGTGTGATACATGCCGAAGGGTGAAGGCAGACCATATGAGAAAATCGGGACTGTTACAACCACTGGGTGTTCCTACCTGGAAGTGGGAGGATGTGAATATGGACTTCATCGTCGGTTTACCCACTACATTTCAGAAACATGATTCCGTATGGGTGATCGTCAACCGGCTCACCAAAGTTGCTCATTTCATCCCGGTCAACACCAACTACAACGCCAAGAAGTATGCTGAATTATACATCTCACGGATCTTGTGCTTATACGGCATACCCTGTACCATTATTTCGGATCGGGGCACTTTATTTGTTTCTTGTTTTTGGGAGCAATAGCATGCTTCTTTGGGGACGAAGCTGATCCGTAGTTCAGCGTAGCACCCACAGACTGATGGGCAAACGGAGCGGGTAAATCAGATTTTAGAGGATATGCTACGAGCTTGCGCTGTCAACCACGGTAAGAACTGGGATGATCACTTACCGTTAGCCGAGTTCTCGTACAACAATGGGTACCAAGCCAGCATCAAGATGGCGCCCTATGAGGCGCTATATGGGAGGAAATGCCGCACACCACTGAATTGGTGTGAATCTGACGAAAGGGTCACCTTCGGGATTGATCTTGTTAATAATGCGGAAGAAAAGGTTCGTCTGATTCAAGCGAACTTAAAAGCTGCCCAATTCCGACAAAAACAGTATGTGGACCGGAGAAGACGTCCTTTGCAATTCGAAGTCGGGGATCACCTGTATCTACATGTGTCTCCAATAAAGGGCGTGAACAGATTCGGGGTGAGAGGAAAGTTGGCACCCCGATTCATCGGTCCATTCCAGATTGTGGAAAGATGTGGATCACTTGCATACCAGCTGGAATTACCAGCTACACTCTCCGGTGTGCACGACGTTTTCACATTTCTCAGCTGAGGAAGTGTCTTAAGCTATCAACTACCATTCAGCTGGGGGATATTGAAGAACTGAAACCGGATCTCACGTATCGGGAGGAACCGGTTCAGATAATTGATGAGAAGGCCCGAACCACACGCTACCGGATGTTGTGGTTCTACAGGGTCCTATGGAGTAATCACTCCGTAGATGAAGCAACATGGAAGAGTTAAGGCTTTCTTCGCGCTAACTACCCCGACTTTTTAACGTCGCACCTACGGTAATTTTCCACCGTCCTCTCTCTCATTTTCACCTTATAATCTCGGGACGAGATTCTTTTAAGGGCGGAGGAATGTAAGGGCTCAAGTTTTGCATACACTCAAAGTGTTCATCACCCCACACACACACCTCATTTGAGGAAGTTTTATGAACATCTTTGAAGAGCAAGTAAACACCATCAACATAGTCATTAGATGATAAACTCATAAAATGCAAAAGTGGTATTTCCCACATGCATCACATAGGGGATGAGCATATAAAAAACTCCTAAACATTGCTAGGAATGCTCATGCAAATTTCACCAAAATCCGAAACCTTTTGTGGTATTTTTGGGTATAATTAGAAAGAGGCTAGTTTGAACTTAAATTCAAATTCAAACTCCTTTCATCCCATGAATTCAAAAGTGGGATTGATACTCACACTCAGCACATTTTTGTGAGCTCACACACCAATTTTCACTCCATTTGGAGTTGATCTTTACATGAGCTAATTTAAGCAAATTCAAATTTAATTTGAATTTCAAACTGCACATGTGCTGTAAATGCATTTGAAACACTCCACAATTTGAATCGTTCAAATCTAAATGGACATTTGGTGAATTATTCAAATGGACAAGGGCATTTGGATCTCAAAAATTCAGAGCAGTAGGAATTTAAGTTTGGAGGTTAAAATTTGGAAGTGGGGCCCTCTTGTCAGCCACACTAAATAGAGGAACCGCCTTAGCTCGGGTCTCCTTCGCACGGGCAAGCGCCAGCGCGCCGGCCTACCTATTCCTGACGGGAAATCAGCACCAGCTCCTGCTGTTCGACGTGCGACCCGCTCTTATCAGTCCACGAGCTGCCAAAGTCGATTTTCCTCAATTCTATCTCGTGTTCCCTCTCTCTCTGCTCCGCTCCCGCGAAGAACACCGCCACCGCCCGCGCTCTCTGTGTTTTGCTCGCCACAGTCGGTTGATCATCTATTGCTAGAGTTTCACACCGCAAGCATAATCGCCCAAGCATGCTCTAGCTACTCCCCTCACCGCACCAAAGTTTGGTACCTCCGGGTGATCAAAGTTCGACAAACACCAACGAGTTACCGAGGGTTGCGGCGGCGGTCATTTCGGTTCACCGTGGACAGGACGCCACGGTCACTTTCGCCTCTGCTTTCCTACACAAGAAAGGTGTGTTAGCTTCTCTAGGTCGTGTACCTTCTCTCCATTTAGCAAATGATCCACCGTATAGCTGGAATTTTCCACGTTTCCGAACCTTAGTACAAAACACCTGAGCTCGGTTGTGAGCCAAATTCGGTTCACCTGTACCACCAAAAGCCGAGCTCGTTGGCAAGTAGCTTGTACATCCCCTAGCGCATCTCTCAAAGAAAACCAAGGAAAATCATTGAGAATTGGCTCGGAGAGGGCAGTTCTTCAGGCCACCATAGAAAACGGTCTCGGTTCACCGTGGAGCTCGTTGTTGCCGGCCATTTTACGAAGGTTGGCTGCCATTTCCAGCTTTCTTGTGGTTCCCTAGTGCTGTAGAGCCAAAAAACCAAAGCTTTGGTGAAGGACAGAGCCTAACCAACCTTGCTGAAACCCTAGCGGGTGCTGCCGCCGATGCGCACATGTTTCCGGCCATCGCCAGCGGCTGGCGAGCCCGTAGATGAGTTCAGGAGGTCGGAAAATGGGGAGGCGGCGAGTTTCGCCTCAGAGGTGGCCGGGAACTCGGTTCCGGCGAGTCTCACCAGAGGCCGCCGCTGTCGGGCGTTTGAAGCGAGGAAGAAGAAGAAGCCGAGCACGTGGAACCCACCGGCAGGGATTTAAACATTTTCTGAATTTTACTTTTTAGTTGAAACTACAAACCCACATAACTTTTGCTAGAAACTCCAAATCAAGTGAACTAAATTTTGTTGGATTACGCTCTCTGAGTAATTTCTAATAAATCAAGTTTCACTTTATGAAAATCCTTATTTCTCCAGAATTAATTCTTCAAAATTTAAACTGTTTAGAATTTGAACTGGAGAACCCTTTGGTGTAAAATTCTGAAATTTGGTCAGGATGTTCATAATAATATCCCTGAGCTACCATAAAAATTTCAGATCCATTTGAGCTCATTTGATCCACGGTGTGATTAATGAAACTGTTCCAGAGATAATGAAAAATGTCTAGAAACATTTTTCAGAATTTCTCGGAACTTGTTTAGCTCGTATCTTTTGCTAGGAAACTTCAAATTAGGTTAAACCAACTCCATTAGAATCTTTGGAAATTCTAGTTTCCATAAAGTCATGGCTTGCTCCATGAAAATCCCTAGAACACCCTAAGAGCTCCAATTAAGGTCAAATACACATTTATTTGTGGAGGGCTCAAATGAGCTCTGCTGCAAATGAAACTTGGCCAAATCTCTGTTTAGGTTGTATCCAAACCACAGTGAAATTTCAGAATTAATTGGGCCTGTCTAGCAGTACTTACAGTCTTAACAAGTTCAACTTCAAATTCAAATGCATTCAAACTGACATATACACATATTTATCTTGTGTAGTCGCTAAGGTTGAGGAGGAGAAAGAAGTCTTAGACTTCATAACTCCGGAGGAACAGCTAGCCTACGACCAACAGCAGCAAGGCAAGCTCCAGTTTGCATTAGCCTTGTATAAACTTTATTGTTTTGAAAACTTACATTGAGTATCCACTTTATTTATGCATTAGAGTCTTGTTTGAAAACCAAAATACAGAGCGAAGAAAACCCTGGGTTGGGCTTAGGTTCTTAAACCTCAATTAGCTACTGCAATGCTATGATAGTGTAGGATTTGGTACAAGTCGAGTAGTTGGAACTGCTCGCGGGAATAGGCTAGAGGCACAGCACTCGGTTAGAGATAGCAAATGGAAGACATGGCAAGAAAAATGAGACCGAGCGGAGAGTAAGGGCAGCAGGACTTTTGGGCCTGGGTGCCATAGCTCCGCTTGTGTCGATTGAGGACCGAGCCGTATGCGGGCCTGTTGAACAAGCTAGAACAGTACCGAAGACCTACCGGATATATGGGAACCGGGAAACCGATGTATTCGGGTAGCTAGGTGTTGAGGCATTGCTTGTCGTCCAGAGGGTAGGTTGAGAGCTTGAGGTGTAAATTGGCTGGCGGTACTGCGGATGCGCGCGCAGAGACCTCTTGCTCAGGACGATAGGACCGGTTCAACATTTGGCTGACGGATGAAAGGTGGTTGCGTACGACGTCCGTGATGGTTGTTGTAGACAACATCGAGTACGGGCATACGTGATGGGTTATTCGGGTAACCCTGTAGGTGTAAATCGATTATAATCGCCGTCCCTCACGGTCAGTGTTTACCACTTGTTCACTGTACTGTGACGTAGAAAGAACAGTCTAGAGTCATGTTTAAAAGTTGCTGATTGAAAGCTATACCTTGGTTGCTAATGAATTGTTGTAGTTTAGAGCAAACTAAAGTTCTTTTCAACCCTTGGAAAAGAACATGGGGGAAATGCATTTCTTGTTTGATTGCGGCTCTCTTATGTGTCTTAGTGTGAGGTTCTCCACAACTTGCTGCTAAAACTTGAAAGTAAGGTTCAACTATTTAGGCGTGTCCTTTGCAACTTACTTTCCTATTACACATTGCAATTCTAGCATGTAGAGTTACATATTTAGGAGAGACGGGTCAGACTTACTGAGCCATCGTGCTCACTGCTTGTGTTTGAAGCTTTTGCAGGGTGTTATGAGGAGGAGACTCCCGAGGAGGAGACGGACCCCCAAGAGGGCAACCCCATCGAATGGGAGTCGTGCACGCCGCTGTGTTAGTGTGCGTGTGTGCTAAATGGAACACGTTCACGGGCTGAACGTGAACTATGTGCTTAGTCTATGCCTGGGAGTGTGGACTGACCATATTCTGTTGTAAACATGTCTATAAACTCTTTTATGTAATAAAACATTGCTTCCACTTTGTACCTTTTATGTGTGTTATCCGGTGCTGTGCGATGCAGCACCCCTCACCATGATCCGGGCTCGTCGAGGCCGTGAGGCCCTCGCAGTGGCCAGGTTGGCCAAACCCTGGGGTGGCCCCTGACTTAGTGTTTCCTCCGGGTGGCTGCCAGGTGGGCCCTCAAGCGTTTCCCAGGCGATACACCATTGGATTCTCTCAGATACCCTTGTAAGTGGGCCATTGAATCTATAGAGTAGTCATATGATCGGCTATAAGGGTCGATAAAGTGCTGCCACTCGAGGGGCTAGAGCGAGGTGGTGGTGGATACTTATTTATGAGAAATGTTCAATATACTCACTTGCCATGCCGGACATATAACACACCTTGCCACGTCCATCATCCAACCCATCATCTTTTCGCTCAGATCACATCATCTAGTGCGTGGAATCATATTAGTGGATCAAAAAACTATGGTGACCGTAGATCTCCAGATGATGATTTGCAGATTAATTAGCAACCACGTTATTAAAACTAAATTAAGTAGGCTAATAAAGGTGTATTATAGACTGATTTAGCAAATCGTTAGGATAAGTTTAAGTATTTACGTTTATGACATATAAGTATTTTAATATTTACATTTATGACAAATGGCCTAATATAAATTAGTATTTAATGGCTTCTCATAGACCTCAAGAATAAATATATGGGGGAACTCCCTCCTGATGAGGTTCTCGAACCCGACCACCAGGAGGAGTGACATCCCTCCCCCTTGGCGCCCACACTGATGGGTGCCCCGTCCCTGACCACCAGGAGGAGCGACGTCCCTCCCCCTCGGCACCCAGACGACGGGTGGGTCCTGAGCAGACGGACAGAGCCCGAATTTGGGAAAGAGCTGGGAAGGGTGCCTTCAATGCAGAGTGGGTGCCACCCCAACCAAGCGGAAAGCACTCGAGTGCACCCCTGACGTGCACATTGAAGCCCCTCACATCCGATGGAACGGAGGAGTGAGCACGGTGCACGTACGCCCCGGCATGACTCGCCCTGACAACAAGACGGGGGTAGGCAGAACAACGACCTAGCCTTCGTCAAGCTCCCCGATTGACATACGATAGGACAAATATTCCTGTAGCTATATTCTCCCCTCTTTATGAAGAGTTATGGGGCCAATACAAGGGGTATAAAAGGAGGACCAGTCATCATCTCCAGAGTGAGGCAACTCGCTTGTCAGAGAACCACCCCATTTTCAACAAAGAACAGCGAGACACACAAACTGGATGTAGGGCACCCTGCCTGAACCAGTATAAATCATTTGTCTTCTTAGCTAGGTCACCTCGAAGAAGAATGCATGGCGCATTCGGTACTAGTCGGAAACCTAAATGACGACAGTTGGCGCGCCAAGTAGGGGGATCTGCCACGCGTTCCATTCTCTACTTCCTCGATGACTTCTCCATGTTCAGCTCTTGTGCCTGGCACGAGAGTCCTCTTCGGTGACTTCGAGTTCCTCATCGCCGCAGGCGACGAGACAGAGTCTGACTTTGCCCTCATGCGTCAGACCCTCCATTTCGGGAGTTTGGACTTCTTTGCCAGTGACTCTGGCATCCTTCGGGTCTCCAACAGGGGACCCAACGTCCGCTTCGAGGCAACCTGGGTGACCGACGCCCCTTATGCATGCTCCGCCTGTGACATCTCAGCGCCACCTTTCGTGGGGATGATCGAGCGTGTGCCGACATCCCTGCACCACATCCTTGAGTACAGCTCCAGCTCTGACGACAGTACCGAGGGGAGCGAGCACCCCTCCTACGAATGCCACATCGCTGAGACGGCAAACGCCTCCCAGCTCGCCACACCAACCAGCACGGGCCCACAGGCCGACCTTGAGCTGCTAGAAGCACAGCGTCTTGAGCTGGCCAACCAGCTCTCAGCGTGGCATGCCACTCTAAAGGCCGACCAGGTACAGCTCGACGCGGACGCCACCGTGCTCGTGGCAATGACGTGTCCTGGCCTCAGTAGGGGTTCGACCGCGGCACGCCTCTGCACCTGCCAGGTCCAGGCCGACATCATCAATGACGGTCACGCCCCATGTTTCTGGCAAGCCAGCAAGAACGTGGCGGCCTGTAAGGGCCTTAGTTTTTGGACACATATTTAAAGTGTTCATCACCACACACACACCTCATTTGAAGAAAGTTGATGAACACATTTGAAGATCAAGTAACCACCATCAACATGCTCATTAGAGAATAAACTCACATATTGCAAAAGTGGTATTTCCCACATGTAATATATAGGGGCTGGGCATATGAAAAACTCCTACACATTGCTAGGAATGTCCATGCCAAGTTTCACCCAAATTAAAAACCTTTTGAGATCATTTTGGGCATAGCTAGAAAGAGGGCAGTTTGAAACTACATTCAAATTCAAACTGTTTTTATCCCATGAATTCAAAAGTGGGAGACATATTCTTACTCAGCACATTTTTGTGAGCTCACACACCAATTTTCACTCCATTTGGAGTTGATCTTGACATGAGCTAAGTGGGGCAAATTCAAACTTTATTTGAATTTCAAACTGAACATGTGCTGAAATTTATCCAAAACAAACCCAATTTGAACCAATTCAAATGGCTCAAAGGTTGATAATTTAAATCACCAGGGGCTTTGTGGGAACTACAGTGAATTTGAGTTAAGTTCAGAGGTTAAAATTGAGGGTGGGACCCACATGTCATAGAGCTAAGAGGGGGTGACTTGCACACAAAGTCACAACCTCGGTGGGAAATTCCACCGAGCAGCCGCCGGGTGTGTCACCGAGGAGGATCCGACGCCACCAGCTGCTTCCTCCTTCGTGCGCTGGCGGCCAGGGCGGCCTTCTCGTGCCCCCACACGAACCTCACCGCCTCAGCCGAACGAAGACCCGGCTGCCTTCTTATCCTCGCGGGCGACAGCGGGCAGCGGCATTCCTTCTCCCCGAGCTCTCGGTCGATCGGAAGAACGGAGCAAACAGCCACGCCCTCGTCCCCCCGAGCTGCTAGGCAGCACCCTGAACTCAAGCACCACTCTCCCGACGCCTGAACCGCATGGGTTTCGGCTTCTGTTCCCGTGATCAACGACGACCGCCGCGACTTAGCTCAAGAACGGCGATCGGTCTCACGTGGGCAGCACACCACAGCCACTTCCACGGCCGAACAAGAGCGGCAAAAGGAGCGCACGGACTTTACGCTGCTTCCACCTGAAGCTCAAGCCACGCCGTGAACTCTCGCCGGCGAATTCCGAGAATTTGCTCCGGCGACCTCAACCCGAGCTTCCGGTACAGTTCTTTAAAATTCTCCTTCTCTATTCCTCCTTGAGTCATCAAATTTTGCACATGTATGCTGGACTAGCCGGCGATCAATTCTCCTTTAGCATCCATCGCATGAGAACGCCTCGGAGCGGCGGGATTTAAGCTCTATTAGGAGTGTCCGCCGCGGAACCATTCGGTCGCACGGTGAAACCGTATTTGCGGTAACTCCTGAGCGACTCCGAGGTCATGCCGAGCTTCCTAGAGCTGCGCTGGTGATGTAGAGCCCATCGGCGCAAGTGATGGCGGGCTAGAGACCTTGGACAACGGTGCCGAACCACAGCAGTAGCCGCCGCACGTCGCGGAGCTGGTTCCAGCCACCGGCAGCCCAAACAGAGCCCACCAACGTGTTCCTCGATGCCCTAAACCCTCTGGCGGCGAGTCTCGGGCTGGGCAGCGGCCGCGAACGCCGGTCCGGCGAGCGGCCGTCTGCCCCGGCGAGGGGGGAGCGCGCGGGCGCGAAGCAGAGGGCGGGAGGAAGAAGAAAACGCGGGGCCCGGCTGTCAGCAGCTTAAAAATTCAAATCGGGATCGGGCTGCGGCTCGGATCCGGTGTGCTGGCACGCAGAAACTCCGTAGACCACGGTGTGCCGACGCCTCAGCACGCAACACGTGTCCCCGTGGCCCACCAGTAGATTTAACTTTTCCCCGATTTTCAGATTTCATTCAAACTTCAAATCCTCATAACTTGGGCTAGAAAACTCCAAATTGAGTGAACCAAATTTTGTTGGATTCATCTCTCTGAGTACTTTCCAGCAAATCAAGTTTCACTTCACGAAAATCCTTATTTCTCCAGAATTAATTCCTCAAAGTTTAAACTGTTTGGAATTTTAACTGGAGAATCCCTTGAAGAAAAATTCTAAAATTTTGCTGCGATGTTCACCAAAATATCCCTGAACTACAATAAAAATTTCAGATCCATTTGAGCTAATTTGATCCACCTAATGGTGTGATTAGTGAAACTGTTTCAGAGAAATTAGAAAATGTTCAGAAGCATTTTCAGAATTTTCTCTAAAATTGTTAACTCATATCTTTAGCTAGGAACCTTCAAATTAAGTGAGACCAACTCCATTAGAACCCTCTGAAAATCTAGTTTTCAGAAAGTCATGGCTTGCTCCATGAAAACCCCTAGAATACCCTAAGAGTTCCAATTAAGGTCACGGACATAATTAATTGTGGAGGGCTCAAATGAGCTTTGCTGCAACTAAAATTTGACCAAGTCTCTGTTTAGGTTGTAACCGAGCCACAGTAAAAGTTTCACAGTCTTTGGGTCTGTGTAGTGAGACTTAGAAAGTTCACAAGTTTAAAACTCAATTCAAATGCATTTAATTAATACATGTACTTCTTATATCATGTAGTCGCTAAGGTCGAGGAGGAACCCGAAGTCCTAGACTTCGTTACTCCGGAAGAGCAGCTAGCCTACGACCAAGAGCAGCAAGGCAAGCTCCGGTTTGCATTAACCTTTTTACAAGTTTTTATTGTTTTGAGCACTTACTTGAGTACCATTATTCCTTGCATTAAAGTCTTGTTTGGAAACCCAATTGCATAGCCAAGAAAACCATGGGTTGGGTTTAGGATTGCGAAACCCCGTTAGCTACTGCAAAGCTAGGTTAGGGTAGGATTCGGTACAAGTCGAGTAGTTGGAACTACTCGCGAGCATAGGCTAGGGGCACTCGACTCGGGTAGAGATAGCACATGATACACATGGCAAGAAAGATGAGACCGAGCGGAGAGTAAGGGCAGCAGGACTTTGGGGCCTGTGTGCTGTAGCTCTGCTTGTGTCGATTGAGGATCGAGCCGTGTGCGGGCCTGTTGAACAAGCTAGAACAGTACCGAAGACCTACCGGCTATATGGGAACCGGGAAACCGATGTAACTCAGGTATCTGGGTGTTGAGCATAGCTGGTCGTTCAGAGGGTAGGTTGAGAGCTCAAGGTGTAACTCGGCTGGCGGCACTGAGATGCGCGTGCAGAGACCTCTTGCTCGGGACGATTGGGCCGGTTCAACATTTGGCTAACGGGTGAAAGGTGGTTGCGTACGGCGTCCGGGATGGTTGTTGTAGGCAACATCGAGTACGGACGTACGTGACGGGTTGTTCGGGTAACCCTGCAGGTGTAGATCGATTATAATCGCCGTCCCTCACGGTCAGTGAGTGCCACTTGTTCACTGTACTGTGACGTAGAAAGAACAGTCTAGAGTCATGTTTAAAAGTTGCTGATTGAAAGCTATACCTTGGTTGCTAATGAATTGTTGTAGTTTAGAGCTAACTAAAGTTCTTTTCAACTTTGGGCAAAGTACATGAGAGAAATGCGTTTCTTGTTTGATTGCGGCTCTCTCATGTGCTTTAGCGTAAGGTTCCCCACAACCTGCTGCTAAAACTTGAAAGTAAGTTTCTACTAATTAGGCAAGTCCTTGCAAATGATTTTTACCTCATGTAACCCGTCAACCCTCATGTAGAAGTTCCATGTTAGGAGAGACGGGTCAGTCTTGCTGAGCCTTCGTGCTCACTGCTTGTGTTTGAAGCTTTTGCAGGGTTCTATGAGGAAGGGACTCCCGAGGATGAGACGGAGCCCCAGGAGGGGAACCCCGTCGAGTGGGAGTCGTGCATGCCGCCGTGTTAGTGTGCGTGTGTGCTAGCAAGGACACTGTCACACCCGGTTTCCCATAAGGAACACCCGAGCGTATTGTCACATGTATGCCAGGATCAGTTGATTCATACATGTGCCGACAAGAGTGTAATATCATTATATTACAAGCCAAGTTCAATGTACATCATAATATTACATCATAATACATGAAATAATAACTAAGAGTATCATTACACTATAACACAACAGCGGAAGACTACGGCGTGGATGCTCCAGTTCCACAGGCGTTGCCCGGGGTTACGCCAACCTAGAACAACTCCTCGGGTTCGAAGTCTTCCTCATCAAAGTCTACATCTTCATTTGCACCTGAGCCAACATATGATATCCAACAAAAGCAAGTTTGAGTACCGAAGGTACTCAGCAAGTGTAGGAAAGAATGTTATGAAGGCCAATAGCAAGGGAAGGCTAACATGGTTAAGCACTATGCATTAATCCTAAGCCTTAACTTTAATTAGCAACCTATCTTACTAAGTGATAATCCCACCATCATCATAATTAAGTCATTTGATGTTAGGTTACACCACCCAATAACCTCTTTTCGACTCACATCCATGTTTCTCTAATCATGGACAAGTCCAAGCCACTCTTGACCGTGAGCACGGCTGTCATGACAGTTTGGTTCTCTGCAGAGATTGTACCACTTTACCCACAAGTAGTGATTTCATCCCCTGTTGCCAGGTGGACTAAGAAACCTCCCTGATATCCGTGGTTGCAAGCCACATTACACACTTCCTTTGGTGTGCGATCAGGAGATCACTACATGGCCTTTACAAAGGATTTACCGGCAAGTACAAGCCCACTGAGGTTTCACCGTTGTAGTTCCTGGGAGTAACCCTCCCCTACAGAAGCCCCCTCTTGAGCCTTGCAGTTCCCAGGGTAGTCAAAAATGGACTCCCATTCCCCGCACCATCCAAACACTCATACTATACCGGCAAACTCCTAATTAATTGGCCAAGCTGCCCCATCTCAGTCTTGTGGTGGCACTGTAAAGCCGGGTTAACTGTTCCATGAACCGGTCCTTAGAATCTAAAACAGACACTAACTCATTCCCGAGTCTCGTGCACGAAGCACTAACCAAAACAACCAGCCTGTCTAGATTCATAACAACATGACACACACTTGTGTCTTTCAAATAATCCACAAGACTAGTATCAACTATGTTTCATTCATTTCTAAAGTTCTAAGCATGACTAAGCACATAAAATGATAACCATCAAATCCTATCTAATTCCCTCCATGGTTTTGCAAGGAATGATAAGGAAATAAAACTAAGGAAACATCCTACACTGGGTTTCATATTGAAGACATCATGCAAATAATCTAACTATTCATCCTAGAATAGGAACAAAGTGGTCAAGGAACACTTGCCTTTTTCTTGCTGCTCAGAAATGTCAAAATTTGCCGTTGAAGATCAACAACTGGTTTTGGGGCTGGTTCTTAATCCAACAATTTCGAGAGGGACGCATCGTCCTTGCCGTGACCAACAGAGGCGTGCGATGTCGCTCGGTGGTGACGACTTTCTTGCCGGAGAAACGCGAACACACGGAGAACTCACTAATTCTCAACTTTTCTACTAAATTCAAAGTAGGGAAACACGAGAAACTCACTTAGCATGGTTTATTTGATCGAAATAGCCCAAAAATGTGTTGTCGATGGCGAGGGGTGGCAATAATCGTCAATCTTCATATAGAAGGCGATTGGGTCGCAAATTTCTTGGAGATTTGTTGATTTCTAGCCTCACTGCGATCAAGTACGGACGGAGGGGGTGTTGGAGAAGAAAGGAGTGGCATAATTTTTTTTGTTAGAATGGTGGCAATTGATGGTTGGGGAAGAGGCATGGGGAAGAAAGAAGAGCACCAATGTTTAAATAGAAGAGAGGGGCAGTTGGCAGCGATGGCGGTTGCCTGGGCGCGAGCGCGAGCGCGCGCGGCGTGAGGCAGTTTTTTTTATTCACGTGGGGTGTGACAAACTACCCCCCTTAAATGGAATCTCGCCCCGAGATTCGGAAGGTTTAGGGTTTCGAAAGTTTGGTCCAGTAAAATGGTTTCATTAAGATGTGCAAGAAAGACGTAATCAAAATTCGTATGATTAGGACAACACGTTTAAGATCAAACTGTTTGTGGCTACAATGATTGTTAAGTGCCAAAAACGATTTTGATATGGTGAAGGAGATATAAGCTTACTAACCTAGTATAGACACTACACACAAGCAAGCATATATCATCGTAGCTTTGTGGCGATTTTTGTAGCCTCCGAGTTTGCTTCCTGTTAATTAGTGGATCTTCATCTTCATGTGTGAGGGCCTTCTATGTCAATTTTTTTTCTTCTTACGTTGTCGTCATCAGTGATGAGCTATCGTATCAATTATCTAATCGTGCTTAAAATAAGCGTTAAAATAGGATAGGCTACCCCCTTAAATAAAAAAAACACTAGACTGTAATACGTCAAACAATTTTTTTTACTTAATGTGATCAAGGTATGAATTTCACTAGCTGATTAAAATGGAGCCTAAGCGAGTGTTGAATAATTTTTTTTAAAGTCTTATTCTCTTATTGGGTTATCTTCATAAGTAAGCTTTAATTATTTTTTATTGATTAAAAAATAACAAAGTTTGAAAACAAAACAAAACATTTTTTGAAACTAGATGAGGCTAGACAAGAAATTAACAATAAAAACATCAACAAGTAAACAACACAAATATATTTTTTTAAATAATTTATTGGAAATAATAAAGGAAATTTATTACGTTCACTTCTAACTAGGCTCGCGTCCTACGGGCAACCTTGGCTCTGATACCACTTTGTCACACCTGGTTTCCCATAAGGAACACCCGAGCGTATTGTCACATGTATGCCAGGATCAGTTGATTCATACATGTGCCGACAAGAGTGTAATATCATTATATTACAAGCCAAGTTCAACGTACATCATAATATTACATCATAAAACATGAAATAATAACTAAGAGTATCATTACACTATAACATAACAACGGAAGACTACGGCGTGGATGCTCCAGTTCCACAGGCGTTGCCCGGGGTTACGCCAACCTAGAACAACTCCTCGGGGTCGAAGTCTTCCTCATCAAAGTCTACATCTTCATTTGCACCTGAGCCAACATATGATATCCAACAAAAGCAAGTTTGAGTATCGAAGGTACTCAGCAAGTGTAGGAAAGAATGTTATGAAGGCCAATAGCAAGGGAAGGCTAACATGGTTAAGCACTATGCATTAATCCTAAGCCTTAGCTTTAATTAGCAACCTATCTTACTAAGTGATAATCCCACCATCATCATAATTAAGTCATTTGATGTTAGGTTACACCACCCAACAACCTCTTTTTGACTCACATCCATGTTTCTCTAATCATGAACAAGTCCAAGCCCCTCTTGACCGTGAGCACGGCTGTCATGACAGGTTGGTTCTCTGCAGAGATTGTACCACTTTACCCACAAGTAGTGATTTCATCCCCAGTTGCCAGGTGGACTAAGAAACCTCCCTGATATCCGTGGTTGCAAGCCACATTACACACTTCCTTTGGTGTGCGATCAGGAGATCACTACATGGCCTTTACAAAGGATTTACCGGCAAGTACAAGCCCACTGAGATTTCACCGCTGTAGTTCCTGGGAGTAACCCTCCCCTACAGAAGCCCCCTCTTGAGCCTTGCAGTTCCCAGGGCAGTCAAAAATGGACTCCCATTCCCCGCACCATCCAAACACTCATACTATACCGCAAACTCCTAATTAATTGGCCAAGCTGCCCCATCTCAGTCTTGTGGTGGCACTGTAAAGCCGGGTTAACTGTTCCATGAACCGGTCCTTAGAATCTAAGACAGACACTAACTCATTCCCGAGTCTCGTGCACGAAGCACCAACCAAAACAACCAGCCTGTCTAGATTCATAACAACATGACACACACTTGTGTCTTTCAAATAATCCACAAGACTAGTATCAACTATGTTTCATTCATTTCTAAAGTTCTAAGCATGACTAAGCACATAAAATGATAACCATCAAATCCTATCTAATTCCCTCCATTGTTTTGCAAGGAATGATAAGGAAATAAAACTAAGGAAACATCCTACACTGGGTTTCTTATTGAAGACATCATGCAAATAATCTAACTATTCATCCTAGAATAGGAACAAAGTGGTCAAGGAACACTTGCCTTTTTCTTGCTGCTCAGAAATGTCAAAATTTGCCGTTGAAGATCAACAACTGGTTTTGGGGCTGGTTCTTAATCCAACAATTTCGAGAGGGACGCATCGTCCTTGCCGTGACCAACAGAGGCGTGCAATGTCGCTCGGTGGTGACAACGACTTTCTTGCCGGAGAAACGCGAACACACGGAGAACTCACTAATTCTCAACTTTTCTACTAAATTCAAAGCAGGGAAACACGAGAAACTCACTTAGCATGGTTTATTTGATCGAAATAGCCCAAAAATGTGTTGTTGATGGCGAGGGGTGGCAATAATCGTCAATCTTCATATAGAAGGCGATTGGGTCACAAATTTCTTGGAGATTTGTTGATTTCTACCCTCACTGCGATCAAGTACGGACGGAGGGGGTGTTGGAGAAGAAAGGAGTGGCATAATTTTTTTTTGTTAGAATGGTGGCAATTGATGGTTGGGGAAGAGGAATGGGGAAGAAAGAAGAGCACCAATGTTTAAATAGAAGAGAGGGGCAGTTGGCAGCGATGGCGGTTGCCTGGGCGCGAGCGCGAGCGCGCGCGGCGTGAGGCAGTTTTTTTTATTCACGTGGGGTGTGACAAACTACCCCCCCCTTAAATAGAATCTCGCCCCGAGATTCGGAAGGTTTAGGGTTTCGAAAGTTTGGTCCAGTAAAATGGTTTCATTAAGATGTGCAAGAAAGACGTAATCAAAATTCGTATGATTAGGACAACACGTTTAAGATCAAACTGTTTGTGGCTACAATGATTGTTAAGTGCCAAAAACGATTTTCATATGGTGAAGGAGATATAAGCTTACTAACCTAGTATAGACACTACACACAAGCAAGCATATATCATCGTAGCTTTGTGGCGATTTTTGTAGCCTCCGAGTTTGCTTCCTGTTAATTAGTGGATCTTCATCTTCATGTGTGAGGGCCTTCTATGTCAATTTTTTTTCTTCTTACGTTGTCGTCATCGGTGATGAGCTATCGTATCAATTATCTAATCGTGCTTAAAATAAGCGTTAAAATAGGATAGGCTACCCCCTTAAATAAAAAAAACACTAGACTGTAATACGTCAAACAATTTTTTTTACTTAATGTGATCAAGGTATGAATTTCACTAGCTGATTAAAATGGAGCCTAAGCGAGTGTTGAATAATTTTTTTAAAGTCTTATTCTCTTATTGGGTTATCTTCATAAGTAAGCTTTAATTATTTTTTATTGATTAAAAAAATAACAAAGTTTGAAAACAAAACAAAACATTTTTTGAAACTAGATGAGGCTAGACAAGAAATTAACAATAAAAACATCAACAAGTAAACAACACAAATATATTTTTTTAAATAATTTATTGGAAATAATAAAGGAAATTTATTACGTTCACTTCTAACTAGGCTCGCGTCCTACGGGCAACCTTGGCTCTGATACCACTTTGTCACACCTGGTTTCCCATAAGGAACACCCGAGCGTATTGTCACATGTATGCTAGGATCAGTTGATTCATACATGTGCCGACAAGAGTGTAATATCATTATATTACAAGCCAAGTTCAACGTACATCATAATATTACATCATAATACATGAAATAATAACTAAGAGTATCATTACACTATAACATAACAGCGGAAGACTACGGCGTGGATGCTCCAGTTCCACAGGCGTTGCCCGGGGTTACGCCAACCTAGAACAACTCCTCGGGGTCGAAGTCTTCCTCATCAAAGTCTACATCTTCATTTGCACCTGAGCCAACATATGATATCCAACAAAAGCAAGTTTGAGTACCGAAGGTACTCAGCAAGTGTAGGAAAGAATGTTATGAAGGCCAATAGAAAGGGAAGGCTAACATGGTTAAGCACTATGCATTAATCCTAAGCCTTAGCTTTAATTAGCAACCTATCTTACTAAGTGATAATCCCACCATCATCATAATTAAGTCATTTGATGTTAGGTTACACCACCCAACAACCTCTTTTCGACTCACATCCATGTTTCTCTAATCATGGACAAGTCCAAGCCGCTCTTGACCGTGAGCACGGCTGTCATGACAGTTTGGTTCTCTGCAGAGATTGTACCACTTTACCCACAAGTAGTGATTTCATCCCCTGTTGCCAGGTGGACTAAGAAACCTCCCTGATATCCGTGGTTGCAAGCCACATTACACACTTCCTTTGGTGTGCGATCAGGAGATCACTACATGGCCTTTACAAAGGATTTACCGGCAAGTACAAGCCCACCGAGGTTTCACCGCTGTAGTTCCTGGAAGTAACCCTCCCCTACAGAAGCCCCCTCTTGAGCCTTGCAGTTCCCAGGGCAGTCAAAAATGGACTCCCGTTCCCCGACCATCCAAACACTCATACTATACCGGCAAACTCCTAATTAATTGGCCAAGCTGCCCCATCTCAGTCTTGTGGTGGCACTGTAAAGCCGGGTTAACTGTTCCATGAACCGGTCCTTAGAATCTAAGACAGACACTAACTCATTCCCGAGTCTCGTGCACGAAGCACCAACCGAAACAACCAGCCTGTCTAGATTCATAACAACATGACACACACTTGTGTCTTTCAAATAATCCACAAGACTAGTATCAACTATGTTTCATTCATTTCTAAAGTTCTAAGCATGACTAAGCACATAAAATGATAACCATCAAATCCTATCTAATTCCCTCCATGGTTTTGCAAGGAATGATAAGGAAATAAAACTAAGGAAACATCCTACACTGGGTTTCTTATTGAAGACATCATGCAAATAATCTAACTATTCATCCTAGAATAGGAACAAAGTGGTCAAGGAACACTTGCCTTTTTCTTGCTGCTCAGAAATGTCAAAATTTGCCGTTGAAGATCAACAACTGGTTTTGGGGCTGGTTCTTAATCCAATAATTTCGAGAGGGACGCATCGTCCTTGCCGTGACCAACAGAGGCATGCAATGTCGCTCAGTGGTGACAACGACTTTCTTGCCGGAGAAACGCGAACACACGGAGAACTCACTAATTCTCAACTTTTCTACTAAATTCAAAGTAGGGAAACACGAGAAACTCACTTAGCATGGTTTATTTGATTGAAATAGCCCAAAAATGTGTTGTCGATGGCAAGGGGTGGCAATAATCGTCAATCTTCATATAGAAGGCGATTGGGTCGCAAATTTCTTGGAGATTTGTTGATTTCTAGCCTCACTGCGATCAAGTACGGACGGAGGGGGTGTTGGAGAAGAAAGGAGTGGCATAAATTTTTTTTGTTAGAATGGTGGCAATTGATGGTTGGGGAAGAGGAATGGGGAAGAAAGAAGAGCACCAATGTTTAAATAGAAGAGAGGGGCAGTTGGCAGCGATGGCGGTTTCCTGGGCGCGAGCGCGAGCGCGCGCGGCGTGAGGCAGTTTTTTTTATTATTCACGTGGGGTGTGACAGACACGTTCACGGGCTGAACGTGAACTTGATGCGTAGTCTGCGCCCTGAGTGTAGACTGGACATATTTTGATGTAAAAATGTTCATAAACCACTTTATGTAATAAAATTTTGCTTCCACTTGTACCTTTGATGTGTGTTATTCGGTGTTGTGCAACGCAGCACCCCTCAGCGTGATCCTGTCTCGACAAGACCGTGGGGTCGTGTCAGCGTTGGTATCAGAGCTCACTTGAGGTTTAACGCACTAAAAAGGTCATCTTTTCCAAAAATCCAGTGAGGAACGAGTTAGTAGCCCATATACGGATGTTATTAGTGTATAGAAAGTGGCATACTAACCTAATTGCTTATGTCGGAAAATCGTGCATCTCAGGACGTTTTATGTCTTGGGGGGTGCACGTACGCGCTGTCCACCAGTGCGCACAAGCTGAAGGGTGGAGCCCCACGGGTGGCAGGTAACCCGACCCGCTTTGATATCCTCTACGACTCTTCATGTCGTTTGGGGGTATTCGAGCAAAGTCTGTCCCTGGTGTGCGTGGTGCAATTTGGGAGACCCCGTCACGTGGTCAATAACGTGAACACGTAGCTCAAGGCGTGTTTGGCTTCAGAACATCCGGGCGAGTCATGACGGCCGGGCGTACGGACTGTATGGATACCGGGCTCGGTGTGCAGACGAGTCTGATGATTGTTTGAGTTTCTGCAGGTAGTCTAACCACGAAGCGGTAGATGTGTAGAATCCGTGTGTTAGGAATTAACAAAGCCGGCTAAGTCCGGTATAGGTTTTTTCTTTGTGAGGACATAGTACCGACATGATCTGGTGACGCATCGATGTCACACCCCACTAAATGAACAACTTCATTGTAAAACTTTAAATTTTTAATCCAGAGCACTAAAACTTTGATGTAACTCCTTCCCTTAATCAGGATATTCAAAGTTAACAAGTTTTCAACTTATAGGTTGCTAAGGACAGGGCACTCTGTTTTCAGCTGAATTAAGGCTGAAGTTGGTCAGAGGCTAGAGGTTGAGTTCTTTCGAGGTTGGGGTCATATGATACATGTCTGGACAGCTTTGGAAGAGCTTTATAATTTTTCTAGTGAGGTCCAGAGGTGTTTCATCTCTTAACCAATCGAAAAATGCAGTAGAGTTGAAACTGTCCAGAAAACAGGGCAGAGCAAAGACTCTCTGTAAACTCTCTGTAAATGGAGCATAACTTCCTGCATAAAAATCTAAAAATAGATAATGAGGTAGTTATGGAAAGTTTATGAGATGGGTTACAACTTTGTAACAGAAAGTTTTGTCAGATTGGGAAAAGAATTAACTGGAGTTCTTGGGTCAAATCAGTACCTAAAGCAGGGAGGTGCTGTCCAATTTTCTCCAGAGATTCTGTTAACTTTGACCTCTCATAAATTTTGAACCAGGACAGATCTTAGGCCAAGCATATACTTTCTGGAAAGCTATTGAAGTTAGCTTTAACTTTGATGTTGAGCTCCAGAATTGGTTTTGCTTTTAACATGGCCTAAATCAGGTTGAGATGGAAACTGATCAGGGCTATCATGTTGAACAGCAGATCAGCAGTCAAATTTGCTTAAAATTGGACTATGTTTCCAAGTTTTATGGGTTCAATGACATGTCTTATGTTATAACTCAATGGCTTACTGTTTAAATAAATATTTGACATTTCTCAAATATATTTTTACAGATGACAGCAGATAAACAGTTGGAGAACGGGTGGGTGGTGTTCCACTGTTCTCACCGCAGCGGCTATCCGGAAGCATTGAGGCAGATGCTTCACTATTTCGGGTACAACCAGATGCCGCAGTACTTCGCCAAGGAAGAAGATGAGGAGGGGAACAAGACATGGACAATCCATGTTGAAGTCCCTGCAGGACCTATGCCACCCGGTTGGGTGCCGTTCACCGTCAGTGAGAGGTAGACAACCGGAAGGGATGTGGCAGGTGGCATCCCGTGACACCATGTCACGTTTTTGCTAGCTACACGTGAGAGCGATGGAGGGAACTCCATACGCGCTCGTTCCGGTGGAGGGACGGGCTCATCATGTGTGGGAAGGGAGGTACCGGGAGGCAACCGACCCGGGTTGCCCGAGGTACAGCCCCGCGGAGGCAAACCTCAGCCTCCAGATGAGGGCGGGAAACGTCGTGATGGATAGCCAAGCTGTTCATACGGAGCATCTCGCCGCAAGGCTCAAGGAGAGCACAAGCCATGGAGACCATTTCGAGAGTGCTCACAGCGCACTCCGCAATGTGCTCCTTCCGACGATCAAGCGACTGAATGAACAGCATAATCAGTTGCATCGTCTGAAGAAGGCGAAGAAGAAAAGCCGTGTCGACATCGCGGCGTTGCAAGAGCTGGTGCAGACTCTAACCCAGCAGAATGAGGACCTTACTCAAGAGCGGGACGACACTATTGAGGAAGGGCAAGGCTGGGAAGAAGACTACAACCAGGCCATGGACGAGGTGCATGCATTGCAGGACCTCGTACCTCCGGTATTGAGCATACCGGTGGTCTTGGGTCTTCTGGCAATGGGAGGACCTGAGATGGGAGAAGAGGTGGTAGATCCGGAGCCACCAGCAGAGGTACCGGAGGAGGACGACCCGCAGGAGGTCGAGTTCTACTCCGAGTAGGGGGTTACAGTTGCCAAGTAGGGCAGCTAGGGTAGGGTAACCCAAACTTTTGTAATCGGTGACATGTCGTGTAGGCAGTAGCGTATGTATAGGTAGTGACGACATGAGCACGACTTCTCGGAGAACCGAGAATAATGTATCTTGTATAAAGTTTATGCTTTATCAATATATGTGAATGTTGTGCAAATTATTCATGTGTCACGTCAATACCTACTGTTGCATATGGAATTTTAAGTATGACATGTGCTAATCGCTGCTGTTTTGAATTTTAGAATGACTCGTACTCGTGCCAACCCGGATGTTGGGGGTACTAGCCAAGGGGGAGAGACCTCCCAACAGCCTCCCGAAGACTCCTCGGGACAGCAACAGCAGCAGCAGCAACAGTAAACACCGTCACCGCCACTGCCAACGGTTACATTGGCCGACATCGTCGCGGCAATGGCGGGTTCTCATCAGCAGCACACGGAGTTGCTGCAAACTCTCATCACCAATACGTCTCACCCAGAGAGACGTCAAGACCGTGAGGAGCATCAACAGAGCTCCTACTCCGACTTCCTAGCGACTCATCCCCCAGTATTCTCAAGGGCGGATGAACCTCTCGACGCGGACAACTGGCTCCGCACAATAGAAATGAAGTTCGGGCTGCTCCAGATAAGTGAGCAGCGCAAGACTCAGTTCGCGGTCCAGCAGCTCCAGTGATCCGCGAGCGCGTGGTGGGCAAACTTCTGTGCTTCACAGCCCACCGACCGAGTTATGACCTGGGCGGAGTTCCGAACGGCCTTCAGGGCCTATCACATACCGCCAGGTCTGATGAAGAGGAAGACACAGGAATTCCTACACCTGCAGCAAGGGAGCCGGAACACGCTGAAATATTCCAGGGCGTTCAATGATATCGCGCTCTATGCGTCATATCATGCTGATACTGACGAGAAGCGGCGGGACCACTTTTACCAGGGGCTTAACCCGCTCCTGAAGGACAAATTGGCGATGTTCAATCGCGGCAGCCTCAACAACATCATTGATGCTGTGATTGTTTAGGAGGACTCCGTCAAGGAGTTAGCGGCGGCGGAGAGAAAGCGAAGCGCGCCGCAAATCAGCGGAGAGGGAGGCGGTCCCTCCCAGAAATTTCGGATGGTGAATCACCCACCATCAGGTCCACGCTGGCAGCCACCACAGAGGTCGATGCCATTTCGCAGTCGGCCGTACTCTTCACCGGCATTCAGGCCAGCACTGCAAGCACCACCTCCGCAACAACAACTGCAGCAGTGGGCGATGCCGCGTGCGTATGCACCTCAGCAGCGCATGCCGGGCTTTCGTCCCCCGAGCACCGAACAAGCAGCGGCCACATGTTACAAGTGTGGTCGTCCAGGACACTTCGCCAGCAGTTGCCCGGAGAGGCAAGGCGGCGGAGTTGCACCACAATTTCCGGGGAGGAATCAGCCCCGGAACCCTACCAATGCGCGGCGGGCAAACCCTAGGCCCGGCACTGTCCACCAGCTTGCCATAGAGGACGTGCCGGAGGGTGAGCCAATCCTTGCGGGTATGTTCCAACTCCACCAGCATCCCGCCATAGTATTGTTTGATTCAGGTGCCACGCATAGCTTCATTAGCCAAGCTTTCATTGATAAGTATAGCTTGCAAATACTACCCATCGATAGTCCTTATGTGATCTGTTCACCGGGTGGGAAAATTTCAGCAAGCATGATGGTTCCAAAAGCGCCATTGTGCTTAGAGGGTAGAGTATACCCTATGTCTCTCATAATTTTAGAGGGACAAAAGGTCGATGTCATCCTAGGGATGTTGTGGTTAACCCGCCACGACGCTGTTTTAGACACCGTCCTCCGAGTTGTGCACTTAAACTCAGAAGTGCACGAATATCATTCCTTATTTCTGGACAGTCCAGAAATAAAACTTCCAAGTGTCTATCAGTCCACCACCCTCAGATTAGAAGATATTCCAGTGGTCCGAGAGTTCCCTGACGTGTTCCCGGATGATTTACCGGGAATGCCGCCCGATAGAGAGGTGGAGTTCAAGATTGAACTTGCACCGGGAACCATGCCAATATCCTGAAGGCCGTACAAGATGGCGCCCAAGGAGTTGGCTGAACTGAAGACTCAGCTCACGGACCTCCTGGAGAAGGGTTTTATTAGGCCGAGCTCCTCGCCATGGGGCTGTTCGGCATTATTCATGAAGAAGAAGGATGAGATGTTACGGCTTTGCGTGGACTATCGTCCATTAAATGTCATAACCATCAAAAACAAGTACCCATTGCCATGGATCGACATGTTGTTTGATCAGTTGGTCGAAGCAAAGATCTTTTCCAAGATGGACTTAAGATCCGGGTACCATCAGATTAAGATAAGGGCTGAGGATATTCCGAAGACGGCTTTCTCGACGAGGTACGGACTTTATGAGTACCTGGTCATGTCCTTCGGCCTTACCAATTCTCCAGCTCACTTCATGTATTTAATGAACTCGTTTTTCATGCCGGAGCTGGACAAGTTTGTCGTGGTCTTCATCGACGACATCCTGGTATATTCCAAGTCGGAGGAAGATCACAAGAAGCATCTGCGTATAGTCTTGCAACGGCTGCGGGATCACAAGCTATACGTGAAATTCAGCAAATACGAATTCTGGATATCGCAAGTGCCTTTTCTCGGGCATATCATCTCAGCGGAGGGTATCGCTGTAGACCCGAGTAAGATCACTCAAGTGCTGAATTGGAAGTCCCCGAGGACTGTTCACGAGGTACGGAGTTTCCTCGGACTCGCGGGATATTATCGGAGGTTCATTCCGAACTTCTCGAAGATTGCCAAGCCGATGATGGAGCTGCTGAAGAAGGCTACCAAATATGTTTGGAGTCCGGCATGTGAAGCAGCATTCAAGGCTTTAGTCAAGCACCTAACATCAGCACCGGTTTTGGCGCAGCCAGACACAACAAAACCGTTTGATGTGTCCTGCGATGCATCCGGCATTGGGCTCGGATGTGTGCTGATGCAAGACCGAAGAGTGGTCGCGTATGGGTCACGGCAGCTTAGAAACCATGAGAAGAATTATCCAACTCATGACTTGGAGTTCGCTGCCGTGGTACTTGCACTGAAAATGTGGAGGCACTACCTACTCGGTAACCTCGTGCATTTATATACCGACCACAAGAGCCTCAAGTACATATTCACTCAAAAGGAGTTGAACATGAGGCAGCGAAGATGGTTAGAATTGATAAAGGGTTACGTAATAGAGATCCATTATCATCCGGGCAAGGCAAACGTAGTGGCAGATGCGCTGAGCCGCAAGTCACACGTCAACAATCTGACCATCACACCGTTGGAAGAGAGCGAACCACCACTGCATGTGATTCCACACGGACCTCTCTACAACCAAGCTTTGATCCCCACCATCCGTGAAAAAATAGCGGCAGCTCAGAAACATGACAAGGGCATGTCGCATTTGCGGAGACGTGTAGACAGTGGGGAGCTGAAATGTTTCCAGAAGGACGGAGACGGCGTCCTATGGTTCAAGGACCGGATCGTCGTACCCCGTAACCCGGAGTTACGGAAGAAATTTTTTGATGAGGCTCACTTATCAAAATTTTCTATTCATCCCAGCAGCAACAAAATGTATCAAGAACTCAGAAGTAAGTTTTGGTGGACACGGATGAAGCGGGAGATCGCAAAATACGTGTCCGAGTGTGATACATGTCGAAGGGTGAAGGCAGATCATATGCGGAAACCGGGACTGCTACAACCATTGGGCGTTCCTTCCTGAAAGTGGGAGGATGTGAGCATAGACTTCATCGTCGGTTTACCCATCACTCTTCAAAAGCATGATTTTGTGTTGGTGATCATCGACCGGCTCACCAAAGTTGCCCATTTCATCCCGGTCAACACCAACTACAACGCCAAGAAGTACGCTGAACTGTACATCTCACGGATCCTATGCTTGTACGGCGTACCCCGTACCATCATATCGGATCGAGGCACTTTATTTGTGTCCCGTTTTTGGGAGCAGCTACACGCTGCCTTGGGGACGAAGCTGATCTGTAGTTCAGCGTACCACCCGCAGACGGATGGGCAAACCGAGCGGGTGAATCAGATCATAGAAGACATGCTACGAGCTTGCGCTATCGACCACAGCAAGAATTGGGATGATCACTTGCCGTTAGCCGAGTTCTCATACAACAATGGGTACCAAGCCAGCATTAAGATGGTGCCTTATGAGGCGCTATACGGGAGGAAATGCCGCACACCATTGAATTGGTGTGAGTCTGGCGAAAGGGTCACCTTTGGGATTGACCTTGTCAACAACGCGGAAGAAAAGGTTCGGCTGATTCAAGCGAACCTAAAAGCCGCCCAATCCCGGCAGAAACAGTATGCGGACCGGAGAAGGCGCCCATTACAATTCGAAGTGGGGGATCACGTATATCTACGTGTGTCTCCAATGAAAGGCGTAAACAGATTCGGGGTGAGAGGAAAGTTGGCACCCCGATTCATCGGTCCATTCCAGATTACCGAAAGATGTGGACCGGTAGCGTACCGGCTGAAATTACCAGAAGCAATTTCCGGTGTGCACGACGTCATTCACATTTCCCAGCTGAGGAAGTGTCTTAAGCTATCAACTACCTTTCAGCTGGAGGACATTGAAGAATTGCAACCGGATCTCACCTATCGAGAGGAACCGGTTCAGATCATTGACGAAAAGGCCCAAACCACACGCAACCGCACGTTGTGGTTCTACAAAGTTCTATGGAGTAATCACTCCGTGGACGAAGCGACATGGGAGAGCGAAGGATTTCTTTGCGCTAACTAACCCGACTTTTTCACGTCGCATATCCGGTAATTTTCCACCGTCCTCTCTCTCATTTTCACCTTATAATCTCGGGACGACATCATCAACGACGGTCACGCCCCATGTTTCCGGCAAGCCAGCCAGAACGTGGCGGCCTGTAAGGGCCTTAGTTTTTGGACACATATTTAAAGTGTTCATCACCACACACACACCTCATTTGAAGAAAGTTGATGAACACATTTGAAGAGCAAGTAACCACCATCAACATGCTCATTAGAGAATAAACTCACATATTGCAAAAGTGGTATTTCCCACATGTAATATATAGGGGCTGGGCATATGAAAAACTCCTACACATTGCTAGGAATGTCCATGCCAAGTTTCACCCAAATTCAAAACCTTTTGAGGTCATTTTGGGCATAGCTAGAAAGAGGGCAGTTTGAAACTACATTCAAATTCAAACTGTTTTTATCCCATGAATTCAAAAGTGGGAGACATATTCTTACTCAGCACATTTTTGTGAGCTCGCACACCAATTTTCACTCCATTTGGAGTTGATCTTGACATGAGCTAAGTGGGGCAAATTCAAACTTTATTTGAATTTCAAACTGAACATGTGCTAAAATTTATCCAAACCAAACCCAATTTGAATTCTAACTAATTCAAATGGCTCAAAGGTTGATAATTTAAATCACCAGGGGCTTTGTGGGAACTACAGTGAATTTGAGTTAAGTTCAGAGGTTAAAATTGAGGGTGGGACCCACATGTCATAGAGCTAAGAGGGGGTGACTTGCACACAAAGTCACAGCCTCGGTGGGAAATTCCACCGAGCAGCCGCCGGGTTTGCCACCGAGGAGGAACCGACGCCACCAGCTGCTTCCTCCTTCGCGCGATGGCGGCCTTCTCGTGCCCCCACGTGACCCTCACCGCCTCAGCCGAACGAAGACCCAGCTGCCTTCTTATCCTCTCGGGCGACAGCGGGCAGCGGCATTCCTTCTCCCCGAGCTCTCGGTCGATCGGAAGAACGGAGCAAACAGTCACGCCCTCGTCCCCCCGAGCTGCTAGGCAGCACCCTGAACTAAAACACCACTCTCCCGACGCCTGAACCGCCGGGTTTCGGCTTCTGTTCCCGTGATCAACGACGACCGCCGCGACTTAGCTCAAGAATGGCGATCGGTCTCACGTGGGCAGCACACCACAGCCACTTCCACGGCTGAACAAGGGCGGCAAAAGGAGCGCACGGACTCCACGCTGCTTCCACCTGAATCTCAAGCCACGCCGTGAATTCTCGCCGGCGAATTCCGAGAATTTGCTCCGGCGACCTCAACCCGAGCTTTCGGTAAAGTTCTTTAAGATTCTCCTTCTCTATTCCTCCTTGAGTCATCAAATTTTTCACATGTATGCTGGATTAGCCGGCGATCAATTCTCCTTTAGCATCCATCACATGAGAACGCCTCAGAGCGGCGGGATTTAAGCTCTATTAGGAGTGTCCGCCGCGGAACCATTCGGTCGCACGGTGAAACCGTATTTGCGGTAACTCCCGAGCTACTCCGAGGTCATGCCGAGCTTCCTAGAGCTGCGCTGGTGATGTAGAGCCTATCGGCGCAAGTGATGGTGGGCTAGAGACCTTGGACAACGGTGTCGAACCACAGCAGTAGCCGCCGCACGTCGCGGAGCTGGTTCCGGCCACCGGCAGCCCAAACAGAGCCCACCAACGTGTTCCTCGATGCCCTAAACCCTCTGGCGGCGAGTCTCGGGCTGGGCAGCGGCCGGGAACGCCGGTCCGACGAGCGGCCGTCTGCCCCGGCGAGGGGGGAGCGCGCGGGCACGAAGCAGAGCGCGGGAGGAAGAAGAAGACGCGGGGCCCGGCTGTCAGCGGCTTAAAAATTCAAATCAGGATCAGGCTGTGGCTCGGATCCGGTGTGCTGGAGCGCAGAAACTCCGTAGACCACGGTGTGCCGACGCCTCAGCACACAACACGTGTCCCCGTGGCCCACCAACAGTAGATTTAAACTTTTCCCCGATTTTCAGATTTCATTCAAACTTCAAATCCTCATAACTTGGGCTAGAAAACTCCAAATCGAGTGAAACAAATTTTGTTGGATTCAGCTCTCTGAGTGCTTTCCAGCAAATCAAGTTTCACTTCATGAAAATCCTTATTTCTCCATAATTAATTCCTCAAAATTTAAACTGTTTGGAATTTTAACTGGAGAATCCCTTGAAGGAAAATTCTGAAATTTCGCTGGGATGTTCACCAAAATATCCCTGAACTTTCATAAAAATTTCAGATCCATTTGAGCTCATTTATCCACCTAATGGTGTGATTAGTGAAACTGTTTCAGAGAAATTAGAAAATGTTCAGAAGCATTTTCAGAATTTTCTCTAAAATTGTTAACTCATATCTTTAGCTAGGAACGTTCAAATTAAGTGAGACCAACTCCATTAGAACCCTCTGAAAATCTAGTTTTCAGAAAGTCATGGCTTGCCCCATGAAAACCCCTAGAATACCTTAAGAGTTCCAATTAAGGTCAAGGACATAATTAATTGTGGAGGGCTCCAATGAGCTTTGCTGCAACTAAACCTTGACCAAGTCTCTGTTTAGGTTGTAACCGAGCCACAGTAAAAGTTTCACAGTCTTTGGATCTGTGTAGTGAGACTTAGAAAGTTCACAAGTTTAAAACTCAATTCAAATGCATTTAATTAATACATGTACTTCTTATATCATGTAGTCGCTAAGGTCGAGGAGGAACCCGAAGTCCTAGACTTTGTTACTCCGGAAGAGCAGCTAGCCTACGATCAAGAGCAGCAAGGCAAGCTCCGGTTTGCATTAACCTTTTTACAAGTTTTTATTGTTTTGAGCACTTACTTGAGTACCATTATTCCTTGCATTAAAGTCTTGTTTGGAAACCCAATTGCATAGCCAAGAAAACCATGGGTTGGGTTTAGGATTGCAAAACCCCGTTAGCTACTGCAAAGCTAGGTTAGGGTAGGATTCGGTACAAGTCGAGTAGTTGGAACTACTCGCGAGCATAGGCTAGGGGCACTCGACTCGGGTAGAGATAGCACATGATACACATGGCAAGAAAGATGAGACCGAGCGTAGAGTAAGGGCAGCAGGACTTTGGGGCCTGTGTGCTGTAGCTCCGCTTGTGTCGATTGAGGACCGAGCCGTGTGCGGGCCTGTTGAACAAGCTAGAACAGTACCGAAGACCTACCGGCTATATGGGAACCGGGAAACCGATGTAACTCGGGTAGCTGGGTGTTGAGGCATAGCTGGTCGTTCAGAGGGTAGGTTGAGAGCTCGAGCTGTAAATCGGCTGGCGGCACTGAGATGCGCGTGCAGAGACCTCTTGCTCGGGACGATTGGACCGGTTCAACATTTGGGTAACGGGTGAAAGGTGGTTGCGTACGGCGTCCGGGATTGTTGTTGTAGGCAACATCGAGTACGGGCGTACGTGACGGGTTGTTCGAGTAACCCTGCAGGTGTAAATCGATTATAATCGCCGTCCCTCGCGGTCAGTGAGTACCACTTGTTCACTGTACCGTGACGTAGGAAGAACAGGCTAGTTACATGTTAAAATGTTGCTGATTGAAAGATGGACTTTGCTTGTTAATGATTTGTTGTAGTTTAGAGCTAACTAAAGTTATTTTCAACTTTGGGCAAAGTACACGAGAGAAATGAGTTTCTTGTTTGATTGCGGCTCTCTCATGTGCTTTAGCGTAAGGTTCCCCACAACCTGCTGCTAAAACTTGAAAGTAAGGTTCTACTAATTAGGCGAGTCCTTGCAAATGATTTTTACCTCATGTAACCCATCAACCCTCATGTAGAAGTTCCATGTTAGGAGAGACGGGTCAGTCTTGCTGAGCCTTCGTGCTCACTGCTTGTGTTTGAAGCTTTTGCAGGGTTCTATGCGGAAGGGACTCCCGAGGAGGAGACGGAGCCCCGTGAGGGAACCCCGTCGAGTGGGAGTCGTGCACGCCGCCGTGTTAGTGTGCGTGTTTGCTAGCAAGGACACGTTCACGGGCTGAACGTGAACTTTATGCGTAGTCTGCACCCATGAGTGTAGACTGGACATATTTTGATGTAAAAATGTTCATAAACCACTTTATGTAATAAAATTTTGCTTCCGTTTGTACCTTTGATGTGTGTTATTCGGTGCTGTGCAACGCAGCACCCTTCAGCGTGATCCTGGCTCGACAAGACCGTGGGGTCGTGTCACGGCCGTCGCTGCCATACTACTTAACATGGCCGAGCACACCGACCCGTAAGCCCCGTGGGCTTATCAAGATCTTCAGGCTTTCTTGGTCACGGCCACTGCACAGCAGGCCAGAAGTTCCCTCGCCTGGGACCGGGCCTCGTCGAACCCCAGCCAAAGCCGAAGGCGTGGCTGGAGCGGAGTGAGTCCCAATGGAACCCACATGCCGATCCAAGCAACCCAAACCGAGAAGGCTGGATCATCGACCCCATCGCTCAACTCGGTGCACAAGTGTTTAGGGCCTTGTGACCTTTGCTGGACCCTGCAAACTCACCACCCAGGCCTCAGCATCACCAACCCCGTTGGGGCAACTTCTACGACGATGACGGAGATCAAATCCTGAGCCCAGGCCCTCCCGGGCCAAGAGCCTTCAGAAAACGGATACGCATCTTTCCCTTTCTATAGAGGTTTTGGGCCTCAACCAACATCGGGAAATACTGCTGGAACACCAACCCCAGCGTCTGGTTGGAGGACTATCACCTGGCTTGCAGACCCGGTGGAGCAGATGATGACAATGGATCATCCAATACCTCCCCATCTACCTAGCCGAGTTGGCCCAAGATTGGATGGAATATCTCCCGCCCGATTGCATTTGAGACTGGGCAGAGCTCCGGGAAACATTCGTTCGCAAACTTCCAGGGAACATATGTGCACCCCGATAACTTTTGGGACCTCAAGGGTTGCCAGCAGAAATCGTATGAAACCCTCCGACAGTACATCTGGTGCTTATCAAAGAATTGCAACGAGCTCTTCGACGTGGTTGACGCTGACGTTATCGAAGCCTCCCTCTCTGGGATGACCTGCGAGTCCCTAGTGCACCAACTCGGCTGTCAAGCCAAGGAGCACGAGGGACCTCCTCGATATCGACACAAACCACGCCTTTGGCGAGGAGGCGATCAAGGCCATCTTGGACAAAGGGAAGTCGAAGTACCCTGACGCGTGGAGCAACGAAGCGCCCCGCAAGGGCGACAAGAAGAAGCAAGTGAGACGGCCCGACGCCGCCCGTTCAGTTACGGGGACGTGGCACTCGCCCGCGAATTGCACCCAACAGCACACATATAAGGAATAATGTATTACATAAAACAATAGCGGAAGCTTACAAGTTTTTCTTTGTAAATAATTTACATGAAGTAGCTACAGCGGAAGTCTACAAACCACTCACGTCGAATAACTAAAGAGCACTCGAGATGAAGTCCAGCCCGCGGACTCCTCACGCTAGCAACACGAAGACAACAGCAGTGGCTGGGTTCTTCATGTGTTACCCGACTCGGAAGTCTCCGAGTCTCACCGGACAACCTTCTGCTTAGCATCGACGTTAACCTGCAAAACCACTCATATAGCAAGCGTGAGCACATAGGCTCAGCAAGACTGATCCGTCTCTCCTAAACAAGAAACTCTACATGCACGACGGTTGCAATTGGGTTAGCTAGATTTGCATAAAGGTCTCGCCTAAAGTTGATCCTTAACTTTCAGATTTTAAGCCTCATTATGCAGACCTTGAGCCGAACAGCATCGCAACTCCTCAATCAAACAAGAAACGCTTTGTTGCGATGCTCCTTGCACAAGGTGAAAGTAAAGTTTAATGAGCCTATCTCTAATTCAATCATGATTGCAATACAAGTTACATCACAGCCTTATCAAGTTCAAAAGAAAAACAGTTCAGTTGTTACTACGTCAAGACACAGTGGGGAAGTGCGCTCATATAACCGCGAGCGACGGTGATTCAAATCAGTACACGCCCGGACTACATGACACGTACACCCGTACTCTGAGTTGCCGGCAGCAACCTCGACTGACGTTGTACGCAGCCACCTTTCCCAAGATCTTCCACACAGGACGCAGTCTAACTGCCCCCGAGTACGCAAGCTCCCTCACGGTACATACCCGCTGTGGTATGTTCTTGAGCGAGTTACCTCCTGCTACCCTGACGCCAATAGCCTAAGGCAGTTAGAAAAGTTCCAATGTGGATCTCCCAAGGTACATCGGTTTCCTTGGTCCCATATAGCTAGTATGTGCCTGGTACACAACTCAAACTTGTCCAACAGGGCCAAGCATGGATGGGCCTTAACCGACACAGGCAGGGCTATGCACGCACGGTCCGCAGCCTGCTGCATCTAAACCTCCATGCCCAGTCTCCATTTCTTATGTGTGAACTTTCCTGATCATTTCTATTTTTGACCCGTTCCGAGTAAACCAGCCCTAAACTCGCGAGTAGCTTCCAACTACTCGACTTCTACCGGACCTTTCCTACTAACATTTAGCGTAGCCAAATCCACTTGAGGAGGTGCTATTCTACTTTTTCTCTCTTAGGTATTTCTGGTCGTACAGTTGGGTTTTCAATATCAACTAGACTTAATGCAATCAAACAATTCAAGCTATGATCTCTAGAAATGGGAATGCTTTATAAAACCGTTCAAATGCAAACCGGGGCTTGCCCGTTTTGCAGGTGACTAAGAATACAATCAGTTAGTGAAGATCACTTGGGGCTTGATCACTCGCTTTCCTCCCTCCTTGATCTTTACATCAAGTCCTCACGTTCTTCACGTATATGCTACACGATATGAATATGTATATGCATTTAATTGTAAATCTTTTGCTAATAAGTTCTAGTGACAGTTTAAAACCTGGAACTCTGTTTAAGAATTTAAAATGACACTGGTGCTAGTGGTTTAGGTTGGGTGTAAGTACTATGATCAAGTGTTGAGTGCTATCTCTACTTGTGAGTTGATCACCTTAAGAGGTTACACAGGACAGTGGTGATCCAGGACTCCAATGGAGCTTAAAATTTTCATGTGAGTTCCGTGTCACAAGAAAGTCATCTGGACCAAAAATTAGCACTTTTCATTGAATGGTTTATTCAGAACAATTCTCTAAGCAATTAAGCAAAGAAGAACTAATTCTGAGGTAACACCCATGTTCATGTCAAACTTAGTGAACTACAATTTCAATTATAGTTCATGGAGTCTGCATGAATTTTCCTTGGATTTTGAAGCTAAGAATGGCCGAGAACTGAATTTCCAAGTTTTGGAAATTCTCTGAAAATGTTTCTGTATTCATTTGAACACAGCAATTTCCAATCTGAATTCTCCTGATCAAATCAACTCCAAATGAGCTGAAACTTTTACAGGAGTCTAATAACACCCTAACGGATATTCTAGCAAAATTTGAGGATTTTTGGATAAATCAAATTCCCTCTAAAATTCTTTTGCTGAAAATTTTTAATGAATTTTACAGAATTAAATAATGACTTTTGTACAAATTGGGTTGCATATTTTAATAGAGTTTGTCCATCTGAATCTAACCCAATTTGAATCACTAAATTTGGAGTTTCCTAGCAAAAGTTATGCTATTCTAAATTTTAGGGAAAAATCTGGGATTTGAATAAATCGTGGAAAAGTTTGAATCATGTCTGTGGGACCAGGGGGCACGTCTCACGTGCTGGAACAAGCCACATGGGGTTACAGAGCTATTTTCCGCGTTGCCACAAATTATCCGGCGTCACAGAAGATCTGGCCTCTCCTTCCCGAGTGACTGACATGCGGGTCTGGCATCCCCTTCGTCTACCTCTCGCCCCCGCGCGATAGCGCCGCCGGAGCTCACAGGAGCACCACCGAAATCGGTCGTCCGGCCATCTCTAATGCTCAAACTCGCTGCTAGGCCCTAATTTTGTGTGAGGAACACGCTGGTGTGGTCTATCCGAGCCGGCAGAGCTTCCAACGTAGCTCGCAACGTGCGGCGGCAATTATCCGACTCCGGTGGCGTCGCCTTGCTGTGTCAGCCCGCCAAAAGCTATCTGGAAGGGCCCTACAGCACCAGTGAGGGCTAGAGGAGCTCGGTATAGTGGTGAAACGGCTCGGAAAGGGCTCTACAATAGGGTTCGTCGTGCGCCCAAATCTTCTCGGCATAGCCGCCGTCGGAAAGATCGGAAATACGTCGTGCACAGTGTGTTTCATGCTAAGTTTGCAAAGCAAACTGGTGCACCCTCAAGTCTAGCTCTCGTGGGTGAAGTTTTGTGGACTCTAACCAAATATCAATCGGTAATTTCATGAATTCATACCCGAAGGTCGGTTTGCACCGATCGGAAGAGAATCTCAAAATTCACCGTTGACGATCCGCGGTTGGTCCTGAGCTTCGGTGGTGAGCTGCGTGGACGTCGTGCGCGTCCAGAGGTGGCCTAGCTCAGCCGTGACAAGCCTCGGTCGAGGCTGTCCACGAGAGCACCTTCTCTCGGTTCTATGGCGGCCGCCACGGAAACTGGGGTATCTCAGTGTAGAGTGCACGAACTCACTCGGTGATGGCACGAGGAGGTCGTGGAAGGGTTTGTGGTGTTGTTTGGATGCTCAGGTGAAGTTCTTCATGCGACCTAAGGTGGTGGCGGAGCGATCGGAAAGGTGGCGGCGAAGCTCGGTTGTTTTCTGCGGGAGGAAGAAAGAGCAGCGAGGTCTCGGTGTTGTGAGCAAAAGATCACGGCTGAAGGTACAAAAGTCTCAGCTGAGGCGGTTGGAGTGAGAGGCGATCGACCGAGCGGTGAGCGCTGGCGTCGGTTCCCTCTCTATCGATCTCCCGAGAGGAGCAAAACAGAGACTCACTTCCACTGTTGATCTTTTGCAATTTTTAACTATCTCTCAATGACATGTGGGTCCCACAGTTTAGTGCCTCCTTATCCTCTAAATGATCTCCCAAAATTGGCAAATGATGTAATTCAATTGTGGAAGTTCGAATCTGAGATGTATTTTGATAATTGGGCAAGTTTCATCCAAATTCAAATGGTTGTTTGAATTCTTTGCAATTTAAAGTCCATCTTAGAAAATGAGTTGCAAAACATTTCAACAAAACATGAAACTTTGCATACCCACTAATTTGGACCTAAGGAATTCAAATATGAAATCTGATTTTTAATTTAGCTGCTGCAAATGAGATTTTTAGCACAACAGTTTTGAAATTCATTGTGTTGCTCTCATTTCAATCTTTTAGTTGAACCAATTTGTTCCAAGTCTAACTTTTGCTTTCTCACACATATGGGAACTTCCCATCTTGGTTTTAGACCCCTCTTGGGTTCCAAGTTTTCAAACAATTATTTGAACTTGTGTGAAGAGAGCGCTCATGTGTGTTATCACATGTGGAAAAAGTTTTTAACAAGTCCCATTTTTCATACATATGAAACCAACTTTTGCAAACAAGAATTTCTTTGTATTCACAATTTTTTATACCTTTACAGCAAGTAGGCATCAACAAGCGACAGTACCCAGCCGATAGTGGCTCGTACCTCGTCACAGCTGCGAAACACCATGAGGGCAAGAGACCGGCCATGGGATTGACGAACCACCTCGAGAAGCTCCCCGAGAAGCCGTGCACCAACCATGCCTACCCGATGAGGCACACCCTCAAGAATTGTGTCCTCTTGAAGCGCTTAATCAGCAAGGAGCCGGACGCAGCGGGCGACAAAGGCAAGAAGGCTGCCGAGTGTCCGACGAGCTGGCCCTTCCCCATTCTGGAGGATTGTCTTATGATCTTCGGAGAAGCCAAGCCTATGAGAGACACCGTAGGCAGAAGCTGACAACTAGGGAGGTCAACATTGTCGCCCCAGCCATACCGACCTTCCTCCAGTGGTCCGAAGCGGCAGCCACCTTTGACCGGTCGGACCACCCTCGACATCGTACCATAGCCCAGGCACTTCCCTCTGGTCATGGACCTGGTCATAGGCTCGAAGCGCTTGACCAGGGTCCTGATGGACGAGGGAAGCGGCCAGAACATCCTCTATGTTGGGACCCTCGACGCCCTGGGAATTCTGCTTCGAGCCTCCGCCCGACGCGACCCCCCTTCCACGGTGGGCCAGCAGGCGGTGTCGCTGGGAAAGATCGACCTCCCTGTCATTTTCGAGGATAAGTCCAAATTCCACAAGGAGACCCTCATTTTCGAAGTCCCCGACTTCAATGGCACATACCACGCCATCTGGGAAGGCTGGTCTACGCGGAATTCCTGGCCATACCGAACAACACCTCCCTCACGCTGAAAATGCCTGGCCCCAAGGGAATCATCACGGTGGAGGCTAAGTTCCTGCAAGCCCTGTTGTGCGAGAAACACAGCTGCGAGCTGGACAAAGCGGCGGTCATGGCAGCATCTCCCATCTCGTCCCACCGAGCGACGGCTGGAACCACGCCTGACCTCAGCCGACCCCTGACCAGTCCTCTGGAGGACACAAGAATGGTCGAGGGTCGCCCCGAGGGATCGGCGAAGGCAGCGCGGACCCCCTCCACGCCGTCAGACAATTGAAAGGGCACGCCCCTGTAAAAGTCCCAAAACTTGTAATTGGAAAACTTGAGCTATGAATAAAATTGAGTTTAAATACAAGAAATGGGACTTGCAAAAACTTTTGTATACTCAAGAAAGTGTTGGCATGTGCAAAGAAACTTTGAATTCAGTTTGAACTAAAAGGGTCACTTGAAAAAGAAGAAGGGCATTTCCAAAAGGGGAAATTCGAACTGTTGTTTAAAAAGTTGTAATTGCAATGGCCAACTCAAGAATCAGAGGGCATAGTTGAATTCAACAGGTCGAAATTATGAGGAAGCCAAATTTGGAGGAAATTTGGAGGTACTTTGATATGTAGATCAAAGGGACTTGTAAATTTCATCTAAACTTGAATTCAAATTTGAAACTGAGGCACAACTTGTCAAATTGCCAAATGACTTTTGAATTTGAGTTCCTCAGGGCTGAATTTGCACTAGGCCAAAAATTGAAGATCTTTTGGGGCAGAGATGAGCTGTGGGCCCCAATTGTCATTGAGAGGGGGGATAAAAACTTACTGCCTAAGTTTTCAGAGTCTGTGTATCGGCTCACACCGAGCTGCCGAGTGAAGCTCCAGGCGCCACTGAGAGCAAACTGCTGCCACCTCCTCACCGAAGTAGTGGCGCTGGAGAGCTGCTCGTGGCTCCCTTAACTCTCGGCGTGATCCATCCCCAAGTGACCGAGTTCCCGTTCGCTGCTTCTTCCCCACGCAAGAAAGAAAATCGAGCCGCCGCTCATAGACGCCTCGGGTCCCTGATCGGGAGACCGCCAGGCTCGTGCCACAGCGCCTCCCAAGCCGAAAGACGGCACCAGGGGACTTCCCTCAGCTTTCTCGGCACAAACCCGAGAGGTTTTCGGCTGCCCCGACCAAGAACCGTGCGTGCATATACTGGCCCGAGAACTAAAACCAAACAGGCTCGCGTGGACAGCCTACACCAGGTCCTTTCACGCCCAAGAGAGGACATCCCCGGACGCGCCTGTGAGCCCTGCTGCTTCCACCCAAACCACAAAGCAAGCCGTGAACCACCGAGCGAGAATTCAGAAAAACTTCGCTGGCGGCCACAGAACGACGTTCCGGTATGAAATCTCCAAATTCCCACTCAATTCTCGTCTTTAGTTCACTAAACGGTGCTCAATGGATATAGACTCGACGGCGATCCGATTCCCTTCACAACCCTAGCTAGAAACCCCGTGTTAACGGCTAATTTCGAGCCTTCCGATCGGCGATCATGGCGGGGGCACTCGGGCACACGGTGAACCTCAACTTGCCGCCGTTTCCGAGCCACGTTGAGGCCATGCCAAGCTAGCCCATCCTCCACTGGTGCTTTTGGGCGGTTCGGTTGAGCTTTTGGCGGGCTACAAGGGCCGGGCGACGGCGTCGATCTTCACCGAAGGCCACCGCTCGTCGCCGAGGGTAGTCCGGCCACCGGCAGCCCGAGCCAACCCCGTAGACGTATTCCCCGACCTCCCAAACTCACATGCGGCGAGTTTCCGGCCGAGAGGCAGCCGGGAAGCCGGGTCCGACGAGCTCCAGTGAAGTGCCGGCGAGGGGGCGGCGCGGGAAAAGAGAACGGCCCGAGGAGGAAGAAGGTCAGGCGGGTCCCACGTGTCAGTGGCGAAAAGTTAAATCTCTGATCAGCTGCGGCCCGGGAATCCAGTGTGGCTGCGCGGGAAGGGTTCTGTGGCCCCATGTGGCTCAGCTCCAGCAGTTGACACGTGTGTGATAGGCCCACGATCAGAATTTAAACTTTTCCCCGGTTTAATTGGATTTCCAGATTTAGTTCAAACTTTAAAACCTCATAACTTTTGCTAGGAAGCTCCAAATTTAGTGATTCAAATTGGGTTGGATTCAGGATGAAAAACTCTATCCAAATATGCAACCCAATTTGTATGAAAATCAATAGAATATTCTGGAAAATTCTTTAAATCTTTTCAGCAAAAGAATTTTAGAGGGAGTTTGGTTCATCCAAAAATCCCCAAAATTTTCCAGAATATTCTTTAGGATGTTAGGAAACTCCTGTAAAAGTTTAATCTCATTTGGAGTTGATTTAGTTAGGATAATTCTGAAATAAAGTTTCTGGATTCAAATGAATACAGAAACATTTTCAGAGAATTTCCAAAACTTGGAAATTCATTTCTGAACATTCTTTAGCTCCAAAAAAATCCTAGGAAAATTCATGCATGCTCCTAGAGCTATGTATGAAATTGTAGTTCACTTGAATTGGCATGAAAGTGCAAATTTATTCAGAATTAATTCCTTTTTGCCTAAATGTTTAGGGAATTGTTCTGGGTGAGCTACTTAGTGAAATATTCTGAATTTTGGTCTAGAGGACTTCATTGTGACAAGGAACTCAAATGAAAATTTTCAGCTCCATTGAAGCTCTGGATCACCACTAGCCTGTTCAACCTATTTAGAGGAGTAGCACACAAGTGATGAAATGTAATTATCACTTGATCATGTTGCTTCACCCAAACCAAACCACTGGCCCCAGTGTCATTTTAAATTCTTAAACAGAGTTCCAGTTTTAAACTTGTCTTTAGCACTTGTTAGCAAAAGTTTTACAATTAAACATGTATGCATATTCATAACGTGTAGTGATTAAACGTGGAAATTGAAGGAGAAGTTGAGCTTGGATCAAGGAACAAGAAGGGCAGGAATTGAACTTCAAGTCATCAGCAACTAACTTCATATTATCTGACTTTAGTCATCTGCAAAACCAAGGCAAGCCCCGGTTTGCATTTAAGTTGATTTTTCTGACACATCAGGCTTGTATTATATATCGGCTACGCGTTACCTAGCCATACCTTTTTTCTAGGAGGTTATAAAAATATCAAAATATTTGTGAAAAATCAAAAGGGGTTAGCCTTCGGTATTACCGAAAAAAAGGTCTTCGTCAAATAACTCGTCACAAATTTATTTTCTGGCATATAAGGCTTGTATTCTATATCGGCTACATGTTACATAGCCACACCTATTGTTTAGGAGGTTAATAAAATATCAAAATATTTGTGAAAAATCCAATGGGGTTAGCCTTTGCTATTACCAAAAAGGACGGTTTCCATCAAATAACTCGTTAAAAATTAAAGGGGAAGTTTTTTGTCAAATAGGTCAAGGATGTTTTATACCCCACTTGCAAAACCAAAAATGAACCCTGAGGTCAAGGGTAGAATTGTGTCATTACTGTAGAACAAGGCCATGCTAAATAGACTAGGGCATCCGGTAGAAGTTGAGTAGTTGGAATCTACTCGCGAGCTATAGTTCGGGTTTTTCTAAGTGTGGTTGGGGAAGGAAGCAAACTAATGTTTACATTTCTAAAGATGAGACCGGGCAGAGGGGTTAGGCAGCGACAAGACGAGGTCTTGGTCGAGTAGCTCTGCCTGTGTCGGTTAAGGACCGATGCGTGTGCCGCGTCCAGGAGCAAGTATTGAGTTGTGTACCGGATGCTTACTGATATATGGGAACCAGGAAACCGATGTACCAGGTTCACTGGATTGTAGAGGCATACCACATCGTCTCGTTAGACCTATGAGCCCGAGACGGCGCGACCGGTTCTACAGTCTAGTGTCCTGAGAAAGGTTGCCACATACGACGTAATGAAGGACGCCAGATTTGGGTCCTCAGAGGCGGGCGTATGTGTCGAGTTATCCGGGTAGTGTTTAATTCGAATCACCATCCCTCGCGGTTATTGAGTACCGCTTGCTCCCATGTTGTGACGTAGTTATCAACTTGTGTGGAAACAGTTTGCAAAAGTATAATTGCTGCTATGATTATGTTAAGTTGCATGAAAACCATGTTTGAAGTAGAGATAGAGCAAACTAAAGTTATTTTCTACCTTGGGACAAGTAACATTGGAACGAAGCGTTTCTTGTTTGATTGTGGAGTTCCAATGTTGCTGGGCGCAAGGTCACTACTATTATGGCTAAAATCTGGAAGTTAAGGATGAACTCGTAGGCGAGTCTTTTCGCAAATTATAGGATAGGTCTTAAGTTACCCTCATGTAGAGTTGCATGCTTTAGGAGAGATGGTTAAGTCTTGCTGAGCCTTTGTGCTCACTCTTGCTATATAAGTGGTTTTGCAGGTAAACCTCGACGCTATAAAGAAGGTTGTCCGGTGAGACTCGGGAACCTCCGAGTCATGTCACACTTGGAGAATCTAGCCGCTGCCATGTCTTCGTGTTGCTAGCGAGAGGAGTCCGCTGGCTGGACCTCTTCTCGAGTGCTTCTTAGATATTCGACGTGAGCTGTTTATAGACTTCCGCTTTAGCTATTTTATGTAAAGTATTTACAAAGAACAGTTTTAAGATTCTGCTTGATTTATGTAATACATTGTTCCTTATATGTGTGCTGTTGGGTGCCGCATAACACGGCACCACCCAATGCGATTCCCGGGCAAGGTGCCCCGTCCCAGTGAACGTGATCGGGGCGGCGGGGTCCCGTCAGCATGGTATCAGAGCCGCATTGGTAATAGCGCACGGAGTAAGGATGGTATTACGACAGAAACATAGGATACGGTGAGAAAACGATATTAGGCCCACATAAGGACTATAGTAGTGTAGTTACCTAAAGTGGAAAGATTAACATATGTGTTTTAATTCTGAATTTTCATTATGCAACGACGCACCTACATTCTGATAAGAATGGTAAGGAACGCCACCGAAAGCGGTTCAATTTCGGTTAGCTCCCCTGACGAGGAAAGTGGTTCAGGGATAGGTCTCACAGCTTGGTGTGAGACGTCAATATGAAACTCTTGGACTCTTCATGTTCCTAAGTTCATATGAAACGCTGATCCCTAGCGTGCATTAGGCAAGTAAGTGGAGACCCCATCGTGTGGTCAGTAACACGATAGTGTGTTCGTATGGAAATAGCCCAGGAGGACATACGCAGCGCTTGCCATCGGCGTGCCCTGCAGGGCAGTAGGTGGTATCCGTTGGGTTGATAACATTCCCAACCGTGACGACCCGTTCATGATATACTCGGGTTCCCCGTCGTGTGGTGTAAAAACACGATCACGTACCTTGAGACGTGGCTTAACTCAAGGACGGCCGTATGGCAATGATACGGGTGTTTGTATTTACTTTCAAATATGGAACTGCCTGAGATGAATCAACCTTTGAGTGCACCACTATTGAGTGTTCTTCTGCAGGTACTAACCACGTACGTACCCCGTGTAGTACACGTGTGCGAGAGACCGTCTTAGTGCCACTGATAATACGTATATGCCGGTATAATCCGGTTAGGATTTTTCTTTTGGTGAGGCAACGTAGTACCGACATGTTTTCTTACGGTGCATCGACGCCGTACTAAACATATAATCCTCTTACCTATGAAGAAACGATTCATGAACTAACTTTCAACTAAAAATGGAAGTTTGAAACAAGTATTAGTTACTGAACTCTTATTTTGAGCTAAGATTCAAATGAGAGCATGACTAGGCGTCAAAGTTTTCAAAAACAGAGTGCTCTGTTTCTAGCAGAAATTCTTACTGGACTTTAACAGAGCATAACTCTGAGTATCTTGACCCAATTAAGGTGTATGATACAGTTCTGGAAAGATTTTCAAGTGCTCCACAACTTCCTGGTAGGCCTCCAGAGCAGAATCACACGTTAAGTTGGTGAAAAGTCCAGTCAAAGGCAAACTGTTCAGAATCTGGACAGTAGCAAAAACCCTCTCTGGACCTTTTGGTTTTTAAGCCATAACTTCCGGTAGAAAAATCCTTAAGGTGCATATATGTACTCGTTGGAAAGATACTGAAGTTTACTACAACTTTGGTATTGAACTCAAGTCAAGAATCTGTAGTTAACTTGAGTAAAATTTGGAGTTGTGTGAACTAGTCAGGGTAGTCCAGCTGTTTAGTTTAGCATACTTAAGATTTGTTTAAACATGAATGTGGTTATGCTTTCATAAAGTTCATGACATATTCATGTTTTGCTTATCTTCACTTACTACTGAGATAAAAATTTTGATTGACTCAAAATTTTGTTTCGTGCAGTATGGTACGCGCACACTCTCAAATGGAGATTGGAGGTTCAAGTCGAGGTGGGAATGGCTCGACGTCATCACAAGAGCCATCGCCAACCGGATTGGCAGAATTATGGCAAAGATGAATGAAACTCTCCAAACTCTAGTTCAGCAATGCATAAATAGAGAAGCTCAGCATCACATGCCAACCCCGAGCTGTTACCTGGATTTCTTGGCGACACAACCGCCGGTATTCTCTGAGGCGGCTGACCATTGTGAAGCAAATCACTGGTTACGTGTCATTGAGTCCAAGTTTGGGTTGATCCAATGTGATAAATTCTCGAAGACTCTATATGCCGCTCAGCAGCTTCACGGCTTTGCTGGAGCATGGTGGGCAGAATACCTTGCTGTCCAACCAGCAGGGCATCGTGTCACGTGGGCGGAGTTCCAGGATGCATTTCGTGCTCGTTTCATTCCGGCGGGCATAATGCAAACAAGTCATGAAGAGTTCTGGAACCTAAAGCAAGGTGACATGAGTGTTATTGAGTATGCGAAGGGATTCAATCGCTTAGCTCAATATGTCCCTGACTATGTGAAGTCACCAGCCATGAAGGGTTATCATTTTTATCGAGGGCTGACTGCTAGGCTGCGTTGTGAGTTGGCTCAAGTTAGCCAAGAGAATTTTTATGAGTTTGTGAGCTGTGCTATCACTCAGGAATATTATTCGAACCTCTATCTTAAAAAAAAGAGGGAGAGGGACTCATCACAGGATGAATGCAATCATCCACCTCAGAAGTATCGGTTGGTAATCTGTTCACCTTCCGGTCGAGAGGTTCCACAAGAGGTGCAGTCATTCTGAGAGTATGACGACTCTTCTACTCCCCAGAGGTTTTATTCACCTCCTCCGCAGCAGCAACTTATTTCTTATGCACCTCAGTATCAACAAGAGGCACCAGAATATGTTTACCCTCAAGAGGTTGAAGATGATCAAGGTGATTTCTCAGCTGAACCGAGTGCTGTCCCACTTGATATTGACAATGAGTTCAATGTCAAGGAAGCAACTGAACCGAGCAGAAACATTATGTCTGTGGGTCCAGCTCCAAAGAGGGATCTTGGACAGCCAAGAAGAGCTATGTCAAAAATGGGGACAGTTAATTATGTGTCAGTCGATGATCTGCCAAAGGGAGGACCTGTTCTTGCCGGCAGGTTCACCTTAAATGACAAGCCGGTTGTCATTTTATTCGACTCTGGTGCGACACATAACTTCATTAGCATGGCGACGGTGATCCGGGATCAGATCTCCACCACAATCACAAAAGGTTCTTACCTTATTCATTCGCCAGGTGGAGACATATCAACTAATGAAGTCGTTTCTCGAGCACCACTTTGTTTGGGTGGAAAAATTTATCCTACCACCCTCATTATTCTCGAAGACCAAGGAATCAATGCCATATTGGGAATATCATGGCTGACCTTCCATAAGGCTGTTCTGGACATCGAGAACAGGAGTGTTCACTTGGACTCTCCACTTCACGGACGTCAAATATTGTATCTCAGCGAAGCGGGTTCCAAAGACCCGGAAGTATGTAATGCCGAGGCGTGCAAGTTAGAAGACATTCCGGTAGTCCGTGAATATTCGGACGTGTTTCCCGAAGATCTTCCAGGCTTACCACCTGAGCGCGAGGTGGAGTTCAAAATAGAGTTGATACCGGGGACCACGCCGATCTCTTGGAGACCATACAAAATGGCTCCGAATGAATTAGCTTAGCTGAAGGAGCAACTCAAAGATCTGATGGACAAGGGGTTCATTCGTCCAAGTTCATCACCATGGGGTTGCTCGGCTTTATTTGTGAAGAAGGATGAGACGCTGAGGCTATGCGTCGATTATCGTCCTTTAAATGCTGTAACAATAAAGAACAAGTATCCACTACCAAGAATTGATATTCTTTTGATCAGCTAGTTGTGGGGACCACCCCGTGGTTCACCCACTCCAGGATCGCATAGGGTGGTGCCGTGCGATGCGGCACCCAACAGCACACACGAAAAGAATCAAGGGTAACATACAAACTTTTATTTGATATAAAACAGCGGAAGTCTTTTTACAAAACCTATTCATACAGCGGAAGTAATATACATATAAGGCCTCTCATCCTAGCTATGCAAAAGTGCAGCCGTCCAGCCCGGGGACGCTACACACTAGCAGCATGGAACCGGAGAATCACGGCGGCGTGCATGGCTCCAGCTCGGCCATGTACCCCGATGGGGGCATCGCCTCGTCCTCGGAACCTTCCTCATAACTCTCACCTGCACACAGCTCAAATATTGCAACCGTGAGCACGAAGGCTCAGCAAGTCTTAACCGTCAACCCTAGGCATGGAACTCTACGTGCAAGGGTATGTAAGATAGGAGAGGATTTTTGCAATAAAGACACGCCTATAAGTTGGTCCTTACTTTCAGTTTAATAGCAGCAGATTCATGTGCCTTAAGCAACCCTCACATCGGAAGTCCACAATCAAACAAGAAACGCTTTCCCCCGATGTGGAGATGCCCAAAGTGGAATGTAAACTTAATTAGCTCAATATCTACAACAATCAAGGTATTCAAGACATTAAGATCAATACAGCATTTTCAGTTGGCTTATTTCACTTCTTACTACGTCACAGCGCAGTGAACAAGCGGGTACTCAAATAACCGCGAGGGACGGTGATTGCAATCAAGACACACCCGGATAACACGTCACATACACCCACTTTCAGAAGCGTGATTCCACACCCCTTCCTACTCTGTTGTATGTGACAACCTTTCAAAGGCAACCCAAATGCCGAACCGGTCCATCCGTAACGGGTAGGAGGTCCCCGCGTGGAGCGTGACTGTGCCCACCGGCAGATTTACACCTTGCTACCCTCAACCCACTCCTATTTACGGTTGGGTAAGCCTCGACACCCAGGTTAACCAATTACATCGGTTTCCTGGTTCCCATATGCCAGTATGCATCCGGTACTGTTCGATACTTGTCCAGCAGGGCCGCACACGGACGGTCCTCAACCGACACCAACAGGGCTACGCACGTGAGACCTCTGCTCACTGCTTCCTATCCCCCCTGCTGGGTCTCATTTTCATAACTCGAGCCATTATCTACCTCTTTTCTTCCCGTGTGATAAGTACTATCTCGCGAGTAGCTTCCAACCACTCGACTTCTACCGAGATCCTATACATTAGCATGGCAATCTCTACTCGTCGGTTTGTAAACTACCCAACCCTTTGTAGGATTTAAAGAGGCTATGCAAGTGGGGTTTCAATCACCCTAACTCTAATGCAAACATTCACCCTAGACATAAATGATACAAATAAAAACTTTATAAAAGGTACTTAAGTGCAAACCGGGGCTTGCCTGGTTGCGAGTTAAACGGAAAGTCAGCTTCCGGTGGCAGGACGTCCAAAGGCTCTGGCGTATCCTCAACTTCGGTCACTATCATGAAATGTAATAAAATACATGTATAAGTATTAAGGATTTATAAGAATTGGACTTCTATTCATAGCTATTGCTATTTAAAATCCTTAATTGGCTTTGGGATTTTTACAGTGGATACTAGACTCTCTAAGGATGACTTGAGTCAAATTTGGAGACATGTCATTGCACAATGTAGTCTTTAAAATTCCTACAAGTACAATGCTTCTCTAAATTTTGAGCCCAATTCAGGAGCTTTGACATAGCTAATGGTGGAAGATCTGATTGGGGTAAGTCTCCATGGTTCTAACAAAATTTGTTTCACCATTTTTGGAGCTACCATCAGAGAGATATGAATTTTTGAACTTAGGCAGGAGTTCTGAAAAAGCTTCTGTTTAAATTTGAATTTTCAAATAAAGGCTGAACTTGAGAAGGTAATTTGACCTAGCAAATGACCTCCAATGAAGCCCAAATTTTTACTGGAGATCAGTATCTATGAAGAGGATTTGCTACCCAAATTTGGGAATATTTCATAAAGAATTGCTCCCGTAATAAATCCCTAAAGGATTTACTAAAAACAATTCTACAGAAATTCCTGGGCATTTTCATAGTCAAAATTTGGTTTCTCTGTGAAGCACTCCTCATGAGGAACCCAACAAAATTGGTCTCACTCTTTTTGGAGTTTTCTACACAAAGTTATGGCCTTGTAAAGATCAGCTAATTCCTGGAATTATTTCTCTAATAGAAACTTCAAATAATTGGGCTGGGCCCACTGGTTTAATTCGGACCAGTCAGATTTTTGCAACACCGGGGGCTACGGGGTTATTCCCGCGCAGCCGCACCAGATCCGGCGCCACAAACCGATCCTCGCGCGAACCCGGAGGCTGACCGGTGGGACCGGCCCTCCTTCGTCTTCCTCGCGCTGCCCGCGCCTTCCGCGGCGGCGCACGCCGGCGAGGCTCGCCGGGACGGGATTCCTGTGGTCCAAACTTCGTCAAACTCGCCGCCTGTGAGTTCTACACCGTGCTGAACACGATGGTGGGGTCGGGAGCCGATGACAATGGCCGGAAAGGTGCTTGCACCGGCGACCATGTCGAATCTTACTTCGGCGACCTCGCTCTCCCTCAACAGTGGGTCTTTCGGGCTAGGGTTGGCTCCAAAAGCACCAGTGTCCCATGGACATCCTCGACCCATAGCTCGCTCTCCCTGAAACCCACCGGAGATGGGACCTCACCGACGACCTGAGCCCGCAAAACTCCGGCGGCGACAAAAACTCGATACCCGGCATCTCTACTTGCTCATTTGAGCTACTAGAACTTCGGGGAGATGCGCAAGCCTGTGCTGGAGCTACTGTAAGCTTATCTAGAGCGGAGCTACCCCAAGCACAACGAATTTTTGGCTAGACCCGGCTCTACCCGTCGGTGTACAGTTGGGGAAACGGTGAAATTCTCACCACCGGTTCTAACAAACGCTAAACCGCCTCCGGCTACACGACCAGGACATGTCCACGCACCTTTCTTGTATAGGCAGTCGGGGGAGAGGGTGGCCGGTTGCTGCTGTCGACGGAGAGCCGAAACGGCGAGGTCCGGCCACCTTGAAGCTTTGGCGCAAATCCGCGTTTCTCGAGCAGTTCAGACCGGCAAACCTCAAAGGGGCGTTGGCAAGGGCTAGAGCACGTCCAGGCGATGCTCTTTGCTGTGGAGCGCTCGAGCAATCGAGCTTGGAGGGCTGTGGTCGATCGGAGAGAGCTGAGCGGCGGTGTTCAGCGGAAATGAGACGGTCGCGGCGCTGCACGAGCTGAGGAGGAGGAGAAGTAGCACTGGGGTACTCGGGCGGCCGCTCTTATCGCCCACGCGCGCGCGCCGACGTCGGCCTGCGAGAACCAGCTCGGTGGCTCGGTGAGGGCGTCGGGGGAAGCGCTTTTCCGAGAGCTGTCGCGCCGCGATCAACCGGGAACAGGGAGAAAGAGGGAAAACAGTCGGTTGTTTGCTTTAGGTGGCTGACAATTGGGCCCCACTTCCCCCTTTGTTTAGTAAAACTTTTCTGATATTTTTCCCTCCAGCAACTCAACATTAAAAGCTTTACTTCATCCCAAAGTTATGTTTGAATTTGCAGAATTCAAATGGTTTGAATTCTGGTGTAGAATTTGAATGGGGTTTGATCATTTGAATTTAAAAAGGAGTTTGAATTCTCCACTTTGTATTGCCTCAAAAATATAGCAAACCAGCTCCAAAATTTCCAATTTTTGGCATGGCTGCTTATTAAAAGGTGGAGAACACATTTGTGAAACCCAATTTTCAAATTGAGGGAATTGGAATTTGAAACTGAATTTGAAATTCAGATTAGAGGGCTTCTCCTTTTAATCCCAAACAAATATAAAAACTCCTCCAAATGAGCTGAAATTTGGAAGGTTGAATATTTGGACTATGAAGATCCAAGTTATGAACTTAGACTCCCATGTTTGGAAGTTTTGGGAAGTCTAAACCCCTCACTTTGAACTTATACCATTATAATTCAAAGTTTTTGTTCCCCTCATTTTTCATAAGTGTATATGAGCTGAATTTTCTTGCTACCACTTTTGGGGATTTTACATCCCTCCCCCCTTAAAAAGAATCTCGTCCCGAGATTCCAAAGGAAAAGCAAAGTGGGGAAAACTTTACCGGGTATATGATGATAACAAGTCCGGATAATATGTGCGTAGATAATCCTTGCTTTCCCATGTCGCCTCATCAGCGGTATGGTTACTCCACAAGACCTTGTAGAACCCTAAGGTCCGGTTTCTTGTGGCACGAGTCTTCTCATCGATGATCCGGATTGGATACTCCGTGTACGTGAGGTCCGGTTGAAGAACTTCTATGTCTTCAGTGCGGATTTCAGCTGAGGGGTTGAGGCATTTCCTCAGCTGAGAGATGTGGAAGACGTTGTGAATGCCTGCGAGAGACGCTGGTAACTCCAGGCGATAGGCCACGGGTCCGCATCTTTCAATGATGGTGAACGGACCAATGAACCGCGGCGCAAGTTTACCCTTCACTCCGAAACGATGAACTCCCTTCATCGGAGACACACGGACATAAACATGGTCCCCGATGTCGAAGTGGAGAGGACGGCGTCTCTTATCCGCATAGCTCTTCTGACGAGATTGAGCAGCCTTGAGATTGGCTTGTATTACTCGCACTCGTTCTTCAGCTTCATTCACCAGTTCAATGCCGTAGATGACTCGCTCGCCGGACTCGCACCAGTTGAGAGGTGTGCGGCATTTCCGGCCGTAGAGAGCTTCATACGGCGCCATCTTGATGCTAGCTTGATAGCCATTGTTGTAAGAAAACTCCGCCAACGGCAAATGATCGTCCCAATTCTTGCCGTGGTGGATGGTACACGCGCGTAGCATGTCTTCAAGCACTTGATTCACCCGTTCAGTTTGACCATCTGTCTGCGGGTGATACGCGGAGCTTCGGATCAGTTTGGTCCCCAATGATGCGTGCAGCTGTTCCCAAAACCGAGAGACAAACAGCGCACCGCGATCTGAAATAATGGAGCGGGGAACACCGTGCAAGCATAAGATTCTTGCAATATAAAGCTCCGCATATTGCTTGGCCACGTACTTTGTATGTACGGGGATAAAATGAGCCGACTTGGTTAGTCGATCGACTATCACCCAAATCGAGTCATGCTTGTGAGACGTGAGAGGTAAACCAACAATGAAGTCCACGCTGATATCCTCCCACTTCCACGCCAGAATGTTCAACGGTTGCAGCTGTCCGGCTTTACGCATGTGGTCGGCCTTCACACGCCGACACGTATCACATTCGGATACGTATTTGGCGATCTCTCTCTTCATCCGTGTCCACCAAAACCTGGTTTTCAGATCCTGGTACATCTTGTTGCTGCCCGGATGAATAGAATACTTGGACAAATGAGCCTCGTCCAAGATTTTCTTCCGAAGCTTCATGTCACGGGGTACCACTATACGGTCTTTAAACCATAGAGTGTCGTGTTCATCTCTTCGGAAGCATTTCATTTCGCCATTCTCCATCCTTCTCCGAATGTGCGACATCCCCATGTCTTTCTTCTGAGCTTCCATAATCTCCTCTCTTATGGTTGGAATGAGAGCAAGATTATATAATGCCCCGTATGGAACCAAGTACAGACTCGGCTCCCCCTCTTCAAGTGGGGTGATGGACAGATTGTTGACATGGGATTTGCGGCTTAAGGCATCGGCAACCACGTTTGCCTTACCGGGGTGGTAGTGAATCTCGATCTCATAGTCTTTGATCAGTTCTAGCCATCTCCGTTGCCGCATATTCAACTCCTTTTGAGTGAGTATATATTTCAGACTTTTGTGGTCGGTGTAGAGGTGCACTAAGTTCCCAAGCAAATAGTGCCTCCACATCTTCAAGGCCAATACCACAGCAGCGAGCTCAAGATCATGAGTCGGATAGTGCTGCTCGTGGTTACGAAGTTGACGTGAGCCATAGGCGACCACTCTTCCTCCTTGCATCAATACACAGCCAAGCCCGATGCCAGACGCATCACAATATACGTCAAAGGGCTTGGTTGTATCCGGTTGAGCTAACACCGGGGCTGTTGTAAGATGCTTCACTAATGCTTGGAAAGCTTCTTCACAAGCTGAGCTCCAAACATATTTGATCCCCTTTTTCAACAGTTCAGTCATCGGCTTAGCAAGCTTGGAGAAATTTGGTATGAATCTCCGATAATATCCTGCTAACCCGAGGAAACTCCTGACTTCATGGACTGATGTGGGGGACTTCCATTTCAGCACTTGTTCAATTTTGCTTGGATCAACTGCAATGCCTTATGCAGAAATAATGTGACCAAGGAATGGCACTTGGCTGATCCAAAACTCGCACTTGCTGAACTTAGCATAAAGCTTATGGTTTCTTAATCGTTGAAGTACGATATGCAAGTGTTTGGCGTGTTCTTCTTCAGTCTTAGAGTAAACTAAGATGTCGTCTATGAAAACCACCACAAACTTGTCCAACTCCGGCATGAACACTGAGTTCATGAGATACATGAAGTGTGCCGGGGCGTTGGTGAGACCAAAGGACATGACGAGGTATTCATACAACCCATATCTCGTCGAGAAGGCTGTCTTTGGAATATCTTCCGCCCGGATCTTGATTTGATGATACCCTGAGCGAAGATCCATCTTGGAAAATACACTCGCACCCACAAGTTGATCGAAGAGAATATCGATGCGGGGCAGTGGATATTTATTCTTGATGGTGACGGCGTTGAGAGGTCGGTAGTCCACACACAACCTCAAGGTTTCATCCTTTTTCTTCACAAACAGCGCCGAGCATCCCCATGGCGAGGAACTCGGTCGAATGAAACCCTTCCTCATCAAATCGTTGAGCTGCTCCTTTAGTTCAGCCAGCTCATTTGGAGCCATCTTATATGGTCTCCGTGAGATTGGTGTCGTCCCAGGTACGAGTTCAATCTTGAACTCGACATCTCTTTCAGGTGGCATGCCCGGAAGATCATCCGGAAAGACATCCGGGTATTCACGGACCACACGAATATCCTCAAGTTTTGTGGCTTCCATGTTATATGTGGCTGGGGTTTCTTGAACCAAACGGTCAAGAAGAAGAACATGTGGTTCATGAAGTGGAGAGTTTAAACGAACCACACGTGGAATGATGTCAAGAACAGCACCATGGCGATGTAGCCATGACATTCCTAAAATGACATCAAGTTTTTGACTCTCTAATATGATTAGAGAAGTCGGATATAGATTCCCACCCAGCTGTAATGGTGCTCTATAGACCATTCTATCAGCTGTTATTTTCCCACCCGGAGAACATATCAAATATGAATTATTTGTGGGAATGATAGGCAGTTGATATTTAATAACATAAGACTGACTTATGAAATTATGGGTGGCACCGGAGTCAAAAAGTACGACTATGGGATGATCTAGGTAAGAGAACGTACCCGCGAGGACGGGTTCGCCTTCCGGCATGTCTTCGATGGCTAAGTGGTGGACGTCGCCGGGTTTTGGTGCTGGTTTCTTGGGCTGGTTGCGGGGCTGATTAGCACCCTGATATGGTGCTGCACCCCTGCCCTGTCGCGGCTCGGGGCAGTCTCTTGAAATGTGCCCGACACGACCACACGTGTAGCACGTGTAAGGTGTCGGGGTCCCGCCGACTTGAGGACGGAATCCCGGTGCACGCTGTTGAAACTGGGGCGCACGCGGGACCATCCTTTGCTGCTGCTGTTGCTGTTGTGGATATGTCGGTCGAAAGCCCGGCGCATTATATTGCCGGCCGCGAAACTGAGGCGGTCGCGCCGGTGGCTGCCATCTCTGACCGGATGGTGAACGATATACCACGCGGTATTTCGGTGGCATTCCACCACTGCTGCTCGTCGGCGCGCTGCGTTTCCTCTTGTCAGAACCGCGCTCACGCTGAGCATTCTCCTGTAGAATCGCGGCATTAACTAGGTCGTTGAATGTGCCACGATTGCTCTGGGCGAGATGGACCTTCATCTTGGAGTTCAGGCCCCGGAAGAACGCATTGCGCTTGTTGTCTTCCGTGCCCACAAATCCTGGCGCATACTGCGCCAGCCGGTTGAATAACCTGGAGTACTCATGAGCACTCCTCTCGCCTTGCCGTAGCGCCAGGAACTCCTGGAGCTTCATCTCCATCACACCGGGAGGTATGTGATAGGCGCGGAACGCCTCCCGGAACTCCGTCCATGTGACGGCATGTCCAGCCGGTAAGGAGGCGGTGTAGTTCGCCCACCAGGTACCGGCTTCTCCTTGAAGCTGTTGCGCTGCGTACAGCGCCTTCTGATGTTCGGTGCATCGCAGCAGCCCGAACTTTGCCTCTAGAGTGCGGATAAAGCTGTCCGCCTCCAAAGGTTCTTCGGCCTCCGTGAAGACCGGTGGATGGGTCGCCATGAATTCTGAATATGAGCTTTGTTGGGGCTGGCGTTGCCCATTGTCTTGGCGTCCTCCCTGATGGGACGCATTCTGCTGCACCAACATCCGCAGTAACTCGGTTTGCTCGTCGCGCGAGCCAAGTACTGCGGCGAGAACCTCCGCAAGATTCCTTGGAAGTTCTGGCGGTGGAGGAGGTGGTTGCTGCTGCGTCGTGGTCTGCTCCGGAGGTGGAGACTCATCACCGCGAACTTGACTCGGACCTCCCTTCTCTTGCGTTGAACGTGTCCGCACCATTCTGCATTCACATCATTCAAACGATCAGCACATGTTGGTTTATTTCATCCAGTCTATACAATAGTGATACGAGAATGGCGTAGACAATGCACATAACAAACACACATATGGATAAAGTATAAACTTTATGCAACATATACATCCCCGGACCATGTCCCATGATCGAGTTCCAAAGTATTGAACTTTAGGGGCTTAAAAGTTCATTTCGACCATCGGGGTCACCACGGGATGTTAAGTGTGTTAGCATGCGTAATTCCTCGCTATTGTATTGGACCCAAACATGTACTAACTCGAAGTGATATGTCAAATGCATAAACCCTTCGACTCTAACTCGCTGTTTTACAACAGCCACTGGACGTCAAACTGTGAAACTAAGTGTTTTGGTTGAAATACAGAAAATTCCGGAGAGCATTTGGTCTGCCCTGTTTCTGGACAGTACCTACTCATCTTAGATTTTCATCCCATTGCAGGGAGATTTTTGTTCTGGAACTCTACAGAAAAATTGTAGAGGACTTCAAAACCTTTCCAGAAGGGTATCCCACACCTCCATTGGTTCAACCAATCCTAAGTTATGCTCTGTTCAAGTTCAGCAAAAGTTTCTGCCAAAAACAGGGGGGATTGTTCCTAAGCTTTTGGAATTGAGCCTATACTCCCAATTGACTCTTAGATCAATATAGGAGTTTACTAACCCCTAAATGAAATCCTAAACTTCATTTTGACTCTTTTCTTTGAAAATAAACTTTTATACAGTCGGTACTACGTTTCCTCACCAAAGAAAAATCCTAAACCGGTATTCCGGCATATACGCGTCAAATGGTGGAACTAAAGTCGTCACTCACAAACGGTTTCTACACGTCATGCACTAACGTGGTTAATGTACCTGCAGAAGAACACACAATAATGGTGCACACAAAGGTTTTTGACATTTCCGGCAGTTCCATATCGTAGTAAAAACATACGGTCTGTATCATTGCCATACGGATCATCCTTGAGTCAAGCCACGTCTCAAGGTACATGGTCGTGTTTTCACACCACACGACGGGGAACCCGAGTAGAGCGCGAACGGGTCGTCACGGTTGGGAATTTTATCAACCCAACGGATACCACCTACTGCCTCATGACCGTTGAGGCACGCCGATGGCGAGCGCTGCGTATGGCCCTTTGAACATTGAACGTTCAAGAGTTGCATACTATCGTGTTGCTTACCACACGATGGGGTATTCTCACTTTTGCCTAAAGCACGCTAGAGATCAGCGTTTTCATATGCTCTCAGAACCATGGAGAGGTTCAGAGACTCATATTAACTACCGTGCCAAGCCACGGTATAACCTTCCATACTATTACTCGTATGGCGAGTTACCGTAATTGATCCGCCTACGGTGGCGTACCTTACCTCTTACCTGACGTCGGAGCGTCGTTACAGAATGTATAACATATAAGTTAGCTTTCCACCATCATAACTAGTACTATCATAGACCTTATGTGGGCTTAATGACTAATCCTCACTCGACTACTTCTAAGTTTTCAAAATAAGCTCTTTTCGAGCGTGCTATTCCCAATGCGGCTCTGATACCACGTCTGTGGGGACCACCCCGTGGTTCACCCACTCCAGGATCGCATAGGGTGGTGCCGTGCGATGCGGCACCCAACAGCACACACGAAAAGAATCAAGGGTAACATACAAACTTTTATTTGATATAAAACAGCGGAAGTCTTTTTACAAAACCTATTCATACAGCGGAAGTAATATACATATAAGGCCTCTCATCCTAGCTATGCAAAAGTGCAGCCGTCCAGCCCGGGGACGCTACACACTAGCAGCATGGAACCGGAGAATCACGGCGGCGTGCATGGCTCCAGCTCGGCCATGTACCCCGATGGGGGCATCGCCTCGTCCTCGGAACCTTCCTCATAACTCTCACCTGCACACAGCTCAAATATTGCAACCGTGAGCACGAAGGCTCAGCAAGTCTTAACCGTCAACCCTAGGCATGGAACTCTACGTGCAAGGGTATGTAAGATAGGAGAGGATTTTTGCAATAAAGACACGCCTATAAGTTGGTCCTTACTTTCAGTTTAATAGCAGCAGATTCATGTGCCTTAAGCAACCCTCACATCGGAAGTCCACAATCAAACAAGAAACGCTTTCCCCCGATGTGGAGATGCCCAAAGTGGAATGTAAACTTAATTAGCTCAATATCTACAACAATCAAGGTATTCAAGACATTAAGATCAATACAGCATTTTCAGTTGGCTTATTTCACTTCTTACTACGTCACAGTGCAGTGAACAAGCAGGTACTCAAATAACCGCGAGGGACGGTGATTGCAATCAAGACACACCCGGATAACACGTCACATACACCCACTTTCAGAAGCGTGATTCCACACCCCTTCCTACTCTGTTGTATGTGACAACCTTTCAAAGGCAACCCAAATGCCGAACCGGTCCATCCGTAACGGGTAGGAGGTCCCCGCGTGGAGCGTGACTGTGCCCACCGGCAGATTTACACCTTGCTACCCTCAACCCACTCCTATTTACGGTTGGGTAAGCCTCTACACCCAGGTTAACCAATTACATCGGTTTCCTGGTTCCCATATGCCAGTATGCATCCGGTACTGTTCGATACTTGTCCAGCAGGGCCGCACACGGACGGTCCTCAACCGACACCAACAGGGCTACGCACGTGAGACCTCTGATCACTGCTTCCTATCCCCCCTGCTGGGTCTCATTTTCATAACTCGAGCCATTATCTACCTCTTTTCTTCCCGTGTGATAAGTACTATCTCGCGAGTAGCTTCCAACCACTCGACTTCTACCGAGATCCTATACATTAGCATGGCAATCTCTACTCGTCGGTTTGTAAACTACCCAACCCTTTGTAGGATTTAAAGAGGCTATGCAAGTGGGGTTTCAATCACCCTAACTCTAATGCAAACATTCACCCTAGACATAAATGATACAAATAAAAACTTTATAAAAGGTACTTAAGTGCAAACCGGGGCTTGCCTGGTTGCGAGTTAAACGGAAAGTCAGCTTCCGGTGGCAGAACGTCCAAAGGCTCTGGCGTATCCTCAACTTCGGTCACTATCATGAAATGTAATAAAATACATGTATAAGTATTAAGGATTTATAAGAATTGGACTTCTATTCATAGCTATTGCTATTTAAAATCCTTAATTGGCTTTGGGATTTTTACAGTGGATACTAGACTCTCTAAGGATGACTTGAGTCAAATTTGGAGACATGTCATTGCACAATGTAGTCTTTAAAATTCCTACAAGTACAATGCTTCTCTAAATTTTGAGCCCAATTCAGGAGCTTTGACATAGCTAATGGTGGAAGATCTGATTGGGGTAAGTCTCCATGGTTCTAACAAAATTTGTTTCACCATTTTTGGAGCTACCATCAGAGAGATATGAATTTTTGAACTTAGGCAGGAGTTCTGAAAAAGCTTCTGTTTAAATTTGAATTTTCAAATAAAGGCTGAACTTGAGAAGGTAATTTGACCTAGAAAATGACCTCCAATGAAGCCCAAATTTTTACTGGAGATCAGTATCTATGAAGAGGATTTGCTACCCAAATTTGGGAATATTTCATAAAGAATTGCTCCCGTAATAAATCCCTAAAGGATTTACTAAAAACAATTCTACAGAAATTCCTGGCCATTTTCATAGTCAAAATTTGGTTTCTCTGTGAAGCACTCCTCATGAGGAACCCAACAAAATTGGTCTCACTCTTTTTGGAGTTTTCTACACAAAGTTATGGCCTTGTAAAGATCAGCTAATTCCTGGAATTATTTCTCTAATAGAAACTTCAAATAATTGGGCTGGGCCCACTGGTTTAATTCGGACCAGTCAGATTTTTGCAACACCGGGGGCTACGGGGTTATTCCCGCGCAGCCGCACCAGATCCGGCGCCACAAACCGATCCTCGCGCGAACCCGGAGGCTGACCGGTGGGACCGGCCCTCCTTCGTCTTCCTCGCGCTGCCCGCGCCTTCCGCGGCGGCGCACGCCGGCGAGGCTCGCCGGGACGGGATTCCTGTGGTCCAAACTTCGTCAAACTCGCCGCCTGTGAGTTCTACACCGTGCTGAACACGATGGTGGGGTCGGGAGCCCATGACAATGGCCGGAAAGGTGCTTGCACCGGCGACCATGTCGAATCTTACTTCGGCGACCTCGCTCTCCCTCAACAGTGGGTCTTTCGGGCTAGGGTTGGCTACAAAAGCACCAGTGTCCCATGGACATCCTCGACCCATAGCTCGCTCTCCCTGAAACCCACCGGAGATGGGACCTCACCGGCGACCTGAGCCCGCAAAACTCCGGCGGCGACAAAAACTCGATACCCGGCATCTCTACTTGCTCATTTGAGCTACTAGAACTTCGGGGAGATGCGCAAGCCTGTGCTGGAGCTACTGTAAGCTTATCTAGAGCGGAGCTACCCCAAGCACAACGAATTTTTGGCTAGACCCGGCTCTACCCGTCGGTGTACAGTTGGGGAAACGGTGAAATTCTCACCACCGGTTCTAACAAACGCTAAACCGCCTCCGGCTACACGACCAGGACATGTCCACGCACCTTTCTTGTATAGGCAGTCGGGGGAGAGGGTGGCCGGTTGCTGCTGTCGACGGAGAGCCGAAACGGCGAGGTCCGGCCACCTTGAAGCTTTGGCGCAAATCCGCGTTTCTCGAGCAGTTCAGACCGGCAAACCTCAAAGGGGCTTTGGCAAGGGCTAGAGCACGTCCAGGCGATGCTCTTTGCTGTGGAGCGCTCGAGCAATCGAGCTTGGAGGGCTGTGGTCGATCGGAGAGAGCTGAGCGGCGGTGTTCAGCGGAAATGAGACGGTCGCGGCGCTGCACGAGCTGAGGAGGAGGAGAAGTAGCACTGGGGTACTCGGGCGGCCGCTCTTATCGCCCACGCGCGCGCGCCGACGTCGGCCTGCGAGAACCAGCTCGGTGGCTCGGTGAGGGCGTCGGGGGAAGCGCTTTTCCGAGAGCTGTCACGCCGCGATCAACCGGGAACAGGGAGAAAGAGGGAAACAGTCGGTTGTTTGCTTTAGGTGGCTGACAATTGGGCCCCACTTCCCCCTTTGTTTAGTAAAACTTTTCTGATATTTTTCCCTCCAGCAACTCAACATTAAAAGCTTTACTTCATCCCAAAGTTATGTTTGAATTTGCAGAATTCAAATGGTTTGAATTCTGGTGTAGAATTTGAATGGGGTTTGATCATTTGAATTTAAAAAGGAGTTTGAATTCTCCACTTTGTATTGCCTCAAAAATATAGCAAACCAGCTCCAAAATTTCCAATTTTTGGCATGGCTGCTTATTAAAAGGTGGAGAACACATTTGTGAAACCCAATTTTCAAATTGAGGGAATTGGAATTTGAAACTGAATTTGAAATTCAGATTAGAGGGCTTCTCCTTTTAATCCCAAACAAATATAAAAACTCCTCCAAATGAGCTGAAATTTGGAAGGTTGAATATTTGGACTATGAAGATCCAAGTTATGAACTTAGACTCCCATGTTTGGAAGTTTTGGGAAGTCTAAACCCCTCACTTTGAACTTATACCATTATAATTCAAAGTTTTTGTTCCCCTCATTTTTCATAAGTGTATATGAGCTGAATTTTCTTGCTACCACTTTTGGGGATTTTACACTAGTGGGTGCTAAAGTATTCTCCAATATGGATTTAAGGTCAGGATATCATCAGATCAAGATTCGAGCGGAAGATATCCCGAAAACAACATTCTCGACAAGATACGGACTCTATGAGTATCTTGTCATGTCATTTGGGTTGACCAATGCTCTGGCTCACTTTATGTACCTTATGAACTCGGTGTTCATGCCGGAGCTGGATCAGTTCGTTGTGGTATTCATCGATGACATATTGGTGTATTCCAAATCTGAAGAGGAACACGCTAAACATTTGCATATTGTGCTTCAACGCTTGAGAGATCACAAGCTTTATGCAAAGTTTAGTAAATGTGAATTCTGGATCAACCAAGTGCCGTTTCTTGGACATATTATTTCAGCGTAAGGCATTGCTGTTGATCCAAGCTAAATTGAACAAGTGCTGAAATGGAAGTCTCCAACATCAGTCCATGATGTTCGTAGCTTCTTGGGTTTGGCGGGATATTATCGGAGGTTCATCTCGAGCTTCTCAAAAATCTCCAAACCTATGATGGAGCTACTGAAGAAGGGCATCAAATATGATTGGAGCAAGCCATGTGAGGAAGCTTTTCAAGCATTGGTGAAACACCTCACCACAGCCCCGGTTCTAGCTCAACCGGATACAACCAAGCCTTTTGATGTTTATTATGATGCATCCGGCATCGGGCTTGGTTGTGTACTCATGCAAGGAGGACGCGTGGTCGCATATGGATCACGGCAATTACGAAATCATGAGCAACATTATCCAACTCATGATCTCGAGCTTGCTGCCGTGGTATTAGCTTTGAAGATGTGGAGACACTACCTATTGGGAAATCCGGTTCATCTCTACACCGACCACAAAAGCTTGAAGTACATATTCACTCAGAAAGAGTTGAATATGCGACAACGGAGATGGTTAGAGCTGATCAAGGACTATGAGATTGAAATTCATTATCATCCGGGCAAGGCAAATGTGGTTGCCAATGCACTTAGCCGGAAGTCTCATATTAATAATCTGACCATTACGCCGATAGAAGAGGAAGAACCAAGTCTCTACTTGGTTCCATATGGAGCCCTACATAATCTAGCTCTCATACCCACAATAAGAGAGGAGGTGATGGAAGCTCAAAAGAAAGACAAGGGCATGGCTCATATCAAAAGGAGGTTGAAGAACGGGGAGATGAAATGTTTCCGGTTAGATGATGAAGACACCCTGTGGTTCAAGGACCGGATAGTCGTACCCCGTGATATTAGGCTGCGGAAGAAAATTTTGGATGAGGCTCACTTATCCAAATTTTCTATTCATCCTGGCAGCAATAAAATGTACCAAGACCTCCGGAATAAGTTTTGGTGGACACGTATGAAATGTGAAGTTGCAAAATACGTTTCAGAATGTGATACGTGTCGACGAGTTAAGGCCAACCATGTGAAGAAGTCAGGCCTGTTGCAACCGCTACAAATACCGGCATGGAAGTGGAAAGACTTGAGTATGGATTTCATCGTTGGGTTGCCGATGACCTCCCACCACCATGATTCGATTTGGGTAGTCAGCACGTTTCATTCCGGTGCATACCAACTACAGCGCGAAGCAATATGCGGAGTTATACATAGCACGAATCTTATGCTTGCATGGAGTTCCCCGTACCATTGTCTCCGACAGAGGATCGCTGTTTGTGTCCCGCTTCTGGGAACAGCTACACGCATCCTTGGGAACCAAATTGATTCGAAGCTCCGCGTATCACCCTCAAACCGATGGGAAAACGGAAAGGGTGAATCAAATCCTTGAAGATATGCTAAGGGCGTGTGCCATCCACCACGGTAAAAGCTGGGATGATCACTTACCGTTGGCGGAGTTCTCGTATAACAATGGTTATCAAACGAGCATAAAAATGGCACCTTATGAAGCTCTCTACGGCCGGAAGTGCCGCACACCCTTAAACTGGTGTGAATCTGGCGAGAGGGTAATTTACGGGATTGATCTCGTAAATGAAGCAGAAGAGTGGGTAAGGCTTATTCAAGCAAATCTTAAAGCTGCTCAATCCAGGCAAAAGAGTTATGCGGATAAGAGACGTCGTCCTCTGAACTTTCAAGTTGGAGACCACGTATACCTCTGCTTATCTCCTATGAAGGGCATTCACCGATTCGGAGTGAAAAGAAAATTATCTCCACGTTTTATCGGTCCCTTCGCCATCATTGAAAGGTGTGGACCCGTGGCATACCGTTTGGAGCTACCGGTAGCCTTAGCCGGCGTTCATAACGTCTTCCACATATCTCAGTTGCGGAAGTGTTTGAAAGTTCCAACGGAGATTCTCACGGAAGGCATAGCAGATTTGAAGCCGTACCTCACATATGTTGAGCATCCAACCCGGATAATTGATGAAAAGACTCGCAAGACCAGGAACCGAACGCTGCGATTTTTCAAGGTGCTATGGGAAAATCACACGTCCGACAAAGCTACATTGGAAAGCGAGGAGTATTTACAACGCAATCATCCGGAGTTGTTAGAGGCTTATATTTAGTAGTTGTCCTCTCCACGTTGTCCTTAATCACGAATCTCGGGACGAGATTCTTTTAAAGGGGGGAGGGAATGTAAAAGTCCCAAAACTTGTAATTGGAAAACTTGAGCTATGAATAAAGTTGAGTTTAAATACAAGAAATGGGACTTGAAAAAACTTTTGTATACTCATGAAAGTGTTGGCATGTGCAAAGAAACTTTGAATTCAGTTTGAACTAAAAGGGTCACTTCAAAAAGAAGAAGGGCATTTCCAAAAGGGGAAATTCGAACTGTTGTTTAAAAAGTTGTAATTGCAATGGCCAACTCAAGAATCAGAGGGCATAGTTGAATTCAACAGGTCCAAATTATGAGGAAGCCAAATTTGGAGGAAATTTGGAGGTACTTTGATATGTAGATCAAAGGGACTTGTAAATTTCATTGAAACTTGAATTCAAATTTGAAACTGAGGCACGACTTGTCAAATTGCCAAATGACTTTTAAATTTGAGTTCCTCAGGGCTGAATTTTCACTAGGCCAAAAATTGAAGATCTTTTGGGGCAGAGATGAGCTGTGGGCCCCAATTGTCATTGAGAGGGGGGGATAAAAACTTACTGCCTAAGTTTTCAGTCTCTGTGTATCGGCTCACACCGAGCTGCCGAGCGAAGCTCCAGGCGCCACCGAGAGCAAACTTCTGCCACCTCCTCACTGAAGTAGCGGCGCTGGAGAGCTGCTCGTGGCTTCCTTAACTCTCGGCGTGATCCATCCCCAAGTGACCGAGTTTCTGTTCGCTGCTTCTTCCCCACGCAAGAAAGAAAATCGAGCCGCCGTTCATAGCCGCCTCGGGTCCCTGATTGGGAGACCGCCAGGATCATGCCACAGCGCCTCCCAAGCTGAAAGACGGCACCAGGGGACTTCCCTCGGCTTTCTCGGCACAAACCCGAGAGGTTTTCGGCTGCCCCGACCAAGAACCGTGCGTGCATATACTGGCCCTAGAACTAAAACCAAACAGGCTCGCGTGGACAGCCTACACCAGGCCCTTTCACGCCCAAGCGAGGACATCCCCGGACGCGCCGGTGAGCCCTGCTGCTTCCACCCAAACCACAAAGCAAGCCGTGAAACACCGAGCGAGAATTCGGAAAAAAATCGCCGGCGGCCACAGAACGACGTTCTGGTATGAAATCTCCAAATTCCCAATCAATTCTCATCTTTAGTTCACTAAACGGTGCTCAAAGGATCTAGATCCGACGGCGATCCGATCCCCTTCACAACCCTAGCTAGAAACCCCGTGTTAACGGCTAATTTCGAGCCTTCCGATCGGCAATCATGGCGGGGGCACTCGGGCACACGGTGAACCTCAACTTGCCGCCATTTTCGAGCCACGTTGAGGCCATGCCAAGCTAGCCCATCCTCCACTGGTGCTTTTGGGCGGTTCGGTTGAGCTTTTGGCAGGCTACAAGGGCCGGGCGACGGCGCCAATCTTCACCGATGGCCGCCGCTCGTCGCCGAGGGTAGTCCGGCCACCGGCAGCCCGAGCCAACCCCGTAGACGTATTCCCCGACCTCCCAAACTCACAAGCGGCGAGTTTCCAGCCGAGAGGCGGCCGGGAAGCCGGGTCCGGCGAGCTCCAGTGAAGTGCCGGCGAGGGGGCAGCGCAGGAAAAGAAAACGGCCCGAGGAGGAAGAAGGTCGGGCGGGTCCCACGTGTCAGTGGCGAAAAGTTAAATCTCTGATCAGCTGCGGCCCGGGGATCCAGTGTGGCTGCGCGGGAAGGGGTCTGTGGCCCCGTGTGGCTCAGCTCCAGCAGTTGACACGTGTGTGATGGGCCCACGATCAGAATTTAAACTTTTCCCCGGTTTAATTGGATTTCCAGATTTAGTTCAAAAAATAGAACCTCATTACTTTTGCTAGGAAGCTCCAAATTTAGTGATTTAAATTTGCTTGGATTCAGGATGAAAAACTCTATCCAAATATGCAACCCAATTTGTATGAAAATTAATAGAAAATTCTGGAAAATTCTTTAAAACTTTTCAGGAAAATAATTTTAGAGGGAGTTTGGTTCATCCAAAAATCCCCAAATTTTGCCAGAATATTCTTTATGATGTTAGGAAACTCCTGTAAAAGTTTCAGCTCATTTGGAATTGCTTTAGTTAGGATAATTCTGAAATCAAGTTTCTGGATTCAAATGAATACAGAAACATTTTCAGAGAATTTCCAAAACTTGGAAATTCATTTCTGAACATTCTTTAGCTCCAAAAAAATCCTAGGAAAATTCATGCATGCTCCCTGAGATATGTATGAAATTGTAGTTCACTTGAATTTGCATTAAAGTGCAAATTTATTCAGAATTAATTCCTTTTTGCCTAAATGTTTAGGGAATTGTTCTGGGTGAGCTACTTAGTGAAATATTCTGAATTTTGGTCCAGAGGACTTTCTTGTGACAAGGAACTCACATGAAAATTTTCAGCTCCATTGAAGCTCTGGATTACCACTAGCCTGTTCAACCTATTTAGAGGAGTAGCACACAAGTGATGAAATGTAATTATCACTTGATCATGTACTTCACCCAAACCAAACCACTAGCCCCAGTGTCATTTTAAATTCTTAAACAGAGTTCCAGTTTTAAACTTGTCTTTAGCACTTGTTAGCAAAAGTTTTACAATTAAACATGTATGCATATTCATAACGTGTAGTGATTAAACGTGGAAATTGAAGAAGGAGAAGTTGAGCTTGGATCATGGAACAAGAAGGGCAGGAATTGAACTTCAAGTCATCAGCAACTAACTTCATATTATCTGACTTTACTCACCTGCAAAACCAAGGCAAGCCCCGGTTTGCATTTAAGTTGTTTTCTAAAGTTTTTACTTTGTTCACTACTATGGGTCAAAGTTTGTACGTGCATTAGGTCAAGGATATTTTATACCCCACTTGCATAACCAAAAATTAACCCTGAGGTCAAGGGTAGAATTGTGTCATTACTGTAGAATAAGGCCATGCTAAATAGACTAGGGCATCCGGTAGAAGTCGAGTAGTTGGAATCTACTCGCGAGCTATAGTTCGGGATTTTCTAAATGTGGTTGGGGAAGGAAGCAAACTAAAGTTTACATTTCTAAAGATGAGACCGGGCAGAGGGCTTAGGAAGAGACAAGGCGAGGTCTTGGTCGAGTAGCTCTGCCTGTGTCGGTTAAGGACCGATGCATTTGCCGCATCCAGGAGCAAGTATTGAGTTGTGTACCGGATGCTTACTGATATATGGGAACCAGAAAACCAATGTACCAGGTTCACTGGATTGTATAGGCATACCACATCGTCTCGTTAAACCTATGAGTCCGAGACGGCGCGACCGGTTCTACAGTCTAGTGTCCTGAGAAAGGTTGCTACATACGACGTAATGAAGGATGCCAGATTTGTGTCTTCAGAGGTGGGCGTATGTGTCGAGTTATCCGGGTAGTGTTTGATTCGAATCACCGTCCCTCACGGTTATTGAGTACCGCTTGCTCCCATGTTGTGACGTAGTAATCAACTTGTGTGGAAACAGTTTGCAAAAGTATAATTGCTGCTATGATTATGTTAAGTTGCATGAAAACCATGTTTGAAGTAGAGATAGAGCAAACTAAAGTTATTTTCTACCTTGGGACAAGTAACATTGGAAAGAAGCGTTTCTTTTTTGATTGTGGAGCTCCAATGTTGCTGGGCGCAAGGTCACTACTATTATGGCTAAAATCTGGAAGTTAAGGATGAACTCGTAGGCGAGTCTTTTCGCAAATTATAGGATAGGTCTTAAGTTACCCTCATGTAGAGTTGCATGCTTTAGGAGAGACGGTTAAGTCTTGCTGAGCCTTTGTGCTCACTCTTGCTATATAAGTGGTTTTGCAGGTAAACCTCGACGCTATAAAGAAGGTTGTCTGGTGAGACTCGGGAACCTCCTGAGTCATGTCACACTTGGAGAACCTAGCCGCTGCCATGTCTTCGTGTTGCTAGATAGAGGAGTCCGCGGGCTGGACCTCTTCTCGAGTGCTTCTGAGATATTCGACGTGAGCTTTTTATAGACTTCCGCTGTAGCTATTTTATGTAAAGTATTTACAAAGAACAGTTGTAAGATTCCACTTGATTTACGTAATACATTGTTCCTTATATGTGTGCTGTTGGGTGCCGCATAACACGGCACCACCCAATGCGATTCCCGGGCATGGTGCCCCGTCCTAGTGAACGTGATCGGGGCGGCGGGGTCCCGTCAGCCCCCCGCCATGAAACACATCCCAGTTGTCACTTTTTGTATCTTGAAACCCTGAGTCGGACATATATAACATATAGATGCCAGGGTTGTCTTTTTATCCTTCTTTTGGCTCACCGTGGGCAGACCCTTTCCCTCTATGGCAAAAATGGACGTGACCTACGGCGCCATGCAATTATCAAAAAGAAAAAAGTGCCACGCGATGGAAGGAGCGAACCGACCCTCACGCGGCACTCAGGGGCTGCTCACCCGTTTGGGGCTCAAACATGCCACGCAAAGACTTCCTGACCCTCATCATAATCCTCCGCCATCCGAATCGCCTTCCTCACAGTTCACAACTCACATCTAGAGGATCGAAAAGTCTTTAAAAAGAAGAGCTACAGCTCGAGCGAGTCACGGGGATAGAGCAAACAAAAACATATATCAGAATCCTTTTACAAACAAAAAGAGAGTTCGGACTACAGAGAAGAATTGTTGGATCTTCAGCTTCGGTCCACGTCTTCCCTGACCGCGCCCTTCCCAGGACGAGCTCAGCCAGGGAGCACGCAGCAGGCAAAACCATGTCGGAAAGCCCTTCGGGGTCTGCGGCCATCCTCTCCTCGTGAAAGTGGTGGAGGACTTGAAGGTCGATGGCGGGGTAATGGGACAGCGCGATGCCTAGGGCAACCCGGGCCCCACAGAATGCCTCACCGGCCCCAACGGCCAACAGCCGGGCGCCCACTTGGTCGGGCGTCCAAGCCAGTTGGCCGGTGCTCTCAACTCCGGACCGGTCCCCGAGAACCAGGCTGCATACAAGCCAACTGTAAAATCCTACATGTCCTCTTGCTGTTTGAAATTGAACTTGTGCTGTACAGATCAGTACCAAAGTGATCAACCATGTTCTGCAATCAAATCGAATAGTTCATTCAATTTCAAATTTTGTCATCACAAAAAGAGAATGCAAACTGTTGTTTCAATTTTTCGATTTGCAGCAGCCAATTTAATCTGATTCCAGATGTGGATTCCTCAGGTCCAAATTAGTGGGAATGCAAAGTTTGATAACTTTTGGACATTGTTTGCCCAGATTATTTGTATAAACACATAAAGGGTGAAATTCAAATTTCAAGTTCAAATTCAAACTCAAATCCACTCAAATTCAAATTGTGAGTTTGGATGAAACTTTTTCAAATGTCGAAATTGATTCCATATTTGAACTCTACACGTTTGATTTGGATCACCTGCCAAGTTTGAGAGATTTTGGAGGAAATTTAGCGAGGATTTGAAAGCACCAGAGAAGGATAAAGAGGGATTTGATTGTGGGTCCCGCTTGTCAGCTGCACAAACAAAATCTTCAGCTCAGTCGGTTCCCGGTTCTCCTCACCGAGCACCACCGAGGGGCAGATGCGCTGCCACCTCCAAGCTGCTTGCGCTGCGGTGGAGACCAGCTTCACCGCCTTATATGGCGAGCCTCTGCGGTTATCGGTTGCACGACCCCTTCGCTCCCTTGCCTCTTCCTCACGGCGACCACCATACCACCGAAACGATCGGCTAACGTGGACAGCTCAAACCACGCTGTGTCAAGCCCAAGCAAAACCACCCGAGGCACGTCGGAGGATCACGTTGCTTCTTCCCAAACCCCAGCCCGAACCGTGAATCATCGAGCACGAATTTGGAGTTTTTCTCCCGGACCGTACAACTCAAACTTTCGGTATGAATTCGTGAAATTCATTCTCAATTCTTCTTTATAGTCCATCAAATTGCGCACACTTGGTCTCTACTAGCTAGTGATCCTTCTCCCCTGGAACCCTAGCTTAAAATCGGATGTACGTAGATGAACAATTTCAAGTTTCCTCCAACACAAAAATGGCGGTAACCGTCGGTCTCACGGTGACAGCCTACTTGGGGATCTCCCCGAGTAAATTGGCGTCCATGTCGAGCTTCTCCATACTCCACTGATGCTGTAGAGCCAAAAATCCTTGACTTTGGAGGTCTAGGGAGGGTTGTCGACGCCGTCGGAGTAGCTAAACGACCACCGCCTGTCGCATGGCACTTTCTGGTCACCTACCGTCAAAAATGGACCCACCGATGAGTTCAGCGCCCCCAAAAACCCTTAGGTGGCAAATACCGAGTACCACGATGCCCTGGAACCCTACTCCGACGAGGGCGCCGCCGCTCTCCGGCAGCCGACCGCCGCCGGCTAGAGGTAGGGGATGACCAGGTCGGGCCCAGTCGTCAGTGGCACAAATCGGTCTCCAGGATTTTCTGTGGCTGTGAGATCTATTGTGGCTATAGGCGATTTTGGTGTGAACCGCGGTGTTGCTGCACTGGGGTTCGCCACGTCATCAGTAGGCCGCACAGGCAGAGATTTGAACTTTTCCAAATTCTATTTGAATTTCCAGAATTTAGTTAAACTTTGGAAGCCCATAACTTCTTGTAGAAGTGTCCAAAAATTGTGAAATATATTTCTTTGGATTCCTTTCAAGCAGTAATTTGCAGTGGTGCAAATTAATTGGTATGAAAAGCCTTAGATTTCCTCCATAATTCCTCAAAGTTAAATACTTGGGAATTAATGGCAGATGCTGTCCTTCATTAAAAATTTCAAATCTTGGCCAGAAAGTCCTCCATAAATCCCTTGATATACTGTAAAAATATCAGCTTCATTGGATTTCAATTGCTATGCCGAATGGTGTTTCAATTGCTTATGTCTCTGAAAATTTGAGAAAAGTACAGTAAGCATTTTCAGGGAATTTTAAACTTGTAAATTCCATAACTCTCTGTAGGAAGCTCCAAAAATAATGAAACCAAATCCTATAGACTCAAAAAAATTAAATACTTAATAGAAAGTCTAACTTACAGCTTGTCAAAGTTCCAAGTTTTGCTCATTTAACCAGAGAAGCCAAATCACTTAGGGGGTTAATAAGGACACATTTTCCATCCACTTTATATGAAATTTGGCAAGCTTAGTCTATTTGTAATAGAGGAATTTCTGTAAAAATATCGAAGTTATTGGAGTTCATTTTCTTCAGTTTCTGCCAAATCTTCTCAGCTCATCTCATATGTCCATTATGAAACATAGAACACTTTATAACTGAAATTCCTATGTGCAGATTGATTTTCCCCTCTATTCTCTCTGCTCAACAGAGGCAACAAATTCCTTCTTAGTACTCCAAAACATTCCTCTGTTCTTAAAAAATTTAACTATTCAATTACCTAACTTGCATTATTAAACTGTGCATTTTCATAGCGATCGTACTTACGACGACGGAGTTTGACGGAAGGATCCATTTGGAGCAGCAGAAGGTTGATTGGATTTTCGACAAGGGGATCGGCAACCTACTAACATTTTCTATATAGCAAGGCAAGCCCCGGTTTGTATTTAATAGCTATTAAGTTTTTTTTTGCTATGTATACACTATGTTGGTTAGGATTGAGAGGCGCATTTTGTCTAGATGATTTGATACTCCACTTGCATGACCAGAGAATCATATGGAGTAATTGGGTAGTTCTCATTTCTTCACAATGCTTAATGTTCCATAGGATTCGGTAGAAGTCAAGTAGTTGTAATCTATTCGCATGACTAGGAATTGGTGCACACGGGACTGGTTCAAGAATTGGTTTAGTAATCTGAAGTTGAGAATGGGCAGGTTATAGGGTCAGCAGGACGTAGGGGCCTCTGAGCATCAGCCCTGCCCCGTGTTGGTTAAGGATCGATCCGTATGCGGCCCTGTTGGACAAGTTTGAGTTGTGTACCGGAAGCATGCTGGATATATGGGACCCAGTAACCCGATGTACCTTGGGAAGGCTGCGTTGAGAGCGTTCGACCGTAGCACAGTAGTGGGTAACTTGCTCATGACATCTTCACAGCAGAGGGTGCACCATGAGGTGGGGTTACTGTCATAGATGATTGAATCGATTCGGCGTAGGTGGAACTTGGGAAAGGTTGCCATGTGCGACGTCCGTGGAGTGCACCGACGTGACTTCCAGTACGGGCGTATGTGTCGTATAGTCTGGGCGTCTTTTGACTCAAATCACCGTCGCTCGAGGATATTTGAGTATACTTGTTCTCACAGTCGTGACGTAGTAAATACTTGCAATTGAGATACGAACTAATCACTGCTGTTATGAACTTTATACTATCATTGTATTGTATCTTGTATGGATGAGATTAGTGCAAACTAAATTTATTTTCCACCTTAAGCAAATAACATCGGGATGAAGCATTTATTGTTTGATTGTGGACTTCCAATGTTGAGGTGCCCAAGGTTATTAATCTGCTGCTAATAAAATCTGAGAATAAGGATCCACAATTAGGAGAGTCCATTATGCAAATTGCTATCCTATGTTTATGTCATTACCCTCATGTAGAGTTCAATGTTTAGGTGAGACAGTTAAGTCTTGCTGAGCATTCGTGCTCACGGTTGCTATATTAGTTGTTTTGCAGTTACTAACCACTGTGCTTATGGTTGTACGATGAGACTCAGAACCCTCCGAGCGGTATACTCATGGGAAACCCTCCGAGCTAGTGAAGAGCGTCTGTGGGCTGGACGACTTCTCTTTTGCCTAGTTAGACTGAGTACGAGAGTTGTAATCTTACCTTCCGCTGTAGTTTATTTTGATTTAAATTAATTGTAAACTGAATACTTTGTAAATTTTCAGCAATGAGTTATGTAATATGGTTCCTTTACTATGTGTGTTGTTGGGTGCCACATCGCATGGTACCACTTAATGTAATTCCTGCAAAGTGTGGACCCCGGTCCCCACACCGACCGGCCTCCCGGAGTTTTGTGAGGTCCGACTGAAGCGCCGCGACCAACTCGGGAACATGTCGGAGCCGCGACTCTAGAGAAACGAAGCCCGTAGAGGTGGTTGCCGATGGTGGACCCAGCATCCGGTCACAAGTCACGGCCACCGAACCCCAGAAGTTCCCTAGCTTCCGCTCCGCACCTGAGAGCTGAGCACGAAGGTCCCTGATGCTCTCCTCTAAAGCCAGGACCAGATCCCTGGTGTCATGGCATTCCCCCGCGTGTCTGCACGAGGCATTCCAAAAGCAATCAGACCAGCGCAAGGCCAAAAGGCCAGAAAAGGGAAGAAAAGGTATGACAACCTGGGACTTGCTCCTTCACCCTCTCCATGGCGGACCACGCTTCCCGAATCTCTCAGTCATGGCTCATTAGCTCCTCCGTAGCCCGGGTCACGCCATCCCAGTCAGCCTCGGCGGTAGCACGAGCGCGGGTGAGCTCGGCGACTGACGATGCCGCCCCCTCAACCGTGACCACCATCGCCCGAGCCGCCTCTCCCGCAGCAGCCCGTGCCGTTTCGAGCTTTGCCCGTGCCTCGGCCAGCTAATCCTCCGCATGGCGTCAATGGCCCTCGCTCTTGCGGAGAAGTCGCGACTCCTCAGTAGCCCGACGAGCCAGTTCCTGCCAAAAAAGGAATCTCCATCAAAGCCCAAAACGACAAGCCAAGAGGAAGGAGAGAAGGTAAAAGAGGCCTCACCAGCCTATTGGGGAGCACCCCTCGCAGTGGCCCGAGCACGATGCCCAGGCACCTATATTCCGCAGAGAGGCCCGCCCGAACGTTAGCAAGTTGGGAGCAGAAGAAGTCCATATCTTCCTCCACTCGTCGGGCCGCGAGGCACCATCGGATTCAGCTCTGACGCACCCCTCGCCCGGCATCGCCGGCCACCCCAACACCGGAAGTGGGCGCGTGACTAACAGGGCCAAGCCCCTCGTGAAGGACTCAGAGATGTCACGACTAGCCTCCGTCTCTGCCGCCCCGTTTGCGCTAACAGAGGCATCCGGAGCGACCGTCGAGCCTAAAGCTTGAACAGACTTGTACCGCTGCCTCAACCGGCGGCGAGATGGCTCTTCCAACCGAACCCTTGGTTGGAGCAGCGACTCCTAAAGGAATGCCAATCCTGGGGTCAGGCCTTATACACGACGATATGAATTATAAATCCCGCAAAAATCCTGCGACAAGAAAAAGCAAAAGTTCACCCTTTTGACCATTGAATAATAGCGCATGGCCCGCCTAGAAAAAGGTCACTCGATTTTACCTGATAACCAACTCACCGGGCTCAAAGACTCGACCACCGAGGAAAGTCTATGATCGGCCCGACCCCTTCGAGTCACGAACGGCTTGCAGATGGAGGCAGAACGAATCCCCTACAACAACAACCCAACCCCCAAAAGGATGCTTGGGGGCTCGCCGCGGGCCCCGGTGGTAGCGAACGACGATCGCTACCGGCCTCTGGAAGCCCAGTTGTCGTGGACGCTATGGACAAGTCAAGCACTTAAGTTATTTTCTTTTCTTAACTGCACAGGATCAAAGCTGACCGGGATCCACCCTTTGATCGATCATCACGGTCGATGTAACACCCTCAAAATTCATTTCCATGCGTTGCATACATTTTTCATGTAGAGAAGCATTATAAAAGAAGTAGAAATGGAGGAAGAACCCTAGAAATGGAGAAAGAACTATAGAAATGGAGAAAGAACCATAGAAATGAAGAAAGAACCATAGAAATGGAGAAAGAACCATAGAATTGGGGGAAGGAACCATAGAAATGGAGGAAAAACTACAGAAATGGAGAAGGGAATATAGAAATGTAGAATAGGACATAGAAATGGAGAAGGGAAATAAAGAAATGGAGAATGGGGCATAGAAATGGAGAGGGGAATGTAGAAATGGAGAATGAGACATAGAAATGGAGAGGGGAATGTAGAAATGGAACAAGTGACATAGAAATGGTGAGGAATGGGAAAAAGATAGCTGAAATGAGCCATTCCCAAATTTCCCCAAAATTTCCCCAAAATTTCCAAATTCACCAATTCCACAAAAGGGGAATTTTCCCCACGTTTGGGGGGAATTTTCCCCAAATTGTCCGCACCAATTAAGGGGGAGACCCCTTGGACACAACCCTTAAGGGGGAAAACCCTATTCCCCACCTTTAGGACTCTTTGGTTAAGTCCCCCAGCTCTAGGACTCTTTGGTTAAATCCCCCACCATTAGGACTCTTTGTTTCCACCTTTAGGACTCTTTGGTTGAGTCCCATCTTGCTAGGACTCTTTGTTTCCACCCCTAGGACTTATTGATTGAGTCCCATCTTGCTAGGACTCTTTGTTTCCACCCCTAGGACTCTTTTTCCCCCTTATAAATATATCCCCACCCTTGGCCGCACCCCTCTCCCTTTTGGTCGTCCCCCCTGCTGCCAAGCCCCCTTCCTTGCTGCCAAGTTGCCAAGTCCCCCCCTCCCCTTGCCGGAATTTGGCCGACGTCAAGCCCCGTCACGCCTCGCCGTCGCCAGAGAAGAAGCCCGACGATCTGTCCTGCCCTAATCTTCCATACAAAAATTCCCTGCTGCTGCCATTGCTAGGAGAAAGGCCCTTCCACAAGGAAAGTGAGGTAGGTCTCCACTACCCATCTTACGACATCGCCGCTGTTTCTACGCATTCGTTTTCTTTGCTCCCTTCAAGTAGAAACTTTTACGTGCGGACAGATCGCGTTTTGATCGATTTTTGACGGTGGAATTGATCTAGATCTTGAGTCAAGATCATCACCACGTACACACTTGATCCCTACACCCTTGTCCATCATAAAACCCCATGAAAATCCATTAAAACATGCAAGAACACGTACAAACTGGATTAATAAGACTGCACTATAGGATTTGCATTCATCTACCCCATTGCATCTTGAGTAAAGTTTGTGCATGATGATTGATTGCTGTAAATCTTGTATGGGCATGATCGTGAGTAGAAGAACAAGCTCAAGAGGCCATATACAAGGAATTACAGCACCAAGACTTTAAGACACTTGAGCAGCAAGAGCCACGGGAGCAAGGCAAGTGCCCCTTGACCATAATGATCCCATGTTTTCAAACTGTTTTGTTTGCGAAAACGTGTACGCTTGAGTCAACTTGATGGGACACCCTTTTATAGGAGTTTACTAGTTTTGTTAACCATCCTTGTCGCCAGGAAAGTTGATGAGTTGGGTATGGTTGATTTTCCTTTTTGCTTCGCTTAATTTACATGATACGGGAAGTTGAATTAAAACATGGTTCGCTACTGCACTCATGAGAATAAATATGATGGTAACTTGATGATGTTGATGAGCATGGAATCGGGGAGATCTAGGCAAGATTGGTTTGTGGATGTTGCTGAATTAGATGGTGGTTTACTTGTCGTAGATCTAAGGACCGGTTCATGCCAGCACATGCCAGGAAAACAGTGCCACTACAAGGCCAAATATGGGTGTGGCTTAGCTGACTAATTAGGTGTGTTGCTAGCTTGTTATGGACCGTTGGATGGCGTGAGGAATGGGAGTCGAGGAGGACTGCCCTGGGAACTGCATGGCACAAGAGGGGGGCCCATGGGCGGGAGAATGGTGATTCGAGCCTGCCGGTGAAACCTCAGTGGGTCCGTACATCTAGTATCCCCTTTGTAAAGGCTATTTTGTGATCTCTTGGCCATACACCGACGGTTGTGTACTAGTATAATGGAGGTTTCTGCAGTCGCTGACGGGTGACAAAATCACGAACTTGTGGGTAAAGTGGTGCCACCTCTGCAGAGTGTAAAACTATCATGATAGCCGTGCTTCCGGTCACAAGCACCTGGCCAAGTCACATGATTAGAGGGAAAACTTGGGATGGTTATTTGGTATGGTTATGGTATGGTCATTGAGATTGGTTTTGGGACTGTTTTGAGTCATGAAAATGAGTTTAGTTTCGGTTATATGAATATGAGATGGTTTATAATATTTATGAGCATGAGATGAACTTGAGAAAGATTAATGGTTGGTTGAGACTTGATAAATGGTGAATTATGATGAACGAATGTTGCTGTTTTACTTGGTTATGTTGGGATTTAATTCACATAGAAATAGTTGTTGTTTTTACCATATTTATGAAATAAAACTTGCTTGCTACAATGAGCATTTTTATTCCATACCTTGTTGTAAGCTAAATGTCATACTTTTCCTGCACTTGCTGAGTACGACATGTACTCACCCTTGCATTATCACATAAATATCAGCTACAGGAAATGAGTACTTCGAGGACAATATGGAGTACTAGGCGTGCGAACTACCGTCAACATGCCTGTGGAGTTGAAGTTGGAGCCTGCTGTTTAGTTATTTCCGCTGTCGTTTAGAGACTTCCGCTACAAGAATAAGATAGATATTCATGAGTGGGACATTGAGTCATTGTAATAAAGTACTTAAACACTACTTATTCGTTGTTATATTCTGAATTCAGTTTGTGTATTACATGTGTATGTGTGATGAACATCCTGGGCACACATATGCATTCACTCGGTTCTATTTTTCGGAACCGGGTGTCACAGATTGGTACCAGAGCCACGTTGACCGTAGGACGCAAGCCTAGGTAGAATGGACACTTCAGAACACATAGGAACACCCCTCTAAACTGTTATTTTCGAAAGTTGCTTGCTGCTGCACTTTACTTGTCAATTAAGCCACCGCAAAGTGCTATTTTCAGCCCCTCTTTTCTCTTCTTTTGGACAGCAACACTTTTGCTTTCTTGCTCCATAGCTTCTGAAGTTTTTGAGTTATTTACTTCTTCTCTAAAGATTCTCATGTCTCATTTAGAGATGCCGGTCTCTAGGAGCACAGCACGCATAAGGACTCGTCCAACGCCACTTGTGAGTGCACTTAACCCCATTGAGGTGTCCGATGGACCATATTGGGAGGAGGTGAAGACGGAACCTCATGATGAAGAGGAAGTCAATAGCTCTATGCATGAGGAAGAGGACCCGGAAGAGGTGGAACCATTCGAAGACGACATGGAGGATGATCCACAAGAACGGCATTGGTACGCACCTCAGGAGGAGTTTCACGCAGGCTTACACCCCGTGGAGCCTCATGAAGCTATGACGGGAGGAGATGAACCCGAGGAGGAGCCACCCCTTGCTGAGACCAATAATGAAGGTGATGTATGGGCCAACCATTCAGTTCAAGAATTTTGGTCCGACGGAATGGAAGGAGGACACATATCTAGGGAGCTCAAAGAATTTCTGGATTGCTGCAGCTTATATCCAGAATATCTTCTCAAGAAAGTCCCTCGTCTCGGACATGAAGAGTGGAAGGCTGACATAACCATCCTATCTAACGGTAGGGTTGTCACCCGGCACTTCGCACCCACATGGAGAGCTACAAGGGCAGAAGCTATCGATGATGCTGCATGGGATGCACTCACCGGACTGTGCTACGCCTTCCGTGAGCAGCTTGAGGACACCACTTTTGAGCTGCACCCATATCGGAAGAGTGGTACAAGGGAGATCATTGGACCCCATGGAGGAGCTCTTTCCAACCCACAAGCTGCTGACAAGTCTCAGAGGTTGCTCATGGAGTTAGGAAACCGCTACGCAAGCGCACAAGAAGAGATCCGTTACCTCCGCAAGAAGCTGTATTTACTGGAGAAACAGGAGGAGACTCGGGCCAATGCGGGAGCGAATGGAGCACCAGCGTCATCTAACCCTACATGGACTGCCGATTCACCATGACATGCAACCATGTATGGACCACCCCCGTCACACGGCGAGAACAACACCGGTTCTCACGATTAAGTTTAGGTTTTTATTGAATAAAGCTGTAATAGGAACGTTAAGATCGTAGTATCTTGAATAAGAGTGGTGTGCTGAATTTTCGTAATGATTGCTTATGTTTGTGTGCTTGGGTGTGAGTTGTGGGACGCTTCTGCGAAAGTCCACATCCACACATAGTAGAGAGATGTGAGATGCTTTGGCACTTGTTCACGCCTTCATATAGGCTTATATTAATAAAAGAAGTTATTTAGTTCATACACCTTGATGCATATAGTTGGGAAATCGCTTCTTTCAAATCTGAATTCTAGCTTCTATAAATATAGTATGTCCGAGAGTAAGCATTAAAGAAAGGGGGTAGACTTTTTTGCCAACCTTATTGACTTGGATTCCCAAGGGATTGACATAATACTTGGAATGGACTGGTTAAGCAAGCACAATGGAGTGATTCAATGTGCTCAGAGGATCGTGCAGATGACTAGTGAGCACGGTACTCGTATTAAGTTCGAGGCAGCCCATCCGGCAACCGAGAAGGCAGTGCTGAACCACATCGAAGAAGCGACATTGGAAAGCATTGCAATGCTTCAAGAATATTCAGATGTGTTCCCGGAAGAACTTCCAGGTATGCCACCTGACCGGGACATTGAATTTGCCATTGATTTAGTACACAGAACTGCACCTATAGCGAAGAGGCCATATAGGATGCCCGCTAATGAACTAGTGGAGCTCAAGAAGCAAATTCAGGAGCAGCCAGAAAAGGGTTTTATACGCCCAAGCTTGTCACCATGGGGAGCCCCCGTGCTCTTTGTAGACAAGAAGGATGGGACCCAAAGAATGTGTGTGGATTATAGGTCTCTCAATGAGGTGACGATCAAGAATAAATACCCGCTGCCACATATAGAGGATCTGTTCGACCAAATGAATGGTGCCCAAATTTTTTCCAAGATTGATCTTCGGTCAGGATATTTCCAGCTGAAGATTAAGCCCTACGACATACCCAAGACTGCATTTCAAACACGGTATGGTTCGTATGAATATACCTTTATGTCTTTTGGGTTAACGAATGCACCCGCATACTTTATGTACCTCATGAATAAGGTCTCATGGAGTACTTGGATAAGTTCGTCGTGTTTTTCATTGATGATATCATGCTGTATTCAAAAAGCAAGGAAGAACATGAAGAACACTTGAGGTTAACATTGCAGAAACTGCGAGAGCATCAATTGTATGCTAAGTTCAGCAAGTGTCAATTTTGGCTAAAGGAGATATCGTTCCTAGGCCACATCATCTCCGAGGGAGGAGTATCGTTGATCCCGGAAAAGTGGGAGATGTTATGAAGTGGAACCAACCGCGGAATGTGAGAGATATTTAGGGTTTTTTTGGGATGCTGGATACTACCGCCGGTTAATCAAGGATTTCTCCAAAATAGCAAAGCATATGACATAATTGCTAATGAAGGGGAAAGCATTTCAGTGGACACCAGCGTGTCAAGAAATCTTTGAGGAGCTAAAGAAGAGATTAACCACAGCGCCGGTTTTGGTATTTCCGGAGGTGAGCAAGAGCTTCGACATATATTGTGATGCATCAAGACAAGGGCTTGGATGTGTGCTCATGCAAGAAGGACAAGTGGTAGCCTATGTGTCGAGACAACTAAAGAAACATGAGCTGAATTACCCCATACATGACTTGGAACTTGCAGCCGTGGTATATGCCTTGAAGATTTAGATGCATTATATCCTTGGCCACCGATGTGAGATCTATACGGATCACAAAAGCCTCAAGTATATATTCACGCAAACGGGTCTGAATTTGAGGCAACGTCGATGGATGGAACTCATCAAGGATTATGATGTTGGAATCAACTATCACCCCGGAAAGGCCAATGTAGTAGCTGATGCGTTGAGCCGATAGGGAGCATGTCACCAACTCACGGTTTGAAAGCTGCCACCCAAGCTGCGTAGAAATGGAGAATGAGACATAGAAATGGAGATGGGAATGTAGAAATGGAACAAGTGACATAGAAATGGAGAGGGGAATGTAGAAATGGAGAATGAGACATAGAAATTGAGAGGGGAATGTAGAAATGGAACAAGTGACATAGAAATGGTGAGGAATGGGGAAAAGATAGCTGAAATGAGTCATTCCCAAATTTCCCCAAATTTTTCCCAAAATTTCAAAATTCCCCAATTCCACAAGAGGGAAATTTTATCCACATTTGAGGGGAATTTTCCCCAAATTGGCCGCACCAATTAAGGGGTAGACCCCTTGGCCGTAGCCCTTAAGGGGGGAAACCCTATTCCCCACCTTTGGGACTCTTTGGTTAAGTCCCCCACCTCTAGTACTCTTTGGTTAAATCCCCCACCATTGGGATCCTTTGTTTCCCATTCCCGGAGAAGAAGCCCGACGATCTGTCCTGTCCTAATCTTCCATAGAAAACTGCTACAAGGAGGAAGTGAGGTAGGTCTCCATTATCCATATTACGACATCACCGCTGTTTCTACGCATCCGTTTTTTTGCCCCCTTTGAGTAGAAACTTTTACGTGTGGACAGATCGCGTTTTGATCGATTTTTGATGGTGGAATTGATCTAGATCTTGAGTCAAGATCATCACCACATCCACAATTGATCCCTACACCCTTGTTCATCATAAAACCCCATGAAAACCCATTAAAACATGCAAGAACACGTACAAACTGGATTATTAAAACTGCACTATAGGATTTGCATTCATCTACCCCATTGCATCTTGAGTAAAGTTTGTGCATGATGATTGATTGTTGTAAATCTTGTATGTGCATGATCGTGAGTAGAAGAACAAGCTCAATAGGCCATCTACGAGGAATTACAGCACCAAGACTTTGAGACACTTGAGCAACAAGAGCCACGGAAGCAAGGCAAGTGCCCCTTGACCATAATGATCCCATGTTTTGAAACTGTTTTGTTTGCGAAAACGTGTACGCTTGAGTCAACTTGATGGTACACCCTTTCATAGGAGTTTACTAGTTTTGTTAACCATCCTTGTCGTCGGGAAAGTTGACGAGTTGAGTATGGTCGATTTTCCTTTTTGCTTTGCTTAATTTACGGGATACGGGAAGCTGAATTAAAACATGGTTCACTACTGCACTCATGAGAATAAAGATGATGATGATAACTTGATGATGTTAATGAGCATGGAATCGGAGAGATCTAGGCAAGATTGGTTCGTGGATGTTGCTGAATGAGATGGTGGTTTACTTGCCGTAGATCTAAGGATCGGTTCATGCTAGGAAAATAGTGTCACCACAAGGCCAAATATGGGTGCGGCTTAGCTGACTAATTAGGTGTGTTGCTAGTTTGTTATGGAGCGTTGGATAGCGCGGGGAATGGGAGTCGAGAAGGACTGCCCTAGGAACTGCATGGCACAAGAGGGGGGCCCGTGGGTGGGAGAATGGTGATTCGAGCCTGCCACTGAAACCTCAGTGCGTTCGTACATCTAGTAGCCACTTTATAAAGGCTATTTTATGATCTCTTGGCCATACACCGATGGTTGTGTACTGGTATAATGGAGGTTTCTGCAGTTGCCAACGGGTGATGAAATCACAAACTTGTGGGTAAAGTGGTACCACCTCTGCAGAGTGTAAAACTATCATGATAGCCGTGCTTCCGGTCACAAGCACCTGGCCAACTTACTTGATTAGAGGGAAAACTTGGGATGGTTATTTGGTATGGTTATGGTATGGTCATTGAGATTGGTTTTGGGACTGTTTTGAGTCATGAAAATAAGTTTGGTTTCGGTTATATAAATATGAGTTGGTTATGAATATTTATGAGCATGAGATGAACTTGAGAAAGATTAATGGCTGGTTGAGACTCTATAAATGGTGAATTATGGTGAAGGAATATTGTTGTTTTACTTGGTTATGTTGGGATTTAATTCACCTAGAAATAGTTGCTGTTTTTACCATGTTTATGAAATAAAACTTGCTTTCTGCAATGAGCCTTTTTATTCCATACCTGGTTGTAATCTACATGTCATACTTTTCTCGCACTTGCTGAGTACGACATGTACTCACCCTTGCATTATCATATAAACATCAGCTACAGGAGATGAGTACTTCGAGGACAATGTGGAGTACCAAGCGTGCGAACTACCGTCAACATGCCTGTGGAGTTGAAGTTGGAGCCTGCTGTTTAGTTATTTCCGCTGTCATTTAGAGACTTCCGTTGCAAGAATAAGTTAGATATTCATGAGTGGGACATTGAGTCATTGTAATAAAGTACTTAAACACTACTTATTCGTAGTTATATTCTGAATTCAGTTTGTGGATTTCATGTGTATGTGTGATGAACATCCTAGACACACATATGCATTCACTTGGTTCTATTTTTCGGAACCGAGTGTCACAATCGACCAGAGGCTCAGGGGCTACTGACGGAGTTCCCGACCCCAACCACCAGGAGGAGTTACGTCCCTCCCCCTCGGCGCCTCTGGTCCACCAGAAGGGGGTATAAAAGCAGGACTAGTCGTCATCTCTAGAGTGAGGCAACTCGCGTGTAAGAGAATCATCCGATTTGTAACAAAGAACAACGAGATACACAAACTTGGCGTAGGGTATAACACCCTGATTAGCAACAAAAACCTAACCCACCCCCGCCCCACTCACCCCACTCTCGCCGAGCCCCCCCCCCTCGAACAAACCGCCGCCTCTCCTTCCTGATCCCCCCTCCGCTGCACCCCTCCCGCCGCCCTCTCCCCGCTCACGCCTGCTCGCTCGAGCCCTCACCCCCGCCGGTCTCCGCCCTCTCCTCCTCCGTCCCGGCGATGAGCACTGCACGCTCCCTCCCATCGGCACTCGACCTGCCCGCCGCCCCTCTTTCCTCGCTTCACACCGTCGTGCCGCTCCTTGCACGCCTCCACAGACCCTGCCCTCCCCACGGCCCAACAGCTCTCCCCCACCGCCACAGCCCCTTGGGCTCCATCGCCGCGCCCTCCCTGATTGCGCCCTCTCCCGAGCCCTCACCACCTCGTCCCGCCTCTTCTCCATCACCGCCGCCATCGGCACTCGACCTGCTCGCCGCCCCTCTTTCCTCGCTTCACACCGCCGTGCCGCTCCTTGCATGCCTCCACAGACCCTGCCCTCCCCACGGCCCAACAGCTCTCCCCCACCGCCACTGCCCCTCGGGCTCCATCGCCGCGCCCTCCCTGATTGCGCCCTCTCCCGAGCCCTCACCACCTCGTCCCGCCTCTTCTCCATCACCACCGCCCACGCCTGCCGCTCCTGGCTCCACGTCGAGCGCCGCTCCCGGCCACCGCCCACGCCTGCCGCTCCTGCCTCGCCGTCCACGTTAATGATATCGGGTCCTCCTGCTCGGTTTACCTCGCTTCGGGTCGCCACCCACTCGCCCCCGCCTCTACTTCTACATTCGGCAGGAACAAGGACAAAGGGAGGGGCCACGCCAACCCAAGGAGAAGGTTGTGAGATCTATGTGTGCTGAACACATTGGCAATTAGGATAAAAGTTAGCATTAACATTCAAAGTTTTGAATATTGCCAAAACATTCTTCTGTGGCAAGGTCCGACAAGTTCTTTGTTAGGTCCGCCAAGTGTTGGCAAGGTCCGGAGAGCTCCTGCAAGGTCCGGAGAGCTTCTGTGAGGTCCGGAGCTTGTTTTTAGGGAGCTCCCGTGAAGTTCAACTCGTAGAACTGCAGCATCTTGTTTTTGCTTTTAACTCGCAATGTTTCAAACTTGCTTTATGGGAAGGTTTGCTTAGTATTAATTTGCTAAGTTTTTGGTGTGTTTTGGTGGTTATGTGTAATACCCGAGTTTTTCACAAACAAGTAAACCCCCTCCCCCTCCACCACCCCAGCCCGGCCGTGGTAGAGTTGTAATACCCGAGTTTTTCACAAACAAGTAAACCCCCTCCCCCTCCACCACCCCAGCCCGGCCGTCGGCCCCTCCTCCTCCAAAACCGCCGCCTCTCTTTCTCTCTCTCTTTCTTTCCCATTTTATTATTGCAAGTGGGAAGAAACCGCCAGCACGTGGCCAATTCCGCGCGTCTCTTCGCCAACGGACACCCTAGCAACCGCCGCCTCGCTTCCCCCTACAAATACCCCCGGCGCCGGCCATTTCTGCCCTGAGAACCGCCCTCACTCCTCCCGATTCGAAAAACCACCCCAAAGTCGAATTCCTCGAAAACACTCGGAGATCCTTGATTCTAGTGACTCCTACACACTCCAACGACCCCGAGAGAGGATTCCCGATCAAATTCCCTGAGGAAAAGCGCCTGGAGATCATTGCCGATGAAGATCGCCGGAGATCCTCCATGGTCGCCGTCGATCACGCTCCTCCGGCTGCTTCTGGGTCCAAAGATCGACCTAAGTGAGTTCCCCACTCTCTCCTCTCTCTTCTAGTGCAAGTAGATCGAGAAATAGTGAAGAAATGGCAAAAACCGATAATTTACGACGAGGCCGCCGCCGCTCGCCGGTGCGCGCAGCCACCGGCCGCGAAGGAGAAGGGGGTGAGGCGACGTGGCCGCTTCTGAGCCGTCGGATCCAAAGTGAACGGTTAGAATTTAAAAGAACCGATACCGGTTCGGTCCTTTTAATCTGGGCCGTTGATCTCGGATCCAACGGCCCACATTTAAAACAGGCCGTAACCGTTGGAAATTTCACAAAGGGACCCCTGGAGATTTAAATAACTAGGAAATAGCCCCTGTGATTTACAGAATCTACCCTAAGCTCATAGAAAATTGGAAATTCACTGTGAAATAGCCAATTAGCCCCTGTGCATTTTAGAAATTGGTAAAACAGTTATGAAAATTCAATTTGAACCCCAGAAAGTTTGAAATTGTTACAAATTAGCCCAAATCAGTTTAAAAGTTTGTTTTTAATTCTGTATTAATCAAATTAGGCTAAATGATCTCTGAAAAATGTGGGAAATTTATTAAAAGCATTGTTAAAACATTCTGAACAGAAAACAAATTCTGAAATTAAAAATAATAACTTTCAGAGACTGAAAATATTTATTTGGTATTAAATTAATTCTGAAAAAAAATCAAAATAAAAACAATATAGGTATTAGAAAATTGTAGAAATTTATTAAATAGCATAATATTATTCTGTTTTATACTTTTATGTATTTTAAGCTTCTATAGTCCGGAATAATTATTTAAATGACTGAAAATGCATTTTTAGGTATTAAATAAATGCTGAAATATAGATAAAAATAGTATATATTAAAGAAAAATTTTGGAAACTGTTCCAAATACATAAATAGGTTCTGAAAAGTAGATAATAGAAATATGAGTTCTGAAAATGATTGTAGTAATGATTTAAATGATTTGTAGGATTTAATTAGTCATGAAAATTAACATATATACACATAAAATTATAGAAATTAGCAACATCACTATAAAATTAGAAGAATGATTGTTTGGCTATAACAAAGATAAAATAGAAGGATATAGGTATCCAATTGAAACTTACTTTCATTTCAAACCACATGAAATGACATGAAATCAATAGTTACATGTGTGTAACCAAACCTACATGATTGAAATGCATTGCTAAGATTCTTATGGCATGTTTGGCGTTGTTTTATGTGTGCATATGAATGGCTAGAACCAAATCAAGAACTATTTCCAAATCTTCAAGAGCAAGAATTTGAAGTGAATCACCCTTCCTTCAAAGGCAAGTGTTCCTTGACCACTTTGTTCCTATTCTAGGGTGTTTAGTTAGAATGCTTGCATGATATCATTAATATGAAACCTAATTTAGGTTGTTATTCTAGTTATATTCCTTTATCATTCCTTGTTGAACCATGGAGGGACTTAGTTGATAATTGTTGGTTATCATTTTATGTGCTTAGCCATGCTTAGTAATTAGAGAATGAAGTAAACATAAATGTGGTTAGTCTTGTGGAATTATATGAAAGACACAAGTGTGTCATGGTGTTAGGAATCTAGACAGGCTGGTTGTTTTGGTTGGTGCTTCGTGCACGAGACTCAGGAATGAGTTAGTGCCTGTCTTAGATTCTAAGGACCGGTTCATGGAACAGTTAACCCGGCTTTACAGTGCCACCACAAGACTGAGATGGGGCAGCTTGGCCAATTAATTAGGAATTTGCCGGTATAGTATGAGTGTTTGGATGGTGCGGGGAATGGGAGTCCATTTTTGACTGCCCTGGGAACTGCAAGGCTCAAGAGGGGGCTTCTGTAGGGGAGGGTTACTCCCAGGAACTACAGCGGTGAAACCTCAGTGGGCTTGTACTTGCCGGTAAATCCTTTGTAAAGCCCATGTAGTGATCTCCTGATCGCACACCAAAGGAAGTGTGTAATGTGGCTTGCAACCACGGATATCAGGGAGGTTTCTAGTCCACCTGGCAACAGGGGATGAAATCACTACTTGTGGGTAAAGTGGTACAATCTCTGCAGAGAACCAAACTGTCATGACAGCCGTGCTCACGGTCAAGAGCGACTTGGACTTGTCCATGATTAGAGAAACATGGATGTGAGTTGAAAGAGGTTGTTGGGTGGTGTAACCTAACATTAATGACTTAATTATGATGATGGTGGGATTATCACTTAGTAAGATAGGTTGCTTATTAAAGCTAAGGCTTAGGATTAATGCATAGTGCTTAACCAGGTTAGCCTTCCCTTGCTATTGGCCTTCATAACATTTTTTCCTACACTTGCTGAGTACCTTCGGTACTCAAACTTGCTTTTGCTGGATATCATATGTTGGCTCAGGTGCAAATGAAGATGTAGACTTTGATGAGGAGGACTTCGATCCCGAGGAGTTGTTCTAGGTTGGCGAAACCCCCCCCCCCCAACGCCTGTGGAACTGGAGCATCCACGTTGTAGTCTTCCGCTGTTGTGTTATAGTGTAATGATACTCTTAGTTGATATTTCATGTACTATGATGTAATATTATTTTGTACGTTAAACTTGGCTTGTAATATAATGATATTACACTATTGCCGGCACATGTATGAGTCAATTGATCCTGGCATACATGTGATGATACGCTCGGGTGTTCCTCATGGAAAACCGGGTGTGACAAAGTGGTATCAGAGCCAGGTTGCCCGTAGGACGTGAAGCTAGTTAGAAATGGACGGGATAGACATCACTATTTTATTAAATAATTTGTAGAAGGAGGATTATTTAAATTATATATATGTTGTCTAACCTCATCTATACTCAAAATTATATTATTGTTTATTTTCTAACATATTTTTAATTTTTTCTTGAAACAGATGGCACGCACACGTCTTACGGCCCGTAAGTCCACTGGAGGACGAGTTCCTCGACACCAGCTGGCAGAACGCACTACTGAGGAGGTGGACAACCCCGCCACCTACCAGACCCACGGGGAGTCCACTAGAGGCATGGTGGATCGCCTTAGACACCTCCTTCGCTGTGCTGGTTATACCGGCAAGCTAGAGGTGCAGTACGACACCACTCGAGTCTCTCGCGCAGAACGCGATGAGTGGAAGTCGCAGGCGAGGATCTACTATGAGAACAATCTGCTCAAGATCCACAACTCGCCAGCATGGAGGTCTACCATGGCAGAGGCTGAGAAGGACGCCACTTGGGAGGCAATCACTTGCCAAAGCTACACCAACCGTGGCCGCCTTGAGGGGGACCCAATACATGTACACCCCTCGGCGACAAAGTGAAAGTGCGGTGTTCAACTACGAGCCCATCCATGAAGGTTGTGACATAGTGCAGATGGACATGAGCCTTCAGGTAGGAGTGGACGTCAGTACCAGGCTATAGAACTGCCAACAAGAGCTTCAAGACGTCCGTGACCTTCTGAAGAAGACGGAGGCCATAATGCGTGGACTGATGAGGATGAGGGATGGAGAAGTGAGTGATCTCTATGCTTCGGATGGAGACACTTGGACTCCTGACTCTCCAGACCGTAGGGCAGCCAAACGCCCTCATACTTCTCCAGCACCTGAGGCCTCCACAGCTGGGTCAGAGGCTAGCACTCCTGATGGTGATGGCGGGAACCCACAGGAGGATGCACAGAACCCAGAAGACAACTAGGATAGGTGTCCTTGTTCATGTAGTAACTCGTGTAGTATGTACGTATGATAGTGTATTGACTAGTATGTAATGGTTGACTTGTGTACTTGTTTAAGTTGATGATGTAATGTGTGTTAGTATATGAACGTGAGTTGTGAAAGCCGTAGGCTTATGTTCACAACCTCGTCAGTGTATGTAAATATCTATTAAGGAATATAAATGCTTAGTTTGTTTCAACCATGATCATTTAATAAACAAGTAGAAACTTTTGTAACTGTTGTGTAAGATTTATGAAGTCTATGCACAACGTAATACACTTAAGAGAACATCTATACATTAATTTTAAACATAGTCTTTCACAATAGATGGCAGGAAGAAGGAGACACAACGAAGGAAACAAGAACAATGAGGCTGCAGAGTTTCCTTTGCCTGGATGGCAACCACGTGTTGCACGTAGAGCTGATGGGGAGGTAATACAGTAGATGATGAACATGCAAAACCAACTCATTCCGAACTTGACACAAGTGGTGGCCAACCTGCAACAACCTCAACCATAATTCAGAATGCACCACGTCAACCCAAATTGAATGAGTTTCTAAGCACTCAACCACCAAGGTTTGACAATGCTATAGAGCCATTAGAAGCTGATGATTGGCTCAAGAATATTGAGAACAAGTTGCAGATCATACAATGCCCAGGACGTGAGAGAGTACTCTTTGCTTCTCACCAACTATACGGATCTGCAGCGGACTGGTGGACGGCATACAAAGAAGCTCATGAGGACCCAGAAAGTATATCCTAGAATGAGTTCAAACTCGCCTTCCGCAATCACTATGTTACAGCAGGAGAAATCAAGAACAAGTGGAAGGAGTTCCTCAACCTGAAACAAGGTAGCATGTCCGTGCGAGAGTACCTGACTAAGTTCACACAGTTATCTCGCTATGCTCCGGGAGACATAGACATGGATGAAAAGAAACAAGACTGTTTCATTGAGGGCTTGAACTCAGAAATACAGTATGACATGTCTTCAAGTGACTATGAAAGTTTCCAAAAACTCATCAACAAGGCTTTCATAGTGGAAAGGAAAAGAAAGAAGTTAATTGAGGAGCGAAAGAGGAAAATGAATTGGCAAGGACAGTCTTCTAGCAGCAACAGTCGGCCCCGTTTCTCATCACCGCCGACGGGAGCAATGAATCGACCTATAGCTCCCAATCAGTTTCAGAGGAGCTACAACCCTGCTGCTAGGAATCCAACATTCCAACCACAACAGCAGCGACAACAAGTGCAGCAACAACGTCCTGCTTTCCAACCTCGTCCTGCAGGATCAAATCCTCCAAATGCACAACCAGGCAACAAAGCACCAATGAACAAGGTCACAGGGCAATGTTTCAACTATGGAGAAACGGGACACTATGCCAACCGGTGCCCCAACAAGAAGCCACCTCAACCACAAAATCTTGTGCGTGGCAATGTGAATCATGTGACCATGGAGGAAGCACAGGAGGCACCAGATGTGGTGATTGGTATGTTCTCCGCAAATACTTATCCTGCTACAATTCTGTTTGACTCTGGTGCAACACACTCATTCATAGCCAAGGAATTCATAATCAAGCACAACTTACCAATTATATCTATGAATCGAGTGTTATTAGTGAATTCTCCTGGAGGAGAAATAAAGACAAAACAAGTATGTCCCAAGATAAAGCTAGGAGTTAATGGAGTAGAATTCCTTGCAAACCTCATTGTGATAGAATCACAAGGGATAGATATCATCTTGGGAATGGACTGGTTAACCAAATATAAAGGAGTTATACATTGTTCAACGAGAACGGTGGAACTAACACATACGGATGGAACAAAGGTTGAGTTCACATCTATTCAAGTACCATCTGGAAATGTTCAACTCAACGAGACAGAATTAGTTATTGAAGACATAAAGGTTGTCAACGAATTTCCAGATGTGTTCCCCGAGGAGTTACCAGGTATGCCACCGGATCGAGAAGTAGAATTCATTATAGAGTTAGTACCTGGTACTGCTCCCATATATAAAAGGCCTTATAGGATGGATACCCAACAGCTAGCAGAACTCAAGGATCATATCCGAGAGTTATCGGAGAAATGGTACATCTGTCCTAGTTCCTCACCATGGGGAGCTCCGGACATATTTGTACCGAAGAAGGATGGAACCAAGAGGTTATGTGTAGATTACCATGCTCTCAATGAAGTAACAATAAAAAACAAGTACCCTTTACCTCGTATTGAGGACTTGTTTGATCAATTAAGAGGTGCATGTGTATTCTCCAAGATTGACCTCCGTTCCGGATATCATCAACTAAAGATAAGAGAATCAGATATCCCGAAGACGGCATTTGTTTCTAGGTATGGACTGTATGAATATACAGTTATGCCTTTTGGACTAACAAATTCTCCGGCATATTTCATGTACCTTATGAATAAGGTGTTCATGAAATACTTGGACAAGTTTGTGGTAGTGTTCATTGATGATATCCTCATATACTCAAAGAATGAGAAAGAACATGAAGAGCACCTGAGAATAGTATTACAAAAGCTAAGAGAAAACTAACTTTATGCCAAATTCAGTAAGTGTGAATTTTGGCTTAAGAAAGTTGCTTTTCTGGGACATATTATCTCAGAAGGAGGAATCTCAGTACACCCAGAAAAATATCTGGTGTGCAGAAGTGGAAGAAACCAGAGAATGTCGGTGAAATCCGAAGCTTCTTAGGATTGGCAGGCTATTACCGAAGGTTCATTGAAGGATTTTCAAAAATAGCTAAGCCACTCACAAAGATGTTAGAAAAAGGAGCTGCTTTTGTATGGTCTCAAGAGTGTGAATCAAGCTTTCAAGAATTAAAGAAGAAGTTAACAACTGCCCCAGTCTTGGTTATGCCCGATATGGAGAAATCATTCTCTGTATATTGTGATGCTTCAGGACAAGGGTTAGGATGTGTGCTTATGCAAGAAGGGCATGTTATTGCCTATGCTTCCCGACAACTTCGGAAGCATGAGAAGAACTATCCTACCCATGATCTAGAGTTGGCAGCAGTTGTACATGCATTGAAGTTATGGAGACATTACCTAATGGGTAAAAGAACTGAGATCTATACCGATCATAAGAGTTTGAAGTATATCTTCACTCAGCCAGATCTCAACCTTCGACAAAGGAGATGGTTGGAGTTCATTAACGATTTTGATGTGGGAATCAATTACCATCCTGGAAAAGCTAATGTGGTTGCAGATGCCTTGAGTAGAAAGACACACGTTAACATGTTAACCATAAGAGATCTACAACCCCAACTTTGTGAAGAGTTCGCAAAACTCAACTTATGCTTGGTGAATCATACCGAAGCCATAGCAATGGAAGTTGACTCAACTCTAGAACAAGATATACGAAATGGTCAAAAGAACGATGAAAAGATCAAAGAAATCAAGGAGTTGATCAAAGAAAACAAGGGTCCGGGATTTAGAGAAGATGAGAATGGTATCATATGGCATGGTAAAAGAATATGTGTGCCAGACATCAAGGAAATAAAGAAGTTAATTTTAAAAGAGGCTCATGATTCTGATTATTCCATCCATCCTGGAAGTACAAAGATGTATCATGATCTTAAGACAAGGTATTGGTGGTACGGAATGAAAAGGGACGTAGCAGAGCATGTAGCATTGTGTGACACATGTCAATTAGTCAAAGCAGAACGCCAAAGGCCTGTAGGGCTATTACAACCACTAAAGATACCTGAATGGAAATGGGAAGAAATTGGGATGGATTTCATAGTAGGTTTACCCAGGACACAAACAGGGTATGACTCAATATGGGTGATAGTGGATAGATTGACAAAAGTTTCTCACTTTATTCCAGTGAAAGAAAACTATAATGGTTCCAAACTAGCAGAACTGTATATGTCGAGAATAGTCTGCCTACATGGTGTACCTAAAACGATAGTATCAGATAGAGGTACACAGTTCACTTCAAGATTTTGGCAGAAAATACATGAGTCCATGGGGACCCGATTAAATTTCAGTTCTGCATATCATACACAAACCGATGGGCAAACAGAAAGGACCAATCAAATTCTTGAAGATATGCTCAGAGCTTGTGCTCTCAAAAATAATAGGAGTTGGGATAAGAATTTACCATATGCAGAATTCTCCTACAATAATAGCTACCAAGCAAGTATGAAGATGTCCCCATTTGAGGCTCTATATGGAAGAAGATGTAGAACTCCACTATTTTGGGATCAAATAGGTGAGAATAAGGTGTTTGGACCTGAAGTATTAAAAGATGCAGAAAAGAAAGTAAGAGAAGTTCGCAATAATTTAAAGATAGCTCAAACAAGACAAAAGAGTTATGCGGACACAAGGCGAAGAGAACTAGTCTTCGAAGTGGGAGACTATGTGTATCTCAAAGTGTCGCCCATGCGTGGACTAAAGAGATTTAAAGTAAGAGGGAAACTAGCACCTCGGTATATCGGACCATTCAAGATACTGGAACGCAAAGGAGAGGTAACCTATCAGTTAGAGTTACCCTCTCGATTGTCGGACGTACACGATGTGTTCCACGTATCACAGCTCAAGAAGTGTTTGAGAACACCATAAGAGCAGCTACCAATAGATGAATTGGATGTACAAGAGGATCTTTCATATACCGAGTATCCTGTCAGAATTCTTGACACAATGGAAAAGGTTACCAGAAACAAAATAATTCGTATGTGCAAGGTTCAATGGAAACATCATTCCAAGGCAAAAGCTACATGGGAAAGAGAAGATGAACTCAGATCACAATTCCCTGATCTATTCCCTTTGTAAACCCCAATCTCGAGGACAAGATTTTTTTCTTAAGGGGGGTAGAGTTGTAATACCCGAGTTTTTCACAAACAAGTAAACCCCCTCCCCCTCCACCACCCCAGCCCGGCCGTGGGCCCCTCCTCCTCCAAAACCGCCGCCTCTCTTTCTCTCTCTCTCTTTCTTTCCCATTTTATTATCACATGTGGGAAGAAACCGCCAGCACGTGGCCAATTCCGCGCGTCTCTTCGCCAACGGACACCCTAGCAACCGCCGCCTCACTTCGCCCTACAAATACCCCCGGCCCGGCCATTTCTGCCTTGAGAACCGCCCTCACTCCTCCCGATTTGAAAAACCACCCCAAAGTCGAATTCCTCGAAAACACTCGGAGATCCTTGATTCTAGTGACTCCTACACACTCCAACGACCCCCAGAGAGGATTCCCGATCAAATTCCCTGAGGAAAAGCGCCTGGAGATCATTGCCGATGAAGATCGCCGGAGATCCTCCACGGTCGCCGTCGATCACGCTCCTCCGGCTGCTTCTGGGTCCAAAGATCGACCTAAGTGAGTTCCCCACTCTCTCCTCTCTCTTCAGGTGCAAGTAGATCGAGAAATAGTGAAGAAATGGCAAAAACCGATAATTTACGGCGAGGCCGCCGCCGCTCGCCGGCGCGCGTAGCCGCCGGCCGCGAAGGAGAAGGGGGTGAGGCGACGTGGCCGCTTCTGAGCCGTCAGATCCAAAGTGAACGGTTAGAATTTAAAAGAACCGATACCGGTTCGATCCTTTTAATCTGGGCCGTTGATCTCGGATCCAACGGCCCACATTTAAAACAGGTCGTAACCGTTGGAAATTTCACAATGGGACCCCTGGAGATTTAAATAACTAGGAAATAGCCCCTATGATTTACAGAATCAACCCTAAGCTCATAGAAAATTGGAAATTCACTGTGAAATAGCCAATTAGCCCCTGTGCATTTTAGAAATTGGTAAAACAGTTATGAAAATTCAATTTGAACCCCAGAGAGTTTGAAATTGTTACAAATTAGCCCAAATCAGTTTAAAAGTTTGTTTTTAATTCTGTAATTAATCAAATTAGGCTAAATGATCTCTGAAAATGTGGGAAATTTATTAAAAGCATTGTTAAAACATTCTGAACAGAAAACAAATTCTGAAATTAAAAATAATAACTTTCAGAGACTGAAAATATTTATTTGGTATTAAATTAATTCTGAAAAAAATCAAAATAAAAACAATATAGGTATTAGAAAATTCTAGAAATTTATTAAATAGCATAAGATTATTCTGTTGTATACTTTTATGTATTTTAAGCTTCTGTAGTCCAGAATAATTATATAATGACTGAAAATGCATTTTAGGTATTAAATAAATGCTGAAATATAGATAAAAATAGTATATATTAAAGAAAATTTTTGGAAACTGTTCCAAATACATAAATAGGTTCTGAAAAGTAGAAAATAGAAATAGGAGTTCTGAAAATGATTGTAGTAATGATTTAAATGATTTTTAGGATTTAATTAGTCATGAAAATTAACATATATACACATAAAATTCTAGAAATTAGCAACATCGCTATAAAATTAGAAGAATGATTGTTTGGCTATAACAAAGATAAAATAGAAGGATATAGGTATCCAATTGAAACTTACTTTCATTTCAAACCACATGAAATGACATGAAATCAATAGTTACATGTGTGTAACCAAAACTACATGATTGAAATGCATTGATAAGATTCTTATGGCATGTTTGGCGTTGTTTTATGTGTGCATATGAATGGCTAGAACCAAATCAAGAACTATTTCCAAATCTTCAAGAGCAAGAATTTGAAGTGAATCACCCTTCCTTCAAAGGCAAGTGTTCCTTGACCACTTTGTTCCTATTCTAGGGTGTTTAGTTAGAATGCTTGCATGATGTCATTAATATGAAACCTAATTTAGGTTGTTCTTCTAGTTATATTCCTTTATCATTCCTTGTTGAACAATGGAGGGACTTAGTTGATAATTGTTGGTTATCATTTTATGTGCTTAGCCATGCTTAGTAATTAGAGAATGAAGTAAACATAAATGTGGTTAGTCTTGTGGAATTATATGAAAGACACAAGTGTGTCATGGTGTTAGGAATCTAGACAGGCTGGTTGTTTTGGTTGGTGCTTCGTGCACGAGACTCGGGAATGAGTTAGTGCCTGTCTTAGATTCTAAGTACCGGTTCATGGAACAGTTAACCCAGCTTTACAGTGCCACCACAAGACTGAGATGGGGCAGCTCGGCCAATTAATTAGGAATTTGCCGGTATAGTATGAGTGTTTGGATGGTGCGGGGAATGGGAGTCCATTTTTGACTGCCCTGGGAACTGCAAGGCTCAAGAGGGGGCTTCTGTAGGGGAGGGTTACTCCCAGGAACTACAACGGTGAAACCTCAGTGGGCTTGTACTTGCCGGTAAATCCTTTGTAAAGGCCATGTAGTGATCTCCTGATCGCACACCAAAGGAAGTGTGTAATGTGGCTTGCAACCACGGATATCAGGGAGGTTTCTAGTCCACCTGGCAACAGGGGATGAAATCACTACTTGTGGGTAAAGTGGTACAATCTCTGCAGAGAACCAAACTGTCATGGCAGCCGTGCTCACGGTCAAGAGCGGCTTAGACTTGTCCATGATTAGAGAAACATGGATGTGAGTTGAAAGAGGTTGTTGGGTGGTGTAACCTAACATTAATGACTTAATTATGATGATGGTGGGATTATCACTTAGAAAGATAGGTTGCTAATTAAAGCTAAGGCTTAGGATTAATGCATAGTGCTTAACCAGGTTAGCCTTCCCTTGCTATTGGCCTTCATAACATTTTTTCCTACACTTGCTGAGTACCTTTGGTACTCAAACTTGCTTTTACTGGATATCATATGTTGGCTCAGGTGCAAATGAAGATGTAGACTTTGATGAGGAGGACTTCGATCCCGAGGAGTTGTTCTAGGTTGGCGAAACCCCCGGGCAACGCCTGTGGAACTGGAGCATCCATGTTGTAGTCTTCCGCTGTTGTGTTATAGTGTAATGATACTCTTAGTTGATATTTCATGTACTATGATGTAATATTATGTTGTACGTTAAACTTGGCTTGTAATATAATGATATTACACTATTGTCGGCACATGTATGAGTCAATTGATCCTGGCATACATGTGATGATACGCTCGGGTGTTCCTTATGGAAAACCGGGTGTGACATTATGGCTGTTATCATTTGATATGATTTGCAACATGCTTATGTGACGTGCTCATGTAAGGTGTTGTGGTTTTCGAACTAACGTGAGTCAAGTCGAGGACTTGTGCTCGGAAGAATTGGTTGTTTATTCATGTGCAGGTGTTGCTTAAGTTCAAGACATGGCTGGTGACGGGATCCTTGGACTAGTTTCAGGGAGGAGATGAGGTTCCAACAACCAAGTTCGGGAGGAGCTGTGGTTGAGTTGATCGGGAGGTCGCGCAGCATGTTTGGATCAAGGGCAGTGCATATGAAAGTTGTGTGTACGTCGTTGGAAGGTGTTTGCACGTGTGCAAGGAGTGCATGGACGTGGCAACATTGTTCCAAGGCGTGATGAAGAGAAGTGGACGTAAAGAATTGGTCGGAAAGGTCCAACCGGCTGGATTGCGTACTCAGGCTGAGGCTGAGTCGGATATGGCTCAAATATGGAAGATTTGAGTTGGTTATGATAGGATTTCATGCTAGGCACGAAGTTGAGTTGTTTTAGGAATGTTTAGGACGTTCCTAAGGTGTTTGGAAGTCTCACGATTGCTTCTATCTGCGAATAGGAGAGTCCTGAGCAGTTATGGTAAGTTAGGATACGAGTCCAATTAGGAGTAGGAGTCCTAGATTGGATTGATTAGCCTGAGGGCTGGCTATAAAAGCAAGGGAGGCCAGAGCTCTCGTGGGTAGAGAACTTTGGGCTGTTCCTCTTGTGTTTCTATTGAATAAAGTTCATAGTTTTCAGGAGCTTTTGTGCCTTGTTCGTCCGATTTGTTTTTCGTCAAGTCTTTCTCGCCGAGTTTCTGGACAGACCGACGTTGCTTCGGTGTTTCATTCATAACTCGAGTTTTACAGATCCGATTGACGTGATTCTTTTTGGGTTGTCTTCACAACTCAATTATATATCATCTGTGAAATTTTCACGAGCTTACGATCTGTAGTTTTTGAGATACACGAGTTTCTTTGCAGCGTTGCAGATCTGTTTTATATCGGGTAGAACAGATTGATCTTCGTTTAATGTTTTGATCGTATCTCAAGTTTTACTTCGTGTTTTCAAGTGATTCTTGTTGCATTAGATCCGTGACTTGATTCTCTACCTCTCTACTTGATTTGTCATGGTTGAACACGTTTGAAAACACTTGCACACATGGTTTATTTAACCGATTGATTTTTTGCTGAGGGGTTTTTGTTGTTTCCACTGCGAAAAGTTTTAATCTACCATTCACCCCCCCTCTGGTAGCTTTTCACGTGCTCTTCGATCCTACAATTGGTATCAGAGCCAAGGTGCTCTAATCTTTGTGATTTGCACGTGTTTTGACTAACCATCATGGAGAAGTACTCCGCAAAACCTTGTGTGTTCAATGGCATCGATTTTCAGGTTTGGAAGGCGCGGATGGAGGCTTACATACAGGCACAAGGCTTCGCCATATGGGAAAAGGTCTACCGGAACTTCGATGTACCATCCAACGATCAAGTTACAGCTACGAACATGAGAGATGTTGACAACAACAACAAGGCTCGCAACTTGATCATCTAAGGATTGACTCAAAGCGACTTCGACCGTGTTGCACACCTCCGATCTGCATATGATGTTTGGAAAGCTCTTTGTGACTACCATGAAGGATCCAATACGATCAAGGAGGTAAGGCTAGATATGTTCAAGAAACAATACATGCGTTTTGAGATGCAATCCGGTGAGTCAATTGATGACCTTTTTGCTCGCTTTAATAAAATTCTCAGCAACTTGCGTAGTGTCAATGTTAACTTTTCAGATGCTGAAAATGCTAGACAATTGTTAGGAGCATTAGATATGTCAATTTGGGAGATGAAAGTTACATCTATTCGTGAATCTACTGTCATGAGTTCTCTTACTTTAGACATGCTTTATTCTAAATTGAAAACTCATGAAATTGACATCATCTCACGTAAAAACCCCAACAAGTCTATTGCATTTGTTTCGCAACGTGACATGTCTAGTTCTAGTCAATCATCATCTAGTGGTGCACTCTCTTTGCTGTCCTCTCTAACCCTTGAACAGATTGAAGAGTTTCCATAGGAGGAGCTTGCACTCATCTCTACTCGGTTCTCAAAAGCATTGCAAAATGTGAGAACTAGAAGGAGAGGAAGCTCCGGACCTCAATGATGTTTTGAATGTGGTAAGACAGGACATTTTCGTACGGAGTGCCCTAACCTTTCAGGTCCGACTTCACGTGAAGAAAAGCAAACAAGGCCGAAGAAATCATTTGCAAAGAATAAGAAGAAGAAAGATTTATCAATGCGCAACATAGTGCATAGTATGATCTCTGCACTTCAAGATTTCGGCTCAAGTGATGTGGACACCGGTAGTGATGAAGATGAAGAAGCTATGGCAAATATGTGCTGCATGGCGAGCAAGTCAAGTTCAAGCTCCGAGGAGGCAGAACACAACAGCGACGATGAAGAGGTATGTCCCACTTGTGAAGAAATATGTGATGCTATTTCTCGTGCCACTGTTATATTAAAGAAAAAGGATAAAAAACTTAGGAACAATGCTGTTAAAATTGAATCACTAGAATCTGAAATTAATTGTTTAAAAACTTTGATTCCTAGTGATGATTCTTGTTCCGCATGTGATTTAATTTATGAACAATTATCCTCTTTAAGAAGTGCACACGCATCTACACTTGATAAACTTGAACTTGAAATTGAAAAGAACAAAGAGCTTGCTGCACTTAATGATAAAAATTTGAAAGATGCTTGTTGTTCTACAATTGATTTGCATTGTTCTTCATGTGATGATCTGAATAAGAAACTAAATGATGCTATGAATGAGATTTCTATTTTGAACAATGCTTTACGTGTGCATGAAGTTAAATATTGTTCAAATTGCAAACTAAAAGGAAAAACTTCATGTGAAAACTGCTTTGATCTGTCCAATAAACTTGATGACATGCATAGGACACTAGATCGGTTTTCTAATGCAAATAAGAACATAAACTTGCTGCTGAATTCTTCCAAGTCTTGTAATGATAAAACTGGTTTAGGTTTTAATTCTCATGCTCATGCTAAGGCACACCCACCTAAAGTTGTAAAGTCATTAGGAAGCGGTTTGATTCAAACAGCTCCTAGACAAAAAGAGGTGATTTTCAAATCTGTAGGAGTACTGTCCCATTCGGGTTCTAATAAACGTGTTGCTTGCTCATCTAGACATGATAATAAGGTTATTTTTCATTGTACCTACTATGGTAGAGATGGTCATGTCATGGATTTTTTTTATAGACTAGCTAAACACGATAAGAAACAAAGAATACTTGCTAGATCACATAACAACCAAGCAAAATCTGCTAGACCGAATGTTCGGAGCTTGCAACCTGCTGTAATGAGTCAAAAACTTGCTCCCGGACCTACTGTTTTTTGTGCTACATATAACACATATTCTAAGTCAGTAGTTGGGAACAAAAATTTTCGATGTTTGGCTCATAAACCTGCTGTACCTTCTCATCTTTCGCGTGTTATTCCTGCTGGACGTCGTATGACTCAGTACTGGATTCCTAAAAGTGTTTTAACTAACCCCAGTATTGAGTCATCGACGTATTGTGCTTCTGTGTAGGTTTAACGTTTGAGGAAGGAGAACATTTGGATTGTGGATTCAGGTTGCTCACGCCACATGACCGGTAACAAAGAGTGGTTCTCCTCTCTCTCTTTTGTGTCACGTGTAGAAAATGTTACTTTCGCCGATAACTCTTCTACTCCCATAATTGCTAAAGGTTCGGTTAGAGTAAACAATCTCTACACTTTGAAAGATGTGGCACTTGTTAAAAATTTGAAATACAACTTGCTTTCAGTTTCACAATTGCTAGATGAAATCTAGAGGTTAGCTTTGCTAAAAAATTGCTGCAAGGTTGTAGATTCAAAAGGTGAGCTTTTGTTTAACATGTCTAGGTTTGGAAGAGTTTTTAAAGCTGATTTTGATTTGTCAACTTCTAAGCATCGGTGTCTAGTTGCTAATGATATAAAGGATCTATATTTTTGGCATCGTAGACTTGGTCACATAGGCTTTGATCATCTCACTCGTGTTAGGGCTCTCGATCGCATGCGTGGGCTGCCGAAGCTTAAAAAGGACAATGATATTGTGTGCTCTTCTTGTAGACATGCTAAGTTTGTTGCAGGTTCACATGCTCCTCTCACAATGACCATGACAGCTGAACCGGGACAACTTTTACATCTTGACACAGTAGGTCCGGCACGTGTTCAATCCTTCGGAGGTAAATGGTATGTGCTTGTGATTGTTGATGATTATTCCATATATTCTTGGGTATATTTTATGGCATCTAAGAATGAAGCTTTTAGTCATTTTAGAACTTTATTTCTTAGATTATCTATTGATCACCCATGATCATTAAAAGCAATTAGAAGTGATAACGGAACTGAATTTAAAAACCAATCCTTTGATCACTTTTGTGCTGAAAATGGAATAGATCATCAATACTCTTCACCCTATGTACCACAACAAAATGGTGTCGTAGAAAGAAAGAACAGGACCTTAGTTGAGATGGCTAGGACTATGCTTGATGAATATCAAACTCCTAGGAAATTTTGGGCTGATGCAATTGCAACCGCTTGTTATGTCTCAAATCGTGTTTTCTTGCGTGCTAAGCTTGGAAAAAACCCATATGAGCTCCGGTTTGGACATAGGCCTAGTGTTACACACTTTAGGGTTTTTGGTTGCAAATGCTTTGTTAAGAAACATGGTAATCTTGATAAATTTGAAGCTAGATCTGTTGATGGCATGTTTCTTGGTTATCCATCTCATACTAGAGGCTACCGTGTGCTTTTACTTGACACTAACAAAATTGTGGAGACTTGCGAGGTTTCTTTTGATGAAGCTAGCCCAAGTACTAGCTCCGATATTGCAGGTCCGGATCCATATCCGCAGGGGGAGAGTATTTTTATTGAAGAAGATGAAGAAGTGGTGCTGCTGCCCAAAAACTCGGAAGTAAATAACGATCAAGCTGCTGATTTTGCACCACAACCAGCACCAACAGTCACTACTGCTGGTTCGGACCTTCCTCAATCAGCAAGCTCTCCTAATCAAAGGTCCGAACATGAAGAAGAAGGTGCTTGTGAAGTGTCTACTCCCCTCCGAGTGCTCAAAAGTCATCCTCCACAACAAATCATTGGAAGCTTGCATGAACGAGTCACTCGGTCCAGGTTTTGCGATCCAAACTCTCATGCTCATTCTGCTTTTGTTGCTTCTTTTGAACCCAAGGATATATCACACGCACTCACTAATGAATCTTGGATTAATGCCATGCAAGAAGAGTTAGAAAATTTTGAAAGAAATAATGTTTGGAAACTTGTACCTCCACCTCAAGGTCACACATTAATTGGAACTAAATGGGTATTTAAAAATAAGCAAAGTGAGGATGGGGTTGTGGTTAGGAATAAAGCTAGGTTGGTTGCTCAAGGTTTCACTCAAATTGAAGGTCTAGATTTTGATGAAACATTTGCTCCTGTTGCTAGATTAGAAGCTATAAGAATTTTATTAGCATTTGCTGCATCTAAAGGTTTCAAGTTATATCAAATGGATGTTAAAAGTGTGTTTCTTAATGGCTACATAGAGGAGGAGTTTTATGTTAAGCAGCCACCGGGTTTTGAAAATCCAAATTTTCCTAATCATGTTTACAAACTGTACTAAGCCTTGTACGGTCTAAAACAAGCCCCTAGAGCATGGTATGATAGGTTAAAAACATTCTTACTTGAAAAGGGGTTTACCATGGGCAAGTTTGATAAAACTCTTTTTGTACTTAAGCATGGCAATGACTCATTATTCGTTCAAGTGTATGTGGATGATATTATCTTTGGTTGTGCTTCTCATGATCTCGTGTCCAAGTTTTCAGCTATGATGAGTTCAGAATTTGAGATGAGTATGATGGGAGAACTCACATACTTTTTGGGGCTGCAAATCAAGCAAACAAAAGAAGAAACTTTTGTGCATCAAACTAAGTATACAAAGGACCTTCTTAAGCGCTTCAACATGGACAAATGCAAGCCTCTTCGGACACCAATGGGAACAGCAACAACACTTGAACTTGACGAAGATGGTGACCCGGTTGATAAAAAAGAATACAGAAGTATGATTGGATCACTTTTGTATCTCACGGCGTCAAGACCGGACATACAATTCAGCGTATGTCTTTGTGCACGTTTTCAAGCTTCTCCACGTGCTTCACATCGCCAAGCCATCAAAAGGATTCTCAGGTACCTACATGGAACTCAAGAATTTGGCATTTTTCTTCTTTCTTCCTCAACCGTTTCTTTGAAAGTTTTTTCGGATGCTGATTTTGGGGGTTGTAGGATTGATAGGAAAAGTACTTCGGGTGCTTGTCATTTTCTTGGTAATTCACTTGTTGCTTGGTCCTCTAGAAAACAAAGTTCAGTTGCACAATCCACGGCCGAATCTGAATATGTAGCTGCGGCTAGCGCTTGCTCACAAATTCTTTGGATTGTTCAAACACTTAAGGACTATGGGGTTGATTTAGATAGAGTTCCACTGTTTTGTGATAACACTAGTGCAATTTGTATTGCTAAAAACCCCGTGAAACACTCTAGAACTAAGTACATTGACATTAGGTATCACTTTCTTCGTGATAATGTTGAAAAAAGAAACATTGTGCTTCACCATGTCGATACCGAACAACAATTGGCTGATATTTTTACAAAACCTTTGGATTTCACTCGTTTTTGTTTCATTCGTAGTGAAATAGGGGTTATGCATCCTCATGGCTTAAATTGAGGGGGAGTTTTTGAAACTTTGAAAGTCTATGTGTGAATCTGAAACTAAAATAATATGAGCATAGTATTTCATACATATATGACTCTGTGATTCCTTTTACAGGCTGAAAGTTCTTACTACATTACTCATGTTATACATTTTGTAGTTTTTTCCATGACTAATAATTGGAATAATTACTTACACTAAATCTGGTCATGATCGAACTTTCTTGCTGTTTTGAACTTGTTGCGTGCTCACAAGTGCTTTTAACCATAAAAAATTAATCAAGTGATCAGCTCACATGTTGAGTTTTTAAATAAAAAATTGAGAAAATATCAAGAGAATATGCATGCATCGCACTTCTTCTTTTGAGATTGCTTATCATTGCACTAAGATATGAACTTGGAAGGAATTGTGTATGACTAAAACCATGTCCTTAAGCTTCTGATTGTCAAATGACATAGGCTTGGCTTGGTTGGTTAGAATAAGGCTGATGCGGCATATAATCTCTTGCAAATATCATATGATCAACTTTGTGCCTTAAATGATTATGAATAATAAAAATGCAGCAACAAGTGTCATGTTTTCAGGTTTTGAAATAGTTGAGTAAGGGAGATCATGACTTGCTTAAACTGAAAAATACATTTGATCTCTAGCATGGCTTACACTACTTTATGTATCTCATTGATGTGATAGTGTAAGTAACCTGATAGTATGACTTGGATGAGCTTTGTTTTGTATGTATATGTTATATATGCTCATAACATTTAAAAATTTCTCCTTTGAACCTTGCTGAATACATTGTCAAAGGGGGAGAAATATGTATAAGGAGAGATTTTTTTTACACTTTGCATATGTTATACACTTTCTTCCTTCTCTGATTTTAAAAAATTGGGAGAAATTAATAAAGGGGGAGAAATGAGTTTTCAAAGCTTTTCAAAACTTTTCATAAGCCAATGTTCGGATTTTAATTGGTGTTGCCAATGCATTCATCAAGGGGGAGATTGTGAGACCTATGTGTGCTGAATACATTGGCAATTAGGATAAAAGTTAGCATTAACATTCAAAGTTTTGAATATTGCCAAAACATTCTTCTGTGGCAAGGTCCGACAAGTTCTTTGTTAGGTCCGCCAAGTGTTGGCAAGGTCCGGAGAGCTCCTGCAAGGTCCGGAGAGCTTCTGTGAGGTCCGGAGCTTGTTTTTAGGGAGCTCCCGTGAAGTTCAACTCGTAGAACTGCAGCATCTTGTTTTTGCTTTTAACTCGCAATGTTTAAAACTTGCTTTATGGGAAGGTTTGCTTAGTATTAATTTGCTAAGTTTTTGGTGTGTTTTGGTGGTTATGGCTGTTATCATTTGATATGGTTTGCAACATGCTTATGTGACGTGCTCATGTAAGGTGTTGTGGTTTTCGAACTAACGTGAGTCAAGTCGAGGACTTGTGCTCGGAAGAATTGGTTGTTTATTCATGTGCAGGTAGGTGTTGCTTGAGTTCAAGACATGGCTCGTGACGGGATCCTTGGACTAGTCTCAGGGAGGAGATGAGGTTCCAACAACCAATTTCGGGAGGAGCTGTGGTTGAGTTGATCGGGAGGTCGCGCAGCATGTTTGGATCAAGGGCAGTGCATATGAAGGTTGCGTGTACGTCGTTGGAAGGTGTTTGCACGTGTGCAAGGAGTGCATGGACATGGCAACATTGTTCCAAGGCGTGATGCAGAGAAGTGGACGTAAAGAATTGGTCGGAAAGGTCCAACCGGCTGGATTGCGTACTCAGGCTGAGGCTGAGTCGGATATGGCTCAAATATGGAAGATTTGAGTTGGTTATGATAGTATTTCGTGCTAGGCACAAAGTTGAGTTGTTTTAGGAATGTTTAGGACGTTCCTAAGGTGTTTGGAAGTCTCACAATTGCTTCTATCTGCGAATAGGAGAGTCCTGAGCAGTTATGGTAAGTTAGGATACGAGTCCAATTAGGAGTAGGAGTCCCAGATTGGATTGATTAGCCTGAGGGCTGGCTATAAAAGCAAGGGAGGCCAGAGCTCTCGTGGGTAGAGAACTTTGGGCTGTTCCTCTTGTGTTTCTATTGAATAAAGTTCATAGTTTCGAGGAGCTTTTGTGCCTTGTTCGTCCGATTTGTTTTTCGTCAAGTCTTTCTCGCCGAGTTTCTGGACAGACCGACGTTGCTTCGGTGTTTCGTTCATAACTCGAGTTTTACAGATCCAATTGACGTGATTCTTTTTGGGTTGTGTTTACAACTCAATTATCTATCATCTGTGAAATTTTCACGAGCTTCAGATCTGTAGTTTTTGAGATACACGAGTTTCTTTGCAGCGTTGCAGATCTGTTTTATATCGGGTAGAACAGATTGATCTTCGTTTAATGTTTTGATCGTATCTCAAGTTTTACTTCGTGTTTTCAAGTGATTCTTGTTGCATTAGATCCGTGACTTGATTCTCTACCTCTCTACTTGATTTTTCACGGTTGAACACGTTTGAAAACACTAGCACACACGGTTTCTTTAACCGATTGATTTTTTGCTGAGGGGTTTTTGTTGTTTCCGCTGCGAAAAGTTTTAATCTACCATTCACCCCCCCCTCTGGTAGCTTTTCATGTGCTCTTCGATCCTACAAAGGTAACCCCTTTGTAGGTCGCCTTCCTTGCGTGCGCTTCAGACTGCCACCCCAACGAGGTGACGCCCTTCCTGCCCTTCCCCGACCGCTCCCATCCTCACAAGGTTCACGTACAACCCTTAATCTCAGCATTTCACCCGATGTTGGATGTTCGCGCAGATGCGACAGCTCAAGAGCGAGGTTGGCGCTATTCGAGATGGGTTGTGTCTGCGTCAAGGACCGCCGCCTGCTCCGTCCTCTTTCCGCCAGCCACCGAAGCCCAGCAACAGGAGAAGTTGCTGAAGCAGCAGCATCAGGAGAAGTTTACGCTCCTTGCCGTCAACCGCAGCGACTTCAGCGAGGTTATCATGGTCATTGACTTGCCCGCCGGCGCTACAGCCACGTGCGCGCCACGCCTGCAGCTGATCTTGAGGATGCTCCACTTAAGAACACTCAGGTTAAATTTTTCGGGCATGTTCTGCCTACGTTGGTGTTGTTTGCTTGGAGGTTATATTGTTTGGTTACCATCTTGGTGTGGTCAACGACGCCCTTGAACATCTCGCTAAAGATCTTGGGATGGCTGAAAATACTGTCTTGCAAGGATTGGTGGTTAGCACAACCCTATCTGGTGCAATAGTAGGTTCTTTTACTGGAGGGTCTTTGGCTGAAAAATTTGACCGAACAAGGACATTCACCCTGGATGCAGTCCCTCTTGCTGTCGGTGCATTCTTGAGTGCAACAGCTCAAGATGTCCGCTCAACGGCTGCTCCTTCTCTCGTGATGCCTCAATGCTCGCCATCAAGTCCACCAAGAAGCTTGGTGCTGTCATGCTTGATACGGTTGGTCCAGAGCTACAGGTGGTGAACGCTAGGGAAATCTCGATCTCCCTTGAAGAGAATGGAAAGCTGGTCCTCCCACCTTGCCGAGGACAAGAAGCCTCAAACGCTTGTCACCCATCAACTTCTCCGGCCTTGCCAAGTCTGTAAAACCAGGTGCCACAATATTGTTGGTCAATACTTGTTCACTGGCAGCGAGACTACTTCAGTTTAGTTGGAGGTTTCTGAAATCAAAGGAGATGATGTGGTTTGTGCTTGTGCTATCAAGAACACAACTACTCTGGATGGTTCAATGTTCTTGCACTGTTCGCAGATTCATATTGACTTACCCGCACTATCTGATGAGGACAAGGATGTTATCAAAAGATGAGGTGCTCCTCCGCAAGCTTCTGTCCCCGCCGCCCTTCCTCTCGGGTTGTCGGAAAGCTCTTCCGGAAGTTCCCCGGTGGAAATTGGCGTTGGAACCCCAACTTTGACAAGCTTCGAACACGTCGCGGACCCGAAGAATGCACAGGAAGGACACCCCAACGGCGATCCCGACGACGCCCGAAGAACGTCGCTGCTCCTCCACGTTGCGAGCCGTCTTCCTCTCTTTCCGTGCCGCACAAACCCTCTAAGGTATGCGTGTGCAAGTGACGATCAAGAAACAACACGAAGGCTTTGAAGATCAAGAGTTTAACCGGTGGACTGAGCAACTATATAAAAAAAGGCAAGTGTCCTTGACCACTTTGATCCTATACTAGGATGTGCAGTTAGAATTATTTGCATTGCCAATTGAAATATGGAACCCATCCTAGGAAGTTTCTTTAGATTTTCATTATCTTACTTCCTTGTAGCCTTGGGTTGGAGTTATTTTATCATGTTCATACATTTATGCTACTCATGCTTAGCCATGCTTAGAATGGGACAAATGAGATATGAGGTCATCACCCTGGTTATTTTACCCTTGAATGGATTATTGATGAATTATGTAGAGGTAGGGATCTAGGCAAGTTGGAAGTTTTGGTTGGTGCTGTGTGCACGAGACACGGGTTTGTGTTTAGTGATTGTCTGGATCCTAAGGACCGGTTCATGGAGCATGTATCCTAGCTTTACAGTGCCAACCACATGCTGAGATGGGGCAGCTTGGCCAATTAATTAGGTGTATCCCCGGCGTAGTATGGGTGTTTGGACGGTGCGGGGAATAGATGTCAGCTGGACTTCCATAGGAACCGCAAGGCTCAAGAGGGGGCCACTGCAGCGGGGGTTGGAGCCTCCTGGATGCTGTTAGGGGTGAAACCTCAGTGGGCCCACACTCGTCGGGAATCCCTTTGTAAAGGCCTCGTAGTGATCTCCTGGCTACACACCTCGGAAGTGTGAATGTGGTTCGTGGCCACAAGCATGATGGAGGTTTCTAGTCCACCCGGCAACGGGAGACGAAATCACTACATGTGGGTACAGTGGTGCAAACTCTGCAGAGTCAAAACTGTCATAACAGCCGTGCTCACGGTCAAGAGCGGCTTGGACTTATTCATGATTAGAGGATGATGAATTGGGAAGTGGAGGTTGTTAAGCGGGGAGCTTAACAATGGAAATGAAGTTATGGATACTTGATATTCATGATGGGTTAGTGGATTACGACTATTTCACTTATGTAGTAATGTAGGTGCTAAATAAGCTAAGGTGATAGGTATTAATTGCGTAGTGTTTTAACCATGAGTTCAACCTTTCCTTGTTCTAGACATACATGACATAACTATCCCACACTTGCTGAGTACTTTATGTACTCATGTGTTTTTCGTTTTCTTTTATTATAAATGTTGCTCAGTGAAAAGAGGATGAGATGAAGACGGTGTGAAGGTCACGTTGCTGCCAGTCGCTTTGTCCTGTGAACGGCCCTACAAGTTTTTCCTCTTCCGCTGATAGTTGAAACTCATTTAAGGTATAAATGACATTTATATTCGATATAGAACTATTTATCACTAATTGTCCTACATGTATGAGTAAATCGATCCTGGCATACATGTAGATTTCGGCCGGTTTTGCCCTTTGTAAAACCGGGTGTGACAAAAGTGGTATCAGAGCCAGGTTTCGACTCTAGGCACGTGACCTTACTTAGAAAGGGCTCGTAAGACTTCCTTTTGGCCTTGTTTACAAAGATGAAAACTCAACTCAACCAACAGGAGCTTCAAGATCAACATGTGAAGATAACTCGAAACGAGAAGTAGATTGCTTGAAGATTAGTATATGACACTCGCTTAGGTTCCAAAGTTGTTCAGCGAGTGAAGCTCATGCCTTTCTCATAATGAATTAGAAACACGTTTGAAAACAGGAAAACTAAAAAATAATATTATTTTTATTTAAGGGGGGTAGACATCATGTTCCAACACCTCCGTTAGGATTGGATTCAATTAACACTAGGACGACAAAGTCAGTGAAGAAGAAACAATTACCAAGAAGATGCTCGACCAATAAAACAACAATTTTGAGGATGTTCATGGAGCCAACGACTTTGTGTAAGGTGCATTCAAGTTTACTAGAATCAAAACTCCCTTGATCGTATCTAAATCATCGTTTTACTTGCCTATTATCATAGACGCGTACAACCCCGTATAGGACTTCGTCCCGACAAAACGAGCCTCTCTATATTATCAATCGCAAGGAAAAACTTCTCCCGTCTATGAAACTCCCGAATCCTAGCCCACTAGAATCTCGGGGCGAGATTCCATTTAAGGGGGGTAGTATTGTAACACCCTGATTAGAAAAAAAACCTAACCCACCCTCGCCCTACTCACCCCACTCTCGCCGACCCCCCCCCCCCCGAACAAACCGCCACCTCTCCTTCCCGATCCCCCCTCCGCTGCACCCCTCCCGCCGCCCTCTCCCCGCTCACGCCCGCTCGCTCGAGCCCTCACCCCCGCCAGTCTCCGCCCTCTCCTCCTCCGTCCCGGCGATGAGCGTTGCGCGCTCCCTCCCGCCGGCACTCGACCTGCCCGCCGCCCCCTTTCCTCGCTTACACCGCTGTGCCGCTCCTCGCACGCCTCCACAGACCCCGCCCTCCCCACGGCCCAGCAGCTCTCCCCCACCACCACTGCCCCTCGGGCTCCACCGCCGCGCTCTCCCTGATTGCGCCCTCTCCCGAGCCCTCACCACCTCGTCCCGCCTCTTCTCCATCACCGCCGCCCGCTCCTGCCGCTCCTGGCTCCAAATCGAGCGCCGCTCCCGGCTACCACCCTACGATAACCGCCCGCTCCCGAGCCCCTTCGGCCCAGCAGCCTCCTGCCTCGCCGTCCATGTTAATGATGTCGGGTCCTCCTGCTCGGTTTACCTCGCCTCGGGTCGCCGCCCACTTGCCCCCACCTCCGCTTCTACATTCGGCAGGAACAAGGACAAAGGGAGGGGCCGCGGCAACCCAAGGAGAAGGTCACCCCTGTGCAGGTCGCCTTCTTCGCGCGCGCTTCACAACTGCCACCCCAACAAGGTGACGCCCTTCCCGCCCTTCCCCGACCGCTCCCATCCTCACAAGGTTCACACACAACCTTAATATCAGCATTTCGCCCGATGTTGAATGTTCGGGTAGATGCGGCGGCTCAAGAGCGAGGTTGGCGCTATTCGAGATGGGTTGTATCTGCGTCAAGGACCGCCGCCTGCTCCGTCCTCTTTCCGCCAGCCACCGAAGTCCAGCAACAGGAGAAGTTGCCGAAGCAGCAGCATTAGGAGAAGTTTACGCTCCTTGCCGTCAACCGCAGCGACTTCAGCGAGGTTATCATGGTCATTGACTCGCTCGCCGGCGCTACAGCCACGTGCGCGCCACGCCTGCAGCTGATCTTGAGGATGCTCCACTTAAGAACACTCAGGTTAAATTTTCCGGGCATGTTCTGCCTACGTCGGTATTGTTTGCTTGGAGGTTATATTGTTTGGTTACCATCTTGGTGTGGTCAACGACACCCTTGAACATCTCGCTAAAGATCTTGGGATGGCTGAAAATACTGTCTTGCAAGGATTGGTGGTTAGCATAACCCTAGCTGGTGCAATAGTAGGTTCTTTTACTAGAGGGTCTTTGGCTGAAAAATTTGACCGAACAAGGACATTCACCCTGGATGCAGTCCCGCTTGTTGTCGGTGCATTCTTGAGTGCAACAGCTCAAGATGTCCGCTCAATGTCTGCTCCTTCTCTCGTGATGCCTCAATGCTCGCCATCAAGTCCACCAAGAAGCTCGGTGCTGTCATGCTTGATACGGTTGGTCCAGAGCTACAGGTGGTGAACGCTAGGGAAATCTCGATCTCCCTTGACGAGAATGGAAAGCTGGTCCTCCCACCTCGCCGAGGACAAGAAGCCTCAAACGCTTGTTACCCATCAACTTCTACGGCCTTGCCAAGTTTGTAAAACCAGGTGCCACAATATTGTTGGTCAATACTTGTTCACTGGCAGCGAGACTACTTCAGTTTAGTTGGAGGTTTCTGAAATCAAAGGAGATGATGTGGTTTGTGCTTGTGCTATCAAGAACGCAACTACTCTGGATGGTTCAATGTTCTTGCACTGTTCGCAGATTCATATTGACTTACCCGCACTATCTGATGAGGACAAGGATGTTATCAAAAGATTAGGTGCTCCTCCGCAAGCTTCTGTCCCCGCCGCCCTTCCTCTCGGGTTGTCGGAAAGCTCTTCCGGAAGTTCCCCGGTGGAAATTGGCGTTGGAACCCCAACTTTGACAAGCTTCGTACACGTCGCGGACCCGAAGAATGCACAGGAAGGACACCCCAACGGCGATCCCGACGACGCCTGAAGAACGTCGCTGCTCCTCCACGTCGCGAGCCGTCTTCCTCTCTTTTCGTGCCGCACAAACCCTCTAAGGTATGCGTGTGCAAGTGACGATCAAGAAACAACACGAAGGCTTTGAAGATCAAGAGTTTAACCGGTGGACTGAGCAACTATATAAAAAAAGGCAAGTGTCCTTGACCACTTTGATCCTATACTAGGATGTGCAGTTAGAATTATTTGCATTGCCAATTGAAATATGGAACCCATGCTAGGAAGTTTCTTTAGATTTTCATTATCTTACTTCCTTGTAGCCTTGGGTTGGAGTTATTTTATCATGTTCATACATTTATGCTACTCATGCTTAGCCATGCTTAGAATGGGACAAATGAGATATGAGGTCATCACCCTGGTTATTTTACCCTTGAATGGATTATTGATGAATTATGTAGAGGTAGGGATCTAGGCAAGTTGGAAGTTTTGGTTGGTGCTGTGTGCACGAGACACGGGTTTGTGTTTAGTGATTGTCTGGATCCTAAGGACCGGTTCATGGAGCATGTATCCTAGCTTTACAGTGCCAACCACATGCTGAGATGGGGCAGCTTGGCCAATTAATTAGGTGTATCCCCGGCGTAGTATGGGTGTTTGGACGGTGCGGGGAATAGATGTCAGCTGGACTTCCATAGGAACCGCAAGGCTCAAGAGGGGGCCACTGCAGCGGGGGTTGGAGCCTCCTGGATGCTGTTAGGGGTGAAACCTCAGTGAGCCCACACTCGTCGGGAATCCCTTTGTAAAGGCCTCGTAGTGATCTCCTGGCTACACACCTCGGAAGTGTGAATGTGGTTCGTGGCCACAAGCATGATGGAGGTTTCTAGTCCACCCGACAACGGGAGACGAAATCACTACATGTGGGTACAGTGGTGCAAACTCTGCAGAGTCAAAACTGTCATAACAGCCGTGCTCACGGTCAAGAGCGGCTTGGACTTATTCATGATTAGAGGATGATGAATTGGGAAGTGGAGGTTGTTAAGCGGGGAGCTTAACAATGGAAATGAAGTTATGGATACTTGATATTCATGATGGGTTAGTGGATTACGACTATTTCACTTATGTAGTAATGTAGGTGCTAAATAAGCTAAGGTGATAGGTATTAATTGCGTAGTGTTTTAACCATGAGTTCAACCTTTCCTTGTTCTAGCCATACATGACATAACTTTCCCACACTTGCTGAGTACTTTATGTACTCATGTGTTTTTCGTATTCTTTTATTATAAATGTTGCTCAGTGAAAAGAGGATGAGATGAAGACGGTGTGAAGGTCACGTTGCTGCCAGTCGCTTTGTCCTGTGAACGGCCCTACAAGTTTTTCCTCTTCCGCTGATAGTTGAAACTCATTTAAGGTATAAATGACATTTATATTCGATATAGAACTATTTATCACTAATTGTCCTACATGTATGAGTAAATCGATCCTGGCATACATGTAGATTTCGGCCGGTTTTGCCCTTTGTAAAACCGGGTGTGACAAAAGTGGTATCAGAGCCAGGTTTCGACTCTAGGCACGTGACCTTACTTAGAAAGGGCTCGTAAGACTTCCTTTTGGCCTTGCTTACAAAGATGAAAACTCAACTCAACCAACAGGAGCTTCAAGATCAACATGTGAAGATAACTCGAAACGAGAAGTAGATTGCTTGAAGATTAGTATATGACACTCGCTTAGGTTCCAAAGTTGTTCAGCGAGTGAAGCTCATGCCTTTCTCATAATGAATTAGAAACACGTTTGAAAACAAGAAAACTAAAAAATAATATTATTTTTTATTTAAGGGGGGTAGACATCATGTTCCAACACCTCCGTTAGGATTGGATTCAATTAACACTAGGACGACAAAGTCAGTGAAGAAGAAACAATTACCAAGAAGATGCTCGACCAATAAAACAACAATTTTGAGGATGTTCATGGAGCCAACGACTTTGTGTAAGGTGCATTCAAGTTTACTAGAATCAAAACTCCCTTGATCGTATCTAAATCATCGTTTTACTTGCCTATTATCATAGACGCGTACAACCCCGTATAGGACTTCGTCCCGACAAAACGAGCCTCTCTATATTATCAATCGCAAGGAAAAACTTCTCCCGTCTATGAAACTCCCGAATCCTAGCCCACTAGAATCTCGGGGCGAGATTCCATTTAAGGGGGGTAGTATTGTAACACCCTGATTAGAAAAAAAAAACCTAACCCACCCTCGCCCCACTCACCCCACTCTCGCCGACCCCCCCCCCGAACAAACCGCCACCTCTCCTTCCCGATCCCCCCTCCGCTGCACCCCTCCCGCCGCCCTCTCCCCGCTCACGCCCGCTCGCTCGAGCCCTCACCCCCGCCAGTCTCCGCCCTCTCCTCCTCCGTCCCGGCGATGAGCGTTGCGCGCTCCCTCCCGCCGGCACTCGACCTGCCCGCCGCCCCCTTTCCTCGCTTACACCGCTGTGCCGCTCCTCGCACGCCTCCACAGACCCCGCCCTCCCCACGGCCCAGCAGCTCTCCCCCACCACCACTGCCCCTCGGGCTCCACCGCCGCGCCCTCCCTGATTGCGCCCTCTCCCGAGCCCTCACCACCTCGTCCCGCCTCTTCTCCATCACCGTCGCCCGCTCCTGCCGCTCCTGGCTCCAAATCGAGCGCCGCTCCCGGCTACCACCCTACGATAACCGCCCGCCCCCGAGCCCCTTCGGCCCAGCAGCCTCCTGCCTCGCCGTCCATGTTAATGATGTCGGGTCCTCCTGCTCGGTTTACCTCGCCTCGGGTCGCCGCCCACTTGCCCCCACCTCCGCTTCTACATTCGGCAGGAACAAGGACAAAGGGAGGGGCCGCGGCAACCCAAGGAGAAGGTCACCCCTGTGCAGGTCGCCTTCTTCGCGCGCGCTTCACAACCGCCACCCCAACGAGGTGACGCCCTTCCCGCCCTTCCCCGACCGCTCCCATCCTCACAAGGTTCACACACAACCTTAATATCAGCATTTCGCCCGATGTTGAATGTTCGGGTAGATGCGGCGGCTCAAGAGAGAGGTTGGCGCTATTCGAGATGGGTTGTATCTGCGTCAAGGACCGCCGCCTGCTCCGTCCTCTTTCCGCCAGCCACCGAAGCCCAGCAACAGGAGAAGTTGCCGAAGCAGCAGCATTAGGAGAAGTTTACGCTCCTTGCCGTCAACCGCAGCGACTTCAGCGAGGTTATCATGGTCATTGACTCGCTCGCCGGCGCTACAGCCACGTGCGCGCCACGCCTGCAGCTGATCTTGAGGATGCTCCACTTAAGAACACTCAGGTTAAATTTTCCGGGCATGTTCTGCCTACGCCGGTATTGTTTGCTTGGAGGTTATATTGTTTGGTTACCATCTTGGTGTGGTCAACGACACCCTTGAACATCTCGCTAAAGATCTTGGGATGGCTGAAAATACTGTCTTGCAAGGATTGGTGGTTAGCATAACCCTAGCTGGTGCAATAGTAGGTTCTTTTACTAGAGGGTCTTTGGCTGAAAAATTTGACCGAACAAGGACATTCACCCTGGATGCAGTCCCGCTTGTTGTCGGTGCATTCTTGAGTGCAACAGCTCAAGATGTCCGCTCAATGGCTGCTCCTTCTCTCGTGATGCCTCAATGCTCGCCATCAAGTCCACCAAGAAGCTCGGTGCTGTCATGCTTGATACGGTTGGTCCAGAGCTACAGGTGGTGAACGCTAGGGAAATCTCGATCTCCCTTGACGAGAATGGAAAGCTGGTCCTCCCACCTCGCCGAGGACAAGAAGCCTCAAACGCTTGTTACCCATCAACTTCTACGGCCTTGCCAAGTTTGTAAAACCAGGTGCCACAATATTGTTGGTCAATACTTGTTCACTGGCAGCGAGACTACTTCAGTTTAGTTGGAGGTTTCTGAAATCAAAGGAGATGATGTGGTTTGTGCTTGTGCTATCAAGAACGCAACTACTCTGGATGGTTCAATGTTCTTGCACTGTTCGCAGATTCATATTGACTTACCCGCACTATCTGATGAGGACAAGGATGTTATCAAAAGATTAGGTGCTCCTCCGCAAGCTTCTCTCCCCGCCGCCCTTCCTCTCGGGTTGTCGGAAAGCTCTTCCGGAAGTTCCCCGGTGGAAATTGGCGTTGGAACCCCAACTTCGACAAGCTTCGAACGTGTCGCGGACCCAAAGAATGCACAGGAACGACACCCCAACGGCGATCCCAACGACGCCCAAAGAACGTCACTGCTCCTCCATGTCGCGAGCCGTCTTCCTCTCTTTCCGTGCCGCACAAACCCTCTAAGGTATGCGTGTGCAAGTGACGATCAAAAAACAACACGAAGGTTTTGAAGATCAAGAGTTTAACCGGTGGACTGAGCAACTATATAAAAAAAATGCAAGTGTCCTTGACCACTTTGATCCTATACTAGGATGTGCAGTTAGAATTATTTGCATTGTCAATTGAAATATGGAACCCATGCTAGGAAGTTTCTTTAGATTTTCATTATCTTACTTCCTTGTAGCCTTGGGTTGGGAGTTATTTTATCATGTTCATACATTTATGCTACTCATGCTTAGCCATGCTTAGAATGGGACAAATGAGATATGAGGTCATCACCCTGGTTATTTTACCCTTGAATGGATTATTGATGAATTATGTAGAGGTAGGGATCTAGGAAAGTTGAAAGTTTTGGTTGGTGTTGTGTGCACGAGACACGGGTTTGTGTTTAGTGCTTGCTTGGATCCTAAGGACCGGTTCATGGAGCATGTAACGTAGCTTTACAGTGCCAACCACATGCTGAGATGGGGCAGCTTGGCTAATTAAATAGGTGTATCCCCGGCGTAGTATGGGTGTTTGGACGGTGCGGGGAATAGATGTCAGCTGGACTTCCATAGGAACCGGAAGGCTCAAGAGGGGGCCACTGCAGCGGGGGTTGGAGCCTCCTGGATGCTGTTAGGGGTGAAACCTCAGTGGGTCCACACTCGGGGAATCCCTTTGTAAAGGCCTCGTAGTGATCTCCTGGCTACACACCTCAGAAGTGTGAACGTGGTTCGCGACCACAAGCATAATGGAGGTTTCTAGTCCACCTGGCAACGGGAGACAAAAACACTACATGTGGGTACAATGGTGCAAACTCTGTAGAGTCAAAACTATCATGACAGTCGTGCTCACGGTCAAGAGCGGCTTGGACTTATTCATGATTAGAGGATGATGAATTGGAAAGTGGAGGTTGTTAAGCGGGGAGCTTAACAATGAAAATGAAGTTATGGTTACTTGATATTCATGATGGGTTAGTGGATTGGGACTATTTCACTTATGTAGTAACGTAGGTGCTTAATAAGCTAAGGTGATAGATATTAATTGTGTAGTGCTTTAACCATGAGTTCAACCTTTCCTTGTTCTAGCCATACATGGCATAACTTTCTCACACTTGCTGAGTACTTTATGTACTCATGTGTTTTTTGTTTTCTTTTATTATAAATGTTGCTCAGTGAAAAGAGGATCAGATGAAGACGGTGTGAAGGTCACGTTGCTGCCAGTCGCTTTGTCCTGTGAATGGCCCTACAAGTTTTTCCTCTTCCGCTGATAGTTGAAACTCATTTAAGGTATAAATGATATTTATATTCGATATAGAACTATTTATCACTAATTATCCTACATGTATGATTAAACCGATCCTGACATACATGTAGATTTTGGCCTGTTTTGCCCTTTGTAAAACCGGGTGTGACATAGCTAGCTTGCCCGAACCAGTATAAATCCTTTGTCTTCTTAGCTAGGCTACCCCGAGGACGAACGCGCGGCGCATTCGGTACTAGTCGAAAATCTAAACGCCGACACCTCAATTCTGAAATAAATCACGTTTAGGACTAAAAATCTAGTTTAATTTAAACTAAATTAGTTGTTCTGGACATCATTTATTTTAGAATAGAGGGAGTAGTGTATAACTTTAGGCTGCTTTGTTGGTGTACATGGAGCTCAATTAACTGTATCGTTGGGTCCAAATCATCAGTCCTGCTAAAAAGTTTCCCGAATACAAAAAAACTAGAAATAAACTTGCGGAATGGTCAACCTCTCTTACCATTCCTCCCATCATCCACGCCGACGGTCACGTGAGAACCTCATCCATCCGACGGCTCAGATGCGTTCCGCGCACCAGATTCGAACTTGAAACTAGCGAACCGAAACGACGAGCTCCGTGAGGAAAAGGAAAGACGTTGTGACAGAGCCGACCGTTGCTGCGGACAGCGTCTCGGCCCCACTTGTCCGTAAGAGCTGTCGGTGTATCCGTACCGGTACTTGGACCCGAGCCGGTGGAGAAGCGAAGCAACGCCATTACGCCGCGCACTCAGCGTATCGACGGATCTCACCACCGATGCGGCGCTACGGCAAAAGAGACACCATGACGGCGCCGGCGTCGCGACGACGACACGGATGGCAGCTCCCCCTCCACCCGCTTCAGGTCTGTCCGCCTCACCCTCCGGCGAGCTTTGTTCCTTCCTGTTGGTTCTGAGACCCCAGGTTCCTTCGGTCTTGCCGCCTGCAGCTGGTCGGCGTGGCGGTGTTCTCGCTCCTCGTCGCTGCGTTCTACATCGTCCTCGGGCCCTATCTTGGCAGCAATGTCGCCGGCAACATACTCCTCGCCATCTTCTCATTCTCGGTACGCCCTGCCCCCGCCCTCTCATCCCCTGCGCAGCGAGGCACTCTGAATCATGACGCGATACTGACGGGGCTTCGCTTCAGGCCGCGGCGGCGGCGGCGCTCTACGTGCGGTGCACGGCGTTGGATCCGACCGACCGGACGCACGCCAAGATGGAGAAACGGCGGCGGCAGCTGGCGCGTGGCGGCAGCACTGGGAGGCTGCCGAGGCTGCGGTACGGGTACATCCTGTGGCGCTACGTGCTGCGGGTGCTCCGGCGTGTGGAGGCGCGGGTTACCAACCGGTGGGTGCGGCGGAGCTACCTCGAGCAGTGGACCACCAGCGTGCAGCTTGACCCCATGCTGCCCTTCGCATTCACTAGCCTCGACGACATCGTCTCGCCGTGCGCCACCGGTGATGGGCACGACATCTCGTACTGCTCCGTCTGTGACAGTGAGGTATGGAATTCCATTCCTTTGCTCTACATTTTTGTTCTGGTGCTACAGCTCTGTTCATGGATGGATCAGTTTCTGAAATTCAGGTATCAAATATGACTAATGAGTTGAATCAGTACATTGTGTCTGAAATTCCACACGACATGATTGATTATAATTCAGCAACCTAAACCGGATTGAAATTGTTCTACAGGTCAAGCTCCGCAGCAAGCACTGCAAGACTTGCGAGCGCTGTGTGGATGGATTTGATCACCACTGCAGGGTAAACACCAAAATTGAGCATGTCAATTGAACTCTTAAACCCCTAATTATTAACTTTCGTTGAAAATAGTTCTTGATTTCAATATTAAGTGACGTGGCTGATGTTTGCTTTCTTTGACACAGTGGCTGAACAATTGCATTGGGAGGAGGAACTATGCAACGTTTATTCTGCTCATGTTCTTTGTTCTGTTAATGGTTCGTACCATTCTTTTTTCGCTACATGTACCATAGTCCTGTTGATCATGTCAGCCCAAGGTTTCCTGGGTTTATTAAGTACTACTTAGCTCACTCTGAACTACTTTTTCAGCTTGTTATAGAGGGAGGAACAGCAATTGCAATCTTTATTCGCTGCTTTGTTGATAGCGAAGGGGTGAAAATGCAAATGGAGCATAGGCTTCACATTAGGCTCCCAAAAGGGGCTCATGCAGCATTATCTGTAAGTGATGATGATCACTATATGTAGAACTAGACCACTAATTTATTTAGCAAGTTTCAGAGTTATCATTCTGATTGCATTTTTTTTGCAACAGATGGCTTTTGTCATCTTCACATTATACAGTACTGCAGCTTTGGGTCAGCTCTTCTTCTTTCACATCGTGCTTATTAGAAAGGTGTGTTACATGTGTCACTTCTGTATATTTTCAGGAATATCTCATGCATGCCAGTGCTTCAGTATTTGTGATGAGTATCAGGAGACATTAATTTAGGGAGTAGAATGATCTATTTCAAGATGCAAAATATAACATAATTTGCTGCAGGGGATGAGGACTTATGACTACATCCTTGCTATGAGAGAAGCTGGACAAACATTTGATCCATTCGAAGACTCTGACTCTGATGAGAGCACCGACTTTGACTCTCCAGGAAGGCCATCTTTTCTGTCAAGGATGTTCTGCATAAAAGATGAAGAGGATGAAGTAAGATGAGACGATTAGCAGCACTGTTACTGCTGTACTAATACCATTGAGTCACCTTTTACTAACAAAGATCATTCGGAACATGACAGAGTGCTCGGAAGCTGTCAATCAGAATTGAGAGTGATGATACTGATGCTTCAAAAAGGAAGGGTGACATCCAGATCAGGCCATGGACGTTGATAAAGATGAGCAAGGAGAAGGCAATGGAGGCTGCCGAACGCGCCCGTGAGCGTATCAGACAGAAGCTGCCAACATCACCTATGAAACCATTACCACTGGAGACAAAGCGAGGCCCACTAAACCAGGAGAGGAGGCACATCACTACGAGGAAGGAGATCATGCCAGTGTTCACCAAGAGCTGGCTGTCAGGGTCCCCGACAGCGAGGATCACGAGCCCGAGGAGGCGGTTCTCAGGATCACCATCGCCGAAGCCTCAGAGATACAGGAGCGATTTCGACCTGAGGCTGGCAGAAGTATCGACTGAGCTGGAGACCCACATCTCAAAGCAGGTCTTGTGCTCTATCGTCATGAATGGCGTCGAAGATGAGGGCTCTTCGTCGTGATCCAGGGGCCCTTGTTCCCGTGATTCATTTATTTTTTTCATCTCAATCTCTAGAATATGTGTGTCGTGCTTCCTTAGCCCAATGCACAAAATCCTCGTGTTTGTTGCTGCAGCTCTGCTGCTGCTGTAGCTCGACTCCCTGAACGTTTTTATCTACATACGGATAGTGAATTTCTTTTAAGCATGCTCGCTTCTATATCTCTGTTATGTTTATCTCTTTGAAAATTTGTGCACTACTGACAGTTAAGAATACGAATCACTTCATAACGAATTTGTATGAATCCCACACAAGGAAGTCATTCAGCAATGCCGCATGAAACTTCCGCATTGTATTAAAGCAGTATTTTATTGAAAATGTGTTCAAATGTTTTCATACATAAATTTAAAATTTAAATATTAAAGAAATTTAATACATAAAGATAAAGTATCACATACACATGTGTCGACAGCCCAGTAACAATTTGAAAAGAAAAGAAAAGAATAATAGTTGCAAATATTAACTTTGTATGATATTATTTCAAATTAATTGAGAAATAGAGAATAATTACATATCACTAAATTACTTTTTGAAACTAACATGTATAATTTTTTATTCAAGCGTGCCAGCATATCAACCTACCTACGATTCTGTGATTAATCAGTATAATTATCTACTGGCGCTTCTATAGCTTCCTATGCATGAACCAGACTTCATTCAGGGTGGGCATTCGGTTTAATCGAAACTGATCGGTCCGGTTTTTGGTTTTTTCTAAGGCCCGGTTATCAAAAAATAAAAACCAAAACAGTGTATACTAAACGAGAAACCGATCCACCGGTTAACCAAAAGCTTCGATTCGGTTTTCGGTTAAATTGAAAAAAAGAAGCAGGCGAGCAGTGGCACGGGGGCGCGAGGGGGGGGGGTGGAGGCGGCGGTGCTGCAACTGTGCACGGCACGGTGTTGCTGGGGCTCGGGGCGACGAGTCTCGACCTGCGGTAGGGCGACAAGGCATGGTCTGGTCGGCAGCGGGGTGACGAGGCGCGGCCCGACCGGCGACGGGGTGCGAGGCGGCGGACGGCGGCAGAGCGCGAGGTGGCGGTCGGCGGTGGGGCGGCCTGCGGTGGGGCACGAGGCACCGGCCACGTGTGGCAAGGCGCGAGGCGGCGGGTGGTGGGGCGTGGCTGCGTGCTCGCTTGGGGTGGGTCGGGGGGCCTAGGGCGAGGGGCCAGGAGGATGGGCCAGTGGGCCGTGTCTGAGGGGAAAGGGCGGTAGGAGTTGGAAATTTAGAATGGGCGGGAGACTTTTTTATTTAGGTATTGGGCCAGATTTTTTAAGTTAATGGGCCAAATTCTGGTTAAACCCGATTAATCGGAAGTAAAAACCGAAACCGAAAAATATTTTGGTTTTCATATAATCCTAACCAAAATATGTCCCGATCTAGTCGGTTTCGGTTAGTTCGTTTTCGATTTCGGTTAGTTCGAGTTTCGGTGTTCGGTTTTGGGTTTCCATTGTTGTAAGAGAATGTAAAAGCCCAAGAATTGACTTGCTAAAATATTCATCGCATCACCACACCACAGCTCATTTGGTGGATAGCTCATGAACATTTGTGAAGAGCAAGTAAACACCATCAAGAGGGTGATTAGAGGAAAAACCCATCACTCCAAAAAGTAGGAGCTCACACACATAAACATGAGGGGATGAGTTTACCATTAGGCTCTAAACATTCTTAGGGGTGCTCATGCCAAGTCTCATGCAAATCCGAATCAGGTGGAGTCACTTTTGGAGACATTTGTAAAAAGGTCTATTTGAATGCAAATTCAAATTTCAGTTAGTTTTCATCACTTGAATTCAAAAATTGACTTCATATTTAAACTCAGCACATTTTTCTGAGTTAGTCCACCAATTTTCATCCTCATTGAAGTTCATCTTGTCGGGAGCTAAATGTGCATTAATTCAAAAACTGAATTTGATTTTCAAAATCAAATGTAAAGCAAATGTAGGCAAACCAATTGCAATTTGGTGAATTCAAATTCACTAACTGACTTGGTGGCTAAGTTTACCATTTAAGGGTGAGTAGAAGGGATATTTACAGCAAGAAATCGAAAAGGATTACAGGGGAGGAGGGGACCCACCTGTTAGTCAAATGTACCGAGCAAAGCACTCACACGGGCTCTGTTTCTACGGGACTCGTAACCGGGCGCCACCAAGCAGCTGCCGAACAGCCACCGCGGTGAGCTGCTGTCGCCATGGAGGCTAGCGGCGTATTCTTTCTTGCCCACGAAAAGCCACCTCTCGCGGCCCACACCGAGACTCTGCCGGCTATCGCACACGATCGACCGAAAGCACCGCCATTTCAGCCGCCCTCTCGGTTCCCCCGCACACCGCCGTTCTAAGCGCTCTCGTGGCCGAGGATCAACAGCAAATAGACGCGCCAGAGGCTGCTCGAACTCACGGTGAAGACCCTACACCATTTCATGCGCCGTCGCGGGAGAATTTGTTCGTTTACTTTTCGGTGTTCATAGAACTGAGTCGCTCAAAACTCCAAAATTCATGATGGTTAGTCCATCACAACAGATTCTGAGCTACACACACGTTCTACACCTTCCCACGGCCATCTAGGATCAACTACCGGCGAAAACCATCGACTAGGGTTGCTGTTCTTTGAGTTTTTCCGGTCACCGTCGTTTTTAACTCTAGGTCGACAGTGAGGTCCTAGCTCCGGCCGTTTCCATGGAAAACCGAGTTCATTTTCATGCTCAGCATACCACCACGGAGCTGTAGGAGGAAACCGTTTCAAAAATAGGGCCCTATGTAGCTCGGGTAACATCACCGGAGTTGGAGTCGCCACTGTCACCGTCGCGAGCATGGTTCTGGCCATCGCCGAGCTTCAGTGAGTGCACCAACGTGTTCCCCAATAAAAGTTGGGCACATGCGGCGAGTTTCGTCGAAGGTCGTGCAGTAAACGACCGGCGGCGAGCTCTCTGGCGAAGCGCCGCCACAGAGAGCGCGGGTTGTCGTGAGGAAGACGAAGAAGGGCCGGGTCCACCGGTCAGTCTTAGTGTTCCAGTGGGGATCGGTTTGCGGCTGGGATCCGATTCGGCAGTGCAGGTAAAAACCCATGGGCTGCTGTGTGGCCGTGATCTCAGTGGTCCGGCTTAAAGAGTAGGGCCCACAACCCGAGTTTAAACATTTTTATGATTTTCAGATTTTGTTCAAACTTCAAATGCCTATAACTTTTGCTAGAAAGCTCCAAATTTAGTGAACCAAATTTTGTTGGATTCACGTCTTCGAGTACTATCCAGCAAAACAAGTTTCAGCTCATGAAACCCAATATTTTTCCATAATTAATTCCATAAAATTTAAACTGTTGGGAATTTTATATGGAGAATTCCTTTATAGAAAATTCTGAAATTCGGCCAGGAGGTTCATTTGAAAATCCTTGAGTCACAGAAAAAATTTCAGATCCATCCAAGTTCATTTATTTCCCCTAATGGTGTGGTTAAGTGAACTGTCCTGAGAAAATAGAAAAATATACAGAAACATTTTTCAGATTTTCTCAAATCTTGTTTAGGGCATAACTTCCTCTAGAATTCTTCAAATGACATGAAACCAATTCCATTAGAATCATATCAAATTCTAGTTTCCATAAAGTAATGGTTTGAGCCATGAAAATCTCTGAAAATTCCTAGAAGCTCTAGTAATGACCAAGTAGACTTTTATTTGTGCAGAGCTCAAATGAGTTTTGATTCAAATGAAAGTTGGTCAAGTCTCTGGTTAGGTACCTACCAAGCCACCATAAAAATTTCAGAGCCCAAGGGGAGGGCTACCTAGAGTTATGGTCTTTACATACTCAATTTAAAATGTTGCATTTAAATTGACATATCGTTACATTGCTCACATGTAGTCACTGAAGGCGAGGAGACCCCGGAAGTGTTGGACTTCCTACTTCCGGACAAGACGCTAACGACTGACCAGCAGCAACAAGGCAAACCCCAATTTGCATTTAACAAGTTTACATAAAGTTTTGCTTTATATACACATAGCTTGAGGTATGTTTGTGCATTAGGTGTAGGATGGATGAAACCCCAAGTGCATAACCAGATTATTCCTACAAGAGTGAGGGTAGTGTCTAAGTCCTCGAGTAGCCAGGATGTGCTTAATGTTCATAGGACTTCGGTACAAGTCGAGTAGTTAGAATCTACTCGCGAGTATAGGCTTCGGGACACACGGGATTGGTTCGAGTGATGTGAGATCACTTTAGTAAGAAAATGAGACTAGGCAGGTGTGACACACGGTTCCGAAAATAGAACCAAGTGAATGCATATGTGTGCCCAGGATGTTCATCACACATACACATGTAATCCACAAACTGTATTCAGAATATAACCACGAATAAATAGGGTTTAAGTAGTTTATTACAATGACTCAATGTCTCACTCATGAATGTCTATCTTATTATTGCAGCGGAAGACTCTAAACGACAGCGGAAAATGACTCAAGATAGCAGACTCCATCTTTGACTCCACAGGCATGTTGATGGTAGTTCGCACGCCTAGTACTCCACATGGTCCTCAAAATACTCATCTCCTGTAGCTGATGTTTATGTGGTAATGCAAGGGTGAGTACAAGTCGTACTCAGCAAGTGCGGGAAAAGTATGACATGTAGCTTAGAACAAGGTATGAAATAAAAAGGCTCATTGCAGCAAGTAAATTTGATTTCACAAAACATGATAAAAACAACAACTATCTCTAGATGAATTTAATCCCAATATAACCAAGTAAAACAGCAACATTCTTTCATCATAATTCACCATTTATCAAGTCTCATCCAACCATTAATCTTCCTCAAGTTCGTCTCCTACTCATAAATATTCATAACCATCTCATATTCATATAGCCAAAACCAAACTCATTGTCATGACTCAAAACAGTCCCAAAACCAATCCCAATGACCGTACCATAACCATATCGAATAACCATCCCAAGTTTTCCCTCTAATCATGGAAGTTGCTTAGGTGCTTGTGACCGGAAGCATGGCTATCATGATAGTTTTACACTCTGCAGAGGTGGCACCACTTTACCCGCAAGTTCGTGATTTCGTCACCCATCGGCGACTGCAGAACCTCCATTATACCAGTACATAACCGTCGGTGTATGGCCAAGAGATCACAAAATAGCCTTTACAAAGGGGCTACTAGATGTATGGACTCACTGAGGTTTCACCGGCAGGCTCGAATCACCATTCTCCCACCCACAGGCCCCCTCTTGTGCCATGAAGTTCCCAGGGCAGTCCTCCTCGACTCCCATTCCCCACGGCATCTGTGACACCCGGTTCCGGAAACAGAACCAAGTTAATGCATATGTGTGTCCAGGATGTTCATCACACATAAACATGTGATCCACAAACTGAATTCAGAATATAGCCACGAATAAATAGTGTTTAAATACTTTATTACATCAACTAATTGTCTCACTCATGATTATCTATCTTATTCTAGCAGCGGAAGTTTCTAAACGATAGCGGAAACAACTAAACAGCAGCGGCTCCATCTTCAACTCCACAGGCATGTTGACGGTAGTCCGCACGCCTAGCACTCCACATGGTCCTCGAAGTACTCTTCTCCTGTTGCTGATGTTTATGTGATAATGCAAGGGTGAGTACATGTCATACTCAGCAAGTGCGGGAAAAGTATGACATGTAGCTTACAACAAGGTATGGAATAAAAAGGCTCATTGCAGCAAGCAAATTTTATTTCAAAAACATGGTAAAAACAACAACTATTTCTAGATGAGTTTAATCCCATCATAACCATGTTATATCAGCAACTTTCCTTCACCATAATTTACCATTTATAAATCTCAACCATCCATTAATCTTCCTCAAGTTCATCTCATGCTCATAAATATTCATAACCATCTCATGTTCATATAACCGAAGCCAAACTCATTGTCATGACTCAACAGTTACGAAACCAATCCCAATGACCATACCATAACCATACCGAACATCCATCCCCAGCTTTCCCTCTAATCATGTGAGTTGGCCAGGTGCTTGTGACCGGAAGCACGGCTATCATGATAGTTTTACACTCTGTAGAGGTGGCACCATTTTACCCACAAGTTTGTGATTTCGTCACCCGTCGGCGACTGCAGAACCTCCATTATACCAATACGCAACCGTTGGTGTATGGTCAAGATGTCACACCCGGTTTTCCATAAGGAATACCCGAATGTATTCTCACATGTATGCCAGGATCAATTGACTCATACATGTGCCGACAAGAGTGTAATATCATTATATTACAAGCCAAGTTCAACGTACAATATAATATTACATCATAGTACATGAAATGTCAAATAAGAGTACCACTACACTATAACACAACAGCAGAAGACTCTAGCGTGGTGCTCCAGTTCACAGGCGTTGCCCGGGGGTTTCGCCAACCTAGAACAACTTTTCAGGATTGAATTCCTCCTCATCAAAGTCTATATCTTCAATTGCACCTGAGCAGCATATGATATCCAACAAAAGTAAGTTTGAGTATCAAAGATACTTAGCAAGTGTAGGAAAGAATGTTATGAAGGCTAATAGCAAGGAAGGCTAACGTGGTTCAGCACTATGCATTAATCTTAAGCCTTAGCTTTGATTAGGAACCTATCTTACTAAGTGATAATCCCACCATCATCATAATTAAGTCATTAATGTTAGGTTACACCACCCAACAACCTCTTTCGACTCACATCCATGTTTCTCTAATCATGGACAAGTCCAAGCCGCTCTTGACCGTGAGCACGGCTGTCATGACAGTTTGGTTCTCTGCAGAGATTGTACCACTTTACCCACAAATAGTGATTTCATCCCCTGTTGCCAGGTGGACTAAGAAACCTCCCTGATATCCGTGGTTGCAAGCCACATTACACACTTCCTTTGGTGTGCGATCAGGAGATCACTACATGGCCTTTACAAAGGATCTACCGGCAAGTACAAGCCCACTGAGGTTTCACTGCTGCAGTTCCTAGGAGTAACCCTCCCCTGCAGAAGCCCCCTCTTGAGCCTTGCAGTTCCCAGGGCAGCCAAAAATGGACTCTCATTCCCCGCACCATCCAAATACTCATACTATACCGGCAAACACCTAATTAATTGGCCAAGCTGCCCCATCTCAGTCTTGTGGTGGCACTGTAAAGCCGGTTTAACTGTTCCATGAACCGGTCCTTAGAATCTAAGACAGGCACTAACTCATTCCCGAGTCTCGTGCACGAAGCACCAACCAAAACAACCAGCCTGTCTAGATTCCTAACACCATGACACACTCTTGTGTCTTTCATATAATTCCACAAGACTATCCACATAAGGTTTCATTCATTCTCTAAGTATTTAGCATAGCTAAGCACATAAAATGATAACCAACAAATATTAACTAAATCCCTCCATGGTTCAACAAGGAATGATAAAGGAATATAACTAGGGAAACCACCTAAATTAGGTTTCATATTGATGACATCATGCAAGCATTCTAACTAATCATCCTAGAATAGGAACAAAGTGGTCAAGGAACACTTGCCTTTGAATGAAAGGTGATTCACTTCAAACTCTTGCTCTTGAAGATTATGGAATAGTTCTTGGGTTGGTTCTATCCATACACATGCACACAAAACAATGCCAAACATGCCATAAGAATCTTAGCAATGCATTTCAATCATATATGTTTGCTTACACACATACATCCATTGATTTCATGTCATTTCATGTGATTTGAAATAAAAATAAGTTTCACATGGGCACCTATATCCTTCTACTTTATCTTTGTTATAGCCAGACACTCATTTTCAATTTGTGGGGTGATTTGAAATAATTTCTAGAATTGTATGTGTATATATGTTAAATTTTATAATTAATTAAATCCTAAAAGTCATTTAATTTATTACTATAATCATTTTCAGAACTAATATTACTAGTTTTACACATTTCAGAACCTATTTGTGTATTTGGAACAGTTCCCAAGATTTTCTTTATTATATTATATTTTTATCTATATTTCAGTAGTTATTTAATACCTAAAAAATGTATTTTCAGCTATTTAAATAATTATTCTGGATTACAGAAAATTTTAAATACATAAAAATATACAAACAGAATAATCTTAGACTTTTTAATAAATTCCTACAATTTTTCTGAGACCTAAATTGTTTTTATTAAATTTTCAGAATTAATTTGTCACTATATAATTAATTTCAGCCTTTGGAAACCATTATTTTTAATTTCAGAATTTATATTCTGTTCAGAATGTCTAAAAAGTGTTTTTGATAAGTTTCTAACATTTTCCAGAAGTCATTTAGCCTATTTTGATTAAATAAAGAATTAAAAACAAACTTTTAAACTGATTTGGGCCAATTTGTAATATTTACAAATTTTCTAGGGTTCAAATTGCATATACAGAACTACTTTATTAATTTACAAATCACACGGGGGCTATTTGGCTATTTTAAACTGATTTTTCTTATTTCTATTAAGTATATGGTTACATCTGTGAAAATCAGGGGCTATCTCATACTTATTCAAATCTCGAGGGACTAAAGCGTTAAAATCTCAACGGTTATAACTAAATTGAATGTGGGCCGTCGGACCTGAGATCAACGGCCCAGATTTAAAATAACCGAACCGGTACGCATGTTCTAATCCTAACCGTTCACGTGAAATGGACGCTCCCGATTGCGCCACGTCGCCCCATAGCCTTCTCCCTCGCGTCCGGCGGCCGCGCAGTCGCCGGCGAGCGGCGACGGTGGCCGGAACTCTCGGTTTTCACGAATTCTACACCATTTCTTGATCTATTTGCACCAGAAGGAAGAGGGGCGGATGGGGAACTCACCTAGGGGGTCTTCGGGGATCAGAAACGGCCGGAGAGGGGTGATCGACGACGACAGTGGAGGATTTCCGGCGATCTTCGTCGGCAATAATCTCCGGGCTTGTTTCTTCAGGGAATTTGATCCAGAATTCGCTCTGGAGGTCTATGGAGTGTGTAGGAGTTGCTAGAACCGAAGATCGGAGTGTGTTCGCGGAGAATTGGAATTAGGGTGGTTTTTCCGATCGGGAGGGAATGGGGCGGTTTCTACGGGGGAAAATGACTGGGGTCGGGTTGTTTATATAGAGGGGGAGGAGGCGGCGGCGGGGAGAGGCGGCGGTTGCCACAGGGGCGCGGAATTCGGCCATGTGCCACACAATTCCCTCACATGCGATAATAACGGGGAGAGGGAGAGAGAGAAGGGGCCGGCGGTTGTTTAGGGGGAAGAAAACTGACGGCTGGGCCCCGGTGGCAGTGGGGGAAGTGAGGGAGAGGGGTTGGTTTCTTTTTTTTTGTATAATTCGGATGTTATAAACTCTATCCCCCTTAAGAAAAATATCATCCTCAAGATTTGTAATTATAAAGGAAACAGATTGGGAAGTTGTGACTTGAGTTCATCTTCTCCTTCCCATGTAGCTCCTACCTCGGAATGATGTTTCCATTGAACCTTGCACATACAAATTATTTTGTTTCTTGTAACCTTTTCCATTGTGTCAAGAATTTTGACGGGGTACTCGGTATATGAAAGATCTTCTTATACATCCAACTCATCCATTGGTAGTTGTTCTTCTGGTGTTCTCAAACACTTCTTGAGTTGTGATATGTGGAATACATCGTGTACATCCGACAGCCGGGAGGGTAACTCCAACTGATATGCTACTTCTCCTTTGCATTCCAGTATCTTAAATGGCCCGATATACCGAGGTGCTAGCTTCCCTCTTACTTTAAATCTCTTTAGTCCACACATGGGTGACACTTTGAGATACACATAGTCTCCCATTTTGAATACTAGTTCTCTTCGCCTTGTGTCTGCATAACTCTTTTGTCTTGTTTGAGCTATCTTTAGATTGTTGCGAATTTCTCTTACTTTCTTTTCTGCATCTTTTAATACTTCAGGTCCAAACACCTTATTCTCACCTATTTGATCCCAAAATAGTGGAGTTCTACATCTTCTTCCATATAGAGCCTCAAATGGGGACATCTTCATACTTGCTTGGTATCTATTATTGTAGGAGAATTCTGCATATGGCAAATTCTTATCCCAACTCCTACTATTTTTGAGAGCACAAGCTCTGAGCATATCTTCAAGAATTTGATTGGTCCTTTCTGTTTGCCCATCAGTTTGTGGATGATATGCAGAACTGAAATTTAATCGAGTTCCCATAGACTCATGTAATTTCTGCCAAAATCTTGAAATGAACTGGGCACCTCTATCTGATACTATCTTTTTGGGTACCCCATGTAGGCAGACTATTCTTGACATATACAGTTCTGCTAATTTGGAACCGTTGTAATTTTCTTTCACTGGAATGAAATGAGCAACTTTGGTAAGTCTATCCACTATCACCCATATTGAGTCATACCCTGTTTGTGTCCTGGGCAAACTCACTATAAAGTCCATCCCAATTTCTTCCCACTTCCATTCAGGTATCTTTAGTGGTTGTAATAGCCCTGCAGGCCTTTGGTGTTCTGCTTTGACTAGCTGGCATGTGTCACACAATGCCACATGCTCTGCAGCATCTCTTTTCATTCCGTACCACCAATACCTAGTCTTAAGATTATGATACATCTTTGTACTTCCAGAATGGATAGAATAATCAGAATCATGAGCCTCTTTTAAAATTAACTTCTTTATTTCCTTGATGTCTGGCACACATATTCTTTTACCATGCCATATGATACCATTCTCATCTTCTCTAAATCCCGGGGCCTTGTTTTCTTTGATCAACTCCTTAATTTCTTTGATCTTTTCATCGTTCTTTTGACCATTTCGTATATCTTGTTCTAGAGTTGAGTCAACTTCCATTGCTATGGCTTCTGTGTGATTCACCAAGCATAAGTTGAGTCTTGCGAACTCTTCACAAAGTTGGGGTTGTAGATCTCTCATTGTTAACATGTTAACATGTGTCTTTCTGCTCAAGGCATCTGCAACCACATTAGCTTTTCCAGGATGGTAATTGATTCCCACATCAAAATCGTTAATGAACTCCAACCATCTCCTTTGCCGAAGGTTGAGATCTGGCTGAGTGAAGATATACTTCAAACTCTTATGATCGGTATAGATCTCAGTTCTTTTACCCATTAGGTAATGTCTCCATAACTTCAATGCATGTACAACTGCTGCCAACTCTATATCATGGGTAGGATAGTTCTTCTCATGCTTCCGAAGTTGTCGGGAAGCATAGGCAATAACATGCCCTTCTTGCATAAGCACACATCCTAACCCTTGTCCTGAAGCATCACAATATACAGAGAATGATTTCTCCATATCGGGCATAACCAAGACTGGGGCAGTTGTTAACTTCTTCTTTAATTCTTGAAAGCTTGATTCACACTCTTGAGACCATACAAAAGCAACTCCTTTTTCCAACATCTTTGTGAGTGGCTTGGCTATTTTTGAAAATCCTTCGATGAACCTTCGGTAATAGCCTGCCAATCCTAAGAAGCTTCGGATTTCTCCGACATTCTTTGGTGTCTTCCACTTTTGAACACCGGATATCTTTTCTGGGTCTACTGATATTCCTTCTTCAAAGATAATATGTCCCAGAAAAGCAACTTTCTTAAGCCAAAATTCACACTTACTGAATTTGGCATAAAGTTGGTTTTCTCTTAGCTTTTGCAATACTATTCTCAGCTGCTCTTCATGTTCTTTCTCATTCTTTGAGTATATGAGGATATCATCAATGAACACTACTACAAACTTGTCCAAATATTTCGTGAATACCTTATTCATAAGGTACATGAAATATGCCGGAGCATTTGTTAATCCAAAAGGCATAACCGTATATTCATACAGTCCATACCTAGAAACAAATGTTGTCTTCGGAATATCCGACTCTCTAATCTTTAGTTGATGATACCCAGAACGGAGATCGATCTTGGAGAATACACATGCACCTCTCAATTGGTCAAACAAGTCCACAATACGAGGTAAAGGGTACTTGTTTTTGATTGTCACTTCATTGAGGGCACGATAATCTACACATAACCTCTTGGTTCCATCCTTCTTCGGTACAAATATGACCAGAGCTCCCCATGGTGAGGAACTAGGACGGATATATCCTTTTTCCGATAACTCTCGAATATGATCCTTGAGTTCTGCTAGTTGTTGGGTATCCATCCGATATGGTCTTTTATATATGGGAGCAGTACCAGGTACTAATTCTATAATGAATTCTACTTATATTCTGGTGGCATACCTTGTAACTCCTCGGGAAACACATCTGGAAATTCATTGACAATCTTTATATCTTCAATAACTACTTCGGTCTTGTTGAGTTGAACATTTCCAGAGGGTACTTGAATAGATGTGAACTCAACCTTTGTTCCATCCGTATGTGTTAGTTCCACTGTTCTTGTTGAACAATGTATAACTCCTTTATACTTGGTTAACCAGTCCATCCCCAAGATGATATCTATCCCTTGTGATTCTATCACAATGAGATTTGCAAGGAATTCTACTCCATTAACTCCTAGCTTTACCTTGGGACATATTTGTTTTGTCTTTATTTCTCCTCCAGGAGAATTCACTACTAACACTCGATTCATAGATGCAATTGGTAATTTGTGCTTGGTTATGAATTCCTTGGCTATGAATGAGTGTGTTGCACCAGAGTCAAACAAAATGGTAGCAGGATAAGTATTGGCAGAGAACATACCAATCACCATATCTGGTGCCTCTTGTGCTTCCTCCATGGTCACATGATTCACCTTGCCACGCACAAGATTCTGTGGTTGAGGTGGCTTCTTGTTGGGGCACCGGTTGGCATAGTGTCCCATTTCTCCACAATTGTAGCATTGTCCTGTGACTTTGTTTAATGGGGCCTTATTGCCTTGTTGTGCATTTGGAGGGTTTGGCCCTGCAGGACGAGGTTGAAAGGCAGGACGTTGTTGCTGCACTTGTTGTCGCTGCTGTTGTGGTTGAAAAGCTGGATTCCTAGCAGCAGGGTTGTAGCTCCTCTGAAACTGATTGGGAGCTATAGGTCGACTCATTGCTCCCGTCGGCGGCGATGAGAAACGGGGCTGACTGTTGCTGCTAGAAGACTGTCCTTGCCAATTCATTTTCCTCTTTCGCACCTCAACTAACTTCTGTCTTCTTCTTTCCACTATGAAAGCCTTGTTGATGAGCTTTTGAAAACTTTCATAGTCACTTGAAGACATGGCATATTGTATTTGCGAGTTCAAGCCCTCAATGAAACAATCTTGTTTCTTTTCATCCGTGTCTATGTCCCCCGGAGCATAGTGAGATAACTGTGTGAACTTAGTAAGATATTCTCTTACGGACATGCTACCTTGCTTCAGGTTGAGAAACTCCTTCCGCTTGTTCTTTATTTCTCCTGCTGTAACATAGTGATTGCGGAAGGCGAGTTTGAACTCATTCCATGAGATACTTTCTGGATCCTCATGAGCTTCTTTGTATGCCGTCCACCAGTCCGCTGCAGATCCATATAGTTGGTGAGAAGCAAAGAGTACCCTCTCACGCCCTGGGCATTGTATGATCTGCAACTTGTTCTCAATATTCTTGAGCCAATCATCAGCTTCTAATGGTTCTATAGCATTGTCAAACCTTGGTGGTTGAGTGCTTAGGAATTCATGCAACTTGGGTTGACGTGGTGCATTCTGAATTTGTGGTTGAGGTTGTTGCATGTTGGTCACCACTTGTGTCAAGTTTTGAATGAGATGGTTTTGCATGTTCATCATCTGTTGTATCACCTCTCCATCAGCTCTGCGTGCAACTCTTGGCTGCCATCCAGGTAAAGGAAACTCCACAGCCTCATTGTTGTTGTTCCCTTCGTTGCGTCTCCTTCTTCCTGCCATCTATTGTGAAAAACTATGTTTAAACTTAATGTATATATGCTCTCTTAAGTGTATTACGTTGTGTATTTACTTCATCAGTTCTACACAAGAGTTATAAAAATTTCTACTTCGTTCATTAAAAGATCATGGTTGAAGCAAACTAAGCATTTATATTCCTTAATAGATATGTACATACACTAACGAGGTTGTGAACATAAGCCTACGGCTTTCACAACTCACGTTCATACACTAACAACACATTACATCATCAACCTAAACAAGTACACTAATTAACCATTACACACTAGTTAATACAGTACCATACATACGTACTACACGAGCCATTACATGAGCAAGGACACCTATCCTAGTTGTCCCGTAGGTTCTGTGCATCCTCCTGTGGGTTCCCGCCATCACCATCGGGAGTGCTAGCCTCTGACTCAACTGTGGAGGCCTCAAGTGGTGGTGAAGCATGAGGGCGTTTGTCTACCCTACAGTCTGGAGAGTCCGGAGTCCAAGTGTCTCCATCTGAAGCATAGAGATCACTCACTTCTCCATCCCTCATCCTTATCAGTCCACGCATTATGGCCTCCGTCTTCTTCAAAAGGTCGCGTACGTCTTGAAGCCCCTGTTGGCAGTTCTGTAGCCTGGTGCTGACATCGACTCCTACCTTGAGGCTCATCTCCATCTGCACTATGTTGCAACCTTCATGGATTGGCTCGTAGTTGAACACCGCACTTCCACTTTGTCGCCGAGGGGTGTACATGTATTGAGTCCCCTCAAGGCGGCCACGGTTGGTGTAGCTCTGGCAAGTGATCGCTTCCCAAGTAGCATCCTTCTCAGCCTCTGCCATGGTAGACCTCCATGCTGGTGAATTGTGGATCTTGAGTAGTTTCTTCTCATAGTAGATTCTTGCCTATGACTTCCACTCCTCGCGTTCTGCCCGAGAAACTCAAGTGGTGTCGTACTGCACCTCTAGCTTGCCGGTGTAACCAGCACATCGAAGGAGGTGTCTAAGGTGATTCACCATGCCTCTAGTGGACTCCCCGTGGGTCTGGTAGGTGGCAGGGTTGTCCACATCCTCAACAGTGCGTTAGGCCAGCTGGTGTCGAGGAACTCGTCCTCCAGTGGACTTACGGGCCGTAAGACGTGTACGTGCCATCTGTTTCAAGAAAAATTTAAAATGTGTTAGAAAATAAACAATAATATACTTTTGAGTATAGATGAGGTTAGACAACATATATATAACTTAAATAATCCTCCTTCTAACCAAATATTTAGTAAAATAGTTTTTAATAAAATAGTGATGTCTATCCCGTCCATTTCTAACTAGGTTTGCGTCCTACGGGCAACCTTGGCTCTGATACCACTTTGTCACACCCGGTTTTCCATAAGGAATACCCGAATGTATTCTCACATGTATGCCAGGATCAATTGACTCAGACATGTGCCGACAAGAGTGTAATATCATTATATTACAAGCCAAGTTCAACGTACAACATAATATTACATCATAGTACATGAAATGTCAAATAAGAGTACCACTACACTATAACACAACAGCGGAAGACTCTAGCGTGGTGCTCCAGTTCACAGGCGTTGCCCGGGGGTTTCGCCAACCTAGAACAACTCTTCAGGATCGAATTCCTCCTCATCGAAGTCTATATCTTCATTTGCACCTGAGCAGCATATGATATCCAACAAAAGCAAGTTTGAGTACCAAAGGTACTCAGCAAGTGTAGGAAAGAATGTTATGAAGGCTAATAGCAAAGAAGTTTAACATGGTTAAGCACACTGTGAGGACCCCGCCATCCCGATTACTCACGGGGACGGAGCACCTCGCCCGGGAATCGCATTGGGTGGTGCCGTGCGATGCGGCACCCAACAGCACACATAATAAAGCATCATATTACATAAAACAAGCGGAAGCTTACAAAGTGTTGATTTTACAAATACTTCTCAAAATATGCTACAGCGGAAGACTATTACAACTCACGTCTCATACCTATGCTAAGCAACAGAGAAGGTGTCCAGCCCGCGGACCCTTCTCGCTAGCAACACTGTCATGATAGCAGCGGCAGGGGTTGCCATGAGTTCACCACTCGGGGAGTTCCGAGCCTCATCGGGCACCCATACATCACAGCATACAGTGATTACCTGCAAAACAACTTGTGCAGTATCTGTGAGCACGAAGCTCAGCAAGACTGACCCGTCACCCTAGCCATGAAACTCTACATGATGGAAATAGAGGGCCGATTATAGCATCTTTCATAAACGATGAACTTGAGCTAAAGGAGAGTCCTTACTTCCAGTTTTAAGCAACTTTTATAGACCTCGCGCAACTTACATCGAGACTCCACAATCAAACAAGAAACGCTTCATCTCGATGTCACTTGCCCGAGGTGAAAGTAACTTTAGTGAGCTATCCTAGACTCAAACGAACCTTGCGCCATTAACGTCGAGACTCCACAATCAAACAAGAAACGCTTTGCCTCGACGCTACTAGCCCAAGGTGGAAATTAAATTTAGTGAAGTGTTGCTCGTTCCTCATCTCCATTATGAGGATTACCCACGAAGCATATTAAACGTTTCCCAGTTTATTACTACGTCACGACTCAGTGTACAAGTATGCTCACTACCGCGAGCGACGGTGATTGCAATCAAAAACACCCGGCTGACACGACACGTACGCCCGTACTCGACGTTGCACACAGCAACCGTCACTGACGCCGTACGTGGCCACCTTTCACACGACACCCAAATGTTGAACCGGTCCCACCGACTGGGATTAAGTCTCTCTACGGCAAACCCTCGTAGAGCCGACTTCTCTAACATTTCAGCATCGGCATCAGACGGTGAGGTATGCCTCGACACCCAGGTTAACATGTTACATCGGTTTCCTGGGTCCCATATTGCCAGTATGCATCCGGTACACATCTCAAACTTGTCCAGCGGGGCCGCACACGAGAACGGGCCTTAATCGACTCATACCTAGACTAGGCTCACAGGACCACGTCCTTGACCTTCCATCCACTGCCCGGTCTCCATTCCCAACTATGAGGATCAATTCCCAACTCTTCCGATTGATCCCCCCTTAACCCCGTTTCACGAGTAGGAATCTGCCTACTCGAGTTATGCCTCTTTTAATCCACTTTTTGTTGAGATCAGCAGTTATAATTAATTGATATCATACCATATCCTACGTTTAAACTCCAGGGTTTTCTGGTTCATGCATTTGGAGTGTCATACCACCTAGAATTAATGCAAGAAATAAAATGCTAGACGTATAAAGTGAATACAAATAAAAACTTGTAAGTTTTGATGTAAACCAGGGCTTGCCTTTGTTTTGCAGGTGACTTATATATATATGCATTTAGTGAAGACCACTTGGTGCTTGATCAACCTCTTTCCTCCTTCCTTGATTTCTACTCCGATGACTTCAACTCCTCCACGTAGATACTACACGTGATGAATATGCATATCGTTTAATTGTAAAGACTTTGCTACAAGTCCTAATAACAGGTTTTCAAAAACTGGAACTCTGCAATGACACTGGTGCTAGTGGTTTAGGTTTGGATCTAAACACATGATTAAATGCTAAGTGGTTTTCCCCCTCTTCTATATTGATCACCTAAAGAGGTTAAAAAGAACAGGGGTGATCCAGGGCTCCAATGGAGCTGAGAATTTTCATGTGAGTTCCTTGTCACAAGAAAGTCCTATGGACCAAAAAATAGCACTTTTCATTGAGTGGTTTGTTCAGAATAATTTTCTAAGCAATTAAGCAAAGAAGAATTAATTCTGAGATCCCACCCATGTTCATGCAAACCTTAGTGAACTACAATTTCAATTATAGCTCATAGAGTTTGCATGAATTTTCCTAGCATTTTTTGAGCTAAGAAATGGCTAGAACTGAATTTCCAAGTTTTGGAAATTCTCTGAAATGGTTTCTGTATTCATTTGAATACAGAAACTTAAAATCAGAATTAACCTAACTAAATCAACTACAAATGAGTTGAGAATTTTACAGGTGTTCACTAATACCCTAAAGACTATTCTGGCAAAATATGAGGATTTTTGGATTAACCAAACTCCCTCTAAAATTCGTTTGCTAGAAAGCTTTAAAGAATTTTACAGAATTAAGTAAAGGGTTTCATACAAATTGGGTTTCATATTTGAATAGTACTCTATCAGAGGAATCCAACGAAATTTGTTTCAAAATTTTTGGATTCTCCTACCCAAAGTTGTAGCTATTCAAAGTTTGAACTGAAAACTGAAATTCCCCAAAATGTTCAAATACTGGCTGTGGGTCCGGGGACAGGTGTCACGCGTCGGGGCAAGCCACACGGGTCTACTGAGTATTTCCCGCGCCTCCACACGCGATCCCCGCGCCACAGCCGATCAGAACTCCGACTCCCGGTCACTGACAGGCGGGACCCGCCGGGTCGTCTTCTACCTCTGGCCCCCGCGCCCGCGCGCCGCCGGGCTCGCCGGAGTTCGACGGATTCCGGCCTCCCGGCCATCCCCCGGGCTCTCCCTCGCCGCTAGGGCCTTATTTCACGTGCTGAACACGATGGAACCCTCTTCCCCGTCTGGCGATGGCTCTAACCTAGCTGTCCACGGCGCGGCGGCTCTGGACCGGTTCGGCAACGTCGCCCGGTCATCCTAGCCTACCCAGACCTCGGTGGAACGGCGCTACAGCACCAGTGGACTATGGGGATGCTCGACCTAGCCTCAAAACTGCTCGGGACCGGCGGCTAACGGTGTCTCACCGTGCACCCGAAACCTCCTCCGCGTTTGAGGTCGGAACTTTTGGATTTCATGCGGTCTACGTGCATCTTTCCAACTAGGGTTGTGAAGGACTACTAATCTCCGTTTAGTGGCGGTCCTGTGTGCAAAGTTTCACGGCCTAAGAACGAGAGGGATGATCGAATTTGGTATTACCGTATCAGAAGGTCGGATGGTGCCCGACGGCGATCTTTTCCCAAATTCGAGCCCGGTAGATCATCTCATGGCTTGAGCTTCGGGGACGAGCATCAGGGGCTCCCAGCGCATCCGAGGGTGCTCTAGCTCGGGCCTGAGAAGCTCTCGGTGGGGCTGTCCACGTGAGATCAGCTCCGGTTCTCCGCCGGACAGCTCTGTTTCTCGGCGCTGTTTGCCGAATTGTGCGCGCCACAGGCTAGGGCCTTCGGTGTTGTGGGGCTGGTGTGGTAGAGCAGGCGCAGGCGCTGATTTTCTGTACTGCCGGCGCGCACAACCGAGGCTTGGTTGGGGCTGGCGGTCGGGGAGAAAGGAGTGCGGCGGTGAGCGCCGGTTGCTGTTTGCGCGTGAGAGGAACAGCCAGCGCGCGATCAAAACGAAGATGGCAACGTGCTGCAGCTGGTCCCGGGGTAAAGATCAGGTCGGCGCTAGCTGGAGCAGGAGGTGGAGCCTCGGTCGACGGGGGCGGTCGCTCGGTGTCGCCCGCGGGTGAAACCCTGGTGGAGTGAGGAAACAGAGAAAAGACTTAAGGGTTAAGTCTACTCATTCCTATGACATGTGGGCCCCACAATTCAGTACCTCTTTTCCTCAAAATATCCCCAAAGTTTGACAATTATCCAACCCAATTGTTTGAAAATTGGAAACTGAGCTCATTTGACAAGTTTGGACAAATTCCATGCAAATTCAAATGTTCATTTGAATTCTTTGCACATTTGAATCCCTTTGGAAAAATGGGCAGCAAATCTTTTCAAAAATAATTGAAACTTTGCCTCCCCACTAATTTGGACCTAAGGAATCCAAATATGCCACTTGATTCTTGTGTTAGCTGCTGCAAACAATAGTTTGGACACAAACAGTTTTTAATTTCCATTGTGTCTTCCCCTCACTTGAAGTTTGAATCTACATTTAGTTCATCACTGATTTTTAAACCCTTCCATTGCACTTGAGCTCTTAATTTCTGTGGTTTTAATCCACATTAGGTCCATCCATGCAATAGCCCTAAGTTTGTTTAGAAGAATCTCACCTATGTTATCACATGTGGGAAAAAGTTTCCACTAAGCCCCTTTTTCATACACATGACTTCAACATTTGTGCAAACTCATGTTTCTTTGTATTCACATTTTTGGGACCTTTACAACTATGCATTAATCTTAAGCCTTAGCTTTGATTAGCAACCTATCTTACTAAGTGATAATCCCACCATCATCATAATTAAGTCATTAATGTTAGGTTACACCACCCAACAACATCTTTCGACTAACATCCATGTTTCTCTAATCATGGACAAGTCCAAGCCGATCTTGACCGTGAGCACGGCTGTCATGATAGTTTGGTTCTCTGCAGAGATTGTACCACTTTACCCACAAGCAGTGATTTCATCCCCTGTTGTCAGGTTGACTAAGAAACCTCCCTGATATCCGTGGTTGCAAGCCACATTACACACTTCCTTTGGTGTGCGATCAGGAGATCACTACATGGCCTTTACAAAGGATCTACCGGCAAGTACAAGCCCACTGAGGTTTCACCGCTGCAGTTCCTGGGAGTAACCCTCCCCTGCAGAAGCCCCCTCTTGAGCCTTGCAGTTCCCAGGGCAGCCAAAAATGGACTCCCATTCCCCGCACCATCCAAATACTCATACTATACCGGCAAACACCTAATTAATTGGCCAAGCTGCCCCATCTCAGTCTTGTGGCGGCACTGTAAAGCCGGTTTAACTGTTCCATGAACCGGTCCTTTGAATCTAAGACAGGCACTAACTCATTCCCGAGTCTCGTGCACGAAGCACCAACCAAAACAACCAGCCTGTCTAGATTCCTAACACCATGACACACTCTTGTGTCTTTCATATAATTCCACAAGACTATCCACATAAGGTTTCATTCATTCTCTAAGTATTTAGCATAGCTAAGCACATAAAATGATAACCAACAAATATTAACTAAATCCCTCCATGGTTCAACAAGGAATGATAAAGGAATATAACTAGGGAAACCACCTAAATTAGGTTTCATATTGATGACATCATGCAAGCATTCTAACTAATCATCCTAGAATAGGAACAAAGTGGTCAAGGAACACTTGCCTTTGAATGAAAGGTGATTCACTTCAAACTCTTGCTCTTGAAGATTATGGAATAGTTCTTGGGTTGGTTCTATCCATACACATGCACACAAAACAATGCCAAACATGCCATAAGAATCTTAGCAATGCATTTCAATCATATATGTTTGCTTACACACATACATCCATTGATTTCATGTCATTTCATGTGATTTGAAATAAAAATAAGTTTCACATGGGCACCTATATCCTTCTACTTTATCTTTGTTATAGCCAGACACTCATTTTCAATTTGTGGGGTGATTTGAAATAATTTCTAGAATTGTATGTGTATATATGTTAAATTTTATAATTAATTAAGTCCTAAAAGTCATTTAATTTATTACTATAATCATTTTCAGAACTAATATTACTAGTTTTACACATTTCAGAACCTATTTCTGTATTTGGAACAGTTCCCAAGATTTTTCTTTACTATAGTATATTTTTATCTATATTTCAGTATTTATTTAATACCTAAAAAATGTATTTTCAGCTATTTAAATAATTATTCTGGACTACAGAAACTTTTAAATACATAAAAATATACAAACAGAATAATCTTGTGGAGGTAATCTTCACTCTCCCAAGTCGCTTCTTCCGGTGTGTGATTACTCCATAGGACTTTGTAAAATTTCAAAGCCCGATTTCGAGTGATCCGGCTCTTCTCGTCGATAATCTTGATGGGCTTCTCGGCGTAGGTGAGGTCCGGTTGCAATATTTCCATGTCTTCCGAAAGGATGTCCGTCGGTTTCTTCAAACACTTTCTCAAGTGTGAGACATGGAAGATGTCGTGGATGCCCGATAAGGATGGCGGCAGCTCCAAACGGTAGGCTACCGGCCCACACCGTTCTGTAATAAGGAACGGACCCACAAAGCGAGGAGCTAGCTTTCTCTTGACCCCGAATCGATGAATTCCCTTCATCGGGGATACTCGGAGATAGACGTGACCTCCGACTTCAAAACACAAGGGTCGGCGTCACTGGTCCGCATAGCTCTTCTGGCGAGATTGAGCGGCCCGGAGGTTTTCTTGAATCAGTTGGACTCGCTCTTCGGCATCTTTTACAAGATCAATGCCGAATATCACCCTCTCGCCCGATTCACACCAATTGAGTGGTGTGCGGCACTTCCTGCCATAAAGTGCTTCGTATGGTGCCATTTTGATACTGGATTGGTAACCATTGTTGTAAGAGAACTCCGCTAATGGCAAATGGTTATCCCAGTTCTTTCCATGATCTATGGCACATGCCCTCAGCATATCTTCCAAAATCTGGTTCACCCTCTCCGTTTGACCGTCTGTCTGAGGGTGGTATGCTGAGCTTCTGATTAACTTTGTTCCCAGAGATTCATGTAGTTGCTCCCAGAAACGAGCAACAAATATTGAACCTCGGTCTGATATGATGGTCTTGGGGACTCCATGCAAGCATACAATTCTAGAGAGATACAACTCTGCATATTGTTTAGTATGGAATCCCGTGTTCACTGGGATGAAGTGGGCTGATTTGGTTAAGCGATCAACAATCACCCAAATGGAGTCATGCTTTCTGGACGTGAGAGGCAGTCCGACAATAAAGTCCATGCTGATGTCCTCCCACTTCCATGCCGGAATACTTAACGGTTGGAGCATTCCTGCTTTCTTAATATGATCAGCTTTGACTCGCCGACATGTATCACACTCGGATACATATTTGGCAATTTCTCGCTTCATCCGAGTCCACCAAAATTTTGTTTTAAGATCTTGATACATCTTATTACTTCCTGGATGTATCGAGTACTTGGACATATGAGCTTCGTCCAAGATCTTCTTCCTTAACTTCAGATTCCGGGGCACCACGATACGGTTGTTAAACCATAACACACCTTGTTCATCTTCCCGGAAACATTTCATTTTATCCTCATTGATTCTTGCCCGGATTTTCCGCATTCCTTTATCCCTCTTCTGGGCTTGTACAATCTCTTCTCTAATGGTAGGCACCAGAGCAAGATTATACAACGCTCCATACGGAATCACCCGCAAGCTTGGTTCTTCATCCTCGTCCGGAACAACTGCCAAGTTATTAACGTGGGACTTACGACTGAGTGCATCAGCCACCACGTTAGCTTTGCCCGGATGGTAATGGATCTCGAGCTCATAGTCTTTAATTAATTCCAACCATCTCCGCTGCCTCATATTGATATCCTTCTGAGTGAATATATATTTGAGGCTCTTATGGTCGGTGTAGAGGTGCACTAAATTCCCGAGTAAGTAGTGCCTCCACATCTTCAACGCAAGCACCACCGCAGCGAGTTCTAGGTCATGAGTGGGGTAGTGCTGCTCGTGGTTGCGGAGTTGACGAGACCCATACGCGATCACGCGTCTATCTTGCATTAAGACGCAGCCAAGTCCAATGCCTGAGGCATCACAATAAACATCAAATGGCTTTGTTGTATCCGGTTGGGCTAACACCGGTGCTGTTGTGAGATGTTTCTTCAAAGTTTGAAATGCCTCTTCACAGGCCTCTGTCCACACATACTTGCTGCTCTTCTTTAATAACTCTGTCATTGGTTTAGCCACCTTCGAGAAGCTGGGAATAAATCTCGAGTAATAACCCGCTAGTCCTAGAAAACTGCGGATTTGATGAACTGATGTTGGAGACTCCCACTTCAAGACTTGCTCAATTTTAGTTGGATCCACGGCCACACCCTCTGCTGAAATAATGTGACCTAAGAATGGTACTTTGCTGATCCAAAATTCAAACTTGCTGAATTTGGCATACGGCTTATGTTCTCGTAGGCGTTGAAGCACAATATGGAGATGTTTGATGTGCTCCTCCTCCGATTTGGAGTATACGAGAATGTCGTCGATGAAAACCACGACAAACTGATCCAACTCTGGCATGAATACAGAATTCATGAGATACATGAAGTGTGCGGGTGCATTTGTTAGCCCGAAAGACATGACTAGATACTCATAGAGCCCGTATCTAGTCGAGAAGGCCGTCTTCGGTATATCCTCCGCTCTGATCTTTATCTGATGATAACCAGACCGTAAGTCCATCTTGGAGAATACCTTGGCACCCACTAACTGATCAAATAATATATCGATCCGCAGCCACGGATATTTATTTTTGACCGTCACTGCATTCAGCGGCCGATAATCCACACATAATCGAAGTGACTCATCCTTTTTCTTCACAAAGAGGGCTGAACAGCCCCATGGCGATGAGCTTGGTCGGATGAACCCTTTGTCCATTAAGTCCTTTAGCTGTTCTTTTAGTTCAGCTAATTCCTTCGGAGACATTTTGTACGGCCTCCGAGATATTGGTGTGGTTCCCGGTGCTAACTCGATCTTGAATACCACATCCCTCTCAGGCGGCATCCCTGGAAGATCGCCGGGAAACACATCTGGGTACTCACGGACCACTGGAATATCCTCCAGTTTCGTGGTCACACTGTGGTATACCACTGGATTTTTAGAATCCACGGCTTCAAGTATGAGCGTTTGGAGACCGTAGATTGGAGAGTCCAAACTAACAATCCGTGGACCAATATCAAGAACAGCCCCGTGGTAGTTCATCCACGCCATTCCTAGAATCACGTCGATCTTCTGTCCCTCTAATACAATGAGGGTTGTGGGGTATAAGTTTCCACCTAAGCACAAGGGTGCTTTGATCACTACTTCATTAGCAGCTATATTTCCACCCGGTGAGCGGATAAGGTAGTGATCCTTCGGTGTAGAGGTGGAGAGCTCGGCTTTGCACACAAACAACCTGCTGATGAAATTGTGTGTAGCTCCAGAGTCAAATAAAATTAACACGGGCAGTCCCTTGAGGGTGAACATTCCCGCTAGTACAGGTGCCCCATCTGGCACATCCTCTAGAGCTGTATGATAAATGCACCCGGATTTTGGTGCTGTTCCTTGAAGCTGAGCACGGGGTTGATTTATACCCCGCCCCGGTGAAGTTTCCTTGTGGCGTATCCTTTCTGGACACTTTCTGCTGATGTGACCCAAGTACCCGCACGTGAAGCACGGTTTCTCAGCCGGTTCCTGGATGCTCTGTGCATGGACATTAGTGGTATTCTGCTGTGGCAAGAACACTTGAGGAGCAGAATAACGTGGCTGCATATACCGTTGTTGCAGCTGTCCGTATTCAGAGTATTGGGACGATCGACTGGAATATTTCTGGAGTCGTCGAGCCGGCTGTATCAGCTGACAGTTCAAGGTACTGTCTACCACCCTGTATTTCTGTGGAGCACCACTGCTACTTTCCGGTGGTACATGGTTCTTTCTTTTCTCAGCCTGAACTTCCCGTTGAGCATCTTCAACCATGATGGCAGCACTCATCAATTCATTGAAGTTCTTTCGATCAGCTAAAACGAGTCTCTCCTTTAGCTTGGGATGGAGGCTGCGGAAGAACCACTCACACTTTTGTGCTTCGGTGTTCACATGTTGAGGCGCATACTGCGCCAGCTTGTTGAACACTCGCGAATGCTCGTATGCACCCCTCCCTCCTTGTTTTAAGGCCAGAAACTCCTCGAGTTTCCGCTGAATTATTCCGGAAGGAACATGATACGCGAGAAATGCCTTCCGGAATTCTGCCCATGAAACGTCATGTCCATCTGGTAAGGAGGCGAGTTGATTTGCCCACCATGCACTGGCAGACCCGTGAAGTTGTTGCGCTGCGTATAAAACCTTCTGCTGATCGGTGCATTGAAGCAACCCGAACTTAGATTCAATGGTACGGATCCAGCTATCCGCCACCAGAGGATCCTCAGATTCAATGAAAACCGGTGGTTGAGTTGCCAAGAACTCAACATAGGAATTCAGTTGCGGTTGGCGCAAGTCTTCGTCTGGACCTCCCCCTTGACAGGATGTATTCATCACCAGGGTGCGGAGCAAATCGGTTCGCTCATCGCTTGCACCTGTCATGGCAGCCAGAATGTCCGCCATTGTGACCGTGGGTGAAGGCCCTGGTGGAGGCTGCGGTTGCGGAGCTCGCTGCTCCCGCTGTGGAGAGTTATCACCACGACCACCACTGGAACCACCCACCTCACTCATGGATCGAGTTCGCACCATTCTGCAATTGCAAGAGTTCATTATCAGTTCAACACTATCACTTGATTTATTCCATAAACAAAGTAGTGTAACACTGATAATGAAACCTCAACATATAAGCAAAATGATTTAGGCGCAAACTGATGTATCTACAGCAAGGATTTACAAGCCGACCGATTGGTCCTTAAACAGATCAGATTCTGATCCAGTTAAAAGCACTTTCGTAACTCAAGTTGAATATGAAAGTTAAAGTTAACTTTAATATATTTCCAACGAGTATCCAAAGGCCTCCTAGGGATTTTTCTACAGGAAGTTACGGCTTAAAAACAGAAAGGTTCAGAGAGGCTTTGTTACTGTCCTGGTTCTGAACAGTTTGCCTTCAATTGAATTTTTCACCAACATAATCGGTGATTTTGCTCTGGAGGTCTACAAGAAAGTTGTAGAGCACTTGAAAATCTTTCCAGAACTGTATCATACACCTTAATTGGTTAAAGCTACTCAGAGTTATGCCCTGTAAAAGTCCAGCAAAAATTTCTGCCAGAAACAGAGCACTCTGTTTTTTGAAATCTTTAAAACCTAGACACTCTCTCATTTGAATCTTAGTTCAAAATAAGAGTTCAGTAACTAATATTTGTTTCAAACTTCCATTTTTAGTTGAAAGTTTAGCTCATGAATCATTTCTTCATAGGGAAGAGGTTATTATGTGTAGTACGGTGTCGATGCACCGTAAGAAACATGTCGGTACTACGTTGCCTCCCCAAAAGAAAATCCTAAACCGGATTATACCGGTATATACGTATAATCAGTGGCACTAAACGGTCTCTCACACACGTGTACTACACGGGATACGTACGTGGTTAGTACCTGCAGAAGATCACTCAATAATGGTGCACTCAAAGTTTTTCTCATTTCAGGCAGTTCTATAATTGAAAGTAAATACAAACGCCCGTATCATTGTCATACGTCCGTCCTTGAGTTAAGTCACGTCTCAAGGTACGTGATCGTGTTTCAACACCACACGACAGGGAACCCGAGTATGTCATGAACGGGTCGTCACGGTTGGGAATGTTATCAACCCAACGGATACCACCTACTGCCCTGCAGGGCACGCCGATGGCAAGCGCTGCGTATGTCCTCCTGGGCTATTTCCAGACGAACACACTATCGCGTTACTGACCACGCGATGGGGTCTCCACTTACTTGCCTAATGCACGCTAGGGATCAGCGTTTCATATGAGCTCAGGAACATGAAGAGTTCAAGAGTTTCATATTAACATCTCACACCAAGCTGTGAGATCTAGCCCTGAACCACTTTCCTCGTCAGGGGAGCTAACCGAAATTGAACCGCTTTCGGTGGCGTTCCTTACCATTCTTACCAGAACGTAGGTGCATCGTTACAGAATCAAAATTCAGATTTATAACACATAAGTTAGTTCTGCCACTTTAAATAACTATACTACTATAGTCCTTATGTGGGCCTAATATCGTTTCCTCACCGTATCCTAAGTTTTTGTCGTAATACAATCCCTATTCCGTGTGCTATTACCAATGCGTCTCTGATACCACGCTGTGAGGACCCCGCCATCCCGATTACTCACGGGGACAGAGCACCTCGCCCGGGAATCGCATTGGGTGGTGCCGTGCGATGCGGCACCCAACAGCACACATAATAAAACATCATATTACATAAAACAAGCGGAAGCTTACAAAGTGTTGATTTTACAAATACTTCTCAAAATATGCTACAGCGGAAGACTATTACAACTCACGTCTCATACCTATGCTAAGCAAAAGAGAAGGTGTCCAGCCCGCGGACCCTTCTCGCTAGCAACACTGTCATGATAGCAGCGGCAGGGGTTGCCATGAGTTCACCACTCGGGGAGTTCCGAGCCTCATCGGGCACCCATACATCACAGCGTACAGTGATTACCTGCAAAACAACTTGTGCAGTATCTGTGAGCACGAAGCTCAGCAAGACTGACCCGTCACCCTAGCCATGAAACTCTACATGATGGAAATAGAGGGCTGATTATAGCATCTTTCATAAACGATGAACTTGAGCTAAAGGAGAGTCCTTACTTCCAGTTTTAAGCAACTTTTATAGACCTCGCGCAACTTACATCGAGACTCCACAATCAAACAAGAAACGCTTCATCTCGATGTCACTTGCCCGAGGTGAAAGTAACTTTAGTGAGCTATCCTAGACTCAAACGAACCTTGCGCCATTAACGTCGAGACTCCACAATCAAACAAGAAACGCTTTGCCTCGACGCTACTAGGCCAAGGTGGAAATTAAATTTAGTGAAGTGTTGCTCGTTCCTCATCTCCATTATGAGGATTACCCACGAAGCATATTAAACGTTTCCCAGTTTATTACTACGTCACGACTCAGTGTACAAGTATGCTCACTACCGCGAGCAACGGTGATTGCAATCAAAAACACCCGGCTGACACGACACGTACGCCCGTACTCGACGTTGCACACAGCAACCGTCACTGACGCCGTACGTGGCCACCTTTCACACGACACCCAAATGTTGAACCGGTCCCACCGACTGGGATTAAGTCTCTCTACGGCAAACCCTCGTAGAGCCGACTTCTCTATCCTTTCAGCATCGGCATCAGACGGTGAGGTATGCCTCGACACCCAGGTTAACATGTTACATCGGTTTCCTGGGTCCCATATTGCCAGTATGCATCCGGTACACATCTCAAACTTGTCCAGCGGGGCCGCACACGAGAACGGGCCTTAATCGACTCAGACCTAGACTAGGCTCACAGGACCACGTCCTTGACCTTCCATCCACTGCCCGGTCTCCATTCCCAACTATGAGGATCAATTCCCAACTCTTCCGATTGATCCCCCCTTAACCCTGTTTCACGAGTAGGAATCTGCCTACTCGAGTTATGCCTCTTTTAATCCACTTTTTGTTGAGATCAGCAGTTATAATTAATTGATAACATACCATATCCTGCGTTTAAACTCCAGGGTTTTCTGGTTCATGCATTTGGAGTGTCATACCACCTAGACTTAATGCAATATATAAAATGCTAGACGTATAAAGTGAATACAAATAAAAACTTGTAAGTTTTGATGTAAACCGGGGCTTGCCTTTGTTTTGCAGGTGACTTATATATATATGCAGTTAGTGAAGACCACTTGGTGCTTGATCAACCTCTTTCCTCCTTCCTTGATTTCTACTCCGATGACTTCAACTCCTCCACGTAGATACTACACGTGATGAATATGCATATCGTTTAATTGTAAAGACTTTGCTACAAGTCCTAATAACAGGTTTTCAAAAACTGGAACTCTGTTTAAGAATTTAAAATGACACTGGTGCTAGTGGTTTAGGTTTGGATCTAAACACATGATTAAATGCTAAGTGGTTTTCCCCCTCTTCTATATTGATCACCTAAAGAGGTTAAAAAGAACAGGGGTGATCCAGGGCTCCAATGGAGCTGAGAATTTTTATGTGAGTTCCTTGTCACAAGAAAGTCCTATGGACCAAAAATTAGCACTTTTCATTGAGTGGTTTGGTCAGAATAATTTTCTAAGCAATTAAGCAAAGAAGAATTAATTCTGAGATCCCACCCATGTTCATGCAAAACTTAGTGAACTAAAATTTCAATTATAGCTCATATAGTTTGCATGAATTTTCCTAGCATTTTTGGAGCTAAGAAATGGCTAGAACTGAATTTCCAAGTTTTGGAAATTCTCTGAAATGGTTTCTGTATTCATTTGAATACAGAAACTTAAAATCAGAATTAACCTAACTAAATCAACTCCAAATGAGTTGAGAATTTTACAGGTGTTCACTAATACCCTAAAGACTATTCTGGCAAAATTTGAGGATTTTTGGATTAACCAAACTCCCTCTAAAATTCTTTTGCTAGAAAGCTTTAAAGAATTTTACAGAATTAAGTAAAGGGTTTCATACAAATTGGGTTTCATATTTGGATAGTACTCTATCAGAGGAATCCAAAGAAATTTGTTTCAAAATTTTTGGATTCTCCTACCCAAAGTTGTAGCTATTCAAAGTTTGAATTGAAAACTGAAATTCCCCAAAATGTTCAAATACTGGCTGTGGGTCCGGGGACAGGTGTCACGCGTCGGGGCAAGCCACACGAGGCTACTGAGTATTTCCCGCGCCTCCACACGCGATCCCCGCGCCACAGCCGATCAGAACTCCGACTCCCGGTCGTTGACAGGCGAGACCCGCCGGGTCGTCTTCTACCTCTGGCCCCCGCGCCCGCGCGCCGCCGGGCTCGCCGGAGTTCGACGGATTCCGGCCTCCCGGCCATCCCCCGGGCTCTCCCTTGCTGCTAGGGCCTTATTTCACGTGCTGAACACGATGGAACCCTCTTCCCCGGCTGGCGATGGCTCTAACCTAGCTGTCCACGGCGCGGCGGCTCTGGACCGGTTCGGCAACGTCGCCCGGTCATCCTAGCCTACCCAGACCTCGGTGGAACGGCGCTACAGCACCAGTGGACTATGGGGATGCTCGACCTAGCCTCAAAACTGCTCGGGACCGGCGGCTAACGGTGTCTCACCGTGCACCCGAAACCTCCTCCGCGTTTGAGGTCGGAACTTTTGGATTTCATGCGGTCTACGTGCATCTTTCCAACTAGGGTTGTGAAGGACTACTAATCTCCGTTTAGTGGCGGTCCTGTGTGCAAAGTTTCACGGCCTAAGAACGAGAGGGATGATCAAATTTGGTATTACCATATCAGAAGGTCGGATGGTGCCCGACGGCGATCTTTTCCCAAATTCGAGCCCGGTAGATCATCTCATGGCTTGAGCTTCGGGGACGAGCATCAGGGGCTCCCAGCGCATCCGAGAGTGCTCTAGCTCGGGCCTGAGAAGCTCTCGGTGGGGCTGTCCACGTGAGACCAGCTCCGGTTCTCCGCCGGACAGCTCTGTTTCTCGGCGCTGTTTGCCGAATTGTGCGCGCCACAGGCTAGGGCCTTCGGTGTTGTGGGGCTGGTGTGGTAGAGCAGGCGCAGGCGCTGATTTTCTGTACTGCCGGCGCGCACAACCGAGGCTTGGTTGGGGCTGGCGATCGGGGAGAAAGGAGTGCGGCGGTGAGCGCCGGTTGCTGTTTGCGCGTGAGAGGAACAGCCAGCGCGCGATCAAAACGAAGATGGCAACGTGCTGCAGCTGGTCCCGGGGTAAAGATCAGGTCGGCGCTAGCTGGAGCAGGAGGTGGAGCCTCGGTCGACGGGGGCGGTCGCTCGGTGTCGCCCGCGGGTGAAACCCCGGTGGAGTGAGGAAACAGAGAAAAGACTTAAGGGTTAAGTCTACTCATTCCTATGACATGTGGGCCCCACAATTCAGTACCTCTTTTCCTCAAAATATCCCCAAAGTTTGACAATTATCCAACCCAATTGTTTGAAAATTGGAAACTGAGCTCATTTGACAAGTTTGGACAAATTCCATGCAAATTCAAATGTTCATTTGAATTCTTTGCACATTTGAATCCCTTTGGAAAAATGGGCAGCAAATCTTTTCAAAAATAATTGAAACTTTGCCTCCCCACTAATTTGGACCTAAGGAATCCAAATATGCCACTTGATTCTTGTGTTAGCTGCTGCAAACAATAGTTTGGACACAAACAGTTTTTAATTTCCATTGTGTCTTCCCCTCACTTGAAGTTTGAATCTACATTTAGTTCATCACTGATTTTTAAACCCTTCCATTGCACTTGAGCTCTTCATTTCTGTGGTTTTAATCCACATTAGGTCCATCCATGCAATAGCCCTAAGTTTGTTTAGAAGAATCTCACCTATGTTATCACATGTGGGAAAAAGTTTCAACTAAGCCCCTTTTTCATACACATGACTTCAACATTTGTGCAAACTCATGTTTCTTTGTATTAACATTTTTGGGACCTTTACAACTATGCATTAATCTTAAGCCTTAGCTTTGATTAGCAACCTATCTTACTAAGTGATAATCCCACCATCATCATAATTAAGTCATTAATGTTAGGTTACACCACCCAACAACCTCTTTCGACTCACATCCATGTTTCTCTAGTCATGGACAAGTCCAAGCCGATCTTGACCGTGAGCACGGCTGTCATGATAGTTTGGTTCTCTGCAGAGATTGTACCACTTTACCCACAAGTAGTGATTTCATCCCCTGTTGTCAGGTTGACTAAGAAACCCCCTGATATCTGTGGTTGCAAGCCACATTACACACTTCCTTTGGTGTGCGATCAGGAGATCACTACATGGCCCTTACAAAGGATCTACCGGCAAGTACAAGCCCACTGAGGTTTCACCGCTGCAGTTCCTGGGAGTAACCCTCCCCTGCAGAAGCCCCCTCTTGAGTCTTGCAGTTCCCAGGGCAGCCAAAAATGGACTCCCATTCCCCGCACCATCCAAATACTCATACTATACCGGCAAACACCTAATTAATTGGCCAAGCTGCCCCATCTCAGTCTTGTGGTGGCACTGTAAAGCCGGGTTAACTGTTCCATGAACCGGTCCTTAGAATCTAAGACAGGCACTAACTTATTCCCGAGTCTCGTGCATGAAGCACCAACCAAAACAACCAGCCTGTCTAGATTCCTAACACCATGACACACTCTTGTGTCTTTCATATAATTCCACAAGACTATCCACATAAGGTTTCATTCATTCTCTAAGTATTTAGCATCGCTAAGCACATAAAATGATAACCATCAAATATTAACTTAATCCCTCCATGGTTCAACAAGGAATGATAAAGGAATATAACTAGGGAAACAAGCTAAATTAGGTTTCATATTGATGACATCATGCAAGCATTCTAACTAATCATCCTAGAATAGGAACAAAGTGGTCAAGGAACACTTGCCTTTGAATGAAAGGTGATTCACTTCAAACTCTTGCTCTTGAAGATTATGGAATAGTTCTTGGGTTGGTTCTATCCATACACATGCACACAAAACAATGCCAAACATGCCATAAGAATCTTAGCAATGCATTTCAATCATATATGTTTGCTTACACACATACATCCATTGATTTCATGTCATTTCATGTGATTTGAAATAAAAATAAGTTTCACATGGGCACCTATATCCTTCTACTTTATCTTTGTTATAGCCAGACACTCATTTTCAATTTGTGGGGTGATTTGAAATAATTTCTAGAATCGTATGTGTATATATGATAAATTTTATAATTAATTAAGTCCTAAAAGTCATTTAATTTATTACTATAATCATTTTCAGAACTAATATTACTAGTTTTACACATTTCAGAACCTATTTCTGTATTTGGAACAGTTCCCAAGATTTTTCTTTATTATAGTATATTTTTTATCTATATTTCAGTATTTATTTAATACCTAAAAAATGTATTTTCAGCTATTTAAATAATTATTCTGGACTACAGAAACTTTTAAATACATAAAAATATACAAACAGAATAATCTTAGACTTTTTAATAAATTCCTACAATTTTTCTGAGACCTAAATTGTTTTTATTAAATTTTCAGAATTAATTTGTCACTATATAATTAATTTCAGCCTTTGGAAACCATTATTTTTAATTTCAGAATTTATATTCTGTTCAGAATGTCTAAAAAGTGTTTTTGATAAGTTTCTAACATTTTCCAGAAGTCATTTAGCCTATTTTGATTAATTACAGAATTAAAAACAAACTTTTAAACTGATTTGGGCCAATTTGTAATATTTACAAATTTTCTAGGGTTCAAATTGCATATACAGAACTACTTTATTAATTTACAAATCACACGGGGGCTATTTGGCTATTTTAAACTGATTTGTCTAATTTCTATTAAGTATAGGGTTACTTCTGTGAAAATCAGGGGCTATCTCATACTTATTCAAATCTCCAGGGACTAAAGCGTTAAAATCTCAACGGTTATAACTAAATTGAATGTGGGCCGTCGGACCTGAGATCAACGGCCTAGATTTAAAATAACCGAACCGGTACGCATGTTCTAATCCTAACCGTTCACGTGAAATGGACGCTCCCGATTGCGCCACGTCGCCCCATAGCCTTCTCCCTCGCGTCCGGCGGCCGCGCAGTCGCCGGCGAGCGGCGGCGGTGGCCGGAACTCTCGGTTTTCACGAATTCTACACCATTTCTTGATCTATTTGCACCAGAAGGAAGAGGGGAGGATGGGGAACTCACCTAGGGGGTCTTCGGGGATCAGAAACGGCCGGAGAGGGGTGATCGACGACGACAGTGGAGGATTTCCGGCGATCTTCATCGGCAATAATCTCCGGGCTTGTTTCTTCAGGGAATTTGATCCAGAATTCGCTCTGGAGGTCTATTGAGTGTGTAGGAGTTGCTAGAACCGAAGATCGGAGTGTGTTCGCGGAGAATTGGAATTAGGGTGGTTTTTCCGATCAGGAGGGAATGGGGCGGTTTCTGCAGGGGAAAATGACCGGGGTCGGGTTGTTTATATAGAGGGGGAGGAGGCGGCGGCGGGGAGAGGCGGCGGTTGCCACAGGGGCGCGGAATTCGGCCATGTGCCACACAATTCCCTCACATGCGATAATAACGGGGAGAGGGAGAGAGAGAAGGGGCCGGCGGTTGCTTAGGGGGAAGAAAACTGACGGCTGGGCCCCGGTGGCAGTTGGGGAAGTGAGGGAGAGGGGTTGGTTTCTTTTTTTTTTGTATAATTCGGATGTTACAAACTCTATCCCCTTTAAGAAAAATATCGTCCTCAAGATTTGTAATTATAAAGGAAACAGATTGGGAAATTGTGACTTGAGTTCATCTTCTCCTTCCCATGTAGCTCCTACCTCGGAATGATGTTTCCATTGAACCTTGCACATACGAATTATTTTGTTTCTTGTAACCTTTTCCATTGTGTCAAGAATTTTGACGGGGTACTCGGTATATGAAAGATCTTCTTGTACATCCAACTCATCCATTGGTAGTTGTTCTTCTGGTGTTCTCAAACACTTCTTGAGTTGTGATATGTGGAATACATCGTGTACATCCGACAGCCGGGAGGGTAACTCCAACTGATATGCTACTTCTCCTTTGCGTTCCAGTATCTTAAATGGCCCGATATACCGAGGTGCTAGCTTCCCTCTTACTTTAAATCTCTTTAGTCCACGCATGGGTGACACTTTGAGATACACATAGTCTCCCATTTTGAATACTATTTCTCTTCGCCTTGTGTCCGCATAACTCTTTTGTCTTGTTTGAGCTATCTTTAGATTGTTGCGAATTTCTCTTACTTTCTTTTCTGCATCTTTTAATACTTCAGGTCCAAACACCTTATTCTCACCTATTTGATCCCAAAATAGTGGAGTTCTACATCTTCTTCCATATAGAGCCTCAAATGGGGACATCTTCATACTTGCTTGGTATCTATTATTGTAGGAGAATTCTGCATATGGCAAATTCTTATCCCAACTCCTACTATTTTTGAGAGCACAAGCTCTGAGCATATCTTCAAGAATTTGATTGGTCCTTTCTGTTTGCCCATCAGTTTGTGGATGATATGCAGAACTGAAATTTAATCGAGTTCCCATAGACTCATGTAATTTCTGCCAAAATCTTGAAATGAACTGGCCACCTCTATCTGATACTAGCTTTTTGGGTACCCCATGTAGGCAGACTATTCTTGACATATACAGTTCTGCTAATTTGGAACCGTTGTAATTTTCTTTCACTGGAATGAAATGAGCAACTTTGGTAAGTCTATCCACTATCACCCATATTGAGTCATACCCTGTTTGTGTCCTGGGCAAACTCACTATAAAGTCCATCCCAATTTCTTCCCACTTCCATTCAGGTATCTTTAGTGGTTGTAATAGCCCTGCAGGACTTTGGTGTTCTGCTTTGACTAGCTGGCATGTGTCACACAATGCCACATGCTCTGCAACATCTCTTTTCATTCCGTACCACCAATACCTTGTCTTAAGATCATGATACATCTTTGTACTTCCAGAATGGATAGAATAATCAGAATCATGAGCCTCTTTTAAAATTAACTTCTTTATTTCCTTGATGTCTGGCACACATATTCTTTTACCATGCCATATGATACCATTCTCATCTTCTCTAAATCCCGGGGCCTTGTTTTCTTTGATCAACTCCTTAATTTCTTTGATCTTTTCATCGTTCTTTTGACCATTTCGTATATCTTGTTCTAGAGTTGAGTCAACTTCCATTGCTATGGCTTCTGTGTGATTCACCAAGCATAAGTTGAGTCTTGCGAACTCTTCACAAAGTTGGGGTTGTAGATCTCTCATTGTTAACATGTTAACATGTGTCTTTCTGCTCAAGGCATCTGCAACCACATTAGCTTTTCCAGGATGGTAATTGATTCCCACATCAAAATTGTTAATGAACTCCAACCATCTCCTTTGCCGAAGGTTGAGATCTGGCTGAGTGAAGATATACTTCAAACTCTTATGATCGTTATAGATCTCAGTTCTTTTACCCATTAGGTAATGTCTCCATAACTTCAATGCATATACAACTGCTGCCAACTCTAGATCATGGGTAGGATAGTTCTTCTCATGCTTCCGAAGTTGTCGGGAAGCATAGGCAATAACATGCCCTTCTTGCATAAGCACACATCCTAACCCTTGTCCTGAAGCATCACAATATACAGAGAATGATTTCTCCATATCGGGCATAACCAAGACTGGGGCAGTTGTTAACTTCTTCTTTAATTCTTGAAAGCTTGATTCACACTCTTGAGACCATACAAAAGCAGCTCCTTTTTCCAACATCTTTGTGAGTGGCTTGGCTATTTTTGAAAATCCTTCGATGAACCTTCGGTAATAGCCTGCCAATCCTAAGAAGCTTCGAATTTCTCCGACATTCTCTGGTGTCTTCCACTTTTGAACACCGGATATCTTTTCTGGGTCTACTGATATTCCTCCTTCAGAGATAATATGTCCCAGAAAAGCAACTTTCTTAAGCCAAAATTCACACTTACTGAATTTGGCATAAAGTTGGTTTTCTCTTAGCTTTTGCAATACTATTCTCAGCTGCTCTTCATGTTCTTTCTCATTCTTTGAGTATATGAGGATATCATCAATGAACACTACTACAAACTTGTCCAAATATTTCGTGAATACCTTATTCATAAGGTACATGAAATATGCCGGAGCATTTGTTAATCCAAAAAGCATAACCGTATATTCATACAGTCCATATCTAGAAACAAATGCTGTCTTCGGAATATCCGACTCTCTAATCTTTAGTTGATGATACCCGGAACGGAGATCGATCTTGGAGAATACACATGCACCTCTCAATTGGTCAAACAAGTCCTCAATACGAGGTAAAGGGTACTTGTTTTTTATTGTCACTTCATTGAGGGCACGGTAATCTACACATAACCTCTTGGTTCCATCCTTCTTCGGTAAAAATATGACCGGAGCTCCCCATGGTGAGGAACTAGGACGGATATACCCTTTTTCCGATAACTCTCGAATATGATCCTTGAGTTCTGCTAGTTGTTGGGTATCCATCCGATATGGTCTTTTATATATGGGAGCAGTACCAGGTACTAATTCTATAATGAATTCTACTTATATTCCGGTGGCATACCTTGTAACTCCTCGGGAAACACATCTGGAAATTCATTGACAATCTTTATATCTTCAATAACTACTTCGGTCTTGTTGAGTTGAACATTTCCAGAGGGTACTTGAATAGATGTGAACTCAACCTTTGTTCCATCCGTATGTGTTAGTTCCACTGTTCTTGTTGAACAATGTATAACTCCTTTATACTTGGTTAACCAGTCCATCCCCAAGATGATATCTATCCCTTGTTATTCTATCACAATGAGATTTGCAAGGAATTCTACTCCATTAACTCCTAGCTTTACCTTGGGACATATTTGTTTTGTCTTTATTTCTCCTCCAGGAGAATTCACTACTAACACTCGATTTATAGATGCAATTGGTAATTTGTGCTTGGTTATGAATTCCTTGGCTATGAATGAGTGTGTTGCACCAGAGTCAAACAAAATGGTAGCAGGATAAGTATTGGCAGAGAACATACCAATCACCACATTTGGTGCCTCTTGTGCTTCCTCCATGGTCACATGATTCACCTTGCCACGCACAAGATTCTGTGGTTGAGGTGGCTTCTTGTTGGGGCACCGGTTGGCATAGTGTCCCGTTTCTCCACAATTGTAGCATTGTCCTGTGACTTTGTTTAATGGGCCTTATTGCCTTGTTGTGCATTTGGAGGGTTTGGCCCTGCAGGACGAGGTTGAAAGGCAGGACGTTGTTGCTGCACTTGTTGTCGCTGCTGTTGTGGTTGAAAAGTTGGATTCCTAGCAGCAGGGTTGTAGCTCCTCTAAAACTGATTGGGAGCTATAGGTCGACTCATTGCTCCCGTCGGCGGCGATGAGAAACGGGGCTGACTGTTGCTGCTAGAAGACTGTCCTTGCCAATTCATTTTCCTCTTTCGCACCTCAACTAACTTTTGTCTTCTTCTTTCCACTATGAAAGCCTTGTTGATGAGCTTTTGAAAACTTTCATAGTCACTTGAAGACATGGCATATTGTATTTGCGAGTTCAAGCCCTCAATGAAACAATCTTGTTTCTTTTCATCCGTGTCTATGTCCCCCGGAGCATAGTGAGATAACTGTGTGAACTTAGTAAGATATTCTCTTACGGACATGCTACCTTGCTTCAGGTTGAGAAACTCCTTCCGCTTGTTCTTTATTTCTCCTGCTGTAACATAGTGATTGCGGAAGGCGAGTTTGAACTCATTCCATGAGATACTTTCTGGATCCTCATGAGCTTCTTTGTATGCCGTCCACCAGTCCGCTGCAGATCCATATAGTTGGTGAGAAGCAAAGAGTACCCTCTCACGCCCTGGGCATTGTATGATCTGCAACTTGTTCTCAATATTCTTGAGCCAATCATCAGCTTCTAATGGTTCTATAGCATTGTCAAACCTTGGTGGTTGGGTGCTTAGGAATTCATGCAACTTGGGTTGACGTGGTGCATTCTGAATTTGTGGTTGAGGTTGTTGCATGTTGGTCACCACTTGTGTCAAGTTTTGAATGAGTTGGTTTTGCATGTTCATCATCTATTGTATCACCTCTCCATCAGCTCTGCGTGCAACTCTTGGCTGCCATCCAGGTAAAGGAAACTCCGCAGCCTCATTGTTGTTGTTCCCTTCGTTGCGTCTCCTTCTTCCTGCCATCTATTGTGAAAGACTATGTTTAAACTTAATGTATATATGCTCTCTTAAGTGTATTACGTTGTGTATTTACTTCATCAGTTCTACACAAGAGTTATAAAAATTTCTACTTCGTTCATTAAAAGATCATGGTTGAAGCAAACTAAGCATTTATATTCCTTAATAGATATGTACATACACTAACGAGGTTGTGAACATAAGCCTACGGCTTTCACAACTCACGTTCATACACTAACAACACATTACATCATCAACCTAAACAAGTACACTAATTAACCATTACACACTAGTCAATACAGTACCATACATACGTACTACACGAGCCATTACATGAGCAAGGACACCTATCCTAGTTGTCCCGTAGGTTCTGTGCATCCTCCTGTGGGTTCCCGCCATCACCATCGGGAGTGCTAGCCTCTGACTCAACTGTGGAGGCCTCAAGTGGTGGTGAAGCATGAGGGCGTTTGTCTGCCCTACAGTCTGGAGAGTCCGGAGTCCAAGTGTCTCCATCTGAAGCATAGAGATCACTCACTTCTCCATCCCTCATCCTTATCAGTCCACGCATTATGGCCTCCGTCTTCTTCAAAAGGTCACGTACGTCTTGAAGCTCCTGTTGGCAGTTCTGTAGCCTGGTGCTGACATCGACTCCTACCTTGAGGCTCATCTCCATCTGCACTATGTTGCAACCTTCATGGATTGGCTCGTAGTTGAACACCGCACTTCCACTTTGTCGCCGAGGGGTGTACATGTATTGAGTCCCCTCAAGGCGGCCACGGTTGGTGTAGCTCTGGCAAGTGATCGCTTCCCAAGTAGCATCCTTCTCAGCCTCTGCCATGGTAGACCTCCATGCTGGTGAATTGTGGATCTTGAGTAGTTTGTTCTCATAGTAGATTCTCGCCTATGACTTCCACTCCTCGCGTTCTGCCCGAGAAACTCAAGTGGTGTCGTACTGCACCTCTAGCTTGCCGGTGTAACCAACACATCGAAGGAGGTGTCTAAGGCGATCCACCATGCCTCTAGTGGACTCCCCGTGGGTCTGGTAGGTGGCGGGGTTGTCCACATCCTCAACAGTGCGTTAGGCCAGCTAGTGTCGAGGAACTCGTCCTCCAGTGGACTTACGGGCCGTAAGACGTGTACGTGCCATCTGTTTCAAGAAAAATTTAAAATGTGTTAGAAAATAAACAATAATATACTTTTGAGTATAGATGAGTTTAGACAACATATATATAACTTAAATAATCCTCCTTCTAACCAAATATTTAGTAAAATAGTTTTTAATAAAATAGTGATGTCTCTCCCGTCCATTTCTAACTAGGTTTGCGTCCTACGGGCAACCTTGGCTCTGATACCACTTTGTCACACCCGGTTTTCCATAAGGAATACCCGAATGTATTCTCACATGTATGCCAGGATCAATTGACTCATACATGTGCCGACAAGAGTGTAATATCATTATATTACAAGCCAAGTTCAACGTACAACGTAATATTACATCATAGTACATGAAATGTCAAATAAGAGTACCACTACACTATAACACAACAGCGGAAGACTCTAGCGTGGTGCTCCAGTTCACAGGCGTTGCCCGGGGGTTTCGCCAACCTAGAACAACTCTTCAGGATCGAATTCCTCCTCATCGAAGTCTATATCTTCATTTGCACCTGAGCAGCATATGATATCCAACAAAAGCAAGTTTGAGTACCAAAGGTACTCAGCAAGTGTAGGAAAGAATGTTATGAAGGCTAATAGCAAGGAAGGCTAACATGGTTAAGCACTATGCATTAATCTTAAGCCTTAGCTTTCATTAGCAACCTATCTTACTAAGTGATAATCCCACCATCATCATAATTAAGTCATTAATGTTAGGTTACACCACCCAACAACCTCTTTCGACTCACATCCATGTTTCTCTAATCATGGACAAGTCCAAGCCGATCTTGACCGTGAGCACGGCTGTCATGATAGTTTGGTTCTCTGCAGAGATTGTACCACTTTACCCACAAGTAGTGATTTCATCCCCTGTTGTCAGGTTGACTAAGAAACCTCCCTGATATCCGTGGTTGCAAGCCACATTACACACTTCCTTTGGTGTGCGATCAGGAGATCACTACATGGCCTTTACAAAGGATCTACCGGCAAGTACAAGCCCACTGAGGTTTCATCGCTGCAGTTCCTGGGAGTAACCCTCCCCTGCAGAAGCCCCCTCTTGAGCCTTGCAGTTCCCAGGGCAGCCAAAAATGGACTCCCATTCCCCGCACCATCCAAATACTCATACTATACCGGCAAACACCTAATTAATTGGCCAAGCTGCCCCATCTCAGTCTTGTGGTGGCACTGTAAAGCCGGGTTAACTGTTCCATGAACCGGTCCTTAGAATCTAAGACATGCACTAACTCATTCCCGAGTCTCGTGCACGAAGCACCAACCAAAACAACCAGCCTGTCTAGATTCCTAACACCATGACACACTCTTGTGTCTTTCATATAATTCCACAAGACTATCCACATAAGGTTTCATTCATTCTCTAAGTATTTAGCATGGCTAAGCACATAAAATGATAACCAACAAATATTAACTAAATCCCTTCATGGTTCAACAAGGAATGATAAAGGAATATAACTAGGGAAACAAGCTAAATTAGGTTTCATATTGATGACATCATGCAAGCATTCTAACTAATCATCCTAGAATAGGAACAAAGTGGTCAAGGAACACTTGCCTTTGAATGAAAGGTGATTCACTTCAAACTCTTGCTCTTGAAGATTATGGAATAGTTCTTGGGTTGGTTCTATCCATACACATGCACACAAAACAATGCCAAACATGCCATAAGAATCTTAGCAATGCATTTCAATCATATATGTTTGCTTACACACATACATCCATTGATTTCATGTCATTTCATGTGATTTGAAATAAAAATAAGTTTCACATGGGCACCTATATCCTTCTACTTTATCTTTGTTATAGCCAGACACTCATTTTCAATTTGTGGGGTGATTTGAAATAATTTCTAGAATTGTATGTGTATATATGTTAAATTTATAATTAATTAAATCCTAAAAGTCATTTAATTTATTACTATAATCATTTTCAGAACTAATATTACTAGTTTTACACATTTCAGAACCTATTTGTGTATTTGGAACAGTTCCCAAGATTTTTCTTTATTATAGTATATTTTTATCTATATTTCAGTATTTATTTAATACCTAAAAAATGTATTTTCAGCTATTTAAATAATTATTCTGGACTACAGAAACTTTTAAATACATAAAAATATACAAACAGAATAATCTTAGACTTTTTAATAAATTCCTACAATTTTTCTGAGACCTAAATTGTTTTTATTAAATTTTCAGAATTAATTTGTCACTATATAATTAATTTCAGCCTTTGGAAACCATTATTTTTAATTTCAGAATTTATATTCTGTTCAGAATGTCTAAAAAGTGTTTTTGATAAGTTTCTAACATTTTCCAGAAGTCATTTAGGCTATTTTGATTAATTACAGAATTAAAAACAAACTTTTAAACTGATTTGGGCCAATTTGTAATATTTACAAATTTTCTAGGGTTCAAATTGCATATACAGAACTACTTTATTAATTTACAAATCACACAGGGGCTATTTGGCTATTTTAAACTGATTTTCTAATTTCTATTAAGTATAGGGTTACTTCTGTGAAAATCAGGGGCTATCTCATACTTATTCAAATCTCCAGGGACTAAAGCGTTAAAATCTCAACGGTTATAACTAAATTGAATGTGGGCCGTCGGATCTGAGATCAACGGCCCAGATTTAAAATAACCGAACCGGTACGCATGTTCTAATCCTAACCGTTCACGCGAAATGGACGCTCCCGATTGCGCCACGTCGCCCCATAGCCTTCTCCCTCGCGTCCCGCGGCCGCGCAGTCGCCGGTGAGCGGCCGCTGTGGTCGGAACTCTCGGTTTTCACGAATTCTACACCATTTCTTGATCTATTTGCACCAGAAGGAAGAGGGGAGGATGGGGAACTCACCTAGGGGGTCTTCGGGGATCAGAAACGGCCGGAGAGGGGTGATCGACGGCGACAATGGAGGATTTCCGGCGATCTTCGTCGGCAATGATCTCCGGGCTTGTTTCTTCAGGGAATTTGATCGGGAATTCGCTCTGGAGGTCTATGGAGTGTGTAAGAGTTGCTAGAACCGAAGATCGGAGTGTGTTCGTGGAGAATTGGAATTAGGGTGGTTTTTCCGATCGGGAGGGAATGGGGCGGTTTCTGCGGGGGAAAATGACCGGGGTCGGGTTGTTTATATAGAGGGGGAGGAGGCGGCGGCGGGGAGAGGCGGCGGTTGCCGCAGGGGCGCGGAATTCGGCCATGTGCCACACAATTCCCTCACATGCGATAATAACGGGGAGAGGGAGAGAGAGAAGGGGCCGGCGGTTGCTTAGGGGGAAGAAAACTGACGGCTGGGCCCCGGTGGCAGTGGGGGAAGTGAGGGAGAGGGGTTGGTTTTTTTTTGTATAATTCAGATGTTACACAAGAGATCACAAAATAACCTTTACAAAGGGGCTACTAGATGTATGGACTCACTGAGGTTTCACCGGCAGGCTCGAATCACCATTCTCCCACCCACAGGCCCCCTCTTGTGCCATGCAGTTCCCAGGGCAGTCCCTCTCGACTCCCATTCCCCGCGCCATCCACGATCCATAACAAGCTAGCAACACACCTAATTAGTCAGCTAAGCCGCACCCATATTTGGCCTTGTGGTGGCACTGTTTTCCTGGCATGTGCTAGCATGAACAAGTCCTTATATCTACAGCAAGAAAACCACCATCTCATTCAGCAACATCCATGAATCAAGCTTGTCTAGATCTCCCCCGATTCCATGCTCATTATCATCATCAAATTCTCACTATCATTATTCTTATGAATGCAGTAGCTAACCATGTTTTAATTCAGCTTCCCGTATCCCGTAAATTAAGCAAAGCAAAAAAGGAAAACGACCATATCCGACTCATCAACTTTCTCAGCGACAAGGATGGTTAACAAAACTAGTAAACTCCTATAAAATGGTGTCCCATCAAGTTGACTCAAGCATACACGTTTTCGCAAACAAAACAGTTTCAAAACATGGGATCAATATGGTCAAGGGGCACTTGCCTTGCTCCCATGGCTCTTGTTGCTCAAGCGTCTCGAAGTTTTGGCGTTGTAGTTCTTCGTAGATGGCTTCCTGAGCTTGTCCTTCTACTCACGACCATGCACATACAAAATTTACAGCAATCAAACATCATGCACAAACTTTACTCAAGATGCAATGGTGTAGATGAATGCAAATCCTATGGTGCTATTTTATTAGACCAGTTTGTACGTGTTCTTGCATGTTTAATGGGCTTTCATGGGGTTTTATGATGAACAAGGGTGTAGGGATCAAGTGTGGACGTGGTGATGATCTTGAATCAAGATCTAGATCAATTCCACCGTCAAAAACCGATCAAAACACGGTCTGTCCACACGTAAAAGTTTCTGCTTGAAGGGAGCGAAGAAAACGGATGCGTAGAAACAGCGGCGACATTGTAAGATGGGTAACGAAGACCTACCTCGCTTCCCTTTGACGACAGGGCCTTCCTCCTAGCAATGGCAGCAGCGGGGGCTCACCGGCGACTGAACTCCGGCGAGGGGGGGGGGGGAGTCCAACTCCGTGAGTTGGGGGCTAGGGCCTCCAAGTCGCTGACTAGGGAGGAGGAAAAAGGGAAAGGGGTTGCAGCCAAGGGGGGTTTTAGGGTTCTATTTATAAGGGGAAAAAGAGGAGTCTTACTCAAATTTGAGCTCAAATAAGAGTCCAACTCAACTTTGGATTTCAGCAAACTTATCTCCAATTGATTTGGTGCGGCAGCAATATGGGGGAATTTAGAAATTTTTGGGGAGATTGTGTCGGTACCCTCAGTACCGGGTATCCCCGCGCACAGGAGAAAAACCCTAAGGGCCTCGTCCGCAGGGGCGAGCTCCGAGGGTGCCACGTGTCCAGCGGGGCTGGACCTCCCTTCTCCTCACAGGCGAGCTCCAAGGGCGCCACGTGTCCAGCAGGGCTGGACCACCCTTCTCCTCAGAGGTGAACTCCAAGGGTGCCACGTGTCCAGCGGGTTCGGACCTCCCTTCTCCTCAGAGGCAAGCTCCAAGGGCGACACATGTCCAGCGGGGCCGGACCTCCCTCCTCTTCAGAGGTGAGCTCCGAGGGCGACATGTGTCCAGCGGGGACGGACCTCCCTCCTCTTCAGAGGTGAGCTCCGAGGGCAACATGTGTTCAGCGGGGCCGGACCTCCCTCCTCTTCAGAGGAGAGCTCCGACGGTGCCACGTGTCCCGCGGGGCCGGACCTCAGCCCTTCCGCAGGGATGAGCTCCGAAGGCGCCACGTGTCCAGCGGCTGGACCTCACCCCTTCCGCAGGGATGAGCTCCGAAGGCACAACGTCACCAGCAGTGCCAGACCTCACCCCCTCCGCAGCGGTGAGCTCCGGAGGCGCCACGTGTCCAGCGGGCCGGGGACGCGTCGACAGCGCACTTCGGCAAATTGGAATCGGCTCATTTCAGCTATCTTTTTCCCATTCCCCATCATTTTTATGATTCTTTCTCCATTTTTATGGTTCCTTCCTCCATTCTACTTCCTTTATAATGTTTCTCTATATGAAAAATGTATGCAATGCATGGAAGTGAATTTGAGGGTGCTACAGACCTACCCCCCATATACTGAATCTCGCCCTCGAGATTCGATAGAGTAGAGAATAGATGAGGGAATTCTGCCCTAAGGTTTTCCTCACGCTCCCATGTAGTTTCGGCTTCCGTGTGATGGCTCCATTGTACCTTGCACCAATGGACCACTTTGTTCCTCGTGACCCTTTCCTTCACGTCCAAAATTTGGACAGGGTGCTCCACATAGGTCAGATCCTCTTGAAGCTCAAGCTTATCCATCGGTACTTGTTCTTCTGGTACTCTTAAACACTTCTTAAGTTGGGATACGTGAAACACGTCATGTACGTCAGAGAGGTGCGTTGGCAGCTCTAGTTGATAGGCTACTTCTTCTCGCTGGCCCAAAATCTTAAATGGCCCGATGTAGCGAGGTGCTAAATTGCTGGTGGCGGACCGGAATCTGCTCATCCAGGATCGCAGAGGGTGGTGCCGCACGATGCGACACCCGATAGCACACATCATAAGGATACATTGTATTACATAGAAAACAACTAAAACTGTACAAACTGGTACAATACTCAGTTACAAACTAGTGTATTTATTACACAGCGGAAGTCTAATTTGTACAACTCACGCCCGCCTATCTAGCAAAAGTCGGTTGCCCAGCCCTTGGTCGACCCACACTAGCTGCACTCCTCAGCTCAGCGCGGCGTGTACGGCTCCTACTCAGCCGTGGTCCCTGACGGAGGGTAACCCTTGCCGGTGGACTCGTAACCCGAGTCCGTGGGTGGCTTCTCACCTGAAAAACACTTAAGCAGCAACCGTGAGCACGATGGCTCAACAAGACTTAACCGACTCGCCTAGGCATGAAACTCTATATGTAGTGTGCACAAACATAGGGTGGTACATTTTCAGCAAAGGGACACGCCTACAAGTTCATCCTTAGTACATCTTTTAGCCACAGTTAACAGTTCATGAATCTGAAATTTAATAAGCAATATTTGGTGGCACACATGTAACAATACAATTATATCGTACAGCAGAATTGAATCATAACATTCCATAAATTATCTATGTTTTGACGCAGTGAACAAGCGGTACTCGTCACCGCGAGGGACAGCGAATCTACTCGATATACACCTGCAGGCATACCCAAAGAGCACGTCACGTACGCCCACCCGTGGTGCTGCACAGCACGCTCACTCGATGTTGTAGGGGACAACCTTTCACCCAATAGCCCAAACGTCGAACCGGTCGCACCGAAACAAGCAGGAGGTTCCCTACACGGAGCATCTCTCTATGCCCGTTAGCAGATTTCCACCTTGCTGCCCTCAGCCTACACCTATAAATCGGTGCGTTATGCCTCGACGCCCGGAGGTTTAGGTTACATCGGTTTATCGGGGCCCATATATCCGATATGCCTTCGGTACGTTCAATACTTGTTCAGCAGGGCCGCACACGGATCGGTCCTCAATCGACACAGACAGGACTGCGCACACAAGACTTCCTCTTGCTGCGCCCTAGCCCCTGCCTAGTCTCATTTCACTACTAAAGTGATCTCACATCACTCGAACAAATCCCGTGTGTCCCAAGCCTAACTCGCGAGTAGATTCCAACTGCTCGACTTGTACCGAAGTCCTATGAATCATTAAGCATATCATGTATAATCGAGGTCTTAGACACTACCCTCACTCTTATGAGAAAATTCTGGTCATGCAAGTGGGGTTCCATTCATCCTACACCTAATGCACATCCATACTGTAAAATCCCCGAAAGTGGTAGCAAGAAAATTCAGCTCATATACACTTATGAAAAATGAGGGGAATTAAAACTTTGAATTATAATAAGTGTGAGTTCAAAGTGAGGGTTTAGACTTCCCAAAACTTCCAAACATGGAGATCTAAATGCACAACTTGGATCTTCATAGTCCAAATATTCAACCTTCCAAATTTCAGCTCATTTGGAGGAGTTTTAATATTTGTTTGGGATTAAAAGGAGAAGCCCTCTAATCTGAATTTCAAATTCAGTTTCAAATTCCAATTCCCTCAATTTCAAATTTTGGGTTCACAAATGTGTTCTCCACCTTTGAATGAGCAGCCATGCCAAAATTTGGAAATTTTGGAGCTGGTTTGCTATATTTTTGAGGCAATACAAGTGGAGAATTCAAACTCCTTTTCAAATTCAAATGATCAAACCACATCCAAATTTCACACCGAATTCAAACCCTTTGAATTCAGCAAATTCAAACTTAACTTGGGGTGAAAGTCTAGCCTTAAATTTTGAGTTGCTGGATGGAAAAGATCAGAGAAAGTTTGGTTAAACAAAGGGGGGAGGTGGGGCCCATTTGTCAGCCACCCACAGGAGCTACCGCCTTTGCTCCATTCGGTTGAACAGCAGGGGCGCGACAGCTCCCGTCTCCGACCCACGCCCGAGGTGTGCCGCGCCACCTCCTGTTTCTGCCGCCTACTTGCTCATCCGCGCGTGCCACAGTCCCAGCACAACCCCCCTTGCTCTCTCGGCCGTCCACCGACGTGTTTTCCCTTTTCCCTGCTCAGTTCGCGTAGCCTCGGCCGCCGCTCGGTTGATCCGCGTCGCCTGTCCGTCATCAACACCACTCTGACGTTGTCACGACCGGTTGAGGTCGTAGGAAGGTGCACAAGGCCCTCTAGTTCCTCTCTGATGACAGCCCCTGTCGTTCCTTCGAGCTGGTCCCAGGAACTGAGCCTGAATTCCTCGTTCCATTTTCCAGCTTGCCGCCAAAACGCCGCACCGTCGACCGGCCACCTCAGACTCGTTCACGCTCATCCAACCGATGTTCTAGGTGCGTTGTCGACCCTTCTTGCTGTCCTCCCAGTTTGGAGCTAGGTCATAGCCTAGGTTGGCCGGAATTCAAAGTTTGTCACCGACGGTTCCTTGGAACCGAGTTGAAAGAAAACTGGAAATTCCAGGGCCATATTGGGTTGGGGCTCACAAGAGTGTAGGCATAGGTTCTCCAAGCCATGACGACCCTTCTCGAGAAAACGGCAAGCAATACCATGCAGAGTCCGAAGAGTTCTCCGTGTTTTTCCTCACGGCGGGGAAGAACCACTTCGGTCGCACGGTTAGCTCATGTTTCCAGCCGTTTTCCGAGGGATCAGGGTAGTGTTCCGAGCTCCCCAGGTCACGGTGGTGCTGTAGGACCCAACCGCGGTCGGTTTCCGGGCTTTCCGGGTGAACACCACATCGCCGGAATCGCCCGAGTTATTGCCACCGTCGGGGAGGTATTCCCGGCCAGTTAGCGCCGCCACCGAGCTCACCAAAGTGTTCCTCGTCGGGTTTTAGGCACAGGCGGCAAGGGTTGAGCCGTTTAAGGCACGGGACAACCGTTCCGACGAGGCACGGTCGCTTCTCCGGCGAGGAGGCCGGCCCGACGCGAGGTTGAAGAAGGTGGGGGCCTGCCCCACCTGTCAGTGGCACCAGGAAGGCGCCGGATCGGCTTGTGGCGCCGGATCTGGTGCGGCTGCGTGGGAATAGCCCCGTAGCCCCCGGTGTTGCTAAAATCTGACTGGTCCGAATTAAAACAGTGGGCCCAGCCCAATTATTTGAAATTTCTATTAGAGAAATAATTTCAGGAATTAGCTGATCTTTACAAGGCCATAACTTTGTGTAGAAAACTCCAAAAAGAGTGAGACCAATTTTGTTGGATTCCTCATGAGGAGTACTTCACAGAGAAACCAATTTTTGGCTATGAAAATACCCAGGAATTTCTGTAGAATTGTTTTAAATAAATCCTTTAGGGATTTATTATAGGAGCAATTCTTTATGAAATATTCCCAAATTTGGGCAGAAAATCCTCTTCATAGATACTGATATCCAGTAAAAATTTGGGCTTCATTGGAGTTAATTTTCTAGGTCAAATTACCTTCCCATATTCAGCTTTTATTTGGAAAATTCAATTTAAACAGAAAACTTTTCAGAACTCCTGTCCAACTTCAAAAATTCATATATCTCTGATGGTAGCTCCAAAAACGGTGAAACAAATTTTGTTAGAACCATGGAGACTTACCCTAATCAGATCTTCCATTTCTATCTATGTCAAAGCTCCTGATTTGGGCTCAAAATTCAGATAAGCATTGTACTTGTAGGAATTTTAAAGACTACATTATGCAATGACATGTCTCCAAATTTGGCTCAAATCATCCTTAGAGGGTCTAGTATCCACTGTAAAATTCCCAAAGCCAATTAAGGATTTTAAATAGCAGTAGCTATGAATAGAAGTCCAATTCTTATAAATCCTTAATACTTATACATGTATTTTATTACATTTCATAATAGTGACCGAAGTTGAGGATGCACCGGAGCAGTTGGACGTCCTCCCACCAGAAGCTGACTTTCCGTTTAACTCGCAACCAGGCAAGCCCCGGTTTGCACTTAAGTACCTTTTATAAAGTTTTTCATTTGTATCATTTATGTCTAGGTTGAATGTTTGCATTGGAGTTAGAGTGATTGAAACCCCACTTGCATAGCCTCTTTAAATCCTATGGGGGGTTGGGTAGTTTACAAACTCGACGAGTAGAGAATGCCACGCTAATGTATAGGATCTCGTTAGAAGTCGAGTGGTTGGAAGCTACTCGCGAGATAGTACTTATCACCCGGAAAGAAAAGGGGTAGATAATGGATTGAGTTATAAAAATGAGACCCAGCAGGGGGGATAGGATGCAGTGAGCAGAGGTCTCACGTGCTTAGCCCTGTTGGTGTCGGTTGAGGACCGTCCGTGTGCGGCCCTGCTGGACAAGTATCGAACAGTACCGGATGCATACTGACATATGGGAACCAGGAAACCGATGTAATTGGTTAACCTGGGTGTCGAGGCTTACCCAACCGTAAATAGGAGTGGCTTGAGGGTAGCAAGGTGTAAATCTGCCAGTGGGCACAGTCACGCTCCACGCGGGGACCTCCTACCCGTTACGGATGGACCGGTTCGGCATTTGGGTTGCCTTTGAAAGGTTGTTGCATACAACAGAGTAGGAAGGGGTGTGGAATCACGCTTCTGAAAGTGGGTGTATGTAACGTGTTATCCGGGTGTGTCTTTATTGCAATCACCGTCCCTCGCGGTTATTTGAGTACCTGCTTGTTCACTGTGCTGTGACGTAGTAAGAAGTGAAATAAGCCAACTAAAAATGCTGTATTGATCTTAATGTCTTGAATACATTGATTGCTGTAGATATAGAGCTAATTAAGTTTATATTCCACTTTGGGCATCACCACATCGGAGGAAAGTGTTTCTTGTTTGATTGTGGACTTCCGATGTGAGGGCTTCCTAAGGCACATGAATCTGCGGCTATAAAACTGAAAGTAAGGACCAACTTATAGGCGTGTCTTTGTCGCAAATTCCTTTTCCCATCTTACATATCCTTGCACGTAGAGTTCCATGCCTAGGGTTGACGGTTAAGACTTGCTGAGCCTTCGTGCTTACAGTTGCAATATTTGAGCTATGTGCAGGTGAGAGTTATGAGGAAGGTTCCGAGGACGAGGCGATGCCCCCGTCGGGGTACACGGCCGAGCTGGAGCCATGCACGCCGCCGTGATCTCCGGTTACTTGCTGCTAGTGTGTAGCGTCCCCGGGCTGGACGGCTGCACTTTTGCATAGCTAGGATGAGAGGCTACTAATGTACATTACTTCCGATGTATAGTTATATTTTGTTAAAGACTTCCGCTGTTTTATATCAAATAAAAGTTTGTATGTTGTTCTTTATTCTTTTCGTGTGTGCTGTTGGGTGCCGCATCGCACGGCACCACCCTATGCGATCCTGGAATTACGCATGCTAACACACTTAACATCCCGTGGTGACCCCGATGGTCGAAATGAACTTTTAACCCATAAAGTTCAATATTTTGGAACTCGATCTGTGACACGGTCCAGGGATGTATATGTTGTATAAAGTTCATACTTTATCCATATGTGTGACTGTTAGGCGTACTTTTTATTCCATTCTTGCGTCACTATTGTATAGACTGGATGAAATACACCAACATGTGCTGATCGTTTGAATGGTCTAAATGCAGAATGGTCCGGACACGTTCAACACAAGAGGAGGGAGGTCCGAGTCAAGTTCGTGGTGATGAGTCTCCACCTCTGGAGCAAACCACGACGCAGCAGCAACCACCTCCTCCACTGCCAGAACTTCCAAGGAATCTTGCGGAGGTTCTCGCTGCAGTGCTCGGCTTGCGCGACGAGCAAACCGAGTTGCTGCGGATGCTAGTGCAGCAGAATGCGTCCCATCAGGGAGGACGCCAAGACAATGGGCAACGCCAGCCCCAAAAAACCTCGTATTCAGAATTCATGGCGACCCATCCACCGATCTTCACGGAGGACGAAGAACCTTTGGAGGCGGACAGCTTTATCCACACTCTAGAGGCAAAGTTCGAGCTACTACGATGCACCGAACCCAGAAGGCGCTGTATGCAGCGCAACAGCTTCAAGGAGAAGCCGGTACCTGGTGGGCGAACTACACCGCCTCCTTACTGGCTGGCCATGCCGTCACATGGACGGAGTTCCGGGAGGCGTTCCGCACCTATCACATACCTCCCGGTGTGATGGAAATGAAGATCCAGGAGTTCCTGGCGCTACGACAGGGCGAGAGGAGTGCTCATGAGTACTCCAGGTTATTCAACCGGCTGGCGCAGTATGCACCAGGATTTGTGGGCACGGAAGACAACAAGCGCAATGCGTTCTTCCGGGGCCTGAACTCCAAGATGAAGGTCCATCTCGCCCAGAGCAATCGCGGCACATTCAACGACCTAGTTAATGCCGCGATTCTACAGGAGAATGCTCAGCGCGAGCGCGGTTCTTACAAGAGGAAACGCAGCGCGCTGACGAGCAGCAGTGGTGGAACGCCACAGAAATAGCGCGTGGTGTATCGCTCACCATCCGGTCAGAGATGGCAGCCACCGGCGCGACCGCCTCAGTTTCACGGGCGGCAATATAATGCGCCGGGCTTTCGGCCGATGTATCCACCGCAGCAACAGCAGCAGCAAAGGATGGTCCCGCGTGCGCCTCAGTTTCAACAGCGTGCACCGGGATTCCGTCCTCAAGTTGGCGGGACCCCGACACCTTACACGTGCTACACGTGTGGCCGTGTCGGGCACATTTCAAGAGACTGCCCTGAGCCGCGACAGGGCAGGGGTGCAGCACCATATCAGGGTGCTAATCAGCCCCGCAACCAGCCCAAGAAACCAGCACCAAAACCCGGCAACGTCCATCACTTAGCTATCGAAGACGTGCCGGAAGGCGAACCCGTTCTCGCGGGTACGTTCTCTTACCTAGATCATCCCGTAGTCATACTTTTTGACTCCGGTGCCACCCATAATTTCATAAGTCAGTCTTATGTTATTAAATATCAACTGCCTATCATTCCCACAAATAATTCATATTTGATATGTTCTCCGGGTGGGAAATTAACAGCTGATAGAATGGTCTATAGAGCACCATTGCAGTTGGGTGGGAATCTATATCCGACTTCTCTGATCATGTTAGAGAGTCAAAAACTTGATGTCATTTTAGGAATGTCATGGCTACATCGCCATGGTGCTGTTCTTGACATCATTCCACGTGTGGTTCGTTTAAACTCTCCACTTCATGAACCACATGTTCTTATTCTTGATCGTTCGGTTCAAGAAGCTCCAGCCACCTATAACACGGAAGCCACGAAACTTGAGGATATTCGTGTGGTCCGTGAATACCCGGATGTCTTTCCGGATGATCTTCCAGGCATGCCACCCGAAAGAGATGTCGAGTTCAAGATTGAACTTGTACCTATGACGCCGATATCACGGAGACCGTATAAAATGGATCCGAATGAGCTGGCTGAACTGAAGGAGCAGCTCAACGATTTGATGAAGAAGGGTTTCATTCGACCGAGTTCCTCGCCATGGGGATGCTCGACGCTGTTTGTGAAGAAAAAGGATGAAACCTTGAGGTTGTGTGTGGACTACCGACCTCTCAACGCCGTCACCATCAAGAATAAATATCCACTGCCCCGCATCGATATATTATTCGATCAACTTGTGGGTGCAAGTGTGTTTTCAAAGATGGATCTTCGCTCAGGGTATCATCAAATCAAGATCCGAGCGGAAGATATTCCAAAGACGGCCTTCTCGACGAGATATGGGTTGTATGAATACCTCGTCATGTCCTTTGGTCTCACCAACGCCCTGGCACACTTCATGTATCTCATGAACTCAGTGTTCATGCCGGAGTTGGACAAGTTTGTGGTGGTGTTCATAGACGACATCTTGGTTTACTCCAAGATTGAAGAAGAGCACGCCAAACACTTGCATACCGTACTTCAACGATTAAGAGACCATAAGCTTTATGCTAAGTTCAGCAAGTGCGAGTTTTGGATCAGCCAAGTGCCATTCCTTGGTCACATTATTTCGGCAGAAGGTATTGCAGTTGATCCAAGCAAAATCGAACAAGTGCTGAAATGGAAATCCCCCACATCAGTCCATGAAGTCAGAAGCTTCCTCGGGTTAGCAGGATATTATCGGAGATTCATACCAAACTTCTCCAAGCTTGCTAAGCCGATGACTGAACTGTTGAAGAAGGGGATCAAATATGTTTGGATCTCAGCTTGTGAAGAAGCTTTCCAAGCACTAGTGAAGCATCTTACAACAGCCCCGGTGTTAGCTCAACCGGATACAACCAAGCCCTTCGACGTATATTGTGATGCGTCCGGCATCGGGCTTGGCTGTGTATTGATGCAAGGAGGAAGAGTGGTCGCCTATGGCTCACGTCAGCTCCGTAACCATGAGCAGCACTATCCGACTCATGATCTTGAGCTCGCTTCTGTGGTGTTGGCCTTGAAAATGTGGAGGCACTATTTACTCGGGAACTTAGTGCACCTCTACACCGACCACAAAAGTCTGAAATATATATTCACTCAAAAAGAGTTGAATACGCGGCAACGGAGATGGCTAGAACTAATCAAAGACTATGAGATCGAGATTCACTACCATCCCGGAAAGGCAAACGTGGTTGCCGATGCCTTAAGCTGCAAATCCCATGTCAACAATCTGTCCATCACCTCACCTGAAGAGGAGGAGCCAAGTCTGTACTTGATTCCATATGGGGCGTTATATAATCTTGCTCTCATCCCAACCATAAGAGAGGAGATTATGGAAGCTCAGAGGAAGGACATGGGAATGTCGCACATTCGGAGAAGGATGGAGAATGGCAAAATGAAGTGCTTCCGAAGAGATGAACACGGCACTCTATGGTTTAAAGACCGTATAGTGGTACCCCGTGACATGAAGCTTCGGAAGAAAATCTAGGACGAGGCTCATTTGTCCAAGTATTCTATTCATCCGGGCAGCAACAAGATGTACCAAGATCTGAAAACCAGGTTTTGGTGGACACGGATGAAGAGAGAGATCGCAAAATACGTATCCGAATGTGATACGTGTCGGCGTGTGAAGGCCGACCATATGCGTAAAGCCGGACAGATGCAACCATTGAACATTCCGGCATGGAAGTGGGAGGATATCAGCATGGACTTCATTGTTGGTTTACCTCTCACATCTCACAAACATGACTCGATTTGGGTGATAGTCGATCGACTAACCAAGTCGTCTCATTTTATCCCCGTACATACAAAGTACGTGGCCAAGCAATATGTGGAGCTGTATATTGCAAAGATCTTGTGTTTTGCACGGTGTTCCCCGCTCCATCATTTCAGATCGCGGTGCGCTGTTCGTCTCTCGGTTTTGGGAACAGCTGCACGCATCTTTGGGGACCAAACTGATCCGAAGCTCCGCGTATCACCCGCAGACGGATGGTCAAACTGAACGGGTGAATCAAGTGCTTGAAGACATGCTACGCGCTTGTGCCATCCACCACGGCAAGAATTGGGACGATCATTTGCCATTGGCGGAGTTTTCTTACAACAATGGCTATCAAGCTAGCATCAAGATGGCGCCGTATGAAGCTCTCTACGGCCGGAAATGTCGCACACCTCTCAACTGGTGCGAGTCCGGCGAGCGAGTCATCTGCGGCATTGAACTTGTGAATGAAGCTGAAGAACGAGTGCGAGTAATACAAGCCAATCTCAAGGCTGCTCAATCTCGTCAGAAGAACTATGCGGATAAAAGACGCCGCCCTCTCCACTTCGACATCGGGGACCATGTTTATGTCCGTGTGTCTCCGATGAAGGGAGTTCACCGTTTCGGAGTGAAGGGTAAACTTGCGCCGCGATTCATTGGCCCATTCGCCATCATTGAAAGATGCGGACCCGTGGCCTATCGCCTGGAGTTACCAGCATCGCTCGCAGGTATTCACAACGTCTTCCACATCTCTCAGCTGAGGAAGTGCCTCAAACCCTCGGCTGGAATCCGCACTGAAGACATAGAAGTCCTTCAACCGGACCTCACGTACAGGGAGTATCCCATCCGGATCATCGATGAAAGGACTCGCGCCACAAGAAACTGGACCTTATGGTTCTACAAGGTCTTGTGGAGTAACCATACCGCTGATGAGGCGACATGGGAAAACGAGGATTATCTACGCACGTATTATCCGGACTTGCTATCATCATATACCCGGTAAAGTTTTCCCCACTTTGCTTTTCCTTTGGAATCTCGGGACGAGATTCTTTTTAAGGGTGGAGGGATGTAAAATCCCCAAAAGTGGTAGCAAGAAAATTCAGCTCATATACACTTATGAAAAATGAGGGGAATTAAAACTTTGAATTATAATAATTGTGAGTTCAAAGTGAGGGTTTAGACTTCCCAAAACTTCCAAACATGGAGATCTAAATGCACAACTTGGATCTTCATAGTCCAAATATTCAACCTTCCAAATTTCAGCTCATTTGGAGGAGTTTTAATATTTATTTGGGATTAAAAGGAGAAGCCCTCTAATCTGAATTTCAAATTCAGTTTCAAATTCCAATTCCCTCAATTTCAAAATTTGGGTTCACAAATGTGTTCTCCACCTTTGAATGAGCAGCCATGCCAAAAGTTGGAAATTTTGGAGCTGGTTTGCTATATTTTTGAGGCAATACAAAGTGGAGAATTCAAACTCCTTTTCAAATTCAAATGATCAAACCACATCCAAATTTCACACCGAATTCAAACCCTTTGAATTCAGCAAATTCAAACTTAACTTGGGGTGAAAGTCTAGCCTTAAATTTTGAGTTGCTGGATGGAAAAGATCAGAGAAAGTTTGATTAAACAAAGGGGGAGGTGGGGCCCATTTGTCAGCCACCCACAGGAGCTACCACCTTTGCTCCATTCGGTCGAACAGCAGGGGCGCGACAGCTCCCGTCTCCGACCCACGCCCGAGGTGTGCCGCGCCACCTCCTGTTTCTGCCGCCTACTTGATGATCCGCGCGTGCCACAGTCCCAGCACAACCCCCCTTGCTCTCTCGGCCGTCCACCGACGTGTTTTCCCTTTTCCCTGCTCAGTTCGCGTAGCCTCGGCCGCTGCTCGGTTGATCCGCGTCGCCTGTCCGTCATCGACACCACTACGACGTTGTCACGACCGGTTGAGGTCGTAGGAAGGTGCGCAAGGCCCTCTAGTTCCTCTCTGACGACAGCCCCTGTCGTTCCTTCGAGCTGGTCCCGAGAACTGAGCCTGAATTCCTCGTTCCATTTTCCAGCTTGCCGCCAAGACGCCGCACCGTCGACCGGCCACCTCAGACTCGTTCACGCTCATCCAACCGGTGTTCTAGGTGCGTTGTTGACCCTTCTTGCTGTCCTCCCAGTTTGGAGGTAGGTCATAGCCTAGGTTGGCTGGAATTCGAAGTTTGTCGGGAAATTCCAGGGCCATATTGGGTTGGGGCTCACAAGAGTGTAGGCATAGGTTCTCCAAGCCATGACGACCCTTCTCGAGCAAACGGCAAGCAATACCATGCAGAGTCCGAAGAGTTCTCCGTGTTTTTCCTCACGGCGGGGAAGAACCACTTCGGTCGCACGGTGAGCTCATGTTTCCAGCCGTTTTCCGAGGGATCAGGGTAGTGTTCCGAGCTCCCCAGGTCACGGTGGTGCTGTAGGACCCAACCGCGGTCGGTTTCCAGGCTTGCCGGGCGAACACCACGTCGCCGTAGTCGCCCGAGTTACTGCCACCGTCGGGGAGGTATTCCCGGCCAGTTAGCGCCGCCACCGAGCTCTCCAAAGTGTTCCTCGTCGGGTTTTGGGCACAGACGGCGAGGGTTGAGCCGTTTAAGACATGGGACAGCCGTTCCGACGAGGCACGGTCGCTTCTCCGGCGAGGAGGCCGGCCGGGCGCGAGGTTGAAGAAGGTGGGGGCCTGCCCCACCTGTCAGTGGCACCAGGAAGGCGCCGGATCGGCTTGTGGCGCCGGATCTGGTGCGGTTGTGCGGGAATAACCCCGTAGCCCCCGGTGTTGCTAAAATCTGACTGGTCCGAATTAAAACAGTGGGCCCAGCCCAATTATTTGAAGTTTCTATTAGAGAAATAATTCCAGGAATTAGCTGATCTTTACAAGGCCATAACTTTGTGTAGAAAACTCCAAAAAGAGTGAGACCAATTTTGTTGGATTCCTCATGAGGAGTAATTCACAGAGAAACCAATTTTCGGCTATGAAAATACCCAGGAATTTCTGTAGAATTGTTTTTATTAAATCCTTTAGGGATTTATTATAGGAGCAATTCTTTATGAAATATTCCCAAATTTGGGCAGCAAATCCTCTTCATAGATAATGATCTCCAGTAAAAATTTGGGCTTCATTGGATTTTATTTGCTAGGTCAAATTACCTTCCCATGTTCAGCTTTTATTTGGAAAATTCAATTTAAACAGAAAACTTTTCAGAACTCCTATCCAACTTCAAAAATTCATATCTTTCTTATGGTAGCTCCAAAAACGGTGAAACAAATTTTTTTAGAACCATGGAGACTTACCCTAATCAGATCTTCCATTTTTAGCTATGTCAAAGCTCCTGATTTGGGCTCAAAATTCAGATAAGCATTGTACTTGTAGGAATTTTAAAGACTACATTATACAATGACATGTCTCCAAATTTGGCTCAAATCATCCTTAGAGGGTCTAGTATCCACTGTAAAATTCCCAAAGCCAATTAAGGATTTTAAATAGCAGTAGCTATGAATAGAAGTCCAATTCTTATAAATCCTTAATACTTATACATGTATTTTATTACATTTCATAATAGTGACCGAAGTTGAGGACGCACCGGAGCTGTTGGACATCCTCCCACCAGAAGCTGACTTTCCGTTTAACTCGCAACCAGGCAAGCCCCGGTTTGCACTTAAGTACCTTTTATAAAGTTTTTCATTTGTATCATTTATGTCTAGGTTGAATGTTTGCATTAGAGTTAGGGTGATTGAAACCCCACTTGCATAGCCTCTTTAAATCCTATGGGGGGTTGGGTAGTTTACAAACTCGACGAGTAGAGAATGCCACGCTAATGTATAAGATCTCGGTAGAAGTCGAGTGGTTGGAAGCTACTCGCGAGATAGTACTTATCACCCGGAAAGAAAAGAGGTAGATAATGGCTTGAGTTATAAAAATGAGACCCAGCAGGGGGGATAGGATGCAGTGAGCAGAGGTCTCACGTGCTTAGCCCTGTTGGTTTCGGTTGAGGACCGTCCGTGTGCGGCCCTGCTGGACAAGTATCGAACAGTACCGGATGCATACTGGCATATGGGAACCAGGAAACCGATGTAATTGGTTAACCTGGGTGTCGAGGCTTACCCAACTGTAAATAGGAGTGGGTTGAGGGTAGCAAGGTGTAAATCTGCCGGTGGGCACAGTCACGCTCCACGCGGGGACCTCCTACCCGTTACGGATGGACCGGTTCGGCATTTGGGTTGCCTTTGAAAGGTTGTTGCATACAACAGAGTAGGAAGGGGTGTGGAATCACACTTCTGAAAGTGGGTGTATGTGACGTGTTATCCGGGTGTGTCTTGATTGCAATCACAGTCCCTCGCGGTTATTTGAGTACCCGCTTGTTCACTGCACTGTGACGTAGTAAGAAGTGAAATAAGCCAACTGAAAATTCTGTATTGATCTTAATGTCTTGAATACATTGATTGCTGTAGATATAGAGCTAATTAAGTTTATATTCCACTTTGGGCATCACCACATCGGAGGAAAGCGTTTCTTGGTTGATTGTGGACTTCCGATGTGAGGACTGCCTAAGGCACATGAATCTCCTGCTATAAAACTGAAAGTAAGGACCAACTTATAGGCGTGTCTTTGTCGCAAATTCCTTTTCCCATCTTACATATCCTTGCACGTAGAGTTCCATGCCTAGGGTTGACGGTTAAGACTTGCTGAGCCTTCGTGCTCACGGTTGCAATATTTGAGCTGTGTGCAGGTGAGAGTTATGAGGAAGGTTCCGAGGACGAGGCGATGCCCCCGTCGGGGTACACGGCCGAGCTGGAGCCATGCACGCCGCCGTGATCTCCGGTTACTTGCTGCTAGTGTGTAGCGCCCCCGGGCTGGACGGCTGCACTTTTGCATAGCTAGGATGAGAGGCTTCTAATGTACATTACTTCCGCTGTATAGTTATATTTTGTAAAAGACTTCTTATGTTTTATATCAAATAAAAGTTTGTATGTTGTTCTTTATTCTTTTCGTGTGTGCTGTTGTGTGCTGCATCGCACGGCACCACCCTATGCGATCCTGGAGTGGGTGAACCACGGGGTGGTCCCCACACATACTTCATACTAAGTGTTCATAAAGCAAAACTTTATAAAAAGGGTTAATGCAAACCGGGGCTTGCCTTATTGCTGCTGGTCAGTGGTTAAGTCTTCGTCCGGAAGAAGAAAGTCGAGCACTTCCGGAGTCTCCTCGCCTTCAGCGACTACACGTTAGTGAGATACTACATGTCAATTCAAATGCAATATTTAAACTTGAATAAGTAATTACTATAACTCTATCTAACCCTCCCTTTTGGTTCTGAAATTTTTATGGTGCCTTGGTAGGGCCTAACCAGAGTCTTGACCAAGTTTCATTTGAAATAAAGTTTATTTGAGCCTTGTACAAATAAAAGCCTATTTGATCAATATTTGAGTCTCTAAGTAATTCCAGGGGTTTTCATGGCTCCAACCATTACTTTCTGGAAACTAGCATTTGAGATGGTTCTAATGGAATTAGTTTCATGTCATTTGAAGAATTCTAGAGGAAGTTGTGCCCTAAACAAGATTTGAGAAAATCTGAAAAATGTTTCTGTATATTTTTCTATTTTCTCAGGACAGTTCTCTTAATCACCCCATTAGGGGGAATAAATGAACTTGGATGAGTCTGAAAATTTTACTGTGACTCAAGGATTTTCCAATGAACCTCTCAGCCAACTTTCAGAATTTTTCATGAAGTAATCCTCCAGATAAAATTCTTAACAGTTTAAATTTTAGGGATTTAATTCTGGAAACTATCAAGTTTCATGACCTGAAATTGGTATTGTTGGAAATTACTCAAAATCCTGAGTTCAGCCAAATTTGATTCACTGTATTTGGAGCTTCCTAGCCAAAGTTATATGCAAATGAAGTTTGAGCTAAAACTGAAAATTCCTGGAAAAGTTCAAACTCTGCGTGCGGGCCCCACAACACAGTATCGTCGTCCTCCTCGCGCCAACGGCTCGCTGCGGCGGTAATCTCCGGCGAGCTCCTCGGACCCCGACTTTCCTGCCTTCCCCAGCCCGGAGACTTGCCGCCTCCCCCTTTTGGACCACGGGCAACTCATCCCCGAGGTCGGCCGGGGGCTCCGGTCACCGGAAACCTATCGGCGACGAGCGGCAGTGGCGGTTGGAGTCTGGCAACGTCGCTCTCATGCTAGGAGAGCTCAAACACTTCGGTATTTCTCCCTAGAGCACCGTGGCGACCTCCTATACACCGGCGTGGACTCAAATCAGCGCAACAGAGGCCGCAACTACGAGTTCATCGGCGACCTAGGACGAAAATCGGCGCCGATGCAAAAATCTCGAAGAACATCACCCAGACTCTATGAAACTCGATGGTTTTTGATCCTAGAGACGCGTGGGTGAGTCTAGATCACGTCTTTAGCTCGGTCTAGGGAGTAGTGGCTCACTTGCTATGAATTCCCAGATTTTGTGTGGTTCGGTTCTAAACACCCCGACGCACTAATCCACCAAATTCTCTGCCGATCGTGCGATAGAGAGGGCGAGGTTGGTACGGTTGTGATCAGCACCTCAGAGTGGACCTTTTTTGTGTAGCTCGTCGGGCACGAAGGCGCCTGTGCTGCCCGGGGTCCGGTGATCAGCGAAGTCGGCCAGGGTGGAGTGTCTCGGTCGAGCGAGGGAGAAGGGAGAGTGCGAGGACTGCACGTGGTCGCGGGGTTACTCGATCCCGGCTTCTCCCCTGCGCCCTTAGCCTCTCCCCTGAGCAGGAGGTGGCACCGGTTGAGGCAGTCGGGCGCCGGTGCGATCGCGCTGACGCGCGTGCGAGGCTTCGGCCAAAGAAAATATCACCCGAGGGAAAACTTCAGAGTGAAGGGTTCTTACATGTGGGTCCCTCCCCTCTAATACCCCCTTAATCTTTCATCTCTGTTTTTGCTGAAAATATCCCCAGCTACTCACAATTGAATGTGAGACTTAATAACCAAGTCACAGTTTGAATTTGGTTTCCCAAATTTGAAATTTGTTTGGCTAAATTTGCTTCCCATTTGAACTGAAATTCAAATTCAGTTTTGAATTCTTGCAAATTTGGCTCCCAACAAGATGAAGTCCAATGGGGATGAAAATTGGTGGACTAACTCAAAAAAATGTGCTGAGTCTGAATATGAAGGCAACTTTTGAATTGAAGTGATGAAAGTTGCTGCAATTTGAATTTACATTCAAATTGGCCTCTTTTTCAAATGCCTCCAAAAGTGCCTCAAAAAGTGTTGGATTTGCATGAAATTTGGCCTGAACCTTCCCAAGAATATTTAAGTTCTAGGGGTGAGCTCAACCTCTCATGTTCATATGTAGAAATCCTACTTTGTGAAAGTTAGAGCTTTCCCCACTAATCATCCTTTTGATGGAGGTTACTTGCTCTTCACAAGTCTTCACAAGATATCCACAACAAAAGCTGTGGTGTTGTGGGGTGATGAAAATTTTTTGCAAGTCCCTTTTCTTGGGTTTTTACATCCCCCCTTAAAAGAATCTCGTCCCGAGATTACAAAAGAAGAGACAGCGATGTACTAGGAACTTACCTGTGCTGAGACGCCATGAACTCCGGTTAATTTGAGCGATGGAATTCCTCGCTCTCCCACGTCGCTTCTTCGGCGGTGTGGTTACTCCAGAGTATCTTGTAGAACCACAACGTTCGGCTACGTGGGGTCCGAGCTTTCTCATCAATAATTGCCACCGGATATTCATCATATGTCAAATCCGGTTGCAGCTCGCCGATGTCTTCAGTGGAGATAGCAGCCGTATGCTTCAGACATTTTCGCAGTTGTGAAACATGGAAAATGTCGTGAACACCAGCAAGAGATGCCGGTAGTTCCAGTCTATACGCCGCTGGTCCACACTTCTCGGTGATGGCATAGGGTCCAATGAAATGGGGAGCGAGCTTCCCCTTGACGCCGAACCTGTGCACGCCCTTCATCGGAGACACACGGAGGTACACGTGTTCCCCGACGCCAAAGTGCAGCGGTCTACACCTCTTATCAGCGTAGCTTTTCGGCCGGGATTGAGCGGCCTTCAAGTTGGCTTGAATCATCCGAACGCACTCTTCGGCGTTGTTCACCGCATCAACCCCGAATGTGACCCTTTCACCGGACTCGCACCAGTTTAATGGGGTGCGGCATTTTCGACCGTAGAGAGCTTCATATGGTGCCATCTTGATACTCGCCTGATAGCCGTTATTGTACGACAATCCCGCCAACGGTAGGTGATCATCCCAGTTCCTACCATGGTGGATGGCACATGCTCTCAACATGTCTTCCAATACTTGATTTACCCTCTCTGTTTGGCCATCGGTCTGAGGGTGATAGGCGGAGCTCCTAATCAACTTAGTACCCAATGCAGCGTGCAACTTCTCCCAAAAGCGAGACACAAATAATGCACCTCGATCTGAGACTATGGTCTTGGGTACCCCATATAAGCATAGAATTTTCGCTATGTACAGCTCCGCATATTTGCCGGCATTGTAACGTGTATGCACTGGGATGAAGTGAGCCGTCTTGGTTAACCGGTCAACGATTACCCAAATGGAATCATGTTTGTTGGAAGTCAGGGGTAATCCCACAATGAAATACATGCTCACATCTTCCCATTTCCGTGCCAGGATTTTCAGGGGTTGCAGCAGCCCTGATTTCTTCATATGATCAGCCTTCACTCGTCTACACGTATCACACTCGGATACGTACTTAGCCACTTCCCGCTTCATCCGTGTCCACCAAAACTTCTTTTTCAAATCTTGATACATTTTGTTACTGCCCGGATGAATGGAGTATTTAGACAAGTGAGCTTCATCGAGGATTTTTTTCCTCAGCTCCATATCCTGGGGTACGACTATGCGGTCATTGAACCATAGCGTCCCCTCATCATCTTTCTAGAAACATTTGATCACCCCATTGTCTATCTGTCTCCGGAGATGTGCCATGCACTTATCAACTTTCTGAGCTGCAATGATGTCCTCTCTAATAGTAGGGATGAGGGCAAGGTCGTAGAGGGACCCACGAGGAACCAAGTATAAACTCGGCTCTTCCTCCTCCACCGGTGTAATGGTGAGGTTGTGGACATGTGATTTCTGACTTAGCGTGTCGGCAACCACATTCGCCTTGCCGGGGTGGTAATGGATCTCAATCTCATAGTCTTTGATTAGTTCTATCCACCTCCTTTGCCTCATGTTCAGCTCCTTCGGGGTGAAAATGTACTTCAAGCTCTTGTGGTCTGTGTAGAAATGCACCAAATTCCCCAGGAGATAGTGCCTCCACATTTTCAACGCCAACACCACAGCAGCAAGCTCAAGGTTATGAGTCGGATAGTGCTGCTCATGGTTCCGAAGTTGGCGTGAGCCATAGGTGACCACACGTCCTTCCTGCATCAACACGCAGCCGAGCCCAATACTGGACGCGTCACAATACACGTCGAAGGGCTTGGTTGTATCCGGTTGAGCCACGACCTGGGCTGCTGTGAGATGCCTCACTAATACTTGGAACGCTCCTTCGCACGCTGTGTTCCAAACATATTTTGTCCCCTTTTTCAGCAACTCTGTCATCGGCTTAGCAAGCTTGGAGAAGCTTGGAATGAATCTCCGATAGTATCCTGCTAAGCCGAGGAAGCTTCTGACTTCATGGACTGAACTGGGAGCTTTCCGTTTCAGAACTTGCTCTATTTTGCTTGGGCCAACCGCAATGCCTTCTGCTGAGATGATATGTCCCAAGAATGGCACTTGGCTGATCCAAAACTCGCATTTGCTGAACTTGGCATAGAGCTTGTGGTCTCGCAATCGTTGAAGAACGATCCTCAAGTGTTCGGCGTGTTCTGCTTCTGTCTTGGAGTAAACCAAGATATCATCAATGAACACCACTACGAACTTATCCATCTCCGGCATGAACACCGAGTTCATGAGATACATGAAATGTGCTCGAGCATTAGTGAGACCAAAGGACATGACGAGATATTCATATAAGCCATATCTCGTCGAGAAAGCCGTCTTCAGGATATCCTCCACCCGGATCTTTATCTGATGATATCCAGAGCTAAGGTCCATCTTGGAGAACACACTTGCACCCACAAGTTGATCAAACAAAATGTCAATGCGGGGCAGTGGGTACTTATTTTTGATGGTGACGGCGTTGAGCGGCCGGTAGTCCACTGTGACGCCCTCAATTCTGTGGAAAACCACGGAACCGAGAACTAATGCATATGTGTGCCCAGGATGTTTATCACACATACACATACGTTCCACAAACTGAATTCAGATTATATATTACCACGAATAACAGAGTTTATTACAACACCTCATGAGTCTTGGACTCATGCTCACAGCGGAAGTCCTTATTTCTACGCAGCGGAATTCTTATTTAAATGCGGAAGCAAAAACTAATGCGGAAGCAAAACTAAGCAGAAGTGGCTCCATCTCTATTCCCTCCACAGGCAAGGTTGAGAACAGATCACACGCCATAATGCTCTACCCGGTCTTCATAGTAGTCTTCTCTTGCTGTTGATGGAGAAATAATAATGCAAGTTTGAGCACAATGATGTACTCAGCAAGTGCGGGAATAACACATGATATGCAGCTTATAAACAAGGTAGGTATAAAAAGGCTTATTTGCAGAAAAGCAAATTTATAAAACCATTGATAAAACAGCAACTTAACTTTAGATGAATGTAGTCTCAGCCTGTGTTAAATTACCAACATACATCCTTCACTTCCCGTGTTCCATCCGAACATTAACCAATTCTTTACTCATACTCACGAATACCTCCTCGTATTCGCTACCAACTCATCTCATAAAACAACCTCGTCTCGCACCGAGACCAATCTCATGTCATGACCCATTAGTCATGCAACCCTTTCATCATCCAGACTTAAGAATTCCAAACCAAACCATAACCAAAAACCATAACCAAGAACCTTCCCAATAACCATTCCAATAACCATCCCATCTAATCATGGCAGTTTAGCCAGGTGCTCATGACCGTAAGCTCGGCTATCATGATAGTTTTTGACTCTGCAGAGTTTGCACCTCTTTACCCACAAGTTTGTGATTTCGTCACCCGTCGGCGACTGCAGAACCTCCATTATACCAGTACACAACCGTCGGTGTATGGTCAAGAGATCACAAAATAGCCTTTACAAAGGGGTTACTAGATGTATGGACTCACTAAGGTTTCACCGGCAGGCTAGAATCTCCAATTCTCCCACCCACGGGCCCCCTCTTGTGCCATGCAGTTCCCAGGGCAGTCCTCACTCGACTCCCATTCCCCGCACCTTCCATAGTCCATAACATCCTAGCAACTTACCTAATTACTCAGCTAAGCCGCACCCATACTTGGCCTTGTGGTGGCACTGTTATCCTGGCATGTGCATGCATGAACCGGTCCTTAGATCTACGGCAAGTAAAACCACCATCTCATGCTACCTCATTCACAAACCCAGGCTTGCCTAGATCTCCCTCCGATCCATGTTTATTAACCTCATCAGTTACTTATCATCAGTACGAATGCAGTTAGCTAGACACATCTATCTCGCTTCCCAATCCCATGGACTCAGCGAAGCATAAAACAAAAACCATACCCGACTCATAAAACTTCCCAGGTGACAAGGATGGTTTAACCAAAACTAGTAAACTCCTATAAAAAGGGTTTTCCCATCATGTTTGACTCAGCACACACACCTTTTCGCAAAACAAAATAGTTTTACCCAAAACATATGATCAACATGGTCAAGGAGCACTTGCCTTGTTCTTGCGATTCCTGTTGTTCTTGATTCTCAAAACCTTGTTGCTGCAGCTCGTCGTACACAACTTCCTGAGCTTGTCCTGCTATGTAGGATTCACGTGCACACAAATTCACAGCAATCAATATCATGCACAAACCCTAAACTAGGTGTGATGATGCACATGCATACTATCCTACGATTAGTTCTATTAGATTGATCTGATGTTCTAGCATGGCTTGCATGGTTAGAGGTGTTTAGATCAAAGATGGACGTGGCGATGATCTTGTCTTTAGATCAAACTGATCATCGGGTGTTCTGCCCACGAAAACGCTTCTGTTCGAAAGGAATCGAAGAACAGATGCAAAGAGATGAACAACATGATGTCGTAAGGTGGTATTGAAGTCCTACCTCACGTTCTTCTTTTCTTCGGGGTCCTCCTCAGACCGCTTGGTTCTCCTCCGATGATCTCCCTTGTTGTGCTTTCGGCGATGTTTTGCTCGGCGAGTTAGGGCTAGGGCTCTAAGTCGTCGGCTTAGGAGTTGAAAGAGAAGTTTGTAGTTTCGGCCAGAGGTTTTGGGTTCTATTTATAATCGGGAAGAGAAGAGTCCTAATCTGATTGGATCCCGAATAAGAGTCTTATTCAGATCTTTGTTAGATCCTGATGTCTTATCTTCAGTAACCCATTGTGGATTTTAGATCAGTTTCTGTTGCGTACCGGTGTCCTTACGCGTAACAGCCGCTCTAAAACTCGTTACCTCCGTGACGATGAGCTCCGGAAGCTCCACGTGTCCTTCGGGCCTGGTATCTCCTCGTCCGCAGAGACGAGCTCCGGTCGTGCCGCATGTCAACCGATCGGGACCTCCCTCTTCTTCGGAGGTGAGCTCCGCGCACGCCACGTGTTGGCGCCGGTCTTCCTCTTCTTCTTTCCTCAGGGACATGCCCCGCGGTCGACACGTGTCCAATAGAGCAGGACCTCTCGCAGGTGAGCTCCGGGATCGACACGTACCCCGCGCGGATGGTCCTCTGATTTCCGCGAGGACTAGCTCCGAGGATGACACGTGTCCTATGAAAAATGCCTTTGCTTCTTCCACAGCGGCTAGCTTCGCGGTAGCACGTGTCCCACAGGGTCGGACCTCTTTCCAATTGCGGAGGTGACCCCCGAGCCTGCCACGTAGCTAGTTTAGCGGCGGACCTCTCCCAATTTCTCGGGGATGAGCTCCGAACACGCCACGTGGTCTGCTGGCCGTGGAAATTGCCTTCGGTGCTCTCGGTGAGCTTTATTGGCTATCCTTTTGGTACTTGTCTCTGTTTCTACTCTTCTTAAAATGTTTTTCTTCTTCATAAAACATGAACATATGCTGACACCTGAGGTGAGGGTGTCACAAATCTACCCCCCTTAAATTGAATCTCGCCCTCGAGATTCGTTAGTAGAAAATAGATGGGGAAATTCTGCCTTGATATCCTCTTCACGTTCCCATGTGGCTTCAGCTTCAGTGTGATGGCTCCATTGTACCTTGCACCATCGAATCACCTTGTTTCGGGTGACCCTTTCCTTCACGTCCAAGATTCGGACAGGGTGTTCTGCGTAAGTCAGGTCCTCTTGAAGGTTAAGTTCTCCCATTGACACTTGTTCCTAAGGTATTCTCAAGCACTTCTTGAGCTGGGATACATGAAACACATCATGTACGTCGCAGAGGTGGTTTGGGAGCTCTAGTTGGTAGGCTACTTCCCCTTGCTTACCCAAAATCTTAAATGGTCCGATGTAGCGAGGCGCTAGTTTGCCTCTGACGTTAAAACATCGTTGGCCTCGGATAGGCGATACCTTAAGGTATACGAAGTCTCCAACTTCAAAGGTCAACTTTCTACGCCTATTGTCCGCATAGCCTTTCTGTCGTGACTGAGCAGCCTTTAAGTTTTCCTGTATTATTTGGACTTGCTTTTCAGCCTCTTGTAGTACTTCGGGTCCAAACACCTGGTTCTCTCCAGTCTCGTTCCAGAACAGCGGCGTTCTACACCGTCTACCATATAAGGCTTCGAAAGGCGTCATCTTCAAGCTAGCTTGATAGCTGTTGTTATAGGAGAACTCGGCATACGGTAAACTCCTATCCCAACTACGCCCACGTTTCAAGGCGCAAGCTCTCAACACGTCTTCCAAAATTTGGTTCGTCCTTTCGGTTTGTCCATCTGTTTGTGGGTGGTAGGCAGAGCTAAATTCCAGTCGTGTACCCATGGCTTTCTGCAACTTCCTCCAGAATCTAGAGGTAAACTGAGAACCTCGATCTGAGACTATCCTCTTCGGAACTCCATGACGGCACACGATCTGCTCCATGTACAATTCTGCCAGCTGTGTAACGTTGTAACTTGTCTTTACCGGAAGAAAATGGGCGGTCTTCGTCAACCGGTCCACAATGACCCAGATGGAGTCGTATCCTGACTGAGTTCGTGGCAATCCGACAATAAAGTCCATACCGATGTCCTCCCATTTCCATTCAGGTATTTTCAAAGGTTGCAACAATCCAGCGGGTTTTTGATGTTCGGCTTTCACCCGTTGGCATGTGTCGCATAAGGCAACGTATTCGGCTATATCCCTCTTCATACCATCCCACCAATAGCAAGTTTTCAAATCCTTGTACATTTTGGTGCTCCCTGGGTGTATGGAATAGGGTGAATCATGTGCCTCCTTCAATATTACGTCGCGAAGGTGTTTTATGTTTGGCACACAAATCCTTTTTCCTAGCCAAAGCGTACCCTTTTTATCCTCCTTGAAATCCTTTTCTATCCCTTGTCGGATTCTTTCTTTGATCTCCTTAATCCCCTCGTCCATTGCTTGTCCCTTTCTTATTTCTTGCTCCAATGAGGAGTGGATTTCCATTATTTCCATGTTATTAAAAAATCCGAGGTGTAACTGTTCGAACTCTTTACGTAGTTCGGGTGGTAGCTTCCGAACCGTGAGTTGGTGGCATGCTCCCTTTCTGCTCAATGCGTCAGCGACCACATTGGCCTTCCCGGGGTGGTAATTGATTCCTACATCATAATCCTTGATGAGTTCTAACCATCGACGTTGCCTCAAATTCAAGTCTGTTTGTGTGAATATGTACTTGAGGCTTTTATGATCCGTATAGATCTCACATCGATGACCAAGGATATAATGTCTCCAAATCTTCAATGCATGCACCACTGCTGCTAACTCCAAATCATGAGTAGGATAGTTAAGCTCATGCTTCTTTAATTGTCGTGAGGCATAGGCTACCACTTGCCCTTCCTGCATGAGCACACATCCGAGCCCTTGTCCGGATGCGTCACAATATATGTCGAAGCTCTTGCTTACGTCTGGCAATACCAGAACTGGTGCCGTGGTTAGCCTTTTCTTGAGTTCCTCAAAACTTTCTTGGCAGGCTGACGCGACCCGCTCAACCGAGACAGGCCACTCGCCCGAGAATCGCATTGGGTGGTGCCGTGTTATGCGGCATCCAACAGCACACATATGAGGAACAATGTATTACATAAAACAATAGCGGAAGCTTAAAGGTTCTTCTTTGTAAATACTTTACATCAAGTAACTACAGCGGAAGTCTTTATCAACTCACGTCGAATAACTAAGAGCACCCGAGATAAAGTCCAGCCCGCGGACTCCTCTCGCTAGCAACATGAAGACAAGTAGCAGCGGCTGGGTTCTCCGTGTGTTACCTGACTCGGGAGTCCCCGAGTCTCACCGGACAACCTTCTTTTCAGCATCGTTGTTAACCTGCAAAACCACTTATATAGCAAGCGTGAGCACATAGGCTCAGCAAGTCTGACCCGTCTCTCCTAAGCAAGAAACTCTACATGCAAGACGGTTGCAATTGGGTTGGCTAGATTTGCATAAAGGACTCGCCTAAAGTTGATCCTTAACTTTCAGATTTTAAGCCTCATTGTGCAGACCTTGAGCCGAAAAGCATCGCAACTCCACAATCAAACAAGAAACGCTTTGTTGCGATGCTCCTTGCACAAAGTGAAAGTAAACTTTAATGAGCCTATCTCTAGTTCAATCATGGTTGCAATACAAGTTATAGCACAGCCTTATCAAGTTCAAAGATAAACAATTCCAGTTGTTACTACGTCAAGACGCAGTGGGCAAGTATGCTCATATGACCGCGAGCGACGGTGATTCGAATCAGTACACGCCCGGACTACACGACACGTACACCCGTACTCCGAGTTGCCGGCAGCAACCTCGACTGACGTTGTACGCGGCCACCTTTCCCAAGATCTTCCACATTGGACGCAGTCCAACTGCCCCGAGTACGCAAGTTCCCTCAAGGTGCATACCCGCTGTGGTATGTTCTTGAGCGAGTTACCTCCTGCTACCCTGACGCCGAAAGCCTAAGGCAGTTGGAAAAGTTCCACTATGGATCTCCCAAGGTACATCGGTTTCCTGGGTCCCATATAGCCAGTATGTGCCCGGTACACAACTCAAACTTGTCCAACAGGGCCAAGCACGGACGGGCCTTAACCGACACAGGCAGGGCTATGCACGCACGGCCTGCAACCTGCTGCATCTAAACCTCCCTGACCGGTCTCCATTTCTTAAGTGTGAACTTTCATCATTCTTTCTATGCGGACCCGTTCCGAGTAAACCAGCCCTAAACTCGCGAGTAGATTCCAACTACTCGTCTTCTACCGGACCTTTCCTACTAACATTAGCGTAGCCAAATTCCCTCGAGGAGTTGCTATTCTACCCTTTCTCTCATAGGTGTTTCTGGTCATGCAAGTGGAGTTTTCAATATCATCTAGACGTAATGCAATCAACGATGCAAAGCTATGATCTCTACAAATGAAAATGTTTTATAAAATGGTTCAAGTGCAAACCGGGGCTTGCCTGTTTTGCAGGTGACTACTGTTACAATCAGTTAGTGATGATCACTTGGAGCTCGATCATTTGTTTTCTTCCCTCCTTGATCTTCACTTCATGTCCTTCTCACCTTCTTCACGTATATGCTACACGTTATGATCATGCATATGTATTTAATTGAAAAGCTTTTGCTTATAAGATCTAATGACCATTTTAAAACTGGAACTTTGTTTAAGAATTTAAAATGACACTGGTGCTAGTGGTTTGGGTTGGGCTTAAACACTAAGATCACTTATTAAGTGCTTTCCCACTTAAGTGTTGATCACCTTAAGGGATCACACATGACAGTGGTGATCCAGAGCTCTACTGGAGCTGAAAATTTTCATGTGAGTTCCTTGTCACGAGAAAGTCCTCTGGACCAAAATCTAGCACATTTCATGGAATGGTTTATTCAGAATAATTCTCTAAGTGTTTAGTCAAAGATGAATTAATTCTGAGGTAACATTCATGTTCATGTCAAACTCAGTGAACCACAATTTCAATTATAGTTTATAGAGTCTACATGAATTTTCCTAGGATTTTTGGAGCTAAGAATTTCCCAGAACTGAATTTACATGTATTGGAAATTCCCTGAAAATGTTTCTGTATTCATTTGAATACAGAAACTTACAATCTGAATTACCCTGATTAATTCAACTCCAAATAAGCTGAAACTTTTACAGGAGTCTAATAACACCCTAAAGAATATCCTGGCAAACTTTGAGGATTTTTGGATAAACCAAACTCCCTCTAAAATTCTTTTGCTGAAAAGCTTTAAAGAATTTTCCAGAACTAAATAAAGACTTTCATACAAATTGGGTTGCATAATTGGATAGAGTTTGTCAATCTGAATCTAACCCAATTTGAATCACTAAATTTGGAGGTTCCTAGCAAAAGTTATGCTCTTCTAAAGTTTGGGGAAAAATCTGGGATTTGAATAAATCCGGGGAAAAGTTTAAACCTGACTGTGGGACTAGGGACACGTGTCTGCTGCCGGGAGCGCGCCACACGGGCCACAGAATTGTTTCCCGCGCTGTCACAGCCGATCCCGCGCCACAGAGTATCCGGTCCACTGTTTCTGTGCGACTGACGCGTGGGGCCGGTAGCACCTTCGTCTACCTCCCGCCCCCGCGCTTCTGCGCCGCCGGGCTCGTCGGAGAAGCTCCGGGATTAGTCGTCCGGCCATCTCAACTGCTGAAACTCGCCGCCAGCCCCTAATTCAACGTGAGAAACATGCTGGTGGGGTTTGCTCGAGCCGGTAGGGCTCCCAAACTAGCCCGCGACGGCGCAACGGTTCGGACGAAGTCCGGCGACGCTGCCCCGACGCCCTAAGCCTTCTAGGCTTCAGTTTCCAAGCTCTAGAGCACCGGCGGACACTAAGGAACATCGACATGGGAATACAATGGCTCGGAAACGGTTCTAAATTAGGGTTCACCGTGCACCCGAACCTTTCCGCCATAGCCGCCGTCGCAAAGACTGGAAATACGTCGTGCACAGTGTGTTTCACGCGGGGTTTCAAAAGCAAACTGGGGCGTCCTTACGTCTAGCCCTCATGTGCGAAGTTTTGGGCTATCTAGACCATAATCAACTGGAAATTTCTCAGAAACGTACCGGAAGGTCGGTTTGCACCGATCGGGAGAGATTCTCGAAATTCCCTGCCGACGATCCACGGTTGATCCTGAGCTTCGGGGGTGAGTTGCCTGGACGTCGCGCGCGCCCAGAGATGGCCTAGCTCGGTCGTAACAAGCCGCGGTTGAAGCTGCCCACGAGAGCACTTGCTCTTGGTTCTATGGCGGCTGCCGTGGAAACTCGCCGTTCTCGGTGCAGAGAGCGTGAATCCGCTCGGTGATGGCTCGGGGATGTTGTGGAGTGTTCTGCAGTGCCGTTTCGCTGCTCAGCTGCGGCTGGCACAAGCGCTAGGTGGTGGTCGATCGACCGAGAGCTCGGCGGCAGTTCTCGGTTGATTTCTCGCGTGAGGAAAGGAAGAACAACGTGGCCTCGGGGCTTCGGTGATGAGAGGGAGAAGGAGCCCGACAGGGGTAATAAAGCCCTGGGTGAGGCGGTTCCCGCGGGGAGGCGGTCGCCCGAGGCGGTGAGCGCCGCTGTCGGCTCTGCCGACTGCTTCACGTGGGAAGTAAGCAAAACAGAGACTGTGGACATCTTTTGCAATTTCAGTGCTCCCAATGACATATGGGACCCACTGATCAGTCCTCCTTATCCCCTCTCCAAATATCTTCCAAGTTTGAGTGTTGAGTGAATTGAATTATGGGAATTCAAATCTGGTATGCATTTGGATAATTGGGCAAGTTTCATCCAAATTCAAATAGGTATTTGAATTCTTTGTCTTTTAAAGTCCATTTTGCAAAAATGGGTTGCAACTATTTCCATAAATCATGAAACTTTGCACACCCCCAAATTTGGACTCAAGGAATTCAAATATGAAATCTGATTTTTATTTTGGCTGTTGCAAATGAGATTTTTAGCACAACAGTTTTGAATTCCATTGTGTTTTTCTCATTTGAATTTTTGTTTGAACAAATTGTTCCAAATCTGATTTTTGCTTTCTCACACATATGGGAACTTCCCATCCTTGTTTTAGACCCCTCTAGGGTTCCAAGTTCTCAAATGGACATTTGACTTGTGTGAAGAAAGCCCTCATGTGTGTTATCACATGTGGGAAAAAGTTTTAACAAGTCCCAATTTCATATTCATGAAACAAAACTTTGCAAACAAGTGTTTCTTAGTATTCATAATCTTGGGACCTTTACATTCCTCCCCCCTTAAAAGGAATCTCGTCCCGAGATTCAAAAGAGGAACGAGGTGGGAGGTAATTACAAGGTTTATGACAAAAGCTCCGGATAGTTCTTGTGGAGGTAATCTTCGGATTCCCACGTCGCCTCTTCCGGGGTATGATTACTCCACAGGACTTTGTAAAATTTCAAAGTCCGGTTCCTGGTGGTCCGGGTCTTTTCGTCGATAATCTGTACCGGTTGCTCGACATAGGTGAGATCCGGTTTCAACTCGTCGATGTCTTCGGTGCGGATGGCAGCTGTAAACTTGAGACATTTCCGCAGCTGGGACACGTGAAATATGTCGTGAATACCGGCAAGGCTTGCTGGTAGTTCCAACCGGTAGGCTACAGTTCCGCACTTCTCCGTGATAGTAAACGGACCGATAAATCGGGGAGCAAGTTTCCCCTTGACACCGAACCGATGAATCCCCTTCATCGGAGACACACGAAGATATACGTGCTCTCCGACTTTGAAATGCAGCGGTCGACGTCTCTGGTCCGCGTAGCTCTTTTGACGAGACTGGGCAGCTTTGAGGTTCTCTTGTATTATCCGAACTCTCTCTTCGGCTTCATTGACAAGATCGACCCCGAACGTTACTCTTTCACCGGATTCGCACCAATTTAATGGTGTACGGCACTTCCGGCCGTATAGAGCTTCATATGGTGCCATTTTGATGCTCGTCTGATATCCGTTGTTGTACGAGAACTCCGCCAGCGGTAAGTGATCATCCCAGCTCTTACCGTGTTGGATGGCACATGCTCTTAGCATATCCTCTAGTATTTGATTCACCCTCTCAGTTTGCCCATCGGTTTGAGGGTGATATGCAGAGCTTCTAATCAACTTTGTCCCCAAGGATGCATGTAGCTGCTCCCAGAAACGGGCTACGAATAGCGATCCTCTATCTGACACAATGGTGCGGGGAACTCCATGTAAGCACAAGATCCGTGCTATGTACAGCTCCGCATACTGCTTTGCGTTGTACCTAGTATGCACAGGGATGAAATGTGCTGATTTGGTTAATCGGTCCACGATTACCCAAATCGAATCATGGTTGTGGGAGGTCATCGGCAACCCGACGATGAAGTCCATACTCAAGTCTTCCCACTTCCATGCCGGTACTTGCAATGGCTGCAACAGGCCTGACTTCTTCATATGGTCGGCCTTGACTCTTCGACACGTATCACACTCTGAAACGTATTTTGCAACTTCACGTTTCATACGTGTCCACCAAAACTTCTTCCGGAGACCTTGGTACATTTTATTACTGCCCGGATGAATGGAAAACTTCGACAAATGAGCTTCATCCAAAATTTTCTTCCGTAGTCCCATATCCCGGGGTACTACAATCCGGTCGTTGAACCACAAGGTACCTTCATCGTCCTTCCGGAAGCACTTCATTTCTCCGTTGTCTATCCTCCGTCGTATGTGAGACATACCCTTGTCTTTTCGTTGAGCCTCAATGATCTCCTCTCGGATGGTAGGAATGAGAGCAAGATTATAGAGAGCTCCACACGGGATGACACGGAGGCTTGGTTCTTCATCATCCATTTCAGCAATAGTTAGGTGATGGATATGCGCCTTACGACTGAGTGCATCGGCGACCACATTCGCCTTTCCTGGATGATAATGAATCTCTAGTTCATAGTCCTTAATGAGCTCTAGCCATCTTCGTTGCCTCATGTTCAATTCTTTTTGAGTGAAGATGTACTTCAAGCTCTTGTGGTCGGTGTAGAGGTGTACAAGATTTCCGAGCAAGTAATGCCTCCACATCTTCAAAGCAAGGACCACGGCAGCTAACTCAAGATCATGAGTTGGATAATGCTGCTCGTGAGTTCTAAGTTGACGAGATCCATAAGCGACCACTCGTCTTTCTTGCATCAGCACGCAGCCAAGACCGATGCCAGATGCATCGCAATAAACGTCGAATGGCTTCGTTGTATCTGGCTGAGCAAGAACTGGGGCTGTTGTGAGATGCTTCACTAAGGTCTTGAAAGCTTGTTCACACGCAGCACCCCACACAAATCTGGTATTCTTCTTTAATAATTCCGTCATCGGTTTAGCAATCTTGGAGAAACTCGGAATAAACCTCCGGTAGTAACCCGCTAAACCGAGGAAGCTTCGGATTTCATGTACTGACTTTGGTGACTCCCATTTCTGTACTTGGATAATCTTACTCGGATCTACAGCGATGCCCTCCGCTGAAATGATGTGTCCGAGAAAAGGTACTTGATTAATCCAGAATTCACACTTGCTGAATTTTGCATAGAGCTGATGATCTCGCAATCTTTGTAGCACAATATGCAGGTGTCCAGCATGTTCTTCCTCTGACTTGGAGTACACCAAGATATCGTCGATGAAGACAACGACGAATTTATCCAACTCCGGCATGAACACTGAATTCATCAGGTACATAAAGTGTGCCGGGGCGTTGGTCAAACCAAAAGACATAACGAGATACTCATACAGCCCGTATCTCGTTGAGAATGCCGTCTTCGGAATATCTTCTTCCCGGATTTTAATCTGGTGATATCCGGACCGAAGATCCATCTTTGAAAATACCTTCGCACCCACTAATTGATCGAAGAGCATATCAATGCGAGGTAGTGGATACTTGTTCTTGATGGTAACGGCGTTCAAAGGACGATAATCAACACAAAGCCGTAGTGTTTCGTCCTTCTTTTTGACAAACAACGCTGAACAACCCCAAGGTGATGAACTTGGTCGTATAAATCCCTTGCTTATTAGGTCATTCAGCTGCGTCTTCAATTCTGCCAGTTCATTGGGTGCCATCTTGTACGGCCTTCGTGATATCGGTGTGGTTCCCGGTATAAGTTCAATCTTGAACTCAACGTCTCGCTCGGGCGGCATGCCCGGTAAATCGTCGGGAAACACATCCGGATACTCACGTACCACTGGAATGTCCTCTATCTTGACAGCTTCCGTGTGGTTCACTGTTGCAATCTGCTGCCATCTGGCGCCCAGAATTAATATATGAAGACCGTGCTGTGGGGATTTGAGCTCAACGGTCCTGGAGCTGATGTTAAGAACCGCTCTGTGGTAATTCAACCACGACATCCCCAAAATGATGTCGATCTTCAGACCCTTAAGGATAATGAGAGTCGTAGGGTATATTCTACCCCCCAAACAAAGAGGTGCTCGGGAGACAATCTCGCTTGCGGTACTGCTGCCCCCGGGCGAAGATATGAGGTATTGCCTCTTGGCATAAACGGTTTGGAGCTGATGTTGAGCCACAAAAGATTGGCTAATGAAGTTGTGTGTGGCACCGGAATCAAAGAGAGCTAAAACCGGTAGCTGATTCAGAGAAAACATCCCTGCTAGAGCGGCTTCTCCTTCCGGAACATCATCAATCACAGTATAGTGAATGTTGCTCCTTATCTGCCCTCCTATCTGCAGACTGAGGTACGGGTCGTATTGTTGTAAATATGATGACCCGTCACCTCGAATTCCCTCCGGACATTGCCTAGCATAATGGCCCTTACGCCCACAAGTAAGACACGGATGCCTCTCCGGTTCTTGGTTGACTTGCGGTGGACTGCTAGGTACATATGGCTGCAGCGATGGAGCACAAACCACCGTCTGATGCTGCGGCTGTGGAGGTGGTGCAAGTTGTAAAACTTGACCAGCAATTAATCTCTGAGGAGTTGATCGTACAGGTGGCCTCCATCTTTCACCGGGTGGCGTTTGATACACCAAACGGTACTTCTGAGGCACATAACTTGTGCTAGCCTGCTCGATCTTACTCATCTTTCTCTTCTCCGCTTGCCACTCAAGTGTCGGCTTCTGTTGAATGAAAGCCGCGTTGACCATGTCGGTGTAACTGCCGTTATTATGTACGGCCAGCTTCTCCCGTAATATGGCACTCAGGCCATGGAAAAATAGGTCACACCGTGCCTCTTCTTTCGCCACATACTCGGGAGCGTATTGGGCCAAAAGATTAAATCTCCTGACATACTCGAGGACACTCACGTCCCCTTGCTTCAAGCCCAAAAATTCCTCCCGCTTTGCCTTTACAATACCTAGTGGTATGTAACGAGTACGAAAGGCTTCACAAAATTCATTCCATGCTACTTGATGGTCCTCCGGAATGGTGGCAAGATGATCCACCCACCAGTTTCCGGCGGCTCCATGGAGTTGTTGAGCGGCAAACTTTGTCTTCTGGTATTCATCACACTTGAATACTCCAAATTTAGACTCCATGACACGAAGCCATTGATCTGCTTCGACAGGTTCGGTGGCTTCAGTAAAGATAGGCGGTTGAGTCGCCAAGAAGTCTAGATAAGCGTTCCGAGGTGGAACGACTTGTTGCGTGTTCTGGAGTACGCCTTGCTGTACCAAAGCTTGGAGTAAGCGTGTGTGTTCTTGTGTTGCTTCTTGGAGTAGCCTAGCATTCTCTTGATTAGACTCGACAACTCGAGTCATAAGATCCATCCATTCCGTAGATGGTGGTTCTGACGGTGGAATTGAAGCATCACCGCCTCGACGAGAACTTTCGGCCCTACTCCTAGAGCGATTACGAACCATACTGCAAAATGTAGTTGAGATGAGTTAAGCAAGAACTCAGCAGTATGTGAGACTAATGGAAACACGATTATGTCAACACTTTATGAAAGCAGTAACAAAATTCATGTTTACAAAACCCCTTAGTAGGCATAGCTATTCAGCCTATCTGTACAGAATAGACCTTTATGCACATCCTCCAGATTTTGATCTAGGTAAGGGCATTTTCATAACTCGAGTTGAATACCAAAGTTAAAGTTAACTTCAGTATCTTTCCAACGAGTACTCATATGCCCCCAGATCATCTCCGGATTAAAAGTTATGATTTTCCGAAGTTTTGCCAGGATTCCTTGATAAAATTTGCCAGCACCTCCTTTGTACGTGGCTGATTTTATCACAGTTGTATATGTATTACAATAAGAACCTGAACAAACTTTGAACTACAACAATGTTGCACATTCATAATATTTCCAATGGTGTATCATAGGCTTCTTAAGGGTTTATCTACAGAAAGTTATGGTTTAAAAACAGAAAGGTCCAGAGAGAGGTTTTGTTACCGTCCTGGTTCTGGACAGTTTACTCTACTCTGAACTTTCTACCCATTTAGCATGTGATTTAGCTCTGGAGGTCTACAAAGAAGTTGTAGATCACTTGAAAATCTTTCCATAGCTGTATCTTACACCTTAATTGGGTCAAGCTACTCAGAGTTATGCTCTGTTGAAGTCCAGCACAAATTCCTGCCGAAAACAGAGCACTCTGTTTTTGAAATCTTTGAAATCTAATCTTCCTCTCATTTGAATCTTAGCTCAAAATAAGAGTTCAGTAACTAATATTTGTCTCAAACTTCCACTTTTATTTGAAAGTTAGTTCATGTGTCATTTCTTCGAAGGAAAGGGGTTATTATGTTTAGTACGGCGTCGATGCACCGTAAGAAGCATGTCAGTACTACGTAGCCTCACCAAAAGAAAATCCTAACCGGATTATACCGGTATAACGTGTCTTAGGTGGCACTAAAACGGTCACTCGCAAACGTGTACTATTCGTACTACGGTTTCGTGGTTAATCCTGCATAAGTCACACTCAATCATCAGGTCCGGCTGCACACCGAACCCGGTATCCATACAGTTCTTACACCCGTCCGTCATCACTCGCACAGGTGTTCTCAAGCCAAACACGCCTTGAGCTACGTGTTCACGTTACTAACCACGTGACGGGGTTTCCCAAATTGCACCACGCACGCCTGGGACAGACGTTGCTCGAGTACCCCAAACGACATGAGGAGTCGTAGAGGATACTAAAGCGGATCGGGTTACCTGCCACCCGTGGGGCTCCACCCTTCAGCTTGTGCGCACTGGTGGACAGCGCTTACGTGCACCCCCCAAGACATAAATCGTCCCGAGATGCACGATTTTCCGACATAACAAATAAGTTAGGTTGCCACCTTCATATTAAGCTAATAGTAATCCTTATGTGGGCCTAGTACCGTATCCTCACCGTAACCTAAATTTTTGTCGTAATACCTTCCTTATTCCGTGTGCTATTACCAATGCGGCTCTGATACCACGCTGACGTGACCCGCTCAACCGAGACAGGCCACTCGCCCGAGAATCGCATTGGGTGGTGCCGTGTTATGCGGCATCCAACAGCACACATATGAGGAACAATGTATTACATAAAACAATAGCGGAAGCTTAAAGGTTCTTCTTTGTAAATACTTTACATCAAGTAACTACAGCGGAAGTCTTTATCAACTCACGTCGAATAACTAAGAGCACCCGAGATAAAGTCCAGCCCGCGGACTCCTCTCGCTAGCAACACGAAGACAAGTAGCAGCGGCTGGGTTCTCCGTGTGTTACCTGACTCGGGAGTCCCCGAGTCTCACCGGACAACCTTCTTTTCAGCATCGTTGTTAACCTGCAAAACCACTTATATAGCAAGCGTGAGCACATAGGCTCAGAAAGTCTGACCCGTCTCTCCTAAGCAAGAAACTCTACATGCAAGACGGTTGCAATTGGGTTGGCTAGATTTGCATAAAGGACTCGCCTAAAGTTGATCCTTAACTTTCAGATTTTAAGCCTCATTGTGCAGACCTTGAGCCGAAAAGCATCGCAACTCCACAATCAAACAAGAAACGCTTTGTTGCGATGCTCCTTGCACAAAGTGAAAGTAAACTTTAATGAGCCTATCTCTAGTTCAATCATGGTTGCAATACAAGTTATAGCACAGCCTTATCAAGTTCAAAGATAAACAATTCCAGTTGTTACTACGTCAAGACGCAGTGGGCAAGTATGCTCATATGACCGCGAGCGACGGTGATTCGAATCAGTACACGCCCGGACTACACGACACGTACACCCGTACTCCGAGTTGCCGGCAGCAACCTCGACTGACGTTGTACGCGGCCACCTTTCCCAAGATCTTCCACATTGGACGCAGTCCAACTGCCCCGAGTACGCAAGTTCCCTCAAGGTGCATACCCGCTGTGGTATGTTCTTGAGCGAGTTACCTCCTGCTACCCTGACGCTGAAAGCCTAAGGCAGTTGGAAAAGTTCCACTATGGATCTCCCAAGGTACATCGGTTTCCTGGGTCCCATATAGCCAGTATGTGCCCGGTACACAACTCAAACTTGTCCAACAGGGCCAAGCACGGACGGGCCTTAACCGACACAGGCAGGGCTATGCACGCACGGCCTGCAACCTGCTGCATCTAAACCTCCCTGCCCGGTCTCCATTTCTTAAGTGTGAACTTTCATCATTCTTTCTATGCGGACCCGTTCCGAGTAAACCAGCCCTAAACTCGCGAGTAGATTCCAACTACTCGTCTTCTACCGGACCTTTCCTACTAACATTAGCGTAGCCAAATTCCCTCGAGGAGTTGCTATTCTACCCTTTCTCTCATAGGTGTTTCTGGTCATGCAAGTGGAGTTTTCAATATCATCTAGACGTAATGCAATCAACGATGCAAAGCTATGATCTCTACAAATGAAAATGTTTTATAAAATGGTTCAAGTGCAAACCGGGGCTTGCCTGTTTTGCAGGTGACTACTGTTACAATCAGTTAGTGATGATCACTTGGAGCTCGATCATTTGTTTTCTTCCCTCCTTGATCTTCACTTCATGTCCTTCTCACCTTATTCACGTATATGCTACACGTTATGATCATGCATATGTATTTAATTGAAAAGCTTTTGCTTATAAGATCTAATGACCATTTTAAAACTGGAACTTTGTTTAAGAATTTAAAATGACACTGGTGCTAGTGGTTTGGGTTAGGCTTAAACACTAAGATCACTTATTAAGTGCTTTTCCCACTTAAGTGTTGATCACCTTAAGGGATCACACATGACAGTGGTGATCCAGAGCTCTACTGGAGCTGAAAATTTTCATGTGAGTTCCTTGTCACGAGAAAGTCCTCTGGACCAAAATCTAGCACATTTCATGGAACAGAATAATTCTCTAAGTGTTTAGTCAAAGATGAATTAATTCTGAGGTAACATTCATGTTCATGTCAAACTCAGTGAACCACAATTTCAATTATAGTTTATAGAGTCTACATGAATTTTCCTAGGATTTTTGGAGCTAAGAATTTCCCAGAACTGAATTTACAAGTATTGGAAATTCCCTGAAAATGTTTCTGTATTCATTTGAATACAGAAACTTACAATCTGAATTACCCTGATTAATTCAACTCCAAATGAGCTGAAACTTTTACAGGAGTCTAATAACACCCTAAAGAATATCCTGGCAAAATTTGAGGATTTTTGGATAAACCAAACTCCCTCTAAAATTCTTTTGCTGAAAAGCTTTAAAGAATTTTCCAGAACTAAATAAAGACTTTCATACAAATTGGGTTGCATAATTGTATAGAGTTTGTCAATCTGAATCTAACCCAATTTGAATCACTAAATTTGGAGGTTCCTAGCAAAAGTTATGCTCTTCTAAAGTTTGGGGAAAAATCTGGGATTTGAATAAATCCGGGGAAAAGTTTAAACCTGACTGTGGGACCAGGGACACGTGTCTGCTGCCGGGAGCGCGCCACACGGGCCACAGAATTGTTTCCCGCGCTGTCACAGCCGATCCCGCGCCACAGAGTATCCGGTCCACTGTTTCTGTGCGACTGACGCGTGAGGCCGGTAGCACCTTCGTCTACCTCCCGCCCCCGCGCTTCTGCGCCGCCGGGCTCGCCGGAGAAGCTCCGGGATTAGTCGTCCGGCCATCTCAACTGCTGAAACTCGCCGCCAGCCCCTAATTCAACGTGAGAAACATGCTGGTGGGGTTTGCTCGAGCCGGTAGGGCTCCCAAACTAGCCCGCGACGGCGCAACGGTTCGGACGAAGTCCGGCGACGTTGCCCCGACGCCCTAAGCCTTCTAGGCTTCAGTTTCCAAGCTCTAGAGCACCGGCGGACACTAAGGAACATCGACATGGGAATACAATGGCTCGGAAACGGTTCTAAATTAGGGTTCACCGTGCACCCGAACCTTTCCGCCATAGCCGCCGTCGCAAAGACTGGAAATACGTCGTGCACAGTGTGTTTCACGCGGGGTTTCAAAAGCAAACTGGGGCGTCCTTACGTCTAGCCCTCATGTGCGAAGTTTCGGGCTATCTAGACCATAATCAACTGGAAATTTCTCAGAAACGTACCGGAAGGTCGGTTTGCACCGATCGGGAGAGATTCTCGAAATTCCCTGCCGACGATCCACGGTTGATCCTGAGCTTCGGGGGTGAGTTGCCTGGACGTCGCGCGCGCCCAGAGATGGCCTAGCTCGGTCGTAACAAGCCGCGGTTGAAGCTGCCCACGAGAGCACTTGCTCTTGGTTCTATGGCGGCTGCCGTGGAAACTCGCCGTTCTCGGTGCAGAGAGCGTGAATCCGCTCGGTGATGGCTCGGGGATGTTGTGGAGTGTTCTGCAGTGCCGTTTCTCTGCTCAGCTGCGGCTGGCACAAGCGCTAGGTGGTGGTCGATCGACCGAGAGCTCGGCGGCAGTTCTCGGTTGATTTCTCGCGCGAGGAAAGGAAGAACAACGTGGCCTCGGGGCTTCGGTGATGAGAGGGAGAAGGAGCCCGACAGGGGTAATAAAGCCCTGGGTGAGGCGGTTCCCGCGGGGAGGCGGTCGCCCGAGGCGGTGAGCGCCGCTGTCGGCTCTGCCGACTGCTTCACGTGGGAAGTAAGCAAAACAGAGACTGTGGACATCTTTTGCAATTTCAGTGCTCCCAATGACATATGGGACCCACTGATCAGTCCTCCTTATCCCCTCTCCAAATATCTTCCAAGTTTGAGTGTTGAGTGAATTGAATTATGGGAATTCAAATCTGGTATGCATTTGGATAATTGGGCAAGTTTCATCCAAATTCAAATAGGTATTTGAATTCTTTGTCTTTTAAAGTCCATTTTGCAAAAATGGGTTGCAACTATTTCCATAAATCATGAAACTTTGCACACCCCCAAATTTGGACTCAAGGAATTCAAATATGAAATCTGATTTTTTATTTTGGCTGTTGCAAATGAGATTTTTAGCACAACAATTTTGAATTCCATTGTGTTTTTCTCATTTGAATTTTTGTTTGAACAAATTGTTCCAAATCTGATTTTTGCTTTCTCACACATATGGGAACTTCCCATCCTTGTTTTAGACCCCTCTAGGGTTCCAAGTTCTCAAATGGACATTTGACTTGTGTGAAGAAAGCCCTCATGTGTGTTATCACATGTGGGAAAAAGTTTTAACAAGTCCCAATTTCATATTCATGAAACAAAACTTTGCAAACAAGTGTTTCTTAGTATTCATAATCTTGGGACCTTTACACAGGCTTGTGTCCATTGAAAGACTTTTCCCTTCATTAGCAACTCCGTCATAGGTTTTGCTATCTTAGAGAAGTCTTTAATGAAGCACCGATAGTATCCTGCCATCCCAAGGAAACTCCGAATATCCTTCACGCTCCTCGGTTGGTCCCACTTCAAAATATCTCTCACCTTTCCAGGATCAACCGATACCCCTTCCTTGGAGATGATGTGGCCTAGGAAGGATATTTCCCTTAGCCAAAATTGACACTTGTTGAGCTTGGCATACAACTGATGCTCGCGCAACTTCTGCAAGGTTAATTTCAGATGTTCTTCATGCTCCTCCTTACTTTTTGAATACACCATAATGTCGTCGATGAAAACTACGATGAACTTGTCCAAGTACTCCATGAAAACCTTATTCATAAGGTACATGAAGTATGCGGGTGCATTCGTTAATCTAAAAGACATAACGGTATATTCATATGAACCATACCGTGTCCGAAAGGCTGTCTAAGGTATATCGGAGGGCTTAATCTTCATCTGGAAATATCCCGACCGAAGATCAATCTTGGAGAACACTTGGGCTCCTTTCATTTGATCGAACAGGTCCTCTATACGGGGCAGAGGGTATTTATTCTTGATTGTTACCTCGTTGAGAGACCTGTAGTCCACGCACATTCTTTGGGTTCCGTCCTTCTTGTCTACGAAGAGTACCGGGGCTCCCCATGGTGACGAACTTGGATGGATAAAACCCTTCTCCAACTGTTCTTGAATTTGCTTCTTGAGTTCAACTAACTCGGTGACGGGCATCCTATATGGTCTCTTAGCTATGGGTGCAGTTCTAGGTACCAAATCTATGGCAAACTCGATGTCCCGGTCAGGTGGCATACCTGGAAGTTCTTCCGGGAACACGTCCGAAAATTCCTGAACCACTGGAATGTTGTCCAATGCTACTCCTTCAACATGGTTCAGATCCGCCCGTTCGGTTGCTTGCTGAGCTGACTCAAACTCGACACGGATACCGTGTTCGTTTGTCAATTGCACGCTTCTCTCAGCGCATTGGATTACTCCATTGTGCTTGCTTAACCAGTCCATTCCGAGTATGATGTCAATTCCGTGGGAGTCCAAAACAATAAGGTTGGCAAGGAAGTCTACTCCCCTTATTTTAATGCTTACTTTAGGACATACTATATTAGTCCTCATTTCTCCTCCGGGAGAATTAACTAACATAGCACATTCTAAGTGAGATACGGGTAGATGATGCTTGGCAACATATTTGGATGATATGAAGGAATGCGATGCTCCAGAATCAAATAAAATGGTGGCTGGGTTGGAGTTGGCAAGGAACATACCAATTGCGACGTCCTCAGCCTGTTGCGCTTCCTCAGCAGTGACATGGTTAACATGGCCACGAGCATAGTTCTGCGGTCCACGGTTCCCTTGGTTGTCTCCTCCGTTTGGTCGCTGGTTCTGCTTGGGCACGTTACCTTGCTGTCCAGGGCCTCTTTTTGGGCACTGATTAGCGAAGTGGCCTACTTCCCCGCATGCAAAACATGCCCTGTTGCCTACGGCAGCAGGTACGTTGGGGCGGGAGTTTTGAACAGGAGCGCCATTGTTAGGCCGGGGCGCAGGAGGCATGGGCACACGAGGTGCCGGTGCAATGAGCCGTTGCTGTGGTGGCTGACCAGGGCGGTACGTAGGAGCGGTCGATCCATACTGCGGTGCATTGCTCCCTTGGGGCTGGTATGGGATCTTCCTTTTGCACTCGCGCTCGATCTCTTGAATCTTGTTTTCCACCACAATAGCCTTATCAACCAGCTTCTGGAAGCTTACGTAGTCATTGTTGAGGAGCTGAACTTGGATCTCATTGTTCAACCCTCTCATGAACAGGTACTGCTTCCTCTGATCTGAGTTGACATCTTCGGGGGCATACCGGGACAGTTGTATGAACTTGTTGAGGTATTCGTTCACACTCTTCTGCCCTTGGCGGAGACCTTCAAACTCCTGCCTCTTGAGCATCATTACGCCAACAGGGATGTAGTGGGAGCGGAAACTTTCCTTGAACTCAGTCCAAGTGATTGTCTCCGGGTTGGCATGGGCGTTGCTCAAGGCATCCCACCAGTCAGCAGCTGCTCCCATCAGTTGGTGCAACGCAAAGAGAACCTTTTCTCGGTCGTTGCACTGTACAATGGCAAGCTTCTTCTCCATGGATTTCAACCAATCATCAGCCTCCATTGGATCGTTTGCTTGAGCAAAGGTGGGCGGTCGAGTCCTCATGAACTCTCCCAACCTGTTATGAGCCGGCGGTGGTGGTGGTGGTGGTGCCGGAATGGGGTGTTGATTGGCCTGCAACTGACCCAAAGTTTGGATCATGGTTTGCATAATCTGGTTTTGCATGGCCATCAACCTTTCTAGGTTGTTTTCGCCAGCTCCAGGGTTAGCAGGAACTTCTTCGTGGTCATCTTCCTGGACGTTCCTTCGGCTGGCGTTTCCTCTCACCATCTGTGAGAGAGAACGAATTAGAATAGAAGGTTAGAAGTTTAGATAGGTCCTTTCAACTATATGCATCAAGGGGAGTTTGGACTATATATATTAGTCCTTATGAGGATGTGATCAAGTGCCAAAGCATTTCACTCCTCTTTCTTTTTACGTGTGGATATGGGCAACGTTGTCGAGACGCCCCACAACTCACACTAAGCACATAAATAATCATCACAAGGGCCCACTCAACTCCTATTCAAGGATGGTTTCCTATGTCAAGGTGGTTTCAAGGCCAATCTAAGCTATTCATCCTAGGATGCTCCCTTGGGTCCGCGTAGCTTCTATTTAGGGGTATAACTTGCTGTTAACCCGTGATTCTAATGTCAACCCAAGGTTTCTATCTAGGCGTGTAACCTACTGTCAACCCGTGGCTCTGATACCAATCTGTGACGCCCTCAATTCTGTGGAAAACCACGGAACCGAGAACTAATGCATATGTGTGCCCAGGATGTTTATCACACATACACATACGTTCCACAAACTGAATTCAGATTATATATTACCACGAATAACAGAGTTTATTACAGCACCTCATGAGTCTTGGACTCATGCTCACAGCGGAAGTCCTTATTTCTATGCAGCGGAATTCTTATTTAAATGCGGAAGCAAAAACTAATGCGGAAGCAAAACTAAGCAGAAGTGGCTCCATCTCTATTCCCTCCACAGGCAAGGTCGAGAACAGATCACACGCCATAATGCTCTACCCGGTCTTCATAGTAGTCTTCTCTTGCTGTTGATAGAGAAATAATAATGCAAGTTTGAGCACAATGATGTACTCAGCAAGTGCGGGAATAACACATGATATGCAGCTTATAAACAAGGTAGGTATAAAAAGGCTTATTTGCAGAAAAGCAAATTTATAAAACCATTGATAAAACAGCAACTTAACTTTAGATGAATGTAGTCTCAGCCTGTGTTAAATTACCAACATACCTCCTTCACTTCCCGTGTTCCATCAGAACATTAACCAATCCTTTACTCATACTCACGAATACCTCCTCGTATTCGCTACCAACTCATCTCATAAAACAACCTCGTCTCGCACCGAGACCAATCTCATGTCATGACCCATTAGTCATGCAACCCTTTCATCATCCAGACTTAACAATTCCAAACCAAACCATAACCAAAAACCATAACCAAGAACCTTCCCAATAACCATTCCAATAACCATCCCATCTAATCATGGCAGTTTAGCCAGGTGCTCATGACCGTAAGCTCGGCTATCATGATAGTTTTTGACTCTGCAGAGTTTGCGACTCTTTACCCACAAGTTTGTGATTTCGTCACCCGTCGGCGACTGCAGAACCTCCATTATACCAGTACACAACTGTCGGTGTATGGTCAAGAGATCACAAAATAGCCTTTACAAAGGGGTTACTAGATGTATGGACTCACTAAGGTTTCACCGGCAGGCTAGAATCTCCAATTCTCCCACCCATGGGCCCCCTCTTGTGCCATGCAGTTCCCAGGGCAGTCCTCACTCGACTCCCATTCCCCGCGCCTTCCATAGTGCATAACATCCTAGCAACTTACCTAATTACTCAGCTAAGCCGCACCCATACTTGGCCTTGTGGTGGCACTGTTATCCTGGCATGTGCATGCATGAACCGGTCCTTAGATCTACGGCAAGTAAAACCACCATCTCATGCTACCTCATTTACAAACCCAGGCTTGCCTAGATCTCCCTCCGATCCATGTTTATTAACCTCATCAGTTACTTATCATCAGTACGAATGCAGTTAGCTAGACACATCTATCTCGCTTCCCAATCCCATGGACTCAGCGAAGCATAAAACAAAAACCATACCCGACTCATAAAACTTCCCAGGTGACAAGGATGGTTTAACCAAAACTAGTAAACTCCTATAAAAAGGGTTTTCCCATCATGTTTGACTCAGCACACACACCTTTTCGCAAAACAAAATAGTTTTACCCAAAACATAGGATCAACATGGTCAAGGAGCACTTGCCTTGTTCTCGCGGTTCCTGTTGTTCTTGATTCTCAAAACCTTGTTGCTGCAGCTCGTCGTACACAGCTTCCTAAGCTTGTCCTGCTATGTAGGATTCACGTGCACACAAATTCACAGCAATCAATATCATGCACAAACCCTAAACTAGGTGTGATGATGCACATGCATACTATCCTACGATTAGTTCTATTAGATTGATCTGATGTTCTAGCATGGCTTGCATGGTTAGAGGTGTTTAGATCAAAGATGGATGTGGCGATGATCTTGTCTTTAGATCAAACTGATCATCGGGTGTTCTGCCCACGAAAACGCTTCTGTTCGAAAGGAATCAAAGAATAGATGCAAAGAGATGAACAACATGATGTCGTAAGGTGGTATTGAAGTCCTACCTCACGTTCTTCTTTTCTTCAGGGTCCTCCTCAGACCGCTTGGTTCTCCTCTGATGATCTCCCTTGTTGTGCTTTCGGCGATGTTTTGCTCGGCGAGTTAGGGCTAGGGCTCTAAGTCATCGGCTTAGGAGTTGAAAGAGAAGTTTGTAGTTTCGGCCAGAGGTTTTGGGTTCTATTTATAATCGGGAAGAGAAGAGTCCTAATCTGATTGGATCCCAAATATGAGTCTTATTCAGATCTTTGTTAGATCCTGATGTCTTATCTTCAGTAACCCATTGTGGATTTTAGATCGGTTTCTGTTGCGTACCGGTGTCCTTACGCGTAACAGCCGCTCCAAAACTCGTTACCTCCGTGACGATGAGCTCCGGAAGCTCCACGTGTCCTTCGGGCCTGGTATCTCCTCGTCCGCAGAGACGAGCTCCGATCGTGCCGCATGTCAACCGATCGGGACCTCCCTCTTCTTCGGAGGTGAGCTCCGCGCACGCCACGTGTTGGCGCCGGTCTTCCTCTTCTTCTTTCCTCAGGGACATGCCCCGCGGTCGACACGTGTCCAATAGAGCAGGACCTCTCGCAGGTGAGCTCCGAGATCGACACGTACCCCGCGCGGATGGTCCTCTGATTTCCGCGAGGACTAGCTCCGAGGATGACACGTGTCCTATGAAAAATGCCTTTGCTTCTTCCGCAGCGGCTAGCTTCGCGGTAGCACGTGTCCCACAGGGTCGGACCTCTTTCCAATTGCGGAGGTGACCCCCGAGCCTGCCACGTAGCTAGTTTAGCGGCGAACCTCTCCCAATTTCTCGGGGATGAGCTCCGAACACGCCACGTGGTCTGCTGGCCGTGGAAATTGCCTTCGGTGCTCTCGGTGAGCTTTATTGGCTATCCTTTTGGTACTTGTCTCTGTTTCTACTCTTCTTAAAATGTTTTTCTTCTTCATAAAACATGAACATATGCTGACACCTGAGGTGAGGGTGTCACATCCACACACAGCCTCAAGGTCTCATCCTTATTCTTCACGAACAGCGCCGAGCATCCCCAAGGTGAGGAACTTGGCCTAATGAAACCTTTGCTCAACAGGTCATTGAGCTGTTCTTTCAGTTCAGCCAGCTCATTCGGATCCATTTTGTATGGTCTCCGGGAGATAGGGGTACCCGGGTGCAAGCTTGATTTTGAACTCGACATCCCGCTCAGGTGGCATGCCCGGAAGATCATCCGGAAACACGTCGGGGTATTCCTGGACTACGGGGATGTCCTCTAAATTTAGAGCTTCAGTATTACTGATTGCTGAAACCTCCCGGACTGGATTATCGAATATGAGGGACTGCGGACGGTGTAGTGGGGAGTTGAGGTGAACGGTCCGTGATAAAGTTTCCAGGACAGCGCCATGGTAGCTTAGCCATGACATTACTAAGATTGCATCAATCTTCTGCCCCTCAAGAATAATCGTAGTGGTGGGATATATCTTCCCACCTAAGCACAGTGGTGCTTTCGGAACCATCATAGTTGCTGAAATCTTTCCTCCCGGTGAGCAGATCATATAAGAACACTCGGTTGGAAAGGCTTCCAGTTGATGCTTAACCACATATGATGCACTTATAAAGTTGTGGGTTGCACCAGAATCAAATAATATGATGATGGCTTGATCGTTGAGAGTGAACGTACCCGCCAGCACGTTGTCTCCCCCTGGGGCGTCCTCATTGTCGAGGTTGCGAACGCCCCAGTCCGCTGACCAATCTTCTTGACTGGAGGTCGGCCTCGAGCACCGCCATGGAACTGGGCTTGCCCGCTGCTCTGCTGCCCCTGGGGATAGTCCTTCGTGAAAATGGCCCGCCTGGCCACACGTAAAGCGTGTGTAGCGGGGTGGTCCTCCGCTGATCGGCGGATGGAAACCCATGGCGCGTTGTGGTGGTGGAAACGCCCGGGGTGTCGTCTCCTGCTGATTTTGCGGTCGAGGTGGTGGCATCGGCGGTCAGAACGGGGGTGCCTGGAAAGAACGACCCCCGAACTGTTGAGGTCGCGCCGGTGGATGCCACTGCTGTCCGGATGGTGTCCGATACACCATGCGGTACTTCTGGGGAGCGCCACCACCACTGCTTGGTGGAGTGCTGCGCTTCCGTTGCTCAGCCGCCAATTCTCGCTGAGCGTCTTCTTGCATGATCGCGGTGTTGACGAGGTCGTTGAAGGTGCCGCGATTCCATTGAACGAGATGCGTCTTCATCTCGGGGTGTAACCCCCGATAGAAGTGCTCCCGTTTCTTCTCCTCGGTGGAGATGTAGTCTGACGCATATTGCGCCAGATGGTTGAAGGAACGGGAGTAGTCATGGGCACTCCTCCCGCCCTGCTTCAGCTCCAAGAATTCTTGGAACTTCCTCTTCATTATCCCGGGAGGGATATGGTAGGCGCGGAACACCTCCCGGAATTCTTCCCACTCCACGGCATGGCCAGCCAGACGTGAGGCGACATAGTTCGCCCACCACGCACCAGCGGCACCATGAAGCTGCTGCGCCGCGAACAGAGTCTTTTGCCGCTCCGTGCATTGGAGCAGCCCGAACTTGGACTCAATTGTCCGCAGCCAGTTGTCGGCCTCCAGTGGTTCTGCAGCTTCGGTGAACACCGGAGGGTGCATACTCATGAAATCCGAGTACGTCACATCACGGGGCTCACGAGGCCCCCTCTATTGATGCCCCCCTCCCCCCCCCCCCCCCCCCCGCCTGGGACATATTCTGCACAATCGTGCGGAGCAGGTCGGTCTGCTCCTCACGATTCCCCACCAGTACCGCTATCACATCGGCTAGGGTAAGCGGAGGCGGCGGTGGTGGTTGTTGCTGCGGGGTGCTGTCGTAGGCAGGTGGCTGGGAGTCATCGCCTCCCTGCTGGATAGAGCCATCCGTCTCATGCGTGGTCCGAGTGCGAACCATCTGCAACCATACGACAATAAACATCAGTCCCGCGACACATTGCATGCAGTCCAATAAAATAGGCGTAAAACATAATGACATTAAAACATGCGATACATCTCGTATACGGATAATGTAATAACTTTGCACAAGCTACACCATTACCAGACCAAATACAAGCTAGTTAAATCCCACTTGACGGACTCCCTTTTTGGAAGTTCATCAAAACTAGGTTTGGTCAATACGAGACGTTACTATCGCTTGTCATCACGTATACCCCCCTTTTATCTTCAATACGACACAAACATGGTCTCTAGTAAAAGAAGCTTGAGTAAGGCATATACTCAATATTTCACTAGTTGAAGATAACCACTCATTAGTATGTTCTACCTCATTGGAAATACTTAAACCACCTAGGGTACAATATTCTCCAAAATGAGTTCAACTGTCATTCCTCTATCAGAATGACCAGTTTCTACATATCCAAGATTCTGATCTGGTTCTAGGCATTCTCATGACTCAAGTTGAATACCAAAGTAAAAGTTGACTTCAGTATATTTCCAACGAGTATTTATTTGTCCTCAGAACAGCTCTGATTAAAAAGTTATGGTAATTCAAAGTCAACAGAATTCCTGGAAGAATTTCAACAGCACCTCCCTTGGAAGTTGCTGTTTTCAACTCTGGTTTCCACTGAGTTCTGTGCTGAAATTTCAGAACTTTGAATTACAAAGATGTAACACATCTCCTACCCTTTCTAAAGATGTATAATATGACAATTTTAGATTTTTCTATAGTAAGTTATGCTTGAAAAACAGAACAGTCCAGAGAGTATTTTAAATCTGTCCTGGTTCTTGACAGTTTACATCCCTCTGGAATTTAGGCCATCTTAGGGTGTGATTCAGCTCTGGGAGTCTACAACAAAGTTGTAGAGTGCTTAAACACCTTTCCATAACTATATCCCACACCCCCATTGGCTAAAGGATCTGTGAGTTATGCTCTGTTAAAGTTCAGAAAACTTGCTGCCCAAAACAGAGCACTCTATTTTTCAATCCTTTGGAACTACACCGATCAACTATCATATTTTTCTACCCAACCAGGGTCCTAAATGTTGCAACTTAGTGGTTTAATTACTTGTTCTCGTTATTTTTCATGCACATGCCTACCTTATGTCGGTACTACATTCCTCACAAAAGAAAATACTAACCGGATTATACCGGTATATACGTCTCAGTTGTGGCACTAAACGGTCTCTCACACACGTATTCTACACGAGATACGTACGTGGTTAGTACCTGCAGAAGACCACACAATAATGGCGCACACAACGGTTGTTTCCATTTCAGGCAGGACCATATTTAAAAGTAAATACAAACGCCCGTATCATTGCCATACGGCCATCCTTGAGTTAAGCCACGTCTCAAGGTACGTGATCGTGTTTCAACACCACACGACGGGGAACCCGAGTATATCATGAACGGGCCATCACCGTTGGGAATGATATCAACCCAACAGATACCACCTACTGCCCTGCAGGGCATGCCGATGGCAAGCGCTGCGTATGTCCTCCTAGGCTATTTCCAGACGAACACACTCTCGCGTTACTGACCACGCGATGGGGTCTCCATGTGGCGGACCGGAATCCGCTCATCCAGGATCGCAGAGGGTGGTGCCGCGCGATGCGACACCCGACAGCACACGTCATAAGAACATAATATATTACATAGGAAAAACAACTGAAACTGTACAAACAGGTACAAACCTCAGTTACAACTATTGTTTATATTACACAGCGGAAGTCTAAACTATACAACTCACGCCCGCCTATCTAGCAAAAGTGGTTGCCCAGCCCTAGGGCAACCCACACTAGCTGCACTCCTCAGCTCAGCGCGGTGTGTACGGCTCCCACTCAGCCGTGGTTCCCGACTGAGGGTAACCCTCGCCGGTGGACTCGTACTCCGAGTCCGTGGGTGGCTCCTCACCTGAAAAACACTTAAGCAGCAACCGTGAGCACGAAGCCTCAGCAAGGCTTAACCGACTCACCTAAGCATGAAACTCTACATGAGGGGTACCATGGACATAGGGTAGTAACATTTCAGCAAAAGGACACGCCTACAAGTTCATCCTTAGTTCATTTTTTAGCAAAAGTTAATCAGTTCATGAATTCTGAAATTTAGTAAGCAGTATTTGGTGGCAGACATGTAGCAATACAATTATATCAATCAGCAACATTGAATCAACATATTTCATCCATTAATCTACTTCATGACTCAGTGATCAAGTGGTACTCTTCACCGCGAGGGACGGCGAATCGACTCGATATACACCTGCAGGGAAACCCAAAGAGCACGTCACGTACGCCCACCCGTGGAGCTGCACAGCACGCTCACTCGGTGTCGTACGGGACAACCTTTCACCTAAGCCCAAACGTCGAACCGGTCGCACCGAAACGAGCAGGAGGTTCCCCACACGGAGCATCTCTCTATGCCCGTTGGCAGATTTCCACCTTGCTGCCCTCAGCCTACACCTATAAATCGGTGCGTTATGCCTCGACGCCCGGAGGTTTAGGCTACATCGGTTTATCGGGGCCCATATATCCGATATGCCTTCGGTACGTTCAAACTTGATCAGCGTGGGCCGCACACGGCTCGGTCCTCAATCGACACGGACAGGGCTGCGCACACAAGACTCCCTCTTGCTGCGCCCTAGCCCCTGCCCAGTCTCATTTTCATTACTAATGTGACCTCACATCACTCAACTGAACCCGTGCGTCCCAAGCCTATCTCGCGAGTAGATTCCAACTACTCGACTTGTACCGAAGCCCTATAAATCTTTAAGCATAGCCTATCTATTCGAGGTCTTAGACACTACCCTCACTCTTTTAGGAACCTTTGGTTATGCCAGTGGGGTTTCATTCATCCTATACCTAATGCACAATCATACTTCATATGACACATGTAAACAAAGTAAGACTTATAAAAGGGCTAATGCAAACCGGGGCTTGCCTTGTTGCTGCTGGTCAGTAGTTATTTCTTCGTCCGGAAGAAGGAAGTCCAGCACTTCCGGAGTCTCTTCTTTAATGGCTACACGTTGAATATAATACTACATGTAAATTTAAATGCACTGTGTAAACTTGAATACTTATTTACTAATAACTCTAGCTAACCCTCCCCTTTGGTGCTGAAATTTTTATGGTGGCTTGGTAGGGTCTTAACCAGAGTCTTGACCAAGTTTCATTTGAACCTTGTACAAATAAAAGCCCATTTGGTCAATATTTGAGCCTCTAACTAATTCCGGGGTTTTTCATGGCTCCAACCATTACTTTCTGGAAACTAGACTTTAATATGGTTCTAATGGAGTTGGTTTCATGTCATTTGAAGAATTCTACATAAAGTTATGTCCTAATTAAGATTGGAGAAAATCTGAAAAATGTTTCTGTACATTTTTCTATTTTCTCTGGGCAGTTCCTTTAATCACCCAATTAGGGTAATTAATGAACTTGGATGAGTCTGAAAATTTTACTGGGATTCAGGGATTTTCCAAAGAACCTTTCAGCCAAATTTCAGAATTTTTCATAAAGTAGTCCTCCAGATAAAATTCCCAACAGTTTAAACTTTAGGGATTTAATTCTGGAAAACTATTCACTTTCATGAGCTGAATTTGGTATTGCTGGAAAGTGCTCAGAGAGCTAAATCCAACCAAATTTGGTCCACTCGATTTGGAGCTTTCTAGCTAAAGTTATGAGGATTTAAAGTTTGGAAGAATCCTGAAAATCGGGAGAAAAGTTTAAACTCTCGGGCCCGCGGGGACACGTGTCGAGCGCGGAGGTGTCCGGCACACCGGAGATACCACACGTGTCGAGCGCGGAGGTGTCCGGCACACCGGAGCTCACAGGGTATTTTGCGCGTCGGCACAGCCGATCCCCGGCCACACCCGATCCCGGTTTAAATTCTTCAGCCGCTGACACGTGGGCCAGCCGGCTTCGTCTTCCTCCCGCCGTTCTCTCACGCCCGCGCCGTCGACCTCGCCGGAGCAGACTCGGGGCTCGCCGGCTCGCCGCTGCCGGACCTCCCATGGTCTGAAACTCGCTGCCAGGGGGTTGTCGACGTCGAGGAACATGTCGGTGGTGTCAGGTCGACTGGGGGTGACCGGAAATAGCTCGGCGACGTGCCGCTGCCTCGGCTGAGGTTCGACACCGTTGACCGTGGTTTCTAAACCCGCCAACACCTCGAACAAACAGCCCTACAGCATCAGTGTACCTCTAGGAAGCTCGACAAGGTGTCAAAGGGTTCAGGGATGGCGGCAAGTCGGTCGGCACCGTGTGACCGATCGTTCCCGCCATGACCGCCCTCGATCGAGCTCAAAATTTGTCACTCCTAGACAGTTTTACGCTACGGATGCAGAAAAGAACTTGATCGCCGGCTAGTCCAGCGTCTATGTGTAAGATTTGATGACCTCCGAAAGATCATAGAGCGAGAATTTAAGGAAACCGTACCGGAAGCTTGGTTTACGGTCGCCGGAGCAAAAACTAGAAATTCTCTGCGGATTCTTCACGGTTGGCTTCCAAACTTGGAGGAGAGCCGCACGGTGATCGCGTGGCCTGTTTCCTCTCTCGTTGGACCGTGAAAACACCTGTGGAGCGCTGCCCACGGGCGCCTGACTCTCGGCTGAGGCTAGGTCGCCGCGGTGGCGATCGTCTTTGGGCAAAGTAGGTCAGAGCTCGGAGTTTCTGGCGTTGGGGAGGTGAAGTGCGAGCTCAGGTGGCTGTCTAGCAGCTCAGGGACGAAGGAGGAGATGGTTTTGCTGGTTTTCCCGATTGAGCAGAGAGCTGCGGCGAGAAACAATGCCGCTGCTCGGGTTTGCCCGCGAGAAGATAAAGCCGGCCGACTCCTGCTCGGCTGAGGCGGTGCCGGTCGCGTGGGGGCGCGAGCCAGCCGCCCTGGGCAACAGCGCGCAGAGAGGGAAGCAGCTGGTGGTGCCGGTAGCTGCTCGGTGGCACAGCCGACAGCTGCTCGGTGGAATTTCCCACCGAGACTCTGACTTTGGTTGCAAGTTTCTCCTTCTTCCCTCTATGACATGTGGGTCCCACCCGGGGTTTTAACCTCTGAAATTTATTCCTAATCACTGTAGTGAACAGTGAACCCCATAATACCCCTGGTGATTCAGCTTATTCACCCTTGAGCCATTCGAATTGAATAGGATTCGAATTGGGTTCGGTTTGAGTGAATTTCAGCACAAGCTCAGTTTTGAATTCAAATAAAGTTTGAATTCGTCCCACTTAGCTCATGTCAAGATCAACTCCAAATGGAGTAAAAGTTGGTGTGGTGTGGTGATGAATACTTCAAGTGTGTGCCAAAACTGAGGCCCTTACATTCCTCCCCCCTTAAAAGAATCTCGTCCCGAGATTACAAAAGAAGAGATAGCGATGTAGTAGGGACTTACTCGTGTTGAGAAGCCATGAACTCCGGGTAATTTGAACGAAGGAATTCCTCACTCTCCCACGTCGCTTCTTCCACGGTGTGGTTACTCCAGAGGATCTTGTAGAACCACAACGTTCTGCTACGCGTGGTTTGGGATTTCTCATCAAGGATTTCCACCGGATACTCATCATATGTTAAATCCGGTTTCAACTCGCCGATGTCTTCGGTAGGAACAGAAGCTGTATGCTTCAAACATTTTCGCAGTTGCGAAACATGGAAAACATCATGGACACCAGCAAGAGATGCCGGTAGCTCCAATCAATACGCTGCTGGTCCACACTTCTCGGTGATAGCGTAGGGTCCAATGAAACGGGGAGCGAGCTTCCCCTTCACACCGAACCGGTGCACGCCCTTCATCGGAGACACACGGAGGTACACGTGTTCCCCAACGTCAAAGTGCAACGGCCTACGCCTCTTATCAGCGTAGCTCTTCTGTCGGGATTGAGCGGCCTTCAAATTGGCTTGAATTGTCCGAACGCGCTCTTCGGCGTCGTTCACCACATCAACCCCGAATGTGACCCTTTCACCGGACTCGCACCAATTTAATGGGGTGCGGCACTTGCGACCGTAGAGAGCTTCGTAGGGTGCCATCTTGATACTCGCCTGATAGTCGTTGTTGTACGAGAATTCCGCCAATGGTAGGTGATTATCCTAGTTCCTACCATGGTGGATGGCACATGCTCTCAACATGTCCTCCAGAACTTGATTCGCCCTCTCTGTCTGAGGGTGGTAGGCGGAACTCCTAATCAGTTTAGTACCCAAAGCAGCGTGCAACTGCTCCCAAAAGCGAGATATAAACAATGTACCTCGGTCTGAGACTATGGTCTTGGGTACACCATGCAGGCATAGAATCCTGGCAATGTATAACTCCGCATATCGGTTGGCATGGAAATGTGTATGAACGGGAATGAAGTGAGCTGACTTGGTCAGTCGGTCAACGATCACCCATATGGAATCATGCTTGTTGGCTGTTAAGGGTAATCCCACGATGAAATCCATGCTCACATCTTCCCATTTCCATGCTGGAATCTTCAGGGGTTGCAGCAGCCCTGATTTCCTCATATGATCAGCCTTCACTCGTCTACACGTATCACACTCGGATACGTACTTAGCTACCTCCCGCTTCATCCGTGTCCACCAAAATTTCTTTTTCAAATCTTGGTACATCTTGTTGCTGCCCGGATGAATGGAGTATTTAGACAAGTGGACTTCGTCGAGGATCTTCTTCCTCAGTTCCATGTCCCGGGGTACGACTATGCGGTCATTGAACCACAGCGTCCCCTCATCATCCTTCCGGAAACACTTGATCTCCCCATCGTCAATCCGTCTCCGGAGATGTGCCATGCCTTTATCATTTTTCTGAGCTGCAATGATGTCCTCCCTAATAGTAGGGATGAGGGCAAGGTTGTACAGCGATCCATACGGAACCAAGTATAAACTTGGCTCTTCCTCCTCCACCGGTGTAATGGTGAGGTGATGGACATGTGATTTCCGACTCAGCGCGTCGGCAACCACATTCGCCTTGCCGGGGCGGTAGTGAATCTCAATCTCATAGTCCTTGATTAATTCTAACCACCTCCGTTGCCTCATGTTCAGCTCCTTCTGGGTGAAAATGTATTTCAAGCTCTTGTGGTCGGTGTAGAGATGCACCAAATTCCCCAGGAGATAGTGCCTCCACGTTTTCAGCGCCAAAACCACTGCAGCAAACTCAAGGTCATGAGTGGGATAGTGCTGCTCATGGTTCCGAAGTTGGCGTGAGCCATAGGCGACCACACGTCCTTCCTGCATCAACACGCATCCAAGCCCAATACCGGACGCGTCACAATACACGTCGAAGGGCTTTGTTGTATCCGGCTGAGCTAAGACCGGGGCTGTGATGAGATGCTTCACCAATGTTTGGAATGCTCCTTCACACGCCGTGTTCCAAACATATTTCGTCCCTTTCTTCAGCAACTCCGTCATCGGCTTGGCGAGCTTGGAGAAACTTGGAATAAATCTCCGATAGTATCCCGCTAACCCGAGGAAGCTTCTGACTTCATGAACTGAAGTGGGAGATTTCCATTTCAGCACTTGCTCAATTTTACTTGGGTCAACCGCAATGCCTTCTGCGGAGATGATATGTCCTAAGAATGGCACTTGGCTGATCCAAAACTCGCATTTGCTGAACTTGGCGTAAAGCTTGTGGTCTCGTAATCGTTGAAGAACGATCCGCAAGTGTTCGGCATGTTCCGCTTCTGTCTTGGAGTAAACCAAGATATCGTCAATGAACACTACCACGAACTTGTCCAGCTCCGGCATGAACACTGAGTTCATGAGATACATGAAATGGGCTGGAGCATTTTTGAGACCAAAGGACATGACGAGATATTCGTATAGTCCATATCTCGTCGAGAAGGCCGTCTTTGGGATATCCTCCGCCCGGATCTTGATCTGGTGATATCCAGAGCGAAGGTCCATCTTTGAGAACACACTTGCCCCAACAAGTTGATCAAACAATATGTCGATGCGGGGCAGTGGGTACTTATTCTTGATGGTGACGGCGTTGAGCGGCCGGTAATCCACACACAGCCTCAGGGTTTCATCCTTCTTCTTCACGAACAACGCCGAGCATCCCCAAGGTGAGGAACTCGGCCTAATGAAACCCTTGCTCAACAGGTCATTGAGCTGTTCTTTCAGTTCAGCCAGCTCATTTGGAGCCATCTTGTATGGTCTCCGTGATATGGGCGTAGTCCCGGGTGCAAGTTCAATCTTGAACTCGACATCCCGCTCAGGTGGCATGCCCGGAAGATCATCCGGGAACACGTCGGGATATTCCCGGACTACGGGGATGTCTTCTAACTTGAGAGCTTCCGTATTGTTAATCACTGAAACTTCTCGGACTGGATTATCTAATAAGAGGGACTGCGGACGGTGTAATGGGGAGTTGAGATGAACCGTCCGTGATGGGGTTTCCAGGATAGCGCCACGGTAGCTTAGCCATGACATTCCTAAGATTGCATCAATCTTCTGCCCCTCAAGGATAATCATAGTGGTGGGGTATATCTTCCCACCTAAGCACAGTGGTGCTTTCGGAACCATCATCGTTGCTGAAATCTTTCCTCCCGGTGAGCAGATCTGTAACGCCCCATTTTTCGTAAAGCTAATAAATCAGGGTTATAGAATTAATCACCAGACAAATTACGCACACTACTGGCCGATTTTAGATATGCCTTTCATCGAAACTGGTGCAGCCACCCCCTACTTTTGCCTAAAGGCAAACCTTTTTTTTCCTCTTCTTCCCCCATCCTTATCCACTCCAAGAGAAGCTTCTGGAACCACCCCTCATACACATATCTCCCCCCATCCTTATCCATTCCACGAGAAGCTTCCGGAACCACCCCTCATATATATCTCCCCCCATCATTATCCACTCCACGAGAAGCTCCCGGAACCACCCCTAATATACATATCTTCCCCCCATCCTTATCCACTCCACGAGAAGCTTCCGGAACCACCCCTCGTATATATCTCCCCATCATTATCCACTCCACGAGAAGCTCCCGAAACCACCCCTCATATACATATCTCCCCCCATCCTTATCCACTCCACGAGAAGCTTCCGGAACCACCCCTCACATATATCTCCCTCCATCCTTATCCACTCCACGAGAAGCTCCCTGAACATGCATTAATTACACCTCACCTACCTCTCCTCCCTCCATCCCGATCCCTTCCACCCCTTCATCTATAAAAGGGGCTCAGGGGCTCACTTTCTCCCCCGCCCCATTGAGCACCGGCGCTCGCATCTCCTCCCCCCCTCCAACATCGATCTCCGACGAGGAACCCTCCTCGCCGAGCCCCGTCAAGCCACGGCCAAGGTGAGCACCCCAACCTCCACTCTCCTCCCCGAGTCGTTCCCCCTTTCCCCTCTCCTCGGGTTTGGCCGCAACCACCCCGTGGCATGGCCGCCCTTCCATGAAGTTGCTCTACTTTCTACCCAAAATCGGCAGCTTAATCGAGTGATTCATAGCCTCGGCGTTCAATTTCTTACTTTCTGGCCATCCTCCCCCGTTTACTCTTTCTGATTTGAGCCCAACCCTAAGCAACCCCTTGATTGGCCTGAGAGCAGATCTCACCCACACACAAAAGGATCACTTAATCCGATTCTTCTTATAAAAATCATCTAATATCATAATATAGTTAGTGTAAGCAAGTCTGAATGATGTATATTTGCTTTGTTTGTATGTTTGCTTATGCGCGGTGTAGGACCAGTGCCGGAAGAGAACCCAGGGGAGCCAAGTGACCAAGAGCACGACGCTGCAGACGGTAACAAAGGCAAGTTCCATCACCCCTTTTTTTATCATATTGCTCCTATGTGAGGTTTATCCATTGTGGCCAGTAGATTAGGCATTTGCATTGTTGAGCATGAGTTATTCGAGTGATAGAGGGTAAACATACTAGTTTCTCTTTTTGCAGCATATTGATATGACGAGATTATGCATGATGATGTTGCCCTGTTTTTGCTGCACGGTTGGGGAGAGCATGAGTTGAGAGCGGGGCAGAAGGGTTAGTGTTGGTGTAAGCGCTACCGTGGTGGTAGACTTACATTGAGTACTATCAAGATGATAGGCTTGTGATTTGAGTATGGAGGCTGCCCTGGTGAGCCTTAAGGACCGAGTTGTTTTGACATCTCACCTAACTTTTTTTCAGTACGACCACATGACCCTGTATGGGCGGGGCTTAGCCTAACCCCGGTGGCTAGCCCAGCAGTCGTCCACGGTGGAGAGAGAGAGAGATGCATTTATGAAAATTGAGATGATATTGAGATAAGTCATGACACTGGGTTGGGGACGACTGGTTTGGGTGATGTTTCGACCGGGTGTCGGTTATGACGGGCTGTCGTGGATGGTCCGTGCGTGTGGGTAAAGCATACAACCTCTGCAGAGTGTAGAACCCGTTCGGACGGTCGTGTCCTCGGTATAGGACAGGTTATGGTGTGGTCCTAACAACTAGGAAGCCACCTGTTGTGAGAATGAGGTGAGGAATGCCTCTGGATGGGTTATTTGATTGCATTTAGTTGCATTAGGTTGCATCACTCTTATTGTTGTGCATTGCATCTATGTTTGTTTCATTCCCCTCCCGAAGGGCGAGGTGGAGCTTGCTGAGTACTTTTGTACTCAACCGTTGTTGATATCTTCAGAGGATCCTGACTTCAACCCGTGGAACCATGTACGAAGAGGAGCTAGTTGTCCATGTTTTTATGTCGTTAATCATCCTTATGTTAGTCCTTATTATTATTGTACTAAAGTGTATGCCGTTGTAATAAAGCTCTGTATGGTTGTGGTTCCACTTGTGTTGTAATATTATGTACCAAACTCTGTTTCTGGCATAATATTACATGTTTAGTTCCGATCTTATGGGTCAGAACGCTTCAAGTGGTATCAGAGCCATACTTGGCTGTAGGATGCGTACCCTAGTACTTAGGTGACCATAGGAGACTGTAGAATAGTTGGCCTGTAGGAAACCTGGACCGTAGAGCCTTGGTGATAGGTTTTGCTCTCATCTAATCCTTGTGCCCTGTTCTAAGCCAGATGGCGGACGACCGTATCACCACCTTCTGCATCAACGAAGATGGCTTCCCCAAGGTGCTCTATGCCGCCACGACACGACTAGGTATTCCAGACCGTCCGGAGTACGTGGGTCATGAGTTCGTGGAGCATGGCACCGAAAGCTGCGAGGTCACTGTGCACATCGGCGCCAGTGAGAGGTTCCTGGACATGAAGCCATGGAATGTCTCCGCCACTGGATGCCGCATGAAAGATACGTGCCAATTGGTGGCCTGCAAAGCTTTGAAGTACCTCTGCCACATGTTTGACTGGCATTTGGGTTCCACACCCATGAAGTACTTCCCACCACTGGACCGTAGTCGTCCCGCATGGATGGCGAGGATTCGCAACTTGGAAGGCCTCGGGTCGACCGAAGACGACCCCACCATTGTCGCCATGTCCGGTTATTTATTGAGCCTGGACGACTTGTGCGACCAGCTGAACCAGCGCGTGAAGACCCTCGTCCAGCGTGCTGCGACATTGGAGACCCACTGGCGAAAGGCTAAGCTAGCACTAGCGCAGGCTGAAGCCCGGGTTGCCAGTGCCGAAAGTCGAGTCGCCTTGGCCGAGGAGAACCTTAGGGAGCAGGCTGACCGTCACAGCCAGCTGCTTAGGGGCGTCTACCTTGTAGACCGGGCCAAGCGGAAGGACCGTCAAGCTAGTGCAATGATGGAGCCACTTGTCCTAGAAGGAACCCCAGTGTATCACCTATCCAACCCCCGAAGGAGGATTTGTGAGCCTGTGCCACCTACTCCTCCAACCTCACCTCGCGGGACCAACGAAGACCCTGAAGATCAGGATGTAGGACCCAGTAGCCAGGCAGAGGTCCCGGCTGACCCTTAAGGGAATAGACCCAGCGACGACATGCGCTATGTATCTTGTACCCGCTTGCCCGAATGAATGAATGAATGCTTGGTGTGTTGCTTGCAATGTTTGATGTTTGTGTGAATTGTATGGTATAAAACTATATATATGTGTTTAGATACACATAGTAAAAAAAATATAGGAAAAAAATAATAATAACAATAATAAAAGACGGTAAGCATAACTAATTATGATGCACCATAGTAATAATAATAGGAAGAAAATCTAAACCCATCGATTGCCTTGTCACAGATGCCTCGCCGCTTGAGCCGCGTCACTAATGGACACGAGGCGGATCAAGGACTACGAGAGATTCCACCTGCACCTCACGAGCATGAGACAGCGGAGAGTGCACCTGTCCGGCCACATCCCCAAGCACCTAACTACGATCTGACTGCCATTCTGGACCGCCAGAATCGACTCCTAGAGCTACTGACAAACACCCTGGCTGCCCGGAACAACGATGGTCTCAACAACCATCAGCCCGTGCCGCAAAACAATCACCAGATCGCAGACTTCAACAGGATGAACCCGCCCAAGTTTTCTGGATCTGAGGACCCCATTGAGGCAGATGATTGGCTAAGAGAGATTGAGATGAAACTCGAGGTTGTGCATGCAAACGAGCAGGATAAGGTTCTGCTTGCAGTCCAACAACTGAGGGGATCTGCCTTAGCCTGGTGGCACAGCTACAGAGAGATGCATCCACATGCTAGGACCATGATATGGGACGAGTTTGTGAAGTTGTTTAGAGAGCAACACATCCCAAGTAGCATTATGAAGCTAAAGAGGGAAGAGTTTATGAACCTTAAACAAAAGGGACTAACTGTGACGGAGTATCTACACAAGTTTACCGGGTTATCCCGCTATGACCCCCACGCTGTGGATACAGAAGAGAAGAAGCAAGAAGCCTTTTTGTGTGGGTTAAACATTGAAATCAGGAAATTTCTTGAAGCATCAGTTTATCCAGATTTCAGTACCCTGGTTAACAAGGTCATCACTACAGAAAAGAACATAGAGGATGAGCTACGGGAGAAGAAAAGAAAATTCGAGGACAAGAAGGGGTTCCAGCAGGTGAAACTTCAGAGGACTAATCAACCTGTATATTCACTACAGAGGACCCAACAACCAACCTACTTTGTGCAGAAGACCCAACAACCTATTTACTCTGGGCAGATGGCTCATAGTGGTGTATCCTATAAAGCACCAACCACCACCTTCAAGCAACCGGTACAGCCTGCTAAATCACATGGCTCATTCCATCCTCAGCAGTCTGGGGTCAATCAAACTGTTGGCCAGAGGATCTGTTTCAGCTGCCGTGAGCCTGGGCATATCGCCGTTAACTGCCCTTACAAGGTTAAGCCAGCACCATCAGTCGTCTCCAACTCAGTTAACGGACCAAGGCAACCAGCTGGAGGCAGCCGCGGAGCACCATCAAGGACTCAACACTCCTTTGGAAAGGCCACAGTAAACCACGTCTACGCCGAAGAGGCAGATGCAGCACCAGGAGTTCTACTTGGTGAGTTCTTGGTTCAGTCAGTTTTGGCTTCAGTACTATTTGATTCTGGCGCATCGCATTCTTTTATATCATCACACTTCGTAGAGACACATGATATATCTACGGTAGCCCTTAAGAGGCCCTTAATGACTCGATCACCGGGAGGTTATATACCTTGCCACCTAGGAGTTAACAACATCCCTTTAAACCTAAGTGGGGTAGAGTTCTTGGTTAATCTAGTAGTGCTTGACTCCCATGGGATAGATGTGATCCTCGGTATGGATTGGTTAGCCAAGTGCGATGGGAGTATAGCTTGTGCACAGAGGACTGTGACAGTGACAAACCATGAAGGGAAGACTGTCACATGTCATGTCAACTCAAGCCTATCTGAGCCAGTAGTAAATCACTTGAAGGCGGAAACACCTCAGGATGTGCCAGTGATTAAAGAGTATGTTGATGTGTTCCCTGAGGAGTTGCCAGGCATGCCGCCAGAAAGAGAAGTGGAGTTCTCCATTGATCTAGTTCCCAGAACGGCCCCAATAGCCAAGAGGCCTTATAGAATAGCAGCGCCAGAACTAGCCGAGTTAAAGAAACAGTTAGATGAGTTGCAAGAGAAAGGGTACATAAGGCCTAGTGCATCACCATGGGGTGCACCAGTCCTCTTCGTAGAGAAAAAGGATGGAAGTAAGAGACTCTGTGTAGATTACCGAGCTCTTAATGCGGTGACCATCAAGAATAAATACCCTCTACCCCGGATAGATGATCTATTCGACCAGCTAAAGGGGGCCAAGTTTTTCTCAAAGATTGACTTGAGGTCTGGGTATCATCAAGTGAGGATTAAGCCCGAAGATATACCTAAGACGGCATTTGTGACTCGCTATGGTCAGTTCGAGTTCACAGTGATGTATTTTGGATTAACCAATGCCCCTGCCTACTTCATGAACCTAATGAACCGGGTGTTCATGCAAGAGTTGGACAAGTTTGTCATTGTCTTCATCGACGACATTCTAGTCTATTCCCGAAGTGAAGCAGAACACACGCAACATCTGCGTGTTGTTTTGGACCGGCTCAGGAGCCATCAACTTTATGCCAAGTTCAGCAAATGTGAGTTTTGGTTACAGAAAGTTAGTTTCCTTGGGCATGTGCTAACAGCCGAGGGAGTTGCAGTTGATCCAGAGAAGGTCAAAGCCGTATCATCTTGGAAGCAACCAACTTCGGTCTTGGAGATTCGTAGTTTTCTGGGTATGGCTGGTTATTATCGGAGGTTCATCGAAGGATTTTCCAAGCTAGCCCGACCAATGACGGAACTACTAAAGAAGGATAAGAAGTTTGTGTGGACTGAAGCATGTGAGCGGAGTTTTCATGAGTTGAAAGGAAGACTAACCACGGCCCCAGTCTTAGTCTTACCGGATATTCACAAGAACTTTGTTATTTATTGTGATGCTTCTAGACACGGCATAGGATGTGTGCTAATGCAAGAAGGACGAGTGGTATCCTATGCCTCTCGTCAGTTAAGGCCGCACGAGCAGAACTACCCAACCCATGACTTGGAATTGGCTGCGGTAGTGCATGCTCTTAAGATTTGGAGACACTATCTGATCGGTAACAAGTGTGAAATATACGCAGATCACAAGAGCCTCAAGTATATATTTACCCAGCCTGATCTGAACCTAAGACAACGAAGATGGTTGGAACTAATTAAGGATTATGATGTGGAGATCCACTACCACCCGGGTAAAGCAAATGTTGTGGCAGACACTCTTAGCAGGAAAGCATACTGTCATCACTTGGTGACTCAAGTACCACAACTGTGCGAGGAGATGATGAAGTTGAACCTAAGTATTGTACCTCACTCCTACAACTACAACCTTAGTATTCACCCTGTGCTGGATGACCAGATTAAGAAGGCTCAACAGGAGGATGAAAAGTTAATGAAGATCAAGGAACAAACCAGTGAAGGCAAGGCACCAGACTTTAGAGTTGATAGAGATGGAATATTGTGGTTCAAGAAACGGTTGTGTGTGCCTTCACAAGGTCACTATCGGAATACGATCATGGATGAAGCTCATAACTCTGCCTACTCTATCCACCCTGGAACCACAAAGATGTACGTGGATATTAAGCAGAAATATTGGTGGGTTGGAATGAAGGGTGACATAGCCAAATTCGTGGCTTATTGTGATGTGTGTAGAAGGGTCAAAGCTGAGCATCAAAAGCCAAGTGGCCTACTACAGCCCTTACCGATTCCCGTTTGGAAATGGGATGAGGTAGGAATGGATTTCATCACTGGCCTACCAAGGACCAAGAATGGTAATGACTCCGTGTGGGTAGTGGTCGACCGTCTGACTAAAGTTGCACACTTTATTCCTGTGCGCACTACCTACAATGGGAGTAAGCTGGCCAAGTTGTACATAGACCGTATTGTGAAACTACATGGAGTACCCTCAAGGATAGTCTCAGATCGAGGTACTCAGTTTACGTCAAGGTTTTGGAGGAGTTTTCAAAAGGCACTTGGTACCAAGTTAGACTTTAGTTCAGCATATCACCCTCAGACAGATGGTCAGACAGAGAGGATCAACCAAATCTTGGAAGACATGTTGAGGGCCACTGTTATAACCTACGGCAAGGATTGGGAAGACAGTTTACCGTATGCCGAGTTCTCATACAACAACAGTTATCAGGCCAGCATCAAGATGTCACCGTATGAAGCCCTCTATGGAAGGAAGTGTCGAACCCCACTCATGTGGTCAGAAGTTGGGGACCGCATTGTGGAGCAACCAGACTTCATCTTGGCAGCAGAGGACAAGGTAGCGGAGATTCGAGCGAATCTCAAGGCCGCCCAATCACGTCAGAAAAGCTACGCAAACAAGAGGAGGCGTGAACTCAGTTTCCAAGCTGGAGATCATGTGTACCTTAAAGTATCTCCTATCCGTGGCACGCGCAGATTCCAAGTACATGGAAAGTTGGCACCGCGGTACATTGGCCCTTTCTCAGTCCTAAAAAGGGTAGGATCAGTAGCGTATGAGATTCAGCTACCCGAAGAAATGTCAGGCGTGCACAACGTCTTCCACGTGTCACAGCTAAGAAAATGCCTACGGGTTCCCGAGGAACAGGTGGCACGAGAAACCCTAGACCTGCAAAATGATCTGCGCTACCAGGAGGTGCCAGTAAAGATCCTGGAAAAAGTCACCCGAAGGACACGGAGAAACACCGTCACACTTTGTCGGGTCTAGTGGAGCAGGCACTCGGAGGCCGAAGCTACTTGGGAAAGAGAAGATGCATTGCGGACAGAGTTCCCCCATCTCTTTGCAGACCACTCGAATCTCGAGGACGAGATTCATCCTAAGTGGGGTAGGTCTGTAATGCCCCATTTTTCGTAAAGCTAATAAATCAGGGTTATAGAATTAACCACCAGACAAATTACGCACACTACTGGCCGATTTTAGATATGCCTTTCATCGAAACTGGTGCAGCCACCCCCTACTTTTGCCTAAAGGCAAACCTTTTTTTCCTCTTCTTCCCCCATCCTTATCCACTCCAAGAGAAGCTTCCGGAACCACCCCTCATACACATATCTCCCCCCATCCTTATCCATTCCACGAGAAGCTTCCGGAACCACCCCTCATATATATCTCCCCCATCCTTATCCACTCCACGAGAAGCTCCCGGAACTACCCCTCATATACATATCTTCCCACCATCCTTATCCACTCCACGAGAAGCTTCCGGAACCACCCCTCGTATATATCTCCCCCATCCTTATCCACTCCACGAGAAGCTCCCGAAACCACCCCTCATATACATATCTCCCCCCATCCTTATCCACTCCACGAGAAGCTTCCGGAACCACCCCTCACATATATCTCCCCCATCCTTATCCACTCCACGAGAAGCTCCCGGAACATGCATTAATTACACCTCACCTACCTCTCCTCCCTCCATCCCGATCCCTTCCCCCCCTTCATCTATAAAAGGGGCTCAGGGGCTCACTTTCTCCCCCGCCCCATTGAGCACCAGCGCTCGCATCTCCTCCCCCCCTCCAACATCGATCTCCGACGAGGAACCCTCCCCGCCGAGCCCCGCCAAGCCACGGCCAAGGTGAGCACCCCAACCTCCACTCTCCTCCCCGAGTCGTTCCCCCTTTCCCCTCTCCTCGGGTTTGGCCGCGACCACCCCGTGGCATGGCCGCCCTTCCATGAAGTTGCTCTACTTCCTACCCAAAATCGGCAGCTTAATCGAGTGATTCATAGCCTCGGCGTTCAATTTCTTACTTTCTGGCCATCCTCCCCCGTTTACTCTTGCTGATTTGAGCCCAACCCTAAGCAACCCCTTGATTGGCCTGAGAGCAGATCTCACCCACACACAAAAGGATCACTTAATCCGATTCTTCTTATAAAAATCATCTAATATCATAATATAGTTAGTGTAAGCAAGTCTGAATGATGTATATTTGCTTTGTTTGTATGTTTGCTTGTGCGCGGTGTAGGACCAGTGCCGGAAGAGAACCCAGGGGAGCCAAGTGACCAAGAGCACGACGCTGCAGACGGTAACGAAGGCAAGTTCCATCACCCCTTTTTTTTATCATATTGCTCCTATGTGAGGTTTATCCATTGTGGCCAGTAGATTAGGCATTTGCATTGTTGAGCATGAGTTATTCGAGTGATAGAGGGTAAACATACTAGTTTCTCTTTTTGCAGCATATTGATATGACGAGATTATGCATGATGATGTTGCCCTGTTTTTGCTGCACGGTTGGGGAGAGCATGAGTTGAGAGCGGGGCAGAAGGGTTAGTGTTGGTGTAAGCGCTACCGTGGTGGTAGACTTACAGTGAGTACTATCAAGATGATAGGCTCGTGGTTTGAGTATGGAGGCTGCCCTGGTGAGCCTTAAGGACCGAGTTGTTTTGACATCTCACCTAACTTTTTTTCAGTATGACCACATGACCCTGTATGGGCGGGGCTTAGCCTAACCCCGGTGGCTAGCCCGGCAGTCGTCCACGGTGGAGAGAGAGAGAGAGAGAGAGAGAGAGAGAGAGATGCATTTATGAAAATTGAGATGATATTGAGATAAGTCATGACACTGGGTTGGGGACGACTGGTTTGGGTGATGTTTCGACCGGGTGTCGGTTATGACGGGCTGTCGTGGATGGTCCGTGCGTGTGGGTAAAGCGTACAACCTCTGCAGAGTGTAGAACCCGTTCGGACGGCCGTGTCCTCGGTATAGGACAGGTTATGGTGTGGTCCTAACAACTAGGAAGCTACCTGTTGTGAGAATGAGGTGAGGAATGCCTCTGGATGGGTTATTTGATTGCATTTAGTTGCATTAGGTTGCATCACTCTTATTGTTGTGCATTGCATCTATGTTTGTTTCATTCCCCTCCCGAAGGGCGAGGTGGAGCTTGCTGAGTACTTTTGTACTCAACCGTTGTTGATATCTTTAGAGGATCCTGACTTCAACCCGGAGGACTTCGAGTAGGGTCGCATCCACACCCAAGGTGTTACCGTGGAACCATGTACGAAGAGGAGCTAGTTGTCCATGTTTTTATGTCGTTAATCATCCTTATGTTAGTCCTTATTATTATTGTACTAAAGTGTATGCCATTGTAATAAAGCTCTGTATGGTGTGGTTCCACTTGTGTTGTAATATTATGTACCGAACTCTGTTTCTGGCATAATATTACATGTTTAGTTCTGGGTCGGGACGCTTCAAGATCATATACGAACACTCGGTTGGAAAGGTTTCCAGCTGATGCTTAACCACATATGATGCACTTATAAAGTTGTGGGTTGCACCAAAATCAAAAAGTATGATGATGGCTTGATGGTTGAGAGTAAACGTACCCGCCAGCACGTTGTCTCCTTCTGGGGCGTCCTCATTGTCGAGGTTGCGGACGCCACCAGTCCGCTGACCAACCTTCTTCACCAGAGGTCGGCCTCGAGAACCGCCCTGGAGCTGGGCTTGCCCGCTGCTCTGCTGCCCCTGGGGACAGTCCTTCGCGAAGTGGCCCGCCTGGCCACACGTGAAGCAGGTGAAACGGGGCGGTCCCCCGCTGATCGGTGGACGGAATCCCGGGGCGCGTTGTGGCGGTGGAAACATCCGGGGTACCGTCTGCTGCTGCTGCTGTCTTGGTGGTGGCATCGGCGGTCGGAGCGGGGGGCTTGGAACGAACGTCCCCCGAACTGTTGAGGCCGTGCCGGTGGTCGCCACTGCTGCCCGGATGGTGTCCGATACACCATACGGTACTTCTGGGGCGCGCCACCACCGCTGCTAGGTGGAGCGCTGCGCTTTCTCTGCTCAGCTGCTAACTCACACTGAGCATCCTCTTGCATGATTGCGGCATTGACTAGGTCATTGAATGTGCCACGGTTCCACTGTATGAGATGGGTCTTCATTTCAGGGTGTAACCCCCGATAGAAGTGCTCCCTCTTCTTCTCCTCCGTGGAGATATAGTATGACGCATACTGCGCCAGATGGTTGAAGGCACGGGAGTAGTCGTGGGCACTCCTCCCGCCCTGCTTCAGTTCCAAAAACTCATGGAACTTCCTCTTCATGATTCCGGGAGGAATGTGATAGGCGCGGAACGCCTCTCGGAACTCTTGCCATTCCACGGCATGGCCAGCTGGACGTGAGGCGACATAGTTCGCCCACCACGCACCAGCGGCACCGTGGAGCTGCTGTGCTGCGAACAGGGTCTTCTGCCGCTCCATACATTGGAGCAGCCCGAACTTGGACTCGATAGTCCGCAGCCAATTGTCCGCCTCCAGTGGTTCCTCAGCTTCGGTGAACACTGGAGGGTGCGTACTCATGAAATCCGAGTACGACACTTCTCGGGGCTCACGAGGCCCCCTATCTTGACGTCCCCCCGCCTGGGACGTATTCTGCACGATCGTGCGGAGCAGGTCGGTCTGCTCCTCACGACCTCCCACCAGTGCCGCTATCACATCCGCTAGAGTAAGCGGAGGCGGCGGTGGTGGCTGCTGCTGCGGGGTGCTGTCGTAGGCCGGTGGCTGGGAGTCATCACCTCCCTGTTGGCTAGAGCCACCAACCTCGTGCGTGGTCCTAGTACGAACCATCTGCAACCACACGACATTAAACATCAGTCCCGCAACATTTTGCATGCAGTCCAATAGAAATGGGCGTAAAAACATTATGACAACAAAAACATGCGATATATCTCGTAAGTGGATAATGTAATAACTTTGCACAAGCTACTCCATTACCAGACCAAACACAAGCTAGTTTAATCCAACTTGATGAACCTCCTCTTTGGAAGCTCACCAAAACTAGGTTTGGTCACTACGAGACATTACTATCGCGTTGTCATCACGTATACCACCCTTAGGGTACAACACCCTCTCCATTGAGTTCAACTGTCATTCTTCTGTCAGAATGACCAGTTTCTACCTATTCCAAGTTTTGATCTGGTTCCGGGCATTTTCATGGCTCAAGTTGAATACCAAAGTTAAAGTTAACTTCAGTATCTTTCCAACGAGAACTCATTTGCCCCCGGATCGGCTTTGGTTAAAAAGTTATGCTAATTCAAAGTCAGCAGAATTTCTGGAATAATTTTAACAGCACCTCCCTTGGAAATGGCTGTTTTCAACCCTGATTTCCACTAAATTCTGTGCTGAACTTTCAGGAACTTTGAATTGCAAAGATGTCACACATCTTCTACTCTTTCTAAGGATGTATTATATGACAATTTTAGATTTTTCTACTGGGAGTTATGTTTAAAAAAAAACAGATCAGTTCAGAGGATGTTTTACTCAGCCCTGGTTCTGGACAGTTTACATTCCTCTGGGATTTAAGCCATCTTAAGGTGAATTTCAGCTCTGGAAGTCTACAACAAAGTTGTAGAGTACTTCAATACCTTTCCAGAACTATATAGAACACCTCTATCGGCTAAAATACCTGTGATTTGTGCTCTGTTGAAGTTCGGCAACCTTGCTGCCCAAAACAGAGCACTCTGCTTTTCATACTTTTGGCTATACTGCCCCACTATCCCATTCTTATACCCAATCAGGGTCCTAAGTGTTGAACCTATAGATTTTAATTCTTTGTTATCATTATTCTCATGCATATGCCTACAATATCTCGGTACTACGTCCCTCACAAAAGAAAATCCTAACCGGATTATACCGGTATATACGTCTCAAATGTGGCACTAAACGGTCTCTCGCACACGTTTTCTACATGGATGCATACGTGGTTAGTACCTGCAAAAGACCACACAATAATGGTGCACTCAAGGGTTTTGTTTCCATTTCAGGCAGTACCATATTTAAAAGTACATACAAACGCCCGTATCATTGTCATACGGCCATCCTTGAGCTAAGTCACGTCTCAAGGCACGTGATCGTGTTTCAACACCACACGACGGGGAACTCGAGTATGTCATGAACGGGTTGTCACAGTTGGGAATGTTATCAACCCAACAGATACCACCTACTGCCCTGCAGGGCACGCCGATGGCAAGCGCTGCGTATGTCCTCCTGGGCTATTTCCAGACGAACACACTATAGCGTTACTGACCACGCGATGGGGTCTCCACTTACTTGCCTAATGCACGCTAGGGATCAGCGTTTCATATGAACTCAGGAACATGGAGAGTCCAGGAGTTCATATTGACGTCTCACACCAAGCTGTGAGATCTTTCCCTGAACCACATTCCTCGTCAGGGGAGCTAACCGAAATTGAACCGCTTTCGGTGGCGTTCCTTACCATACTTACCAGAGCGTAGGTGCGTCGTTACATAATTGAAATTCAGAATTATAACACGTAGGTTAGTATTTGCCACTTTAAGTAACTATGCTAATATAGTTCTTACTTGGGCAACTACCAATTCCTCACCGTAACCTATGTTTTCCCATAATGCAGTCCTTAAGTACTGTGCTATCCCCACTGCAGCTCTGATACCAGGCTGCGGCGGACCGGAATCCGCTCATCAAGGATCGCAGAGGGTGGTGCCGCGCGATGCGACACCCGACAGCACACGTCATAAGAACATAATATATTACATGGGAAAAATAACTGAAACCGTACAAACAGGTACAAACCTCAGTTACAACTATTGTTTATATTACACAGCGGAAGTCTACACTATACAACTCACGCCCGCCTATCTAGCAAAAGTGGTTGCCCAGCCCTAGGGCAACCCACACTAGCTGCACTCCTCAGCTCAGCGCGGCGTGTACGGCTCCCACTCAGCCGTGGTTCCCGACGGAGGGTAACCCTCGCCGGTGGACTCGTACTCCGAGTCCGTGGGTGGCTCCTCACCTGAAAAACACTTAAGCAGCAACCGTGAGCACGAAGGCTCAGCAAGGCTTAACCGACTCACCTAATCATGAAACTCTACATGAGGGGTACCATGGACATAGGGTAGTAACATTTCAGCAAAAGGACACGCCTACAAGTTCATCCTTAGTTCATTTTTTAGCAAAAGTTAATCAGTTCATGAATTCTGAAATTTAGTAAGCAGTATTTGGTGGCACACATGTAGCAATACAATTATATCGGTCAGCAACATTGAATCAACATATTTCATCCATTAATCTACGTCACGACTCAGTGATCAAGTGGTACTCTTCACCGCGAGGGACGGCGAATCGACTCGATATACACCTGCAGGGAAACCCAAAGAGCACGTCACGTACGCCCACCCGTGGAGCTGCACAGCACGCTCACTCGGTGTCGTACGGGACAACCTTTCATCCAACAGCCCAAACGTCGAACCGGTCGCACCGAAACGAGCAGGAGGTTCCCCACACGGAGCATCTCTCTATGCCCATTGGCAGATTTCCACCTTGCTGCCCTCAGCCTACACCTATAAATCGGTGCGTTATGCCTCGACGCCCGGAGGTTTAGGCTACATCGGTTTATCGTGGCCCATATATCCGATATGCCTTCGGTACGTTCAAATTTGATCAGCGTGGGCCGCACACGGCTCGGTCCTCAATCGACACGTACAGGGCTGCGCACACAAGACTCCCTCTTGCTGCGCCCTAGCCCCTGCCCAGTCTCATTTTCATTACTAATGTGACCTCACATCACTCAACTGAACCCGTGCGTCCCAAGCCTATCTCGCGAGTAGATTCCAACTACTCGACTTGTACCGAAGCCCTATGAATCTTTAAGCATAGCCTATCTATTCGAGGTCTTACACACTACCCTCACTCTTTTAGGAACCTTTGGTTATGCCAGTGGGGTTTCATTCATCCTATACCTAATGCACAATCATACTTCATATGACACATGTAAACAAAGTAAGACTTATAAAAGGGCTAATGCAAACCGGGGCTTGCCTTGTTGCTGCTGGTCAGTAGTTATTTCTTCGTCCGGAAGAAGGAAGTCCAGCACTTCCAGAGTCTCTTCTTTAATGGCTACACGTTGAATATAATACTACATGTAAATTTAAATGCACTGTGTAAACTTGAATACTTATTTACTAATAACTCTAGCTAACCCTCCCCTTTGGTGCTGAAATTTTTATGGTGGCTTGGTAGGGTCCTAACCAGAGTCTTGACCAAGTTTCATTTGAAACAAAGTTCATTTGAACCTTGTACAAATAAAAGCCCATTTGGTCAATATTTGAGCCTCTAACTAATTCCGGGGTTTTTCATGGCTCCAACCATTACTTTCTGGAAACTAGACTTTAACATGGTTCTAATGGAGTTGGTTTCATGTCATTTGAAGAATTCTACATAAAGTTATGTCCTAATTAAGATTGGAGAAAATCTGAAATGTTTCTGTACATTTTTCTATTTTCTCTGGGCAGTTCCCTTAATCACCCAATTAGGGTAACTAAATGAACTTGGATGAGTCTGAAAATTTTACTGGGATTCAGGGATTTTCCAAAGAACCTTTCAGCCAAATTTCAGAATTTTTCATAAAGTAGTCCTCCAGATAAAATTCCCAACAGTTTAAACTTTAGGGATTTAATTCTGGAAAACTATTCACTTTCATGAGCTGAATTTGGTATTGCTGGAAAGTGCTCAGAGACCTAAATCCAACCAAATTTGGTCCACTCGATTTGGAGCTTTCTAGCTAAAGTTATGAGGATTTAAAGTTTGGAAGAATCCTGAAAATCGGGGGAAAAGTTTAAACTCTCGGGCCCGCGGGGACACGTGTCGAGCGCGGAGGTGTCCGGCACACCGGAGATACCACATGTGTCGAGCGTGGAGGTGTCCGGCACACTGGAGCTCACAGGGTATTTTGCGCGTCGGCACAGCCGATCCCCGGCCACACCCGATCCCGGTTTAAATTCTTCAGTCGCTGACACGTGGGCCAGTCGGCTTCGTCTTCCTCCCGCCGTTCTCTCACGCCCGCGCCGCCGACCTCGCCGGAGAAGACTCGGGGCTCGCCGGCTCGCTGCTGCCGGACCTCCCATGGTCTGAAACTCGCCGCCAGGGGGTTGTCGACGTCGAGGAACACGTCGGTGGTGTCAGGTCGGCTGGGGGTGGCCGGAAATAGCTCGGCGACGTGCCGCTGCCTCGGCTGAGGTTCGACACCGTCGACCGTGGTTTCTAAACCCGCCAACACCTCGAACAAACGGCCCTACAGCATCAGTGTACCTCTAGGAAGCTCGACAAGTTGTCAAAAGGGTTCAGGGATGGCGGCAAGTCGGTCGGCACCATGTGACCGATCGTGCCCGCCATGACTGCCCTCGATCGAGCTCAAAATTTGTCACTCCTAGACAGTTTTACGCTACGGATGCAGAAAAGAACTTCATCGCCGGCTAGTCCAGCGTCTATGTGCAAGATTTGATGACCTCCGAAAGATCATAGAGCGAGAATTTATGGAAACCGTACCGGAAGCTTGGTTTACGGTCGCCGGAGCAAAAACTAGAAATTCTCTGCGGATTCTTCACGGTTGGCTTCCAAACTTGGAGGAGAGCTGCACGGTGGTCGCCCGCCCTGTTTCCTCTCTCGTTGGACCGTGAAAACGCCTATGGAACGCTGCCCACGGGCGCCTGACTCTCGGCTGAGGCTAGGTCGCCGCGGTGGCGATCGTCTTTGGGCAAAGGAGGTCGGAGCTCGGAGTTTCTGGCGTTGGGGAGGTGAAGTGCGAGCTCAGGTGGCTGTCTAGCAGCTCAGGGACGAAGGAGGAGATGGTTTTGCTGGTTTTCCCGATTGAGCAGAGAGCTGCGGCGAGAAACAATGCCGCTGCTCGGGTTTGCCCGCGAGAAGATAAAGCCGGCCGACTCCTGCTCGGCTGAGGCGGTGCCGGTCGCGTGGGGGCGCGAGCCAGCCGCCCTGGGCGCCAGCACGCGGCGAGGGAAGCAGCTGGTGGCGCCGGTAGCTGCTCGGTGGCACAGCCGACAGCTGCTCGGTGGAATTTCCCACCGAGACTCTGACTTTGGTTGCAAGTTTCTCCTTCTTCCCTCTATGACATGTGGGTCCCACCCGGGGTTTTAACCTCTGAAATTTATTCCTAATCACTTAGTGAACAGTGAACCCCATAATACCCCTGGTGATTCAGCTTATTCACCCTTGAGCCATTCGAATTGAATAGGATTCGAATTGGGTTCGGTTTGAGTGAATTTCAGCACAAGCTCAGTTTTGAATTCAAATAAAGTTTGAATTCGTCCCACTTAGCTCATGTCAAGATCAACTCCGAATGGAGTAAAAATTGGTGTGGTGTGGTGATGAATACTTCAAGTGTGTGCCAAAACTGAGGCCCTTACATTCCTCCCCCCTTAAAAGAATCTCGTCCCGAGATTACAAAAGAAGAGATAGCGATGTAGTAGGGACTTACTCGTGTTGAGAAGCCATGAACTCCGGGTAATTTGAACGAAGGAATTCCTCGCTCTCCCACGTCGCTTCTTCCACGGTGTTGTTACTCCAGAGGATCTTGTAGAACCACAACGTTCTGCTACGCGTGGTTTGGGCTTTCTCATCAAGGATTTCCACCGGATACTCATCATATGTTAAATCCGGTTTCAACTCGCCGATGTCTTCGGTAGGAACAGCAGCTGTATGATTCAAACATTTTCGCAGTTGCGAAACATGGAAAACATCATGGACACCAGCAAGAGATGCCGGTAGCTCCAATCGATACGCTGCTGGTCCACACTTCTCGGTGATAGCGTAGGGTCCAATGAAACGGGGAGCGAGCTTCCCCTTCACACCGAACCGGTGCACGCCCTTCATCGGAGACACGCGGAGGTACACGTGTTCCCCAACGTCAAAGTGCAACGGCCTACGCCTCTTATCAGCGTAGCTCTTCTGTCGGGATTGAGCGGCCTTCAAATTGGCTTGAATTGTCCGAACGCGCTCTTCGGCGTCGTTCACCACATCAACCCCGAATGTGACCCTTTCACCGGACTCGCACCAATTTAATGGGGTGCGGCACTTGCGACCGTAGAGAGCTTCGTAGGGTGTGAGGGGGGCCCGACCCCGATCACGAGGTCGTGCCGCCTTGCCCGAGGAATCGCATTGGGTGGTGCCGTGTTATGCGGCACCCAACAGCACACATATAAGGAACACAGTATTACATAAATCAAAAAGCGGAAGGTTACAATTATTCTTTGTAAATAATTTACACAAATTAGCTACAGCGGAAGTCTATAACCATCTCACGTTGAATAACTATGAAGCACCGAGAAGAGGTCCAGCCCGCGGACTCTTCTCGCTAGCAACACGAAGACAAGGCAGCGGCTAGGTTCTCCAAGTGTGACATGACTTGGAAGTTTCCGAGTCTCACCGGACAACCCTCTTTATAGCGTCGAGGTTTACCTGCAAAACCACTTATAGCAAGAGTGAGCACAAAGGCTCAGCAAGACTTAACCGTCTCTCCTAAGACATGAAACTCTAGATGAAAGTAACCTAAGACCTAAACTTGTCATTTGCGAAAAGACTCGCCTACGAGTTCATCCTTAACTTTCAAATTTTAGCCATATTAATAATGACCTTGCGATCAGCAACATTGGAACTCCACAATCAAACAAGAAACGCTTCATTCCAATGTTACTTGCCCCAAGGTAGAAAATAAATTTGGTTAGCTCTATCTCTACTTCAAACATGGTTTTCATGCAACTTAACATCATCATTGCAGCAATTATACTTTTGCAAACTGTTTCCACACAAGTTGATCAACTACGTCACAACATGGGAGCAAGCGGTACTCAATAACCGCGAGGGACGGTGATTCGAATCAAACACTACCCGGATAACTCGACACATATGCCCGCCTCTGAAGACCCAACTCTGGCGTCCTTCATTACGTCGTATGTGGCAACCTTTCTCAGGACACTAAACTGTAGAACCGGTCGCGCCGTCTCGGGCTCATAGGTCTAACGAGACGATGTGGTATGCCTCTACAATCCAGTGAATCTGGTACATCAGTTTCCTGGTTCCCATATATCAGTAAGCATCCGGTACACAACTCAATACTTGCTCCTGGACGCGGCATACGCATCGGTCCTTAACCGACACAGGCAGAGCTACTCGACCAAGACCTCGTCTTGTCGCAGCCTAATCCCTCTGCCCGGTCTCATCTTTAGAAATGTAAACTTTAGTTTGCTTCCTTTCCCAACCACACTTATGATCTTCTGAACTATAGCTCGCGAGTAGACTCCAACTACTCGTCTTCTACCGGATGCCCTAGACTATTTAGCATGGCCTTATTCTACAGCGATGACATAATGCTACCCTTGACCTCAGGGTTCATGTTTGGTTATGCAAGTGGAGTATCAACATCCTTGACCTAATGCACATACAAACCTTGACCAAATGTAGTGAACAAAGGGAAAACTTTAAAAACAACTTAAGTGCAAACCGGGGCTTGCCTTGGTTTTGCAGGTGACTAGAGTCAGATAAGATGAAGTTAGTTGCTGATGATGACTTGAAGCTCAATCCCTGCCTTCTTGCTCCTTGATCCAAGCTCAACTCCTCCTTCTTCTTTACTTCTCCACGTTTAATCACTACACGTTATGAATATGCATACATGTTTAATTGTAAAACTTTTTGCTAACAAATGCTACAGACAAGTTTAAAACTGGAACTTTGTTTAAGAATTTAAAATGACACTGGGGTGGTGGTTTGGATGTGTGTCTAAGCACTATCCTCAAGTGAGAAGAGAGGTTCATCACTTGGGTGGTGATCACCTAATGATGTTGAACAGGACATAATGATCCAGGGCTCCAATGGAGCTGGGAATTTTCTTGGGGGTTCCTTGTCACAATAAAGTCCTCTGCACCAAAATTCAGAATATTTCACTAAGTGGATCACCCAGAACAATTCCCTAAGCATTTAAGCATAAAGGAATTAATTCTGATTAAACTTGCACTTTCATGCAAATCTAAGTGAACCATAATTTCCTACATAGCTCAGAGAGTATGCCTAAATTTTCCTAGGATTTTTGGAGCTAAGGAATGGCTATAACTGAATTTCCAAGTTTTGGAAATTCTCTGAAAATGTTTCTGTATTTATTTGAATACAGAAATTTGAAATTGGAATTATCCCAACTAAATCAACTCCAAATGAGCTGAAAGTTTTACAGGAGTCTCCTAATATCCTGAAGAATATCCTGGCAAAATTTGGGGAATTTTGGATGAACCAAACTCCCTCTAAAATTCTTTTGCTGAAAAGCTTTAAAGAATTTTCCAGAATTTTATATTGGTTTCATGCAAATTGGGTTGCATATTTGGATAGAGCATTTCATCCTGAATCCAACCCAATTTGAATCACTAAATTTGGAGCTTCCTAGCAAAAGTTATGCAGTTCTAAAATTTGAACAACTCTCTGTTTGATTTTAAACAGCACAGTCACACGTGGGGCCCACGGGTCAGGTGCTTCTTCAACCTCCCGCCAGAGCCCGCGGGTGCACACCGGCTGAAAACTTGGCATGGCTCGTTCTCCCTCATTTCTCCACCAAATGAGCTCCGGTTTCGCCCTACATGCTCCTGGGAACGTGGCGCAGCTGCCGGGCAAAGTTTCCCCGCGTGAAAACGGCTGTAGGTGGGTCGGCACCGGCGGGGCGGCTCGGGAGCTCGACATGGACGCGTTCCCGCGTGTCCAAGGCATCTCCTGGCAAGCTACGATGTCCTACAGCATCCTTATGGTCCTAGGAACATGGAACGGAGATCAAATTGTGCAGAACATGGCTGCAAACTAGTCGTTACCGTGGACCATGGCAGTTTTGGCCGCCGGCGACGATTTCTCGTCGCCCGGGGCATAGGGTGGTCGGTTTGCTTCGTGCTTCGGCGTGGAAGGGCGCTAGGAACCCTAGTAGCTGTGGTCTGAATTGTAGAACGAACAATCAATCGATTGGAGCTAATTTCAGAAATTTGCTGAGGTCGGTCCTTCACGTGCGCCGGCGCCAAAAATGAAATTCCGGCTAGCCGGCGTCAGGGGAGAGCAGGGGGACGACGGGATGAGGATCAGTACCTCCTGGCGCACCTCTGTGGCCTCTTGAGCCTGCCGGAGAGGCGCTGGGCTGGCCGGGAGACAGGGAGCAGTGGAGCAGCGCCGGTGAGGGAAAACACACACGTTGCAGCTGCTGATCGTGAGGAGGAAAACAAACACGGTTGGCTCAGCTGTGTGGGGTAATATCAGTGCCTGAGCAGCTCGCCAGCGTAAAGAATTCAGGCAGGAGGTGGAGCTTTGGGGCGTGGAGCAGCAGCTGGGTGTCAGCCGGAGGCAGGGCCTCAGTGGAGTGAGGAACAGAGAGCAATACTTAGGGACTAAGTCTACTCATTCCTATGACATGTGGGGTCCACCCCTCTTCTTATCCCCCAAAACTCTCACAAATATCTCCAAATTTTGGCACCTTGCAAATTCAGATATGAGGTACTCAAATCCAAAAGTCATTTGGCAATTTGACCAGTTTTGCCTCAGTTTCAAATTTGAATTCAAATTTGGATGAAATTTACAAGTCCTCTTGATATTCATATCCAAGCACCCCCAAATTTCCTCCAAATTGGTCTGCCTCATAATTTGGATCTGAGGAATTCAAATATGTCCTCTGATTTTTGAGTTGGCTGTTGCAAATACACTTTTTCAAACAACAGTTTGAATTTTCTCTTTTGAACATGCCCTCCTTCTTTTTGAAGTGCACCTCTTAATTCAAACTGAATTCAAAGTTTTATTGCACCTGCCAACACTTTCATGAGGAACACAAAAGTTTTTGTAAGTCCCATTTCTTGCATGTAAACTCAACTTTATTCATAGCTCAAGTTTTCTATTTACAAGTTTTGGGACTTTTACATTCCTCCCCCCTTAAAAAGAATCTCGTCCCGAGATTCATGATTAAGGACAAGGTGGAGAGGACAACTACTACATATAAGCCTCTAACAACTCTACATGATTACGTTGCAAATACTCCTCGCTTTCCCATGTAGCTTCGTCGGACGTGTGATTTTCCCATAGCACCTTGAAAAATCGCAGCGTCTGATTCCTGGTTTCACGAGTCTTTTCATCAATTATCCGGGTTGGTCGCTCAACATACGTGAGGTCCGGCTTCAAATTTTCTATGTCTCCCGTGAGAATCTCTGTTGGAACTTTTAAACACTTCCGCAACTGAGATATGTGGAAGACGTTATGAACTCCGGCTAAGGTTGCCGGCAGCTCCAAACGGTATGCCACGGGTCCGCATCTTTCAATGATGACGAAGGGACCGATAAAGCGCGGAGCTAATTTTCCTTTCACTCCGAATCGGTGAATGACCTTCATAGGAGATACGCGGAGGTAGACGTGGTCTCCAACTTGAAAGTTTAGAGGACGACGTCTCTTATCCGCATAGCTCTTTTGCCTGGACTGAGCAGCTTTCAGATTTTCCTGAATAAGCCTCACCCGCTCTTCTGCTTCATTTACGAGATCAATCCCGTAAATAACTCTCTCGCCGGATTCACATCAGTTCAAGGGTGTGCGGCACTTCCGGCCGTAGAGAGCTTCATAAGGCGCCATTTTGATACTTGATTGATACCCGTTATTATATGAGAACTCTGCCAACGGTAAGTGATCATCCCAGCTCTTACCGTGGTGGATGACACATGCTCTCAGCATATCTTCAAGTATTTGATTCACCCTCTCAGTTTGTCCATCAGTTTGAGGGTGATACGCGGAGCTTCGAATCAATTTAGTTCCCAAGGATGTGTGTAGCTGTTCCCAGAAACGGGATACGAACAGCGATCCTCTGTCGGAGACAATGGTACGGGGAACTCCGTGCAGGCATAAGATTCGTGCTATGTATAACTCCGCATACTGCTTGGCGCTGTAGTTGGTATGCACCGGAATGAAACGTGCCGATTTGGTCAATCGATCAACGATTACCCAAATCGAGTCATGGTGGTGGGAGGTCATCGGCAACCCAACGATGAAATCCATACTCAAGTCTTCCCACTTCCATGCCGGTATTTGTAGCGTTTGCAGCAGGCCCGACTTCTTCACATGGTCGGCCTTAACTCTTCGACACGTATCACATTCTGAAACGTATTTCGCAACTTCACGTTTCATACATGTCCACCAAAACTTCTTCCGGAGGTCTTGGTATATTTTATTGCTGCCAGGATGAATAGAAAATTTGGATAAGTGAGCCTCATCCAAAATTTTCTTCCGCAGCCTCATATCACGGGGTACGACTATCCGGTCCTTGAACCACAAGGTATCTTCCTCATCTAACCGGAAACATTTCATCTCCCCGTTCTTTAACCTCCTTTTGATATGAGCCATGCCCTTGTCTCTCCTTTGAGCTTCCATCACCTCCTCTCTTATTGTGGGTATGAGAGCTAGATTATGCAAAGCTCCATATGGAACCAAGTAGAGACTTGGTTCTTCCTCTTCTATCGGTGTAATGGTTAGGTTATGAATATGAGACTTCCGGCTGAGTGCATCGGCAACCACATTTGCCTTGCCCGGATGATAATGAATTTCAATCTCATAGTCCTTGATCAGCTCCAACCATCGCCGTTGTCACATATTCAACTCTTTCTGAGTGAATATGTATTTCAAACTTTTGTGGTCGGTGTAGAGATGAACCAGATTTCCCAATAGGTAATGCCTCCACATCTTCAAAGCTAACACCACGGCAGCCAGTTCGAGATCATGAGTTGGATAATGTTGCTCATGATTCCGTAATTGCCGTGATCCATATGCGACCACACGTCCTCCTTGCATGAGTACACAACCAAGCCCGACGCCGGATGCATCACAATAAACATCAAAAGGCTTGGTTGTATCCGGTTGAGCTAGAACCGGGGCTGTTGTGAGGTGTTTCACCAACGCTTGAAAAGCTTCCTCACATGGCTTGCTCCAATCATACTTGATGCCTTTCTTCAGTAGCTCCGTCATAGGTTTGGAGATTTTTGAGAAGCTCGGGATGAACCTCCGGTAATATCCTGCCAAACCCAAGAAGCTACGAACTTCATGGACTGATGTTGGAGACTTCCACTTCAGCACTTGTTCAATCTTGCTTGGATCAACAGCAATGCCTTCTGCTGAAATAATGTGCCCAAGAAATGGCACTTGGATGATCCAGAATTCACATTTACTAAACTTTGCATAGAGCTTGTGATCTCTCAGTCGTTGGAGCACAATATGCAAATGTTTAGCGTGTTCCTCTTCAGATTTGGAGTAGACCAAGATGTCGTCGATGAATACCACGACGAACTGATCCAGCTCCGGCATGAACACCGAGTTCATAAGGTACATAAAGTGGGCCGGAGCATTGGTCAACCCAAATGACATGACAAGATATTCATAGAGTCCATATCTTGTCGAGAATGCTGTTTTCGGGACATCTTCCGCTCGAATCTTGATTTGATGATATCCCGACCTTAAGTCCATCTTGGAGAATACTTTAGCACCCACTAGTTGATCGAAGAGGATATCAATTCTTGGTAGTGGATACTTGTTCTTTATGGTCACAGCATTTAAAGGACGATAGTCGATGCATGGCCTCAGCGTCTCATCCTTCTTCTTCACAAACAAAGCTGAGCAACCCCATGGTGATGAACTTGGACGAATAAACCCCTTGTCCATCAGATCCTTGAGTTGCTCCTTCAATTCTGCTAACTCACTCGGAGCCATTTTGTAGGGTCTCCGAGAGATCGGCGTGGTTCCCGGTATCAATTCTATTTTGAATTCCACCTCGCGCTCAGGTGGTAAGCCTGGAAGATCTTCGGGAAACACGTCCGGATATTCACGGACTACCGGAATGTCTTCTAACTTTCACGCCTCGGCATTACATACTTCCGGTTCTTTAGAAATTGCTTCGCCGAGGTACAATGTTTGACGTCCGTGAAGTGGAGAGTCCAAGTGAACACTCCTGTTCTCGATGTCCAGAACAGCCTTATGGAAGGTCAGCCACGATATTCCCAATATGGCATTGATTCCCTGGTCTTCGAGAATGATGAGGGTGGTAGGATAAATTTTTCCACCCAAGCAAAGTGGTGCTCGAGAGACGACTTCATTAGTTGAGATGTCTCCACCTGGCGAATGAATAAGGTAAGAACCTTTTGTGACAGTTGTGGAGATATGATCCCGGATTACCGTTGCCCTGCTAATGAAGTTATGTGTCGCACCAGAGTCGAATAAAATGACAACCGGCTTGTCATTTAAGGTGAACCTGCCGGCAAGAACAGGTCCTCCCTTTGGCAGATCATCGACTGACACATAATTGACTGTTCCCACTCTGGACATAGCTTTTCTTGGCTGTCCAAGATCACTCTGTTGAACTGGACCCGCATACCCATTGTTGCTGCTCGGTTCAGTTGCTTCATTGACCTTAAGATCATTGTCAAGCTGAAGTGGGACAGCACCTTGCTCGGCTGAGAAATCACCTTGTTCATCTTCAACCTCTTGAGGGAAAAAGTATTCTGGTGCACCTTGTTGATACTGAGGTGCATAAGAAATAAGTTGCTGCTGCGGTGGAGGTGAATAAGACCTCTGTGGAGTAGAAGAGTCGTCACACTCCCAGAATGATTGCACCTCTTGTGGAATCTCCCGACCGGAAGGTGAACGAATTACCAACCGATACTTCTGAGGTAGACGATTGTCTTCATCTTGTGATGAGTCCCTCTCCCTCTTTTCCTTGAGGTAGAGGTTGGAATAAAATTCTTGAGCGATAGCACAGCTCACAAACTCATCAAAATTCTCTTGGCTAACTTGAGCCAATTCACATCGCAGCCTAGCAGTCAGCCCTCGGTAGAAATGATAACCTTTCATGGCTGGTGATTTCACATAGTCAGGGACATATTGAGCTAAGTGATTGAATTCCTTCGCATACTCAATAACACTCATGTCCCCTTGCTTCAGACTCCAGAACTCATCCAGACTGGTTTGCATTATGCCCGCAGGGATGAAACGAGCACGAAATGCAGTCTGGAACTCCGCCCATGTGACATGATGCCCTGCTGGTTGGACAGCAAGGTAGTCTGCCCACCATGCTCCAGCAAAGCCGTGAAGCTGCTGAGCGGCATATAGAGTCTTTGAGAATTCATCACATTGGATCAACCCAAACTTGGACTCGATGACACGTAACCAGTAATTTGCTTCACAAGGGTCAGCCGCCTCGGAGAATACCGGCGGTTGTGTCGCCAAGAAATCCAGATACGTGCTCTGGGTGGGCATGTGACGTTGAACTTCTCGATCTATGCCTTGCTGAACTATGGTTTGGAGAGTTTCATTCATCTTCGCCATAATTTCGGCCAATCCGGTTGGCGATGGCTCTTGTGATGAAGTCGAGTCATTCCCACCTCGACTTGAATCTCCAAGCTCCATTTGAGAATGTGTGCGTACCATACTGCACGAAACAAAATTTTGAGTCAATCAAAATTCTATGTCAGTAGTAAGTAAAGATAAGTAAAACATGAACATGTCATGAACTTTATGAAAGCATAACCACATTCATGTTTAAACCAATCTTATGTACGCTAAGCTAATCAGCGGGACTACCCTGACCAGCTCACACAAACTCCAAATTCTACTCAAGTTATCAACAGATTCTAGACTTGAGTTCCATACCAAAGTTTTAGTAAACTTCAGTAGCTTTCCAACAAGTACTTATGTGCTCCTTAAGGATTTTTCTACAGGAAGTTATGGCTTAAAAACAGAAAGGTCCAGAGAGGTTTTTGCTACTGTCCTCGTTCTGAACAGTTTGCCTTCAACTGGACTTTTCACCAACTTAACTTGTGATTTTGCTCTGGAGGTCTACAAAGGAGTTGTAGAGCACTTAAAAATCTTTCCAGAACTGTATCATACACCTCAATGGGTTAAATCTACTCGGAGTTATGCTCTGTTAAATCCCAGCAAGAATTCCTGCCAGAAACAGAGCACTCTGTTTTTTTTTATTGAAAACTTTGATACCTAGTTATACTCTCATTTGAATCTTAGCTCAAAATAAGAGTTCAGTAGCTACTACTTGTTTTAAACTTCCATTTTTAGTTGAAAGTTAGTTCATGAATCATTTCTTCTTAGGGGGAAGAGGTTATTAAGTGTAGTACGGTGTCGGTGCACCGTAAGAACATGTCGGTACTACGTAGCCTCACCAAAAGAAATTCCTAAACCGGATTATACCGGCATATCCGTTTTATCAGTGGCACTAAGATGGTCTCTCACACACGTGTACTACACGGGATACATACGTGGTTAGTACCTGCAGAAGATCACTCAATAGTGGTGCACTCAAAGGTTGTTTCATTTCAGGCAGTTCTATAATTGAAAGTAAATACAAACGCCCGTATCATTGTCATACGGCCATCCTTGAGTTAAGTCACGTCTCAAGGTACGTGATCGTGTTTCAACACCACACGACGGGGAACCCGAGTATGTCATGAACGGGTCGTCACGGTTGGGAATGTTATCAACCCAACGGATACCACCTACTGCCCTGCAGGGCACGCCGATGGCAAGCGCTGCGTATGTCCTCCTGGGCTACTTCCAGACGAACACACTATCGCGTTACTGACCACACGATGGAGTCTCCACTTACTTGCCTAATGCACGCTAGGGATCAGCGTTTCATATGAACTCAGGAACATGAAGAGTCCAAGAGTTTCATATTAACATCTCACCCCAAGCTGTGAGATCTAACCCTGAACCACTTTCCTCGTCAGGGGAGCTAACCGAAATTGAACCGCTTTCGGTGGCGTTCCTTACCATTCTTACCTGAACGTAGGTGCGTCGTTACATAATGAAAGTTCTGAATTAAAACACATATGTTAGTCTTGCCACTTTAAGTAACTATACTACTATAGTCCTTATGTGGGCCTAATACCGTTTCCTCACCGTATCCTAAGGTTTTGTCGTAATACCATCCTTATTCCGTGTGCTATTACCAATGCGGCTCTGATACCACGCTGAGGGGGGCCCGACCCCGATCACGAGGTCGTGCCGCCTTGCCCGAGGAATCGCATTGGGTGCAGTATTACATAAATCAAAAAGCGGAAGGTTACAATTATTCTTTGTAAATAATTTACACAAATTAGCTACAGCGGAAGTCTATAACCATCTCACGTTGAATAACTATGAAGCACCGAGAAGAGGTCCAGCCCGCGGACTCTTCTCGCTAGCAACACGAAGACAAGGCAGCGGCTAGGTTCTCCAAGTGTGACATGACTTGGAAGTTTCCGAGTCTCACCGGACAACCCTCTTTATAGCGTCGAGGTTTACCTGCAAAACCACTTATAGCAAGAGTGAGCACAAAGGCTCAGCAAGACTTAACCGTCTCTCCTAAGACATGAAACTCTAGATGAAAGTAACCTAAGACCTAAACTTGTCATTTGCGAAAACACTCGCCTACGAGGTCATCCTTAACTTTCAAATTTTAGCCATATTAATAATGACCTTGCGATCAGCAACATTGGAACTCCATAATCAAACAAGAAACGCTTCATTCCAATGTTACTTGCCCCAAGGTAGAAAATAACTTTGGTTAGCTCTATCTCTACTTCAAACATGGTTTTCATGCAACTTAACATCATCATAGCAGCAATTATACTTTTGTAAACTGTTTCCACACAAGTTGATTAACTACGTCACAACATGGGAGCAAGCGGTACTCAATAACCGCGAGGGACGGTGATTCGAATCAAACACTACCCGGATAACTCGACACATATGCCCGCCTCTGAAGACCCAACTCTGGCGTCCTTCATTACGTCGTATGTGGCAACCTTTCTCAGGACACTAAACTGTAGAACCGGTCGCGCCGTCTCGGGCTCATAGGTCTAACGAGACGATGTGGTATGCCTCTACAATCCAGTGAACCTGGTACATCGGTTTCCTGGTTCCCATATATCAGTAAGCATCCGGTACACAACTCAATACTTGCTCCTGGACGCGGCATACGCATCGGTCCTTAACCGACACAGGCAGAGCTACTCGACCAAGACCTCGTCTTGTCGCAGCCTAATCCCTCTGCCCGGTCTCATCTTTAGAAATGTAAACTTTAGTTTGCTTCCTTTCCCAACCACACTTATGATCTTCTGAACTATAGCTCGCGAGTAGACTCCAACTACTCGTCTTCTACCGGATGCCCTAGACTATTTAGCATGGCCTTATTCTACAGCGATGACATAATGCTACCGTTGACCTCAGGGTTCATGTTTGGTTATGCAAGTGGAGTATCAACATCCTTGACCTAATGCACATACAAACCTTGACCAAATGTAGTGAACAAAGGGAAAACTTTAAAAACAACTTAAGTGCAAACCGGGGCTTGCCTTGGTTTTGCAGGTGACTAGAGTCAGATAAGATGAAGTTAGTTGCTGATGATGCCTTGAAGCTCAATCCCTGCCTTCTTGCTCCTTGATCCAAGCTCAACTCCTCCTTCTTCTTTACTTCTCCACGTTTAATCACTACACGTTATGAATATGCATACATGTTTAATTGTAAAACTTTTTGCTAACAAATGCTACAGACAAGTTTAAAACTGGAACTTTGTTTAAGAATTTAAAATGACACTGGGGTGGTGGTTTGGATGTGTGTCTAAGCACTATCCTCAAGTGAGAAGAGAGGTTCATCACTTGGGTGGTGATCACCTAATGAGGTTGAACAGGACATAATGATCCAGGGCTCCAATGGAGCTGGGAATTTTCTTGGGGGTTCCTTGTCACAAGAAAGTCCTCTGGACCAAAATTCAGAATATTTCACTAAGTGGATCACCCAGAATAATTCCCTAAGCATTTAAGCATAAAGGAATTAATTCTGATTAAACTTGCACTTTCATGCAAATCTAAGTGAACCATAATTTACTACATAGCTCAGAGAGTATGCCTAAATTTTCCTAGGATTTTTGGAGCTAAGTTATGGCTATAACTGAATTTCCAAGTTTTGGAAATTCTCTGAAAATGTTTCTGTATTTATTTGAATACAGAAACTTGAAATTGGAATTATCCCAACTAAATCAACTCCAAATGAGCTGAAAATTTTACAGGAGTCTCCTAATATCCTGAAGCATATCCTGGCAACATTTGGGGAATTTTGGATGAACCAAACTCCCTCTAAAATTCTTTTGCTGAAAAGCTTTAAAGAATTTTCCAGAATTTTCTATTGGTTTTCATGCAAATTGGGTTGCATATTTGGATAGAGCATTTCATCCTGAATCCAACCCAATTTGAATCACTAAATTTGGAGCTTCCTAGCAAAAGTTATGCAGTTCTAAAGTTTGAACAACTCTCTGTTTGATTTTAAACAGCACAGTCACACGTGGGGCCCACGGGTCAGGTGCTTCTTCAACCTCCCGCCAGAGCCCGCGGGTGCACACCGGCTGAAAACTTGGCATGGCTCGTTCTCCCTCATTTCTCCACCAAATGAGCTCCGGTTTCGCCCTACATGCTCCTGGGAACGTGGTGCAGCTGCCGGGCAAGGTTTCCCCGCGTGAAAACGGCTGTAGGTGGGTCGGCACCGGCGGGGCGGCTCGGGAGCTCGACATGGACGCGTTCCCGCGTGTCCAAGGCATCTCCTGGCAAGCTACGATGTCCTACAGCATCCTTATGGTCCTAGGAACATGGAACAGAGATCAAATCGTGCAGAACATGGCTGCAAACTAGTCGTCACCGTGGACCATGGCAGTTTTGGCCGCCGGCGACGATTTCTCGTCGCCCCGGGCATAGGGTGGTCGGTTTGCTTCGTGCTTCGGCATGGAAGGGCGCTAGGAACCCTAGTAGCTGTGATCTGAATTGTAGAACGAACAATCAATCGATTGGAGCTAATTTCAGAAATTTGCTGAGGTCGGTCCTTCACGTGCGCCGGCGCCAAAAATGAAATTCCGTCTAGCCGGCGTCGGGGGAGAGCAGGGGGACGACGGGATGAGGATCAGTACCTCCTGGCGCACCTCTGTGGCCTCTTGAGCCTGCCGGAGGGGCGCTGGGCTGGCCGGGAGACAGGGAGCAGTGGAGCAGCGCCGGTGAGGGAAAACACACACGTTGCAGCTGCTGATCGTGAGGAGGAAAACAAACACGGTTGGCTCAGCTGTGTGGGGTAATATCAGTGCCTGAGCAGCTCGCCAGCGTGAAGAATTCAGGCAGGAGATGGAGCTTTGGGGCGTGGAGCAGCAGCTGGGTGTCAGCCGGAGGCAGGGCCTCGGTGGAGTGAGGAACAGAGAGCAATACTTAGGGACTAAGTCTCCTCGTTCCTATGACATGTGGGGTCCACCCCTCTTCTTATCCCCCAAAACTCTCACAAATATCTCCAAATTTTGGCACCTTGCAAATTCAGCTATGAGGTACTCAAATCCAAAAGTCATTTGGCAATTTGGCCAGTTTTGCCTCAGTTTCAAATTTGAATTCAAATTTGGATGAAATTTACAAGTCCTCTTGATATTCATATCCAAGCACCCCCAAATTTCCTCCAAATTGGTCTCCCTCATAATTTGGATCTGAGGAATTCAAATATGTCCTCTGATCTTTGAGTTGGCTGTTGCAAATACACTTTTTCAAACAACAGTTTGAATTTTCTCTTTTGAACATGCCCTCCTTCTTTTTGAAGTGCACCTCTTAATTCAAACTGAATTCAAAGTTTTATTGCACCTGCCAACACTTTCATGAGGAACACAAAATTTTTGTAAGTCCCATTTCTTGCATATAAACTCAACTTTATTCATAGCTCAAGTTTTCTATTTACAAGTTTTGGGACTTTTACAGGGTGCCATCTTGATACTCGCCTGATAGCCGTTGTTGTACGAGAATTCCGCCAATGGTAGGTGATTATCCCAGTTCCTACCATGGTGGATGGCACATGCTCTCAACATGTCCTCCAGAACTTGATTCACCCTCTCTGTCTGGCCATCTGTCTGAGGGTGGTAGGCGGAACTCCTAATCAGTTTAGTACCCAAAACAGCGTGCAACTGCTCCCAAAAGCGAGATACAAACAATGTACCTCGGTCTGAGACTATGGTCTTGGGTACACCATGCAGGCATAGAATCCTGGCAATGTATAACTCCGCATATCGGTTGGCATGGAAATGTGTATGCACGGGAATGAAGTGAGCTGACATGGTCAGTCGGTCAACGATCACCCATATGGAATCATGCTTGTTGGCTGTTAAGGGTAATCCCACGATGAAATCCATGCTCACATCTTCCCATTTCCATGCTGGAATCTTCAGGGGTTGCAGCAGCCCTGATTTCCTCATATGATCAGCCTTCACTCGTCTACACGTATCACACTCGGATACGTACTTAGCTACCTCCCGCTTCATCCGTGTCCACCAAAATTTCTTTTTCAAATCTTGGTACATCTTGTTGCTGCCCGGATGAATGGAGTATTTAGACAAGTGGGCTTCGTCGAGGATCTTCTTCCTCAGTTCCATGTCCCGGGGTACGACTATGCGGTCATTGAACCACAGCGTCCCCTCATCATCCTTCTGGAAACACTTGATCTCCCCATCGTCAATCCGTCTCCGGAGATGTGCCATGCCTTTATCATTTTTCTGAGCTGCAATGATGTCCTCCCTAATAGTAGGGATGAGGGCAAGGTTGTACAGCGATCCATACGGAACCAAGTATAAACTTGGCTCTTCCTCCTCCACCGGTGTAATGTGAGGTGATGGACATGTGATTTCCGACTCAGCGCGTCGGCAACCACATTCGCCTTGCTGGGGTGTTAGTGAATCTCAATCTCATAGTCCTTGATTAATTCTAACCACCTCCGTTGCCTCATGTTCAGCTCCTTCTGGGTGAAAATGTATTTCAAGCTCTTGTGGTCGGTGTATAGATGCACCAAATTCCCCAGGAGATAGTGCCTCCACGTTTTCAGCGCCAAAACCACTGCAGCAAGCTCAAGGTCATGAGTGGGATAGTGCTGCTCATGGTTCCGAAGTTGGCGTGAGCCATAGGCGACCACACGTCCTTCCTGCATCAACACGCAGCCAAGCCCAATACCGGACACGTCACAATACACGTCGAAGGGCTTTGTTGTATCCGGCTGAGCTAAGACCGGGGCTGTGGTGAGATTCTTCACCAATGTTTGGAATGCTCCTTCACACGCCGTGTTCCAAACATATTTCGTCCCTTTCTTCAGCAACTCCGTCATCGGCTTGGCGAGCTTGGAGAAACTTGGAATAAATCTCTGATAGTATCCCGCTAACCCGAGGAAGCTTCTGACTTCATGAACTGAAGTGGGAGCTTTCCATTTCAGCACTTGCTCAATTTTACTTGGGTCAACCGCAATGCCTTCTGCGGAGATGATATGTCCTAAGAATGGCACTTGGCTGATCCAAAACTCGCATTTGCTGAACTTGGCGTAGAGCTTCTGGTCTCGTAATCGTTGAAGAATGATCCGCAAGTGTTCGGCATGTTCCGCTTCTGTCTTGGAGTAAACCAAGATATCGTCAATGAACACTACCACGAACTTGTCCAGCTCCGGCATGAACACTGAGTTCATGAGATACATGAAATGGGCTGGAGCATTTGTGAGACCAAAGGACATGACGAGATATTCATATAGTCCATATCTCGTCGAGAAGGCCGTCTTCGGGATATCCTCCGCCAGGATCTTGATCTGGTGATATCCAGAGCGAAGGTCCATCTTTGAGAACACACTTGCCCCCACAAGTTGATCAAACAATATGTCGATGCGGGGCAGTGGGTACTTATTCTTGATGGTGACGGCGTTGAGCGGCTGATAATCCACACACAGCCTCAGGGTTTCATCCTTCTTCTTCACGAACAACGCCGAGCATCCCCAAGGCAAGGAACTCGGCCTAATGAAACCCTTGCTCAACAGGTCATTGAGCTGTTCTTTCAGTTCAGCCAGCTCATTTGGAGCCATCTTGTATGGTCTCCGTGATATGGGCGTAGTCCCGGGTGCAAGTTCAATCTTGAACTCGACATCCCGCTCAGGTGGCATGCCCGGAAGATCATCCGGGAACACGTCGGGATATTCCCGGACTACGGGGATGTCTTCTAACTTGAGAGCTTCCGTATTGTTAATCACTGAAACTTCCCGGACTGGATTATCTAATAAGAGGGACTGCGGACGGTGTAATGGGGAGTTGAGATGAACCGTCCGTGATGGGGTTTCCAGGATAGCGCCATGGTAGCTTAGCCATGACATTTCTAAGATTGCATCAATCTTCTGCCCCTCAAGGATAATCATAGTGGTGGGGTATATCTTCCCACCTAAGCACAGTGGTGCTTTCGGAACCATCATCGTTGCTGAAATCTTTCCTCCCGGTGAGCAGATCATATACGAACACTCGGTTGGAAAGGTTTCCAGCTGATGCTTAACCACATATGATGCACTTATAAAGTTGTGGGTTGCACCAGAATCAAAAAGTATGATGATGGCTTGATGGTTGAGAGTAAACGTACCCGCCAGCACGTTGTCTCCTTCTGGGGCGTCCTCATTGTCGAGGTTGCGGACGCCACCAGTCCGCTGACCAACCTTCTTCACCAGAGGTCGGCCTCGAGCACCGCCCTGGAGCTGGGCTTGCCCGCTGCTCTGCTGCCCCTGGGGACAGTCCTTCGCGAAGTGGCCCGCCTGGCCACACATGAAGCAGGTGAAACGGGGCGGTCCCCCGCTGATCGGTGGACGGAATCCCGGGGCGCGTTGTGGCGGTGGAAACGTCCGGGGTACCGTCTGCTGCTGCTGCTGCTGTCTTGGTGGTGGCATCGGCGGTCGGAACGGGGGTGCTTGGAACGAACGTCCCCCGAACTGTTGAGGCCGCGCCGGTGGTCGCCACTGCTGCCCGGATGGTGTCCGATACACCATACGGTACTTCTGGGGCGCACCACCACCGCTGCTAGGTGGAGCGCTGCGGTTTCTCTGCTCAGCTGCTAACTCACGCTGAGCGTCCTCTTGCATGATTGCGGCATTGACTAGGTCGTTGAATGTGCCGCGGTTCCACTGTACGAGATGGGTCTTCATTTCGGGGTGTAACCCCCGATAGAAGTGCTCCCTCTTCTTCTCCTCCGTGGAGATATAGTCTGACGCATACTGCGCCAGATGGTTGAAGGCACGGGAGTAGTCGTGGGCACTCCTCCTGCCCTGCTTCAGTTCCAAAAATTCTTGGAACTTCCTCTTCATGATTCCGGGAGGAATGTGATAGGCGCAGAACGCCTCCCGGAACTCTTGCCATTCCACGGCATGGCCAGCTGGACGTGAGGCGACATAGTTCGCCCACCACACACCAGCGGCACCGTGGAGCTGCTGTGCTGCGAACAGGGTCTTCTGCCGCTCCGTACATTGGAGCAGCCCGAACTTGGACTCGATAGTCCGCAGCCAATTGTCCGCCTCCAGTGGTTCCTCAGCTTCGGTGAACACTGGAGGGTGCGTACTTATGAAATCCGAGTACGACACTTCTCGGGGCTCACGAGGCCCCCTATCTTGACGTCCCCCCGCCTGGGACGTATTCTGCACGATCGTGCGGAGCAGGTCGGTCTGCTCCTCACGACCTCCCACCAGTGCCGCTATCACATCCGCTAGAGTAAGCGGAGGCGGCGGTGGTGGCTGCTGCTGCGGGATGCTGTCGTAGGCCGGTGGCTGGGAGTCATCACCTCCCTGTTGGCTAGAGCCACCAACCTCGTGCGTGGTCCTAGTACGAACCATCTGCAACCACACGACATTAAACATCAGTCCCGCAACATTTTGCATGCAGTCCAATAGAAATGGGCGTAAAAACATTATGACAACAAAAACATGCGATATATCTCGTAAGTGCATAATGTAATAACTTTGCACAAGCTACTCCATTACCAGACCAAACACAAGCTAGTTTAATCCAACTTGATGAACCTCCTTTTTGAAAGCTCACCAAAACTAGGTTTGGTCACTACGAGACATTACTATCGCGTTGTCATCACGTATACCACCCTTAGGGTACAACACCCTCTCCAATGAGTTCAACTGTCATTATTCTGTCAGAATGACCAGTTTCTACCTATTCCAAGTTTTGATCTGGTTCCGGGCATTTTCATGGCTCAAGTTGAATACCAAAGTTAAAGTTAACTTCAGTATCTTTCCAACGAGTACTCATGTGCCCCCGGATCGGCTTTGGTTAAAAAGTTATGCTAATTCAAAGTCGGCAGAATTTCTGGAATAATTTTAACAGCACCTCCCTTGGAAATGGCTGTTTTCAACCATGATTTCCACTAAATTCTGTGCTGAACTTTCAGGAACTTTGAATTGCAAAGATGTCACACATCTTATACTCTTTCTAAGGATGTATTATATGACAATTTTAGATTTTTCTACTGGGAGTTATGTTTAAAAAAACAGATCAGTTCAGAGGATGTTTTACTCTGCCCTGGTTCTGGACAGTTTACATTCCTCTGGGATTTAAGCCATCTTAAGGTGAGTTTCAGCTCTGGAAGTCTACAACAAAGTTGTAGAGTACTTCAATACCTTTCCAGAACTATATAGCACACCTCTATCGTCTAAAATACCTGTGATTTGTGCTCTGCTGAAGTTCGGCAACCTTGCTGCCCAAAACAGAGCACTCTGCTTTTCATACTTTTGGCTATACTGCCCCACTATACCATTCTTATACCCAACCAGGGTCCTAAATGTTGAACCTATAGATTTTAATTCTTTGTTATCATTATTCTCATGCATATGCCTACAATATCTCGGTACTACGTCCCTCACAAAAGAAAATCCTAACCGGATTATACCGGCATATACGTCTCAAATGTGGCACTAAACGGTCTCTCGCACACGTTTTCTACACGGATGCATACGTGGTTAGTACCTGCAAAAGACCACACAATAATGGTGCACTCAAGGGTTTTGTTTCCATTTCAGGCAGTACCATATTTAAAAGTACATACAAACGCCCGTATCATTGTCATACGGCCATCCTTGAGCTAAGTCACGTCTCAAGGCACGTGATCGTGTTTCAACACCACACGACGGGGAACCCGAGTATGTCATGAACGGGTTGTCACAGTTGGGAATGTTATCAACCCAACAGATACCACCTACTGCCCTGCAGGGCACGCCGATGGCAAGCGCTGCGTATGTCCTCCTGGGCTATTTCCAGACGAACACACTATCGCGTTACTGACCACGCGATGGGGTCTCCACTTACTTGCCTAATGCACGCTAGGGATCAGCATTTTATATGAACTCAGGAACATGGAGAGTCCAGGAGTTCATATTGACGTCTCACACCAAGCTGTGAGATCTTTCCTTGAACCACATTCCTCGTCAGGGGAGCTAACCAAAATTGAACCGCTTTCGGTGGCGTTCCTTACCATACTTACCAGAGCGTAGGTGCATCGTTACATAATTGAAATTCAGAATTATAACACGTAGGTTAGTATTTGCCACTTTAAGTAACTATGCTAATATAGTCCTTACTTGGGCAACTACCGATTCCTCACCGTAACCTATGTTTTCCCATAATGCAGTCCTTAAGTACTGTGCTATCCCCACTGCAGCTCTGATACCAGGCTGTGGCGGACCGGAATCCACTCATCCAGGATCGCAGAGGGTGGTGCCGCGCGATGCGACACCCGACAGCACACGTCATAAGAACATAATATATTACATGGGAAAAACAACTGAAACCGTACAAACAGGTACAAACCTCAGTTACAACTATTGTTTATATTACACAGCGGAAGTCTACACTATACAACTCACGCCCGCCTATCTAGCAAAAGTGGTTGCCCAGCCCTAGGGCAACCCACACTAGCTGCACTCCTCAGCTCAGCGCGGCGTGTACGGCTCCCACTCAGCCGTGGTTCCCGACGGAGGGTAACCCTCGCCGGTGGACTCGTACTCCGAGTCCGTGAGTGGCTCCTCACCTGAAAAACACTTAAGCAGCAACCGTGAGCACGAAGGCTCAGCAAGGCTTAACCGACTCACCTAAGCATGAAACTCTACATGAGGGGTACCATGGACATAGGGTAGTAATATTTCAGCAAAAGGACACGCCTACAAGTTCATCCTTAGTTCATTTTTTAGCAAAAGTTAATCAGTTCATGAATTCTGAAATTTAGTAAGCAGTATTTGGTGGCACACATGTAGCAATACAATTATATCAATCAGCAACATTGAATCAACATATTTCATCCATTAATCTACGTCATGACTCAGTGATCAAGTGGTACTCTTCATCGCGAGGGACGGCGAATCGACTCGATATACACCTGCAGGGAAACCCAAAGAGCACGTCACGTACGCCCACCAGTGGAGCTGCACAGCACGCTCACTCGGTGTCGTACGGGACAACCTTTCACCCAACAGCCCAAACGTCGAACCGGTCGCACCGAAACGAGCAGGAGGTTCCCCACACGGAGCATCTCTCTATGCCCGTTGGAAGATTTCCACCTTGCTGCCCTCAGCCTACACCTATAAATCGGTGCGTTATGCCTAGACGCCCGGAGGTTTAGGCTACATCGGTTTATCGGGGCCCATATATCCGATATGCCTTCGGTACGTTCAAACTTGATCAGCGTGGACCGCACACGGCTCGGTCCTCAATCGACACGGACAGGGCTGCGCACACAAGACTCCCTCTTGCTGCGCCCTAGCCCCTGCCCAGTCTCATTTTCATTACTAATGTGACCTCACATCACTCAACTGAACCCATGCGTCGCAAGCCTATCTCGCGAGTAGATTCCAACTACTCGACTTGTACCGAAGCCCTATGAATCTTTAAGCATAGCCTATCTATTCGAGGTCTTAGACACTACCCTCACTCTTTTAGGAACCTTTGGTTATGCCAGTGGGGTTTCATTCATCCTATACCTAATGCACAATCATACTTCATATGACACATGTAAACAAAGTAAGACTTATAAAAGGGCTAATGCAAACCTGGGCTTGCCTTGTTGCTGCTGGTCAGTAGTTATTTCTTCGTCCGGAAGAAGGAAGTCCAGCACTTCTGGAGTCTCTTCTTTAATGGCTACACGTTGAATATAATACTACATGTAAATTTAAATGCACTGTGTAAACTTGAATACTTATTTACTAATAACTCTAGCTAACCCTCCCCTTTGGTGCTGAAATTTTTATGGTGGCTTGGTAGGGTCCTAACCAGAGTCTTGACCAAGTTTCATTTGAAACAAAGTTCATTTGAACCTTGTACAAATAAAAGCCCATTTGGTCAATATTTGAGCCTCTAACTAATTCCGGGGTTTTTCATGGCTCCAACCATTACTTTCTGGAAACTAGACTTTAATATGGTTCTAATGGAGTTGGTTTCATGTCATTTGAAGAATTCTACATAAAGTTATGTCCTAATTAAGATTGGAGAAAATCTGAAAATGTTTCTGTACATTTTTCTATTTTCTCTGGGCAGTTCCCTTAATCACCCAATTAGGGTAACTAAATAAACTTGGATGAGTCTGAAAATTTTACTGGGATTCAGGGATTTTCCAAAGAACCTTTCAGCCAAATTTCAGAATTTTTCATAAAGTAGTTCTCCAGATAAAATTCCCAACAGTTTAAACTTTAGGGATTTAATTCTGGAAAACTATTCACTTTCATGAGCTGAATTTGGTATTGCTGGAAAGTGCTCAGAGAGCTAAATCCAACCAAATTTGGTCCACTCGATTTGGAGCTTTCTAGCTAAAGTTATGAGGATTTAAAGTTTGGAAGAATCCTGAAAATCGGGGGAAAAGTTTAAACTCTCGGGCCCGCGGGGACACGTGTCGAGCGCGGAGGTGTCCGTCACACCGGAGATACCACACGTGTCGAGCGCGGAGGTGTCCGGCACACCGGAGCTCACAGGGTATTTTACGCGTCGGCACAGCCGATCCCCGGCCACACCCGATCCCGGTTTAAATTCTTTAGCCGCTGACACATGGGCCAGCCGGCTTCGTCGTCCTCCCGCCGTTCTCTCACGCCCGCGCCGCCGACCTCGCCGGAGCAGACTCGGGGCTCGCCGGCTCGCCGCTGCCGGACCTCCCATGGTCTGAAACTCGCAGCCAGGGGGTTGTCGACGTCGAGGAACACGTCGGTGGTGTCAGGTCGGCTGGGGGTGACCGGAAATAGCTCGGCGACGTGCCGCTGCCTCGGCTGAGGTTCGACACCGTTGACCGTGGTTTCTAAACCCGCCAACACCTCGAACAAACGGCCCTACAGCATCAGTGTACCTCTAGGAAGCTCGACAAGGTGTCAAAAGGGTTCAGGGATGGCGGCAAGTCGGTCGGCACCGTGTGACCGATCGTGCCCGCCATGACCGCCCTCGATCGAGCTCAAAATTTGTCACTCCTAGACAGTTTTACGCTACGGATGCAGAAAGAACTTGATCGCCGGCTAGTCCAGCGTCTATGTGCAAGATTTGATGACCTCCGAAAGATCATAGAGCGAGAATTTAAGGAAACCGTACCGGAAGCTTGGTTTACGGTCGCCGGAGCAAAAACTAGAAATTCTCTGCGGATTCTTCACGGTTGGCTTCCAAACTTGGAGGAGAGCCGCACGGTGGTCGCGCGCCCTGTTGCCTCTCTCGTTGGACCATGAAAACGCCTGTGGAACGCTGCCCACGGGCGCCTGACTCTCGGCTGAGGCTAGGTCGCCGCGGTGGCGATCGTCTTTGGGCAAAGGAGGTCGGAGCTGGAGTTTCTGGCGTTGGGGAGGTGAAGTGCGAGCTCAGGTGGCTGTCTAGCAGCTCAGGGACGAAGGAGGAGATGGTTTTGCTGGTTTTCCCGATTGAGCAGAGAGCTGCGGCGAGAAACAATGCCGCTGCTCGGGTTTGCCCGCGAGAAGATAAAGCCGGCCGACTCCTGCTCGGCTGAGGCGGTGCCGGTCGAGTGGGGGCGCGAGCCAGCCGCCCTGGGCGCCAGCGCGCGGAGAGGGAAGCAGCTGATGGCGCCGGTAGCTGCTCGGTGGCACAGCCGACAGCTGCTCGGTGGAATTTCCCACCGAGACTCTGACTTTGGTTGCAAGTTTCTCCTTCTTCCCTCTATGACATGTGGGTCCCACCCGGGGTTTTAACCTCTGAAATTTATTCCTAATCACTGTAGTGAACAGTGAACCCCATAATACCCCTGGTGATTCAGCTTATTCACCCTTGAGCCATTCGAATTGAATAGGATTCGAATTGGGTTCGGTTTGAGTGAATTTCAGCACAAGCTCAGTTTTGAATTCAAATAAAGTTTGAATTCGTCCCACTTAGCTCATGTCAAGATCAACTCCGAATGGAGTAAAAATTGGTGTGGTGTGGTGATGAATACTTCAAGTGTGTGCCAAAACTGAGGCCCTTACACTCCACTTACTTGCCTAATGCACGCTAGGGATCAGCGTTTCATATGAACTCAGGAACATGAAGAGTCCAAGAGTTTCATATTGACGTCTCACACCAAGCTGTGAGACCAATCCCTGAACCACGTTCCTCATCAGGGGAGCTAACCGAAATTGAACCACTTTCGGTGTCGTTCCTTACCATTCTTACCAGAGCGTAGGTGCATCGTTACATAATGAAAATTCAGAATTAAGACACATATGTTAGTCTTGCCACTTTAAATAACTATGCTAATATAGTCCTTACTTGGGAAAACTATCGAATCCTCACCGTAAACCTAAGTTTTCCCATAATACAGTCCTTAAGTACTGTGCTATCCCTAATGCTGCTCTGATACCAGGCTGTGGCGGACCGGAATCCACTCATCCAGGATCGCAGAGGGTGGTGCTGCACGATGCGACACCCGACAGCACACATCATAAGGATACATTGTATTACATAGAAAACAACTGAAACTGTACAAACTGGTACAATACTCAGTTACAAACTAGTGTCTTTATTACACAGCGGAAGTCTAATTTGTACAACTCACGCCCGCCTATCTAGCAAAAGTCGGTTGCCCGGCCCTAGGGCAACCCACACTAGCTGCACTCCTCAGCTCAGCGTGGCGTGTATGGCTCCCACTCAGCCGTGGTCCCCGACGGAGGGTAACCCTCGCCGATGGACTCGTAACCCGAGTCCGTGGGTGGCTCCTCACCTGAAAAACACTTAAGCAGCAACCGTGAGCACGATGGCTCAACAAGACTTAACCGACTCGCCTAGGCATGAAACTCTATATGTAGTGTGCACAAACATAGGGTGGTACATTTTCAGCAAAGGGACACGCCTACAAGTTCATCCTTAGTTCATCTTTTAGCCACAGTTAACAGTTCATGAATCTGAAATTTAATAAGCAATATTTGGTGGCACACATGTAACAATACAATTATATCATACAGCAGAATTGAATCATAACATTCCATAAATTATCTACGTTACGATGCAGTGAACAAGAGGTACTCATCACCGCGAGGGACGGCGAATCGACTCGATATACACCTGCAGGGATACCCAAAGAGCACGTCACGTATGCCCACCCATGGAGCTGCACAGCACGCTCACTCGATGACGTACGGGGCAACCTTTCACCCAACAGCCCAAACGTCGAACCGGTCGCACCGAAACGAGCAGGAGGTTCCCTACATGGAGCATCTCTCTATGCCCGTTAGCAGATTTCCACCTTGCTGCCCTCAGCCTACACCTATAAATCGGTGCGTTATGCCTCGACGCCTGGAGGTTTAGGTTACATAGGTTTATCGACGCCCGGAGGTTTAGGTTACATCCGATATGCCTTCGGTACGTTCAATACTTGTTCAGCAGGGCCGCACACGGATCGGTCCTCAATCAACATGGACAGGGCTGCGCACACAAGACTTCCTCTTGCTGTGCCCTAGCCCCTGCCTAGTCTCATTTTCACTACTAAAGTGATCTCACATCACTCGAACCAATCCCGTGTGTCCCAAGCCTAACTCGCGAGTAGATTCCAACTACTCGACTTGTACTGAAGTCCTATGAATCATTAAGCATAGCCTATCTACTCGAGGTCTTATACACTACCCTCACTCTTATGGCAAAATTCTGGTCATGCAAGTGGGGTTCCATTCATCCTACACCTAATGCACATCCATACTTCATACTAAGTGTTCATAAAGCAAAAGTTTATAAAAAGGGTTAATGCAAACCAGGGCTTGCCTTGTTGCTGCTGGTCAGTGGTTAATTCTTCGTCCGGAAGAAGGAAGTCGAGCACTTCCGGAGTCTCCTCGCCTTCAGCGACTACACGTTAGTGAGATACTACATGTCAATTCAAATGCAATATTTAAACTTGAATACGTAATTACTATAACTCTAGCTAATCCTCCCTTTTGGTTCTGAAATTTTTATGGTGGCTTGGTAGGGTCCTAACCAGAGTCTTGACCAAGTTTCATTTGAAACAAAGTTCATTTGAGCCTTGTACAAATAAAAGCCTATTTGGTCAATATTTGAGTCTCTAAGTAATTCCAGGGGTTTTCATGGCTACAACCATTACTTTATGGAAACTTGCATTTGAGATGGTTCTAATGGAATTGGTTTCATGTCATTTGAAGAATTCTAGAGGAAGTTGTGCTCTAAACAAGATTTGAGAAAATCTGAAAAATGTTTCTGTACATTTCTCTATTTTCTCAGGGCAGTTCTCTTAATCACCCCATTAGGGGGACTAAATGAATTTGGATGAGTCTGAAAATTTTACTGTGAATCAAGGACTTTCCAATGAACCTCTCAGCGAACTTTCAGAATTTTTCATGCAGTAATCCTCCAGATAAAATTCCTAACAGTTTAAACTTTAGGGATTTAATTCTGGAAACTATCAAGTTTCATGAGCTGAAATTGGTATTGTTGGAAAGTACTCAAAATACTGAGTTCAGCCAAATTTGGTTCACTGTATTAGGAGCTTCCTAGACAAAGTTATATGCAGATGAAGTTTGAGCTAAAACTGAAAATTCCTGGAAAAGTTCAAACTCTGCGTGCGGGACCCACAACACAGTATCGTCGTCCTCCTCGCGCCAACGGCTCGCTGCGGCGGTAATCTCCGGCGAGCTCCTCGGACCCCGACTTTCCTGCCTTCCCCAGCCCGGAGACTTGCCGCCCCCCCCCTTTTGGACCACGGGCAACTCATCCCCGAGGTCGGCCGGGGGCTCCGGTCACCGGAAACCTATCGACGACGGGCGGCAGTGGCGGTTGGAGTCCGGCAACGTCGCTCTCATGCTAGGAGAGCTCAAACACTTCGGTCTTTCTCCCTAGAGCACCGTGGCTACCTCCTATACACCGGCGTGGACTCAAATCAGCGCAACAGAGGCCACAACTACAAGTTCATCGGCGACCTAGGATGAAAATCGGTGACGATGCAAAAATCTCGAAGAACATCGCCCAGACTCGATGAAACTCGATGGTTTTTGATCCTAAAGACGCGTGGGTGAGTCTAGATCACGTCTTTAGCTCGGTCTAGGGAGTAGTGGCTCACTTGCTACGAATTCCCGGATTTCGTGTGGCTTGGTTCTAAACGCCCCGACGCACTAATCCACCAAATTCTCTGCCGATCGTGCGAGAGAGAGGGCGAGGTCGGTACGGTTGTGATCAGCACCTCGGAGCGGACCATTTTCGTGTAGCTCGTCGGGCACGAAGGCACCTGTGCTGCCCGGGCGCCGGTGATCAGCGAAGTCAGCCGGGTGGAGTGTCTCGGTCAAGCGAGGGAGAAGGGAGAGTGCGAGGACTGCACGTGGTCGCGGGGTTACTCGATCCCGGTGTCTCCCCTGCGCCCTTAGCCTCTCCCCCGAGCAGGAGGTGGCACCGGTTGAGGCGGTTGGGCGCCGGTGCAATCGCGCTGGCGCGCGCGCGAGGCTTTGGCCGAAGAAAATATCACCCGAGGGAAAACTTCAGAGTGAAGGCTTCTTACATGTGGGTCCCTCCCCTCTAATACCCCCTTAATCTTTCATCTCTGTTTTGGCTGAAAATATCCCCAGCTACTCACAATTGAATGTGAGACTTAATCACCAAGTCACAGTTTGAATTTGGTTTCCCAAATTTGAAATTTGTTTGGCTAAATTTGCTTCCCATTTGAACTGAAATTCAAATTCAGTTTTGAATTCTTGCAAATTTGGCTCCCGACAAGATGAAGTCCAATGGGGATGAAAATTGGTGGACTAACTCAGAAAAATGTGTGGAGTCTGAATATGAAGGCAACTTTTGAATTTAAGTGATGAAAGTTGCTGCAATTTGAATTTACATTCGAATTGGCCTCTTTTTCAAATGCCTGCAAAAGTGCCTCAAAAAGTGTTGTATTTGCATGAAATTTGGCCTGAACCTTCCCAAGACTATTTAAGTTCTAGGAGTGAGCTCAACCACTCATGTTCATATATAGAAATCCTACTTTGTGAAAGTTAGGGCTTTCCCCACTAATCGTCCTTTTGATGGAGGTTACTTGCTCTTCACAAGTCTTCACAAGATATCCACAACAAAAGCTGTGGCGTTGTGGGGTGATGAAAAATTTTTGCAAGTCCCTTTTCTTGGGCTTTTACATTTGCCCTTGACGTTGAACCGTCGTTGACCTCGGATAGGCGATACCTTAAGGTACACGAAGTTTCCTACTTCGAAGGTCAATCTTCTTCGCCTATTGTCCGCATAACCTTTTTGTCGTGACTGAGCAGCCTTCAAATTTTCTCATATCGTTTGACTTGCTTCTCGGCGTCTTGCAGCACTTCGGGTCCAAACACTTGGCTATCTCCGGTCTCATTCCAGAACAACGGTGTTCTACACCTTCTACCATACAATGCTTCGAAAGGTGACATTTTCAAGCTGGCTTGGTAGCTGTTGTTGTATGAGAATTCAGCGTATGGCAGACTCCTATCCCAACTACGCCCATGTTTCAAGGCGCAAGCTCTCAACATGTATTCTAAAATTTGATTTGTCCTCTCAGTTTGCCCGTCGGTTTGCGGGTGATAAGCGGAGAAAATTCAGTCGTGTACCCATGGCTTCATGCAACTTCTTCCAGAACCTAGAGATAAATTGAGAACCCCGATCTGAAACTATCCTCTTTGGAACTCCATGGTGACACAAAATTTGCGCCATATACAGCTCGGCTAGTTGTGCAACGCTGTACTTGGTTTTAACAGGAAGGAAATGAGCTGTTTTTCTCAATCGGTCCATGATAACCCAAATAGAGTTGTAACCCGATTGAGTACGTGGCAATCCGACGATGAAATCCATGCTGATGTCTTCCCACTTCCACTCGGGTACTTTCAATGGCTGCAACAGTCCAGCAGGTCTTTGATGTTCGGCCTTCACCCATTGGCACGTATCGCATAAGGCAACATATTCAGCTATGTCCCTTTTCATACCATCCAACCAATAACAAGTTTGAAGGTCCTTGTACATCTTTGTACAGCCAGGGTGTATGGAATAAGGTGAGTCATGTGCCTCCTTTAATATCGTGTCACGGATGTGCTTCACGTTAGGCACACAAATCCTTTTCCCTAACCAAAGCGTGCCTTTCTTGTCTTCCTTGAAATCCTTTTCTATGCCTTGTCGGATTCTTTCTTTGATTTCCTCGATTTCCTCATCCGTTGCTTGGCCATCTCGTATCTCTTGTTCCAGCGAGGAGTTCAGTTCCATCACCTCCATATCATTCAAGAACCCGAGATGTAACCGTTCGAACTCCTTGCGCAACTCGGGTGGCAGCTCCCGAACCGTGAGTTGGTGACATGCCCCCTTTCGGCTCAACGCATCATCTACTACATTGGCCTTTCTGGGGTGATAGTTGATTCCAACATCATAATCCTTGATGAGTTACAACCATCGACGTTGCCTCAAATTCAGATCCGTTTGCGTGAATATATACTTGAGGCTTTTGCGATCAGTATAGATCTCACATCGGTGGCCAAGGATATAATGCCTCCAAATCTTCAAGGCATGTACCACGGCTGCAAGTTCCAAGTCATGTGTGGGATAATTCAGCTCATGTTTCTTTAGTTGTCTCGATGCATAGGCTACCACTTGTCCTTCTTGCATGAGCACACATCCAAGCCCTTGTCTTGATGCATCACAATATATGTCGAAGCTCTTGCTCACGTCCGGCAATACCAAAACCGGCGCTGTGGTTAACCTCCTCTTTAGCTCCTCAAAGCTTTCTTGACATGCTGGTGTCCACTGAAATGCTTTTCCCTTCATTAGCAATTCAGTCATAGGCTTCGCTATTTTCGAGAAATCCCTGATGAACCGGCGGTAGTATCCAGCCGTCCCAAGGAAACTCCGAATATCTCTCACATTCTGCGGTTGGTTCCACTTCAGAACATCTCCCACTTTTCCGGGATCAACCGATACTCCTCCATCAGAGATGATGTGGCCTAGGAATGATATCTTCGTTAGCCAAAATTGACACTTGCTAAACTTGGCATACAATTGATGCTCTTGCAGTTTCTGCAACGTCAACCTCAAGTGTTCTTCGTGTTCTCCCTCGCTTTTCGAATACACCATGATATCATCGATGAAAACCACGACGAACTCGTCCAAGTACTCCATGAAGACCTTATTCATGAGGTACATAAAGTATGCGGGTGCATTCGTTAACCCAAAAGACATAACGGTATACTCATACGAACCATACCGTGTTCGGAATGCAGTCTTGGGTATATCGGAGGGCTTAATCTTCAGCTGGAAGTATCCTATCCGAAGATCAATCTTGAAGAAAATTTGGGCACCTTTCATTTGGTCGAACAGGTCCCCTATAAGGGGCAGCAGGTATTTATTCTTGATCGTCACTTCATTGAGAGACCTATAATCCATACACATCATTTGGGTCCATCCTTCTTGTCTACGAAGAACACAGGGGCTCCCCATGGTGACGAGCTTGGGCGTATAAAACCCTTTTCTAGCTGCTCCTAAATTTGCTTCTTGAGCTCCACTAGTTCTTAGCGGGCATCCTATACGGCCTCTTCGCTATAGGTGCATTTCTAGGTACTAAATCAATAGCAAATTCAATTTCCTGGTCAGGTGGTATACCTGGAAGTTCTTCCGGGAACACATCTGAATATCTTGAACCATCGGAATGCTTTCCAATGTCGCTTCTTCGACGTGGTTCAGCGCTGCCTTCTCGGTTGTCGGTTGGGCTGCCCCGAACTCCATACGAGTACCATGCTCACTTGTCAACTGCACGATCCTCTCAGCATATTGAATCACTCCGTTATGCTTGCTCAGCCATTCCGTTCCAAGTATTATGTCAATCCCTTGGAATCCAAGACAATAAGGTTGACAAGAAAGTCTACCCCCCTTATTTTAAGGTTGGCAAGTCAGTGCCCGAAGAAAGGTCTTGGACAGCAGAGCAACGCACCCAAGTTCAGCAAGTGTCAATTTTGGCTAAAGGGGATATCATTCCTAGACCACATCATCTCCGAAGGAGGAGTATCGGTTGATCCCGGAAAAGTGGGAGATGTTCTGAAGTGGAATCAACCACAGAATGTGAGAGATATTCAGAGTTTCCTTGGGATGGCTAGATATTACCGCCGGTTCATCAAGGATTTCTCCAAAATAGCGAAGCCTATGACTGAATTGCTAATGAAAGGGAAAGCAATTCAGTGGACACCAGCGTGTCAAGAAAGCTTTAAGGAGCTTCAATATATATTGTGACGTATCAAGACAAGGGCTCGGATGTGTGCTTATGCAAGGAGGACAAGTAGTAGCCTATGCATCGAAACAACTAAAAAAACATGAGCTGAATTACCCCACACATAACTTGGAACTTGCAGCCATGGTACATGCCTTGAAGATTTGGAGGCATTACATCCTTGGCCACCGATGTGAAATCTATACGGATCACAAAAGCCTCAAGTATATATTCACGCAAATGGACCTAAATTTGAGGCAACATCGATGGTTGGAACTCATCAAGGATTATGATGTTGGAATCAACTATCACCCCGGAAAGGCCAATGTAGTAGTTGATGCGTTGAGCCGAAAAGGAGCATGTCACCAACTCACAGTTCGGGAGCTGCCACCCGAGCTGCGTAAGGAGTTCAAACGGTTACATCTCGGGAACGAGATGGAGGTGATCGAACTGAAATCAACGCTGGAACAAGAGATACGAGATGGCCAAGCAACGGATGAAGAAATAAAGGAAATCAAGAAAGAATCCGACAAGGCATAGAGAAGGATTTCAAGGAAGACGAGAAAGGCACGCTTTGGTTAGGAAAAGGATTTATGAGACTAACATGAAGCACATCCGCAACACGATATTAAAGGAGGCACATGACTCACCTTATCCCATACATCCCGGCTGTACAAAGATGTACAAGGACCTGAAAACTTGCTATTGGTGGGATGGTATGCAAAGGGACATAGATGAATTTGTTACCTTGCGACACGTGCCAATGAGTGAAGGCCGAACATCAAAGACCCACTGGATTGTTGCAGCCATTAAAAGTACCCGAGTGGAAGTGGGAAGACATCAACATGGATTTCATAGTCGGATTGCCATGTACTCAGTCGGGTTACGACTCTATTTGGGTCATCGTGGACCAATTGACGAAAACAGCTCATTTCCTTCCTGTTAGAACCAAGTACACCGTCGCCCAACTAGCCGAGCTGTATATGGAGCAAATCATGTGTCGCCATGGAGTTCCGAAGAGGATAGTTTCAGATTGAGGTTCTCAATTTGTTTCTAGGTTCTGGAAGAAGCTGCATGAAGCCATGGGTACACGGCTGAATTTCAGCTCCGCTTATCACCCGCAAACCGACAGGCAAACTGAGAGGACAAATCAGATTTTGGAAGTAATGTTGAGAGCTTGCGCCTTGAAACATGGGCGTAGTTGGGATAGGAGCTTGAAGATGTCACCTTTCGAAGCATTGTATGGTAGATGGTGTAGAATGCCACTGTTCTGGAATGAGACCGGAGAAAGCCAAGTGTTTGGACCCGAAATGCTGCAAGACGCCGAAAAACAAGTCCAAACGATACGAGAAAACTTGAAGGCTGCTCAGTCACGACAAAAAGGTTATGCGGACAATAGGCGAAGAAGATTGACCTTCAAAGTGGGAGACTTCGTGTATCTTAAGGTATCGGCTATTCGAGGCCAACGACGGTTGATCAGCAAAGGCAAATTAGCACCTCGCTACATCGGGCCATTCAAGATTTTGGGCAAGCGAGGAGAAGTAGCCTATCAACTAGAGCTGCCAACACACCTCTCTGATGTGCACGACGTGTTTCATGTATCTCAGCTCAAGAAATGCCTAAGAGTACCGGAAGAACAAGTACCGATGGATGAGCTCGAGCTTAAAGAGGATCTGACCTACGCGGAACACCCCGTCAAAATCTTGGATGTGAAGGAAAGGGTCACGAGGAACAAAGTAATCCATTGGTGCAAGGTACAATTGAGCCATCACATGGAAGCTGAAACTACATGGGAGCGTGAGGAAGATCTCAAGGCAGAATTCCCTCATCTATTCTCCACTCTATCGAATCTCGAGGGCGAGATTCAGTTTAAGGGGGGTAGGTTTGTAACACCCTCAAATTTATTACCACGCATTGCATACATTTTTCATGTAGAGAAGCATTGTAAAAGAAGTATAAATGGAGAAAGAACTATATAAATGGAGAATGAACCATAGAAATGGAGAAAGAACCATAGAAATGGAGGAAGAACCATAGAAATGGAGAAAGAACCATAGAAATGGAGAGGGAATATAGAAATGGAGAATGGGACATAGAAATGGAGAGGGGAATATAGATATGAAAAAAAAGGCATAGAAATGGTGAGAAATGGAAAAGATAGCTGAAATGAGCCATTCCCAAATTTCCCCCAAATTTTCCCCAAAATTTCTGTAAAAGTCCAAAAACTTGTAAATACAAAACTTGAGTTGTGAATAAAGTTGAGTTTAATTTCAAGAATTGGGACTTGAAAAAACTTTCATAAACATGTAAATATGGTCCTGTGCAAAAGGAGTTTAAATTAGTCTTTGAACTAAATGGTTCCCTTTAATCATAAGGTGGCCATTTCCAAAATGAGGGTTCCAAACTGTTGGTTCAAAACTCTCATTTGCAGGGGCCAACTCAAAAATCAGACGGCATATTCAAATTCTTCAGGTCCAAATTATGAGGAAGGAAAATTTTGAGGTGCTTTGATATGTATAGCAAAGAGACTTGAATTTTCATCAAAATTTGAATTCAAATTTGAAACTGAGGTAAACTTGTCAATTTGCCAAATGGTGTCCAGATTTGAGCTCCACATGATTGAAGTTTGCACTGTGCCAAAATTTGGAGATATTTGAGAGAGTAAGTGAGTGGGGCCCATTGTCATTGAGAGGTGGGATTACTTACTACCTAAGTTTCAGCTCTCTGTTTCTCGGTTCACACACGAGCTCGAACCGAGCCGTTGCAAGCCGCCACCGCGCTGCCGACTGAGACCCCGTGGAAGCCACCTCATCATGAAAATTTCTCGCGCTGGCGACCTGCTCGGCGTTCCACTCACGCCCTCATCTGCTCACGAAGCGCTGGGTTCGTTCACCGAACCGCCACACCGAGCCCCCGACAGTTTCTGCCGTCGCCACTCTGCTCCGATCAAATGCCGGCAGGAGCTCGCACAGACCGCCTTCCCGAGCCAAAAAACAGCAACGCCTGGTCGCCTTACACCTCCTCAGCGCGACAGACCACAGTCCCCGGTGTTTTCTCCACTGGGACAGCTTCCCCGGGCGGCGACCTAAAGCAACCGCGAACCGGTGTGCGCGTGGACAGCCCCCACCGGGACTTTCACGCCCGAGCAAGGACACCCCCGGAAGCGCTGTTGAACCGTGCTGCTCACCTCCAAACCACAAGCCAAGCCGTGGGCTACCGAGTGAGAATTCGGGAAAACTTTGACGGTGGCCACAAAACGACGTTCTGGTATGAAATCTCAATATTCCCGCTCAATTCTAGTCTTTAGTTCACTAAACCGTGCACAAAGGATCTAGACTCGATGGCAACCCAATCCCCTTCACAATCTTAGCTTGCAACCCCGTGTTAGCGACCCATTTCAAGCTTTCCGATCGGCGGCCATGGCGGGGACACGCGGGTGCACGGTGACAACCGGATTGCCGCCATTTCCGAGCCATGTTGAGGCCTTGCCGAGATGTCCCGTCCTCCACTGGTTATTTAGAGTGGCTTGGTCAAGCGTTTGGCAGGCTAGAAGTGTCGGGCGACAGCGCCGAGCTTCACCGAATGCCGCCGCACGTCGCCGACCGATTTCCGAGCACCGGCAGCCCTAGAAAACCCTCATACCGTGTTCCTCACCCGATTTTAGACACTGGCGGCGAGTTTGAGCACAGGAGATGAACGGACGACCGGGTTCCGATGTCCTCTGGCGAGCTCCGGCGGCGGGGTCGCGCAGGAGTCCGGAGGTTGAAGACGGTGACGTCGGGCCCCCTGTCAGTGAGGAGAAAGCCGGTTGGGATTGTCTGCGGATTCAGATCCTTTGCGACAGCGCGGAAAATGAAAATGTGGCCCCGTGTAGCTTGGTTCCAGTGGTCAACACGTGGCCCCTGGACCCACGGTCAGAGTTTGAACATTTCCCGATTTATTTGAATTCTCAAATTCAGTTCAAACTTTAGAACCTCATAACTTTTGCTAGGAAGCTCCAAATTTAGTAATTGAAATTGGGTTGGATTCAGGATGAAAAACTCTATCCAAACATGCAATCCAATTTGTATGAAAATCATTAATTAATTCTGGAAAATTCTTTAAAGCTTTTCAGCAAAAGAATTTTAGAGGGAGTTTGGTTCATCCAAAAATCCCCAAATTTTACCAGAATATTCTTTAGGGTGATAGGGAACTCCTGTAAAAGTTTCAGCTCAACTGGAGTTGATTTAGTTAGGATAATTCTGAAATCAAGTTTCTGTGTTCAAATGAATACAGAAACAATTCCAGAGAATTTCCAAAATTTGGAAAATTCAGTTCTGGGTAGTTATTAGCTCCAAAAATCCTAGGAAAATTCATGCATGCTCCCTGAGCTATGTCTGAAATGGTAATTCACTTGAATTTGCATTATAGTGCATGTTCATTCAGAATTAATTTCCTTTTTGCCTAAATGCTTAGGAAATTGTTCTGAGTGATCTACTCAGTGGAAAATTCTAAATTTTGGTCCAGATGACTTTCTTGTGACAAGGAACTCACAAGAAAATTTCCAGCTCCATTGGAGCCCTGGATCAGTAATGTTATGTTCAACTTCATTAGGTGATCACCACCAAGTGATGAACCCCACTTATCACTTGAGCATAGTACTTCAACCCATACCCAAACCACTAGCACCAGTGTCATTTTAAATTCTTAAACAGAGTTCCAGTTCTAAACTTGTCTTTAGCACTTGTTAGCAAAAGTTTTACAATTAAACATATATGCATAATCATAACGTGTAGTGATCAAACATGGAAAAGTGGAGAAGAAGCAAAGCTTGGATCAAGGAAACAAGAAGGGCAGGGATTAAGCTTCAAGTCATCAGCAACTAACTTCATACTTATCTGACTTTTGTCATATGCAAAACAAAGGCAAGCTCCGGTTTGCATTTATGTTGTTTTATAAAGTTTTTCCTTTGTTCACCACTATGAGTCAAAGTTTGTATGTGCATTAGGTTAAGGATGTTTTATACTCCACTTGATAACCAAAAATGAACACTGAGGTCAAGGGTAGAAAGGTGTCATCGCTGTAGAATAATGCCGTGCTAAATAGCTTAGAACATCCGGTAGAAGACGAGTAGTTGGAATCTACTCGCGAGCTTTAGTTCAGGATTACATAAGAGTGATTGGAAAAGAGGCAAACTAAGTTTTACCTTTCTAAAGATGAGACCGGGCAAGAGGGTAGGCAGCGACAAGACGAGGTCTTGGTCGAGTAGCTCTGCCTTTCTCGGTTAAGGACCGAAGCGTGTGCAGCCCCGCTGAGCAAGTATTGAGTTGTGTACCGATGCTTACTGCTATATGGTAACCAGGAAAACGATGTACCAGGTTCACTGGATTGTAGAGGCATACCACATCGTCTCGTTAGACCTATGAGCCCGAGACGGTGCGACCGATTCTACAGTTGAGTGTCCTACGAAAGGTTGCCACATACGACGTAATGAAGGACGCCAGATTTGGGTCTTGAGAGGCGGGCGTATGTGTCGAGTTATCCGGGTAGTGTTTGATTCAAATTACCGTCCCTCGCGGTTATGAGTACCGCTTGCTAACTGTGTTGTGACGTAGTAATCAAGTTGTGTGGAAACAGTTTGCAAAGTTTTAGAAATGCTGCTATGATTATTATAAATTGCATGAAAACCCTGTTTGATGTAGAGATAGAGCAAACTAAAGTTATTTTCCACCTTGGGACAAGTAACATTGGAATGAAGCGAGACTGTGGAGTTCCAATGTTGCTGGGCACAAGGTCACTATTATATGGCTAAAATCTGAAAGTTAAGGATGAACTCGTAGGCGAGTCTTTTCGCAACTTACATGTTTGAGCCTTACGTTACTTTCATGCAGAGTTGCATGCTTAGGAGAGACGGTTAAGTCTTGCTGAGCCTTTGTGCTCACTCTTGCTATATGAGTGGTTTTGCAGGTTAATATCGACGCATAAAAAGAAGGTTGTCTGGTGAGACTTGGAGACTTCCGAGTCATGTTACACATGGAGAACCTAGCCGCTGTCATGTCTTCGTGTTGCTAGCGAGAGGAGTCCGCGGGCTGGAACTCTTCTCGGGTGCTCACTAGTTATTCGACGTGAGCTGTTTATAGACTTCTGTTGTAGCTACTTTATGTAAATTATTTACAAAGAACATTTGTAAGCTTCCGCTTTTGATTTATGTACTACAGTGTTTCTTATATGTGTGCTGTTGGGTGCCGCATAACACGGTACCACCCAATGCGATTCCCGGGCAAGATGCCCCGTCCCCGTGAGCGGGACGTGCGCCCTCACAATTTCCAAATTCCCCACATTTGGGGGAATTTAATCCCCAATTCTGCTGCAGCCATGAAAGGGGGAAAAGTCCCTAGGACTCTTTGGTTGAGTTCCAAATTGACTAGGACTCTTGGTTGAGTTCCAATTGGAGTAGGACTCCTCTTTTCTCCCCCTTATAAATACAACCCCCAGCCCCCCTGGCCGCAGCCCCCCTTCCAAGTCGCCGAGTTGGCCACCCCCCTGCCGGAGTTTGGTCGCCGGTGAGCCCCGCCGGTTAGCCCATCGTCGAGCCCCGCTGTCGAGCCCCGCCGTCGAGCCCCATCGTCGAGACCCGCCGACGAACTCCGTCACGCCTCGCCGTCGCCGGAAAAGAAGCCGACGATCTTTCCTACCCTAATATTCCATAGAAAAATTCCCCGCTGCTGCCGTTGTTAGGAAAAGGCCCTGCCACAAGGAGGAAGTGAGGTAGGTCTCCATCACCCATCTTATGACGTCGCCGCTGTTTCTACGCATCCATTTTCTTCGTCCCCTTTGAACAGAAACTTTGTGTGTGGACAGATCATGTTTTGATCGATTTTTGACGGTGGAATTGATCTAGATCTTGTGTCAAGATCATCACCACGTCCACACTTGATACCTACACCCTTGTTCATCATAAAATCCCATGAAAGCCCATTAAAACATGCAAGAATACGTACAAACTGATTTAATAAAACAACACCATAGGATTTGCATTCATCTACCCCATTGCATCTTGAGTAAAGTTTGTGCATGATGATTGATTTCTGTAAATTTTGTATGTGTGTGACACCCGGTTCCGAAAACAGAACCAAGTTAATGCATATGTGTGCCCAGGATGTTCATCACACATATACATGTAATCCACAAACTGAATTCAGAATATAACCATGAATAAATAGTGTTTAAGTACTTTATTACATTGACTAATTGTCTCACTCATGAATCTCTAACTTATTCTTGCAGCGGAAGTCTCTAAACGACAGCGGAAATAACTAAATAGCAGCGGCTCCATCTTCAACTCCACAGGCATGTTGACGATAGTTCACACGCCTAGTACTCCACATGATCCTCGAAGTACTCTTCTCCTGTTGCTGATGTTTATGTGATAATGCAAGGGTGAGTACATGTCGTACTCAGCAAGTGCGTGAAAAGTATGACATGTAGCTTACAACAAGGTAGGAAATAAAAAGGCTCATTGCAGCAAGCAAATTTTATTTCACAAACATGATAAAAATATCAACTATTTCTAAGTGAAATTTATCCAAACATGACCAAGTAATTAAGCAACATTTTCTCATCATAATTCACCACTTATCAAGTCTCATTCAGCCATTAATCTTTCTCAAGTTAATCTCATGCTCATAAATATTCATAACCATCTCATATTCATATAACCGAAACCAAACTCATTGTCAAGACTTAAACAGTCCCGAAACCAATCCCAATGACCATACCGAACATCCATCTCAAATTTTCCCTCTAATCATGTTAGTTGGCCAGGTGCTTGTGACTGTAAGCACGGCTATCATGATAGTTTTATACTCTACAGAGGTGGCACCACTTCACCCACAAGTTTGTGATTTCGTCACCTGTCGGCGACTGCAGAACCTCCATTATACCAGTACACAACTGTTGGTGTATGGCCAAGAGATCACAAAATAGCCTTTACAAAGGGGCTACTAGATGTATGGACTCAATGAGGTTTCACCAGCAGGCTCGAAACACCATTCTCCCACCCACGGGCCCCCTCTTGTGCCATGCAGCTCCCAGGGCAGTCCTCTCTGGACTCCCATTCCCCGCGCCATCCACGGTCCATAACAGACTAGCAACACACCTAATTAGTCAGCTAAGCCGCACCCATATTTGGCCTTGTGGTGGCACTGTTTTCCTGGCATGTGCTGGCACGAACCGGTCCTTAGATCTACGGCAAGTAAACCACCATCTCGTTCAGCAACATCCACGAACCAAGCTTGCCTAAATCTCCCCCGATTCCATGCTCATTATCATCATCGAGTTTTTATTATCATTATTCATATGAGAGCAGTAGCTAACCATGTTTTAATTCAGCTTCCCGTATCCCGTAGATTAAGGGAAGCAAAAAAGAAAAAACGACCATACCCGACTCATCAACTTTCCAGGCGACAAGGATGGTTTCACAAAACTAGTAAACTCCTCTAAAAGGTGTCCCATCAAGTTGACTCAAGCATACGAGTTTTCACAAACAAAACAGTTTCAAAACATGGGATCAATATGGTCAAGGGGCACTTGCCTTGATCCCGTGGCTCTTGTTGTGAGGGGCCGACGCCCCGTCGACAACAGGACCTCGTTGGGTGGTGGCGTGATATGCGGCACCCAACAGCACACGGGTGGAAGAAACACATCACATTACATAAATTATTTGCGGAAGCGTACAAGAATGTTTTACAAATACTTATCTCAAATAAGCTACAGCGGAAGACTATAACTCTCACGACTTATTTCTAAACTAGCAACAAAGAAACAGTCCAGCCCGCGGACGTTTCTTACTAGCAACACGAAGACAATCTGCAGCGGCGAGGATGCTCTTTGAGTAAGTACTCGGAGGTTTCCGAGTCTCATCGGCATCCCTTCATAAGCATGAAGTCAAACCTGCAAAACAACTCGGATAGCATCTGTGAGCCGAACGCTCAGCAAGACTTAACCGTCACCCTAAACATGAAACTCTATGTGAGGTTATGAACCTAAAGTAGGACGGCATAAGCATAATTAAACTCGCCTAAAAGTGAATCCTTACTTTCAGGTATTAATTGTAGCAATTTTTAAGTAACCTTGGGCACGCCACATTGGGAGTCCACAATCAAACAAGAAACGCTTTCCCCCGATGTAAATTGCTCATGTCACAAAAGAATCGAGTTGGCACTAGCTAATCATCAAAGATACCATACAAGGGTAGTATAAACTTCAACCGATATGATTATTTCATTTCTCATGCAAGTTCTTACTACGTCACAACTGTGAGAACAAGTATGCTCGGTCCATTCCGCGAGCGACGGTGATTCGAATCAATAACACCCGGACTACACGACACGTACGCCCGTACTCGACGTTGCCTACAGCAACCATTCACCCCCGTTGAATCGATCAAGTCACCCCGTACAGTAGCCACTCTCATGGTGCACCTGCCGACATGAGATGTCATGAGAATGTTCCCCACATACTGCACACTGGCCGTCCGCCTGAGGCGACCCGAAAAGGCCCAACGACAGCTTCCCGAGGTACATCGATTTACTTGGTCCCATAACACCAGCATGAGTCCGGTACACAACTCAAACTTGTTCAATAGGGCCGCATGCGGATCGGTCCTTGAACGACACGGACAGGTCTATAGCACCCAGGCCCCTATGTCCTGCTGCCCCTACAACCTTCCGGTCTCAACTTTAACTTGCTAATTCATTTATGAACCAATCCCGTATGCCCCTGTTGTTCCTAAACATGCGAGTAGCATCTCACCACTCGACTTCTACCGAACCGTACTTAAGCATGGCAGTTCTACACGGTAAAAGACACCTACCCAACACTCCATGGGTTCATTTGGTTATGCAAGAGGAGTATCAAACACTAGACCTAATGCACAATTCATATCTTAACCGAACGTGAATACAGAACAAAAACTTAACAGCTGTTAAATGTGAACCGGAGCTTGCCTGTTTTGCAGGGTAGTCTTATATAAGCAGTTAATATCCTTGCTGATCCACCCTTGATTCTCCGGAGCTTGATCCACTTCAATGAATCGCTCCTTTGAATCCCCTTCGTTGTGGTTCCTATTGAAATGCTATGCACCTGTTTTATAGAATGTAATGGAAAGAAGTTATAGAATGGAGTTCTTTGGAACAGAGGTTGTGTGGAAAAGTCAAGAACGGCCTGGTTTGTCTCTGTTGTGCAAAGAAACAGAAATGACTAAATTGATCTTAGCATTGTAGCCATACATTAACTACTTTCCCTAATGAACATAATAGATGAGCTGAAAAGATTTGGATGCACTGAAGAACAAGAACTCCAATGGCCTCAAAACTTTTACAGCAGGTTCTATACTACCTAGGGATTTAGCTTGCCAAATTGCAGCTAATGTGGAGTCAAATTGTGTTCTCTATAATTCTCACAATGTCTCTCATGTATTTCCACCTATACATAAGTATGGAGAATAAGAACAGGGAGTTCTACAGCTCAACTTGGGCTGATAATTTACATGTGAGTTTCTGGTCACATGAAAGTAATCTGGTCCAACATTCAGCCCTTTTACTTGAGTAGTTCTCCCAGAACAATTCTTTAAGCATTTCTATTTAAAAAAATTAATTCTGGAGTACTGTGCATTTTCATGCCCAATTAAGTGAACCAAAATTTCAAGTTTGTCTCAGAGAGCTTGCCTAAATTTTCCTATGATTTTTGGAGCTATGGTTTGCCCAGAATAGATTTTATAAGGTGGAAAGATTTTCTGAAAATGTTTCTGGACTCTTATGAACACAACAGATTGTATTTAGCAAATTGCTACTCACATGATCTCCAAATGAGCTGAAAACTTGATAGAAGGTCAACAATATGCTAAAGAATATTCTGGCCAAATTTGAGGATTTTTGGATATCCCAAACTCCCTCAATAATTCTTTTTCAGAAAACCTTCAAAGAATTTTCCAGAATAAAATATTGACTTTCATACAAACCTGAGTTCATATATGGATAGAACTCTGAATGATGAATCCAACCCAATTGGAATCACTCAATTTGGAGGTTTCTACAGATATATATGAATTTCCAAAGTTTGAGCAACCACTGGAATTGTTTTCCTACTGAAAATCAGTTGGGTCCACGTGTTTAAACTTCAGCCAGTAGAATCACAGCCACAACGGGTTCACAGAGTTCTCCGCGCGCCAGCACACCAGATCCTGGCCATAGCCGATCGAGGGTTTTAAATTTTTCCACCGCTGATAGCTGGGCCCGGCCTCTTCTTCAACCTCCCGCCATTCTCTCGCGCGCGCGCCGCCTCCCCCTCGCCGGAGCAAATCACCGCTCACCGGATCGCCGTTGTCGGCCACCGCACGAGCTGAAGTTCGCCGCCAGAGGGTTTGCGACGTCGAGGAACACGGCTGTGGGGTTATCTCGGGCTGCCGGTGACCGGAGATGCCTCGGCGACGTGCGACGGCCTCGGTTGAAGTTCGGCGCCGTCGCCCGAGGTTCCTAGCCCGCCAAAACCTTGACCGACTAGCTCTACAGAACCAGTGCACCTCTAGGAAGCTCTACAAGGCCTCAAAATGGCTCTGGAATGGCCGCAAGTTGATCATCACCGTGCGACCGATCGTGTCCGCCATGAACTCCCTTGATCGAGCTTGAAATCCGCCGTTCCTAGCCGGTTTCAAGCAACAGATGCTAAAGAGATTTTGATCGCCGGCTAGTCCAGCGCCTATGTGCAAGATTTGATGACCTAAGGAGAATCAGAGAGGGGGAATTTGAAGAAACCGTACCAGCTGCTCGGGTAGAACTCGCCGGAGCAAAAACTGGAAATTCGCCGCCGATGCTTCACGGCGTTGCTTGAGATTTGGGTGAGAGCAGCATGGTGGCCACCCGCTTCCGTTGCCACTGTTGCTCGGTCATGAAAGCTCCTGTGGAGAGCTGTCCACGAGCGCCCGACCTTCAGCCAAAGCTAGGTCGCCGCTGTGGAGGTTGTTCCCAGACAAAGGAGGCCGGAACTCGCTCGTTTCCGGGTTGGAGAGGTGTGTATTGAGCTCGGGGTATTGTTTAGCAGCTCAGAGGAGGGTGGCACGAGGGTTGCTGCCGATTTCTCAATCAAACCAAGAGCGGAGGGCAGAGGAGAAACTTTGCTCGGTGTTCACGCGAGGAGGAGGAGGCAACTGAGCTTTTGCTCGTTCTGAGGAGAAGTGATCATGCTGAGGCACGAGGGGGCACTCATTCGGTCTCCAGCGTGTTGGGGCAACGAGCAGGTGATGGCGCGGTGGCCTCCTCGGTGGCGCCCGGGTGAGTAGTCTCTCGGTGCTAGAAACAGAGTGCAATACTTCCTGTGCAAGTCACACTCAGCTCACTGCCATGTGGGTCCCACCCCACATTTTCCTCCTCAATATCTCTCCAAGTTGATCTTCCCAAATTCCAAAATTCTGAGTTTGAAAGGTGGGCTAGAATTTGAATTCTCCAAATTCAGTTTGAATTTGCATGACAAATTTGAATTTGGTTGGAGTTTGGAAAATGCTTCCATAATTCCTTTTTGGAGCCCACCCTAAAAATGAAAAGTTTGTCATCCACTTTTTCCCAAATTTCCAACTCTAGGGCCGCATGGTGATTCAAAGTTTTTGGCCACCATCTGTGAGAACTTTGATGACGCGGCCCGACGCCGCCCGTTTAGTCACGTGGACGGGGCACTTGCCCGGGGATCGCATTGGGTGGTGCCGTGTTGTGCGGCACGCAACAGCACACATACAAGGAACAATGTATTACATAAAACAATAGCGGAAGCTTACAAGTTTTTCTTTGTAAATACTTTATATCAAGTAACTACAGCGGAAGTCTACAACAACTCACGTCGAATAACTAAAGAGCACTCGAGATGAAGTCCAGCCCGCGGACTCCTCTCGCTAGCCACATGAAGACAACAGCAGCGGCTGGGTTCTCCCTGTGTTACACGACTCGAAAGTCTCCGAGTCTCACCGGACAACCTTCTTCTTAGCATCGATGTTAACCTGGAAAACCACTTATATAGCAAGCGTGAGCACATAGACTCAGCAAGTCTGACCCGTCTCTCCTAAACAAGAAACTCTACATGCACGACGGTTGCAATTGGGTTGGCTAAATTTGCATAAAGGACTCGCCTAAAATTGATCCTTAACTTTCAAATTTTTAAGCTTCATTGTACAGACCTTGAGCCAAAAAGCATCGCAACTCCACAATCAAACAAGAAACGCTTTGTTGTGATGCCCCTTGCACAAAGTGAAAGTAAAGTTTAATGAGCCTATCACTAATTCAATCATGGTTGCAATACAAGTTACATTATAGTCTTATCAAGTTCAAAAGATAACCAATTTCAGTTCTTACTACGTCAAGACGCAGTGGGCAAGTATGCTCATATGATCGTGAGCGATGGTGATTCGAATCAGTACACGCCCGGACTACATGACACGTACACCCGTACTCCGAGTTGCCGGCAGCAACCTCGACTGACGTTGTATGCGGCCACCTTTCCCAAGATCTTCCACATTGGACGCAGTCCAACTGCCCCGAGTATGCAAGCTCCCTCAAGGTACATACCCGCAGTGGTATGTTCTTAAGCGAGTTACCTCCTGCTACCCTGACGCCGAAAGCCTAAGGCAGTTGGAAAAGTTCCACTATGGATCTCCCAAGGTACATCGGTTTCCTGGGTCCCATATAGCCAGTATGTTCCCGGTACACAACTCGAACTTGTCCAACAGGGACAAGCACGGACGGGCCTTAACCGACACAGGCAGGGCTATGCACGCACGGCCTGCAACCTGCTGCATCTAAACCTCCCTGCCCGATCTCCATTTCTTATGTGTGAACTTTCCTCATCTTTTCTAATTCGGACCCGTTCCGAGTAAACCAGCCCTAAACTCGCGAGTAGCTTCCAACTACTCGACTTCTACCGGACCTTTCCTACTAACATTTAGCATAGCCAAATCCACTCGAGGAGATGCTATTCTACCCTTTCTCTCTTAGGTGTTTCTGGTCATGCAAGTAGAGTTTTGAATATCAACTAGACTTAATGCAATCAACGATGCAAAGCTATGATCTCCACAAATGAAAATGCTTTATAAAACTGTTCAAATGCAAACCGGGGCTTGCCTGTTTTGCAGGTGACTAAGATTACAATCAGTTAGTGATGATCACTTGGAGCTTGATCACTTGTTTTCCCTCGCTCCTTGATCTTCACTTCAAGTCCTTCTCGCCATCTTCACGTATATGCTACACGATATGATCATGCATATGCATTTAATTGAAAAGCTTTTGCTAATAAGATCTAATGACAGTTTAAAAACTGGAACTCTGTTTAATAATTTAAAATGACACTGGTGCTAGTGGTTTTGGTTGGGTTTAAACATTATGATCAAATGTTAAGTGCTTCTCCCACTTAAGTGTTGATGACCTTAAGAGTTTACATATGACAGTGGTGATCCAGAGCTCCAATGGAGCTGAAAATTTTCATGTGAGTTCCTTGTCACAAGAAAGTCCTCTGGACCAAAATTTAGCACTTTTCATTGAGTGGTTTATTCAGAACAATTCTCTAAGCAATTAAGCAAAGAAGAATTAATTCTAAGGTAATACCTATGTTCATGTCAAACTCAGTGAACCACAATTTCAATTATAGTTCAAGGCTACATGAATTTTCCTAGGATTTTTGGAGCTAAGAATTGCCCAGAACTGAATTTACAAGTTTTGGAAATTCTCTGAAAATGTTTCTGTATTCATTTGAACACAGTAACTTACAATCTAAATTCTCCTGACCAAATCAACTCCAATTGAGCTGAAACTTTTACAGGACTCTAAGAATGCCTTAAGAAATATTCTGGCAAAATCTGAGGAGTTTTGGATAAACCAAACTCCCTCTAAAATTTTTTTTGGAAAGCTTTAAAGAATTTTCCAGAATTAAATATAGAGTTTCATACAAATTGGGTTGCATATTTTGATAGAGTTTGTCAATCTGAATCTAGCCCAATTTGGATCACTAAATTTGGAGGTTCCTAGCAAAAGTTATGCTCTTCTAAAGTTTGGGGAAAAATCTGGGATTTGAATAAATCCGGGAAAAAGTTTAAACAGACGGTGGGACCAGGGTACACGTGTCTGCTGCCGTGAGCGCGCCACAGTGGCTACAGAACTGTCACAGCCGATCCAGCGCCACAGTGTATCTGGCCCCTCTCTCCCGAGTCGCTGACAGGCGGGACCGGCGAGGTCGTCATCAACCTTGCGCTCCCGCGTGATACCGCTGCCAGGCTCGCCCGAGCAGCTTCGGGTTCGGTCGTCCGGCCATCTCAACCGCTCAAACTCGCCGCCAGGCCCTTATTTAACCCGAGGAACATGATGGAAGGAGTTTTATGGACCGGCGAAGTTCCTAAACCACTCCACACCGGTGCAGCGGCTCTGAGGGAGTCCGGCGACGTCGCCCCGACGCTTTAGCCCGCCAAAAGCTCCTTGGAAAGGCTCTACAGCACCAGCGAAGGTCGGCAAAGCTAGGCATGGTCGCACATGGGCTCGGGAATGGCTCCAAGTTAGGGTTCACCGTGCACCCGCACCTTCCCGCCATAGCCGCCTTCGGAAAGATCGAAATTGCACCGTGCACAGTGTATTTCATGCGAGGTTTCAAAAGAGAATTGGTGCGCCCTCAAGTCTAGCCCGTGTGTGCGAAGTTTCGTGGTGTCTAAACAACAATCAATCGGTAATTTTGCAGAATCATACCCGAAGGTCGGTTTACACCGGCCGGAGTGAATCCCCGAAATTCGTCGGCCAGAGGCGGAGACAAGCGCTGCGCTTCGGATGGAAGCTGCCGGGAGATCTCGCGCGTCCCACGGTGGCCTTGCTTGTTCGTGAAAACCGCTCTGTGGTGCTGCCCACGAGAGCGCCTCGTCGCTGTTGTGTGATGTCCGCCGCGGAAGCCGGGTTATCTCGGTGTGGAGAGCACGAACTCCCTCGGTGAGGGCACGAGGAGGTCGTGGGAAGTTCTGGGGTGTAGTTTGGCCGCTCAGTTGAGGCTCGCACGCGAGCTAGGCGGTGGCCGATCGATCACAAGAACAGCGGGAGTGCTCGGTCTGCGTTGTGCGCGAGGGAAGAAAGGCAGGCCGAGTCTTCGGTACCGCGGGAGAAAAGAGCACGGCAGTGGGTAAGAACGCCGAGGCAGCTCTCCAGCACGATGAAATCCCAACAGGAGGTGGCTGCCGTCTGAGCTCGGTGTCGCCCGGAGAAGAATCGGGTCTGCCGTTGCTTCACGTGGGAGGAAAGCAAACAGAGACCGTGCACTGAAGATCTTTTTGCAATTTTCAGTTTCCCTCAATGCCATGTGGGACCCATTGTTCAGTCCCTCCTTATCCCCTTTTAAATATCTCCCAAGTTTGAATATTGATGGAATTCAATTGTGGGAATTCAAATCTGGTATGCATTTGGATAATTGGGCAAGTTTTATCCAAATTCAAATGGTGTTTGAATTCTTTGTTATTTAAAGTCCATTTTGGAAAATGGGTTGCAATTCATTTCCATAAATCATGAAACTTTGCACACCCCCTAATTTGGACCCAAGGAACTCAAATATGAAATCTGATTTTAATGTTGACTGCTGCAAATGAGATTTTCAGCACAACAGTTTTGAATTCCATTGTGTTGCTCTCATTTGAATTTTGAGTTTGAACAAGTTGTTCCAAATCTGATTTTTGTTTTCTCAAACATATGGGAACTTCCCATCTTTGTTTTAGACCCCTCTAGGGTTCCAAGTTCTCAAATAAACATTTGACTTGTGTGAAGAAAACCCTCATGTGTGTTATCACATGTGGAAAATTTTTAACAAGTCCCAAATTTCATACATATGAAACCAACTTTTGCAAACAAGTGTTTCTTTGTATTTATTATTTTGGGACGTTTACACTCCCCCCCTTAAAAGGAATCTCGTCCCGAGATTCTAGAGAAGAATTAGACGGGAGGTAATTACAAGTTTATGACAAAAGCTCCGGATAGTTCTTGTGGATGTAATCTTCGGTTTCCCACGTCGCCTCTTCCGGGGTATGATTACTCTACAAGACTTTGTAAAATCTCAAATTCCGGTTTCGGGTAGTCCAGGTCTTTTCGTCGATAATCTGTATAGGTTGCTCGACGTAGGTGAGATCCGGCTTTAACTCGTCAACGTCCTCAGTGCGGACGGCAGCGGTAAACTTGAGACACTTCCGCAGCTGGGACACGTGAAATATGTCGTGAATACCGGCAAGGCTTGCCGGTAGTTCCAGCCAGTAGGCTACGTTTCCGCACTTCTCCGTGATAGCAAACAGAACAATGAATCGGGGAGAAAGTTTCCCCTTGACACCGAACCGATGAATCCCTTTCATCGGAGACACACAAAGATACACGTGCTCTCCGACATTGAAATGCAGAAGTCGACGCCTTTGATCCGCGTAGCTCTTTTGACGAGATTGGGCAGCCTTGAGGTTCACTTGTATTACCCGAACTCTCTCTTCGGCTTCATTGACAAGATCAACCCCAAACGTTACTCGTTCACCGGACTCACACCAGTTCAATGGCATACGGCACTTCCGACCGTATAGAGCTTCATATGGTGCCATTTTGATGCTCGTCTGATATCCGTTGTTGTACGAGAACTCTGCCAGCGGTAAGTGATCATCCCAGCTCTTACCGTGGTGGATGGCAATGCTCTTAGCATATCTTCCAATATTTGATTTACCCTCTCAGTTTGCCCATCGGTTTGAGGGTGATACGCAGAGCTTCTAATCAACTTTCTCCCCAAGGATGCGTTGTAACACCCCAAAATCTGTAAAAGGAGGGAATTTAAAAATTTTGGACATATTGCATGTGGTGCAGAAATTCAAATTCAAACTGGAATTCAAATTCAAATCAGAACAGAAAAGAAAAGGAAAAAGAGAAAGAAAAAGAAAAAAACCCCAACCGGCCAGTGGGCCGAAACCCGCCAGCCGGCCTACTATTGCCCCCCCCCCCCCCCGCGCCAGCCCACGACCGCGCGCCCTTTCTTCCCCTCACTGACACGCGGGGCCCGCGTGTCATCTCCTACCTCCCGTGCGCGCCAACCGACCGGACTCTTCCCCGCGCCCGATCGCAACGAACCCCGGAAACCCGCGCCCCCAGCCCGAATTCTGGTCCCGGACGTCTCCAACTCGATCCCAACAGACGGCCGCCCTCCCTCGTCTACATAAACGCCGGCATCGCCCTGTCCCCCCCCCCCCCCCCCCCCGATCGGCCGTTCTTCTCTCCGATGAGAACCGAAGAGTCTACAGCCAATTTCCGTCGATCCTTGCTAAAATTTACTGATCTAATGTGCTGATCACGTTCCACCGCCGCCGGGGATGCCTGTAGGTGAAGGAAACGACGTGCCTTGTGCCCCAACAGCCACCCCGACATGCACCAAATATCTTCGCCATTGAAGCTCGCCGCCGACCGACTTCCAGGGCCTCCGAGTGCTGGAAAACCCCTCGGTGAGCATCCCCTACCCCTCCGCAGCCGATCCATGCAAAAAGATGCGAGTGCTAACGTGTAGCGGCAAAAGCCGAGGCTGCGCCGGCGAGATCGCCACCCCCCGCCGCCGCGCGCCGCCGCGCGCGCGGGCTGGCTCCGGCCAGGGTGACGTGGCCCCTTGAGGGCCGTCTATTTTAAATCGCACGAAAGAATTAAAACCCGAGCGTACCAATTCGGCGATCTAATCTGAGCCGTCTATTTTAAATCGGACGGTCCACATCAGCCCCCCGTTATAAAGGCCGGGATTCTTACGCGCTACCCCTGGGGATCTCGGAAAACACGAGCTAGCCCCGGAAACTTCTGATCTAGCCCCTGGAACTTCAGAAATTCATGTAAATTCATCTAAAAATCAGTTTTAGCCCCTGGACTTAATAAAAATTAGGAAAACCCCTCTGTTATGTGTAGTTAGACCCCTGGAAATTTATGAAATAATAAATTAGACCCTGCAGTAGTGTGGATTTACCTTTTTGACCCTATATGATATTAAATTCAGAAATTTGAATATGTGACTAGGATTTAAATTTAAAAGGTAAGGCAAACACATGTACAAATTCAAAATTTAAACTCTCCTAGCACTTGGGAAAACTTTAGAATGAGTTAAAAATCGATTTTTAGGCTGAAATGAATTTGTCTAATTGATTGTTCACATTTATTAGTTATAGGAACACCTTTTTAGGTTAGGAAATACTTCTGAAAATTGATAAAATAAATTTAAATTAGTTCAAGTCAGAGGAAAAGTTCAAAAATATATTATTTAATATTTTAGATCAGAACCTATTCTGTTTAGATGATATGCCCTACTATTTAATATTAAAATTCACTTTTAGGCATAGAAAATAAATCTGAAAAATATAGGAAAATAGGTATGCATAATTAGAAAAATGATAAATGAAGTTCTCCAAATCCAAAAGCTTCAATTTAGGATTTGGTAGAAGATCTGAAAACCTATTTGGAGTAGGAAAATACCTTTTTTACAAACTTTGTGGGTAAGAAGTGTAATAATTAAATATAAAGAATTTGTTCAACTTGGAACTTCATATATAGTGTGCAAATAGAAATCTGAACATAGAAGTTAGAAATAATATATGTATGTTTGAAAGTGCATGTAGGCCAAAAATCAACACATCTAGGATAACCACAACACTTAGTAATGTGAATGACTCCCATATGTATGTATGTGTGGTTTGCATGAGTGAAAGTGTGAACTATGGCTTATGGATTGTTGTTTTTCTTTTGCTATGTGTATTGGCATGAGTAGAACCTGCCACAGAGCAAGTTCTCCCCTTCCAAGACCAGGACTTTCCATTCCCAGAGTAGCAGGAAGAAGGCAAGTGTCCTTGACCACTTTGATCCTATACTAGGATGTGTAGATAGAATTATATGCATTGTCAATTGAAATATGAAACCCATGCTAGGAAGTTTCCCTAGAATTGCATTGCCTTGTATGGGTGTGTTGGATGGTGCGGGGAGTAGGTATCAGCTGGACTACCATATGAACCGCAAGTCTCAAGAGGGGGCCACTGCAGCGGGGTTGGAGCCTCTTGTATGCTGTTAGGGGTGAAACCTCAGTGGGCCCACGCTCGTCAGGAATCCCTTTGTAAAGGCTTCGTAGTGATCTCCTGGCTACACACCTGGGAAGTGTGAACGTGGTTCGCGGCCACTAGCATAATGGAGGTTCTTTTAGTCCACCCGACAACGGGGGATGAAATCACTGCATGTGGGTACAGTGGTGCAAACTCTGCAGAGTCAAAACTGTCATGACAGCCGTGCTCACGGTCAAGGGCGGCTTGGACTTATTCATGATTTGAGGATGATGAATTGGGAATTTGTGGATGTTAAGCGGGAAGCTTAACATTGGAGATGAGACTATGTTTATTTGATAATGATGATGGATTGAGGGATTGGGAACCATTTCACCTGTGTAGTAATGTAGGTGCTTAAAAAGCTAAGGTGATAGGTATTAATTGCATAGTGCTTTAACCATGAGTTCAATCTCTCCTTGCTCTGGCCATGCATGACATAACTTTCCCACACTTGCTGAGTACCAACGATACTCAAACTTGCATATTTGTTGGTTTAAATTGCTGCTCGGGTCAAGGGGATGATGTGGTGTTTAATGACCAAGACTTCGGACCCGAAGAAGGATTCTAGATTCGTGGAGTCCCCCGGACAACGCCTGTGACGGAGCCCACAAGATTTATATTCCGCTACTGTTTTATTTACATATTATGAACTTATTATCGTCCATCGAGACGTATGCTATGTAAGACTTATTTATATTCGACACCTGGCTTGTAATAAATGATGCTTCACTATTTGTCATCACATGTATGAGAAAATGATCCTGGCATACATGTGATATTCACTCGGTTGTTCTTCGGAGAAACCAGGTGTGACAGAAGTGGTATCAGAGCCAAGGTTGCCCGTAGGAACGTGGACCTAGGTAGAAATGGACGTATTTAAGGACCCTATTTTCTTAAAAACTATTTTACAAGGGTGTGGGTTGAAAAGTGTTATTTAATGGGGTCGCCTTATTCATCTTACCCCAACTTTTATTCAAAATACAATTTTTGTTTAACTCTTATCTAACTTAATTTTAAATGCTTTATGTTTTAGATGGTTCGCATGATCCGCACCGCCCGCAAGTCCACCGGAGGGAGAGTTCCTATAGTTGCCCTTGCCCTGAGAGAGGAGAATCATCCGGTGACGTACCACTCCTACGGATTGGCAGTAGGAGGCTTGTTGCACCGTCTACGGCGTATGCTCCACGCTGCCGGCAATACGGGCAAGCTAATCATACACTACAGCTCCACCCGGACCATCCGTGAGAAGCGGGAAGAATGGAGTTCAGAAATGAGGATTATCCATGAACATCAGCTGCTCAAGATCCAGCGCTCTCCAGCTTGTCGAGCGACACAGGTCGATGCCGAGAAGGATGTCACCTGGGAGGCCATCACCTGCCAGAGTTACATCTACCGTCGCCACCTGGACAGGACTGAGTACATGTATGTCCTCCAGCGTGAGAGTGGTACAGCGGAGTACAAGTACCCGCCAGTGCAGCAGGGGACTTCCCATGAGCACATGGACCTGTGCTTGGAGGATGCTGCTATGCTCAACACTCGACTGCAGGAGTGCCAGCAGGAGCTCCAGGATGTTTGTGACACCCTGAAGGAGACTGAGGCGTTGCTTCGAGCCAGCTTGACGGCAAGAGAAAGAGGAGATGGGAATGAACTGTGTGTCACCGTGAATGACACATGGACTCCTGACTCCCCAGACCGCTGGGCGAGTAGGCGTCGCCGCACTTCTCCACCAGCAGCTTCCTCACCCAAAGCGGAGTCAGGGGGGCAGCCGCAATAATGAGGAAGACCCCGAGGAGCCAGCTCAGTGATACGAGTCGTGTAGAGTCCTTTCCCTTAGTTCAGCAGGTTATCGAGTAGCCGAGTCAATACCTTAGTTAATGGTGTGTTAATGTTTGGTGCGTGACGTGAGTTGTGGAAGCCATGGGCAATTGTCCACAACCTCGTCTTTAGGTTGTTTTGCTTTGATGTGTGAACCCCTATGAATTAATAGTGCATTTATTTTCGCGTGAGACGTGAAAACCCTCAGAAAGTGTTAATATAATAAGGCCTCAAAAGTTTAAGTTTAAACAAGCAAATTTGGGAAGTTAATACATAATGCTTTAAATTAACATTTGGTTGATCATGATAGATGGCTGGAAGAGGAAAGGGTCGTGGTGCCAACCCCGCCAACAACAACGATGAGGCCGACAACCCTCATCTTTCTGGAGGACAAGACAGGGGTGGTCGCCGTGAAGGAGCTGATCCCATCCACCAAATGCTTGAAAATCAGAATCAACTCATCCAGAGCCTAACTCAAGTGGTGGCCAACTTGCACCAAGCTCCACCCCCACAAGCTGCACCACGCCAACCAAGGTTGAGTGAGTTTCTAAGGACTCAACCTCCAAAGTTTGCAAGTGCTGCTGAACCTCAGGAGGCAGATGACTGGCTAAAGACCATTGAGAGCAAGATGAGGATCATACAATGCCAAGGGTATGAGAGGGTGCTCTTTGCCTCTCACCAATTGCATGGACCCGCTGCTGATTGGTGGACCGCTTATGTGGCAGCCCATCATGACCCCGAGAACATCACTTGGGAAGAGTTCAAGTGCAGTTTCCGCAACCATTACATACCAAGGGGTGAACTCAAAAACAAGAGAAAGGAGTTCTTGGGACTGCAGCAAGTAAACATGACTGTGAGGGAATACCTCACTAAGTTCACCCAACTATCCCGTTATGCACCACGGGACATCGAAACTGATGAGCAGAAACAGTACTGCTTTGTGAAAGGACTTACTGCAGAAATGCAGTGTGCAATGTCCTCCAACGAGTATGAAAGCTTCCAAAAGATGGTAGACAGAGCATTTGTTGTGGAGAGGAAGCTGAAGGCCCTGGAAAATGAAAACAAGAGGAAGGCGGGATGGTCACACCAAGCCTCGGGTAGCAACACACGCCCACGACTGTTGCAGCCACCCGCAGGACAGACGAGCCGTGCTGTGGTACCCTACTCAGCACCAGAGGGTACAACCCGAATTTCAGGCCTTCATCAGCACCGGCACAGCCGCAACGTCAGTTTGTACAGCAGCCTCATCCCACATATCAACCTCGACCAGCAGTGCAAGGACCACAGAATCAGCCCCAAGACAACAAAGGCCAGGCACCTAAGGTTGGGTGCAATGCTTCAACTGTGGTGAAGTGGGGCACTACGCCCATAAGTGCCCAAAGAAGAAGCCCATGCCGCCACCACAGCACAATGTGATGCGAGGACGGGTGAACCACGTGACCATGGTGGAAGCGCAAGAGGCATCTGACGTGGTAATTGGTAAGTTTCCTGCCAATTTACACATTGCAACCCTGTTGTTTGATTCTGGTGCTACCCACTCGTTCATTGCTCAAGGGTTTGTTAAGAGGCATGATCTAGCAACATCACAAATGAACCATATGCTAGTAGTGAACTCTCCAGGGGGAGAAATAAGGACAAGACAAGTGTGTCCCAAGGTGAATCTAGACATTAATGGGGTAGCATTTACTGCAAACCTCATAGTGATAGACTCACAAGGGATAGATATTATTTTGGGTATGGATTGGTTGACCAAACACAAGGGAATCATCCATTGTTCGACAAGAACGGTGGAACTAACTCACCCTAGTGGCACAAGAGTGAAGTTCATAACTGCACAAGAACCTAGGAGGGACCTTAAACTTAACCACGTTGAGATGGAAGTGGAGGAGATCAGGATCATCAGGGAATATCCATATGTTTTTCCAGAGGAGTTACCAGGTATGCCCCCCGATCGTGAAGTGGAATTCGCGATTGAGCTAGTGCCTGGAACAGCTCCAATATACAAGAGACCCTATCGGATGGACTCCAAACAGCTGGAAGAACTCAAGGAACATTTAAGGGAATTGACAGAGAAGGGGTACATTCGTCCTAGTTCCTCACCATGGGGAGCTCCAGTGATATTTGTGCCCAAGAAGGACGGGACCCAAAGGTTATGCGTAGACTACCGTGCGTTGAATGAAGTAACCATCAAGAAAAAGTACCCATTACCCCGCAGTGAAGACTTGTTTGATCAGTTAAGGGGAGCTTGTGTGTTCTCGAAAATTGATCTCAGGTCGGGATACCACCAACTTAAGATAAGGCAAATTGATATTTTAAAGACATCCTTCGTATCTCAGTACGGACTGTATGAATACACCGTCATGCCTTTCGTGCTAACTAATGCCCCGGCATACTTCATGTATCTCATGAACAAGGTATTCATGGAATATCTAGACAAATTTGTGGTGGTTTTCATTGATGACATTCTTGTCTTTTCCAAAGATGAAGAAGAACATGAGAGGCATTTAAGGTTGGTGTTGCAAAAACTGAGAGAACACCAACTATATGCCAAGCTGAGCAAGTGTGAATTTTGGTTGAAGAGAGTTCCCTTCTTAGGACATATAATCTCGGAGGGAGGAATCTCCGTAGATCCCACCAAGATCGAGGATGTACAGAAGTGGAAGACCCCTGAGAATGTCGGGGAAGTTCGAAGCTTATTAGGATTGGCTAGGTATTATCGACGGTTTATCGAGGGTTTCTCCAAGATTTCGAGATCCCTCACCAAATTGTTGGAGAAGGGAATCACATTCACATGGACACCGCAGTGTGAGACGAGTTTTCAAGAGCTGAAGAAAAGATTGACAACAGCCCCAGTGCTAGTTATGCCAGATATGCAGAAGAACTTTTCGGTGTACTGCGATGCCTCTGGAAACGGGTTGGGATGTGTTCTCATGCAAGAGGGGCATGTCGTGGCGTATGCATCCCGGCAGCTCCGGAAGCACGAGAAGAACTATCCTACGCATGACCTAGAGCTAGCTGCAGTGGTACACGCGTTGAAGATTTGGCGGCATTACTTGATGGGGAAGAGGACAGAGATATATACGGACCATAAGAGCTTAAAGTACATTTTCACACAGCCAGATCTCAACCTCAGACAAAGGAGATGGTTAGAGCTGATCAACGACTTTGATGTGGGCATCAACTATCATCTTGGGAAAGCGAACGTTGTGGAAGATGCTTTAAGACGGAAGGTGCAGGTCGATAGGTTGAGATTAAAGGACATGCCTACAAAATTGAAGGAAGAGGTTATAAAACTCAATCTATGTCTAGTGAATAGTGGTGAGGCCATCACCATGGAAGTGGACTCCACATTAGAGCAAGACATACGCGATGGTCAAAAGAATGATGAGAAGATACAAGAAATCAGAGAACTCATCAAGGATAATAAAACCCCTGGTTTCAGAGAGGATGAACAAGGTACGGTGTGGCACGGGAAAAAATCTGTGTGCCCGAAGTGAAGGAGATCCGTGAATTGATTTTGAAGGAGGCTCATGATTCTGACTATTCCATTCATCCTGAGAGTACGAAGATGTATCACGACCTCAATTGTAGGTATTGGTGGTATGGCATGAAGCGAGATGTTGCAGAACATGTTGCCCTATGTGACACATGTCAGTTGGTGAAAGTAGAACATCAACGACCCGCTGGATTATTGCAACCACTCAAAGTGCCTGAATGGAAATGGGAAAAAATAGGTATGGACTTCATAGTGGGACTACCCAGGACCCAATCGGGATATGATTCGATATGGGTCATCATCGACAGGCTAACCAAGGTAGCTCATTTCATCCCCGTGAAAGAAAGCTACAGCGGATCCAAATTGGCGGAATTGTACATGTTAAGGATCGTGCGTTTCCACGGAGTGTCAAAGAAGACAGTGTCGGATCGAGGGACACAGTTCACCTCAAGGTTCTGGCAGAAGTTACATGAAACCATGAGAACTCATCTAAATTTTAGTTCTGCCTATCATCCCCAGACTGACGGACAGATGGAAAGAACCAATCAGATCCTTGAGGATATGCTGAGAGCGTGTGCGCTCAAGAACAATAGGAGTTGGGATAAGAGCTTACCATATGCGGAGTTCTCCTATAACAACAGCTATCAGGCTAGTGTGAAGATGTCACCATTTGAGGCTTTGTATGGGAGGAAGTGCAGAACTCCACTATTTTGGAACTAAACAGGGGAAAGTAAAGTATTTGGGCCTGAGGTACTACAAGAAGCCGAGGCGAAAGTGAGGGAAATCCGCAACAACTTGAGGATAGCACAAACACGACAAAAGAGCTATGCCGATGTACGGAGAAGAGAGCTCGTTTTCAACATGGGGGACTATGTTTATCTCAAGGTGTCCCCTATCCGAGGACTTCGTCGGTTCAAGGTGAAAGGGAAGTTATCACCTCGATACATCGGACCCTTTAAGATCCTAGAGAGGAAAGGCGAGGTGGCATATCAACTTGAGTTACCGGCTCGCCTATCAGATGTGCACGATGTATTCCATGTGTCACATCTCAAGAAATGTCTAAGGACGCCTGAAGAGATGTTACCCATGAATGAGGTTGACGTAGGAGAGGATCTATCTTATGCCGAGCAACCGGTCAAGGTTTTGGAGACAATGGAACACCTCACAAGAAATAAAAGAATTCGGATGTGCAAGGTGCAGTGGAAGCATCACTCGGAAGAGGAAGCCACATGGGAGCGAGAAGACGAGCTTAAGGCACAGTTTCCGGAATTGTTTTCCTAGAACCACCAATCTCGAGGACAAGATTTCTTTTAAAGGGGGTAGAGCTGTAACACCCCAAAATCTGTAAAAGGAGGGAATTTAAAAATTTTGGACATATTGCATGTGGTGCAGAAATTCAAATTCAAACTGGAATTCAAATTCAAATCAGAACAGAAAAAAAAACGAAAAAGAAAAAGAAAAAAAACCCCCCAACCGGCCAGTGGGCCGAAACCCGCCAGCTGGCCCACTACCCCCCCCCCCCCGCCAGCCCATGACCGCGCGCCCTCTCTTCCCCTCACTGACACACGGGGCCCGCGTGTCATCTCCTACCTCCCGCGCGCGCCAACCGACCAGAATCTTTCCCGCGCCCGATCGCAACGAACTCCGGAAACCCGCGCCCCCAGCCCGAATTCTGGTCCCGGACGTCTCCAACTCGATCCCAACAGACCGCCGCCCTCCCTCGTCTATATAAACGCCGGCATCGCCCTGTGCCCCACCCCCCCCCCCCCCCCGATCGGCCGGTCTTCTCTCCGGTGAGAACCGATGATTCTACATCCAATTTCCGTCGATCCTTGCTCAAACTTACTGATCTAACGTGCTGATCACGTTCCACCGCCGCTGGGGATCCCTGTAGGTGAAGGAAACGACGTGCCTTGCGCCCCAACAGCCACCCCGACGTGCACCGAAGATCTTCGCCGTTGAAGCTCGCCGCCGACCGACTTCCAGGGCCTCCGAGTGCTAGAAAACCCCTCGGTGAGCATCCCCTACCCCTCCGCAGCCGATCCATGCAAAAAGATGCGAGTTCTAACGTGTAGCGGCAAAAGCTGAGGCTGCGCCGGCGAGATCGCCACCCCCCGCCGCCGCGCGCCGCCGCCGCGCGCGGGCTGGCTCCGGCCAGGGCGACGTGGCCCCTTGAGGGCTGTCTATTTTAAATCGCACGGTAGAATTAAAACCCGAGCGTACTGGTTCGGCGATTTGAGCCGTCTATTTTAAATCAGACGGTCCACATCAGCCCCGCGTTATATAGGCCGGGATTCTTACGCGCTACCCCCTGGGGATCTCGGAAAACACGAGCTAGCCCCGGAAACTTCTGATCTAGCCACTGGAACTTCAGAAATTCGTGTAAATTCATTTAAAAATCAGTTTTAGCCCCTGGACTTAATAAAAATTAGGAAAACCCCTCTGTTATGTGTAGTTAGACCCCTGGAAATTTATGAAATAATAAATTAGACCCTGCAGTAGTGTGGATTTACCTTTTTGACCTTATATGATATTAAATTCAGAAATTTGAATATGTGACTAGGATTTAAATTTAAAAGATAAGGCAAAAACATGTACAAATTCAAAATTTAAACTCTCCTAGCACTTGGGAAAACTTTAGAATGAGTTAAAAATAGATTTTTAGGCTGTAATGAATCTGTCTAATTGATTGTTCACATTATTACTTATAGGAACACATTTTTAGGTTAGGAAATAATTCTGAAAATTGATAAAATAAATTTAAATTAGTTCAAGTCAGAGGAGAAGTTCAAAAATATATTATTTAATATTTTAGATCAGAACCTATTCTGTTTAGATGATATGCCCTACTATTTAATATTAAAATTCACTTTTAGGCATAGAAAATAAATCTTAAAATATAGGAAAATAGGTATGCATAATTAGAAAAATGATAAATGAAGTTCTCCAAATCCAAAAGCTTCAATTTAGGACTTGGTAGAAGATCTGAAAACCTATTTGGAGTAGGAAAATACCTTTTTTACAAACTTTGTGGCTAAGAAGTGTAATAATTAAATATAAAGAATTTGTTCAAATTGGAACTTCATATATAGTGTGCAAATAAAAATCTGAACATAGAAGTTAGAAATAATATATGCATGTTTGAAAGTGCATGTAGGCTAAAAATCAACACATCTAGGATAACCACAACACTTAGTAATGTGAATGACTCCCATATGTATGTATGTGTGGTTTGCATGAGTGAAAGTGTGACCTATGGCTTATGGATTGTTGTTTTTCTTTTGCTATGTGTATTGGCATGAGTAGAACCTGCCCCAGAGCAAGTTCTCCCCTTCCAAGACCAGGACTTTCCATTCCCAGAGCAGCAGGAAGAAGGCAAGTGTCCTTGGCCACTTTAATCCTATACTAGCATGTGTAGATAGAATTATATGCATTGTCAATTGAAATATGAAACCCATGCTAGGAAGTATCCATAGAATTGCATTGCCTTGTTTTCTTGTAGCTTGGGTTGGGATTTATTTTATCATGTCATTTATTTATATGCTTATGCTTAGCCATGCTTAGAATGGGATAATTGGGATATGAGATCATCAATTTTATTTACCTTACTCTTGAATGAGACATTATGAGTTATGTAGAGGTAGGGATCAAGGAAAGTTGGATGATTTGGTTGGTGCTGGGTGCATGAGACTCGGGTTTGTGTTCAGTACTTGTCTGGATCCTAAGGACCGGTTCATGGAGCATGTAACCTGGCTTTACCGTGCCAACCACATGCTGAGATGGGGCAGCTTGGCCAATTAATTAGGTGTATCCCCGGCGTAGTATAGGTGTGTTGGATGGTGCGGGGAGTAGGTGTCAGCTGGACTACCATATGAACCGCAAGGCTCAAGAGGGGGCCACTGCCGCGGGGTTGGAGCCTCTTGTATGCTATTAGGGGTGAAACCTCAGTGGGCCCACGCTCGTCGGGAATCCCTTTGTAAAGGCTTCGTAGTGATCTCCTGGCTACACACCTGGGAAGTGTGAACGTGGTTCACGGCCACTGGCATAATGGGGGTTCTTTTAGTCCACCCGGCAACGGGGGATGAAATCACTACATGTGGGTACAGTGGTGCAAACTCTACAGAGTCAAGACTATCATGACAACCGTGCTCACAGTCAAGAGCGGCTTGGACTTATTCATGATTAGAGGATGATGAATTGGGAATTTGTGGATGTTAAGCGGAAAGCTTAACATTGGAGATGAGACTATGTTTATTTGAAAATGATGATGGGTTGAGGGATTGGGAACCATTTCACCTGTGTAGTAATGTAGGTGCTTAATAAGCTAAGGTGATAGGTATTAATTGCATAGTGCTTTAACCATGATTTCAACCTCTCCTTGCTCTGGCCATGCATGACATAACTTTCCCACACTTGCTGAGTACCAACGGTACTCAAACTTGCATATTTGTTGGTTTAAATTGCTGCTCAGGTCAAGGGGATGATGTGGTGTTTAATGACCAAGACTTTGGACCCGAAGAAGGATTCTAGGTTCATGGAGTCCCCCAGGCAACGCCTGTGACGGAGCCCACAAGATTTATATTCCGTTGCTGTTTTATTTACATATTATGAACTTATTATCGTCCATCGAGACATATGCTATGTAATACTTATTTATATTCGACACCTGGCTTGTAATAAATGATGGTTCACTATTTGTCATCACATGTATGAGAAAATGATCCTGGCATACATGTGATATTCACTCGGTTGTTCTTCGGAGAAACCAGGTGTGACATGCGTGTAGCTTCTCCCAGAAACGGGCTATGAAGAGTGATCCTCTATCTGACACAATGGTCCGGGGAATTCCATGTAAGCACAAGATCCGTGCTATGTACAGCTCCGCATACTGTTTTGCGTTATATCTTGTATGCACAGGGATGAAATGTGCTGATTTGGTTAACCGGTCCACGATTACCCAAATCGAATCATGGTTGTGGGAGGTCATCGGCAACCCGACGATGAAGTCCATACTCATGTCTTCCCACTTCCATGCCGGTACTTGGAGTGGCTGCAACAGGCCTAACCTCTTCACATGGTCGGCCTTGACTCTTCGACACGTATCGCATTCTGAAACGTACTTTGCAACCTCATGTTTCATACGTGTCCACCAAAACTTCTTCCGGAGATCTTGGTACATTTTGTTGCTGCCCGGATGAATGGAAAACTTGGACAAATGAGCTTCATCCAAAATTTTCTTTCGTAGTCCCATATCCCGGGGTACTACAATCCAATTGTTGAACCACAAGGTACCATCCTCGTCCTTCCGGAAGCACTTCATTTCTCCGTTTTCTATCCTTCACCGTATGTGAAACATACCTTTGTCTTTTCGTTGAGCTTCAGTGATCTCCTCTCGGATGGTAGGAATGAGAGCGAGATTATAGAGAGCTCCATACGGGATGACACGGAGGCTTGGTTCGTCATCATCCATTTCAGCGATACTTAGGTGATGAATATGCGGCTTACAACTGAGCGCATCGGCGACCACATTCGCCTTTCCTGGATGATAATGAATCTCGAGTTCGTAGTCTTTAATGAGCTCTAGCCATCTTCGTTGCCTCATGTTTAATTCTTTCTGAGTGAAGATGTACTTCAAGCTCTTGTGGTCGGTGTAGAGGTGTACAAGATTTCCGAGCAAGTAATGCCTCCACATCTTCAAAGCAAGGACCACGGCAGCTAACTCCAGATCATGAGTTGGATAATGCTGCTCGTGAGTTCTGAGTTGACGAGATCCATAAGCAGCCACACGTCTTTCTTGCATCAGCATGCAGCCAAGACCAATGCCAGATGCATCGCAATAAACGTCGAATGGCTTCGTCGTATCTGGCTGAGCAAGAACTGGAGCTGTTGTGAGATGTTTCACTAATGTCTTGAAAGCTTGTTCACACGCAGCACCCCACACAAATCTGGTATTCTTCTTTAATAATTCTGTCATCGGTTTAGTGATCTTCGAGAAACCCAGAATGAATCTCCGGAAATAACCCGCTAAACCGAGGAAGCTACGGATTTCATGTACTGAATTTGGTGACTCCCATTTCTGTACTTGGATAATCTTACTCGGATCTACAGCGATGCCCTCTGCTGAAATGATGTGTCCTAGAAAAGGTACTTGATTAATCCAGAATTCGCACTTGCTGAATTTTGCATAGAGCTGATGATCTCGCAATCTTTGTAGCACAATATGCAGATGTTCAGCATGTTCTTCCTCTGACTTGGAGTACACCAAGATATCGTCGATGAAGACAACGACGAATTTATCCAACTCCGGCATGAACACTGAATTCATTAGGTACATAAAGTGTGCCGGGGCGTTGGTCAAACCAAAAGACATAACGAGATACTCATACAGCCCGTATCTCGTTGAGAATGCCGTCTTCGGAATACCTTCTGCCTGGATTTTAATCTGGTGATATACGGACCGAAGATCCATCTTTGAAAATACCTTTGCACCCACTAATTGATCGAAGAGCATATCAATGCGAGGTAGTGGATACTTGTTCTTGATGGTAACGGCGTTCAAAGGACGATAATTAACACAAAGCCGTAGTGTTTCGTCCTTCTTTTTGACAAACAATGCTGAACAACCCCAAGGTGACGAACTTGGTCGTATAAAGCCCTTGCTCATTAGGTCATTCAGCTGTGTCTTCAATTCTGCCAGTTCATTGGGGGCCATCTTGTACGGCCTTCGTGATATCGGTGTGGTTCCCGGTATAAGCTCAATCTTGAACTCAACGTCTCGCTCGGGCGGCATGCCTTGTAAATCATCGGGAAATACATCCGGATACTCACGTACCACCGGAATGTCCTCTATCTTAACAGCTTCCGTGTGGTTCGCTGTTGTAATCTGTTGCCGTCTGGCACCCAGAATTAATATATGAAGACCGTGCTGTGGGGAGTTGAGCTCAACGGTCCTAGAGCTGATGTTAAGAACCGCCTGGTGGTAATTCAACCACGACATCCCCAAAATGATGTCGATCTTCAGACCCTCAGGAATAATGAGAGTCGTAGGGTATATCGTACCCCCCAAACAAAGAGGTGCTCGGGAGACAACCTCGCTTGCGGTACTGCTGCCCCCGGGCGAAGATATGAGGTATTGCCTGTTTTTATAAACTGTTTGGAGCTGATGTTGAGCCACGAAAGATTGGCTAATGAAATTGTGTGTGGCACCGGAATCAAAGAGAATCAAAACCGGTAGTTGATTCAGAGAAAAGATCCCTGCTAAAGCTGCTTCTCCTTCCGGAACATCATCAATCACAGTATAGTGAATGTTGCTCCTTATCTGCCCTCCTGTCTGCAGATTGAGGTACGGGTCGTATTGTTGTAAATATGATGACCCGCATCCTTGAATTCCCTCTGGACATTGCCTAGCATAATGGCCCATGCGCCCACAAGTAAAACACGGATGTCTCTCCAGTTCTTCGTTGACTTGCGGTGGACTGCTAGATACATATGGCTGCAGCGATGGAGCACAAACCACCGTCTGATGCTGCAGCTATGGAGGTGGTGCAAGTTGTAGAACTTGACCGGTAATCAATCTCTGAGGAGTTGATCGTACAGGTGACCTCCATCTTTCACCGGGTGGCGTTTGATACACCAAACGGTACTTCTGAGGCACATAACTTGTGCTGGCCTGCTCGATCTCACTCATCTTTCTCTTCTCGGCTTGCCACTCAAGTGTCGGCCTCTCTTGAATGAAATCCGCATCGACCATGTAGGTGTAACTGCCGTTATTGTGTACGGCCAACTTATCCTGTAATATGGCACTCAGGCCATGGAAGAATAGGTCACACCGTGCCTCTTCTTTCGCCACATATTCGGGGCATATTGGGCCAAAAGATTAAATCTTCTGACATACTCGAGGACACTCATGTCCCCTTGCTTCAAGCCCAAAAATTCCTCCCGCTTTGCCTTAAAAATACCTAATGGTATGTAACGAGTACGAAAGGCTTCACAAAACTCACTCCACGTCACTTGATGGTCCTCCGGAATGGTGGCAAGATGATCAACCCACCAGTTTCCGGCGGCTCCATGGAGTTGCTGAGCGGCAAACTTTGTCTTCTGGTATTCATCACACTCAAATACTCCGAATTTTGACTCCATGACATGAAGCCATTGATCTGCTTCCACAGGTTCGGTGGCTTCAGTAAAGATTGGCGGTTGAGTCGCCAAGAAGTCCAGATAAGCGTTCCGAGGTGGAACGACTTGTTGCGTGTTCTGGAGTACACCTTGTTGTACCAAAGCTTAGAGTAAGCGTGTGTGTTCTTAAGTTGCTTCTTGGAGTATCCTAGTGTTCTCTTGATTAGACTCGACACTCGAGTCATAAGATCCATCCATCCCGTGGATGGTGGTTCCGATGGTGGAATAGAAGCATCACCACCTCGACGAGAACTTCCGGCCCTACTCCTAGAGCGGTTACGAACCATACTGCAAAAATGTAGTTGAGAAGAGTTAAACAAGAACTCAGCAGTATGTGAGACTAATGAAAACATGAATATGTCAAAACTTTATGAAAGCAGTAACAAATTCCATGTTTACACAATTCCTTAGTAGGCATAGCTATCCAGCCTATCTGTATAGAACAGGCCTTTATGCACTATCTCCAGATTTTGATCTATTTAAACGCATTTTCATAACTCAAGCTGAATACCAAAGTTAAATATAACTTCAGTATCTTTCCAACGAGTACTCATATGCCTCCATATCATCTCCGGATTAAAAGTTATGACTTTCCAAAGTTGACAGAATTCCTGGATAAAATTTGCCAGCACCTCCTTTGTATGTGGCTGATTCTATCACCGTTGTATATGCAAATACAATAAGAATCTGAACAACTTTGAACTACAACAATGTTGCACATTTCATAACCTTTCCAATTGTGTATCATAGGCTTCTTAAGGGTTTTTCTACAGAAAGTTATGGCTTAAAAACAGAAAGGTCCAGAGAGGTTTTGCTGCTGTCCTGGTTCTGGACAGTTTACCTTCCTCTGAACTTTCTACCCATTTAGCTTGTGATTTTGCTCTGGAGCTCTAAAGGAAGTTGTAGATTACTTGAGTATCTTTCCAGAACCGTATCATACACCTTAATTGGGTCAAGATACTCGGAGTTATGCTCTGTTAAAGTCCATCAAAAATTCTTGCCGAAAACAGAGCACTCTGTTTTTGAAATCTTTGAAGCCTAGTCTTCCTCTCATTTGAATCTTAGCTCAAAATAAGAGTTCAGTAACTAATATTTGTTTCAAACTTCCATTTTTAATCGAAAGTTAGTTCATGAGTCACTTCTTCAAAGGAAAGGAGTTATAAAGTTTGGTACGGCGTCGATGCACCGTAAGAAGCATGTCGGTACTACGTAGCCCCACCAAAAGAAAATCCTAACCGGATTATACCGGCATATTCATATCTTAGGTGGCACTAAACGGTCATTCGCAAATGTGTTCTATGCGTACTACGGTTTCATGGTTAATCCTGCATAAGTTACACTCAATCGTCAGGTCCGGCTGCACACCGAACCCGGTATCCATACAGTTCTTACACCCGTCCGTCATCACTCGCACAGGTGTTTTCAAGCCAAACACGCCTTGAGCTACGTGTTCATGTTACTAACCACGTGACAGGGTTTCCCAAATTGCACCACGCACGCCAGGGACAGACGTTGCTCGAATACCCCAAATGACATGAAGAGTCGTAGAGGATATTAGAGCGGGTCAGGTTACCTGCCACCCGTGGGGCTCCACCCTTCAGCTTGTGCGCACTGGTGGACAGCGCTTACGTGCACCCCCCAAGACATGAAGCGTCCCGAGATGCACGATTTTCTGACATAACAAATAAGTTAGGTTGCCACCCTCATATTAAGCTAATAGTAATCCTTATGTGGGCCTAGTACGGTATCCTCACTGTAACCTAAATTTTTGTCGTAATACCTTCCTTATTCCGTGTGCTATTACCAATGCGGCTCTGATACCACGCTGACGCGGCCCGACACCACCCGTTTAGTCAAGGGGACGGGGCACTTGCCTGGGGATCGCATTGGGTGGTGCCATTTTGTGCGGCACGCAACAGCACACATACAAGGAACAATGTATTACATAAAACAATAGCGGAAGCTTACAAGTTTTTCTTTGTAAATACTTTATATCAAGTAACTACAGCGGAAGTCTACAACAACTCACGTCGAATAACTAAAGAGCACTCGAGATGAAGACCAGCCCGCGGACTCCTCTCGCTAGCCACACGAAGACAACAGCAGCGGCTGGGTTCTCCCTGTGTTACACGACTCGAAAGTCTCCGAGTCTCACCGGACAACCTTCTTCTTAGAATCAATGTTAACCTGCAAAACCACTTATATAGCAAGCGTGAGCACATAGGCTCAGCAAGTCTGACCCGTCTCTCCTAAACTAGAAACTCTACATGCACGACGGTTGCAATTGGGTTGGCTAAATTTGCATAAAGGCCTCGCCTAAAATTGATCCTTAACTTTCAAATTTTTAAGCCTCATTGTACAGACCTTGAGCCAAAAAGCATCGCAACTCCACAATCAAACAAGAAACGCTTTGTTGCGATGCCCCTTGCACAAAGTGAAAGTAAAGTTTAATGAGCCTATCTCTAATTCAATCATGGTTGCAATACAAGTTACGTTATAGTCTTATCAAGGTCAAAAGATAACCAATTTCAGTTCTTACTACGTCAAGACGCAGTGGGCAAGTATGCTCATATGACCGCGAGCGACGGTGATTCGAATCAGTACACGCCCGGACTACACGACACGTACAACCGTACTCCAAGTTGCCCGCAGCAACCTCGACTGACGTTGTACGCGGCCACCTTGTCCAAGATCTTCCACATTGGACGCAGTCCAACTGCCCTGAGTACACAATCTCCCTCAAGGTACATACCCGCAGTGGTATGTTCTTAAGTGAGTTACCTCCTGCTACCCTGACGCCGAAAGCCTAAGGCAGTTGGAAAAGTTCCACTATGGATCTCCCAAGGTACATCGGTTTCCTGGGTCCCATATAGCCAGTATGTGCCCGGTACACAACTCAAACTTGTCCAACAGGGCCAAGCACGGACAGGCCTTAACCAACACAGGCAGGGCTATGCACGCACGGCCTGCAACCTGCTGCATCTAAACCTCCCTGCCCGGTCTCCATTTCTTATGTGTGAACTTTCCTCATCTTTTCTAATTTGGACCCGTTCTGAGTAAACCAGCCCTAAACTTGCGAGTAGCTTCCAACTACTCGACTTCTACCGGACCTTTCCTACTAACATTTAGCATAGCCAAATCCACTCGAGGAGGTGCTATTCTACCCTTTCTCTCTTAGGTGTTTCTGGTCATGCAAGTGGAGTTTTCAATATCAACTAGACTTAATGCAATCAACGATGCAAAGCTATGATCTCTACAAATGAAAATGCTTTATAAAACTGTTCAAATGCAAACCGGGGCTTGCCTGTTTTGCAGGTGACTAAGATTACAATCAGTTAGTGATGATCACTTGGAGCTTGATCACTTGTTTTCCCTCCCTCCTTGATCTTCACTTCAAGTCCTTCTCACCTTCTTCACGTATATGCTACACGATATGATCATGCATATGCATTTAATTGAAAATCTTTTGCTAATAAGATCTAATGACAGTTTAAAAACTGGAACTCTGTTTAAGAATTTAAAATGACACTGGTTCTACTGGTTTGGGTTGGGTTTAAACATTATGATCAAATGTTAAGTGCTTCTCCCACTTAAGTGTTGATCACCTTAAGAGTTTACACATGACAGTGGTGATCCAGAGCTCCAATGGAGCTGAAAATTTTCATGTGAGTCCTTGTCACAAGAAAGTCCTCTGGACCAAAATTTAGCACTTTTCATTGAGTGGTTTATTCAGAACAATTCTCTAAGCAATTAAGCAAAGAAGAATTAATTCTGAGGTAATACCTATGTTCATGTAAAACTCAGTGAATCACAATTTCAATTATAGTTCATAGAGTCTACATGAATTTTACTAGGATTTTTGGAGCTAAGAATTGCCCAGAACTGAATTTACAAGTTTTGGAAATTCTCTGAAAATGTTTCTGTATTCATTTGAACACAGTAACTTACAATCTAAATTCACCTGACCAAATCAACTCCAATTGAGCTGAAAATTTTACAGGACTCTAAGAATACCTTATTAAATATTCTGGCAAAATTTGAGGATTTTTGGATAAACCAAACTCCCTCCAAAATTCTATTTCTGAAACAATTTAAAGAATTTTCCAGAATTAAATAAAGACTTTCATACAAATTGGGTTGCATATTTGGATAGAGTTTGTCAATCTGAATCTAATCCAATTTGAATCACTAAGTTTGGAGGTTCCTAGCAAACGTTATGCTCTTCTAAAGTTTGGGGAAAAATCATTTGAATAAATCCAGGAAAAGGTTTAAACTGACGGTGGGACCAGGGTACACGTGTCTGCTGCCGGGAGCGCGCCACACGGGACACAGAATTGTTTCCCGCGCTTTCACAGCCGATCCCGCGCCACAGTGTATCCGGCCCCTCTCTCCCGAGTCGCTGACAGGCGGGACCGGCGAGGTCGTCTTCAACCTCGCGCTCCCGCGCGATACCGCCGCCGGGCTCGCCGGAGCAGCTTCGGGTTCGGTCGTCCGGCCATCGCAACCGCTCAAACTCGCCGCCAGGCCCTTATTTAACCCGAGGAACATGATGGAAGGAGTTTTATGGACCGGCGAAGTTCCTAAACCACCCCGCACCGATGCAGCGGCTCTGAGGGAGTCCGTCGACGTCGCACCGACGCTTTAGCCAGCCAAAAGCTCCCTGGAAAGTCTCTACAGCACCAGCAAAGGTCGGCAAAGCTAGGCATGGTCGCACATGGCTCGGGAATGGCTCCAAGTTAGGGTTCACCGTGCACCCGCACCTTCCCGCCATAGCCACCTTCGGAAAGATCGAAATTGCACCATGCACAGTGTGTTTCATGCGAGGTTTCAAAAGAGAACTGGTGCACCCTCAAGTCTAGCCCGTGTGTGCGAAGTTTCGTGGTGTCTAAACAAAAATTAATCGGTAATTTTGCAGAATCATACCCGAAGGTCGGTTTACACCGGCCGGAGTGAATCCCCGAAATTCGTCGGCCAGAGGCGGAGACAAGTGCTGCGCTTCGGATGGAAGCTGCAGGGAGATCTCATGCGTCCCACGGTGGCCTTGCTTGGTCGTGAAAATCGCTCTGTGGTGCTGCCCACGAGAGCGCCTCGTCGCTGTTGTGTGACAGCCGCCGCGGAAGCCGGGTTATCTCGGTGTGGAGAGCACAAACTTCCTCGGTGAGGGCACGAGGAGGTCGTGGGAATGTCTGGGGTGTAGTTTGGCCGCTCAGTTGAGGCTCGCACGCGAGCTAGGCGGTGGCTGATCGATCACAAGAACAGCGGCAGTGCTCGGTCTGCGTTGTGCGCGAGGGAAGAAAGGCAGGCCGAGTCTTCGGTACTGCGGGAGAAAAGAGCACGGCAGTGGGTAAGAACGCCAAGGCAGCTCTCCAGCACAATGAAATCCCAACAGGAGGTGGCTGCCGGCTGAGCTCGGTGTCGCCCGAAGAAGAATCGGGTCTGCCGTTGCTTCGCGTGGGAGGAAAGCAAACAGAGACCGTGTACTGAAGATCTTTTTGCAATTTTCCGTTTCCCTCAATGACATGTGGGACCCGTTGTTCAGTCCCTCCTAATCCCCTTTTAAATATCTCCCAAGTTTGAATATTGATGGAATTCAATTGTGGGAATTCAAATGTGGTATGCATTTGGATAATTGGGCAAGTTTTATCCAAATTCAAATGGTGTTTGAATTCTTTGTTATTTAAAGTCCATTTTGGAAAATGGGTTGCAATTCATTTCCATAAATCATGAAACTTTGCACACCCCCTAATTTGGACCCAAGGAACTCAAATATGAAATCTGATTTTAAAGTTGACTGCTGCAAATGAGATTTTCAGCACAACAGTTTTGAATTCCATTGTGTTGCTCTCATTTGAATTTTAAGATTGAACAAGTTGTTCCAAATCTGATTTTTGTTTTCTCACACATATGGGAACTTCCCATCTTTGTCTTAGACCCCTCTAGGATTCCAAGTTCTCAAATAAACATTTGACTTGTGTGAAGAAAACCCTCATGTGTGTTATCACATGTGGAAAAGTTTTAACAAGTCCCAAATTTCATACATATGAAACCAACTTTTGCAAACAAGTGTTTCTTTGTATTCATAATTTTGGGACCTTTACATTTGAATTTCAAATCTGATTTTTTAAACTTGCATGGAAAGAGGTATTTAAATCCTTATTGGTTCAACACCTTCAAATAAAGATGTGAGCCTCATTTTTGGATGATCATCCATGTATCACTTTGCATGAAGAAAAGTTTTAGCAAGTCCCATTTTTCATGCCTTTGACACACATATGAACTCAAACCTTAGTTTTATTCATGTACATGTTTTTGGGACTTTTACATTCCTCCCCCCCTTAAAAGAATCTCGTCCCGAGATTACAAAAGAGGAATGAGACGGGAGAGGTAATTTACAAACTGTACAAAGCTAAAAGTTCCGGATAGTTGGTGCGGAGGTAATCTTCACTTTCCGACTTTGCCTCTTCTGCGGTGTGATTACTCCACAGTACCTTGTAAAATCTGATCGTCCGGTTCCGGGTTACCCGGTTCTTTTCATCCAAAATCTGAACCGGTCGCTCGGTGTAGGTAAGGTCCGGTTTCAACTCATCGATTTCCTCGGTGCGGACAGCAGCGGTGAATTTGAGGCACTTCCGCAGCTGTGACACATGAAACACATCATGGACACCCGCTAGACTTGCCGGTAATTCCAGCAGATAGGCTACAGGTCCGCACTTCTCCGTGATAGCAAAAGGACCAATAAAACGGGGAGCGAGTTTCCCCTTTACACCGAACCGGTGAATTCCCTTCATCGGAGATACATGAAGATAAACGTGCTCTCCGACGTCAAAGTGCAGTGGCCTACGCCTTTGATCAGCGTAGCTCTTCTGTCGGGATTGTGCAGCCTTCAAGTTCTCTTGTATCAACCGAACTCGGTCTTCGGCTTCGTTGACAAGATCAACCCCAAACAGAGCTCTTTCGCCGGACTCACACCAATTCAGCGGTGTGCGACAGATCCGGCCATAGAGAGCTTCATACGGTGCCATTTTAATACTCTCTTGATACCTGTTGTTGTATGAAAACTCCGCCAACGGTAGGTGATCATCCCAATTCCTACCGTGGTGGATGGCACACACTCTCAATATGTCCTCAAGCACTTGGTTCACCCTCTCAGTTTGTCCATTGGTTTAAGGGTGATATGCGGAGCTTCTAATCAACTTGGTGCCCACCAAGGCATGCAGCTGCTCCCAAAAATGAGCAACAAACAGCACACCTCGATCTGAAATGATGGTCTTTGGAACACCATGTGAGCATATAATTCTGGAGATGTATAACTCCGCATATTGCTTGGCTCGAAAATGAGTGTTCACCGGTATGAAATGAGCCGACTTCGTCAACCGGTCAACGATCACCCATATCGAGTCATGCTTCCGGGATGTGAGCGGTAGTCCGATGATGAAATCCATACTCACATCTTCCCATTTCCATGCCGGTATCTTCAAAGGTTGTAGCGGTCCGGCTTTCCGCATATGATCAGCCTTGACCTGTCTACACGTATCACACTCGGATACGTACTTAGCGATTTCCCTCTTCATCCTCGTTCACCAAAATTTGTGTTTCAAATCTTGGTACATCTTGTTACTTCTGGAATGAATGGAAAACTTAGACAGGTGGGCTTCATCCAAGATCTTCTTCCGGAGTTTCATATTGCGTGGTACCACTATACGGTCATTAAACCATATCGTACCGTTCTCATCCTTCCGGAAACATTTCACTTATTCGTTGTCTAGTCTTCTTCGTATGTGAGACATACCTCTGTCTATTCTTTGAGCCTCAACAATCTCTTCATGGATCGTTGGAGTGAGAGCGATATTGTAAAGCGCTCCATACGGAATGACACGGAGACTTGGTTCTTCCACTTCCAACTCAGCAACAACCAAGTTGTGAACGTGGGCTTTCTGACTAAGCGCGTCGGCAACCACGTTTGCTTTTCCCGGATGATAGAGGATCTATATTTCATAACCTTTGATGAGCTCCAACCATCTCCGTTGTCTCATATTCAGCTCCTTCTATGTGAAGATATACTTCAAGCTTTTATGGTCAGTGTAGAGGTGAACAAAATTACCAAGCAGATAATGCCTCCACATCTTTAACGCCAACACCACTGCAGCAAGCTCGAGATCATGAGTTGGATAATGCTGCTCGTGGTTTCGCAGTTGACGAGACCAATAGGCGACTACACGCCCTTCTTGCATCAAAACACAGCCAAGACCGATGCCGGATGCATCACAATATACATCAAATGGCTTCGTCGTGTCCGGCTGAGCAAGAACTAGAGCTTTGATTGCGGCTTCACATGCTGCATTCCACATGTATTTTGTGCCCTTCTTCAGCAGCTCCGTCATTGGTTTAGCAATTTTTGAGAAGCTCGGAATGAACCTCCGATAATACCCCGCTAAACCTAGGAAACTTCGGACCTCGTGGACTGATTTGGGAGGTTCCCACTTCAGCACTTGTTCAATTTTGCTGGGGTCCACGGCAATGCCTTCTGCTGAAATAATATGACCTAGGAAAGGCACTTGATCAATCCAGAACTCGCACTTGCTGAACTTGGCGTATAACTTGTGCTCCCTCAACCATTGTAGCACAATACGCAAATGTTCAGCGTGCTCTTCTTCGGATTTGGAGTAAACCAATATGTCGTCGATGAATACCACGATGAACTTGTCTAACTCCGGCATGAACACAGAATTCATCAAGCACATGAAGTGTGCCGGAGCGTTGGTTAACCCAAATGACATGACGAGGTACTCATAGAGTCCGTATCTCGTCGAGAAAGCTGTCTTCGGTATGTCCTCCGGTCGGATCTTGATTTGATGATAGCCCGACCGAAGATCCATCTTCAAAAATACCTTGGCACCCACAAGTTGATCGAACAGGATGTTGATGCGGGGCAAAGGATACTTGTTCTTTATCGTGACAGCATTTAGAGGACGGTAATCGACACATAGCCGCAGTGTTTCGTCCTTCTTCTTAACGAACAGCACAGAGCAACTCCAAGGTGAATAACTTGGTCGTATGAAACCCTTTCTCATGAGTTCATTCAGTTGCTCCTTCAACTCCGCTAGCTCGTTAGGTGCCATCTTGTAAGGCCTTCATGAGATAGGTGTTGTTGCCGGTGCTAGTTCAATCTTGAGCTCGACGTCCCGTTCGGGCGGCATGCCCGGTAAATCATCGGGAAATACGTCGGGATAATCACGTACCACCGGAATATCTTCAAGTTTAAGTGCTTCCGTGTGTAGGCCTCTACCATATCTGGATCTTCGCCATCTAAAAAAAGCGTGTGCTGTCCGTGAATCGACGAGTCAATCTGGACAGTCCGGTTACCGATATTGAGAACGGCATCGTGACGATTTAACCAAGACATCCCCAATATTATGTCTATCTTCTGCCTATCCAACATAATCAGCGATGTTGGGGATATTTTCTGCCCAAACACAAAGCTGCTCGGGACACAATCTGATTAGCAGAGATGTTTCCTCCCGGTGAACGGATAAGATAACTCGTTCTGGGAGTATTGGTGGATAATTGGTTCTGATCCACGCATGATTTGCTGATAAAATTGTAGATTGCACCGGAATCAAAAAGTACAAGCACGGGCACATCTTTAAGAGTGAACATGCCCGCTAACACCGGTGCTCCCTCCGGGACATCCTCAATAGCAAGATGTTGCACACTCCCGGATTGCAATGCTGTGGTATTGACTTGAGCAGGTGGTGGCATACCACCTGATGATGATAGCTGTCTGGTATCCAACAACTTCTCCCGGCATTCCTGCCTAAAATGCCCAGAACAGTGGCAATAAGAACACGGAGGTTTCCCCGGTTCTTCATTGACTTGTGGTTGAGAAGTTGATGTACTTGGCTGCAGCAATGATGCAACAGGTGTCATTCGTTGCTGCGGCAATGGTGTTGCTTCAAGACATGATTCTTGAGCAGGAAGTCTGTGCTGAGTTTTGGATGTGTGAGACCTATGTGTGCTGAATACATTGGCTTTGAAGATAAAAGTTTTGAATACTACCAAAACACCTTTTTAACAAGGTCCGACTCTAGATACAAGCTCCTGCAAGGTCTGACGATAGGTCCGACTTGTTTTGGGTAGCTCCGGCAAGGTCCGACGTAAGGTCCGACTTGCTTTGTCTAGGTCTGAATTATTTTGGCTAGCTCCGACTTGTTTTTGCTAGCTCCGGTGCTAGGTCCGACTAGCTTTGGTAAGTTCCGTGCTAGGTCCGACTAAGCTTTAGTAAGCTCCAGCGCTAGGTCCGACTAGCTTTGGTAAGCTCTGGTTCAAGGTCCGGTTAGCTTTGGTACGGTTCGGAGCTTGATTGCAATGGTTCTGCTTTTAACTTGCAATGTTTCTAACTTTCTTTACTCTAATGGAAAGTTTGCTTAGTATTATTTTACTAAGTTTTTGGTGTGTTTTGGTGGTTATGGCTGATATCATTTTGCTATGGTTTACAACATGCTTATGTGAGGTGCTCACGTAAGATGTTGTAGTTTCGGAACTAACGAGAGTCAAGTCGAGGACTTATGCTCGGAAGTATTGGTTGTTTATTCATGTGCAGGTGTTGCTTGAGTTCAAGACATGTCTGGTGACGGGATCCATTGAACTAGTCTTAGGGAGAAGATGAGGTTCAACAACCAAGTTCGGGAGGAATTGTGGTTGAGTTGATCGGGAGGTTGTGCAGTATGTTTGAATCAAGAACAATGCATATGAAGGTATCTTGGACGTCGTTGGAAGATGTTTGCACGTGTGCAAGGAGTGCATGGACGTGGCTGCATGGTTCCAAGGCGTGATGAAGAGATGTGGACGTAAAGAATTGGTCGGAAAGGTCCAAACGACTAGGTTATGGACTCAGGCTGCTGCTGAGTCGTGTTTGATTCAAATATGGAAAGTTCTGAGTTGGTTATGACAGGATTTCGTGTGGGTCACGAATTTGAGTTGTTTTAGAAATGTTTGTGACGTTACTAAGGTGTTTGGAAGTCTTAAGATTGCTTCTATCTGCGTGTAGAAGAGTCTTGAGCAGTATTGGAAAGTTACAGTTTGAATCCAAGTAGGAGTCCTAGTTTGAGTTGAGTTGGCCTTAGGGCTGGTTATATAAGCAAGGGAGGCCAAGGCTCGTGGACACACGACTTTGGGGCTGTTCCTCTTGTGTTTTGATAAATAAAATTCGTATTCTAAAGGAACTTTTGTGCCTTGTTCGTCCGACTTGTTTCAGACAAGTTTTTCTCGTCGAGTTTCTGTTCAGCACTACCTTGCTTTGGTGGTTTTATCATAACTCGAGTTTTACAGATCCAATTGATGTGATTCTTTGTGGGTTGTCTTAACAACTTGATTATATATCATCTGTGAAAAATTTACGGTCATTGAATTTGTGGTTTCTGATCTACACGAGTTTCTTTGCAGTATTCCAGAACTGTTTTTCTCGCGTAGGACAGATTGACCTTTGTTCGATGTCTCGATCGTAACTTGAGTTTCTCCCAACGGATTTTCATGATTCTTATTGTGACGTTTTTGTGACTTGATTCTCTGCAATCTATACTAGTTTTGTCACAGTTGAACACGTTTAGATTAGTTGCACACACGGTTTCTTTAACAGATTGGTTTTCTGCTGAGCGGTGTTTTGTTGCTTCCGCTGAAAAGTTTTTATCTACCATTCACCCCCTCTGGTAGCTTTACACGTGTACTTCGATCCTACAATTGGTATCAGAGCCAGGTTGCTCTAATCTCTTTGATTTGCACGTATTTTGACTAATCATAATTGAGAAATACTCCGCCAAACCTTGTGTGTTTAGTGGTATTGATTTTCAGGTTTGGAAGGCACGCATGGAAGCTTTCATCCAGGCGCAAGACTTTGCAATATGGGAAAAGGTGTACAAGCCTTACGATGTGCCTTCAAACGATCAAGTCACGGCTACAAATATGAGAGATGTCGACGACAACAACAAGGCTCGGAACTTGATCAAACAAGGACTAACTCAGAGCCACTTCGACCGTGTTGCACACCTCCGATCGGCGTACGATGTGTGGAGAGCACTTTGTGACTACCACAAAGGATCCAATATGATCAAGGAGGTAAGACAGGATATGTTCAAGAAAGAATACATGCACTTTGAGATGCAACCCGGTGAGTCCATTGATGACCTCTTTGCTCGCCTTAATAAAATTCTCAGCAACTTGCGTAGCGTCAATGTTAATTTTTCAGATGCTGAAAATGCTAGGCAATTACTAAGTGCATTAGACATGTCAATTTGGGATATGAAAGTAACATCCATACGTGAATCCACTGTCATGAGTACTCTTACATTAGATGTGCTTTATTCTAAGCTAAAAACTCGTGAAATTGACATTATATCACGTAAGAACCCAAATGTAAGGGGCCTCAGTTTTGACACATGCTTGAAGTGTTCATCACCACACATACACACCTCATTTGAAGCAAGTTGATGAACACATTTGAAGAGCAAGTAACCACCATAAACATACTCATTAGAGAACAAACTCACATATGGCAAAAGTGGTATTTCCCACATGTAATATATAGGGGCTGGGCATATGAAAAAATCCTACACATTGCTAGGAATGTCCATGCCAAGTTTCACCCAAATTCAAAACCTTTTGAGGTCATTTTGGGCATAGCTAGAAAGAGGACAGTTTGAAACTATATTCAAATTCAAACTGTTTTTATCCCATGAATTCAAAAGTGGGAGACATATTCTTACTCAGCACATTTTTGTGAGCTCACACCCCAATTTTCACTCCATTTGGAGTTGATCTTGATATGAGCTATGTGGGGCAAATTCAAACTTTATTTTAATTTCAAACTGAACATGTGCTGAAATTTATCCAAATCAAACCCAATTTGAATTCTAACCAATTCAAATGGCTCAAAGGTTGATAATTCAAATCACCAGGGGCTTTGTGGGGATTACTGTTTACAACAGTGATAAGAAGTTAATCTCAGAGGTTAAAATAGGGGTGGGACCCACCTGTCATAGGCTGCTGAAGACTTGCAACCGAAGCAGTGGACTTTGCCTCTGCCGGTTCAACACCACCGAGGGCTGCTCGTGCGCCACCGAGGAGGAGCAGCGCCACCAGCTGCTTCCCGCTTCCACACGCGAGCCCAGGGTCGGTCCCGGGGTCCTCTTAAGGCGCTCCACCGAAGCGATCATCGCTCGCTTCCTTCTCCTCAGTGCACACCGAGTCCCCCCCCCCTTCCGCCTCTCTGCTCGATCGGGAAACCGCGAAAACATCGTGCCCCCTCCTTTCCTGAGCTGCTAGGCAGCACGCTGAGGTCAGACTCCACTTCCCCGACGCCAAAAACCCCGAGCTCCGGCCTCCCTTGCCTGAGAACGATCGCCACATCTGCGACCTAACCTCAGCCGAAGGTCAGGCGCTCGTGGACAGCGTTCCACAGGGGCTTTCACGGTCCAGCAAGAGCGGCAACAGGAGCGCGCGACCACCGTGTTGCTCTCCTCCAAGTATTGAAGCAAACCGTGAAGCATCCACTACGAATTTCCAGATTTTGCTCCAGCAGTCTTAAACCGAGCTTCCGGTACGGATTCTTCGAATTCCTGCTCTATGATCCTTCTTAAGTTATCAAATCTTGCACGTAGGCGCTGGACTAGCCGGCGATCAATTTCCTTTCTGCATCCGTGGTATGAAACCGACCAGGAGTGACGAATTTTGAGCTCGATCGAGGATGTTCATGGCGGGCACGATCGGTCACACGGTGCCGACCACCTTGCCGCCATCTTCGAACACCTTTGAAACCTTGTCGAGCTTCCTAGAGGTGTACTGATGCTTTAGAACCGATTGTTCGAGGTCTTTGTGGGTTAGAACCCACGGCCGACGGCGCCGAACCTCAACCGAGGCTGCCGCACGTCGCCGGGTTATTTTCGGTCACCGACAGCCGAAACTGACCACACAGACATGTTCCTTGACGTCGATAACCCCCTGGCGGCGAGTTTCAGTCCGTGCGATAGCCGGCAGCGGCAAGCCGGCGAGTTGTGGGTCTGCTCCGGCGAGGGGAGGCGGCGCGGGCGCGAGGGGGCGTCGGGAGGAAGAAGAAGACGTGGGGCCTGGCCGTCAGACCAAGTCTCTGTTTAGGTTGTAACCAAGCCACAGTAAAAATTTCAGAGCATTGTGTCTGTCTAGTGAAACTTATAAACTTCACAAGTTCAAACTTTATACAAATACATTCAAAGTAATACATGTACTTCTTATATCATGTATTTGCTAAGGTCGAGGAGGAACCCCGAAGTCCTAGACTTCGTTACTCCGGAGGAGCAGCTAGCCTACGACCAAGAGCAGCAAGGCAAGCTCCGGTTTGCATTAACCCTTTTTTTTCAAATTTTATTGTTTTGAGCACTTAATTGAGTATTATGATTCCTTGCATTATAGTCTTGTTTGGAAACCCAATTGCATAGCCAAGAAAACCATGGGTTGGGTTTAGGATTGCAAACCCCGTTAGCTACTGTAAAGCTAAGTTAGGGTAGAATTTGGTACAAGTCGAGTAGTTGGAACTACTCGCGAGCATAGGCTAGAGGCACTCGACTCGGGTAGAGATAGCACATGATACACATGGCAAGAAAAATGAGACCGAGCGGAGAGTAAGGGCAGCAGGACTTTGGGGCCTGTGTGCTATAGCTCCGTTTGTGTCGATTGAGGACCGAGCCGTGTGTGGGCCTGTTGAACAAGCTAGAACAGTACCGAAGACCTACCGGCTATATGGGAACCGGGAAACTGATGTAACTCGGGTAGCTGGGTGTTGAGGCATAGCTGGTCGTTCAGAGGGTAGGTTGAGAGCTCGAGATGTAAATCGGCTGGTGGCACTGAGATGCACGTGCAGAGACCTCTTGCTCAGGACGATTGGACCGATTCAACATTTGGCTGACGGGTGAATGGTGGTTGCGTACGGCGTCCGTGATGGTTGCTGTAGGCAACATCGAGTACGGGCGTACGTGACGGGTTATTCGGGTAACCCTGCAGGTGTAAATTGATTATAATCGCCGTCCCTCGCAGTCAGTGAGTACCACTTGTTCACTGTACTGTGACGTAGAAAGAACAGGTTAGTTACATGTTAAAATGTTGCTGATTGAAAGATGGACTTTGATTGTTGATGATTTGTTGTAGTTTAGAGATAATTAAAGTTCCTTTCAACTTTGGGCAAAGTACATGAAAGAAATGCGTTTCTTGTTTGATTGCGGCTCTCTCATGTGCCTTAGCGTAAGGTTCTCCACAACCTGCTGCTAAAACTTTAAAGTAAGGTTCTACTAATTAGGCAAGTCCTTGCAAATGATTTTTACCTCATGTACCCATTACTCCTCATGTAGAAGTTCCATGTTTAGGAGAGACGGGTCAGTCTTGCTGAGCCTTCGTGCCCACTGCTTGTGTTTGAAGCTTTTGCAGGGTTCTATGAGGAAGGGACTCCCGAGGAAGAGACGGAACCCCAGGAGGGGAACCCCATCGAGTGGGAGTCGTGCACGCCGCCGTGTTAGTGTGCGTGCGTGCTAGCAAGGACATGTTCATGGGCTGAACATGAACTTGATGCGTAGTCTACGCCCGTGAGTGTAGACTGGACCTATTTTGATGTAAAAATGTTCATAAACTACTTTATGTAATAAAAGTTTTGCTTCTGCTTTGTACCTTTGATGTGTGTTATTCGGTGCTGTGCAACGCAGCACCCCTCAGCGTGATCCTGGCTCGACAAGACCATGGGGTCGTGTCATAAGACTATTGAATTTGTCTCACAACGTGATATGCCTAGCTCCGGCCAATCATCTAGCAATACACTTGCTTTGCTGTCTTCACTAACCCTGGAACAGATTGAGGAGTTTCCTGAGGAGGAGCTAGTACTTCTTTCTACTAGGTTCGCAAAAGCATTGCAAAATGTGAGAAGTAGAAGGAGAGGAAGCTCCGGACCTCAACGATGCTTTGAATGTGGTGAGACAGGACACTTTCGTACAGATTGCCCTAACCTTTCAGGTCCTTCTAACCGTGATGAAAAGCAGAATAAAGTCAAGTCCTCTTTTGGCAACACCAACAAGAAAAAGAAGGGTTTTACAGAACGCAAACTGATAAACAGTTTCATCACCGCACTTCAAGAACTTGGCTCGAGTGATGTAGACATTGGAAGTGATAAAGATGAAGATGATCTGGCAAACTTATGCTTCATGGCGGGCAAATCAAAATAAAGTATGGAGGATGCAGAACACAACAGTGACAACAAAGAGGTATGTCCTACTTGTGAAGAAATGTGTGATGATATTTCTCGTGCCACTATTATTGTTAAGAAAAAGGACAAAAAGCTTAGGGACAATGCTGTTAAAATTGAGTCACTAGAATCTGAAATTAATCGTTTAAAATCCTTGATTACTAGTGATGATTCTTGTTCCTCATGTGATTTAATATATGAACAATTGTCCTCTCTAAGAAGTGCACACACCTCCACACTTGATAAACTTGAACTTTAAATCGAAAAGAACAAAAAGCTTGCTGCACTTAATGATAAAAACTTGAAAGATGCTTGTTGTTCTACAATTGATTTGCATTGTTCTACTTGCGATGATCTTGATAAGAAACTACAAGATGCTATGAAAGAAATTTCTATATTGAACAATGCTTTACGTTCTCATGAAGTTAAATATTGTTCCAATTGCAAATTAAAAGGAAAAACTTCATGTGAAAATTGCCTTGATCTATCAAATAAACTTGATAACACGCATAGGACAATAGATCGGTTTTGTAATGGGAATAAGAACCTAAACTTGCTGCTGAATTCTTTCAAGTCTTGCAATGATAAAACTGGTTTAGGTTTTGATTCACATGCTCATGCTAAGGAGCATCCACCAAAAATTATAAAATCATTAGGAAGTGGTTTGATTCAAACAGTTCCTAAACAAAAAGAAGTGGTTTTTAAATCTGCAGGAGTGTTGTCACATTCGGGTTCAAATAAGCATACTGCATGCTCATGTAGACATGAACACAAAGTTAAATTTCATTGTACCTATTGTGGTAGAGATGGTCATGTCATAGATTTTTGTTATAGACTAGCTAAATAACATAAAAAGGAAAGAATGCAAGCTAGATCTTATAACTCTCATGCAAAATTTACTGCACATACTAAATCAAATATCAGCAACATGCAACCTGCTGTTATGAGTCAGAAATATTCAAAGTTTACCTCCGGAGCTTCAGTTTTTGCCTCCGGAGCTACTAATTTTCGTGCTACACAAGTAACACCTCAGAGGTCAGTAGTTAAGAACAAAAAATCTCAAACTTTGGCTCATAAAACTGTTGTTTTATCTCAGCTTTCGCATGTTATTCCTGCTGGACATCGTGTGACTCAGTACTGGATTCCTAAATGCCTTTTAACTAACCCCAGTATTGAGTCATCGACGTATTGTGCTTCTATGTAGGTTACACACTTGAGGAAGGAGAACATCTGGATTGTGGATTCAGGTTGCTCACGCCACATGACCGGTAACAAAGAATGGTTCTCCTCTCTCTCTCTTTTGTGTCACGTGTAGAGAATGTTACTTTTGCCGATAATTATTCAACTCCTATAATTGCTAAGGGTTCGGTTAGAGTAAATGATCACTACACTTTGAAGGATGTGGTACTTGTCAAAAATTTGAAATACAACTTGCTATCTGTTTCACAATTGCTAGATGAAAATCTGGAAATTATTTTCAATAAAAACTGCTGCAAAGTTGTAGGTTCAAATAGTGAGCTTATTTTTAACATGTCTCGGCTTGGAAGAGTTTTTAAAGCTGATTTTGATATGTCTTCCTCTAAGCATAGATGTCTAGTTGCAAATGATTCCAAAGATTTATATTTTTGGCATTGTATACTTGGTCACGTAGGCTTTGATCATCTCACGCGTGTTAGTGCTCTTGATCGCATATGTGGGCTGCCTAAGCTTAAAGGGGACAAAGAAATTGTGTGCTCTTCTTGTAGACATGCTAAGATGGTTGCAGGTTCACATGCTCCTCTCACAATGGCCATGACAACTGAACCGGGTCAACTTTTACACCTTGACACCGTAGGGCCTTCACGTGTTCAATCCTTCGGAGGTAAATGGTATGTTCTTGTGATTATTGATTACTATTCTAGATACTCTTGGGTTTACTTTATGGCATCTAAGCATGAAGCTTTTAGTCACTTTAGAACTTTATTTCTTAGATTATCAATTGATCACCCAGGATCTTTAAGAGCAATTAGAAGTGATAATGGAACCGAATTTAAAAATCAATCGTTTGATAACTTTTGTGCTGAAAATGCAATAGATCATCAATTTTCTTCACCATATGTACCTCCACAAAACAGTTGTAGAGAGAAAGAACAGAACCTTAATTGAGATGGCTAGGACTATGCTTGATGAATATCAAACTCCTAAGAAATTTTGGGCTGATGCAATTGCAACCGCTTGTTATGTCTCAAATCATGTTTTCTTGCGTGCTAAGCTAGGTAAAACACCATATGAGCTCAGGTTTGGACATAGGCCTAGTGTCACACACTTTAGGGTCTTTGGTTGCAAATGCTTTGTTAAGAAACACGGTAATCTTGATAAATTTGAAGCTAAATCTGTTGATGGCATGTTTCTTGGTTATCCATCTCATACTAGAGGCTACCGTGTGCTTTTACTTGATACTAACAAAATTGTGGAGACTTGTGAGGTTTCTTTTAATGAAGCTAGCCCAGGTACTAGTTCAAGTATTGCAGGTCCGGATCCATATCCGCAGGGGGAGAGTATTTTCGTTGAAGAAGAGGTGCTGCTGCCTGAAAATTCAGCAGCTAATGACATTGTTCCAGCTCCTGATCTTGATTCACAGCCAGCACCGACGACCACCATTGCTGGTCCAGATCCTCCTCACGTCACAAGCTCATCTATTTGTGATGAACATGAAGAAGAAGAAGCTTGTGAAGTGTCCACTCCCCTCCGGATTCTCAAAAGTCATCCTCCACAACAAATTATTGGAAGCTTGCATGAGCGAGTTACAAGATACAGGTTTTTCGACCCCAATTCTGATGCTCATTCTGCTTTTATTGCTTCTTTTGAACCCAAAGATATATCACACTCACTCACTAATGAATCATGGATTATTGCCATGCAAGAAGAGTTAGAAAATTTTGAAAGAAATAATATTTGGAAACTTGTACCTCCACCTCAAGGTCACACTTTAATTGGAACTAAATGGGTGTTTAAAAATAAACAAAGTGAGGATGGGGTTGTGGTTAGGAATAAGGCTAGGTTGGTTGCTCAAGGTTTCACACAAGTTGAAGGTCTAGATTTTGATGAAACTTTTGCTCCTGTTGCTAGATTAGAAGCCATAAGAATTTGTTAGCTTTTGCTGCATCTAAAGGTTTTAAGCTATATCA